>JAJHIY020000431.1:6367500-7720000 GCA_022114975.2 Lampris megalopsis
CAATTGGTACTAAGGGGCCCAAAGTGTGCCAAGAAAATATCCCCCACACCATTACACCACCACCACCAGCCGGAACCGTTGATACAAGGCAGGATGGATCCATGCTTTCATGTTGTTGACACCAAAATCTGACCCTACCATCCGAATGTCGCAGCAGAAATCGAGACTCATCAGACCAGGCAACGTTTTTCCAATCTTCTATTGTCCAATTTTGGTGAGCCTATGCGAATTGTAGCCTCAGTTTCCTGTTCTTAGCTGACAGGAGTGGCACCTGGTGTGGTCTTCTGCTGCTGTAGCCCATCTGCCTCAAGGTTCGACGTGTTGTGCGTTCAGAGATGCTCTTCTGCATACCTCGGTTGTAATGAGTGGTTATTTGAGTTACTGTTGCCTTTCTATCAGCTCGAACCAGTCTGGCCATTCTCCTCTGACCTCTGGCATCAACAAGGCATTTTCGCCCACAGAACTGCCACTCACTGGATATTTTCTCTTTTTCGGACCATTCTCTGTAAACCCTAGAGATGGCTGTGCGTGAAAATCCCAGTAGATCAGCAGTTTCTGAAATATTCAAACCAGCCCGTCTGGCACCAACAACCATGCCACGTTCAAATTCACTTAAATCACCTTTCTTCCCCATTCTGATGCTCGGTTTGAGCTGCAGCAGATCGTCTTGACCATATCTACATGCCTAAATGCATTGAGTTGCTGCCATGTGATTGGCTGATTAGAAATTTGCGTTAACGAGCAGTTGGACAGGTGTGCCTAATAAAGTGGCCGGTGAGTGTATATAAAGGCTGAAAGATTTGGGAAAAATATCCAACTGATTTTTCTGACAGATATTGCGATTTGATTTGCGATATAATTTTTGAAAATCAAACTTCAGTTCATTATTCACTGTATAATAAATTTATAATGTGATGGAGCCTCACCACTTGAGAACACTGAAATATTAATTGCTCTTTATAATATTCTGAGGAGAGTGAAAATATATGGATTCAAATTGTAATTATTAAAACAAAAAATGGTATAGAAGCACATGTCTTTTGTCCATCGTTTTTATGAAATTTCGAAAGCCCTCTTTGGACACCGTATTTATTGCCACCATGTCTTTGGTGAGGTAATGAGTGATGGCGCTTGTTATCTTGCAGTGTCTCCGCAAACTCTTGTTGTACGGGGTAGCAGCCACAAAAGACTCCGAAATTGTAGTTTGCCTACTTTTATCTGTTGTGGTGGCAGCAGCACCACTTTCTTTAGTCTTATTTTTCGAACACTCATTGTATATTAGGTGTTTATGATGGCCTTTCAAGTGCTGGTACAAGTTTGTTGTGTTACCTCGGGTGTTAGCCACTCTTCGACGGCAGGTTTTGCAGAGCACCGTCGTTTGCTGCACATCGTTTTTGGAAAATCCAAAATACTCCCAAATAATCGAAGTGCCACCCTTCTTTGGCACTAACTCTTCAGGTGCTTCACCTTCCGTGACACTGGCAGCCATTTCTAATCTCTTTTCTCTATATCTGTGATTCCTACACCACGAGTTTCCTAAACGCTCACACACGTGTTTTTTTGTTGGTGGGCATACTCGAGCGCTATAAGTAGGGCCACTTCTGATAGGTGAGTGTGTCTCCTACGTGAGAAGAACTGATTGGTGAGTATGACTGTCACACAAGAGGAACGACACAGACTGATTCATGCGGTCGACAGGCCAACATGAATTTTTAAACCATATACAACTGATTTATGACCGTATCAGAGTCACAAGCGGCAGAATTAATCGTAGTCTTTGCGGTTTGCTAATCGCGCTAGTTCAAATCGCGATTTCGATTAGAATTCAATTAATCGTTCAGCCCTAATATATACACTCACGGGCCACTTTATTAGGCACACCCGTCCAACTGCTTGTTAACGCAAATTTCTAATCAGCCAATCACATGGCAGCAACTCAATGCATTTAGGCATGTAGACATGGTCAAGACGATCTGCTGCAGTTCAAACCGAGCATCAGAATGGGGAAGAAAGGTGATTTAAGTGACTTTGAACATGGCATTGTTGTTGGTGCCAGACGGGCTGGTCTGAGTATTTCAGAAACTGCTGATCTACTGGGATTTTCACGCACAACCATCTCTAGGGTTTAAAGAGAATGGTCCGAAAAAGAGAAAATATCCATTGAGCGGCAGTTCTGTGGGCGAAAATGCCTTGTTGATGCCAGAGGTCAGAGGAGAATGGCCAGACTGGTTCGAGCTGATAGAAAGGCAACAGTAACTCAAATAACCACTCATTACAACCGAGGTATGCAGAAGAGCATCTGTGAACGCACAACACGTCGAACCTTGAGGCAGATGGCCTACAGCAGCAGAAGACCACACCGGGTGCCACTCCTGTCAGCTAAGAACAGGAAACTGAGGCTACAATTCGCACAGGCTCACCAAAATTGGACAATAGAAGATTGGAAAAACGTTGCCTGGTCTGATGAGTCAAAACGTTGCCTGGTCCGATGAGTCTCGATTTCTGCTGCGACATTCGGATGGTAGGGTCAGAATTTGGCGTCAACAACATGAAAGCATGGATCCATCCTGCCTTGTATCAACGGTTCAGGCTGCTGGTGGTGGTGTAATGGTGTGGGGATATTTTCTTGGCACACTTTGGGCCCCTTAGTACCAATTGAGCATCGTGTCAACGCCACAGCCTATCTGAGTATTGTTGCTGACCATGTCCATCCCTTTATGACCAGTGTTCCCATTTTCTGATGGCTACTTCCAGCAGGATAACGCGCCATGTCATAAAGCTCGAGTCATCTCAGACTGGTTTCTTGAACATGACAATGAGTTCACTGTACTCAAATGGCCTCCACAGTCACCAGATCTCAATCCAATAGAGCACCTTTGGGATGTGGTGGACCGGGAGATTCGCATCATGGATGTGCAGCCGACAAATCTGCAGCAACTGCGCGATGCTATCATGTCAATATGGACCAAACTCTCTGAGGAATGTTTCCAGTACCTTGTTGAATCTGTGCCACGAAGGATTAAGGCAGTTCTGAAGGCAAAAGGGGGTCCAACCCGGTACTAGCAAGGTGTACCTAATAAAGTGGCCAGTGAGTGTATATACAGTGCATCCGGAAAGTATTCACACCCCTTCACTTTCCCCACATTTTGTTATGTTACAGCCTTATTCCAAAATGGAGTAAATTCCTTTTTTTCTCATCAATCTACATACAATACTCCATAATGACAAAGTGAAAAAGGTTTTGTCGAAATTTTTGCAAATGTATTAATAATAAAAAACTGAAATATTGCATGTACATAAGCATTCACACCCTTTACTCAGTACTTGGTTGAGGCACCCTTGGCAGTGATTACAGCCTCAAGTCTTCTTGGGTATGAAGCTACAAGCTTGGTACACCTATATTTGGGGTATTTCTCCCGTTCTTCTCTGCAGATCCTCTCTAGCTGTGTGAGGTTAGATGGGGAGCGTCGCTGCACAGCTATTTTCAGGTCTTTCCAGAGATGTTCAATGGGGTTCAAGTCTGGGCTCTGGCTGGGCCACTCGAGGACATTCACAGACTTGTCCCGAAGCCACTCCTTCGTTGTCTTGGCTGTGTGCTTAGGGTCGTTGTCGTGTTGAAAGGTAAATCTTCACCCCAGTCTGAGGTCCTGAGCGCTCTGGAGCAGGTTTTCATCAAGGATCTCTCTGTACTTTGCTCCATTCATCTTTCCCTCGATCCTGACTAGTCTCCCAGTTCCTGCCGCTGAAGAACATCCCCACAGCATGATGCTGCCACCACCATGCTTCACTGTAGGGATGGTATTAGCAAGGTGATGAGAGGTGCCTGGTTTCCTCCAGACGTGACGTTTGGTATTCAGGCCAAAGAGTCCAATCTTGGTTTCATCAGACCAGAGAATCTTGTTTCTCATGGTCCGAGAGTCCTTTAGGTGTTTTCTGGCAAACTCCAAGCGGGCTGTCATGTGCCTTTTACTGAGCAGAGGCTTCCATCTGGCCACTCTACCATAAAGGCCTGATTGGTGGGGTGCTGCAGAGATGGTTGTCCTTCTGGAAGGTTCTCCCATCTCCACAGAGGAACGCTGGAGCTCTGTCAGAGTGACCATCGGGTTCTTGGTCACCTCCCTGACCAAGGCCCTTCTCCCCCGATTGCTCAGTTTGGCTGGGCAGCCTGCTGTAGGAAGAGTCCTGGTGGATCCAAATTTCTTCTATTTACGAATGATGGAGAACCACTGTGCTCGTCGGGACCTTCAAAGCTGTAGAAATGTTTTTGTACCCTTCCCCAGATCTGTCCCTCGATACAATCCTGTCTTGGAGGTCCACAGACAATTCCTTTTACTTCATGGCTTGGTTTCTGCTCTGACATGCGCTGTCAACAGTGGGACCTTATATAGACAGGTGTGTGCCTTTCCAAATCATGTCCGATCAATTGAATTTACTACAGGTGGACTCCAATCAAGATGTAGAAACATCTCAAGGATGATCAGTGGAAACAGGATGAACCTGAGCTCAATTTTGAGTGTCATAGCAAAGGGTGTGAATACTTATGTACATGCAATATTTCAGTTTTTTAATTTTAATAAATTTGCAAAAATTTCTGCAAAAACTTTTTCACTTTGTCATTATGGGATATTGTGTGTAGATTGATGAGAAAAAAAAGGAATTTAATCCATTTTGGAATAAGGCTGTAACATAACAAAATGTGGGGAAAGTGAAGGGGTGTGAATACTTTCCAGATGTACTATATATATATATATATATATATATATATATATATATATATATATATATATATATATATATATATATATATATATATATAGGAACTCCGTACTTAAAGGCATACTGATAAGATTTCCTTCCCTGAAATAGTACAAACTTGTCCAGAAACATACCTACCAAATCATTACATATCATTATGGTACTTGGTACTCAACTATTTAGGGATTCTACCTTCTGCGTCTATTTGCTTTCTGAATGCTACAGAGGTTCCTGGGCATCACCCTTTTGGCAGTGGACCTGCCAGGCAATGCCTGCAACCAATGACTGCTTGTGAGGGTACGATTTTGTGAAATTGCAGAGTTCAGTGAGTATGCCAGATCATTAGCGCTCAAATGATATGTAATGGCAGATAGATCATCTAAAAAATTTTTTTAAAAAGTGTGCGGTGAAAAGCCTGGAAGACTGGACCTGCTCCAAAACCACAGTGAAGCTGGGGTTGACGTTCCACCAATGGCATGCATTTAAGGAGAGGATGGGGATGAGGAGAGACAGAGTTGTGGGCTTTGCATCTTGTTGAGTTAGGGAGTGGGGGTCAACTTTTCTAGCTGTGTTTACAAGCCACCAGGGGGCAGAATACTTACTACTCAGTGTGCTTTTAAATGACAGTGAAGCTTTTTATCCAAATGTACAAAGCCACAATTTGTTGCGACAACGTATGGAAGATATAACAGCTGATCCTCACTTACTTTCAGTAACGGAGCCTGACGTATGTTGCAAGGAAGGTTTTCCAGCTGACTGACAAAGGACCTCAGCTCCTCCACAGTCAGCTCATTCTGGCTCTGGGTCTTCCCTCCTCCAGAGCGATACCTGCAACAAGAAGAAATCCTTTTAGACAGAACTGCAGCCA
Source organism: Lampris megalopsis (assembly GCA_022114975.2). Lineage (NCBI taxonomy): Eukaryota > Metazoa > Chordata > Actinopteri > Lampriformes > Lampridae > Lampris > Lampris megalopsis. Next base: position 6,373,124 of record JAJHIY020000431.1, read on the forward strand.
GATGGTAAAAATACTGAAAATATAGTTAACAATAGCATACAAGTTGTGAAACAGGCACACAGAAATTAAAATTCCACACTTCAAAAATTATCTCAAACTAAACTGCACACAAGCTTGGTACCAGCTCATAAAACTGATGGCTTACCAAACCAAGAGCCATCAATGACCATTATTATTGTAATTTATTTTTACTCTCCCCTTTTTCAGTTCTCGATTTGGCATGTCTAATTCCCTTTTCCTCTGGGTCCCACCACTGCATGTACTATGGTAGCTGGAGGGTGAAGACTTCCTCTGTAAAGCCTGGAGCCGGCCAACCTCTTCTTTTAACCTGGCAGCAACAATTTTCCCCAGGAGGACATAACGCACACAGAGGCCCATGCCTTTTACTCAGATCCATGAGTAGTACAGACACCCCACAACACCTGTACACTTGTTGCACTGGTGAGACAGACTAGCCCTTACAGCCCCCAACACAGCAAGGATGCAAAGTGCACTCACTGCAGAGCCCAGCCAGGACAGAGGCAACACTTGGTTTCTGACTCAGAATCTCCGTATTGGGAAGCTAGCGCCATAGTTAATAATTAATAATTATTTCTGTAAGTAACAATCTATGCATCAATGCATACAATAATGTAGTGGTAACAGCCACTTCCCAAACAACAGAAAACCTGACATCCTGAAATTTCCTGAAAATTACACCCTTGATTCATCTGAAAAAAGATGTTATAATAAGCATTTGCAACAAATTTATCAGTTTTACCTGACATAATGAAACTATACTCACGGACACGATGTAAAGCTTTACATTATGTGCATGTAATACATGTTAGTTGTAGGTAATAAGGTCCTTAGAAGTCCTTATAAAATGATTTTTAATGTTATTATGCGTTAATAAGTATATGTTTTAATAATAGCGTCATAAACGTTTTCAGCCAGCAGGTGGTGGTGGTGAGATATGTAATACCTACTTTTCACACTTGTCTAATGTTGTAAATCCAATCTGCACAGAAGTTTGCACGTAGCAGCTAAGGACTGATTAAAAGTTATCAAAATAATTGGCAGTCAGCTAAAAGCAAAAGTTCTGACTTATAAGGGCCTCATAACCTATTACCTAACAGTTACTGCATACACTTAAAGCTAGAGTAGACAACTTTTTTGCTTTAACTTATCATTATGAAGTAAATGTTGACTGTACAGTGTAGCAGTTAAAGTCAAGTCAGTTTTATTTGTATAGCTCAATATCACAAATTACAAATGTGCTTCAGGGGGCTTTACAGCAACACAACATCCTGTCCTTAGACCCTCGTATCGGATAAAGAACAACTCCCTAAAAAACTTTTTTGGGGGGGGGGGGCAGGAAGAAAGCTCAGGGAGAGCAACAGAGGAGGCTCTCTCTCCCAAGACGGACAATGTGACATGATGTTGTGTTTACACAATACAACATGGAAAGAGGATAACACAATTATAATGGAATTATAAGATGAATATGATGAGGAGGATGCCAAGCAGTGTCCAGATGCCACTGGAACAGCCCGGGACCTGAGCCACGTGACCACCATCACCATGTAGACCTGATAGGAGGACAAACTACACATGCACACAAGAGAGACTCACATCACACCATTCACATACACGGGAGAAGAGACAAGAACGAACACTAGTCACACGTCAGAGTGAGAGAAGGATATAACACTGAACAGGATAACAAAATTATACGGATTTGTAAGATATATTGGAAAAAAATTTGATGAGCAGGATGCCAAGCAGTGTCCAGGTGGCAACCACCATCACCATGGAGACCTGGGAGGAGAGACTGCATATGCACACAAGGGAGACTCACATCACACCATTCACACACACACAGAAGAGAAAGGAGAAGACATCATAGAGAGAGAGAAAAGACATGTGAGAGAAGAGACCAGGTTGCAATAGTTAATAATATATAATCTGTACGCTATAATCTATATCCATAATCTATAATCTCGTCGGCAGAACAGTGGTTGGTAAATTCATTGAGACAGAAACCGACCCACCATGCAGTACAGGTGGTGAAGCACTCAACTTAAAGACAACTAATTGTAGGTTAAGGCAAAAAGATGAGTTTTAAGTTTGGATTTAAAGGACTCAACAGTGATTGTCTGATGGCAGCAGGCAGGTTATTCCACAAGAACGGGCCCAATAGGAAAAGGCCCTGCCACCAGCTGACGTCTTTTTAACTTTGGGTACACACAGGAGCCCTGTATTTTGAGAGTGAAGAGCTTGAGGTGGAATGTACGGTTTAAGGAGATCAGACAGGTAAAATGGGGTAAGCCTAGGGCTGTACAATACAGCCAAAATCTTCTATCACAATATATGCCATTCATATGACGATATAGGCCATTCACATGACGATATAGGCCATTCATATGACGATATAGGCCATTCATATGACGATATAGGCCATTGATATCCCGATAACAATACATATCACGCTATAGCACATGTAGATGTAGGATGGACACAACATCAGCTTTGTTTGTGCTAGGAGAACAGGGATAATGAGATATTAAGATAATTTGAATATTAAACAAATCATAAATCTAACCGAATTAGTCCACTTTTTTGTGACAAACTGGTGACTCTCGCTATTTACTGAAGCTTCCATGACATTAGGAGAAGAGCACTATGCATATTATGAAAGGTGAAACCCAAAATGTGATGACAAACAACAGTCATTATGACTGCAGTGGAGAGACCCAATGCACTGATTCAACAGGTTCACATGTGTGTTGTCTGTACCTTGTCTGTCTCTTCCCGTTGAGAAGTTGCTGGGCCATCACAGCACACTTTTCAGCATCCAAGGTTACTGTATGCAACTTACGGAGGAGGTCACACGGTGGAAACATCTTTGCCTCCGCCTGCTCCACCAAGCTGCGAAGCTCTTCCAAGCCTGAACATAAATAATCACAGAGAATCTCCTTGAATTTACAGAAAGTATGCATAGACCCATGTGCTCACATACATCATTCACCCTGTAAAGAAAGTTTACATCCACGATAGCTGGTGAAATCAAACGACATGGCTCCAACAAGTAACAATAAACTACACACATCTATGGTACAGCAGATTTCCATTAAGCGGTTTAATTGATTATTTCAATATTTTTAACAACAGAACACAAAAAAGGGAGTCCCAACAAAGAACGCATGCAAAAAAAGAACAAATGTGCAGGTGAGGTACGGCAACGGGTTTAGATACCAGGACATGAGACTTAAACTTCAGCAAGGGGGAAAACCACAACAAAATGAATAAATGACCAAGATAAACCAAGTAAAATCAGCTTAGAGCAGAATTCAGTTTTAATTTAATTTTAATTGAAGGGAGTGGGGGATGGGTGGGTGAGAGAAGACCACAATGAAATTTGAAAAACTGAGTTAGTTGGACATTTTTAAGGGAAAAAAAAAAAGAGCTACCAACTCACCTCTTTTCTTGTTTTGCTTTAACGCCACAATGTCCTTGACATTGCAGACCCAGGTTTTGTAGGACTCCACACGTAGTTTAATGACTGCCCTCATGGGGTACAATTCTGCCAGTGTAAACTTGTAACTGGGAACAGACAGAAGTAACGTTTGCTAAAAATAAAATAAAATTGTAGTTTATGAAGGAATCAAATACTCGGTGACTCAATCAAGTATTGATTTTTTAATTTTTTTTATTTTGATATGCTTTATTGAGCCCTGTGGGGAAATTACACTGCATTTAACCCATCCTAACTTGTGTAGCTAGGAGCAGTGGGCAGCCACTGTGCAGCGCCCGGGGACCAACTCCAGCTCTTCTTTCCATTGCCTTGCTCAGGGGCACAGACAGGAGTATCAACCCTCACATGCATGTCCTTTTGGATGGTGGGGGAAACCGGGGCACCCGCAGGAAACCCACACAGACACAGGGAGAACATGTAAACTCCACACAGAGGACAACCTGGGATGATCCCCAAGGTTGGACAACACCAAGGTTCGAACCCAGGACTTTCTTGCTGTGAGGTGACACCGCTAACCACTGTGCCACCATGCTGCCCACGATGACCCCTTGACCCCTTTGATATCACACGAAGTTCTTCAGAACGTTCTGGAGAACTTCGTGTGCCTGGAGTTCTACTCAATCTAGGTCAAGAGACATCATCAAGAAAATCTATATATTAACATAAAATTCAGATAAAGCTCGATTTGCACTTGACCAAGCTGTCTGGCATGTAGTGTCAGTGTGAGGCGATCCAAAAAATTACCATTATGTAATGTATTTTTTGGATCGCCTCACACTGACACTACATGCCAGGTACTTCTCAGACTGCATGTTATGATTTGTCCTAGGTTTTCATACTCAGTATGTGATAGTTGAATTGTTTCTGCTTAGCGTCTACTGCCAACCAATCCCATCTTCGGCCAAGTTTGTACTACATAGAGTATGGGAGTGATGATTTGAAATTAATGAAATGAAGCTCCTAGTTTGTATGCTAAATTAGTGTATAGTTTTGATAACTTGGTGCTTTTTTCCATACAAGTTAGAAGAGCACATACATTTTGAATAAATTCATATAAGTTTCATAGCATGATTTTGTTTGAACGCAGCAGGAAGTCTGATTTACATAGTGATATGTGGAGGACTACACCAGTCATGACAGAGGGGACACATAATTATACACAATGGGCCTCATCCATCAAACGTTCATACATACAAATTTGTTCTTACCTACCCATGGACATTTTTTAGCTCTCAAGATTGTCTGACAATCAGAGGCAAAGCCCAACGCTTATTTGTAATTCCTTCCCACTAACATCTATTGTCTACCTCTTGCAATGAGTAATCACCCAGGCTTGCAAAGACATCAGTGTAAGCCAACTGGTGTCTGAATTCAGGGGTTACCCAGGTTCTACACTAGTCTCTGAGACAAACTTCAAGACTATAAAAATTCCATGGGTGTGTAAGAACAAATTTGTATGTACAAACGATTGATAAATGAGGCTCAATGTCCAGCAACTGTGGTTGGAGAGACTGACTCACCAGAGCACATGACTGGTCGGGGGGCAGGAACAGAGTTCTTTGGCGTGGAATAGACATGACAGCTTGTTAGGACTGCAGGGACAGGTAATGCCAGACAGGTAGCAGGTGGTCCGACATTTGCAGCACTGCCGCTCTTCATCTGGCAGCATTTCATAATCTACCTGCCGAGACTGCACCACTCCCTGGGGTTGCAAAGACATACGCAACCATTAGAGCGGAGGAGAGGGAGAAGCTGGGGTAATGATGAGCACCAGCAAAAAAATTATTATCTCAAGACTAAACAATTTTTATCCATTTTCCAAAATCATGAATATCAGCTCCAAAAGTCAAAGAAATAAAGAAAACATAACACTTTAATAAGATGAAAAATTCAATAAATAGACTATCAATGATATAAAGTCTGCATTGACCATCAGTAGCATACGTACAAAACTACATTACACTTTTTATATGCAGATATTTTAAAGAGGAAAAAAAGACACTTTATCTGACAAATTGGTCAAGAGTTTTGATGTGTGGAAGGTTGGTTTATACATGAAAAGCATTTTTGCGTGGGAGAAAATGGAAAAATACAAGCTATATGCATTTTTTAGGTCGGTCCATTCAGATGAGCATCCACGACCGTTTTCATTAATCTGGACCTATGTAAGGAAACCTTTGTACTGACACAATCGCAGTGGAAGTGGAGGAATCTCATCGCCGAGGTCAGTGGGAGTCCTTGTGCTTTGGAATTGACCCTAAGAATGTCTACATAATAAGATTCTCTCTCTCTCAGGCCTGAGCAGGGGATGAAAGTTATTTTAAAATATGTAGGCTAGGCTCCATGGGAGGCTTGGATTTTACCAATATTAAGATCTACCAATGGTGTGCCCACTTAAAGTTCACTTCTGAATGGGTATAAATGAAGGATCCTCTACATGGCTTGATACTGAGACATCCCTGCCAAAATACACTTAAGAGCTTGGAGAACTGTCTGCTATTTTGAAGGATGTTCTACACAAACCTTTCCTTTAACCCCAATTTCAAACAACAGAGACTTTTAACTAGGGATGTCAGACGTAGTCTTTAAGGAATGAGCGGCTGTGTAAAAGCAGGCCGAGTGATCTATTCGCTAAACGAAAAATTGTCATTCGAGTAGGTGGTTCAAATGTACCAGCTATCAGGGCAGGATTTTTTTAAGATTTTTACAAATAAGGCACTAGATTATGCATAACACCACCCTGATGGAGGATCCAAGAAAGTCTCCTGCAGAGAAGGTATTATTTCAACCAGGTGGGGCTATGTCTATAAGCAGAGGTGCACATGCATGGTCAAAATAAATTATGCACAGCAGATAATACGAAAAGAGGCGCTTTTGTGTGCCAACATTTTTGGGACACAATTACTTACTGAAACAACAGGATTTTCTCCATATATCACTGCTAAGAAAGTCATTATGACACACGTGTCAATTTTAACAATCAGTTGTTAATCATGCAACTTTTAGCCTTCGTTCTTTATTATGTGGATGCGTTTTTTTCCCAAGTTAGCAAGGTTAACTGTTAAACCTTGAGCTCCAGCACATAGTTAGCTTACGTTACAACTAGCTTAACATTACATTTTTTTCCCTGCTTTTAGGATTTTCGTCCATTAATCAAAATGTCCAAGAAGCAAGCTACATTAAGTAATTACTTTGGTATTGAACCACCTCCAAAGAAATGTCAGATTGAGCCTGTACATAAAAAACATGTATTTGCAGAAAAGTGGCTGCAGGAAGTAGCCTGGCTCCAAACAGATGACAACCGCACAGAGATGTGGTGCAAAATATGCTGTGAAAATCCCAATCTTGTGGATAAAAATATTGCCTTTTATATAGGGGCAAAAAATTTCAGTCACCAAGCTTTTGAAAAGCACGTGATGAGTAAAGAGCACATGAACATAGTGCAAACTATTGATAACAGGTGCAGCCAGGATCAGAAATCCACTTGCCCTCCTGACACGTGGCAGGACAAACAGAATGAAGAACAGCATCAAGCACTGTGTCATATTTTTCTGTTGGCCTTTCACAAAGCCAAACATGCATGTCTGATGCGTTCATATGAGGAGGATATTGTGCTTTTCAAGAGGCTTGGCGTTAATGTCGGGGGTGCATATCATTAATGAGAAGGGGGGACCCGCATTATGCTGAGCATCATACAGACAATCGGTTTAGAAATGAGTGAAAAATGGAAGGCAGCTGAATTTTGGGGCGTGCTCTTGGATGGATCAGAAGACATAACACAAGTAGAGCAGGAAATTGTGTACATTGTGTCTGTGTCTAGCTATGGAGAGTTTACCTCAGATTTCCTTGGATAATTAATTTGGGTGTGAACCGAGCAGCACAGGACATAGTGGGACGGACTGGAGCAGCATTTCCATACTTGTGGTTTAGGGGATCAGTGGAAGACGAAGTTGGTCTCCATGTGTACAGACAGAGCAGGAGTCAACGTTGGGAGTTTACAATGGGGTCGTTCTCAAATTGCGTCAGACAGTGGTGATCGGGGATTCCCTTGTGCATATTCTGTGTACTGCCCACACCCTTGAGAACTGCGCAAAGTCAGCTGATTGCATGGTACCATACTGTGAGTCATTTAATTGCTCTATTGTCAAGTTGCTGGGCTTTTATTTACAGAGAGGAGGTGTAAAAAGAACAGAACAGCTAAAGAAGATATGTGATGAGAATGGCATTGCTTTTGTGAAACTAGGAAAGTTTCACCACATCAGATGGTCTACATGGAGGCAAGAGACTGTTAAAAATATGGAGGCAATTACCTGCCATTCAAATTCAAGTGGCTACTGTGATGACGGTGAAATAAAACATGTCTGCACAGAGTGTTTTCAGTGTTTCCTAGCCAACATGCTGGACACTGGAAACATTTTACAGTTCACCTCCCTCAGGTTCCAGCAAGATAAACTGACTTGGTGAATGCAGAGATGAGCTCATGTTAGCTGCTGGACAGCTGACACCATTTCTTGACAGTGAAGGCAAGCACAGGAAAGAGACCATTTCAAATGCTGATGCAGACAGGGACAAGTCTGATGTATTGAGAGGTCTAATTCATGAGTTTGAAAGCAGATATGAATCCCTTAAGTCATGTGATCGATTTTTAATTTTTTATCCTTTAACTTGGCCTCAAGAAATGCAAGACCTCCACTGTTTTGGCAACACAACACGTGCCAACGTCCTTCAGAAATATAAGGCCAGCTTGTCTGTTGACAGAGACTCCACTGTAAGAGAATGGATGCGTTTAAAGCAAGCAGGAAAACGTCTGGCAGCCTCCGCTTCCACTGTGTACGACCTGTTCAACAACACAGTAAAGACAAGTAATCCAAATAGTTATTCCAACATTCATAAAGTCCTGTTGTCCCTTACACTGCCCTTCAGCAGTGCTGCACGTCACAGCGGATTTTCACATCTCAACATAATAAAAAGCAAGTACAGATCCTGTTTGTAAAATTCTAGCCTGTCATTCCTAATGCACATCCACTTGTCTAAGATGACAACAGAGACTTCTGACCCGAAGCCAGCTGTTGACTTATGGACGCAAACAGCTAACCGCAGACTCAACCAGGGAGAAAGAAGTAGGCCTACATCTTCATCTGCCATATTCGAAAGTGAGGAAGACAGTGAGGAGAGCAGTCAGGAGGGTAGTGATAACGACAGCTTGTAGGATAACCGTGCCGTGTAAAGACGGAGTACCAAGCAACATCTTCAGGTGCTCCCTTGAGAACCAGCCCAAAAACGTTACAAGCACACCTATCTATAAGTTTACTCTTTGGCGTCCTAGCAAGAAGAAGAAAAGAAAGCCACTTTATTTGATCATTGTATTCTTACAACAAATTTGATTTCTGCATTTCCATCCAATTGTATAGGAGCAATGGGCAGCTGCAGCAGCTGGAGAACCAACTCCAATTCTTCTTTCCATTGCCTTGGTCAGGAGTATAGACAGGAGTATTAACCCGAAAATGCATGTCTTTTGATGGTGGGAGGAAACCGGAGCACCCGGAGGAAAACCCATGTAGACACGGGGAGAACATGCAAACTCCACACAGAAAGGACCTGGGACGGCCTGGAGTTTGAACCCAGGACCTTCTTGCTATGAGGCAACAGTGCTAACCACTGGGCCACCATGCCACTTTGCATATATCATGCATATCTCTCCCAATCGTAGACATGCTTTAATCTCTCCTCTTCCCCTCTATGCCTTAAGTGTAGAACAGATAGGAACCATTACACATTGTCTCTGGTCCTGTCACAAGTTAGGTATTGGGTTATGATTGTTCACGAGGTTGAGAAGATCTTAGGTGTCCAATTTAATATGGATCATTACTCTTAGTGGGCCTTCCCAGTACACATGTCCTTTCTAATGGAAAGAAAAAGCTGTACAACACCTTTGCAGCAAGGCAAAATATTTTATCACACTAGATTAATGATCAACTACCGAATGTTACCCATTGACACAAGATATTATTTGACTGGATTCCTTTGGAGTATCTTCCGTATGTGTTACACTCTAAAACAGCACCTTACTGAAGCTGTTAACTTCTGCACAATGAACTGGGTAAGATAATAGTGTGCATTCATCTGTCTGTGCAACATGGAACCTTTTTCTCTCGCACGCTATATAAAGCTACAGACACACTCTGTTCATCACTAGCCTTCTTTCTTAACAATCTCTGCCCTCTAGCATCCAAACCTGCTCGTAACCCCCACCCCCCAGTCCATGGCTCACTGAGGTCATTAGAGAGCAAAGGGCAGGGCTTAGAGCGGCAGAGAGACTACTACTACTTTCGGCTGCTCCTGTTAGGGGTCGCCACAGCGGATCATCCGTTTCCATTTCTTCCTGCCTTCTGCATCTTCCTCTGTCACACAAGCCACCTGCATGTCTTCCCTCAACACATCCATAAACCTCCTCTTTGGCCTTCTTCTTTTCATCTTTCCTGGCAGCTCCATATTCAGTATCCTTCTCCCAATATACCCAGCATCTCTCCTCCACACATGTCCAAGCCATCACAATCTTGCCTCTCTTGGCTTTGTCTCCAAACCGTCCAACCTGAGCGGTCCCTCTAATATAATCGTTCCTAATCCTGTCCTTCTTTGTTACTCCCAGGGAAAATCTTAGCATCTTCAACTCTGCCACCTCCAGCTCTGCCTCCTGTCTTTTTGTCAGTGCCACTGTCTCCAAACCATATAACATAGCTGGTCTCACAACCATCTTGTAAACCTTCCCTTTTAACTCTTGCTGGTACCCTTCTGTCGCAAATCACTCCTGACACTCTTCTCCACCCACTCCACCCTGCCTGCACTCTCTTCTTCACCTCTCGACTGCACTCCCCGTTACTTTGGACAGTTGACCCCACCTCCACTCCTTGCATCCTGACCATTCCACTGTCCTCCCTCTCATTCACGCATAGGTATTCCGTCTTGCTCCTACTGACTTTCATTCCTCTTCTCTCCAGTGCATACATCCACCTCTCCAGGCTCTCCTCAACCTGCACCCTACTCTCGCTACAGATCACAATGTCATCCGCAAACATCATCGTCCATGGAGACTCATGCCTGATCTTGTCCGTCAACCTGTCCATCACCATTGCAAACAAGAAAGGGCTCAGAGCCGATTCTTGATGTAATCCCACCTCCACATTGAACCCATCTGTCATTCCAACCACACACCTCACCATTGTCACACTTCCCTCATGCATATCCTGCACCACTCCTACATACTTCTCTGCAACTCCCGACTTCCTCATACAATACCACACCTCCTCTCTCGGCACCCTGTCGTATGCTTTCTCTAAATCTACAAAGACACAATGCAACTCTTTCTGACCTTCTCTATACTTCTCAATCAACATTCTCAAAGCAAACATGGCATCTGTGGTGCTCTTTCGTGGCATGAAACCATACTGCTGCTCGCTGATCATCACCTCTCCTCTTAACCTAGCTTCTATTACTCTTTCCCAAATCTTCATGCTGTGGCTGATCAACTTTATACCTCTGTAGTTGCTACAGTTCTGCACATCGCCCTTGTTCTTAAAAATCGGTACCAGTTTGCTTCTTCTCCACTCCTCAGGCATCCTCTCACATTCCAAGATTGTGTTAAACAATCTAGTTAAAAACTCCACTGCCATCTCTTCTAAACATCTCTATGCCTCCACAGGTATATCATCAGGACCAACTGCTTTTCCACTCTTCATCCTCTTCATAGCTGCCCTCACTTCCTCCTTGTTAATCCACTGAACTTCCTGATTCACTATCCTTACATCATCCAACCTTCTCTCTCTCTCTCATTTTCTTCATTCATCAGCCCCTCAAAGTAGTCCTTCCACCTTCTCAGCACACTCTCCTCGTTTGTCAGCACATTTCCATCTCTATCCTTGATCACCCTAACTTGCTGCACATCCTTCATAGCTCGGTCCTTCTGTCAAGCCAATCAGTACAAGTCCTTTTCTCCTTCCTTAGTGTCTAACCTGTCATACAACTCACCATACGCCTTTTCCTTTGCCTTTGCCACCTCTCTCTTTGCTTTACGCTGCATATCCTTGTACTGCTGTCTACTTTCTTCATCTCTCTGACTACCCCACTTCTTCTTTGCCAACCTTTTCCTCTGTATACTTTGCTGTACTTCCTCATTCCACCACCAAGTCTCCTTGTCTCCCTTCCTCTGTCCTGATGACACACCAAGTACCTTCCTAGATGTCTCCCTCACTATTTCTGCAGTGGTTGCCCGGCCATCTGGCATCTCTTCACTACCACCCAGTGCCTGTCTTAACTCCTGCCTGAACTCCACACAACAGTCTTCCTTCTTCAACTTCCACCATTTGATCTTCAGCTGTGTCTTCACACGCTTCCCCATTTTGGTCTCCTAAGTCATCCTACAGACCACCATCCGATGCTGCCTAGCTACGTTCTCCCCTGTCACCACCTTGCAGTCTCCAATCCCTTTTAGATCGCGCCTTCTACATAAGATATAGTCCACCTGTGTGCACTTTCCTCCACTCTTGTATGTCACCCTGTGTTCCTTCCTCTTCTTGAAATATGTATTCACCACAGCCATTTCCATCCTTTTCGCAAAATCGACCACCATCTGTCCTTCCACATTTCTCTCCTTGACACCATACCTTCCCACCACCTCATCACCTCTGTTCCCTTCACCAACATGTCCATTGAAGTCCGCTCCAATCGCCACTCTCTCCTCCTTGGGTACCCCTCTCCACCACGTTGTCCAACTCACTCCAGAATTCTTTTTCATCCATCTCACACCCAACTTGCGGGGCATATGTGCTGATAACATTCAGCAATACACCTTCGATTTCCAGCTTCATACTCATCACTCTGTCTGACACGCTCTTCACCTCCAGCACGCTCTTGACATACTCTTCCTTCAGAATTACCCCTACCCCATTTCTCCTCCCATTCGCACCATGGTAGAAGAGTTTGAACCCATCTCCGATACTCCTGGCCTTACTCCACTTCCACCTGGTCTCTTGCACACACAGTATGCCTACCTTTGTTGTGACTTATTTGGTCACATGATTGAGTTGAATAGTAGTTCAATAATTAGTTCATGAAAACAAGTGAATTATATTGTTTATTTGATTGATTGATTATTCTATTGAATACATGATTAGAGATATGATTGATTACTATATGTGATACATGATTACAGAAATATTATTTGTGATGTTAAAAAGAATAGATCAAATGTTCAGATCGCACAGTTCATATTAGAAAAGCCTACTGTATTTCGTAATGTAAAACTCAAACTCCCAGCAGGCTTAGCGACAAGGAAACAGGAAGTTGATTCGGTTGACGGTCGAGACTCATGCGAGAGCAGTGCGCTCAGAGATTAGCAAGAAAAACGTTACCATTAGCTTTGTCGAATGTATGTCTGCAACCATTTTCATATAAAGAAGCTTCGTTTTATAATCCGGTTTTTGTGGTCTTTGCTGTTCGAGAAGGGAATATAATTCCTACAACCTTTCTTCTTTCCATCACGTCAGCCAGCTCTCTCCCTTTACTAGTCATAGTGCCAACATTCAAAGTTCCGACTCTCACCTCCACACGCCTACCCTTCCTCCTCTCTAGCTGCCTATGGACATGCCTTCCCCCTCTCCTTCACCAAACAGTAGCATAGTTTCCACCTGCACCCTGCTGGTTAACAGTACCGGTGGCGGTCGTTGGTAACCCGGGCCTCGACTGATCCGGTATGGGAATCTTATTTATGATCCACATATTTGATTTAGCAAAGATTTTACGCCGGATGCCCTTCCTGACGCAACCCTCCCCATTTGTCTGGGCTTGGGACCGGCACCAAGAATACACTGGCTTGTCCTCAGTGGCTGGGGCTTAGAGTGGCAGAGAGAAAATGGCGTAAAACCAGAGTCCACTGACCTCAGTGACTATCAGTGTCTCCTAACATCATCCTCTCCCAGCTTAAAAACAGCTAAGACCACTTACTATCAGAACAAGTTCTGTGGCGCCACTGATGCTCAAAAAATGTTTTGTAGCTTTTAACTCACTCCTCAATCCACCTCCTCCTCCGACCTCCACTACGCTCACTCCAGACATGTTCACCTTGTACATTATTGAGAAGGTTTCTGCCAGCAGCAACCACTTCTCTGAGCCTGACCAACTCTGTCGCTGCCAGCTAACAGTGCCTCACTCACCTCATTCTCCCCCCTAACTGAGGAGGAAGTCTCCAAGCTTCTGCTGGACTCCTGTCCCTCTTCCTGTCTGCTGGACCCAATGCCATCGAACCTCCTACAGACCATTTCCCCCGCACTTAACCCCAGTCACACACATCATCAACTTCTCGCTTACAACGGGTGTGTTCTCTACTGCATTTAAGCGAGCTTGGATCACCCTGCTGCTCAAAAAACCAATACTCAACCCAGCCCAGGTTAAAAACTACAGACCGGTTTCACTCCTGCCCTTTCTATCAAAAATACTTGAGCGAACGGTCTTTAACCAAGTCTCTGAATTCCTTTCGAAGAACAATCTGTATGATCCGAATCACTCTGGCTTTAAGTGGGGTCACTCTACCGAGACAGCACTCCTGTCAGTAATGGAGTCACTGTGTTTGGCTAGAGCTGCTGGTCAGTCCTCAGATTTATTGCTGCTAGATCTGTCAACTGCCTTTGACACGTTTAACCACCAAATCCTCCTCTCTACATTCACTGAGCTTGGCATCTCAGGATCTGCCCTCCGCTGGTTCATGTCCTACCTCTCAGGAAGATCTTGGAGGGGAGAAGTGTCCAAACCGCACGGCTTATCCACAGGGGTGCCTCAAGGGTCAGTGCTTGGTCCCCTTCTCTTCTCAATATACACCACCTCACGTGGTGCAATCATCCACTCCCATGGTTTCTTATACCATTGCTATACTAACAATACCCAGGTCTTCCTATCATTCCCGCCTGATGACCTCAGTCTCAGCACAGATATAACCATGCCTTGCTGATATCTCTGCATGGATGAAAGTATGCCACCTTCAGCGTAACATATCCAAGACTGAGCTCCTTGTCATCCAAGCCAGTCCATCCATACAACACATCAATATGCAGCTCAGATCAAATTCAACTTTGGTAGCAAAGTCTGCCCAAAACCTAGGTGTCATGACCAACTTCACCTTTAGGGTTCACATGGCCTCGATTACTCAGTCGTGCCCTGTACAACATCAGGAAAACTAGACCCTACCTGTCTGAGCATGCAGCACAACCCCTGGTACAGGCTCTTGTAATATCACGCACTGACCACTGTAACTTCTTACTGGCAGATTTCCCTGCATGCACTTTCAAACCTCTGCAAATGTTCCAGAATGCGGCAGCGCTTCTGGTCTTCAATCAACCCAAAACAGCACGTCACTTCGCTGTTCATATCCCTCCACTGGCTCCCAGTTGCTGCCTGCATCAAATTCAAAACGTTGATGCTCGCTTACAAAACAGCAACTAAAATGGTTCCCGCCTACCTGAACTCACTCATTCAGGTCTACACTCAGTCCTGCTCACTACACTCCGCCAATGAAAGGCACCTGGCACTTCTGCCACAATGGGGCCGTAAGTCACTAGCCAGACTCTTCTCTTCTGTAGTTACCTGGTGATGGAATGAGTTACCAAACTCCATTCGATCTGTTGAGTCCTTCTCCATCTTTAAGAAGAAGCTAAAGACTCAGCTCTTTCACAAACACCTCCACACTAGGCTTGCAACAGTTTTCGGTTTAAAACCGAACCATACGGTCCGCCCTGTACGGTTCAATCCGCCCTTATGGACCGTGGGTTTTCGGTTTTGCAGTTAAAATGTGCGTGAATAGTTGACAGGCGTTTCTTACTGCTGGGGAATGGATTTTTCACTGTGTGCCTGTGTGCAGGCAGGCTGAGACAGCCTGCTGCAGAAAACCCCGCCCCACGAGTAAATATCCAATCACTGTTAGCCCCCCACCCCCCACCCCCCTTGTAACTGGAGTTGACATTCGAGTTGAAAAGATGGCGGTAGCTCGCAGAAGCAGAAAAAAAAGTCATGGCGAGTGGAGGAGTAGAGAGAGAAAAGTCTGAAGAAGCACCGTCTTCATACAAATCTGGGGACATGTCGGGTTTGCTGTTGAATACAATGATGAAGGAGACAAAACAGTGGACAGAAATAACACTGTGTGCTGCAAGCATTGCTTGACCCATGTCCCGTACTACGCAAGTGGAAACACTTCCAATATGAGCCAGCATCTCCGCCGTCACCACCCAGATGTCTCGCTTTCTGGAAGCAGGAGACGCACAGGTAACAGCACCAGTGAAAAAACAACCGTCTATCGGAGATGCTTTCCAACAAACCTATAGCGCCAACTCAGAGAAACACAAAAAAATAACCCGTGCAGCGGGGGTGTTCATTGCTAAAGACATGCAGCCCTTTTCGGTGGTTGGAGATGTGGGCTTTCGTCAGCTAATGCATATGCTCGATCCGCGCTACGTTATTCCCTCCCGAACTTATTTCACCAACAATGTACAGTGGCTTGCAAAAGTATTCATACCCCTTGAGCTTTTCCACATTTTGTCACGTTTCGACCACAAACATAAATATATTTTATTGGAATTTTATGTGAAAGACCAACACAAAGTGGCACACAATTGTGAAGTACAAAGAAAATTACACATGATTTAAAAAAAAAATTACAAGTAAAAAACTAAAAAGTGCGGTGTGCAAAAGTATTCAGCCCCCCTAAGTCAATACTTTGTGGAACCACCTTTTGCCGCAATTACAGCTGCAAGTCTTTTGGGGTATGTCTCTACCAGCTTTGCACATCTAGAGACTGAAATTTTTTCCCATTCTTCTTTGCAAAACAGCTCAAGCTCACTCAGATTAGATGGAGTGTTTGTGAATGGCAGTTTTCAGATCTCGCCACAGATTCTCAATTGGCTTTAGGTCTGGACTTTGACTGGGCCATTCTAACACATGAATATGTTTTGTTTTAAACCATTCCATTGTAGCCCTGGCTTTATGTTTAGGGTCGTTGTCCTGCTGGAAGGTGAACCTCCGCCCCAGTCTCAAGTCTTTTGCAGACTCCAACAGGTTTTCTTCCAAGATTGCCCTGTATTTGGCTCCATCCATCTTCCCATCAACTCTGACCATCTTCCCTGTCCCTGCTGAAGAGAAGCATGATGCTGCCACCACCATGTTTGACAGTGGGGATGGTGTGTTGAGAGTGATGTGCAGTCTTAGTTTTGTGCCACACATAGCGTTTTGCATTTAGGCCAAAAAGTTAAATTTTGGTCTCATCTGACCAGAGCACCTTCTTCCACATGTTTGCTGTGTCCCCCACATGGCTTCTGGCAAACTGCAAACGGGACTTCTTATGGTTTTCTTTTAACAATGGCTTTCTTCTTGCCACTCTTCCATAAAGGCCAGATTTGTGCAGTGCACGACCAATAGTTGTCCTGTGGACAGATTCCCCCACCTGAGCTGTGGATCTCTGCAGTTCGTCCAGTCACCATGGGCCTCTTGGCTGCATCTCTGATCAGTGCTCTCCTTGTTCGGCCTGTAAGTTTAGGTGGACGGCCGTGTCTTGGTAGGTTTGCAGTTGTGCCATACTCTTTCCATTTCCAGATGATGGATTGAACAGTGCTCCATGAGATGTTCAAAGCTTGGGAAATCTTTTTATAGCCTAACCCTGCTTTAAACCTCTCCACAACTTTATCCCTGACCTGTCTGGTGTTCCTTGGACTTCATGATGCTGTTTGCTCCCCAATATTCTCTTAACAAACCTCTGAGGCCGTCACAGAACAGCTGTATTTGTACTGAGATTGGATTACACACAGGTCGACTCTATTTAGTCATTAGGTCAACATTCGATCATTCAGCAATCATCAGGCAACTTCTGAAGGCAATTGGTTGCACTCAGAGAAACGGGGGCTGAATACTTTTGCACACCACACTTTTCAGTTTTTTATTAGTAAAAAAAATTTAAAATCATGTAGAATTTTCTTTGTACTTCACAGTTGTGTGCCACTTTGTGTTGGTCTTTCACATAAAATTCCAATAAAATATATTTATGTTTGTGGTCGTAACGTGACAAAATGTGGAAAAGTTCAAGGGGTATGAATACTTTTGCAAGCCACTGTAATTCGAAACCAAACCGAACCGAAACCGTGACCCAAAAACCGAGGTACGAACCAAACCGTGGGCTAACTGGACCATTGCACCCCTACTCCACACCTGATGGTATTAATTAAGAGGGGAAAAAAAATCACTTCTATGCACCCTATGCATTGTCTTTGTGGACTCCCTGTTGACACCTATGTTCTATCGGACTTGAACCTAGTTTTTTTGGCACTTACTTGCATTATCTAGATCCTTTCTTGTGTTGTATTAATTCTCAGATGTATATGTTGCTTTGGATAAAAGTGAAATTGTAATTTAAATTGAATTTGTAAAAAAAAAAGAAATACACAACTTACAATAACCTGGTTGCATAGTACTAATAGTACTAATACTTTATTGAAGCACCTTTTGATTTCATTACAGCAGTCTTTTTGGGTAAGAGTCTATCAGCATGGCAAATCTTGCCTTGGCAATAATTCCCCATGCTTCCTTGCAAAACCATTCTAGATCCATCAAATTGGTGAGGGCATCTCCTGTGCACAGTCCTCTTCAAGCCACCTCACAGATTTTCAATTGGATTCAGGTCTGGGCTCTGGCTGGGCCATTCCAAAACGTAGATCTTCTTTTGGTGAAGCCATTCCTTTGTTGACTTGGATGTATGCTGTGGGTCACTGTCGTGCTGAAAGGTGAAATTTCTCTTCATCTTCAGCTTTTTAGCATATGCGTGAAGGTTTTGTGACAAAATTGGTATTTGGAGCTATTCGTGATTCCCTCCACCTTGACTAAAGCCCCAGTTCCAGCTGGGGCTTTAGTCAAGGAAAAGAAAAGCAAAGAAAAGCAGGCCCAAAATGCAGCGAATTCGGGGGGCAGCCACGGGAACCGCCACAGCTGGGACGCGAACCCGTATCTCCTGCACCGCGGGCGACAATGTTAACCAGTCGACTAAGGGGTCCGACCCGTAACGTGTCTACTCATCCGTGCACGTTACACTACCCCCCTCCTTCGGGAAGCGCGTCCCCATGTTTCAGCGTATCAGCTCCCTATGCCTTCAAGCCTCTGGGTGCACGCGCTTCTGATGGCCTCACGGTCTCACCATCCCACTTCTGACACCAATGTAACGAACTCAGGGGGGGAGTCAAGAACCCCACCGCCAGGACGCAAAACTGGGTCTCCCACACCATGGGTAACTATGTTAACCAGTCGACTAAAGGGTCCGACCCTTTAGTCAAAGAAAAGCAGCCCCAAAGCATTATGCTACCACCACCATGCTTCATCATGGGCATGGTATTCTTTTGGTGATGAGCTGTGTTGTGTTTGTGCCCAACATACCTTTCGGCATTATAGCCAAAAACTTCAACCTTGGTCTCATCGGACCATAACACATTCTTCCATATGGTTTTGGGACAATGGATACATCTTTTGCAAAATGTAGCCGGGCTTGGGTGTTTTTTTTCACGTGAAAATGCTTCCGTCTTGCCAACCTTCCCTATAGCCTAAAATACTGAAAATTGTTATCACATGTAGGGAGCAACCAGTACTTGCCAGAAATTCCTGCAGCTCTTTTAATGTTGCCAAAGGCCTTTTGGCAGCCTCCATGACCAGTTTTCCCTTTGTCTTCTCATCAATTTTGGAGGGATGTCCTGTTCTTGGTAATCTCACTCTTGTGCCATATTTTCTCCACTTGTTGATTTTTATTTTCACTGTGATCAATGGTCTATCTAATGCCTTGGAAATTGTTTTGTACCCCTCTCCTGATTGATACCTTTCAACAACGACATCCCGTTCATGCTTTGTAACTTTGTGGACCATGTCTTTTGCAGTTGGATATGAACAGTTTAACTTTATTTGGTGTAAATCGGAGTCACTTTAATTGATGGCAGCTGTACACTAAGGACTATTTTACATGAATTTGAATGTGATTGGTCATTTCTGAACACAGCCACATTCCCAATTAGAAAAGGTTGTGCACTTCTGCAACCAGGTTATTGTAAGGTTTGTACGCCCCCCCCCAAATTTTTTGGATTGTTTTTCACTTTAATTTTATATTTAAAAAACAAAGTGGGAAAAGTGGTGTAAATCAGTCACTTTAATTGATGGCAGCTGTACACTAAGGACTATTTTACATGAATTTGAATGTGATTGGTCATTTCTGAACACAGCCACATACCCAGTTAGAAAAGGTTGTGCACTTATGCAACCAGGTTATTGTAAGGTTTGTATGTCCCCCCCCCCCATTTTTTGGATTGTTTTTCACTTTAATTTTATATTTCAAAAACAAAGTGGGAAAAGTTCTGACATGATTTAGCTTTCATTTCTTTTTTTACGTCACACAAACCAGCAATTTAAACAGGAGTGTGTAGACTTTTTATATCCACCATACAACTTGAGTTTATTCACACAGACACTTCTTCCAAGACTCTGTGGTCCATTAAAGGCATATTGCATTTTGTGAACGAGGCCTGCATTGAATGGTTACAGGGTGAATTACGTGAACCGTTTCATCCCTAGAGTGTATACGATTTGGCCAATCATTTACAGCCATTAAATTAATTTTGGGATCTTTTAGGGTTCCCTGTTGAGTCATTATTCATATGAAGATGCATGAAGGCCAACACTTTCACAGCCATGTTGTTGATTTTATAGGGCAGAGTAACAACAGTTATTCTTCCTTCTTCAGCAAAAGCTTGCATTGTTTGCCTGCATGAGACTTGGTTCTCCTTAGGTACATGTTGAAATGAAAGCAATTGACCTTTCCCATGCCACCAAATGTGAGTAGACTTGAGTTTAAAAAAGGATCAGGAGATATTACTTCAGTTTAGGGCACCATTACTGAGACAAAAATAAGAAACTCATGTGGTGGCTAAATGTAGCCTACAGACCCATTCAAACTGAGTTCCTGTGCTGCTCACCTCATTTGTGACCTTTTCCCTCAATTCCTCTTCTTCCTGGATCATGATGGTTATGTCTTTTAGCACCGCAAAGGCAAGGTCCATGTCCATTGTGTCTGACTTGGAGGCCATGTTGCAAACCATCTCATCATGAGAGAAGACACAGTATCTACTCAACTGACGGTAGTGCTCCACACACTTACGACCAATAGGCATCTAGCATAGAGAGGGATGGGCTTTAGTGCAATTGTGCATAAGTCACAACAACCTTCCAGAAAAAAAAACTTTTCTTACAGCTCTAAAAAGCAGATTTCTACAGCATCATTTCTCTATCATTATATGTTATAACATTAAAGTACATTCTAAAATAACAGCCGCTCCGTAAACAAGTATCAATACGTCTGCCAGCCAGCTCAAAAATATACCAGGTGAACTCACCACTTCTCTAGATATTGTGCAGACTGATAGATACCATTGAGCAGATTTATTAAAATGACATAAAAACAAAAGGGAGGCATCTCATTTTCAGGTTGATTTTGATTTTGCAGCTGCTTGATCCAAAACCTCAAATGTGTAGTTCAGTCAACAAAGGCAGTCTACTTTTTGTCTGGTATACCCATCGTGTACCTAACAGCTCTGATACAAACCATCACAAACAGCAAAAGTACCACTACCCTGTTTCAACTCGTCACCTCAATGGCTCCTTGATTTCTATCTGTAAATATTTCTATTTTTGTGATAGAACATAATATAGGGCAGAGACATTCCCCAATACATGTGGACTATTGTAAGAGGGATTTCAACAATATCTGCGCCATTGACATTTTACTGTGCAACATATCAAGAGGATTATGCCAAACTGTTAAACAGATTACCAATTCATTCAAACTAAGGGTAGTCCAGTCAAAATTAGCGAGAGAAAAAGTTTCCATGTTGCACAGAGAGACGACTGCACATTATTATCTTACCCAGTCCATTGTGCAGAAGTTAACAGCTTCAGCAAAGTTAAAGCCCTGGTTGAATCCACTGTGGTAGGCCCTGGGGAAGGTGATGACAAACTCACCAGCACATTGGTTGGTGCGATAGATCTAGAGTTGGGGGAAAACAAAATGACAATTTCTGTGTTAAACAGTCTCGGCTGCTTTCTTTACACAAGCTTTTACCTAAAACACAAAGATGGTCTAAAGCAGGGGTGAGCGATCTTATCCACAAAGGGTCAGTGTGTGGGTGAAGGTTTTTGTTCCAACCAAGCAGTTACACACCTGATCTCACTAATCAACCAGTAGAGTCTTTGCTGAGGAACTTGATTAGGAAACAAAGGTGTGTAACTGCTTGGTTGAAACAAAAACCTTCAGCCACACTGGCCCTTTCTGGATAAGATTGCCCACCCATGGTCTAAAGTGCGTGTATGAGTAAGCATGTTACCGGAACTCCATTGTTCATTAGTGTATTGGGGTTCATGATGGTGACAAGCTGGTGCAGGAGGTCTGGCTGGGATTCAAACAGCTCGGGTGCCAGTTTTTTCATGACCGCCTCAAGATGCTCTGCAGCATAACCCGGGGCCCCATACCATGTCTTTGGCTCCCCCCTGTATATGTGATAAAACATCTTTGTTAAAACAACTTGCAGCAATGTTATACAACAAATTAATAAGAAAGCCAGACAACCCAAAGAAAAAAATTTTTTTAATAGTCTCTGAAATTTTTTCTGCAGTCCTTAATTTCATGGGGTTGGTCAGTAATGCTTTTCAATCGTATTCTTCTTTCGGCTTGTTCGCCATTTCTCAGGGGTCGCCACAGCAGTTTCCATCAGTACCCTGTGATTGCACAGCACCAATGGCGGCCATAGTTAACCTGTCCTCAACTGATATTGTACGGAGCCTCAACCTCAGCATGGTCTTTTCAATCTGCATAAGGATTTGGCAAAATTTTACATCAGATGCCCTTCCTGACACAACCACTAAACTTACGGATGGGGGTAAAGTGCTGGATGCCATCCTAGTATTCATGAACCTTCGCCCATGCTTGTCGCCTAATCACCAACACTTTTCAACAGGTTCCTTTTTTTCCCTACATACTCTTTTGGAATAAGCCTGGGGTGTATAATTTAAGATGTATCATAAAATCAAGTAATTGCAACTGAAGACAAAAATATCCCCATGGCAAATTTGTGCCTGAGCTGGGACTCCCTGGCAACAGAGACACAGACACAGGTGGTTGATGAGGGCACAACAGCTCCTTTATTAAAACCGATACTTAAAATACCAGAATTTAAACCTTTTAAAATACTATAAAAAAAAAACATTAATTGAAAGTGTTTTTTCAAAAGGGAGGGAGCCCACTGGGTCCCCCACACAGACTTCAGCTCTCTCCCTAGCTCTTGTGTGTCTTTGTTTGGGGTGTTGAACCAATTTACCTGAGTCCATTAGACTAACTCAGGACAGCTGGCCCACACTAGAGAAGTAACGGTGCACAAAAATAATAATAATTTTTTTTTAAAATCACAGTTTGGTACCTACCTCGGTTTTGAACTAGAAATAAACATCCACTAAGGTTCAGCATTTAGAAAATTAACTGTACTTGTATTGGCATCAGCAGCTTCCAGCTTCACACCAGGCCCATGCAACATAAATACTCTCTCATACTTAAACAAGCACGAAACCTTCCAGACCCACAGTGCACCTGATGCGCATTGCAAGCGCATCCTCCTAAACGTTCCTACTAAGTGTCTCTCTATGGTCGTCCATGACTGACCACAATTTGCATCCATGAGTGAGTGAGTGACCACAATTTGCGACGCATAACCCACGGCGGCAGTTGCGCAAAAAATATAATAAAATAAACATCAAATAAAGTGCGGCATCTAAAATTAACTTTACTAGATCTTCAAGCTCTGGTTTATCTGTCTTCGCCATAACTACGACACTGCACTGTGCTGAATTCCTGGATATCTCTCTGTGGACGCGCGTGTGCGGTGCATGCTTAGTGGGGTGGCTGAACGTACAATATCTAGCCCTTTGCTAAAAAGTTGCTAGGGGGGCAACAGGGGTTTTGAATTAAATCCTGCACACACAATAGTTCTGCATGTGCTGCGGTTAAAACAACGCTGCATTTGTTCGATACACATGTGCCGAACTGAAAAACCCATACCGAAAATGTTCGGTAGGAATCTGTGTACCATTACACCCCTAGTCCACACCCTACTCTGCCCCAAACCCGAACACTGATTATGACAGTATCACATAGATTTACCAGAATAATGACATTCTGTGCATTTCACTCACAGTCTTCACAAAGAGACTGACCCAAAAAAAGAAGCAAAGAATGAAGACAAATTCTAGTGTTTAGGTCCCAAGTTTAGAGTGGCATAATAAAACTAAAATCATCCAACAATATGGGCCATTCAGTTAAACTCAAAAGGCTAAGAGTACACTAACCAGTGAAGGTAGTTAATGGAGTAGCTCCAGTGGTCCTCAATATGCCAGCAAAAGGAAGAGAAGCACATGCCCACGTAAAGCCAGGGCAACTTCATTCCACAGATGTCAGCCGTAACATGAGTCAGCACTGATGCATCCAGCACTGGCATGTTGTTGAGGTTCCACCCGCAGGAAAGATAATCCTGCAAGACAGAGACGAACCTTTCTTTACTCAAATACAGATCACATACTGTCTCAGTGTAGCCCTGCTGAAGGAGTTAAAGGGTCGACAGAGGCATGAGGCAGCTGGTATGCTGAAGCGCAGGGACGTGCTTCCCGAAGGAGGGGGGTAATGTAACAACCATGGATAATTAGACTCGCTAGCCCTTGGCTAAAGGATCAGACCCTTTAGTCAACTGGTTAACGTAGTCGCCCGTGGTGCGGGAGACCCGGGATTGCGTCCCGTCTGCGGCAGTTCCCGGCTGCGGAAGTTCCCGGCTGCCCCCCGAATTCGCTATTAGTATTAGTAATTTATTAGTATCACCAGGGACAGTTAGGATGTTGGTGATGTTCTTAGCTTTTTACAAGTGCTTACGAACACTAGGTTGTGCTTAGTAGTCTAGGATTGTTATGATGGTTTTCTGTACGCTTTGATTATCCTTTTTTAACTGTGTGGTTATCAGAAGAAGAATTCTGGGTCAGTAAGTCGGGGGTAAGACACATCACTCTGTTACCCTCCACAATCAAACTTCAGTAGAGTGTAAAGCACCCAAGAAAATTAGTTTCTTCAAATCATCCTTGTCATCTGCACATCCTCAAATACTGCAGTCAGCAGTTACATAACCACTGCAGCTTTGTCAGTATTACAAAAGAATTTTGCTTTCCGAATGAGCACTAGTGTTGTCTAGAATAGGATGTAGTTTCAGATGCACAGAAATTTACAGTTAGAAAAAAAAAAACTTTTGCTGGAGCTGCCAAGGAAAATTAGTGCTGGATATGTAACGTGTTGGATATGTTTTGTCAATACAATTCAAGTAATGCGACTCAAGGCAACAGGAGTTTGGGGCGGGGGTTATCATGTCAGACTAAATCAACCATTGTGTGCCATACTGGCATTACCTCATCCTCAGGGCCGACTTCAATGTGACCATTCCTAACAGGGAATCCACTCCCAAACTCCTTGGAGGCAATATCTGCCCCATACTCCACAGTGACATCTTCTTCAATAGTACTGACTAAACGCCAGAACTCCTTTTCCACCAGCTCAGTAGGAACCATCTGACGAGGGAAAATAAGGAAGGGGGGGAGATATGTGTGATTCACTGCATTTATAGCCTACTACAAGTGCTTGCATTTGGCCAAACTGCATGGGCTACTTTTAAGACCAAACATAGATTACCACAGTCTGACAACAATGGCTGATATCAAACAACTGATGGTTCAGTACTCACATGAACTGGCATGTTGAAATAGTCAGATTTGAATGAATCAGCCATATCTCCAAAAGACCGGAGGCTGTAGTTTCTGTTGGCCTGCTCAAAGCCAAAGGCGACAGGAGGTTTTCCACATTCCTGTGGGAAGACGAGAGGGAATATAAACACAAACAGAACTATTATTATGGCTGTCAGCTGTTAAGTCTCTTACTGTCTCTCCTTGTTGGAAGCTGGCTCTCCTATAAGGAGCTGGTTGCTTCTTCAAAGAGACCATCAGATTAGGGAGACCCATGCTATATTTCACCTGGAATATTTACTTGCAACCAGGTTTACCTGCGCCAGATTCAGTTTTACAGTGTCATCTTTCTGGCATCTATTCTTAACCCGTTAGTAGACTGTAATGAACATCACACGCAGAACACTATGGATTTTGTGGATAAGGTGAGGGACATCATTATGGAGGAGAATGAAACAATGGTGTCTAATGATGTTTCGTCTCTCTTCACGTGCATTCCTGTCGATTAAGCAGTGGAGGTAGTCCGTATGAAATTAAAAAACGACCCCACCCTTAGCAATAGGACCACCCTTAACAATGACCAAGTGTGTCTGCTCCTGAAGCTGTGCCTTCAGTCCACGTTCTTCACATACAGAGGGCAGTACTATTGGCAGAGGCATGGGTGTGCTGTGGGTTCCCCAGTCTCACCTGCAGTGGCCAACTTGTGTATGGAGGAAGTGGAAAAGAGGCTCTGATGTCCTATCCAGGGACACCATCTAGCCATTGGTTCAGATTTGTGGACGACACCTGGGTTAAAATTAAATCTCAGGATGTAGCCCATTTCACTGACCACATGAACTCTGTGGACAACCACATTAAGTTCACCAGGGAGGATGTGAAAAATGACAGGCTAGCCTTCTTATGCTATGAAATTGTAATTGGTGATGGGGAACATTTGATTGTTGATGTTTACCGTAAACCAACACATACTGATCAGTACTGAAGGTTTGACTCTCATCATCAGGACACTGTACCACCAAGCTGACAACGTCCCCACTGACACAGCGGCCAGGGAAGAGGAGAAATACCACATTAAACAGGCCCTGATTAAGTGTGGTTATCCTAACTGGGTGTTTGTCAAAGCCAGGAAGACGCCCAAACAATCATTGTTTTCGGTTGTTATGCCACTGTATTGTTTATAAGGTTGGGGATACCTGCAGTCAGGTGAAACTGAAGAGGTCACTTAGATGAGTGATGAAACGTTTCTCTCTCAGTAAATGTTGTGTCCAGATGAACCGATTCAGCTTTCTGTGATTTTTTTTTTTACCTGGATTACTGAGCACGCATATACTTTTTTCTGCGACCATAGATCAGCTGGTTTAATATTATTATTGACATTACTAACCTCAAGGATGATATCCAACTGCTCTCAGATGAACTGCAAAAAAAGGACTCTTCTATCAAATATTGACACCGCAGCCACACATTCCAAATCGATCCCAGTTATAAACTCAACCATCTCAGATACCATCCTCTGAGACACATAACCTCGTTGCCGGTCCTCCTCATGTTCCACTCCGAGCTCACTCCTAGCTCCAGGCTGCGTGATCGAGGTGGTAGTCAGATATAGCAAGACAGGAAGACCTTGAACTGCCTCGCCTCCGCCCATAAACCTCTCAAATTGCTTTATCATACTACTGGTTGAGGCCACGGTTCACCCTGTTGATGTCCCTGTGGCCGATGCCATTTCCGTGGCCAATGCTGCTCCTTCCCATGTGGATCAGGACTCTGCTCCAGCTGGGTACTCCTGCTGCAACGACTTCTTCAATGGCTAATGGTACTCCCACTGTTGTTGCCACCATGAGTCCTCCTGAACAGGTCCCCCCGCACCATCCTCCCCAGCACTTGGGCAGGTTGGTCACTCTCAGTCCCAATGCCACTTCCTCAGGCCAACAAAACCCATCACTTCCCAAGACTGTCCCTGACAGCACTGTCACCCACTTCTCTGATCACTGAGGACTCCAAAACATCAATTTCATAAATGCGGTCACACACTGCTTTCCTGGAAGTACTACCTCTGACATCCTGGAGAAACTCACAGGACTCCTGAATTCATTCCCTACAATTATGAAAGTAATAGTCCAGGTCAGCACCAATGACAAATCACATTTTGTCAGCAGGCTGAGCTGACAAAATGTGATTTTATCTGTCTTTTTAATCGCCAACAGAAAACACTACTATTTCTGGCCCAATTTCCATACCAGGTCATGGTGTGGGGCATTTTAGCAGAATACTTAGCCTTCATACCCGACTCCAGTCTGTGAGTTTAGTGCACAACATTGGTTTTATTCACAACTGACTTGTTCTGAGAGCGCTCCTCTGTATAGAAGAGACAGACTTGACCTGCTTGCTGCTCATTTGAAGGACGCTGTTCTGTCCTCCACATGTGATAGACTATTTACATCACACATGCCATCCTGAAACCTCTTCTTCCCCTCTGCTCACAACAAAGACTGTTGCACCCTTCACTCACATCAGCTCTCAACTTCTGGAATGATCACACTGCATTGTCACCTTCTGACTAGATCCTTGCTTGTGTTGTATTAACTCTCAGATGTACGTTGCTTTGGATAAAACCGTCTGCTTAAACTGTAACACTGTAATAATCGTTCATCAGCATCAACAATTGCGCCTCCTCCACCACTCTTCTGTCCCAAGGCACCCCCGGGGTTTGGTGCTTGGTCCTCTCCTGTCCCTTGGCAACATCATACGTTGTCATGGTCTCCACTTCCACTGCTACGTCAATGATGTCCAGCTCTACATTGCCACTAAATCCATCACCACTGGGGTCCGCGGTGGTGTAGCGGTCTAAGCATCGGCTTTGTGTCGATGCAGTTGCTCACTGGGGACCGGGGTTCGCACCCCGGTCTCGTCAGATCCGACTATGACCGGACTCGACAAAGCAGCAATAATTGGCAGCGCTGTCTGCGGGAGGGGGGCGGAGTCGGCTTGTGTTCGTCACATGAAAGCGTCTCTGGGTGTGTCGGAAAAAGCAGTGGTTCGGCCTGGATTCGCCTTGTCACGGAAGTGGCGAGGCGTCTCCTTCGAGACTGCCGGCCGGAGAGATGCAGTTGGCGAACGCATGCAGTACGAGGGTGGGTGTTTGAATTAAAATAGGGATCGATTGGCCACTAAATTGGAAGAAAAGGGAAAAATCAGAAATAAAAATTAAAAAAAAAAAAATAGAAAAAATCCATCACCACTACAACTCACTCCACGCTGACCATGTCTCACTGGAATTAAATCATGGATGCAAGTCAACTTAATCAAACTAAATTGTGATAAATCTGACATGATCATCAGCAGTCCCAAATCCCTTACCAAAACCAGTCACAACTTCTGCCTTACCGTCGATATCTTCACTCTGTCTCACTCCCCACACATCCGCAACCTCCGAATCATTTTTGACTGCAACCTCTCCTTTGAATACCACGTCAACCAAATCAACATAACTGCCTTTTATGCCACCTAAAAAACATAGTTCATCTCCACCCATCACTCTCCCTCTCTGCTGCCAAAATGTTGATGCATGCCTTCGTCACATCCAGAATTGACTACTGCAACCGCATTCTTTATGGCACATCATTCAAAGTCCTAAATAAATTCCAGTACATCCAGCTCATCTGCTCACCCACTCCTGTGGCATCCCCCCTGGCCCCCAGAACCACCACTGGCTTCGTCCCATAAAGGATTCAATTCAAAGTCCTTCTCCTCACTCACAAAGCCCTCCATAGCCAGGCCCCCTTCTACCTCACCAACCTGCTCCACTTCCATACTCCTTCCCGCTCCTCGCGACGCCAACCTCTTGTCTAACCACTCAGGGCAAGGCACCAGACCTGGGGTGACAGAGCCTTCTCTATAGCTGCACCCTCCCTCTGTATGATTAATGTTGTGTCATATGTTTTTGGTGTGTTGCTTTTATGATCATTTTAATTTATGCAAAGTATCATTGAATATCCTGAAATGTGCTCTATAAATAAAAATTGTTATCATTGTTGTTGCTGCAGTAGCGGCAGCTACAGGGTTTGTTTAACCAACTTGCTTCTCTTTAGTATCTCTCATACAGCCTCTGCCCTTTTAAGGAATGGCCGTTTGGACAGAGGGCCATGACTTAATATGTCGCATGGTTGTGGAACCAGTTGCAGCAAGAGGTTAAACTTGGGTACGTGGGGCGTCCAGGTGGTGTGGCGGTCTATTCCACTGCCTACCAACATGAGGATCACTGGTTTGAATCCCCGTGTTACCTCTGGCTTGGTCGGGCGTCCCTACAGACACAATTGGCTGTGTCTGCAGGTGGAAAGCCAGATGTGGGTATGTGTCCTGGTCGCTGCACTAGCACCTCCTCTGGTTGGTCAGGGCGCCTGTTTGGAGGAGAGGGGGAGCTGGGGGGAATAGCATGATCCTCCCACGCGCTACATCCCCCTGGCGAAACTCCTCACTGTCAGGTAAAAAGAAGCGGCTGGTGACTCCACATGTATCGAAGGAGGTAGTCTGCCGCCCTCCCCTGATTGGCAAAGGGGGTGGAGCAGCGACCGGGACGGCTCGGAAAGAGTGGGGTCAAAATAAATTGGGGGGGGGACTCCCGAGTACCTTACTGGCTTTGTTGTTTATTAAATTCACGAAGGTGACTATTGCATCTATTTTAGTAAATGACATCAACCCATGATCTTGAATTTGTCTTGATATGCTGTACAATTATCTTATTTCTTTGTAATCAGTTTTGTGTATATGTGTATAAATGTGGACATGTCTCCCTTGCAAAAGAGATTTTGATTTCAATGCAACTTACCTGTATAATAAAGGCTATATGAAATGAAAAATAAAATTTGCCCATTTGTCTTGTGCTTTGTCATTCTTAGGCTCCTATTTTTTGCTTCAGGAGTTCCTCACTCATTTAGGAAAGTTCTGCTCCCCTTTGTTTGATTCACAGTGCTTCTCTATTTCACTTGGAAAAAAAACACTTTTGTATTTCAGGAAAACTCTCAAGCTTCATTTGAAAATACATTCTTAGAAGAAGGTGTAAAAGAAGTGACGTGTAGATGCAGGTATGGTGAGGGATATGGCAAAGTGGTAGCAGTTCACCTGAGCCAGGCATTTGGGACATCTCCAGTCTCCTTTGGGGATGTCATGGAGGGGTGGAATCAAACAGAAGGTGTGGTAGCTGTCATCACAGCCATCGCACAACAGCAGACGATCTTCAGCACTCCCACTACCACAAACCAGACACATGTACTGGTCCACCTAAGGAGACAAAACAAGGACATAGATATGTCTCTGATCTGAAATATAACATTAGTTCCAGCACAGTACAGACTTGTAAAAAACACAAAGGGAAGAAAACGATTTATCTGGTAGTTAGAATTGTGTTGACATAATAATGGAACAGATACTGACATATTGATATACTGACACTTATCATGACAACACAAAACTAATAATTTTACTTTACTCACTAGAGGGTCATGTTTCTTGCCCTGCAAAGTTTCTCTGTCATCTTTTGGATCCTCTTGTTTGATGGGTTCCTGTTTCATTTGAAATGCTGCCATTCGCTCTAAAGAAACAAATGCATGTTGGAAGAGTTTGACAGCCATGCACAAAAAAATTCTACGTTGTCCATTAAAGCTGTTATAGGCGACTTTGCTTTAACACCATTTTGTCACATTTGGTGGAATTCCTATTATATACCTAGAGGCATCCATCAAGTAAATCTACTGTGAAAAAATCTGGTCTCTCTGGCTGCTCCTGGGGCTGCATTCTGATGCACAATAATCCACTCTATCTGAATGAAATCAAGCAGTCACTGCCAAGGAGTGCCCCTAACTTAGTGCCAATCATGTCATGTGAACACGCAGGGCATCCCAGTACTTTGGAAAGAGTGATCTTTACAATAATTCCCCTGCAAGCAAAACAGTGCTTCACAACAACAGTGTTGGTGTAACAAGAGATTCACTGAAAAAACAAAATGACATGCATGCGTAGATTATTAACAACAGTACAGACTTTGCCAGTTAAGACCACGGTTACGACTGGCAAACACATGCACGCATATGAACCTGGTTTGGAGGGAGGGGTTACAGGAGGGAAGCAGGAAGCAGAGCGAGGGTGGGAGTGAATTTTTTGGGGGGTGTTGTGTCGAAATTGCTCACTCTGCAAAGTTACCGAGGGCAGCTTTAGGGTACGGTCACACATGCGCAAAATTGACGTTGGCAAATATCTGCCTCTCATTCACGTCGGTTCTATGCAAGCGAAGGAGCTGATAAAACACTCATTTCCAGTGGCAAAAAAAATATGTGTCTTCGCTTCGCGTGCAGCTCAAGTTTGGTGAACTTTGACTGGCAAATCCACAGCCACAACCAATAGCAAAGAAGTGTGTGTGGTTGAGCCCACTTGGCTATAATTGGCTGTAGTTTTCTTAGTGAGCCAGGATGCAGGAGAAGTGATTGTTGCTGTGTCTAACCAGCCAGCATTGTACGGCACTGCCCATGAAAACTACAAACTGCCCCACAAGATGCTACCTGGCTGGCAGCGAGTGGGGAGACAGGCATTGAACATAAATAACTGGACAATTTATTAATAACAAATTCATATTTTGCAATATACAAATATAAGTTGTACACCAATGTTCTTCCTCTGTATTTGTCTATGAAACTATGATACAATGTACAAGTGAAACAATTCAGTGAAAACATTTTTTATTTATCTTTCTCTGGACTTCAGCGTACATTTTCCCATCACAAAACAATAACCGCTCATGTGACCAACAACCACAACTCAATGGACTACAAACAAGCAAACTGATTTCTGTGTGAACACATCCTGCACTGCCCACATGCAGCACGACAAGATACACATTTCGCCTGAACAGGCGATGGTCATTCGCTTGCGTTTTTGCATGTGTGACTGTGGCCTTAACATAGCATAATTTACTTGTGTAGTACAAGTACAGAAGACACAAAGCACTTCACATAGAAACACGGCAGAAAAGAAACATCTTGAAGAGAAAAACAGCCACATAAACAGAGGTTCCCCTTATCTTTATAAACAATAAGGACTTGTCCTTGTGCTCACCAGAACCCGGCTTGGCAACACACATTCCCATCCTCCTCCTTAGATTGGGACGATTCTCACAGACTTCCCCTTGCTCCGCTTTAACACAGCCCCTCTGCCAGAATGTCACAGTGAAGAGAGAATTGGAGAAAGAAAGATCTATGTTTTGTCTTCGGCAAAATATCAGTCACAAGTAATATTTACTCAAAGCCCCAAACTGTAACACACAAACAATCCTCACCGCCCAAGTGGATTCAAAATTATTGTGCTGGCAGTGTCAAGGCAGTAACGAGAGAGAGCGCGAGCGAGCAAGACAGAGCGAGAGAGAGAGCGAGAGAGAGAGAGAGAGAGAGAGAGAGAGACTCACCACAGATCTCATCCTCTTGGCACGGCGAGCAATGCTGCAGGTCTCTTGTGGCTGGACAGACTGGCGCTGGGGCAGATCATGGGGAGTGTACTCCTTATCCTTGGTGTCATTGGTCAAGGTGGCCTTCTGCAGATAGTGAGAAATATAATCAAAGACACCAACAGCAGTCAGATAACACTTTTATCATTACTTTAGACTCAGACTGTTATAATTAATACGGGTGGGGGGAAAAAATATCGATTCATGAAAGAATCGTGATTCTTTTCTTCTATGATTCTGAATAGATTTACAAATGCCAGAAATCAGTTTTTAAAAACGTTTTTTTCAGTGTTAAGTAGCCTCCTCGCTGCTGGCAACGTTGACTTGCTTGCGCACCTGTTCTGGCCTCCGGAAAACACGACGGTGGCTAGTCTGTCGCTGCTAACGTTGGCTCTTGCTAACCTTTCTAAAAATGGAGCAGCAACAGATTCAGCAACAGTCCATTCATCATCGAAGGCAAGCGTTTGGGCGCATTTTGGATTTTACAATCTCCCGGGGAAGGAGCTTGACAGGACTCATTCATCCATCCATCCAGTATGCAAACCACTTATCCTGCTCTCCGGGTTGCAGGGATGCTAAAGCCTATCCCAGCAGTCATTGGGCGGCAGGCGGGAAGCCACCTTGGACAGGCCGCCAGGCCATCACAGGGCATGACTCATTCAATACGCAA
Source organism: Lampris megalopsis (assembly GCA_022114975.2). NCBI lineage: Eukaryota > Metazoa > Chordata > Actinopteri > Lampriformes > Lampridae > Lampris > Lampris megalopsis. The sequence continues at coordinate 6,406,679 of JAJHIY020000431.1, forward strand.
GATTTGCAAAAAAAAAGTTCAGTATTTCGGGAACTCTACAAATGTCAGGTCTCACATCATATGCCATCCCCCAGAGTTGAAAGAAGTGGAACAACGACCTCCTGCAACATGAACACACAACCAACGCACACTGCACCACTTACCAAACTCCCAGCCAATTCTGAACGGGCAAAAAAACTAACTAGATCCATTACCTGTTTCATTTCAAAAGACCTGCGCCCCTACAGCGTAGTCCACAATGAAGGCTTTAGATTTAGGATCCAGATAGTTTCGCCAAAGTACGACATACCATCGCGTCGGTTTGTTACCAAGAACGGTTAGGTTTGCCTCTGTGTGTTCACATTACTGCAATCAATTGAAATAACTTTTTCAAATATAAAAACTACATAATCTTATACACACTTTCATCTGTTTTCATGCTATAATTTGCCACACCGCCTTTCTTAGCGCACAGCGGACTGGAGTAGAACCTGAAATTAGCACCGCTATGTACCTAATCTAGAACTGATTCTGAATTGGGAATCCTTTTGAATCAATCCCAATGAATCAAATCGTGACTCCATGAATCAAAATCGAATCGTGAGATTCCAAAAGACTCCTACCCCTAATAATTAACTTCCATCACAGGTGCAACATGGGGCAGCAGTAGCTCAGGAGGTAGAGCAGGTTGTCTGCTAACTGGTAACTGAAGGGTTGCCGGTTCGATCCTCGACTCCTTGCAAAAATGTCAAGGTGTCCCTGAGCCCTGACTGCTCCTGATGAGCTGGTTGTTACACCGCTGTCAGTGTATGGCTGATATGATGCATTAATTGTAAACCGCTTTGAGTCACTGTTGCGGCTAGAAAAGTGTTGTATAAAATGCAGTCCGTTTACCATTTAACATCAGTATCCCCAGTCACCTTTGTGCACAAGCAATGGGACTGGGCTGAGAAACCAAAGGAAGAGATCACACAGACCAATTCACTGGCTCAAAAGGTAGAGAGCCATGGGGACATATTCACTTTAATCACATGAGAACACTTCCCTGGTTAGGAATTCTCAAACCAACCACTTGGTAACTGCTGCCTTGGCGAAAGAAGAAAAGCACGTAGATCTGGCATACCAGAAGATTGGCTCCGGTCTGGAACAGGTTGTAAGGGTAGAGGATCCTCTCATAGTGTGCCCGCAGATGAGAGCCAATGGCCTTGCCAGGAGCAAAGCCCATCTTAACTGAAATCTTACTCCAACGTCTCTCTCGGCATACTGCATCAAATCCTCCTTCTTCATTCACCAACTTGGAAAAAAACAAAAACAAAATAAAATTCAAGAGCTAAATCACAGAGCATCTTTTCTTGGAACTCGCGTGGTACAATCTGAATGGACAGCTGTATTTGTTTTTTTTGTCAAATGAATGCATTTGTGGTGTGCAAGATAATTATTATACCTTGTTTAGTTGATACAGATCCAAAATCTTTCTCTCCACATGAGGGATTTTCAGAGTGCACCCTTGAAACTCCCAGAACTTTGCAATTTGATCCAGGAAGTTGAGTTTCACTCTGGTCTGAGCCTGAAAGTGGCAGGGACACAAAGGACTTTGTTTTACAGTAATAACAGGAATATAATTCTTTGCACCTCTGATGTCAAGCAAGGATTCAAAGAATATCGGGGATATCAGACAACTGGCCTTGGCCCAGATGTCATCAGCCACCTGGTTCAGGCCCATTTCAGATGGAATAGCCTTTCTAATCCTCTTCTAATGAATATGCAACTCACGAAATATATTGGTTGATTGCAATTAGGCAGAATTAAACCAATTTTCAAGTATTTGGCAGATGCACGGAGGGTCATTGCTCAAGAACACAATGAGATGGAAAGCAAGCCATACATGGTTACAGAGCAGATTCAATGAGACCATATCACCAGCATTTAAAAACATGGCAGTGGTGTCACGTTTCTGGTGTTATTCAGACTGACTGACAAGAACATATTTAACAGCTGAAAAGTTTGAAACGTTTCTAAACTACAAAATGTTCAATTACATTTGTATTGTTTATAAGTTTTAAGGAACAGTGGGAGCAAAAAGTTACATTTACGAAACAAAATTCAGTCCTTGGAACTCCAATGAAACACTCAGAACTGACTTACAGTATGTCATTTCAATAAATACAGTTTCGAACTCCACAGCATATACTTTAGTTGTATCTATGCAAATAGTTAAGCTTAAATGAATTAATATGTGTTAATTCATAGTACCTCCAACTCGTTAAGCCTTTGTATCCTTGGTGTGAAATGTAGTCTGTCCACATCACAGGCAAACGGTGGCTGCCACTCCTACAAGAGTCAACACTGTCTTATTAAGAAAGGCAGGACAACATCTTTATAGACAACATCTTTAATAATAATAATAGACACCAACACCTTCTAACAATTTTCAGCACAATAATAAGAAATACATAGTAATGCATTAACGAACATGGACCCTGGACCCAAAATGAATGAATGAATGAATTATTGCATTTTGGGCCAATAAAGTCTTTAAAGTGAAATGAGAGACAGTATCATATCATAGTATGGATAACCCTAGTGCGACTCAGACACTGGAGTGCCATGCTCATGGAATATGCTCCCAAAACTTAAGTCAACCCTAACTCTAAACTACATATAACCAAAGTAACCTGCTTTTGCTTGAGAAATATTTATATATATTATATATAAATATATATAAATATATATGCTTAAAAATATTTTGGAGTACTTTTTTTTGGGGGGGATTTCGTTCCCCTTTTCTCCCCAATTGTACTTGGCCAATTACCCCTCTCTTCCCGAGCCGTCCCAGTCGCTGCTCCACCCCCTCTGTTGAACTGGGGAGGGCTGCAGACTACCACATGCTTCCTCCGATACATGTGGAGTAACCAGCCGCTTCTTATCACCTGAGAGTGAGGAGTTTCACCAGGGGGCCGTAGCGTGTGGGAGGATCACACTATTCCCCCCTGTTCCCCCTCCCCCACAAACAGGCACCCCCACTGACCAGCTAGTGCAGCAACCAGGACACATACCCACATCCGGCTTGCAATCGGCAGACACGGCCAGTTGTGTCTGTACGGACACCCGACCAAGCCGGAGGCAACACGGGGATTCGAACCGCCGATCCCCGTGTTGGGATGCAATGGAACAGACCGCTATGCTACCCGGACGCCCCAAGTACCACATTATTTCTTAGCAATTCACTTTGAAGGAAATGTTAAACATAAAAGTTCAATTGAATGGGAATCAGAATCGGAAAGTGACTCAGTGTATTTAACATAGAATAACAACACTACAACACAACAATCTTCACATATTTACACAAGGATCGACTTATACAGGCAACAAAAGAGGTGATAAAGTGCAATGGTGCAGAGAATATATCAGAGATGCTGAAATAGATGTTAGCGGGTTACTTACATACATACCTGAGGTAAATGGACATGACAGAGCGTACCAGCATACATACATACATACATACATACATACATACATACATACATACATACAGTACAGTATTTACAGAATGGGTGGACTATTTATTGATAGGATTAAGTGATCATTTGAAGGACAGCCAACGGAAAGAAACTGTTTTTATATCTGGTTGTTTTGGGGATGCTTTCTTACAAGAAATTATTTGGGCAATCCTACTAAAAAGGCTTACATATAATGTTCACAAACTTCAACCGCTGATTTTAGATCAGAGCAGGTTTGGTACGTCAAAGTCGACTCTGCATTGAATTGATGATAACAGAAATGACCCCTATAATTACTACCGTTGTTCTAACGGAGTTCTAAATCAACTGATCTACCAACCTTCATTTGTGTAACGATTGTAACAGTAAGGGTATATGATGTGAAATATTCATGAATGATGCAAGTTAGCTGAGATGAAACAACTAGGGCATTTCCTTTTCAATTCTTCATACACACCAAGTTACTTTGTCCATTTTGCAAACAAAGACAGACAAAACCAACAGCACAAGCAGCAGGACAAGCAACAGCACACGCAACCCTTTTACATTATATGGAGTCATTTGATTCAAATGGCTTTATTGGCATGACGTAACAATGTACATATTGCCAACTTGATTCACTTTCAGTATAAAATATCGCTTACTGCAGCTTTAATGTTCTTAATATTAAGTTGACTCGACATCCACGTTCAATTAAATCTTTGTTTCACAAAAAGTTGCTAATTCTATAATTTGAGTGGCTGGCTGGACACACCCTTAACCCCGGGCACATGTGAAGCACATCAGGCCTTTTGGCACCAGTTACCGAACGAGAGGGTGACGAGCTGCTGGATTTAGAAATATTCTGCAACACTAAAATCACCCAAGACAAACAAAAATAATAATAGCCGTGTCAGAAAGAACCCTGGGTAAGATTTGCTGGAATTCCGCAAATACGTTTTTTGGGGTTTTTTGTTTAAAATAAAGACCTGGCAAAAAAAATGTGGGGTTCATTCTTTTTCACAAAAACAAGGCATCTTACTAGGCTGCTAACTTGTAAAGTACAACGACGGCGAAATGGGTTCGTATGGCTGTTTTTATGTCTAGAACATCAACTGCGGGCCGCAGGAAGTTATGTGACAGACAAGGACGCTGCTCCAATAAGATCACAATTACACAGAAACCACACAAGCGTCGGGCTGCTGTTGCAAGGTGCTGTGCAGAGAGTGGGGCTGCAGGGCTGGTTGTCAACACTGTCGTGGTCCATCTCTCCATGGAGAGTTGGTAACGCAGCACGTAGCAACCGTTGGCTAGCAGCGGGGCAGCGGCGGTGTAAAGGGGCCCAGCTAGATAATCAAATTATATTAAGAGGCTGCGTTTGGCTGCCGACCAGCCATTTTAAACTGTCACGAAACGAAAAGATAACTGGTTGCCCAAGTGTTAGCCACTTCCGCGTCATAGTCCAGGAAGCGTCTTGTTCCAACAGCAACAATTCCAACGCTGCCTACTTTTCATACAAACTTTCGCATAACGCTTAGCTGACATCCAAAATCGTCGGTATGAACACACAACTTCATTAAATTCACACAGCTTGGGGTTTATTACGTTTTCTTAACGACGGCACGTCAGCTAATAAGCGGCCAGGGGACATTGGACGACAATCGCTCCAAACAACGCACTTCAGAGCTCGCGCTGACTGACAATCCAACTCCAGCCGCAATCCGCCATGTTGGAAAGCTGGCTAAAAACACAAGTTTGCTAACACACCGCTAACAGCAGCGGCCAAGCGAAACAGTGGCTCCTACAAAACGCCACACAATGAGCCGCGTATGTTATACTTACCGGCGGCGGTCGGACCTTGCAAATCCCGGTTTTCTCCGCAATCGGTCGTATTTTGTTGATGAACGCAAAGGGGTCGGCAAATTCCTCCCAACTCGGCTCAAAAACAGGACACTCCGGAGGGGGAAGGAACTCATTCAACTGAGGCTGGCTCATCGTCGCATCTTTGTCCCGACTGCCGCTCGTGTGTTATGGGTTAGGATAGATTACGGTGATACCGACGCACAATCCCACTTCAGGCTGAATTCAGATCATGTCCACTCATTGAACTCAAAACGAATCATCTAGTTGGAGACGTGTGTGTGTGTGTGTGTGTGTCGGGCGGGGGGGCGGGTTTGTGTGTATGTGTGTGTATGTGTGTATATGTCGGGGTGGGGGGCGGGTCGATCAGAGTGTATACGTCCGCCTAAAAAAGTAGATACTCATATATTATCTTGTTTTTCCGTCGGAAATCAAACACTTGTGTGTTTTCGTTCAGTATTCGTATGTGCTGCCACTGCACGTGTTTATCATCCCACATTGGGATTCTGGGTGACATCGGTCACGTGTAAAAAGTCCCTACCTCTGTTTAATTAATTGATATGTCAGGACTCTTAAACGACTCCTGTGTCGTGTCTTCTGGAATAAACGCTACGGGGATACTTTCTCCAGCTACACTTTGGCTCCACCACTCTGCTTTTCACAATACAAGGCGTTTGGATAACAGAAACGTAAAGCTGTAAGCTCCGTCAGTAATGGAAACATAACATTTAAAGCCCAGAACTACGGCGAAGTGGCAGAGGATTTATACACTGGCTCCGTGAATCCCTTTCCAAGGAGGGCAGTCCTCATTCAAATCGAACCCACCCATGGGGTGAGTTCGATTTGTGTTCCGGCTGACACAAGACTTTGATTGTGCGGAAAGACACAACTGTGTTCCAAATCCCACCCGGGTGGTGGCCAATTAATCGAACCCACCCAACTGAATCTTTGCGCCTCGACCGGGACTTGCTTTTTAAATGGACTGGATGAGCTCGTTGATTGGGCATTAGCCGACACGGAGATATACGTGTTACGTGGGTTCGATATCCCACTCGACTTCGTTACTTGAGTGGGATAGCGCCCTCGTGTTTTTATCATATCTTCATCGTCGTGAGATTTGCCAGAAGCATGAACTGTGCTGGGTATCTTGTCGTTCCCCGGGAGCGTCTCTGCGTTACCGCTACTCGCAGCGCAGTCAGCACGTCACCTCCAGTCTGACCCGCACAGGTTCCGTTACTTGTTGCTGTCGCCTCGCTGCGACGCATACGGGGCTTCAGTTTTCGGCCACATGAAACCTTCAGTGTAACACTGGAGGAGGAGGGCCTGTCAGGGGACTAACTGTACACATGTCCCTCAGAACAGTCTGCCTTGCGATAAATAAAGCAGGTACATTTGTATCTTTGTACCGTACTCCCTGGACATAAACCAGGCAGAACTGTGGATAGGAAATTCTTACGAAACGCACTTGGGCCAAAGTTGGTTAACGCAACATCTTTGTTATTAAGGCTTTGGGTATTTACTACTTAAAATAGGTACTTATTATGTATGATACCCACTGTGTCACCTGTCTCCCAGTTATTCCTCTGACTACGGTCACTGTGGGGAAGCTTGGCCTGAGTGGCTCAAATGTAGGAGGAGGCAGACTCAAAACTGTTCCTATTTAACAGAAGTGATCTCTTTACAGGGTGCAACTGCGTGTGAAACAAAAGGATATGTGCAAAGAAACAAATTGGTGGTCTGACGAAAATAAGTTCACATTAAATTTGAACAAAACTAAGTCTATGGTTTTTGCTAAACAGAAAAAGGATGAAAATGTGTTGCTGTCTATAGATGGTGTTAATATTGAAAGAGTATCTGAGTTTAGATTCTTGGGTGTAATAATGCATGACAAACTGACATGGAAATCTCATGTAGCATATGTAAAAACAAGTGTCTAGGAATATTTCTGTTTTGAACAAAGCAAAGTACGTGTTAGATTACAAAGTAATGCGAATTCTGTACTGTTCACTTATTTTGCCATATTTTAGTTACTGTGTGGAAGTTGGGGCAACACGAACATGAGCAACATAAAACCATTGGTTATATTCAGACAAGAGCTGTAAGAATTATTCATAAAGTGGATCCAAGAGAGCACACCAACAGACTGTTTATTCAGTCAGGATTAATGAAACTTAAAGATTTAGTTGAGTTACAGACACTGTTATGTACAGGGCAAAAAGCAGAGTATTACCGGAAGATTTACAAAAATTGTTTTTAGTTCAGAGGACGAGGACCATAGAAGGAAATTATGAGGATGAGCAGACGGACGGATGGTGGACGTAACTTGATATGTACAACTTGAAACTTTTCACCCGTTTGCAGGTGAAAGGTTTTCGACAATTCTGTGCATGTGGTTGACATTTATCCATGGTAAATCTTGCAGGCATCGCCAAAAATATGCCATTGTCAATAACACGCGCCAATAAGCAAGAAACTGGTATAGCCGCTGCAGAAGAAACCGGAAGTCAGTGCAGTACAGTTATGCACAGAGCCGATTGAGCTTAAATTAACATCATGTGCCCACATCTACACCCTGACGCCCGACAACCCTAACAACTTCAAAGCAACTGCTTAAATACTCCTGGAGTCAATCAGCAGCGCCTGAGTTTAGGCTGCACCACTGTGGCAGGTAAAGCCAACACCTCTCCTGAAAACAGGTAATTAACAAAGCTATTCATTCCCAACCATAATGTTGAAAATGCCTTCATTTAACCTATCAGATAACAAAGGTTTTGCAAACTTACCTATAAATCACAAATCAACATAAAACAACATCTGATAAACCAATTGACCTCCCCCCATACGTGGTCTAATCCTGAGACATCACTAAGGATGTCACCCAGTGTATGAATAGAGGAAGTGTGTGAGCGCCTCCTCCCTTTGTCGCTGGGACACATGCAGGCGGTAAAGAAAGAAAGAAGATTATTAACTTATGTAACACTTGTAACCGAATCAATAAACAATAACTAAATTTAAAAATACTTGTCTTTTGTTTTGATTTAACCAGAGATAATAATGTATGTGAACTACAATCAAACATAATGCAAAACACAAACAGTCCCGGGATAATACATGTATTGACATTACAGATAACTGATGGAAATATGGCTAAAACAAACATCCATCCAACCATCCATTATCCAAACCTGCTCTCAGGGTCATGGGGATGCACGGGGATGCTGGAGCCTATCCCAGCAGCAGCCATTGGGCAGCAGGCAGGGAGACACCCTGGACAAGCCACCAGGCCATCACAGGGCCTAAACCAAACAAACAAGCATGGTCAAATCTGTTAAACTAGTATGGTAATGACTGAAATGATGGGACAACTGGTGTGTTCTCACCCACTTTGTCACAGTCACATACACAAGATTTTTTATTTTTTTTGCTATGTGACCATAGGTTACTTTGATGGCGTTCTTCTTGGGGACAGAGGCTCTGATGACCTCTGACCCACTGATCCTGTAAACAAGAGCCAGGGTAGAGAGCAGAATCAGCTCATTCCAGTGTCTATTGTAGTTTCAGGGTTACTCCATAGAGGCCATGAGACATTATTTTAGCATGTGATACCATGTAATATTGCCACAAGGAGGGAAACCACAGAGTTGGGGGTTCTAAGGGACAACATCTGCAACCATCATTTCTTTAACTAACAGCTAAAAATGACCTCCAACCCCCCTTAGTTTTTTTTTGGTTTTTTTTTTTTTGGCAGTTTGTTCACCCCGTGTGTGCGTGGGTTTCCTCTGGGTGCTCCGGTTTCCTCCCACAGTCCAAAGGCATGTAGGTTAGGTGAATTGGCCATACTAAATTGTCCCTAGGTGTGAATGTGTCGGCCCTGTGATGGACTGGCGGCGTGTCCAGGGTGTCTCCCCGACTGCCGCCCAATGACCGCTGGGATAGGCTCCAGCATCCCGCGATCCTACTCAGGATAAGTGGCTTGGATAATGAATGAATGAAGGCAATTTGATTTGCATTTTGATTCTTCCGTTTCCTTTTTCGTCTTCTTTCAGCAGCTCCCATAGGGGGCGCCACAGCAGACCATCTGTTTCCATCTCTTCCTGTCCTCTGCATCTTCCTCTGTCATGCCAACCACCTGCATGTCCTCCCTCACCACATCCATATACCTCTTCTTTGGCCTTCCTCTTCTCCTCTTCCCTGGCAGATCCATCTTCAGCAGTATACCCAGCATCTCTCCTTCACACATGTCCAAACCATCTCAATCTTGCCTCTCTTGTTTTGTCTCCAAACCGTCCAACCTGAACTGTCCCTCTAATATACTCGTTCCTAATCCTGTTCATCTTCGTCACTCCCAATGAAAATCTTCTCATCTTCAGCTCTGCCACCTCCAGCTCTGCCTCCTGTCTTTTTGTCAGTTCCACCATCTCCAAACCATACAACATAGCTGGTCTCACTACCATCTTGTAAACCTTCCCTTTAACTCTTGCTGGTACCCTTCTGTCACAAGTCACTCCTGACACTCTTCTCCACCCTGCTTGCACTCTCTTCTTCACCTCTCTTCTGTACTCCCTGTTACTTGGAACAGTCGACCCCAAGTATTGAAACTCATCCACCTTCATCACCTCTACTCCTTGCATCCTCACCATTCCGCTGTCCTCCCAGTCATTCACACATATGTATTCCGTCTTGCTCCTACTGACTTCCATACCTCTTCTCTCCAGTGCATACCTCCTCCTCTCCAGGCTCTCCTCAACCTGCACCCTACAGATCACAATGTCATCTGCAAACATCATAGTCCACGGAGACTCCTGCCTGATCTCATCTGTCAGCCTGTCCATCACCATTGCAAACAAAAAGGGCTCAGAGCCGATCCCACCTCCACCTCGAAGTCATCCATCATTCCTACCACACACCTCACCACTGTCATACTGCACTCACACATATCCTGCACCACTCCTACATACTTTCTGCAACCCCCGACTTCCTCATACAATACCACACCTCCTCTCTCCGCACCCTGTCATATGCGTTCTCTAAATCCACAAAGACACAATGTAACTCCTTCTGGCCTTCTCTATACTTCTCCATCAACATTCTCAAAGCAAACATCACATCTGTGGTGCTCTTTCCTGGCATGAAACCATACTGCTGCTCGCTAATCATCACCTCTCCTCTTAACCTAGCTTCTATTACTCTTTCCCATATCTTCATGCTGTGGCTGATCAGCTTTATACCTCTGTAAAGGCTACAGTTCTGCTCATCACGCTTATTCTTGAAAATCGGTACCAGTATGCTTCTTTTCCCTTCTCAAGCATCCTCTCATTTTCCAAGATTGTGTTAAACAATCTAGTTCAAAACTCCACTGTCATCTCTCCTAAACATCTCCATGCCTCCACAGGTATGTCATCAGGACCAACTGCCTTTCCGCTCTTCATCCTCTTCTGCCCTCACTTCCTCCTTGTTAATCCACCGCACTTCCTGATTCACTATCACCACATCATCCAACCTTCTCTCTCTTGTTATGAGAGTTGGCCTGTAGGTGGCAACGCTGTGTTAATCTTACGTATCTGTGATCTACTAGACAAGCGAAGTAAAGTGATTGCGTCAACATACAAGGCATGTTCTGTACTGTGTCCCAGAGTTATAAATAAAGCTTCATAAACCCACGTATCTGCATGAACATTTCAACATGGTGTCAGAACTGGACTCAGCGGCAACCAACAGAAGAAGAAAATAATAAAATTGAGGACGGAAAACTTCCACATTGAGGCCGCTAGCTGTCTAACGTTGCTGCTGAGAAGGACCGTGCTAGCTACAATAGCAGAATCAAAAGCTCATATTCCGGCGGTTCCAGTGCCGGAATGGATGGGCATGAAAGGAGACGTACTAAACAACTGGACATTCTTTAGAGCACAATGGGAAAACTACGAGATAGCAACTGGACTGAATGAAAAGGATGACAAAATCCGCATGGCTACTCTGCTAACTGTGATGGGTAAGGAATGCCATATGCTGCAACAGCACCTTCACATGACAGATGTAGACAGACGCAAACCTGATAAGATTCTAGATGCACTTGAAAAGCACTTTGACCCATCCAGGACTGTGATTTATGAGCGCTATATATTCCATACCACTCAACAGAGCCAGTGTGTCAGTAGACCAATACGTTGCAAACTTGAGGAAGTTAGCGCACACCTGTGATTTTTGAATGAGGAAATGACACGTGACAGGCTTGTCAGGAACTCCAACCTCACGTTAGCGTCAGCCATAGACACTTGCAGGGAAAGCGAACAAGCACAGATCCAAAACAAAACAATGAGCGGAAGGGAGCAGGAGACCGTGAACTATGCATCACGCGAAAGACGTTCAGAGGGGCAAAGCTCTGCTCGCCGTCACAAGCCTACAGAATCTATGGGCACTGCAAACAGAGAAAGGAAGCCAGAAGGCACAAGCCACTATGGTGGGTCCACACATGAGAGACTGAAATGCCCAGCATACGGAGCCATCTGCAAAGCCTGTGGTAAGAAGAACCATTTTGCCAAAGTATGCAAACAAGCACATCACAAACCTCATGTTAATCTAATGCAGGAAGACAGTGAGCCAGATGATGAATCAACAGATGAAATGTGGTACATCTCACATGTAAACTCTATACAAGACAAGGCTCATAAGCTGTTTGTCAATCTGAAGCTGACCCCACCAATTCATGGAAAAGTGACATATGACCCCAGCCACACAGTGAAATGTCAATTGGACACAGGCTCAACTGTCAATGTACTGAGCTACCGAGACGTACAACACATAACAATGGACGGCAACCCAGCTCTCCATCCCAGCAAAGCCACTCTCAAACTATATGATGGATCACTGATAAAACCAACAGGAGAAATCAAACTCAAAGTGGAACATGATGGACAGACACACAAGCTCAAGTTCCAGGTCATAGAATCATCTCAGATCCCTCTGCTATCAGTCGAAACGTGCCAGAAGCTGAACTTGCTCAAGGTAAATCAGAGACACGTCATTCATCATGTGGACACTTCACAAATGCCTACTGAAGCACACACAGCACTCACGACAGAGGAGATACTGTCCAAATATGAAGATGTGTTTGAAGGGCTTTGCTGCCTACCTGGTGAGCTACACCTGAATGTTGACACAGACATACAGCCAGTACAACAACTACCGCGGCGCATTCCTATCCCACTAAAGAAAAAAGTCACAGAAGCAATACTGTTGATGGAGAAGCAAGGAATCATTGCTAAAGTCACTGAGCCCACACAATGGATCAGGAACATGGTCGTTACCGAGAAGCTAGGGATACTGCGCACCTGCATCGACCTGAGCGCGTTCAACAAGGCTCTGCTGAGGTCTCACTATCAGATGCCTATCATAGAGGAGATACTGCTAGACATAGCGAATGCCAAGGTATTCTCAGTGCTAGATGCGAAGGACGGATACTGGCAGGTGAAACTAGATGAAGAAAGCAGCCATCTCACACATTTTGGACACCTCTGGGAAGATAAAGGTGGTTAAGAATGCCATTTGGTATCAAGCCAGCAGCTGAAGATTACCAACGCAGACAGCATGAAGCACTACAGGGACTGACTGGTGTGAGTGTCATAGCAGATGACATTCTTCTCTATTGCTGTGGAGACACACTGGGAATGACATTGGCAAACCACGACAAAAACCTTGCAGCCCTATTGCAAAGGGCAAGAGAGGTCAACCTGAAGTTAAACAAGAAGAAACTCAAGCTGAAGCAATCCAGCGTGCCATACATGGGTCATCTTCTCACCACAGAGGACCTGCTCCCGGACCAGAAGATAACGGCGGTGCAAAACATGCTTCTGGGGTTCGTGAATTACTTCGCAAAATTCCTTCCCCACCTATCTGATTTGTGTAAACCACTCAGGCGGCTGACGGACAAGGACATCCAATGGGCGTGGCTAACGCACCACGAAACAGCCCTCTGGTCATGCATCACCCAGTGCTCAAGTACTACAACATGGAAGAGGAGGTGACACGTCAATGTGATGCCAGTGAAACAGGCCTCGGTGCGGCTCTAATGTTTATCATCTGAGTTGCTGTTAATTGTTTATTGAATAGCTAATGCAAGAACTCATTGTTAAAGTTTTATATCTCTGAGAGAATCACTTTCATTTGTTACGTGAAGGGAGATGTTATGAGAGTTGGCCTGTAGGTGGCAACACTGTGTTAATCTTACGTATCTGTGATCTACTAGACAAGCGAAGTAGAGTGATTGCACCAACATACAAGGCATGCTCTGTACCATGTCCCAGAGTTATAAGCAAAGCTTCATAAACCCACATATCTGCATGATCATTTCAACAGCTCTCTCATTTCCTTCATCAGCCCCTCAAAGTACTCCTTCCACTTTCTCAACACAGTCTCCTCACTTGTCAGCACATTTCAATCTCTATCCTTCATCACCCTAACCTGCTGCACATCCTCCCTCTGTCTAGCCCACGGGTGCCCAAACTTTTTCATTCAGACGGCTAAAACTGAAACTTAACGGTGGGCGGTGGGCCACAAGCAAACACCTATTTTGTTGTACCATTAACATGCATGTTAAGATCCAAGTTCCCTTAATTTAACATTCTTTTAGCTTTTACATAAATTAAATAAGTTAAATAACAACATAACATTACATGTTTCAGTCACAATGAAATGCCAAAAGAGCTCGGTACCTACACAAAGAGAAAAACATACAAGTGACATGGTCTTCCAGCTAAAAAAATTACGTAAAGCTAAATGGTAAACCTAAGCAGGCAAACACAATCAGGAGCTTGAAGGATTTGGACAAATTTACATAGGAGCACAATTTTGTTGCTCTATTCATGTGTGTTTTATTATATGTTTCTGTGTTTTGTGTTCTTTTTTATTCTGTTGTTTTTTATCGATTTGACGTCTCTTTCTCCAAATCTTCATAACTGACTTTACTATTCTCTGCTCGACTTGCACAATTCACATTGTTGGTTAGAACATCAATCAAATGTGCCCCTTCTTTTTACCTAAATAAATGTCTATTAAACTCCCTGGAAAAGGACTTACAGTTGCCCACTTGAACATCTGTAGTCTGAAAAATAACATAAATGAGTTGAGTACTATAATGTTGGAAAATGATCTACACATAGTCGCAATTTCTGGAACTCATTTGGATGAATCAGTTGACAATACCGAGGTAACGATACAAGGTTACGACATAATTAGACTTGATAGAAGCAGACATGGTGGAGGAGTGGCCTTTTATATACAAGAACACATCCCAACAAAAATAAGAGGAGATTTTAACTGGCCAGATGTGGAAGTAATCTCAATTCAGAATCACCTACCGCATGTAGTGGGCATAATAAGCCACGCCTTGTAGGGGTAGTAATAGTACTTATTTACCTTGAAAGATTAGGTTAATGAAGGGATCTGGGTCCCCATTCCCAATGCAATTAGTGTCAGTACCTACGTGGGTAAGGATGTGGATGCCTATCCTGCTGAACAGAGTGGTTAGTATGTTACACCCTATAAGATATCATGAAGTGAGCTTCACGCTAAGGTATTTGACAGAGCAGCCCCTGACATGTAGAGTGTATGCTGTGCTATGGGTCCAACTCAGCATAACCCTCCCTCCCAAGAACTAACAGGACAGTTGAGACGCCCCTACTCCAAGGTAAGTACACAACACCAAAATACTTATAAACCCTAAGGTAAGTATTGTAATAAGCCCTAAACTCCAAACACAGTAAAGATGAATCAATAGGCAACAACAGTTTAGTATTAACTGAATGTAATACTATAGGATGACAACAGCAAAAAAATAAAATGCAAAAAAAAACAGAGTTTAACTTTCTTTGTATACACAGTATCTCTTGGTATACACAATATTGTAGAGCCGAAGGAACGGAGAAGACCGTAGGTTCACACTTTAGCCGTGTAGGCAACTTTCTTTAATCCACGGTAAATCAGAGAGACAACAAAACCACAGCTCGACTGAGCGGAGGTGGCAAGAATAACCAGAAAACTGGCTGGACAACCATAACTTAACCCTGCGTTAACCTGCCAGGGCAACTATGACTTAACCCTTAGTTCCTGGGTTGAATTCTGTCCCCAATACGTGTCCACCACATGAGCCCCCCCAGAATTCGCCCTAGTAATCGAAGTCAGGCAGGCGCGGGGGGACGACAGGCCGTCCGCGGCGGCTCCGGATAACAGGGGCCGGAGTGTCTCTGGGAGGCATTGACGCGGGCCTGTGGAGGTCGGCCTGAGGAGCAGAAGAGGCAGCTCGGGCCTCCACGGGGGGAGGAGGCGGAGCCGGGGGACGATCGCGACGAGGAGGTTGGGCTAACTCCAACGGCTGCGTCAAGTCCAGGTGTGCGGGTTTAACTCGGTCCACTGAAACATGCTCGGCCGTGCCCCCAAAATCCACCACCAGGTGCTTAGTTCCCCGTTCCAGGACGCGGAAGGGGCCGTCATAAGGGGGTTGCAGAGGGGGGCGGTGTGCGTCGTGACGGATGAACACGTAGTCCGCTGACTGCAGACCTGGGGGCACCTGGGACACCGGAGCGCCGTGTTGGGCGGTAGGGACGGGTGTGAAAGCTCTGACCCCGTCCAGCAAGGAGGCTCGTTGGTCCACAGCTGACCAGGGACGCGTTGCATTGGGCATGAAATCGCCTGGGACTCGCAGCGGCGTGCCGTACACCAGCTCCGCAGAGGAGGCTTGTAGGTCTTCCTTCGGGGCGGTCCGCAGGCCCAGCATGACCCATGGGAGCTTGTCGACCCAGTTGCAGTCCTTGAGAGTAGCCCGAAGCGCAGCCTTCATGGACCGGTGGAAGCGCTCACATAGGCCGTTCGCCTGAGGGTGGTAGGCGGTAGTGCGATGAAGCTTGACGCCCAGAGCCTCACCCACAGCATTCCATAGCTCTGAGGTAAACTGTGGCCCGCGGTCAGATGAAAGGTCGGAAGGCGTACCGAAACGTGAGACCCACGACCCAATAAAAGCCCGGGCCACATCAGCAGACGTCGTGGATGCCAGGGGAACAGCTTCAGGCCAGCGCGTAGTCCTGTCCACCAAAGTGAAGAGGTAGGTGAACCCATGAGAGGGGGGTAGGGGACCAACCAGGTCGACGTGGACATGGTCAAATCGTCTCTCAGGCACTGCGAAGCGTTCCAGGGGCGCCTTAATGTGGCGGTGTATCTTAGCCCGCTGACAGGCAACACACGAGTCGGCCCACGCTTTCACGTCTCTCTTAAGTCCCTCCCACACAAACTTAGCAGAGGTCAGGCGCACGGATGGCTTACCGCCTGGATGAGAGAGGCCGTGCACAGCTTCAAATACGGGGCGTCTCCAGCTGTGCGGGACGATGGGCCTGGGCTGTCCTGTGGAGACGTCACACAGGAGGGTGACACCTGTGTCACTGAAAGGAACGTCCTGCAGGCGGAGCCCCGTGTCGGAGGCCCGGAGACGGAGGATGCTCGGGTCCGTGGCCTGGTCAGCAGCCATCTGTGCATAGTCAAGGCCTAGGTGGACCGCTCCAATCACCGCCCTAGAGAGGCAGTCAGCTACCTGGTTAGACTTACCAGCGACGTGCTGGATGTCGGTAGTGAATTCCGAAATGTAGGAGAGTTGTCGCTGCTGGCGAGCGGACCATGGCTCGGCCGTCTTGGACATGGCAAACGTGAGGGGCTTGTGGTCCACGTACGCAGTAAACTCGCGGCCCTCTAGCAGGAAACGGAAATGCCGGACGGCGAGCCAGAGACCGAGGAGTTCCCTGTCAAAAGTACTATACTTGCGCTCTCGGGGTGTAAGCTGGCGACTGAAAAAGGCCAAAGGCTGCCAAGCCCCCCCCACCCACTGTTCGTGAACCGCACCAACAGCATAGTCCGATGCATCCGTGGTTATGGAAATAGGCGCTGTAGGTGAAGGATGCGCTAGCAGGGTAGCCTGGGAGAGCGCAGCTTTAGTCTCGGTGAACGCACGGTCCCGCTCTGCTGTCCAGTCGACCGCCTGGTTGGGGGACATGCCTTTCAGCGCCTCGTACAGTGGCCGGATGATAAAGGCGGCTCGGGGAATGAAGCGGTGGTAGAATGTCACCATCCCGATGAACTCCCTGAGCGCACGAGCTGTTTGGGGGCGCGGAAAGGCCGCCACCGCTTCCACCTTTGAGGGCAGGGGGACTGCCCCGTCCCCAGTGATGCGGTGCCCGAGGAAATCAATGGCTGTCAGCCCGAACCGGCACTTCGCCGGGTTGACGATCAGCCCATGCTAGCTGAGGCGTGTGAAGAGGGCATGAAGATGGGACAGGTGTTCTTCCTCGGAGGCGCTGGCGATGAGTATGTCGTCCAAATAGACGAAGATGAAAGGAAGGCCACGGAGCACTGAATCCATCAGCCGCTGAAAGGACTGGGCCGCATTTTTGAGTCCAAATGGCATTCGTAGGAATTCAAATAGGCCGAATGGGGTAGTCACCGCTGTCTTGGGGATGTCTGAGGGGTGCACGGGAACTTGATGATAACCACGGACCAGGTCGACTTTTGAGAAGACGCATTTGCCAGACAGGTTTGCAGAAAAGTCCTGGATATGCGGGACAGGATAGCGGTTGGGCGTGGTGGCGTCATTTAGTCGGCGGTAGTCCCCGCATGGGCGCCAACCTCCATCAGGCTTAGCGACGATGTGGAGTGGGGACGCCCACGGGCTGTCAGAGCGGCGGATGATCCCCATGCGTTCCAGGTGCTCGAACTCAGACTTGGCAATGGCGAGTTTGGCGGGGTCGAGACGCCTGGCTCTGGCGTAGACCGGGGGCCCCTTCGTAGCAATGTGATGCTCCACCCCATGCTTAGCGGTGGGTGCAGAGAAGGTAGGCTGGGTGAGGTCAGGGAACTCAGGGAGGAGGCGGTTGAACTTGTCTGCCTCTGAGAGAGAGTTGGCTAGACCTGCATAGGCCGCTTCCCTCCGCGTACATGCGAAGGAGGAGAAGGTTAAGGCATCGACCAGACGGCTGTTCTGAATGTCCACTAGCAAACCGTAAGCGCACAAAAAATCAGCTCCGAGGAGGGGAAGCGTTACATTGGCCATGACGAACTCCCACGTGAAACGTTGTCCACCAAAACACAGTTCTACAGACCGCACGCCGTAGGTGTGGATAGGGCTGCCGTCAGCCGTCGCCAACTGGGGGCCCCGCTCCCCGCCCATGATGTCGACGTCAGTAGCAGGGAGCACGCTTCTCTGTGCGCCCGTGTCACAAAGAAATCGCCGACCGGAGATGGTGTCGAGGATGAAGAGTAGCCTGCTCGTATCGCCAACACTCATGGCCACTACTGAGTGTTGGCCCTCTCGTTTCCCGTCGGCCTGTAGTTGCAGGGGGAACGGCACCGTTTAGCTTTCGCACCAAATCGAGCGTGGTACATACAGAGTCCAGAGGGCTTGTAGCGGTCTGATGCTGTGGCGCCACCGTCGGGCCACGCCCGCGATGTCGGCGGGGGGCCAGTGAAGGTAGGAGCCAGCACCCCGGCATGGGAGGAACGTTGTGTAGCGACGAAGAATCGGTCAGCCTCCTTTGCCAGCTCACGGGGATCAGTGATGGTGGAGTTAGCGAGCGCAGTCTGGACGTGGGGCGGCATGTTGCGCAGAAACAGCTCCATAAACAGGAAACATGGCTTTTCTTGACCCAGTAGGTTTAACATCCTGCTCATTAGCTCCGATGGTTTGCCATCTCCCAAGCCCTGAATTGCGAAGAGGCGACGTGCTCTCTCCGTTGTTGACAGTTCAAAAGTTTCAAGGAGATGTTTAAGTGCGGCGTATTTACCATCGGCCGGTGGGTTGGTTATGAAACCGCTTATCCTGGAAGCCGTAGGGCACCCCAGCGCTGCCACTACGTAGTAGTACCTGGTCTCGTCTGCTGTTATGTCTCTGAGCGCGAACTGTGCCTCAGCCTGCGCGAACCATGTAGCCGCGGAAGACTCCCAAAACTCCGGCAGTTTAATTGCAACGGCGTTCGTAGCCATAATGTGTGTGGTTTCAGAAAACTTATCCGAAAACCGACGTCGGGGTCACCAGTGTAGAGCCGAAGGAACGGAGAAGACCGTAGGTTCACACTTTAGCCGTGTAGGCAACTTTCTTTAATCCACGGTAAATCAGAGAGACAACAAAACCACAGCTCGACTGAGCGGAGGTGGCAAGAATAACCAGTAAACTGGCTGGACAACCATAACTTAACCCTGCGTTAACCTGCCAGGGCAACCATGACTTAACCCTTAGTTCCTGGGTTGAATTCTGTCCCCAATACGTGTCCACCACAATATCAACAAAACCACAAATGAGAAACTCACTAAATGTTGAGTTATCAAAACCAATGAATATTCAAACATAAACAGTTCAGTTCATTTCTTAACACAGTCTAGTAATAAGTAATAACGAAATTAACACAAATATCAGTCTGATGGATCCTGGGCACACGAGATGAGCCGCTGGGGAGATGCCTGTATGGCAGGGCAAACCACATAGTCTAGCAGGAGGGGCCCTCAGATTTTGAGGTACCCCTACCCGAGTTAGAACAAAACACAACCATGTTTTTTCATATCCCATATGTGTCCCATTAATGAAATGGATGGTTGTGGAACTTTATTTTTGTGGGAAATAAGTTTTTTGGGCCATTCTTTAGACCTACCCTAATATCTGAAAAAGAGCCAAATTAGGCCAGTCCGGATAGGGGTGAGGTGACAAAAAAGCCCATAATTGCATAATGCTCACTCAAATTTGCATCAAATTTGCTGTGGTTTGACCCAAGTAACTGTCCAACAACACCAAAGAGTTAAAATGTAATTTTTCCAAAGAAATACTAGAATATTGTCCTGCAAACATGACTTTAGTGTAGGCGGAAATTGTTAGTCTAGCAGGAGGGGCCCTCAGACTTTGATGTACTGTACCCCTACCCAAGTTAGGACAAAACACAACAATGTTTTCTTTTTATCTTCAGGGTCTCCCATTCAAGAAATGCACTGTTGTGGAACTTTATTTTTGTGGGAAATTAGTGAAATCAACTGAAGAAGTGATGCATCCCATAGAGCCAATAAAGATCTTTCTGGGGGTGCAAGGGTTACAATGCGCAGTCTAGTTTTCCAAAGGAAGCTCTGATCCACCTATAGTTTTGTGTGAGAGTAGTCAGGTATCTTGTGCACATGGATTACCAGAATTTATGTTGATAATTTGTTTTAATTATGTACTGTTGACCTCTAAACACAGTGATGAATAGGCGGAAAGCATAAGTAAATTATTTTTCATGGTGAATAACACAAAACCTTTTAATTTGAACAAAATCAAAAGGTTTTGGAAGTCAATATCCTTTTCATTTACCAGAAGCTATCCCTTCCTGAAAGAGATATATTTATTGTTTAGTGTTAATTTGGGATATGCAATCCATATCACCCTCTGAAGTCAATAGGGTAATGAACAAAATACAGCACCACAGTCCATTCACACTCTCAAACATGGATTGATTGCTCTTTGGTGTGCCTCCTTGTTTTTTCCCTTGTTTGTTAAATCCCAACTGCCATTTTTAAACTGCCTCATCCAGAGGATTGTCAATGTTATGTGGCAGAAATAAAAAAAGAAAGAAGAAACCACCACCAGTCTAATGACAGATCAGGTAACACAAATGTCTAATTCATTTTTTATATTCTTAAATTGAGTATAACATGTTTTGTGTTGAAAGAATTATTATGATTTTAGCTAGCTTAGCCAGCTTACTATTCCTTTAGCTAGCTAGCATACCACTGCACGGTGCTAATGGCAGTTATGCACAAAGCTAACTCTTGACAGTGTGTGTGTGTGTGTGTGTGTGTGTGTGTGTGTGTGTGTGTGTACGTGTACATGTGTGTGTACGTGTCTGTGCGTGTCTGTGTGGCAAATATGTTAACTGTGTTTTCCGTATTCACCAGCTGTATCTGAGTCCAGCTGTGCACTTATGGAACCAACAGAGCCAGTACAGTTAACAAGTCAAACACTGGCACTAAATGAAAAGCTATGCCTGATATATGGAGAAGCTCTGCGAGATGATAAAAAAAATCCATATATTAAGAACCCCAAATTGGAAGGACTAAAAACAATATTGAAAATTGCCCTGGAACGAAATGACGAGGTTCACAAGAGACTCTCTCTCCACTCAAGTGACCTACTCTCCTTCAAAGTGAAAGTGTCATACCACAAGTCATGCAGAGCAAATTACTCCAGCACAACCAACCTTACTTAGAATGCTGCGTTCAGAGTGTGAGGCTAACTTTGAACTTCATCTCAACTGCATGTCTGAAGCAATACCATGGTTCCGGGCTGCTGGCAGGATGAACTATGCAAAGTGCATGCCAGTGTACATAGCTGAGATGAAAGCTCTCGAAAAAAGCCAACCAGAATCCTACAGATTCCTGAGAGAGGGAGGGTTTGTTGTGTGGCGCTCAGACAACAGAAACTTCAACTGTGTGGCCACTGATCAAGCACTTGAACAAACTATCAACACCCTACGAAAAGGAGCTCTGAAAAGATGGCTCATCACAAGACATGTCACCAGTGAGTACCGCAATGCAATGATAGAGCTTTGCGATGGAGACACACATACAGGTACACCAAAATCCCACAAAGAGCATGGAGCGGCCCGCATGGACAGGGATAAGAGGGAAATAGCACAGATAATGGAGTTTGTACAAGACAGGCAGAACCCTTTTGATTTGGAGAAAATTCCCGATGAATTGCAAGTGGACAAGTAGCATCACAAAAAGTGACAAAAGATCTCTCAAGCTTTCTGGAATATGGAGAAAAGGTAAATACAGCCTTCATAGAGGAACGACTAAAGAGTGAAAAACCAACAAGTTTCTGGAACCCAGAGAAAAGACACAAATTGGCAACATTCACTGATATGAAAACATGCATTGCAACCAGTAAATCTACGAAGCTTCAAATGGATTCAGATGTGCTCTTCAGGAGACTCCTGGCCGTATCAAATCAAAGAGACGTGTCATTGGAAAATGTAATGTCTCACGAGTTGGCTGCCGTTCCACCCTCTCTCTCTTCTATGATGATGGAGAGATGAGGAAAACCACAAAAGCTGACCTAGCAAAGAAACTGGAGTCTGTAGTGGAGGTGATGCAAGAGCTGCCTGAGATCACAGCAAAATCGGCCTATATCATTGATGGCATGGCTCTGCTCCAAAGTCTTCCTGATTCAGCTTTCCTGACTTTTAGTGACCTTGCTGAATGCATCCTCAAGAAGATCTTGTCTCTTCTAAAGAAGCAAGAGATAAAATGTGTCGTCATAGTCTTTGACAGATATGACAACCCACAGTCAATAAAGATCCTGGAGAGACAAAGGAGAGGAGCAACTGATGGGCCCACACATGTGATCACAGGTAACGCAAATGTTCCGAACTACAGAAGGTACCTGAGGAGCAGTGGAAACAAGACGGCACTGTGTATCTTTGTGAGCAGTTACATCATCTCTACAGGCCCACAGAGGATCCAATCAGATGGCTCCATCATCCTGGCAGGTGGATTTGAGAAAGGAGAGGAGGTGAGGAGCATAAGCAGAGCCGGAGTCAGCACTCTCACATCACTTTACAGTGATCAGGAGGAGGCCGATACGAGAATGATCTTACATGCCATACATCTTGCCGATTCATGTTCTTCCATCATTGTGAGGTGTGATGACACAGATGTAGAAGTACTGCTGGTGTATTATGCAAGCAAAGGCGTGTTTGGATCATCTCAAGTCTACATGCATGCAGGGCATGGAATGAGAGAGAGGTATGTCCCCATCAACACCATAGCAGACAAACTCGGAAAAGACATGTCCAGCTGTCTTCCAGCATGTCATGCGCTCACTGGCTGTGACACAACAAGCAGTTTGTATAGAATAGGCAAGACAACAGCATTCAACAAACTCAAGACACATCTCAGTGAGCTCAAAGACATGGCTCATTTTGGACTCTCTGGATGCTTGGAGGAGTCTTTGCCAGTAGCAAGAGAATATGTGCTTCTCCTGTATGGGAAAAAGAAAAAAGAAAATGGAAGAATGTGCACTAACCTGGATGAAGTTCGCTACATCATTGCGTTGACAGCAGATGCAGCCTCTGGAAATCTCTCTCCAACAGAGGATGCATTCGAACAACATGTACAGAGAGCGATGTTCCAGACCACAATATGGTGCCACAGTCACCTCCCCAAACCTATCCTATGGAGTCCAATCGGCAGAGGATGGACTGTCAGTGATGGAGCCCTTAAACCCGTCCTCTTTAAGAAACCCCCGGCACCGACAGAGGTTAGAGACATTACACACTTATATTGCACTGATGCAAATTGTGGACAGACTGGAAAGTGCCAGTGCCTCTCTGTTGGCCTTCCCTGTACAGAGTTCTGTACTTGCTGTGCAGAATGTCAAAATGTATCCCCAGATGTGTCTGAAGAACCTGATATTTGACAATTCAATATCTAAAGCACACTTCACCCAGTCATGAAACTCGGGTTTGTAACAAGGAGTCACAAAGACATGCACAGAGAGACAAGGGGAACAGCTGAACATAAGAAACTAACTCAACTGAACAATCATACACTAGATGGCGTGGGGAGAATACAAAGAACAAAACAATGAGCCAAAAAAGTTCTAGTATCCAGGGGGGAGGAAATCGAATATACCGAACACCAATGAAGGAGCAAACTAACACAATGGGGAATACTGAACTAGGGGAGAGGACAAATGGACAACCAACAAACAAAGGGAAACAAACAAAGACTTGTCAATAAGACAAACCAGACTTACACACACAGGAAGACTGGAGCATTGCGGAACAAGGAACAGAAGCACAGAGGAACCAGAGGGACTAAACTACTAGAGAAAGCTGGGGATCACAAAATGCATGGAGCAAAAAGGACCAGGCAAAGACATACGGAAACATGGAAGCTTCAAAAGGAGAACAATCAAGGCGTGAGGGGAAGAAGGCCACCTGGGCACAAGGGGGGTGGACGTCAGCCTAGTACACGGAGAATATGAGCTAGGGGCCGCCGGACTGAGGCACTGGGGCGATACTTTAGGGGCCGCATCAGGCTGGAGAAGTAGCATTTGCTCCACACTCATTCACACTCACACACATACACACACTCACACTCACACACACACACACACTCACACTCACTCACACACACACACACACACTTTATTTTATCTGTTCTATTTTTGTATGGTATGTTCTTGTTCTTGGTTCTGATTTAAATGGATTATTTCAATAAAAGTTATTCTACCTACACCTTAGATCTTTATGTTTGTAATTTAGTTAAGCTTTATTGGGTTGCTCACATTCTGACTGTTTGGTGCAGCCTACAGCACCTGGCCTTTCCCTCTCCAAATATGAGCATTTTGTAATCATCTAATTTGTTTGGTTCCAGAGAAGTAGTAGGTCTTAATTCACCTTGTTTGCAATAAAAAACAAAATATATACCCACACAACCATTTGGTTTTAGTTCAGTAGCACCCTAGGCCAACCAGTAACAGTATATGCCATGGGAATCTATGTTTTCCCAATGAATAAGAGAAAGGTTAAGGAGTGCTCTTGTCCTAACCACAAACATGCAATTTCCGCCTAAGTTAAAGCTATGTTTATATGAGCTTATATCAGTATTTATTTATGTATAAATAAAAAAATTACTCTCTGGTTATGTTGGGCAGATACCTACTTCATACCACAGCAAATCTGAGGAAATTCTGAGTAAGCATTACGAAATTATGGGCTTTTTTGTCACCTCACCCCTATCCGGACTGGCCTAATTTGGCTCTTTTTCAGATATTAGGGTAGGTCTAAAGAATAGCCCAAAAAACTTATCTCCCACAAAAATAAAGTTCCACAACCATCCATTTCATTAATGGGACACATATGGGATATGAAAAAACATGGGTGTGTATTGTTCTAACTCGGGTAGGGGTATCTCGAAAACTAAAGCCCTTTTTGAGGACTTGCTGTTAGCCTAATAACTCAGGTATTGCAACCGGGCTAAAATATGTGTGGGATGGCATGCTGTACCGTTTATCCAGTGTCTTTACCAAAGCCGTAAACTCGGCCTTGGTCACCGTGTTGAGGAGCATCATATCTTTCCCTATGAACTCCACTATCGCCTAACGTCACGGTGCCACTTTGAATCTCATTCATATGGAGATATACTCTCAAACATTTCAGTTAGTGATCCCTGCCGGGTGGTATTTGGCCTGCTTGACACACTGGTAGTCGGCTTTTTAGCCATGCAGTTGTTATACATGGCCTTGTAATGCTTTCTTAAATGCTGGAACAGGTTGTAGTGTTGCCCCGTGTTGTAGCTATGGTAGCAAGGCACATTCTGCACAATAGCTGACTCTGTGCAGAATCTTCTTTCCTAAATCCAAAATAGTCAACTAAATGTTATTAGTAAAGCCCATTATCATAAATTACAAATTTGCTTCAGTGGGCTTTACAGCAACACAACATCCTGTCCTTAGACCCTCGCATCGGCTAAGGAACAACTCCCTAAAAAACCCTTTAACAGGGAGAAAAAATAGGAAGAAACCTCAGGGAGAGCAACAGAGGAGGGTCTCTCTCCCAAGACGGACAATGTGCAATGACGTTGTGTTTACACAATTTACACAATACAACACTGAAAGAGGATAACACAATTATAATGGAATTATAAGAACATGAAGAATATGATGAGCAGAATGCCAAACAGTGTCCAGACACCACAGGAAAAGCCTAGGTCCTGGGCTACGTGACCACAATCACCATGTAGACCTGACAGGAGGACAGACTACACATGCATACAAGAGAGACTTACATCACACCATTCACATACACAGAAAAAGAGAAAAGGGAAGACATCATTCCAGGGAGAGAGAAAAGAACAGTTTGCAATAATCAATAATCTATATGCTATAATCTCATCAGCAGAACAGTGGTTGGTAAATTCATTGAGACAGAAACAGACCCACCATGCAGTACAGGTTGTTAAGTACTCAATTTAAAGACAACCAATTGTAGGCTAAGGCAAAAAGATGAGTTTTAAGTCTGGATTTAAAGGACTCAAATGATTGTCTGATGGCAGCAGGCAGGTTGTTCCACAAGAACGGGGCCCGATGGGAAAAGGCCCTGCCACCAGCTGACTTATTTTTAACTTTGGGTACACACAGGAGCCCTGTATTTTGAGAGATGGAATATATAGTTTAAGGATATCAGACAGGTATGATGGGGCAATCCCATTTAGAATTTCAGGGATCAGAAGTCAAGAACATTTATTTATCATTTCATGTCATGCACTTGCATACATAAAATGAAATGAAATGAAATATTGTTTCCCCCAGCTCACAGCAGTGCAACACTAAGACAAAAACACATATCCACACTACAAGAACACATATATCCAAACTACAAAAAAACAAAAAAACAACTACAAAAACACATATATCCAACATATCCAAAATAACGTTTCACTGTCCAAGAGAGTGAATGCCAGCCAGGATGACTGTTGGAACTGCCAGTCTGCATGGGCTAGCAGTTAGCTTAGCCTTTTGCCTTTTTTGTAGCACTTTTGCCACTCAAAGCACTTCATAACTATGGGAGTGAGGGCCACAACAGGACAGAAGTCATTCATACAGGCTGGGTTTTACTTTTTGGGCAGGGGAATGATGGTGGCACTACTGAGGCAGGTGGGCACTACTGCTTGACTGAGCGAGGTGTTGAAGATGTCTGCAAAAACATCTTCCAGTTGTAAGGCGCAGTCCGTAAGAACACACCCAAGGTATGTTGTCCAGCCCCGCAGCTTTGTTTGGGTTGACGCTGACAAAGGCCTTCTTTACCCCAGCTGTAGTACCTGGTGGCTTGGTGATGGTGGAAGTGTCTATATCTGCCTGTTGTTGGTTATCTCAAAACATGCAAAAAGTCATTGAATTTGTCTAGTAGGGAGGAATCGTTATGGCATGCATGCGGGGTTGGGGGCTTGTAGTCAGTTATTGCTTGAAAAACCTTGCCACAAGTGCCATGTGTCTTTATTATCAGTGAAGAGGCTGTTGAGTGCCTGTTTCGTTTTGTTTCTTTTTGGGGTTTTTTTGCCCCCCCCCCCCAATTGTACCCATCCAATTACCCCATTCTTCTGAGCCATCCCAGTTGCTGCTCCACCCCCTCTGCCAATCCAGGGAAGGCTGCAGACTACCACATGCCTCCTCCAATACATGTGGAGTCGCCAGCCATTTCTTTCCACTTGACAGTGAGGAGTTTCGCCAGGGGGATGTAGCACGTGGAAGGACCACGCTATTCCCCTAGTTCCCCCCTCCCCATACAGGTGCACCGACCAACCAGAGGAGGTGCTAGTGCAGCGACCAGCACTATACCAACATCTGGCTTCCCACCCGCAGACACGGCCAGTTGTGTCTGTAGGGACGCCCGACCAAGCCGGAGGTAACCTTGGGATTCAACACGGTGATCCCCGTGTTGATAGGCAACGGAATAGACCGCTACGCTACCCGGAAGCCGGCTGTTGAGCTTTTGTCCATACAGCATCTTTGCCTCCTTGATACCACAGGACAGATTTCCCTTGGCCAGTCTGTATGCTGCAGTGTCTCCAGATCTTGAATGCATCATTTTGGGTTCTCAGCAGTGAATGGACCAGAAATCAGATTTCCATACCGGATTGGTTGAGACCCGGGTTACGAACCACCACCACCCATACTGTTGGCAAGCAGGGTGCCCATGGAAATTATGCTACTGTTAAGCGAAGGAGAAGGAGAGGGGGACGGCATGTGCACAGGCAGTGGGAAAGGAGGAAGGGTAAGAGTGTGGAGGTGAGAGTCGGAAATTGAATGTTGGCACAATGACTGGTAAAGGGAGAGAGCTGGCTGATATGATGGAGAGAAGAAAGGTAGGCATACTGTGTGCAAGAGACCAGGTGAAAGGGGACTAAGGCCAGGAGCATCGGAGGAGGGTTCAAACTCTTCTACTATGGTGCGAAAGGGAGGAGAAATTGGATAGGGGTAATTGTGAAGGAAGAGTATGTCAAAGGTGTGTTTGAGGTGAAGAGCATGTCAGACAGAGCGATGTGTATGAAGCTGGATATCGAAGGTGTGTTGATGAATATCACTGCATATGCCCCGCAAGTTGTGAGTTGGAAGCGAAAGAAGAATTCTGGAGTGAGTTGGATGAAGTGGTGGACAGTGTACCCAAGGAGAAGAGCATGGTGATTGGAGCGGACTTCAGTGGGCATGTTGGTGAAGGGAACCGAGGTGATGGGTAATTATGGTGTCAAGAAGAGGAATGTGGAAGTACAGATGGTGGTGGATTTTGCAAAAAGGATGAAAATGTCTGTGGTGAATACATATTTCAAGAAGGGGGAGGAACACAGGGTGATGTATAAGAGTGAAGGAAAGTGTAAACAGGACAATATCTTATGTAGGAGGCGCGATCTGAAAAGGACTGGCGACTGCAACGTGGTGACAGGGCAGAAAGTAGCTAGGCAGCATCGGAGGTGCTCTATAGGATGACTTTGGAGACAAAGAAGAGGAAGAGAGTGTAAGCAGAGCCAAGGTGGAAGTTGAAGAAGGAAGATTGTTGTGTGGAGTTCAGGGGGGAGTTAAGACAGGCACTGGGTGGTAGTGAAGAGTTGCTGGATAGCTAGGCAAGCACTACAGAATTAGTGAGGGAGACAGCTAGGAAGATACATGGTGTGTCATCTGGACAGTGGAAGGAAGACAAGGAGACTTGGTGGTGAAATGAGAAAGTACAGCCAAGTATACAGAGGAAGAGGTTGGCAAAGAAGAAGTGGAATAATAAGAAAGATGAAGAAAGTAGACATGAGTACAAGGAGATGCAGCATAAAGCGAAGAGAGAGGTGGCAAAGGCAAAGGAAAAGGCATATGGTGAGTTGTATGAGGTTCGACAGTAAGGAAGGAGAAAAGGACTTGCACCGTTTGGCTAGACAGAGGAACCGAGCTGGGAAGGATTTGCAGCAGGTTAGGAAGAAATGGAAATGGATGACCCGCTGTGGCGACCCTAACAGGAGCAGCCGAAAGTAGTAGTAGTAGTAGTAGTAGTAGTAGCAGCAGCAGCAGCAGCAGCAGTGAACGGACCTCCCCATTCAACCAGGGTTTCTGGTTGGCCCACTTCTTGGTAGTTTTGACATCAGTCAAATCATGCACTTGTTAATATAGCCTATGACAGACTCAGTGTATTCCTGCAAGTCAATGACGTTGTCATATTGTAGTGAAGAGGCTACCCCGTTAGAATTGTGCCCTCCTGTTTTACCCATCAGGCACTGCGTTCAGATTGTCAGTTATGACATTAAATGTTTTGCAAGTGTTTTATGTGGTTTTATGTGTTTATGTAATTACTATTTTGTGTGATATAATTGTAGTTATCGTTCTGTTATATTGTGTAACTTTGGTACTGAAACCATGATCGACATGGTTGTTCAGGTAGATGACCCCCATGTATTGTTTCGCATTTCTCTTAAGTTCCCGTCTCTGCGTGAGTTCAATAAAGGAGACTGAAAGGTTACCTTTGTCGCTATTTCTACGTTCGCCACACTGGTGTCAGAAGTGAGATCGCAGCTTATACCCACAAACCGAAGATAGCATCGTCAAGAAGAAAATTGGCCGAGGAGTTCCGCGAGATTGAAGACTTCATTGGGCGTCTTGAAGCAGAGCTTCCCCGGGAGAAGAACACCGACGTTCGGAAGAAGATGCCTTGCGGAGAAAGGACCAACGGAGCCAGCGAACCCCGTCCTGCGGGGTCCGACACGGCCGGCCGGCTCAGCGGCTCGGAGGGGGCGACCGCCGCCGAAAGGTTGCGGCTCACCCTGATTTCATCCCCGACCGCATGTCCGCCGGCCGCCGCCGTCTCATCGCCGGCCACCGCCATTACGTCACCGGTCACCGTCACCACTTCGCTGACCAACTACAACCCCAGCACCCCCTGCTAATGCAATGCTGGCATCCTCAAGGATCTTCAAGCTCCCATGGTATGCTGGCATCACAGCCCTGGAGCCATACCTAGCTCAAGTAAAACTGGCAGCAAGGCACAACCATTGGAGCACCCAAGACACTGCTGCCCATGTTGCCCTGACGCTCGAAGGGAATGCGCTGCAGATATTGCTCGACGTTACGCCATCAGAACAGCAAGATTACGAGACACTGGCCACTGCTTTAGAACGACGCTTTGGTCAACGGGTCTCTACTGACAGCAGGCGAGACCGACTGGCTCGCTGGCGCCGCCAAGAGGTCGAGACCCTGGGAACCTATGCAACAGACATGCGCTTCTTTGCACATCGTGGCTACCCCACCTTTGATCCAGCAGCTCGTGAAGAGTTAGTCCTGAGTGCCTTCATCCAGGGGCTCACCCCAGAGAGGTTGAAGGAGCACCTCCGCATCACGGCACCTACGACCTTCAAGACTGTGTTGGAGAGACAGAGAGGGTGGAGGCTGTGATGGCCCCACACAACCAACTAAGACCCCGAGTGCGTCAGGCAAGATGAGGGAGACGTTTAAAGAAGGGTCATCTGCCACGCTCGTCCGTCACCACGCCGAAAGCAACCAGGCCGACGCCAACAACCCTTCAGACCCTGGACACCTAATGATCCATGCTACCGCTGTGGAGAAGCGGGGCACAGAGCCCATGACTGCCCTGCCCCTGCACCATGACACGGTAGCGCTCCCCAGTCAGAAAAACTAGAAGGGGGTGGCACAGCGGGGAGACTGCCACCCAGCCAACTGACCATATCCCCCATTGAAAACTCTTTCCAGACCGGCAGAGTGGGCCATGCACACGGCCTCTATCTTTGCTGCTCCATTGATGGACACCACTGCTGGGCCCTGGTGGACACAGGGTCCACCATCTCCATTGTGCATCCAGGGGTGCTGCCAGAGACAGAGTGGAGGCCCACCACCTGTAAAATCAGAACTATGACCGGGAAACTAACCAGCATGCTGGGGAAGAGAGCACTGCAGGTGCAGGCAGGGAAAGCCGCAGCCACCCACGAGTTTTGGTTGGCTGAAATACAAGACCCCTACATCATTGGGCTGGACTTGCTGACTCGCTGGGGGACTCTGGTCGATGTGTCGTCCCACCTTCCAGAGAGGAAGGTGGGACGTATCCACATCCAGCCAACTCCACCTGTCACCACACCACCACCCCCACCCCCACTGTCACTACCACTGCCACCCGAGGTGATGACGACAATGCCCGGCCCACCAACAATGATGACGACCCCCATCGAGACTACTATTCCTGAGACACCCTCACCGGACACTGTTGCCGCCATCCAGGATCTGTATCAGCGGAGCAGTGAAGGGCTGGACCCTCAGCAGAGCCAACAGCTGAGAGACCTGCTCCAACAGTTCACTGAGGTTTTCGCTGCACGCGAGGAGAAGTGCACCCAGACCAACCTGGTGCAGCACACAATCGACACTGGCACAACCCCGCCCATTAGACTGCGACCCTACCGGTCAGCGCTTGCCAAGCATGAAGCTGCAGAGCGGATGATTCTAGAGATGGCTGCGGCCGGAGTGATAGAGCCATCCAACAGCCCTTGGGCCGCCCCTGCCATCCTGGTCAAAAAGAAGGATGACACCTGGAGGTTCTGTGTGGACCTTCGTCAGCTGAACAATGCAACTCATAAGGACTCCTACCCCTTGCCCCGCATTGACGATGCTCTGGACCACATCGCAGGGTCACAGTAGTTCAGCTCACTTGACCTACGGAGCGGTTACTGGCAGGTGGAGCTGGAACCAGAAGCCAGACCCCAGACGGCCTTCACCATCGGCCAGGGACTCTGGCAGTTTCGTGTAGTGCCCTTTGGTCTCTGCGATGCCCCCGCCACGTTCGAGAGACGAATGGAGAGGGTGCTGGCTCACATTCCCCTGCACCGGTGCGTGGTTTACCTTGACGACCTTCTGGTTCATGCCGCTGACTTTGAGCTGGCCCTAGAGAACCTCCGTCAGGTCTTCCAAGCCATTCGGGGGGCGGGCCTGCACCTGCACCCCAAGAAATGCAACCTCCTTCGACATGAGACCAAGTTTTTGGGTCATGTGGTGGGGGCAGAGGGCGTGGCCACTGATCCTACTAAGGTGGAGGTGGTCGAGAAATGGCCAGTTCTGTGAAACATCAGCGAGGTGCGCAGCTCCACGGGGCTCGCCTCCTACTGCCGACATTTTGTCCGCAACTTTGCCTCCATTGCCAGTCCCCTACACCATCTCACCGAGAAGGGACGGGAGTTCAACTGGGACGACAACTGTGCAGCCACCTTTGCCCGGCTCCACACCACCTTGATCACTGCACCCATCCTAGCCCTTCCTGATCCTAAGTGCCGCTTCATCGTGGACACAGACACAAGCAATGTGGGGCTGGGGGCCGTCCTGTCTCAGGAGGTCGCTGGGGGAGAGAGAGTGGTGGCCTACTACAGTCGTGCCTTGAGTCGCCCCGAATGTAATTACTGCGTTACATGACATGAGCTCCTGGCGGTGGTCGCTGCGTTCGATAATTTTCGCCCCTATCTCTATGGCCAGGCCTTTCTCCTGTGGATGGATAATACGGCCCTGATCTGGCCGCTCAGCTTTAAGGAGCCCGAAGGCCAGGTGGCTAGGTGGATTGAGGAGCTGCAGAGCTACGATTTCGAGACCCAGCACCGAGCTGGGCGCCTGCACAGCAATACAGATGCCCTCTCCCGTCATCCCTGCAAGGACTGCAGACACTGTGAGCACCAAGAGGAGCGAGACAGAGCAATCCTCCAAGTGTCCACCACGCGGCAGGTTGAGGCAGAAGAGGTGTGGCTGATGGCAATGGACAAGCAGGAGTGGCAAGCAGCGCAGGATAGTGACAGTGGGTCGACGCGAGACCAAGGCCTACTTTTCCCAGTGGGCCACCTTGGCCTGGCGTGATGGACTGTCGTACCAGGTCTGGCAAGCGCCGGGCCGGGAAGAAGTGTTTGGCAGTTACTGGTGTCCAAGGACTAGCGCCAACAAGTGCTACGGGCGGCCCACGGCTCGGTGGGGGCGGGTCATTATGGGGTGGCGAAGACGCTGAACAAACTGCCAACGGTTCTACTGGGCCCGATGCAGGCATGACACTGAAGTTTTTGTGCACTGTTGTGATACCTGCACCGCCAAGAAAGGACCAACCAGACGCTCCCATGCCCCTCTACAACAATACCAGGTGGGCGCCCCCATGGAGCGGGTCAGTGTGGACCTCCTTGGCCCATTTCCCACCACAGACAACGGAAACCGCTCCGTCCTTGTGGCCATGGACTACTTTACCAAATGGCCTGAGGTGTATGCGGTCCCAGACCAGAGCGCTGCCACTACAGCCAAGTGGCTGGTGTGTGGGATGTTCTGTCGGTTCGGTGCCGCTGAAGAAATACACAGCGATCAGGGGCGGAACTTCGAGGTACAGGTGTTCGCTGAGGTGTGTCAACGCATGGGGGTGAAGAAGACCAGGACAACGCCCCTCCACCCCCAGAGCGACGGACTGGAGGAGAGGTTCAATCATAGTATGCTCACAACACAACTTGCTATTGTCGCCTCACGGCTCCAGCGAGACTGGGACTGTCATCTACCCCTGGTCCTGTGGGCGTACCGGTTGGCAGTTCAAGAAAGCACTGGGTGTACACCGGCCGCGCTCATGTTCGGGAGAGAAATGCGGACCCCTGTGGACTTAGCCTTTGGCACGCCCCCTGGCACTGACCTTCCCAAGATACCTGGCTTCGAGTACCTAAGGGACCTCCAACAATGTCTGGCCAAGGCACACGAGTTTGCTCGGCAGCATCAGGAACAGGCAGGTGCAAAACAAAAGCGGGCATATGACGCTCGTTGTCAGGGCCGTTTCTTCACCCCGGGAGTGAAGGTGTTGGTCTTCAATCCAACCCGGAAGAGAGGAGTCTCCCCAAAGCTCGCCAGCCAGTGGGTGGGGCCCTGTGAGGTGTTGGAGCAGCTTTCGGATGTTGTGTACCGGGTGAAACTGTGTGTCTCGGGGCGGGTGGTAGTTCTGCACCGGGACCATTTGGCACCTTACCGCCCCTTGGCTGAAGAACCTGCAGATCAATTTAGCCCACCCAGGACGGTCCCTCCTACACCCACAAGCCCCATCAACTGGACGGACAGTGGGGAACAGGGACCGTGCCTCCGCAGCGGCGGAGACAGCTTTCTCTTCGCTATAGGCGCTTTGTTGTCAGCTGAGGACAGGCGACACGCTGGAGGGGGTAATGTAGCGAAGAGGCGACCCCATTAGAATTGTGCCCTCCTGTTTTACCCATCAGGCACTGCGTTCAGATTGTCAGTTATGTTATTAAATGTTTTGCAAGTGTTTTATGTGGTTTTATGTGTTTATGTGATTACTATTTAGTGTGGTATAATTGTAGTTATCATTCTGTTATATTGTGTAACTTTGGTACTGAAACCATGATCAACATTGTTGTTCAGGTAGATGACCCCCATGTATTGTTTCGCGTTTCTGTCAAGTTCCCGAAAGTTACCTTTGTCACTACTTATACGTTCGCCACACTATGTTGCTGCCACTTTAGAAATGTCCCATTGTGTGTTTTTAAAGCAGTCCTGCAGTGACGGAATTGCATCCTGTGGCCACATTCGGACTTCTTTGAGTACCGGATTCTCTCGTTTCACCCAAGGTTTGTATACCGGAGTCAGCATAACATTTAGGTGATCAAAGTTGCCAATGTGGGATAGGAGGGCTGCTTTATAGGAGTTCTTAATGTTTGTGAAATTAGGTCTAATGTGTTATCGCCCCTTTTTGCAAAATTACTGGTAAAACTTTAGTAAAACAGACTTGAGACTTGCCTGGCTGAAATTTCCTGCAGCCATGAAGAATGCATTGGGGTCAGCCGTCTATTGTTCACTGATAGTGTTGTAGAGCTCATTCATACACTCTTTCACATTAGCACTTGGTGGTACATAGACTGCCACAGTGACAATCGCCATCAGCTCCCACGGCAAGTAAAAGGGTCGGCACTTCACTGTCATGAACTTTATGTGCGATAAATAGAGTGTAGACAGGGGTTAAAGTGGGATTTGGTAAGTGGGGGATCTCAGTATTAGAGAGGTGGGCAAAAGTGCGGGAGTGATAGTCGGCCTCAATACTGCGTCTCAAATCAGGAAATTAACCCTACGAGCACATGCACACACACACACACACACACACACTACATGCTCAATAAATCACTGGCTACATGTTCAATTTAAAAATTGAAATGCATTTTAATCAGTCTTTTGTATTAGTTGAAAGTGCCACTGAACAGACTTCATGAATTTACTAATAGTCATCACAACATTTAATGTTCCAATTCCAATCATAATATAAAACAAACCAGTTTTTCAGCAATAAAAACTGAATGCTGAAACAAGCTAATAATAGCTACCGGTAGCTAACGTTTGCTAGCTAGTTAGTTATTTTAATGAAAATATTGCATGGCCAGAGCTAAGGTTGGACAAACAACTAGCTAGCTACTGGTAACGTTACCGGACGCTACTGATAGTTAGCTTGCCTAGCAGCATTCAAACAACTAACCAGCAACGTCAGCTACTAGCTAGCAACGTTACCGGGTGGAAGATAGCTAGTTAGCTAGCTAGCTAACGTTACGTTCGCTAACGTTATGTCGCGGTTTTTCTATAGCCCGGATAACTATGGATGGAGGCGGGGACTTTTAGGTGCGACAAACCGGGCTTCACCACCGTTAGCTAGATAGCTGCGCCAATGCTAGGGCTAGCCTGCTAGTTAGCTAGTTAGCCGTGTGCTAATGGGTTAGCAAGCTCACCTTGGGACCAGGGCTGGTGATGGAACAGGGCGGCTGAGCTCTAGGCGGGGCGGGAGGCGATATTATGAACCCTACATAGGCCTCGCCAAGACCCGCCCTACTCTGTCTGTGATTGGCTAACCCTATCCCTAACCCCACCCTAACCCTAACCTTAACCAACCTAACCAACGGAGGCAACGAGTACTAGCCAATCAGAGGCATCGGGTCTTGGCGTGGCCATAGTAGGATTCTGGGTCTTGGCGAGGCCTATGTAGGGTTCATAATATCGCGGGCGGGAGATGGATGGCTGCTCTCCGGGGTGCGTGTCTCTCTCTCTCTCTGTACTCTGGCTCCGGTGTGACCGGGTGAATGTCTCTCTCAGTCTCTCTGGGGAAGCTCTCGGGGGTAGTCAGCTAGCTACAGGTACCGAGGCAGTCTGCTGCTAACACTACCACTGCTAGCCACCGTATCTACTGTCTAGCCCAGGATACGCTAGGTTTCCCTGCTCTATCCCACGCTAAGGTGACAGTCTACGATATGGTTACTAAACAGTTCTGGCGCTTTGTCTCTCCCGCGGTGTCTAATATAGTTGCGTCTGTGACAGCGCGAGCTAACCTGTGATTGGTCCTCTAGCTGCACGAGCCCAGTGCAACATTCCAAGTACATCCCCAGGCATTTCCCACTACACTGCCCCCCTCCAGCACTGTTGAGTCCCTTCAACATAAATGAACAACAGACTACAAAGATCAGTCTGATTAATCTAACACGATAAACGGGACAGAACACCCGCGAAATGAACTAGGCCCGGAACAAAGGGCGTCAAACAAATGTGGGTGGTCGCTATCCATACTGGACTCTTGTGACTAGCCTAGCAACCCCCAAGTCAACTAGTCACGTCCGTCAAAGTTAGTCTAGGAGCCAGGCGGGCCTCCGGACTGGCCGGCCCCGTCTGGTGGTGTACGGGAGATGGGACTCAGCGGCGTCGGCTTCGTCTCCTTCTGGGTCAGGGGCGTTGGACTGCCCGCCCGGAGCACAGGCTGCTGTCCCACGACGTTGGGTGATTTGTCGACTCGCCTGAAGAGTAGCTGGCAGCAGTGTGTTGGAGCGGCTGGAACCGAGCCGGGGAGCCTGGTGTGCTGGGTCCTCCATCGTCGTTTGCGTGGAACAGGTCCTCCAGCCGGAGATCAAGGTCTTCATCGATCTCCTCCTGCTCTGTCAATCCTTCGTACTCCTCTGTTCTCTGCGCCCCCGGCTCCTCCATGTCAGCAGCGGGAGGACCTCCTTCAGGTGTTTCCTGCGGCCCTATGGCTGGTGCTGGAGCAGACAACAGAGCATGGCGCCTCCGCTGAATCCAGACCGGCACGTCGTCTGAGAGGTAGGGTAGCAGTCGATCGTGGTGGAGGACTCTCTCCTTACGACCTTCCTGGACTCTGTACAAGACGTCTCCCATCTTCTCTGTGATGAGGCCGGGACCTCTCCACCGTGGCTTCAACTTTGGAGATTGACCCTTCTTCCTGGTGTCGTCCTGGACATACACTAGATCTCCAGGGTGAAATGTGCGTTGTCGAGCACGTAGGTCGTGGTCCTTCTTGTTCCTGAGCTGGGCAGCACGGAGATGCTGGCGCGCCACTTCGTGGGTGTCCCGCATGTTCGCCTCCAGGTCAGCAACGTACTCGGCTGGGGAAGTGCGATGAACGTTGGCTTCCTGCACCCTCAGGGTGAGTCCTTGCGGCTGGTTGACTTCTCGCCCAAGCATCATCCGGTTTGGTGTGTAACCCGTACAGGCATGGGGTGAGCTGCGGTAAGCCCCGGCGAGGAGGTGGAGGTGTTGGTCCCACTCGCTCTGGTGTTTCCCCACGTAACAGCGGATCATTTGCAGGAGAGTTCGGTTGAACCTCTCGACTTGACCATTCGACGCAGGATGGTAGGGGGTCGTTCTGGTCTTGGCCACCTGGAGAAGTTCACAGAGCTCACGAAACAGGGCACTCTCGAAGTTGCGTCCCTGGTCTGTGTGGATCTCCAGGGGTACTCCAAACCTGGAGAGGAACTCCTGTAGCAGCTTCTGAGCGGTGATCTCTGCAGTTTGCTCGGGGATCGGGGCCACCTCCACCCAGCGCGTGAACTGGTCCACCATCACAAGGATGTATCGGTTCCCCATCTTGGATACTGGGAGCGGTCCAACCACGTCGATGTGAACCCTGTCCATAGGAGCGCCGGCCTGGTACATCTGCAAGGCAGCTCTGCCTGTTCTTCCAGAGGATTTACACGCCTGACATTCAGGACAGCGTCGGACGAACTGGTTCACACTGTCAGTCAGACCAACCCAGTAGAACTCTCTGCGAACTCGATGGTAGGTCTTCTCACGGCCCAAGTGACCGGACAGCAGGGCGCAGTGACACAAACGTAGGACCTCTTCTTGGAGTGCTGTTGGAACAATGAGACGGAGGATGGATGGCGTGTCAGCTCCTTCGTCCCAGCGGTAGTACAGGACTCCATTTCGCCTTTCTACTTGCGTCCAGACCAACCAGTACTTCCGTGCCTCAAACTTCCTGATTGCTTCAGCTAGTGTTTTGGGTTCTGCCCCCAGGACTTCATACGCGATGTTTTGGTTCTTCAGCCCGCGCAGAAAGGCTTCTGCAGCGTAGGCCTCCTGCAGTGTAACACCAACCTGCGGGTATGCCAGTGTGACAAGTCTCCTCACTTCCTCGCCAAACTCATAGAGGGTCATCTCTCTGGCCTGCTTAACCTCGCTGAGTTTACGGCGCGCAGTTCCCTCAGGCAGCTCTTTACCGTAGCGGCGGCGTAACTGGGTGATGAGCGCGTGGTAGTCATCTTTTATCGGAGCCGGCTGCGCGATGACAAAAGACATGGCGTTGTCCCTCAGTCGGAGATACAAGGCGTCCAAACAGGTCTCGTCGGTCCAGCCCCTCTTTCTCGCCATCCGTTCGAATGGTCCAACGAAACTATCCCAGTCGCCCTTACCATCAAAAGTGGCGAGGAGCTTGATGTCATTTTCGTGTCCTCGGTCGGGACCTTGTGAGCTTCGGTTGCCGCTCCGACTTTGAAGGTCTCCTGTCTGGCTCTGTTGACCTCTAGAGGAACCTGCCTGCCCTCCAACGCTGTCATCCAGCAGGTTTCGGCCGCCGTTGCTGTCCAGGGACATTTGGCCACCCTGCATCCCGTCGGGGGGTGGTACTGCAGTCGCTCCATTTTTTCCACCATGACCGATCGGCGTGCTGGTAAGTGGTGCGGGCTCACTGGGTCCATTTCCTGTATAGCGCAGGGCTGCTGGGGCCGCTTTGCTGCTCGGCCTGGCTGGCGTCTCCTCGTTGCGCCGGTCGCTCAAGTTAGCCACTGCGGCCATAGCTGCTGGCAACAGGTGATCAGCGCCGTCTCGCTGTCTGGCCCCTGGGTTCTCCCGGGCCGGGGTGAACTGCGAGAGTAGGCTCATGTCTTGCACCGTTCTGCTAGTTCGTTCTCCGAGCACAGCCCCTGCCGACCCTACACCACTATCGCTTTGAGGGCTACTAGGAGAAACCCCTTGCTTCACTACTTGAGCGATGGGCGACAAACCGGGAGGCTCACCTTGGATATCTGAACGATGACGGGCCCAATCGGTGCGCTGAATGGGAGGTGTGGGGGGACGAGATCGCTTAGCCACCGCTTCCGCTAGTCCATCGATACGCGCTGTGAGGGCCTCCATCTGCATCTCTATCTGGCGTTGCATCTTAACCTGGGTCTGGCGTTCCATGTTTTCCATCTGGCGTTGCATCTGAACCTAGGTCTGGTTCATGGTTTCCATCTGCGCCAGGAGGAGCTTCATCCAGGCGTGCTCTCCGGGGTCTTCTGTCCCCACACCAGCACCATCCAGACTCAACTCAGACTGTTCTTTTACATTTTCTTTGTCCCGTGACATTTTTATTTTTCTACTGATTTACGTGACTACTGAAGAAATTACAGTGCTTCACAAAATGGCAGACTCACTCAGTTGCTAGCTAGCTATAGCTATGCCGCCAAAAAGCTGCTAAATGCTGCTTTGAAATGCTGCAGAATGTCAATGCTAATTAGCTAGCGCCACTGGACGTCCTTTTGTGCACTTTCAGGGTGAAACTCGGTGAAAAACAATATCCTCACAGTGTGAATGGCGTTGAGAAACTAATGAGTCTTTTTATTCACTTTTTCGTTTGGGTTCCACTTCATAAAGAAGTTTCTTATTCACCTTTTTCGTTGGGGTTCTACTTCACGAAGAAGTACAAAATGGCTTCTTGCTAGCTGGGTTAGCTCACAGTGTGCAGGCTGAATTATGCCGCCATGTGACCGGGGCAGGATCCTCCGGTGTTGAGATTATGGCGAATCCCAACCTTTTATCCCACTTCTGACACCACTTGTCGCGGTTTTTCTATAGCCCGGATAACTATGGATGGAGGCGGGGACTTTTAGGTGCGACAAACCGGGCTTCACCACCGTTAGCTAGATAGCTGCGCCAATGCTAGGGCTAGCCTGCTAGTTAGCTAGTTAGCCGTGTGCTAATGGGTTAGCAAGCTCACCTTGGGACCAGGGCTGGTGATGGAACAGGGCGGCTGAGCTCTAGGCGGGGCGGGAGATGGATGGCTGCTCTCCGGGGTGCGTGTCTCTCTCTCTCTCTGTACTCTGGCTCCGGTGTGACCGGGTGAATGTCTCTCTCAGTCTCTCTGGGGAAGCTCTCGGGGGTAGTCAGCTAGCTACAGGTACCGAGGCAGTCTGCTGCTAACACTACCACTGCTAGCCACCGTATCTACTGTCTAGCCCAGGATACGCTAGGTTTCCCTGCTCTATCCCACGCTAAGGTGACAGTCTACGATATGGTTACTAAACAGTTCTGGCGCTTTGTCTCTCCCGCGGTGTCTAATATAGTTGCGTCTGTGACAGCGCGAGCTAACCTGTGATTGGTCCTCTAGCTGCACGAGCCCAGTGCAACATTCCAAGTACATCCCCAGGCATTTCCCACTACAGTTAGTTAGCTTGAAGTAAAACCACAGCAGAGCTAGACAAAACTATTGGAAATACTATTGGAAATACACTGAAGATACTCACTCTTTATGCCCCCCAATCCAAGATAATAGTGCAGGTAGCAGGTTGACGCTCTCTCGAGTCTTGTCTGCCTGGTGCGGTGAACTGACCCTGACCCGTGAGTGTGAAGCCAGTCTCTTTTGATGTCAAGTCTGGTGAAGCCAGACAGCAGGCAGGTGCGGGTCACGTGAGGACGCGATATCGTTCAAACTTTTAGAAAAAGTAAAGTAGTATAAAAATAGAAGAACGACTTTATTTGCGATTTATTTTGTAATGCTTGTGAATTGGCTGCATCATGTTTTTTGTTTTAAATTTTACTGTGACAAAAAGGTTGAAATTACTCCTGTCTACAGAGTGCCGGATCTCAGCTCCGGTTGACTTGGGGGAGGAGGGGAAGTGCCGGTGTCGGGATCCGGGTAGCTCCGGCCCACTTTAATCACTGAGTGTAGAGACTACCTCGGCATCTTGGCACCACAGTTTGTTGATGTAAACGGCCAGGCAGCCTCCCTGAAGCTTTCCAGATCGCGAGGCTCCTCTGTTCGCTCTGAGGAGTGTAAGCCCATCCAGCTGAATCGCGGTGTCCGCGATGTTTTCATTTAGCCATTTCTCTGTAAACATGGAGACACAGCAGTTCCTCACGCTGCAATGGGAAGCTCTCAAAAGTCTGATATAGTCCAATTTGTTGTCCAGAGAATGATCATTAGCCAGCGTGACTGTTGGAACTGCCGGTTTGTATGGGTTAGCAGTTGTTTGTATGGGTTAGCAGTTAGCCTAGCTTGCACACCTCCGTGCTTGCCCCACTTCCGCGTGCTGTCACATCGCTTTCAGTGTTTCCTCTTGGGTGCAGCTCCAAGCAGGGCTGTGGTCTTTGGGCCCACTGGACGTAGCAGACCAAGCTCACTCAGCTGATTTAACATTGGCTCTCCCAGCCAGGCGGCACGTGGCGCAGTGGTTAGCGCTGTCGAGCCCCGGGTAGTCCAACCTTGGTGGGTCATCCCGGGTCGTCCTCTGTGTGGAGTTTGCATGTTCTCCCCGTGTCTGTGTGGGTTTCCTCCGGGGCCTCTGGTTTCTTCTCACAGTCCAAACACATGTAGGTCAGGTGAACTGGTCATACTAAATTGTCCCTAGGTATGAATTTTTGTGTGTATGTGTGTGTCTCGGCCCTGTGATGGCCTGGTGGCCTGTCCAGGGTGTCTCCCCGCCTGCCGCCCAATGACTGCTGGAATAGGTTCCAGCATCCCCACGACCCTGAGAACAGGATAAGCGGTTCAGCTAATGGATGGATGGACAGATCTCCCAGCCAGTGTTTCTCATTACTTATGTCCAAAAGAAATTGACGATCATTTCCTCAGTCCACACGATAACAAACTTAGATGTAGACGTGGACAAAGACACTGCATAGTCGGTGCTGGGTGAGGCCACCGCAAACGCCAGTACCCTGAAGTCTGATCTAACACGGATCGGAAACCAATGAAGGGAGGCAAGAATTGGTGTAATATGTTAAACTTTCTAGTTTTAGTTAGGATTCTAGCAGCTGCATTCTTAATCACCTTAAGACTTTTTAAATACTAGCATGTGGCAGACCTGAAAATAACATGTTTCATATGTTCATATGACTATCATATTTTTCATTCAGAAACTTAACTGAATTTGTAGCAGGTCTATGTTTTTAACATAAAAAACAAGATGCAACGATCAAAGTAAAATAGGCGCGTTTTCAAAGTTGAGGACATGCTCAAAAAAATATGACACTAGGCCCTGTTTAAGTTCACCTAGTAACAATATTTAGGTAAAATTAGGTCTACCCATATGACAGCATTAGCTTGGATATCTCCCTCATCAGCCTCCCCCTCAGGCAGGTCAAGCATGAGCCTATTCAATTAATTAGTAAATGCAGTGTAGATGTTATTTTGGGCTGCCGTTTCCTCCCTTATTTCCTTTAATCTATCCAGGATGACCATTTCTGTGATGTCCTGCTCTCTCTCTCTCTCTCTCTCTCTCTCTCTCTCTCTCTCTCTCTGCTTTGGCAGCAGGGCACAGGATGGAGGAGGAGGAGGAGGATGTTGATGGCACTGCATTGGGTTGGCGCTGGGGCTCAGACTGGGTCTCGGGAGACTCGGCAGGAGCAGAGCCAGGGGGCAGGTTATGGACAGGGGTAGAGACAGGGGGCAGGTTGTGGGCAGGGGTGGAGGCAGGGGGCAAGTTATGGGCAGGGGTAAAGACAGAGGGCAGGTTGTGGGCAGGGGTGGAGACAGGGGGCAGGTTATGGACAGGGGTAGAGACAGGGGGCAGGTTGTGGGCAGGGGTGGAGACAGGTGGCAGGTTATGAACAGGGGTAGAGACAGGGGGCAGGTTGTGGGCAGGGGTGGAGACAGGGGGCAGGTTATGGACAGGGGTAGAGACAGGGGGCAGGTTGTGGGCAGGGGTGGAGACAGGGGGCAGGTTATGGACAGGGGAGCTATCCTCATCTACACTATCCTAATTCTGCTCCAGCTGAATGGGTAACAAAACAGACAAACCACTTAAACTACTCGGACGTTTAACACAAGACGTTTAACACATAATTGCTGACCAACATATTACGAAAATAGCATGATGCACGACGTTACCAAATCGTTCAAATTTAACTGTCATTCGATGTTTAATGTACGGTTGCAGTCACCCAAGCGACCGGCTTACTACTGGATACCCATATACATGGGCTGCATCACCGCTACGGACGCCCTTCCACTTTTTATTTTTATTTTTGGCGCGGATAAGGCGCTCCCGTAGATAGACCCTTTTACAGCCTACGTCATCAAAAGTATGCGCGCGCATTTAGGCAACGGAAGTGAAACGCTACCCCCAAGTCTCCCGTTCATTCAGGGATTCAGACGAGGAAGAGGAGATGACAAAGTTTATAAGCGGCATCAAAATGTCCGGTTGTTGTGTGTTTGGCTGTACGAATCGCTACTCTACCAACAGCGGAATG
Source organism: Lampris megalopsis (assembly GCA_022114975.2). Lineage (NCBI taxonomy): Eukaryota > Metazoa > Chordata > Actinopteri > Lampriformes > Lampridae > Lampris > Lampris megalopsis. The sequence goes on from JAJHIY020000431.1 coordinate 6,450,809, forward strand.
AAGTTTTACCCAATTCCGGCGGGATCACGGCCATTTCAGAGCCACCGGAGGCGCCTCCCTGTGGCTGCCAGCCATCAAACGTATTGATGAAAACTGGACTGAGGACCCTATCCAAAATGCTGGCGTTTGCAGTGTCCATTTTCTCTCAGGTAAGTTATCTATCTCCTGTGTGGTCTCACTGGCATGCCTGGTTTAGATGGAGACTAATATCTACAGTAACCGATAAGCAGCGTTAGCCGCTATTATCTGGCTAATGTGGTGTGTCTGGCTATTTACAGGTGAAGCGTCACTGGACTCACAGAATCCTGATTTTGTGCCCTCTGTGTTTAAGTACACAAAACAAAGTCCGAACCCCGAGGCAAAGGTGGAAAGGTCAGAATAATTAGGCCCAACACTTCCTAATCGTTTTAGAATGACTCTTCCCCTCTTTCATTTCATGCTATTCAGTGCACTTTGGAGCTTGCAGCTGTTGGCTTTGAGAAAATGGGGCTGTATTACAAATATTGACCGTCTTAAGTTTAAAGTGAAGATAGGGATGTCTAGGATAGGATTTTTCTCCAGTTGGTACTAAGCAAATCATAACCTAATATCTAACGGTAACCAAACAGTTAAGATAGGATCTGCAAGTTAGGGATTTCCTGTAATATGGCCTCTGATCAGTATTTCTGTTTATTAATTTAGCTTTTTTATGTTAAGGTACCGTAGGAAAAGGAGACGAGATGAAAGGGTTTACACTCCACCAAATCAGCCTGCTCCTTCTGAAACTCCAGGACAAGTCAGCAGCATGGATCACTGTCCTGGTGTAGCACACTTGATAAGAATGACACTTACAAGGGCTGGTGTTTTTGTTGTTTTACTCCATCTGTCAAATAGACATTACAGAGGACACGTTTTCAGAGCATGGCTCACTATACGAACGGCAACACTCATCTGACGACTCTATGTCCCAGAGTGCACCGCGAGAGCCAGCACTACGTCACACAGGCTAGAAGCAATTAACCTGCAGTGCCCTCCTGTGGCGAGAACCGGCTATCACAACAACACAGCAGACAATTCTCCTCTTTACTAGTAGTGAGTGGTCAATGAAGGTAAGTATATAAAATAAAAATAGATGGGGGGCTACTAAATCCCAAGTACCCCACACTCTCCCCTCAAAAAGATAATGGCGTCCCGACATAACAAATCTACCAGTCCACATTGCATAACTTTTCATTGAAAAGATAGGTTATTACTAAGCAGGAGTCAATCTGGATACTGTACTGTAATCAGTCATAACATATAACACACATCTCCTATTAATGGTATATGTTTGCAGTAAATAATGTGCACTTGAATCCACTGCTTCGTCCGTCTTGAGGCCGGGGAGCTATAGTATCTGACTAAAAGCAAATAACTTTGTAATAGTAATATCCCTGGTGGTAACAGGTGTGTTCTAAAACACCAATGCTACAGTAACTCTATGTCTGGTGATCACAGGACAACTAAAATCACATAGCTATAACAATTGTAACATGTCAAAAGTTTTTTTTGTTCTTTTTTTTTGTTTTTTTTTTTTCATTTTTTTATTTATACTGACTTGTCTGATTTGCTTATCTACCAGACACACTAGGCTGCCCTAGTCTGTGATAAGTAAACACTGGTGTAGGTTTTCTATTTCTCAAAGGATATGCTTTTTCTCTGGCAGGCTGCACAGCTTCCCCTGGAGGAGGCTGCAAGGCATCTTCTGGTGGAGGCTGCAAGGCATCTTCCGGGCTCTTGTCGTCATCGGGCTCATCCTCTTCTTCAGCTCCAGATGTCTCGCCATTCTCTGACACTGTCCCATTGTCCTCTATTGTTGCAGGCTGCTCCGCAAAATCCTCTTCATCTTGACCGTCTCTTTCCTCCGGGTAGAACTCCAAGGCGTCTGGGCTCAGCTGACTCTGGATCCGCTCACTGGCTCTGACTGTTGGTCGTCCCACGATGCATCTCCAGTTATCCTCATCATCTGAGTCACTGTCCTGTTCCTGGTTCCACTGCATTTGTCTGTCTTTCTTCTTTCTCTCCCGTCTAGGTTTCACAGGTAAGTCCTCTTCTCTTGGTTCCACCGGCAGGAAGTCGCATGGCAGAAGAAGGTTCCTATGCATGATTCTGGTTCGTCCTTTTCCATTCTCCGGCTTCAGCTCATACACAGGGCTGTCGGCGTGCTTCCTCTGTGTTACTACATGCACCTGGTCCTCCCAGAATGGTCTTAATTTCCCCGGTCCTCCTTTCTCGTTCAGGTTGCGGATGAGAACCCTGCATCCGGGATACAGCTCTGTCCCGTGGGCCTTTTTGTCGTATAGTGTTTTGTTTCTGGCCCCCTCCTTCCGTGCTGTCTCTGATGCTAGGCGATAGGCGTCATTCATGCGGGCCTTCCACTTCTCTGCATATTCTTGATGGGATAGTGCCTGGTCCTTTGCTCTAAGGCCAAACATCAGGTCAATGGGAAGTCTTGGATTTCTGCCGAACAACAGATAGTAAGGTGCAAATCCGGTCGCTTCATTTCGGGTGCAGTTGTATGCATGTATCACCTTTGGGAGTGACGCTTTCCAATCCGTTTTCGCAACCGCTGGCAGGTTTCTCAGCATCGCCAGAACCGTTCTGTTGAAACGCTCGACCTGACCATTTCCTTGCGGGTGATACGGTGTTGTGTGAGAACCCCTGACTCCACTGTACTCCTGCAGCTTGGCGAAGAGCTTATTGTCAAACTCCTTCCCTTGGTCATGGTGCAGCGTCGCCGGGAAACCAAATCTCAGCACAAAGTCCCCGAATACCTTCTCTGCGGCGGTCTTGGCAGCTTTGTTTCTGCATGCATAGGCTTGAACAAAACGGGTAAAGTGGTCCATAACCACCAGTATATACTCGTACCCTCCCTTACACTTCTCTAAGTGTAAGAAGTCAATGGAGACCATCTCAAATGGGTGTGTGGTCACGATGTTGGTGAGAGGGGCTCTGGTTGGTTTGTTGGGGCGCTTGGTCTTCAGGCAGCTACACACCTGTGTGATGTAATGTTCCACATCTTTCTGCATGTGAGGCCAATAGAAACGGTCCCTCAACAGGTGCAACACCCTCTCCACGCCTAGATGGCCCAGGTCTCTGTGCAGTTCTTTATACACCAGCTCATGGAACTTTTTCGGCAGGACTAGCTGAGTTCGGGTAGCTGTTTTCCGGCGCAGGATGCCATCATCATCAAGGCACAGCCGATGCTTCTCTCTCATGAGTGTCGCAACACCCCTGCTCGCACACTGTGTTTTTCCCCCAGGCCACTGATTGGAGGTTATGTACTTCAGCACCTCACCAATGACAGCATCCTCCCTCTGGGCGTCTCTCACCGTCTGACTGGGTATCTCTGCCACAGGTGATGTATGTTCCTTCTCAAACTCGGCTAGTGCTGTGGCTATGGTTACCGGACACATCCAAGGCTCAGCTCTCTCCAGCTGTACTGACAGCGCCTGGGTCACACTGTTCATGACCTCGGGGTGTACTTCTTGTGAACAGGTCTGCATGTACTGCTCCATCGGCATGCGTGAGAGGCCATCTGCGTCCCCATTGGCTCGTCCAGGCCGGTACTTGATAGAGAACTGGAAATCGGCTAACTCTGCTACCCACCTGTGGGTGGTCGCATTCAGTTTGGCTGTCGTGAGCACATAGGTGAGGGGATTATTGTCTGTGTAGACAGTGAATGATGGAGCGTGGTAGAGGTAATCTCTAAATCTCTCACATATGGCCCATTTCATCGCGAGGAACTCCAACTTCCCTGAGTGGAGATGGTAGTTCTTCTCAGGAGTTGTCAGTGTCCTAGACCCGTACGCGATGACTGCCAGCCCACCCTGTGACTGTCTTTGATACAATACTGCCCCGAGGCCCTCTCGTGACGCGTCGCAGTGAAGGATAAAGGGCTGTTCAAAGTCTGGGTAGCCCAACACTGGTGGCTGGATGAGGAATTCAATCAACTGACAGAGGACCTGTTGGTGTTCAGCTGTCCACTTAACTGGGTGAGAGGAGGGCAGATGGTCTCGGGAGCCCTTCCTCCCCTTGTCCTTTCTCTTTTGTTTGAGCTTCCCCGCTGCTGTCTTCTCTGGGGTGAGGAGGTCATAGAGAGGCCTTGCGATTCGGGAGAAGTTAGGTATGTAGGGCCGGTAATACGAGATGAATCCCAGCATCTTCCTGAGCTCTCCGATGGTCGTAGGTTCTCTCTCCTTCAGTGCCTGGACCGGGGCCACATCAGCGGGGTCCATTGTGTATCCATCCTTGGTCACAAGCCTTCCCAGGAACCTTACTTGGTTTTTGAAGAGTTCACATTTTCTTGCCGTCAGCTTGATTCCATGGCTTCTGTAGCGGTGCAGTACTCTTCTCAGGTGCTGGAGGTGTTCGTCGAATGTGGTTGAGTGGACCAGGTTGTCATCTAAATACGGCTGACAAATGTCGTCCCTCAGCCCAATCAAACATTCCTCCATGGACCTCTGGAACTCTGCTGGTGCTGAGGACAGTCCGAAGGGAATTCTCACCCATTCATATAATCCCCACGGGGTGATGAATGCAGTCAGTGGGCGGCTGGACTCCTCAAGAAACCCCTGGTGATATGCCTTCCCCTGATCCAAGACAGAAAACCAGGCACTCCCCTTCAGGCTGTCGAGCATATCCTGGATGCGTGGTATTGGATGGCGGTCTGGGATGGACCTCTTGTTCAACTCAAGGTAGTCACAGCAGAGGCGGAGGCTCCCATCCTTTTTCCGCACACACACGATTGGGCTTGAGTAGGGTGATTTTGACTTAGTTATCCAGCCTCTGTTCAGTAAATCCTCGAGGTATTCCTTCACTTCTTTATGAAGAGGCTTTGGGACTGATGTGTATGTCCGCTTCACCGGTGTGGTGTCACTCAGGCGGATCTTGAGCTGGAGTGATGGAATAGTCCCCACATCATGGTCATCGCGTGCGAACACACTACTCTCCTCCCGCAGTAGCTCTCTCACCTGCAGTTGTTGTTCAGGTGTCAGGTGGTTCAGAGGGACAGGCGGGTCCCATAGATCTTCCTCCTGGTGTTCCGTCTTGACATCACCTGGCCCTTTCAGCTTTGTTGTGTCTCTAATCACAGGTTTTCGTTCTGTACCTGTTGTGGAGGTCCCTGGGATGACTGGGTTCACTGTACTAGTCCCATCCACATCCAACGGCTTCACGGCGGCAGGGTAGATGGCTCTAGTTCTTTGGGTCTGCCCCAGGGGAGTCCGTGGCGGCAGTGTGATGTCATGAGCTGTGACGTTAGTCACTGGGACAGCGATGCGTGACCAGGTTCCCTTCTGTAAACATACAATGTTTTCATCCACCTTCAGGCCCTCTGGCCACTTTGGGTTCACATTAGGCTCAAAGAGGACGTTCTGGTCTGCTTGGAGGGGCCCTGCTCTAACACCACACTTAACAATCTTTGTCTGGCCCGCCGGAATAGTCATGCTTTCTCGGCCCACTTTAACCATCCCCTCACCTTCCATATCATCTCGGCTCTTTATCAGCTTCACGAGGACTTCAGCCTTCTTGTAGTCAACCGCGAACGCAATGCTTAGTGCCTTTGTGATTACACTTGATGGCTGTCCAGCTCCAGACTCTAACAGGTGTTCAATTACATTGTAACCGATGATCGGTTCTTCTGCGGTGCCCTGGTGTGTGGTTACTAGTATTGGCACAGTGAGTTCCATTGGTGGAGTCTGAGTGGTGCTATTCGGTGCTAACTGGACAGTCACTTCCACCCATCCAGAGAAAGGAATGGTTGTCTGGTTTGCTGCTTTACCAGTCAGGGTGCCAGGGCCAAGGATCTCTTCTGTGCTTCTCACCTTGGTGTGTGGGAGATGTTTTCTCCTCCATTCTTCACTGATTAGGCAGACCTGCGACCCGGTATCCCACAATGCCTGTGTGGCTACACCATCAATGTAACAGTTTATCATGTATTTCTTTCCAATTAGGTTCAGCAGCTGTGACTGGCGTTTTGAGGAGATATGACTCACTGTGGGTGCTTGCTGTTCCCGCCCTGCCTCGTCTCGCTGTCGGGCAGACACTCTGGCTTCTAGTAGCTGAATACTGTCGTCGATGAGCTTGCTGGTGACAGTACAGCTAGATGTGTCTACCTGCTCCGATTTTTCAGGCCTCTGAGCTCTACACCCTCTTGAAAGATGGCCACTCTGTCCGCATTTGAAACAGTGGTTGCACTGGTCGCCCCTTTCACTGTCTTGACAGGCTTTGCATCCGCGCTTCCTCACAGGCTGCTGCTGACGAGAAGGTCTTTGGCCAGAGGAGTGGTTCATGGCTTTTCTCATCTGTTCCATTTCTCCTTTCAGCTGTTGGATTATCTCGTAGAACGCAGACTCCTTTTGGTTCCCTGCCTGTGTCTTAAGGGCTTTCACACTCGCGGATGTTGATGGCGACGACTCCTGACCCCCGACCACTGCAGCTTCCGCTCCTAGATACTGATGTGCCTCAGCTCGCACTTCCCGCACTCTGGTTTCCTTACTGTGGGAGCTCTTCTTGAATTTCCGCTGTCTCTCTGACTCGAAACTTGCGGCCTCTATCATCTTAACAATGAGAACATCATCAGTAGTTGCTTGATCATCGAGATAGCTCTTGAGCTGATATTTTACCTGGTCACTCACTAGCCCAGTTCCCACAGCTCTTAGGAACTTCTTCTGTATCAGTTCAGGGCTGTATTGTTCATCAGAGCCAGGCTCTCTCGCTGCTGCTAAGAGTCTCTCTTTACATGCTATGGCTCGGAACAGGAAGTTCTGTGGTGACTCCTGACTGTCCTGTGTGATGTTGATTAGTCGGTGATATAGGTCCACAGAGCTATCCTCTTTGAAATGGCCTTTCAGAATGGTCCTCAGCTGAGGGAGGGTGAGTTCGGTTTTGATCTCTAACAAGTCACGGAGAGTCAGCCCAGGGCTGATGGCTCGGATTACAGCCTCTATTATCTCCAACTCGCTGTGGCCTTTTCTCACCCCCATATCAATCTGATGCGTAAGATTTATATAAGACAACTTGTCTATCTGCCCCCGTTCCCCTATTTGGCCATTTATCTTAAAGTCTCTGCGTATGGTCACTTCAGGGGGTTGGATTACTGACGGGATTGGGTTTGAAGGTTGACTAGGTCTACTGGGTTCTTTAAGACTTAGTTTCTCACTGAGGCGTGATATCTCTTCCTCAAGCGCTTTTGTGGATGCAGTAAAGCTGGACTGTAAGGCCTGATATTGTTCATGTAAGCTTGCCAATTCAGCAGCATCCTTGTTAGTACTGTCTGCACCTGCACCAGTATGTGACTCCGCCCCTCTCTGCTTCATTTCACTAGAGAGGTCCACTAGTCTGGACAGAAACTGACGTGCTACCTCTTCATCCTCCTTCTCAATTGCTTCATCCACAGTTTCACTAATAAGTCTGATCAGCGCATGCCTCTTTGTCTGGTTTTCAGTGGGGACTTTAGCAATAACACACACCTCTTTTAACTGGTCCAGCCCTAACTGCAGGAGGGTCTCACTCAGCCTGTCTTGCAGATGCTCAAGCTCCAGTTCCATTGTTGGTCACGTGTTCTCACTCCGCTCCCCACTTCTTCTCCTGACAATGGTGGCAATGGCGCTGATCCCGGGTTTCGGCACCAATATTTGTAGCACACTTGATAAGAATGACACTTACAAGGGCTGGTGTTTTTGTTGTTTTACTCCATCTGTCAAATAGACATTACAGAGGACACGTTTTCAGAGCATGGCTCACTATACGAACGGCAACACTCATCTCCAATTTATACACAATAAGAGCACCAAATATATTCTTCCATAAATTCACATTAGTCTAGCCTACCGCTAGCAAAGCTAAACAGTATATAACGTTACGGAACATGGGGGGATCAAAATAGCAACACACATAGGCCTACCTTCATATTTACACAGTGTGGAGACACTAAACATAGTAAAGGGAGACTAATCACACATACAGACAATGTCAAAGCCAAGCTACAGAACAATGGGTTCAGACCGCGGGAGCTATGGCTATGCTAACGTTAGCAACTCGCTAGCAATCTAGCTAACGTTAGCCAGTGATATGACGTTATCAAAATAAATATGAAAGTCCCTTCGTGGGTATTTCTAATAGGCATCCATATCCCACCTACACATCATATTTAATCACCATCCTAATTCCATATGTCTAACTAGTCTGCTTACCTGTCAAATAGACATTACAGAGGACACGTTTTCAGAGCATGGCTCACTATACGAACGGCAACACTCATCTGACGACTCTATGTCCCAGAGTGCACCGCGAGAGCCAGCACTACGTCACACAGGCTAGAAGCAATTAACCTGCAGTGCCCTCCTGTGGCGAGAACCGGCTATCACAACAACACAGCAGACAATTCTCCTCTTTACTAGTAGTGAGTGGTCAATGAAGGTAAGTATATAAAATAAAAAATAGATGGGGGGCTACTAAATCCCAAGTACCCCACATTGATAATATCATTAAATTCTTGCACTTCACTAAAGAATACATTGGGAAAAGAAAAGAGACAGAGAAAAGGAGAGATATGAAATACAATCGATCAGACATGAGAACTCATGGTATATCATGAATATTAACACAGCTAGGGGATGTTAGGCACAAAGTGGTAGACTGATTTCAGACATTTGTACCTTTCATCATACAATGGTCCCGCGCTAAATCTTCTCTTTGCCTCAGCTAGAGAGAGGTTGTCCACTGCCACAAGAGCGTGGACAATGGCCTGGTAGAGATAGATAACCTCCAGTTAAAAGGGGTCCCATATTTACAACACAATACAAATTAGCGGTGGGGCGAGCATAACCCATTCACTAAATCGCGGAATGCCCTTTTAACAGTTATAATACAGGCTTTGATGACTGGATAAACAGACAATTATTGAAATCAATGTAACTAAGATTAGATGGTTACATTTCACGAACTCCAAAATGGCTGAGAGGGTTATTGCATTGTGACATCATCCACAATAGCTCGCTGGGCTGGAAAAAAGAAAAACGATGGAGGTGCATTCCCCGTGCCAATCCCGGACAATATGACCCCCTGTGGTCATATGTCCTCCCACCGACCCCGTATTGGCACGCCCACCGGAAGCGCTATTCCTCTTTCCATCTCCAACTAAATGAGATCGGTCGATGGCTGTTTCTCTCTCGCTGGGACTAAGAGTAAACCTGCAAATACGCAAGTAATCTAGTGATATACTGGTATATTAGATACTAACTTATAGTTAGCTTACCTTTTATCGCCAAGATGTTCGTTAATCCGGTCGACGTGGCCGGATTCTACGCTTGGTGCGGTTGTGTTAAACCGGCGACGCTCCAATGGGACCCCCATCCGGACTGTGTCTCCCATATCCCGCATGTTCACTACACGGGCTACTTGAGGGATGTAGACCGTAATGAGATCGACTGCAATTTCTGTAAAACCATCAGAGGATCGGGGCGCCAAAGGTGGGCTGCCCTGTACCGTCAAAGATGGGGACTTGCAGATCACTTCGCACCTGCTAACGAGGCGGCTAGCATGGTGCTACCTAGCTATAGCCATGGGGCGGAGGCTAGCAACATCCCTCCGATGCTTCCTAGCTACAGTCACGGGACGGCGGCTAGCATTAGCATCCCTCCGGAGCCAGAGGCTATCCCCACTAGATCTAGGCGAGTCTCCAAGTGATGAGACTGCTAGCCCCACTGCATCCCCTGAGACCGTCAGGCCATCTGCACTGTCCTCCTCATCGGACTCTGCGCAGTCAAGCAACTGACTGGTTGTACTGGACTCCTCACCGTGATCTAACTCAGGAAGGGGCAAGAAGTTGACCTCCAACAAACGGTTCCTGTGCACCACTCTGGTGTGCCCCTCTGCATCCTGAATCTTGTAGACGTGGATATTGGGGTTGACACCGACAACCATGTACACTCCGTTCTCCCATTTGTCAGCCAACTTTCTCTTCCCTCGCTCACTCTGGTTCGCAACCAAAACACGATCCCCGACAGACAGGACAGTGCCCTTGGCGTGTCTGTTGTACTGTCGCGCCTGATGCTGCTGCTCAGCCGTGGAGTGCTTCTGAGCGATCTCCATTGCACTCCTTAGACAGGAAAGCAGAGACTGAGCATAAGAGTCATAGTCAACAACGTGAGGATCATGCAAAACCTGCCTGAACATAACATCCACCGGCAGTCTTGGGACACGCCCATACATCAGGAAGAAAGGTGCATAACCCGTGGTCTCGTGAACAGTGGCATTGTACGCGAGCGTGAGAGAATGGATCTGCTGAGGCCACTGTTGCTTCTGCTGAAGCGGAAGGGAACGGAGCATATTCCCCATCGTGCGATTAAAACGCTCTGTCCCGCCATTACCCATAGGCTGGTAGGCCGTCGTGTGGGACTTCGCTACACCCGCCAACTTGAGAAGCTCTGCAATCAGGTTGCTCTCAAAGTTGGTGCCCTGGTCAGAATGTATTCTCTCCGGAAACCCGTAAACACAGAATACATGATCCCAGAGTTTCTTGGCGACCTGCTTCGCTGTCTGATTGGTGCAGGGGAACGCGTGAGCAAGCTTAGTGAAGTGGTCAGTAACCACTAAGACATCGACTGACCGCTGCTTACTGTCCTCAGCGGACCAGAAATCCATACACACAAGCTGCATCGGTGCGGAAGTTTTAATGCTCTCCAGGGGCGCGCAAGCAGCTGGCTCTGGGGTCTTCCCAAACACACATCTCCGACAGCATCTGACATAGTATGCTCTGATATCCCTCTCCATGTCAGGCCAATAAAAACGCTGCCTTGCAAGAGAGAGAGTACGGTCCTGGCCCTGATGACCAGCGTGATCGTGGATGCCAGACAGTGCCTTGTCTTTCAGACTCAGAGGTAAAACATACTGAGACCTCCTCTGCTTGGACACTGGGTCCTTTGTCACCCTGTACAAGACACCATCATTGACTTCCAACTTCTCCCACTGTTTCAACAGCCTGAGGACCTTCTGGTCAGCACCATGCCTCTCACGTCTCGATGGCCGCTTCCGAACAGCGACAAAGGGCAACACCTTGGAGATGCAGGGGTCCTGCTCCTGACTCAACCTGAGCTCCTCGGTGGATAACATTGGCAGTGTATCCTGACCACCCGACAGATGCTGAACATGCTGGACCAAACTGAGTGCTGTGAATACTGATGCATCAGGCCAGTCACATTTGGCTTGACAAAAAGCCCTGACCTCAGCTGCATCACAAGCAAACCCAGATCGCGCACTACTCACTGTTTGGCACTGGCAACTGAGTCTGAAAACATCCTGCACAGAGTCCCCCTCAACCCTGTCGGCTTCCTGAACAAGGGCCGGGTAGGGCTCCCTAAGTAGCCTCTGACAGACGGGCTTGGAAAAAGGGTCGCGACTCAAGGCATCCGCCACCACGTTTTTCTTCACTGGCAGGTGTTTGAGATCGAAAGTGTAAGATGCCAACTTAGACACCCAGCGGATCTCACACGCGTCAAGCTTCGGCTTCGTTAGGAGATAAGTCAGCGGATTATTATCTGTCCAAACGGTGAAGCTTTGACCCTTCAGCCAGTGGCTGAACTTTTCACAAATACTCCACTTCAGCGCCATGAACTCCAGTCTATGAGCTGGATACTTCCGCTGTGAGGCACTGAGGGACTTGCTTGCAAAACCAACAGGTCTGGCCTTGGACTCTCCTCGGGGCACTTGAGACAGCACCGCGCCGAGTCCGTCCAAAGACGCATCGACCGACAAAATGAAAGGCACCTCAAAGTCTGGATGGGCAAGCACCACACACTCCAGTAACATCGTCTTCAACAGATCAAATGCTTCCCCACATTCCACCGTCCAGTCTGCGGAGGTAAGCTTACGGAAGCTGCCATGGGGCTTCTTATCCTTAGCTGACCTCCCCCTCCTCTTTTGTCCAGCTGTAAGGGCGAACAGGGGCTTAGCCACGGAGGAGCAGTTCGGGAGGAAATGCTGGTAGTAAAATACCATACCAAGGAAAGATTTGATCCTACGAACAGAAGGCGTGCACCCATCACCTTCCATGAGATCCTGCACTGTCATGTTGGAGATGACCTCTACTTTGGAGGGATCGACAGACACACCTCCGCCATCAACCACGTGGCCCAAAAACCGCACCTGCTTCTGCAGCAGATGACACTTTTTTGGAGCCAGTTTCAAGTTGTTCTCCCTCAACCTCTGAAACACAGTGCGGAGCCTCGACAGAGCCTCAACCTCTGACGGCGCGAAGACAAGAAGATCATCAAAATAGCACAAAAGCTTCGTGAAGTTCAGATCCCCAAAGATCCCAATCATCATTCTCATGAAGGCTGCAGGGCTATTACAAAGGCCCTGTGGCATGCGATTGTATTCATGCAACCCAAGGGGAGTCGTGAAAGCAGTGTACTTCTTGTCATCTTCATGCATTGGGATGTTGAAGAAGCCAGAGGTGAGGTCCATCGTACTAAAGAGGCAGTTACCACCCAGCGCGGCAAGACAGTCCGACTGGTGTGGCAAGGGATTAGCGTCTTTCAAGGTCCGAGCATTCAGCCATCTGAAATCAGTGCAGATCCGAAGCCCGCCATCCTTCTTCCATACCATAACCAGCGGTGAAGCGTATGTGCTCGAGGACTTCCGGATAATCCCTTTCTCCTCCATATCAGTGAGAACCTGTCTCAACTTCTGATAGTGGGCTGGGGGAACCCTCCTGTAGGGCAAGCGAAAGGGGCGCTCATCCACCAGATGGATGCAATGTGTGTATCCTGTGACCTTGCCACAGTCCAGAGAGTCCCTGGAGAAGATGTCATGGTACTCGGTGAGCAGCTGAGTGAGCTGGGACTTGCATGCCTCACTAACCTGACAGGAGTTGAGGTCAATGTCACTGAGTCCGAGCTCTGACAAACTCCTAGCCGGCTGGACAGGCAGACAGGCACTATCTGTGGCGTTGGACTCATGCCTCCCTGCAACTGATTGCAGTCCCTGGAAAACATTAAAGTCCTCAATCGCCAAGCATGGAAACACATCAGCCAACTTGCAGTTCCTTTTCAGCGTGATGGCTTTGTCAGATGGATTGACAACAGTCATGGGTACCCACCTATCACCCCAGAGCGGTGTGACAAGTCGACCTATGAGTACACTGCGTGGCATGGCCTTAGAGTCTGTCGGCTCCACAACAACAGTGCTTCCAGCTGACATAGGCACCTTAGCAGGAAGTCTGCCCCAGACTAAGTGCTCGTGCCTCGGTAAGAGTGTCACGGCCTGGGTGAGCTTAACAGTACCTATCTTCTCAGGAACTGCACCACCCCTCCAGCGCTCTACATTCGTGAACATGGACAAGAACTGTTCAACGTCAGGACTAGACGGATGTTCCTGTCCGGACGCGATGTCCCAGTACTCAGTACCACTCTTGAGTACATGGGCCACATGTTTAATGACGTTTGTGCCGACTATCAGATCATCATGCTGACCGTGCACGACCAGAGTGGGTATGACAAAGGAAACACCATAAAGCTGCATGTTGAGGTCATAAAAACCATCAGGCCTAGTCTCCAGACCACCGCAGCCAATCAAGACAATGTTCTCTTCAGGCTGCTGCTTCTCAGGTAAAACACCCCCAGAGCGGAGCTTCTCTACTGCATTTTCACTGATACTGCATGACATAGAGCCAGTATCCAACATGCCATTAAGCTGCACACTCTGGTTGACAAGAACAGGAGCATAGAACAAGTCACTGAAAGCCTGAATCCTCTGTGTCGCCTGAATGACCATACGTGAACCCTGAGGTGCTTTGGCACACTTGTCTTCATACAAGTGAGCCAGGTCGGAGACATCAGTGAGGGATACATCTACTTTACCCACACCATCCCTCTCTAGGTGTGGGTTTAGTAGTTTAACGGACGAGACTGATGACCAGCTCTTCCACCAGGCTGAGAACGGAGCTGGTTGGGCGGCTGAAGGTGAGGACAGTCCCTCTTCCAATGACCAGGAGACAAACAGTTTATACATCGGTTCTCCCGGCTGCAGTGGGAAAATATGGAGTGATCCGGAGACTTACAAACCCTGCACAACCGCTGCGGTGCGTCTGGCACCTGCCCTGCGGCGCTAGCTGGTGGTTGAGTCTGCGTCGGTGTCCGGACTGCAGCGCTAACTGGAACCTGAGTCTGCATTGTGACCAAACGGTCTAGCAAGCTCACCAAACTCCTCATATAGTCATCACCGCCAGAGACAGGTGCAAGAGACGGTGTAGGAGACCTTGCACAAAATGGTGTAGGAGATGACGCATGAGCCGGGACGGGAGATGGCACCACCGGCACGGTCGTGTTCAAGTCGGGAGCCACGTCGACTACAGGGACATGAACCTGTGAATGGAACCTACGCTCTACCGTGCCTGCTTCACGTTGTCCACCTGCAGCAGCACGGGACTTCCTCTCCAGCATGTGCTCATCAAGTCTCTCTTGGATCTCGCTAGCAGACCATTTCCCTGCGGACTTGAACTTAAAGACATTGGCAAGAGACTGATCTGGACAGTGTTTGATAAACATCATGCTTACCTCGTGGCTTGGCTCTTCAATACTACGGCCTTGCCGCTTCAAGCATTCGTCAGCCACCTCCACTGTCTTATTAAGCCTAATCCAGTACTCCATAGCGTCCTCACCTGGCTTGGGCAGCGTACTGTAAAAGTCTGCCAGGGGCATGCTCGAGTATGTGAGGTCACTAAAGTGTTGCTTCAGTACATCAAAAATAATGTGGGGGTTCGCTATGTGGTCGACAGATGTGTTGCACAGCTTTATCCTCACCACGTCCCCTGCTTTCCCCATAAGCTTAGCTAGAATCTCATGTGACTGCTCACTAACTGGAATGGCTCGCTTCCTCAAATACAAAGTCATAAGGCTCTCCCACTCGTGAACTGTAAACTTATCAGAGCTATCGCCCCTGAAAATAGGAGGCTCCCTAGCGTCTGTCTGCATTACTACTCTAACACTAGGCATTGTCTCCGAACACTGTTCAGCAGACCTAGCACTGTCTGTGTGTGTGTTTCTAAGCATTTGTGTTTCCTGCAGCTTAGCAGTGATTGACTCTCCTATTTTCTCTGCTAACTGAGTAATGAGCGTGGCTAACTCACCCACTGGCTGCTCGCTGTTACCTAGCACAGCCCCTTCGCTGATACCTGGCCTGGCCCGTTCTACGTAGCGTGTGGAGGTGAACTGAGGAGTGCCAAATGTGGTTGGGTCTCTAGGTCCTGGTGCTCTGGTGTCTGGTTCCCCGCCCTCTAAGAGCTGCCCGAAACTCCTACCTACACCTAGCCGTAAACCCCCACCCACATCTAACTGGTACCCCCTCTCCATAGCACACTGGCGATCCAAAAGATCCTGATCAGCAATGTTACCCCCACCTACGTACGAACCACCCTCTGCCATGTTCCCACCTCTAACACTCAGGTAAAATAAAAAATAAAATAAAAAAGTGAAAAGCTCAATTCATTTAAATAATTGAATCTAGAAAGCACTAAGAGATTGAAACAATCACACACAATCAACAAATTCACCAACAGATTAATCACATATGCACATATCCAGTAGTTTACATCAATAGATTATTCACACGAGTCCTTCAATCACATCAACATTAACCTTTTTTCCTTTTTTTTTTCGTGTATTTTCTTCCTTCAGTATATACAAATGTCCTGTTCACAAGCCCAGTCCATGGTAACCACAGCTATGACTGTCCAGTGTCTACACAGCTCAACTCCAGTCCACTGTAACATGAGCGTACAGTCTATAGAAATACCTGGGGATGTCTGGGGCTTGATGACGACAGCAGCCTCCCGCGGCGAGCAACTGATGTCACTCTCAGGATCCAGGAGGGTCACGGCACCAATGTAACGGGGGCAGTCCTATGCTGTTCTATGCTGGTCAGCCTGCAGCACGCCCGTCACTCTCATCAGTAGCTCTGCGTTGTGTTCTATTTTGGGTGGGGCCCCAGGTGTTGTTGGGGGGCCCTCAGTCTCTCATCATCATCATCATCATCATGATCAAGGAAGGAGGGGGGACACACAGGACTCTATTTGGCCCACCTTGCCATTTATTTTGGTTTCAAACCCTTCGACAAACGTCCAGTCCTCCAGCGGGAGCGGTGTTTCTTACGGACGTGGGGGTCGAAGTTCAACCACTGCCCGGACTTCACTCGTGTGCGTTAGAAGGAGAAACCGTCCACGGGACTCCGATGTAAGAAAGGATAAACAAGAATTTTATCCCACAGCTTGCAGTATCTTCTTACAGGGATACTCAAGGTTATGTTCTCCTCAACCAGCAAAACTGTCCTACGGTAAGAAACACGCGTGGCTCGGCTCGATCGCTGCTTGACACTCCCCCCACAAAACAAAAATGGCCTCTCCCGCGTTCCCTCTTCCGTGTACCCACAAGACCTCTCTCTTAAAGCGACAGTACATGTATATGACGGTCGTTGGAAAACATACATAAAAGTAAATAATGACATAAAATAAAATGTAGTAAACACAAATAACAGCACACAGACAGGATTTAGTGATATTTCATACTCGAACAAAATAAAATAAAAACATTAATTTTAACCTGGTTACACTAGGGATGAGAAACGCTTGCACCTCTCGTGTCCTGTACGGGCTTTACGCTTTTACATGCGGCGCACAGCAGATATTCGTAGGTCTGACAGGCTGCTGTTGACCTACAGAGTGAGCAAACCAGGTTATGCCCTTTCCACCCAGAGGCTAGCACACTAGCTGGTGGATGGTATTACGGAGGCGTATACCAAAGCGGGTAAAACAGCTCCTAAGCTGAAGGCGCATTCTACCCGAGGGACTGCTACGTCGATAGCTGTGTTGTCAGGTATCGACTGGGAGGTCATCCGCCAGGCGGCGGTTTGGAGTGGTGAGACCACTTTCTTACGGCATTATTACCGGCACGTTAAGGTGCGGTCGGTTGCCGACGCTGTTCTGGAGCAGGCCTCTTAGGATGCTCCCATCAGAACGCGTACCCCTTCCCACCAGGGGTTTGAAGGGTTCATTGGACGGCTAGGGAACGGAGGCACGAATCCTGTCGTTGTTCAATGCAATAACCCTCTCAGCCATTTTGGAGTTCGTGAAATGTAACTTTGGGTTCGCGAAGCGAACCCTAGTTATATGAACAACGACAAAATGGCTGAGAATAGAGCCGTTCTCCTCCTACCCGGGCCACAGGTGTGGTGCTCATTTAGTTGGAGATGGTTCGACTTACAAAGAGGAATAGCGCTTCCGGTGGGCGTGCCAATACGGGGTCGGTGAGAGGACATATGACCACAGGGGGTCATATTGTCCGGGATTGGCACGGGGAATGCACCTCCATCGTTTTTCTTTTTTCCAGCGAGCTATTGTGGATGATGTCACAATGCAATAACCCTCTCAGGCATTTTGTTGTTGTTCATATAACTAGGGTTCGCTTCGCGAACCCAAAGTTGAGTTAAACCTCACCTCAGGCATCAGCACATCCAACACGAAGCTGACTCTCTGGAACTCTGTCGTTGGGACATAAGGTGCACATTTTGTGGCTCCTTTGAGGACCAAGTTGATGTGCTTAAAAACTTCATCAATTTGGTCGTCTTCTTCCAGGTAGGTGAAGACCCTGTCTGGTTTCGCAGACCTGAAATTCACCAGCCACTTGGAGCGGCCTTCACCTGTGATTATTTCCTATAGAAACAAAGACCATGTCAAATAAATGCACTGCAGAAGATCAGGCTTTGATCATCTTTTTTGCTATTAGAAATGTTTTTATGTATAAGCATTATTATTATTGGTATCATACCAGTAGCCGTTTGTCTGACCCCTTCAGCTTTGTGATGAAGTCCACCAATCTTTCATTGGCAGACCTTAAAATATCGTAATAAACACAACACGCAATGACAATGTATGGTCATTTTTTGTTGTGGCTGTCCTGTAAAGTTTGTCAAATGTCACTTACCCCCCTCTGGACAAGTGGGGGTAGATTTTGGGCTCGTGTATGGAGAGACAAATCTGGTTTGGAGAACCTCCAACTTCCATCAATACAGACAATGGTGCATGAGCTTCCTCTGCTGTTTTTTGCAAGCGGCCACCTTGGAATCTCCAAAAAACTTGCATTCCACCATTTCTCCAAGGACCTCATGTTTAAGTGGTTCCTCAGTAACAGTCTTGCTGCAGTAATCGAGTGACCGGATATGCTCACACAGACTGTGCCTGAGGCCACTTTGTTGTGCAAGCAACTGATATTGACGACAGTCCTCCAATTCACACTTCGTCACATGTTGTTTGCCCCATGTTTTACGTTGTACATGTATGGGCACAATGAACCCATGAGTACCTTTAAGGATGGCAAAAAGGCCACGAGTTTGCTCAACACATACGCTTTGAAGGTGAGATTCAGCTGTAATGTCTTTTGGCCTTGCATGTTTTCTTTCTATGTGTACGAACGAGTTCTTTTTGTAATGAACAACAGAGCAGTGAGGGCACTTCACTGACTTTAGATTTGTCACACGTGAAGATGGCAACTCTACACTCTACTGATGCTGAGGGAGGACGTGTGAACGAAGGGTCTACACTCTCGACTGATGCTGCGGGAGGAAGTGTGTCCCACAGAGGACAACCCAACTGTAACCCGTGGGTTGTGCGTCCTAACTGGCTTTCAGGCTAGATTATGGATGGGTGCATCTGGAAAACAGTGTAGTTTTTATTATTATTATTATTATTTTGGGCCATTCTAGATTGTTATTTTAAAGTGACTTTAACCAGTAATACACACAAAGCCGTCGGGGCACTTACCAGTTCTGCGCATGCCCATATAAAACTCTCAACAAATGCCTTATAAAGGTTATTGCTGTGCATTACATTTTTCTTAAATAAAATGAATGTAATCATACAACAGGCTACTCGCCAGCTAGTAGTAGCCTGCTAACCTTGGCTGTCAGGCTAGTAACGTTAACTGCGTGCTACACTGCATGCTCTGGGAGTTAGCCAGGCTGAGCAGCCCACCAGCTAACTACAGCCGCTGCCCATTAGTGGATAAGTGATTTAAACAGTTTGTACTAAAACAGTATCCATTTTAAACTCAATTAAACTAATTCATTTACACGAATATTTTAATAAGTGCTTAGCTAGCTACATGACCTGCAACAACTACGCAACAACTACGCAACGAAACATCGCTAGCTAACGTTAGCTAAATGCTTAGAGCCACTTGACATTTCGAATGTATTTTCTCCATATCGGTAACAGTTATACCCACGCTCGTTGGATTCTTCGATACATTAAGTTTGATAGACAACATTGAATAAAACCTTATGTAGCCGGGTGGTAAATCTGTTAAATATGTTAAATGATTTTCCACTTAAATTTAGTATAGTTTAACTGTTAATATATGTAATTGTTACACTGTCAAGCCATGTAAAATGTCATTTGATGTATTTAAATTGTGAAGCAGATTGTGAGTGTATTTTTATAGTTTCGGTTGTCATTGCATGTTTTGACCAGTAAGTGGCAGTGGCGGACTTTTATTGTAACTCCGTGCAAGTTATCCAAGTGCATCTTGGGTATTCTTTCTTTTTTTCTTGTGTGGAGCGCCTGAAGATTGCGGTGTGACGAGGCTCTGACTCCGTAGTAAGTAGGGGTAAATATCTTGTGAAATATACCTGTATCATTATTCCAAACAATATTGTATGTCGGTAATTTGACAAGATGGTTTGATTTAGACGCTACTGGAGTTGATGTTCGGTGATTTTGGGCGCGAGCCGTCGACCGCTGTTCGCCATTGCAGGCATGACAAGGTAATGTTGGCGTGCATAAAGCCACACCATGCCATTGTATTTGGGCAGTAAGGGAAATGTAAAGGTTTTATATGCATTCTAATTCTGTTTAAAGGTAACTGACAGAGTGAGAAGTTGCGCAATCTTCAGGAAGTTCCACATGTCTTTGTTAAACCCTGTTTAACGTACATAGTCCACTGCCGTATTTTGCACCGTATTTTGTATTCATTATTTCCCTTTTTTAAAAATCTTTTCTGTTAAACTTGCCACATCTGTGAACATTTATGAGCTGTTTGCTCGAAAGACACAGGAATGTATGCACTCAGTAAAACGATCTGCATTCGAAGGTTCAAACAATAAAATTAAAGCTACAAGAACCCCGGAAGTAATTGTGTCCTGTGTGGTATCTAATTCCACGGGCTACATAATTTTGGTACCAGGAGTGGGGTGTAGGTAAAACATTTTTTTTAAATTGGCAACAGAGTGGCTTATTTTTACTTAAAAAAAAAAATACGGCAGTGGTGAAGATTGCTGGTGACGTCCGTTGGTGTTGAGTCTGAAGCCATCCTGCTGTGGAGGTGGTGACCAGCGAGAGACGACGTGAGGGCATCTAAGAGGTTCTGGTGCTTCCTGTTTCACACGACTCAGCCGTACCAGCACAGAGGACTCCAGCGCTAACTTCAGCTACAAAGACCAAGATCCAGCAAGGCTCCAAGTTAAAGACTGTCCTTGTAGTATCCTTGAACCAGGTTTTGAACTAAATATCCTCATTTATACTGGACTGAGTAAAGATTAATATATCATTATGTCTAGTGAAAAGTGATGAGCTTTGTGAGGTACAGTTCCAGAGAATCTCAGCAGACACTGAACAAGTGAGTATCAGTGAACACCCCAAAACACCGACAGATGTGCAGGAAATTCTCGGCAAGCTCAATTTTTGTGGTAGCCCAGAACAGCAAGCACAGCTGACTTTGTTACTGGAGAAGTACTCTTTTGTGTTTGCAACAGAAGATGAAGATCTAGGCCACACTGACAAAGTACAACATGAGATCCATCTGACAGATGACATACCTGTAACACAGCCATACAGACGAATCCCACCCACACAGTACAGTGAAGTCAGGGAACATATTGGCAAGCTGCTTAAAAAAGGGGTCATTCAAGAAAGCTCTAGTGCTTATGCTTCGCCCATAGTACTAGTGAGAAAGGCAGATGGTAGTCTGAGGCTATGTGTCGATTACAGGAAACTCAACTCAAAGACAAGACGTGATGCATTCCCGCTCCCGAGAATTGATGAGAGTTTTGATGCGCTGAGAGGGGCAAAGTTCTTTTCGACCATAGATCTGGCGAGCGGATACCACCAGGTAGCTATGCATGAGAGAGATCGGACTAAGACTGCATTCACTACACCGTTTGGTCTGTATGAGTACGTGAGAATGCCTTTTGGTGTTTGTAACGGTCCAGCTACATTTCAGAGACTTATGCAAGTTACTATGAATGATCTCATTTTTCAGATACTCCTGGTCTACCTAGATGACATCTTGGTTTTTTCAGAGACATTTGAGCAGCATTTGGAGAGACTTGAGACTGTGTTTAAGAGACTGGCAGAGACGGGCCTTAAGGTGAAGTTGCAGAAGTGTGCTTTTCTACAACAGTCAGTAAAGTTTTTGGGTCATCAGGTGTCAGCAGAAGGTATAGGAACTGACCCCTCCAAGGTCTCTGCTGTTAAGAACTGGAAGGTCCCAACCACTGCCAAAGAGCTGCAGTCGTTCTTGGGTTTCTGTAGTTACTACAGGAGATTCATTCGAGGCTTCTCACAGATTGCCGGGCCACTGCATGACCTAGTCAACAAATGTTCAGGTGTGAAAAAAACAGGGAAAGTAGGTCACCAGTTTTGTAATATGTGGACACCAGAGTGTGACTCTTCCTTTGAGCAGTTAAAGGAAAAACTTACCTCTGCTCCCATTTTGGGTTTTGCCGATTTCACACAACCATTTGTAGTTGAGACAGATGCTAGTCAGCATGGATTAGGCGCTGTATTGTGTCAGCAGCAAGGTGACACCAGACGTGTCCTAGCATATGCTAGCCGCAGACTACGCCAGGCTGAGAAGAATGACCGAAATTATAGTAGCATGAAGTTGGAGTTGCTTGCCTTAAAATGGGCAGTTGCTGAAAAATTCAGGGGTTACTTGCTTGGTTCAAAGTTTGTTGTCCTGACTGATAATAATCCCCTCTGCCACCTCAAGACAGCCAAGTTAGGTGCTATAGAGCAGAGGTGGGTAGCGCAACTGTCTGTTTTTGATTTCGAGGTTAAGTACCGTCCTGGTTGCAGTAATGCCGCCGCAGATGCTCTCTCTAGGCAGGAGTTTGCAGGGGAGCCTGAAACAGACCCTGACTCGGATTTTGACGACTGTATCACTGTGTGTAACCTGATTGAGCGAGGAACAGTTCTGGATCCTGGTCTTGTCTCTAGAGGTCTGGAGTGTTACAAAGTGAGACAGATCCGTGCTGGGGAGTCGAGGTCTGGTGAGACAGGTACTAAACAGGGCAACACCCCCACACTGCCAGGTTATACCAGAGAGGAGCTGGTAGGTTTTCAGGCCGGTGACCCCACCCTAAAAGAGTTTAGGGCATTTTGGGATCGGCGGAGGAGGCCATGTCCCAGAGAGAGAGCAGCCCTGTCTAGTCAAGTGAAAAGATTGTTGAAACAATGGAGATGCATACAACAACGAGAAGGGTTGTTGTACAGGGTTATCACAGACCCACGTCATGGAGAAGTGTGGCAGTTACTTGTGCCTAGTTGTTTGAGGGACCAAGTTCTAGAAAATGTACATAACAACATGGGACATCAGGGCATAGAGCGCACTGTAAACTTGCTAAGAGGGAGGTGTTTTTGGGTAGGGCTATGCGAGGATGTTGAAAGCTGGGTTAAAAACTGCGAGCGGTGCATTTTGACCAAGATGCCTCAGCCAAAAATCCATGCTCCAGTTCAGGCATTCCTGGCCTCCCGACCTCTAGAAGTGGTGGCTGTTGATTTTACAGTGTTGGAGGCAGCTTCAGATGGCCGTGAAAATGTCCTTGTTGTGACCGATGTGTTTACAAAGTTCACACAAGCGTATGCTACCAAAGACCAGAAGGCTGACACTACAGCTAAAGTTTTGCTCAGGGAGTGGTTCATGAAATATGGGGTCCCAGAGAGACTGCACTCAGACCAAGGTCGAAATTTCGAGAGTGAAATTATAGCAGAGCTGTGCAAACTCTATGGGGTTAAAAAGACACGGACAACTCCCTACAGGCGACAGGGAAACGGTCAGTGTGAAAGATACAATCGCACACTCCATGACTTGTTAAGGACACTCCCACCAGAGAAAAAAAAGCGTTGGCCAGAGCATCTGTCTGAAGTAGTATATGCCTATAATGTCACTCCTCATTCCACCACAGGGTACTCGCCTTATTATTTGCTTTTCGGGGTACAGCCACATCTCCCAGTAGATGCTTTATTAGGGCGTGAGTGTGTGTCAGACAGGAAACAGGATTGGTTGTCTGTTCATCAGGAGAGACTCCGGCAGGCACATGAGAGAGCCAGAGAGTACTCAGAGCAGAAGGCAGCTGAGAGGATCTCACTGCAAAATGAGAAGGTGTATTGTCCTCCTGTGGACATTGGTCAGTTGGTTTTCCTACGTCACAGACCCCCAGGTAGACATAAGATTCAGGACACATGGACCTCAACAGTCTACAAGGTAGTTGACATCCAGGGTACCACACACACTGTTGAACCTTTTGAGGGAGGTCCCATTAAAAGAGTTCATAGGTCAGAGTTGCGACCTTGTGCGAAACCAGTTCCCAAACCAAGAACTAGATCTAGGTTACAGACCACTACACAGCCTGTAGCTGAGGATGAGCCTGAGTCACCTGAGGCTGATTTTGTTATTGTTGAGGAAGTCATCCCTCGACGGCTTGTGCAAGTACCTAACCTGCCTCTTGCAGCAGAAAGTGTTAGTTTACCTGTGACAGCACCCACAGATGAGAGTGACGGTGAAGGACCTGAGGAAGGTTATTCAGATATGAGAAATTGTGGCACAGAAACAGAATGTGTTAATGATGTGCATCCAGACGTTAGCGACAGTGACTTGCCCATTATTGAAAACAGGGACAGGCCCGCACTAACAGAGGATGCTGGTGGAGCAGGACGTAGAACCTATGCACCTAAACCTGCCATTAGGAAAAGCAAGCGGGAAATGGCTGGATCTCATTCAAACCCATTTCATCTGCCAAAGTCAGCCTGTAATGCAGTCTCAGTCAGCACAGACATGGTCTCTAAGGTTTTGACAAGCCTGGGTGCTGCTCTCTTTGAAAAGGCCTTGCAGGGAGTATTTGAGTCAGTTCATGTTTCGTAGTCACCGAGGACGTTGACTATATTTGCAGGGGAGTATGTAGCCGGGTGGTAAATCTGTTAAATATGTTAAATGATTTTCCACTTAAATTTAGTATAGTTTAACTGTTAATATATGTAATTGTTACACTGTCAAGCCATGTAAAATGTCATTTGATGTATTTAAATTGTGAAGCAGATTGTGAGTGTATTTTTATAGTTTCGGTTGTCATTGCATGTTTTGACCAGTAAGTGGCAGTGGCGGACTTTTATTGTAACTCCGTGCAAGTTATCCAAGTGCATCTTGGGTATTCTTTCTTTTTTTCTTGTGTGGAGCGCCTGAAGATTGCGGTGTGACGAGGCTCTGACTCCGTAGTAAGTAGGGGTAAATATCTTGTGAAATATACCTGTATCATTATTCCAAACAATATTGTATGTCGGTAATTTGACAAGATGGTTTGATTTAGACGCTACTGGAGTTGATGTTCGGTGATTTTGGGCGCGAGCCGTCGACCGCTGTTCGCCATTGCAGGCATGACAAGGTAATGTTGGCGTGCATAAAGCCACACCATGCCATTGTATTTGGGCAGTAAGGGAAATGTAAAGGTTTTATATGCATTCTAATTCTGTTTAAAGGTAACTGACAGAGTGAGAAGTTGCGCAATCTTCAGGAAGTTCCACATGTCTTTGTTAAACCCTGTTTAACGTACATAGTCCACTGCCGTATTTTGCACCGTATTTTGTATTCATTATTTCCCTTTTTTAAAAATCTTTTCTGTTAAACTTGCCACATCTGTGAACATTTATGAGCTGTTTGCTCGAAAGACACAGGAATGTATGCACTCAGTAAAACGATCTGCATTCGAAGGTTCAAACAATAAAATTAAAGCTACAAGAACCCCGGAAGTAATTGTGTCCTGTGTGGTATCTAATTCCACGGGCTACACTTAGAAAAGACAACTAACCGTTTAAAGTATCTTCTTACCGCTGTCGCAGTATCTTCTACTTCTTCTTTCCGTTTTATGGCGGATTGCAATCTTAAAAACAACACGAAGAACACCAACGTCCGGTTTCCTGTCAACTGCGGAGGTCACGTGATTTCCTGTCAACTGCGGAGGTGCCTCTTGCGGAGGTCCGCCATTTTTTCTGCAGCCAGATGCATCTCAATTCTAATGCAATGTGATCGTTTTTTGCTCTACCTAAGATGGCGCCGATCAAGTTCAATTGGCCTTCATAAATTGGTGGCACGGAATTATGGGTTGCACGATCCAGTCTTTTTTTTTAGATCAGTGGTCTAGACGTTCATGGAGCGCTCTGAAGGTGCTTTGTCACTGAAAATGTAGCTAACTTCGCTAGCTACCATAACGTTATGTTGACAATGTTGGCCTGGCTTAATGGTGTGAAAAGACAGTGGCTGTCGCCAGACAAGGAGCCGAAAGAAACTCCAGTTAATACTGGTGCACCTGCAGATACAGAAACGCTATGTTAAGAAACTTTGTGTGACTGGGAGCCTTCTCTGGTCGGTCCTCCTGCTCCAAGTTCAGTGGCTCCACAGAGCCTTCTCTCCCGCTAACGTCGTTAGCTGCTGCCGGCGCAACTGCCACAACTGACACCGGGCACAGCGACGCACCTGGCTGCTGGACTAGGGACCAGGTGGAATATGTTTGCAAGACCAACGAATGGCTCGTTGTTAAAAACAAAAAGCTGGGATGTGGGATATGTAAAGAGGTCAGATCTTTGGGAATACACACTGGACAAGGACTGAAAGAGCTGGCACTTGGGGATGCGGTCAAGGAGGTCTCAGGGCTCAATCATTTTCATTTTTTTTGACAAACTTTACTCATTGTTTCATGCCTCCCCCAAAAATCAGAGGCAGGTAGTGTGCACAAGAAGTCGGACAGCGTCCCCTGGTGATCGGGCGTGTTTTGTCGATCCGCTGGGTAGCTTCAACCGAATGGAGCGTCCGAGCAGTCTGGGAAAACTACAAAGTGCTGCATGATCACTTTTCAAATGCTGCAAACGACACAAGCAGGGATTCCAGAGACCGATCAAGATACAAGGGCCTTGATGATGTGCTGACTTCTGCACCGTTTGTCAGCACGGTGGCGCAGTGGTTAGCACGGTTGCCTCACAGCAAGAAGGTCCTGGGTTCGAGCCCCGGGGTAGTCCAAACTAGGTGGGTCATCCTGGGTCGTTCTCTGTGTGGAGTTTGCATGTTCTCCCCGTGTCTGCGTGGGTTTCCTCCGGGGGCTCCGGTTTCCTCCCACAGACCAAAGACATGTAGGTCAGGTGAATCGGCCATGCTAAATTGTCTCTAGGTATGTGTGTGTGTGTGTGTGTGTGTGTGTGTGTGTGTGTGTGTGTGTGTGTGTGTGTGTGTGTGTGTTGGCCCTGTGATGGCCTGGCGGCCCGTCCAGGGCGTCTCCCCGCCTGCCGCCCAATGACTGGTGGAATAGGCTCCAGCATCCCCGCGACCCTGAGAGCAGGATAAGCGGTTAAGATGGATGGATGGATGATGCGCTTACAGAGCTCAGTGACCTCTCTCGGCAACTTCAAAAAAGAGAGATGACACTGCCTGAAGTAGATAGGCTGCTAACCCGAGAAATACGAGTTTTTGAATCCATGGTCTCCATTCCTGGCCCACATATGACGACAGTTCATAGAGCTCTAGCTATATGAACTATCATGCAGGGTGTTGCCCTGCATGACACTGGCAGGCTTGTACAGAGTCCTGCAGGTCCGTTCTTCCGCAGTATGGTAGACAATATGAGACACAGAATGACTTCCACAACCTCCTCTCATGTCAGCACAAGAGAAGGTTTATTACATGGCCGGGACAGTCAGCTAATACAGGACATGAACGTTCTCCATGCTGGTAGTTGGCCCAAAGAGGAGTTAGACCTACAGTATGGGGACGCAGAGGTGCTACGTCTGTGCGAAGTGCTGAAAGTGGACAGAAGAGAGACTGTTCAGGGCTTTCATGAATACAAGGAAATCAGGGAATCCCGTACACCTGCTGCCATGGAGCCTCTACTAAAAGCAGTCCGAACCATCACTGTGTCCACTAGTGAGTGTGAGCGGGCTTCAGCAGCATGGATGATTCCTTACTGCAAAAGGATGCACCCTCTGTCAGCCGACTGTCCAGTCTGGTTTTCCTAAAATGTAATGGACCCCCGCTAGGACAGTTCAATCCAGACCACTATGTGAGGTCGCGGCTGGCAACGGGGAGGAGAAGTGCTGATGAAAGAGCCTGTCCAGCTCCAGCCCCTGATGCTGCTGTTCCCAAGGCATTCTGGGGCCTTTTTAAGAATGTGAGTATAAAACAATACATACTAATCTTGGAAAGGTATATATAATGAATACCTACCGATCAGCCACAACATTAAAACCACCTGCTTAAACCAGTTTTTTTTTTCACGATTAAAAATGCTTTAAACTGTATAAATGTCTGGAAACACTTCATATGTCATTATATGATGTGTACTTATATAAGCAGATAATCACAAGTTCTCATAAGGTGCTTCTAAAGTTCTCACTGAAATGTTTAAAAATATAAATTGTATGTTAAAATTGTGCTCTTATTCACACATTTATAATATGTACCCCAACACTTCATTGTTGAGCCATCTTGACCGTCACAGAATTGGTTTGAGTGATTGGTTAAACAGTATTTCTATGTATGTAGAGGGAGCAGAAATTGAAAAAGAAAACTGGTCCCCCTCTCTGGATGGAGAGGACTAGACAGATAAACTCAAGAGTGAGCATCTAGGTTGTGATATCTTTATTCCAACACACTTGTATAATCAAGTGGTCACCTCTCTCTCTCTCTCTCTCTCTCTCTCTCTCTCTCTCTCTCTCTCTCTCTCTCTCTCTCTCTCTCTCTCTCTCTCTCTCTCTCTCACACACACACACACACACCTCTGTTCTAATTGTTGGTGTGTAATTTGCAGATATGCTACTTCAGTCAGAGATGACAGAGCTGGGACCAGGGCAAGCAACCTGAGAGACAGAACAAACAAGCCAGCAGAAAGCAAGTAGCTACAATAAAACCACACACGGTTGCCAACTCATTGATACATTGTATCAATTTAGACAAGCCCTCTTTTCTTGTACAAGAATATGAACTAAATACATTTGAAGCTGAAGTTTGAAGTTTTTTTTACTCATTATTATTCTTATTCTTTACTGGGAAATGTCTGAAATGTGGTTTATCTAAGCAACCATTACAGGGTTTAACCAGGCCGAAACACATGGTACCCGCGACAGCCACAAGCGCGTGTGCCGAGCAGTGGCAGATTCAGAGCACCAGCACCTTTCTGATTCCAGTTCAAGCCCTGGGCCTGTTTATCCCGATGGGGCAGCCCAGACGGACAGCCGGGACGCGAACTCGGATCTCCCACACCGCGGGCGACAATGTTAATCAGTCAGCTAACGTGTCTACTTATTCATGTATGTTACACTACGCCCCCCCCCCCTTTGAGAAACGCTTCCGATGGCCTCATGGTCCTTCACAATCTCACTATCCCACTTCGGACACCAATGTAGCGAATTCGGGGGGCAGCTTGGCCATCCTGACACGGATCCTGACACGAGGCTGTGACGGTCCGTCCGGGGACGCGCTTCTCGAAGGAAGGGGGCAATGTAATGATCACGGATGAATCAGCTCGGTAGCCCTTGGCTAGCAGGTCGGACCCTTTAGTCGACTGGTTAACGTAGTTGCCTGTGGTGCGGAATACACGAGTTCGTGTCCCGGCTGTGACGGTTCGGCCGGGCTGCCCCCCGAATTCGCTACAATAGCAAGCGTTGTTATTCTGTTTGGGCTTCATAATATAGTAATTGGAATATCGGGCTCCTTGTAAACGCAGCTTATTTCAATAGCCTCTGTGTTCACAGCCAATGCAAATTTACTGAGGTTTAGTTAAAATGTCATAAAGCTAGACCGTCACAGCTGGGGGAATTATTATTTAGCTATGATATACATAGTCTACCTCCCCTAATTCTAGTTTCTGGCTATAGATTCAAGCATACCCGTCACCTACAGCATTGTGATTTTGAAAAGAATCAAATATTTGGGAGGAGTGTTTAAAGAGTAACCAAACCCTAGACCATTTTCGTGAGTTTACTGACATGTACAGTATTCTGTCCTCAGTGTGTGTCTGTACGCAAACTGGCAGATAGCTAAAAGGCTTCAAGAGAAAGCTGGAGGCTGGAGTAAAGTTGAATGCTCTTTACTGTTGTCGTCATTCTCATGAAAGGATAACTTTGTAAAAAAGCAATGCTTTCCAAGGCACAAGCACAGGAGTGAGAGGGTAAGGTAGCTGGAGCCACAAGCTGACCACATGCGATGATCCACTAAAGCATTTCCTGTTCGGAATCTCTGAACTATGACCTGCTGTGTTCAGGGGTTAAACTGGGCCGGATCTTTCCGGATCTGAGATTCGGCACCTAGGATCAAAATTGGAACCAAGCGGATCTCAGCTCCGGCACCTTAGATCGGCGTAAAAATATATTGTAATTGTTAGATAGAAAAGAATATTGATCGCTTCATAGTAAGTCTAAAGTAATGTGGTTGGCTGGGCTATACCCAGTGCCGTATAGAGAGTGCTCTGGTGTTGATGAATAATGGGCCACACTGACATCTGCATGCAGACTCAAGCTGCATCATCACTGGTTCGCTGTGTTTCGTGTCTGGATGCGATCTGGAGACGGCAAGCAGCAAGCGCACCACAGTGAGCTCAGAATCCAGAAGCGAGCAGCAGAGTAGAGCACATGACCATGCACTGACTGAGGTAAATGATAGGTTATTTAACTTGCTAGCTAGATCTAGCATCCAGACGGTTCAATACTATAGCAAAAAATATGTCTGTAGATTATCCATCCATTATCTGAACCGCTTATCCTGCTCTCAGGGTCGCGGGGATGCTGCAGCCTATCCCAGCAGTCATTGCGCGGCAGGCAGGGAGACACCCTGGACAGGCCGCCAGGCCATCACAGGGCCCGCCCGCCCGCCCACACACACACACACACACACACACATGCACACTCACTCACTCATTCTTAAGGACAATCTAGTACGGCCAATTCACCTGACCTACATGTCTTTGGACTGTGGGAGGAAACCGGAGCCCCCAGGGGAAACCCACGTAGACACGGGGAGAACATGCAAACTCCACACAGAGGACGACCCGGGACAACCCCCAAGATTGGACTACCCCGGGGCTCGAACAAGCTAGGTAAACCCTGCAGCATCATGTATCCCCTTGATTTAATACAGTTAAATTACCTCTTTTCTCTCCTGTTTTTAAGAATATCACACAGCAGAGCCCCAGAGCAGCACAACAGCAGAGCAGCACAGACTCTGAGCAGCAGAGTAGCACAACAGCAGAGCAGCACAGACGCACAGACGCAGAGCAGCACAGTAGCCACAGATAACCCAGGTTTGGTAAACCTACCAGACTGTTGGAACAATCAATTAGAGCACTTTAAAAAAAGCATTTCCATTCCTCACGGTTAGTAATAAAAAAAAATTGGGATGCAAGTCATGCAAAGATGCACTGTCCCTTGGAGTGTATAGAACAGGATCCCAAAGATTACTCATTTTCTAGTATTTGTAAAAACATCCAAGGTCGTTAAGAAAAAAATACACAAACACACAAAGAGCAGACAATTAGTTAGATTTGAGTTTCTTAAGGTTACAGGAGCATGTTATTCATTTTACTACCACAAGCTAGGTAAACCCTGCAGCATCATATATCCCCTTGATTTAATAGTGTTACATTATCTCTTTTCTCTCCTGTTTTTAAGAATACAACACAGCAGAGCCCCAGAGCAGCACAGCCCCAGAACAGCACAGCAGCACAGCCCCAGAACAACACAGCCCCAGAACAGCACAGCAGCACAGCAGGAGAGCAGCACAGACTCAGAGCAGCACAGCAACAGAGTCCCAGAGCAGCACAGCAACAGAGTCCCAGAGCAGCACAGTAGCAGAGCCCCAGAACAGCACAGCAGGAGAGCAGCACAACAACAGAGTCCCAGAGCAGCACAGCAGCACAGACCCAGAACAGCACAGCAGGAGAGCAGCACAGACCCAGAGCAGCACAGCAACAGAGTCCCAGAACAGC
This sequence comes from Lampris megalopsis, assembly GCA_022114975.2. Lineage (NCBI taxonomy): Eukaryota > Metazoa > Chordata > Actinopteri > Lampriformes > Lampridae > Lampris > Lampris megalopsis. The sequence continues at coordinate 6,482,114 of JAJHIY020000431.1, forward strand.
ACAGCAGGAGAGCAGCACAGACTCAGAGCAGCACAGCAGCAGAGCCCCAGAACAGCACAGACTCAGAGCAGCACAGCAACAGAGTCCCAGAGCAGCACAGCAACAGAGTCCCAGAGCAGCACAGCAACAGAGTCCCAGAGCAGCATAGCAGCAGAGCCCCAGAACAGCACAGCAGGAGAGCAGCACAGACTCAGAGCAGCACAGCTGCAGATAACCCAGGTTTGGAAAACCTACCAGAATGTTGGAACAATAATCAATTAGAGTACTTCAAAAAAGCATTTCCATTCCCCATGATCAGTAATAAAAAATTGGGATGCAAGATATGCAGAGATGCAGTGTCCCTTGGTGTATAGAACAGGGTCCCAAAGATACTAATTTTGTTGTGAATGGCAAAATTGTAAAATTTCATATGGTAACACAAGGGGGAAAAAAACAACAAAGGTCGTTAAGAAAGAAAATATACGAACACAATGATTCCTAGAGCCACAAGCTAGCAGAGGAGATTGTCACAAAAAGAGCAGAAAATGAGTTAGATGCCAGTTTCTTAAGGTTACAGGGGGAGCATCTCTCTTCTACTAAAACCGTTTTTAGAACAGCATACTGTATAGCAAAAAAAAAAAAATAGATCGACCATATACGGATCACCCAGGACTGATAGACCTGAAGAAGTCGAATGGGGTAAATGTGGGAAGAGTACTCCACTCTAATGTAACCTGTACAGAAATTGTGCAGTTCGTATCCAAAGAAATGAGGAAGGCATTAATGGCAAGTACTAAATCTACTCGACCAAAGGTAACTGTGCATAAAGATGAGAGTATGACTCTCAGCAAAAAGTCTTGCTTGATAGTCTATCTCAGAGCATCAATAAAAGACTCTGAGCCATTAACCTTTTTCCTTGATCTTATAGAACTCTTATAGAAGTACAGTCTGGGAATGAAGAAGGCATCACTGATGCATTACTGAACTGCCTGCTAAAGTATGGGCTTGATGATGCCTTTCTGAATGACTATCTGAACTTAGCACAAAATGTAAGGCAATGTGTGTTTGGTAGATGATGTCTTTGTTGTAACAATGCTTCTTGGCAATAAATCTTCTATCAGGCAGCTGATTGTCAGCACCTGGGGTACCAGAAGCTCAAAACATGAGGCGATAGCAACAGCAAAATAAGCTGTTTGGCATTGGTAGAGAAGATTTGGCACATTTTTCATGGGCGCAACCCACATACTCAGCTCTGCTGCTCGTCCCACAAATGCATGTTCCTTACAAATGTGGCGCCATTTAAAAGGGAAATAAACAGGCTTTCCAACGCTATAAGATTTATTGCCAAGAAGCATTGTTACAACAAAGAAATAATCTACCAAACACACATTTCCTTACTTTTTGTGCTAAGTATAGTTGGGTTTTGCTCAGATGGGGCTTCCGTAATGTTGGGCAGGAAGGCTGGGGTCTATGCAAAGCTAAAAAGCAAGTTTCCTGATCTTATTGGTTGGCATTGTCTGAACCATAGGTTGGATTGTCTGTTGGGGATAGAGTAAAAGTTTGCACAGAGACAAATCACTTCTCTAGTTTTTTAGATAAGCTATACTGTCTTTACCATCAGTCACCAAAAAACATGAGGGAACTTGATGCTGCAGCCTCAGAAGTAGGTGTCCACTTGAGAATGATAGGTTGGATCTTTGGGGTAAGGTGGGTGGCTTCATCATACAGAACAGTACAAGCAGTTTGGACAATGTACAGCACATTGTACAATCACTTCTGTACTTTCATTAAGAACATGGGTCTCATGCTGGATGCTCTAGAGGAGCTAAACTACTCATCAGAAACCTTGCAGTCAAGGGACATCAGCTTATCCAGTTCAATTAATCTGATAAAATGCCAAGTAAATGTATTTATTGCCAGATCAGTTAATCCTGGTCCATGCTACAACATTCCCTGTGAGGCTGTAAGAACTGGAACATTCAGTGGAGTACCAGTGAGGGTAGATGCCCAGCAAAAGCTGATTGATCCTCAAAAGTTCTATGGGGCACTTGGTGGGAGTATGAAAACAAGGATGCTCACAGAGGATGAAATGTCACTCTTTGATAAAGTTAATGTACTAGAGCCAAAAGCATGGCCAACATCCACCTGCACTGGTGCTCCATTGGATCTACCACTGCTTTATGGGGAGAAGGAAGTTAGAAAGCTCTGTAACCTTTTTAAAATGGGATTTTCCAGTGTGAAGCAGGACTACAGTGATTATAAAGAGCTTCCAGAAATCCCCATGAAGCAGGGTTTGTGCAAACTTCAACAAGCTGTTAAAACCATTGCTGTCAGTAGTGCAGGGTGTGAGTGAGGGTTTTCAGAAATGAATCATGTTGTTACGTCGTTGTGCACTCAACTCAAGGTTGATAATGTATCTGCTCTAATGTTTGTCAACTTAGTAGGTCCACCAGTTGGTTGTTGGGATCCAACAAACTATGTCAAAAAATGGATTCTATCCAGAAGATCAGCTGAGCTCTTAGCATGTAGAGAGAGAACACATACTGTACATAACTCATCACATCAACGCATCTGGAATCTCATCAATCTCTGAAAGACTGATGAGATTCCAGATAGGTTGAGAGATTGCGGTTTAGCTCAACACGGCTCACCAAAACTATTTCCAAAAAGCCAGCATGAAAACAACTTAGTTGACCTCCATTAGTGGTCATTTATTGTGACTTACTGTTAATGAGTGTGTTGGCTACCAAATAGTATCTATAAATTAAGAGTAATGAGTTAGTTGGCTACCAAATACACTGCAAAAAAATGAAATCTTATCAAGAGAAAATATCTTGTATTTGGTACAATAAGTCCAGTATTGAGTAGAATTATCTTGAATTATCTTATTCCACTGGCAGGTAAGTTTTCTTATTTCAAGTTTTTTCTTGATTTTGGTCCACTTTTGTTTTAAGAAAATGTTAATCTTGTTTTCTTAAAACAAGATTAAATTGACCAAAATCAGGAAATTTTTTGAAATAAGCAAATAGTTTTGCTTTCAAATATTTGGCCTCCAATCTTTTCTTTACAATCCAAATACATTTGGGAACCTTTTGTTGTCAGTGTTTTGCTTTCAGTTGAGTAATATTTGATCGCCAAACTACTTTTTGCTTGCAGTGAAATATTTTTGGATTACAGAGCTGGAGGTTTGCTCTCAAAACCGTTGTGCTTGACTGCCAAATAACGTCACAAAAGGAATTCTGTACTGGAGTTGTGCAGGGTGTACCTACTCCCACTGTCGTATCTTCTCCTTATCACCTTACTGCAAGTCGACACATGCCTATGAGGATTCACCTGTGGACAACAAGTGTCTCCATGTACAGAATATATGAGTACTGTTTAAGCACAAATATATGATTAGCAAGTAACGGATAATGAATAAACCAATATTTCTGATACAACTGATTGCCTAATTGTCTAACGGAATATAACATGATGAAACCCAATTTTTAGGGGAGTCTTGTCATGTTATAAGCATGTTATAAGTATATTTTAAGTATGTTATGAGTATAGCTGAATGTCATGGAGTGATGCAACTTTGCACAACTGGTGTGGACACATGCAGTACCTGCTGAGACAACTCTTCATCACAACTTGGAGGTAAACTCTCTGGAACCGCTTCCAATTGCCTCGACTATGCCACATGTATTTGCAACACAGTACAGATTCCATACTTGATTTATTTATTTATTCATTCATTTTTCTGAGGCGGCACTGCATCGACGAGTAGTGTTCATAAGGAAAAGACCAAGTCTTAACCTCCCTCCAGCACTGAAGATCATGTTAAATGAAGCACTTTATTAAACGATGCCTTGAGGTGATCAGCACACCAGAAGAGTAGAATCCTATTAACAGTAAATATTTGTCTCGGGGCTCTTGTAGAATAATTCAGGTGTATCCAACTCATTTAAAATTCTTCTAAACATTTTGAGCGCTCTTGCTCTTTAAAAGAGCACATTTAAGGATAAACTCTCAGATAAAAAAATAAGGTTCAAAAAATGTTGAGCCAGCTGTAGTTGTGCTGTGTCATCTGTTTTGCAGATAGCACATGATGGCACATTGTGCAAGTGGTAACAACACATGTTTTTTTCTGTGATGTGAGCCCACACAAGAGGAAAGTGGATTGTTCTTGCCACAGTGGAGTAGTCGGGTCGACATCTAGTTGGATAGAACACCACCTCGTGAAATGATTGCACACATTAGAAACATGATTATCTAATTAAAATAATAATTTAGTAGTGAGTATCTTAAAAGGATGTAAACAACAGTATATACTGCACAGGTAAAAGACATTGATTTGACAGAATTGAAAACATTTCACCCAAGAAATACTATATTTCAGGAAGCTATTTAACATCCGCTTTCCAAAGATTTATTAGAACACACAGTACACTCTTGCCATCAGGATAACAAAGGAAAAGGTATGGCCACAGTCCCGTCATCATCAACAAAGCCATCACTGTACAAATGAGATAATATCCAGGCCTGGTTAGGTGTGTAAGGTGTAAGAGGATGGTGGGGGGGGGCAGGTTTAATCAAATCACAGAAATATCAAATTCATTACAGGATGCATAGCATGCCAACAGTTAAAAATCCTGTCTGGATTGAGTCATCTCATTATGCGTGATCGACCCTTTCCACAGCAACGTAGAAACTTTTTTTGTCGTCCAAACAGTGCCAGCCAATGGGTCCAATCTCACAGTCGGCACAGATGAGGTACTTGATTCTCCCCACGTTGTTGGTGAAGCCCACATTCTCAAACGTGTATATGTCATCAACCACCCAGTGGGCAGTGAGAGTGTCTCCATCCACAGAGCCATCTGATGTGCCGACGGTGTTCTTCTTCCTCATCGATGGCAGGAACAGCTGAGAAAAAAACAGGATATCATGATGTATGGCAATATATTCGTCAGTTGACCTCAAATCAACTATACATTTTCAGCATCAATATGCGGCACATTTTTTGCAAACCCAGTCAACCATTGCCAAGTTTATTTGTACAGCCCTAAATCACAGTTTTTTGTTTTGGTTTGGTTCCCCCCCCCTTTTGTCTCCCAAATTGTATCCGGCCAATTACCCCACTCTCCCAAGCTGTTCCAGTCTCTGCTCCACCCCCTCTGCTGATCCGGGGAGGGCTGCAGACTACCACATGTCTCCTCCCATACATGTGGAGTCACCAGCCGCTTCTTTTCACCTGACAGTGAGGAGTTTCACCAGGGGGGCGTAGTGCGTCGGAGGATCACACTATTACCCCCAGTTCTCCCTCCTGAACAGGCGCCCCGACCGTCCAGAGGAGGCGCTAGTGCAGTGACCAGGAAACATACGCACATCCGGCTTCCCACCCGCAGACACGGTTAATTGTGTCTGTAGGGACGCCCGACCAAGCCGGAGGCAACACGGGGATTCGATTCGGCGATCCCCATGTTGGTAGGCAACAGAACAGACCACTACGCTATCCAGACACCCCCCTAAATCACAGTTATTGTCTTGGCGGGCCTTTACATTCAAATTACATTCTCCGAAAACAACTAAACAACAACGCATGTGCCAAAAACCAAACCATAAAACTTATTAAACCATAAAACTTGTTAAAATTATGAAAATTCTTTTTGGGTGACCGTGTGGTTGTAGGACCAAACTGACATACAGTACAGCAATGTGGATTGTAACTTTGCTGCATGTCATGATACCATTTGTGACACAACACAACTCTTTATCAAGAACCTCATGACACAGCTCTTTCCTTTCAGGCCCGGTCTCCCAGCTGTGTGGCAGAACACATGATGACCAATACGTCTGACGTGCAGCAGGCTGTGAGGCTACTCCTCTGTTTCTATCCCTCAAGTTTGCCAAAGACACACTGCTGACTGGGCTCAAGTGCAAAGGCAGTGAGTGAGCATGCAGATGGTGTCCCGCAGGTTCCTGGTCTACATATCATTATCTGGGGCTTCTTCCAGACATACGGCTCGAAAAATTGAATTGCCATGAAGTGCTTTGAGAAACTGGTTCTGGCTCACATCAAAAACATTATCCCCCCCACATTCAACCCACATCTGTTCGCCTTCCATCCCAAAAGGTCTACTGAGGATGCCATTGCCACTGCCCTGCACATTGCTCTGACCCACCTTGAACTTAACAACACATACATCCGGATGCTGTTTACAGATTACAGCTCTACCTTCAACACTATCATCCCCGCCAAACTAACCACCAAACTCCTCTCCCTTGGCCTCAACCCCTCCCTCTGTAACTGGATCCTGGACTTCCTGACCAACAGACCTCAGTCTGTTAGGTTAGGTGACCACACCTCCTCCACCCTGACCCTCAGCACAGGTGCCCGTCAAGGCTGTGTTCTGAGCCCCCTCCTTTTCTCCCTCTTTACCCACGACTGCCTGCCAACTCACCCCTCAAATGTTATAGTTAAGTTTGCAGATGACACCACAGTCATTGGCCGTATCACCAACAATGACGAGATGGCCTACAGGGATGAGATTGAGCACCTCACATCATGGTGTACTACCACGAATCTTGTCCTTAATGTGCAGAAGACAAGGGAGCTGATTGTAGACTTCAGGAGGTCTAGAAGCTGCAGCCACTCCCCCATACACATCAACGGGGTGGAAGTGGAGCGTGTTTCCAGCTTTAAATTCCTTGGAGTCCACATCAGCGAGGACCTTTCGTGGACATTAAACAACCAGGCCCTTGTGAAAAAGGCCCAACAATGCCTGCATTTCCTGAGGAGGCTGAGGAGCGCCCGTCTACCCCCCAAAATTCTCACCAACTTCTACCACTGCACCGTAGAGAGCATCCTGACCAGCTGCATCTCAGTGTGGTACGGCAACTGCGCCTCAGTAGACCAGAAAGCTCTGCAGCGGGTCGTCAAGGCGGCCCAGCATATCACCGGTACCCAGCTCCCAGCCATAAAAGACATTTATCACAAACGCTGCCTTCGAAGGGGTCTGAGCATCAGCAGAGATCCCACCCACCCCAACCATGGACTGTTCTCCCCCCTGCGCTCTGGGAGGCACTACAGGAGCCTCAGAGCCCACACTACCAGGCTCAAAAACAACTTCTTTCCACAAGCTGTTGCCCACCTGAACCTGGCTACCCACTGAATGTCTGTAGATATTTTTAAATATTTTGTACTCCAGCTCTCTTTTAACTTATTTTTAGCTTTTGGTCATGTGTGTATATCTTATATTGTGTTTGCTGTGTTTGTCTGTGTCTGTCTAGAACTGTTTGGTGAAGCCACAGCCCTAATTTCATTTTTAACATGTGCCTGCACATTGTTTTTAATGACAATAAATTGAATTGAATTTAAATTCTAAACCTAAACTTGACTTGTGACTTGAGTGAGCCAAACACGGCATATCCAGAATTAATGGCTCTGACATGGCTGACTTCAGTTTTGCAGATGAAGGTCATTCAACTGTGGACAGGCCAAGACTGAACTACGTGCACTTACTTAAAAGGTCATCTTCAACTGAGCACGAAAAATGCGATCATAGTGGACAAGAAAGAGTGGTGGTCTTATTTCACACCGGACAAAAAATTCTTATGCGGGCGTCTGGGTAGTGTGGCGGTCTATTCCGTCGCCTACAAACATGGAGATCCCGGTTTGAATCCCCGTGTTACCTCCGGCTTGGTCAGGCATCCCTACAGACACAATTGGCCGTGTCTGCGGATGGGAAGCCGGATGTGGGTATGTGTCCTGGTCGCTGCACTAGCGCCTCCTCTGGTCGGTCAGGGCGCCTGTTCGGAGGGGAGGGGGAATTGGGGGGAATAGTGTGATCCTCCCACATGCTGGTGAAACGAAGCAGCTGGTGACTCCACACGTATTGGAGGAGGCATGTGGTAGTCGGCAGCCCTCCCCGGATCAGCAGAAGAGGTGGAACAGCGACCGGGACGGCTCGGAAGAGTGGGGTAATTGGCCAAGTAAAATTTGGGAGAAAAGGGGGTGGAAAAAAAAAAGTTCTTATGCGAGTCTGAATAATCAGCATAATCTAAAAAATAAAAAAGTATAGGGTGTTGACATGCCATAAATTCTGAGAGTTGATATGTGAGTTTACATCCATCCATCATACGAACCGCTTACCCTGCTCTCAGGGTCGCGGGGATGCTGGAACCTATCCCAGCAGTCATTGCAGGCCTACTTATCTTGAATTTTATGTCAACTTAATGTTTTAAATTTGTTTTTCCTGTAGATTACATTGTAATACTCAAGTAGCCTATGCTACTCTTGTTTCACATGTTTTCTTTACATGTAACGTGCATTTAAGCTGCATGTACACACTTGGCAGTGAATGAAAGTCAAGCAGAAAAACAATCCAAAACTGTTTCATCAGCTTTACAGCTAAATGGTTTTCTCAATTGTAAATATATAGGACTCGGCTAATTATTTGTTACATTTGATTATACAGGATGAAGATGAAGAGACACCCTCTCTGCAGCATGTTCAAAAAGGCCCGCAGAGGCTATTACATATTGAATGGGGTAATTTTTAATTTAATTTGCCCTCAGATTTATATCATGATTGTTATCCTCAAACACCTGCTCCCCCCTTTCCCTGCATGTGGGGTCGTCCACATCCACTTCCAGCGGGCATCTCAGCACGGTAAGAAGAGGTATTCAAGTTTCTCCTAATATTTGTACCTGAACAGATTAAATTAAAAGAACTCTAGAGCCTACACCGCTATTTCTACAGGTATGTACAGCTCAAGAGATGTTGTAGCATCCAATACAGACTGCTTCCCATTATATCCTCCTGTATCAGGGATCGACCGATTATCGGTATGGCCGATTATCCGCCAATATTCGATATGGCCGCTTAGATATTCATCATTTTTCATATTATCGTTATCGGCATATTTTTATCGGCCAGCCGAATAAAAAAGGCCTGCTGTGCAACATGCACGCTTCCGACGTAGCCTTCACTCTCCCGTAGCATAGCACGACACTCACTCCAACAACACAAACACAGAAGAGAAGCATCGAGGAGTCAGACCACTTTTCTAAGGTAAGAGGAGCATGCCAGATGCCATAAAGCCCAATTGGTTGCAAAAAAAAGCATGCCATAACGTTAGTAACAAAACTCACTCCGTTTATTCGACTTTCCCCCCTCCCACACACACACACCAAAGACCATAATGTCGGTAGGACATGAACTCGACAACAGGTTCCACTGCTGTGCTTAATCTTCAAATGTAACCAGGCTAAAAGAAATAAGCTAGTGTGTGATATTTTAGTTACATGCACAGTGTTACTGTCAGTGTTGCGTGTAGTAATCCTGTAACCTATCACGTTACAGTTCATAAGACAGGATTGACATATGATGTACGGACATACTGGAGGTCAGAGATGTCATGGGGATGCCCCGAAGGAGTTCATTAAAGACAAAAAATTTTAGTAAACTGCCTCATTCATTATACCATATCAATGAATACGACATGGTGTCAGAGTAGTTGATCGAACTCACGTCAAAAAGAGAGAAGATAGATTCCCACGGCATTCCGAGCCCTAAGATGGACTGGGATTCGACGAACCTGCCGGACGCATGGAGAAAGTTCCGACAGCATGTTGAGCTAATGTTCCCAGGCCCACTACATTTACAAAACGAAGAAGCAAAGTGCAGTTATCTTCTACTATGGGTGGGAGAAAAAGGACGCGACGTCTTCAACACATGGACACTGACAGCTGATGAAGCTAAGTTACTGAAAACGTATTGATAGATATGAGGAATATGTGATTCCTAAAGCTAACCTGATTTTTGCTAGGTACAAGTTTCGTGAAAAGATGCAGAACGTGGGAGAGTCCTTTGAGAATTTTGTAACAGAGCTAAAGTTACTCGTTAAAGACTGTAACTATGGTAACAATGATGAAATGGTCCGGGATAGGATTGTTTTTGCAACCAACTCACCAAGAGTGCGTGAGAAACTGCTTACCCACGGACCAGATTTGACCTTAAAGAAAGCCATCGAAATCGCTAGATTGCATGAGTTAGCACAGGAACAGATCATGGTGTGGTTGGCAGCCTCGCCAGTAGCGATGCGGCTGTACATGCTGTAAATAAGAAGCCCAACAGGAATTAAACAGTTAGCCACAGACAGGGCGATATGTCAAAGGAAATGATGACTACAAACAATACAGAAATGAGAAGTGTGGATATTGTGCATGGGAACACAATGGCGATGAGGTCTGTCCAGCAAAATGAAAACAGTGTAGTAAGTGTAAGAAATGTAATCACTTTGCTAAAACTTGCAGGACAGGACCACAATGACAAAGATACACAGGAAAAGTGCATGGCATAGTAGAAGATGACTGACCGAGGATGAATTCTTCATAGACACAGTTACTAAGAATCCCAGTAATAATGACAAAACGCAAGCATTTGCTGAACTGGAGTTGGGACCACAAAGGCACACTGAAGTTTAAACTGGACACAGGTGCTGATGTAAACACAATACCGAGAGACATTTTTGACAGGGACTTTTGAGATGTAGATCTAAGACCAGCAGAAATAAAACTCAGTGCATATGGTGGTCAAGTACTGCATGTGACAGGGATGTGTGACCTAGAATTCAAGTACAAAGGCACTGCTGTCATGCGAGAGTTCTACATAGTCAGTACACAGGGCCCACCTGTCCTAGGCCTGCAAGCCTGCCTAGACACAGGTTTAGTCAAACTGGTTCTATCTGTTGATGTTGCACAAAATGAACCTACTAACATTATGGCTGAGTACTCTGATGTGTTTAAGGGCACTGGACAGTTCCCAGGAGAATGCACAATCCACCTGAAATTGGATGCAGTACCTGTGGTGTACCCTCCACGATGGATTCCACACAAGCTCTGCAACCATTTGAAAGACGAGCTGGATGAGATGGAAAGAGCTGGAGTCATCCAGAAGGTAACAGACCTACAGAATGGGTAAATGCACTGGTGGTTGTTGAAAAACCCAGCACTGGCAGACTGAGAATATGCCTTGTCCCAAAGACCTGAATCAGATAATACAAAGACCACATTACCCAAGCCTACATTAGATGACATCACACCAAAGCTGGCTGGAGCAAAATATTTCAGTGTGCTTGATGCACAGTCAGGGTACTGGGCGATCAAACTAACAGAAGAGTCTTCAATGTTGACAACTTTTAACACTGGGGTTGGCCGGTACAGGTTTCTCTGCCTTACTTTTGGTGTTATCTCAGCACAGGACGAGTTCCAGAGGAGGATCGATGAGAACTACGAGGGCCTCAGTGGCGTTGCTGTTGTGGTCCAGATGCAAGACGCGTCTCTGCCTGAGTCTACCGGCAGGGTTCAATCAGCGCACTCGTTGAGAGCGCAGCTACGCACCAGAGGCTCATCGGTGATCAGCGCACCTGAAGCCAATCTGCAGCCAGCTATAAGAGAGGACGCTGACATGCAGTCGTTGCCAGATTGTGCCATCTAGTACGGTAGTTACCCAGTAGATTGCTAGACTCTTTGGCTGTGTTTCCTCCTGCAATTCCTATGTCGTGATTCCTGAGTCTAATTCTGTGTCTCTCTCCCCCCGTCCTCCCAGAACCGCTGGTGCTTCTCGGGCTCTGTCTTCCTCGCATCCCTTGTATTCCTCGGACCCCTCCCTTGTGCTCCCACGCTGCCTCCCGCAGAACCCCTACTCCCGGACTTGCGCTTCACCAGCACGCACACGCACAAACACCGTCCAGTCATTTACATTCCTGCACACACGCACCACACTCGCCCTGCACACAAACACATAGTCTTTTACACACCCCACATCCAGGGCTCTAGTTGCACCATACACATCCCGCATTTCCCTTCCCTGAATAGGAATAAACGTGCCTACGGGCTTGACCCTGCCGGACCCCTGCACTGGTTCCTTTCCGACATACAACAGTTGCAGCCATCGTTGATGACATTCTGGTGTATGGCAGCACAAAAGAGGAGCACGACGCAAACCTACGGGCCATGCTGCAGAGAACGAAGGAAAGAGGGGTAAAGTTAAACCCAGATAAATGTGTCATCTGTGTTCCAGAGGTCAAATACTTCGGGCACAGGCTGAGTCAGGAAGGCATCAAACCAGACCCAGAGGTGGAAGCCATCAGAGATATGGAGCGACCTCAGAACAAGGCAGAGCTTGAGACAATACTGGCGATGACCAACTACCTGGCCAGACTCGCATCCAGATTATCAGAGGTGAATGCACCACTACGTCAACTACTGAAGGAAAGCAGTGAGTTTGTATGGGATGCAACACACGACACGGCGTTCCAGAACACGAAAGATCTCATTGTACAGGAACCATGTCCAGTCCTCACGTACTTTGATCCAGAAAAGGAACTGACACTACAAGTTGATGCATCCAAGAGTGGCTTCGGAGCAGTGCTCCTACAGGAAGGTAGGCCAGTTGCATATGCCTCAGAGTCACTAAATCAGTCTGAAGAAAAATATGCTCAAATTGAGAAGGAGCTCTACGTGGTCCTCTTTGGGTGTAAGTGCTTTCACCAATACGTGTATGGTTGCCACGTAGTCATCGAAACTGACCACAAGCCTCTCGAATCGATACTGAGGAAACCCCTCATAGCAGCACCAGCCAGACTTCAACGCATGATACTGCAACTGCAAAGATATGACATCATTATCATGCACCACCCCGGAAAAGACATTCCAGTCGCAGACACATTGTCCAGGAAGTCAACTGTCACTGACGAGACCAATCTGAGTGAAGGCATGGATGCCCAAGTACACATGCTCATGAGTAATGTACCTGTGAGCGACAGCAAGCTTACGGAAATCCAGGCAGCTACATCCCAAGATGCGCAGCTCACCGTGTTGAAACAGGTAATTCAGGCTGGCTGGACTGAATCAAGAAAGAAGTGTCCACCCAGTGTTGCCGAATATTGGAATCACAGGGACGAGACCACAGAAATCAAAGGTATGTTGTTCAAAGGTGAGAAAATCGTCGTTCCGCACACACTACGGGAAGAAATGCTAAGACGCATACACACAGGACACATGGGAGTAGAAAAGGGTAAACAAAGGGCTAGAGACATTCTATTTTGGCCTGACATGAATGCACAGATAGAATATGTAGTGGAGAGATGTCCCATATGCATAGAGCGCCGCAGCTCAAACATGAAAGAACCAATGATCTCACATCCTATTCCTGAGATCACGGCAGGTTGTAGGTACGGACTTGTTCACTTCTGAAGGGCAAGACTACACAATAGTTGTAGATTACAACAGTAGATACTTTGAGATCAAAAGACTACATCACACTACTTCGCCTATAGTCATCCACAAAATGGTCATATTTGCAAGACAAGGAATACCTGAGAGTTATCAGTGATAATGGTCCTTGTTACAGCTCCAGGGAGTTCAAGAGCTTTGCAGAAGCATGGGAGTTTATCCACATCACTTCTAGCCTCCACTATGCACAGAGTAACGGCCTTGCAGAGAGGACCGTCCAGACAGCCAAGATGATACTGGACAAAGCCAGAGCAGAAAGAAAGGATCCATACCTCAGTTTGCTGGAGTACCGCAACACTCCAGTCGACGGCCTGAAGTCACCAGCCCAGCTGCTAATGAGTCGACAACTGAGGTCAGTACTTCCCACCACAGTTAAACAACTCCAGCCACAAGTTGTCTGTCAAAAGGCTGTGCATGCCAGGAGAGTACAGTGTCAGCACAGACAGAAGCAATACTATGACCTCAGTGCAAGACCACTGTCAACACTAAAGTGTGGTGACACAGTCCACATCCAACAGCCAAACGGACGTTGGAAACCTGCCACTGTGACAGAGCATGCAGACACAGAGATCCTACAACGTCCACACTGATGAGGGTCATGCCTATCATCGCAATCATAGTCACCTGCTACAGCCAAAGGACAACACTACACACACAAGCTGTGAAGTACAGCCAGAACCAAATGATGGTACAGAACAAGGGACGTCAACACCGGACACTACATCTTCATACACGTACACCAGGTTTGGACGTGCAGTTAACCCAAGAAAGGTCATTGACCTGTAAATGTAAAGGGTGTAGGCGGATCGATGCCCTATGGACATTGTCAAAAAAAAAAAGACATGTATAATCATTATGTTGAATGTTACATTTTTTGAATTGCACTGACCATACTAAATGCAAGATTTGAATACGATACTTACCTCTTTATCCTACCAAGTTATCTAAAGGGTATACCTCGTTCGAGTGTTTTGTTTATCATATGCTGACAAAAAATAGCATTGTTATGTTTTCACTGTTGCCTTGAAATATTTAGTGTTTTAAAAAATATGCATGTTTAGAATAATGCACTTATGTCATAACATGGTTTACTGACTGGGGCAGTAGAAATGTGATTGATGCCAAATGTGTTGTATGTTATGAAGGCATTTTATTTTAATAAGGGAGATGTAGTATTCCTGTAACCTATCACGTTACAGTTGATACAACAGGATATGACATATGACGTACGGAAGTACTTGAGGTCAGGGATGTCATGGGGATGCCCCGAAGGGGTTCATTAAAGACAAACAATTTGAGTAAACTGCCTCATTCATTATACCATATAAATGAATAAGACATAGTGCATGAACATGTCAGACGGCCCTTTCACGTGGAACTACATTCTCTCAACTGCAGAACGTCCGTCTGATTCTGCTGATCTGCACGTAATAACGTGCGCTGCATAGGTTATGCACAGGAATACGGACGTTCTGCGGTTGAGAGAATGTAGTTCCATCTGACGGCAAGACAAAGCAGTGAAAATATTCAAAACATAGTGTACACTTAAACGGACTTTATTTTTTTAGGTGAGCCTTTTCTTAAGTGGCTAAAATGCATTTTGTCCGTGTCCCCGTCTGCAGCAGTACATTCCTCTACTTCCGTGCCGGCTTCTTCTGCCGAACCTCCAACCTGGGAGCGCTCACACTCCCATCTACTGCAGGTAGATGCTGTTTGTTGTTTTTCTTCCCTTTTGTATGTGTTTAAGTGCCGAGTAATGCTGGCGTCATGTGTGGCTGCCGCTTCTCCCTCTCGTAGCCCCCCTTCCCACCCACCCCTGTATGTCTGTGTTGTGTTTATCTGTTGTCTTGTTTCACCTCGTTTATTGTAAAGCCACTTTGACTGTTAAAAAAGCGCTATATATGTTTGATTTAGTATTATTATTATTACTACGATTATTATTATTAGGTAATACACTGACCATTAATAAATACCTCATACAATCCCACTTCAGGAAAGCCGAACTAAAGATAAGAGAAAGGGAACATGATGACACTAATGTACATTTTTCCATTCAGTTCAGTCAAAGCCTGCTGGGAGCACGTTAACCAATTTATGTGGTGTTATTTTAATATTATAATTATTCAGTTTGATCACAGTTTACTTCCTGCTGTCCATGCAGTTTAATTCATTCCATTTTCATGTTTTGGAAGTTTTTTATTTTTAACGAAAAAAAATAATTCCACTTGTTATCCATTACCTTGAACATCATACTCTTTTTTTTTTTTTTATATATATATTTTCTGTTTTATACAAAATTCAGCCAGACATGTTAATTTAAAGGCAGCCTTGTGTTGGGGTTTGTGTTGCTGTAAATTTTGGCACATTTTTTACATTTACTGCAACCGAATATCGGCCCCAAATATCAGCCTCCACGACTTCCTAAAAATCAGCATCGGCCCTGAAAAAACCACATTGGTCGACCCCTATCCTGTATCTCTGCTGGACTTTTTAAATGTTAAGTGACACAAAACAAATTATAATCAGAATTTATACATTGCTCAACACACATAAACTGACCAGTTTGGACTCTCAAAAATAAATGGGAAACAGATCTAGGTGAAATAATCTCAGAGGCAAATTGGCAAGAAATGATATAGAGAATTTACCCTCCTCAATATGCAGTAGGCACATATTAGTTCAGTTTGAAACTACACTGTCTTTCATTGGTCTAACAACAGATTATGCAAGATGGGCTTTGACCCTACATGTGATCGATGTACACAAGCTCCTGCCACACTGCTACAGATGTTCGGCTCATGTCCCCAGCTGTCTAGATTTTGACAATCCATCTTTTTGAAATATGTGGAAGAACAGTAGACCCATCTCCACTAACGTGACCGTGTGGTGTGGCCCAGTGGACATCCCTCTCACTGTGTGTACTGTGTATATACTGTGTGTAGTATGCATATACTGTGTGTAGTATGTATATACTGTTTGTAGTATAAACATGACTGCCATTTGCCCCCTGCTGGCCAAAAGGCTTATTCCATTCAAATGGAAGGATTCTCTTCCTCCAAAATGAGGCCAGTGGGTTAGAGAGGTTGTCTGCATGTCCACCTAGACAACGTCAGATCTATTATTAGAGGGTCCACCAGAACATTCTATGCCACTTGGCAACCATTAATATCCTGTGCTGAAGGCATGGCAGCTACCAGCATAACTGTCACCTATGTGTTTCCCTTTCTTAATTGTTCTCATTACTATTGCTATGTGAATGTGTTAACATATGAATGTATTATGAATGTATTAATATAGGTATATTTTTGTATGGATGTCTGACTGTGTGCAAACGTACTAATGGTCCAGTACTTGGGAGACGGGGGAACTGGGGGGGGGGTGACAGGAACTTGACTTAATTGTCCTACGTTCAAGTTGGATTTGTCTTTTGTTCTCCATCCATCCCTTCATTATCCAAACCGCTTAGCCTGCTCTCAGGGGGGAGACAACCTGGACAGGCTGCTAGGCCCTGACACACACACACACACACACACACACACACTTGGGCTGTGTACTGGCAAGAATCTAGTGATACGATACGTATCCACGATACAGGGTTACGATTCAATGTATCGCGATATATTGTGATACTGTAAGCAAGGTGATATATTGTGGTTTTATAGGCCTGTGTTCTTTGTGTTATGCTACTTCCTGTCCCAGTTTACGTTGTTGGGTTGGAGTGGAAGACTCAAATGGTTGAAGATAGATGACAACACTGCTATCTTGCAGTCGTGGGGTTACACACAACACAAAATGTTTGCCAGGAAACTTTACATGTAAACAATTAAAAATCGATATAGTGTTTTTGAGAATCGATACAGTATCACAGAAGATAATATCGCAATACTTAAGTGTATTGATATTTTCTTACACCCCTAACACACACATTCACACCTAGAGACAATTTAGTATCGTCTTTTGTTGTATATTTGAAAAATAAATTAAAACCGTGATAAAAAAAATGAAGCATGTCCTCTATCATTTGTATTTGCATTGAATAAAAAGGAAACAAAGAATCAAAGTACAAATAAAATTGCATTTTTTTTGTATAATGGCAAAAAAATAAGGGGGGTGGAGGTGATTTTGAGCTGTTAAAGATTGTTGCAGATGGTGTCCTGTAGAACCACCAACTCTGGGTGTGGAGGTGGAGGGGAGTTTCTTCTTCAGGGTCACAGTTTGGCACAGGAGCACATCTCTCTTCCCTCCTTGTGGCAATATTACATATAATATTACATGCTACAATATACAATATTACATAGTATCACATGCTACAATACACAATATTACATAGTATCACATGCTACAATATTACATAGTATTAAATGCTACAATACACAATATTATAGTATCACAAGCTACAATATTACATAGTATCACATGCTAAAATACACAATATTCCATAGTATCAAATGCTACAATACACAATATGACATAGTATTACATTTTACAATATACAATATTACATAGTATCACGTGCTACAATAATGTGCCATGGCCTCTAGAGTAACCCTGAAACCACAACAGACACTGGACTGGAATGAGCTGATTCTGCTCTCCACCCTGGTTCTTGTTTACAGGATCAGGGGGTCAGAGGTCATCAGAGCCTCTGTCCCCAAGAAGAACGCCGTCAGAGTAACCTATGGTCACATGGCAACACAAATCTTGTGTATGTGACCATAGTGAGAAGAGTAAGTGGGAGACAGGGGACAGTAGGTATTATAAGTACCTATTTTAAGTAGTAAATATCCAAACCTCATGCCTTAACACAGATGTTTAGTTAACTGACTTTGGTCAACCTGTGTTTCTGTACAATTTCTTTTACATAATTCTCATTTACGATTTTACAAGTACAGGTAGTCCCTGGGTTATGAACACCCGTACTTACAAACCGACCTCCGTAAAAGCTGCCATTTTAAACAATCGGGTTACACACAGTGGTTCGTACTAATGAACGGATGGACTACTTTGCACGATGCTCAAAACACTGTGTTTTACGCAGTTCATCAGCCCGAGGGAGAACAACGCCATGCCGTCGTCGCCATTTTAAGTGGGATCATGTAAACGCTGTTGTTTGGGTTGTGTCCTCACCTCAATGTTTCATGTGTTTACTCTTGCAATCCTGGCTTCAAAGCGTAAATCTGATGCAAGTGATGGTGATGCACCGAGGAAAAGGAAAATGACCACAAACGACAGTGGAAATAATAAAGTGTTCAGAGAGAGGTGAAACGCTCTTATCATTTTGTCACTTACCCGGTGAAGCGGGAGGCGAGCCCGAGCGGGCTCTCGTTTCTGGCACCAAACGGCCTCCGCCGGTCACGACTCGCTCCGGGACAGTGGCAGGTTTGAAATGTAAGAAATGTTTCTTTAATGTTTTTATACCTTTACACACACTCACTCTCTCAATTATACATACTGTACTGTAGTTACATGTATTATTATTACTGCATTATTATGTTCATGATGTTTTAGGTAAAATGTTTTCACCAGGGGGGTACAAGTATTAGTTGTACATAGTTGGGGGAGATGTTTTGCTGTTCTGGGGGAGGGGGGGTTGGTACACTGTTGCTGGGTCAAGGGTTAGTGGGTCGGGTCTTTGGAGAGAGAGAGACGACCTGTGAGTCGGGTTTGATGGCGGTTTGTACCGCGTGGCTGTGGCCAACAACAGCCGCGAATAAAGCAACGCTCAGTTGTAAGTTTTGAAGTGTGTTTTTTAATAGCGGTGAACGCTACAATAGATACTATATACTATGACAAACATTTGACTAATTTTTTTATACTTATACACACATTCTCTCTCTGAATTATAAATACTGTACTGCAGATTTATTATTATGTATTATTATGTATGTGCAGAACTGTAGCAACTACAGAGGTATAAAGTTGATCAGCCACAGCATGAAGATATGGGAAAGAGTAATAGAAGCTAGGTTAAGAGGAGAGGTGACGATCAGCGAGCAGCAGTATGGTTTCATGCCACGAAAGAACACCACAGAAAGGAGTTACATTGTGTCTTTGTGGATTTAGAGACAGGGTGCCAAGAGAGGAGGTGTGGTATTGTATGAGGAAGTCAGGAGTGGCAGAGAAGTATGTAGGAGTGGTGCAGGATATGTATGAGGGCAGTGTGACTATGGTGAGGTGTGCGGTTGGAATGACAGATGGGTTCAAGGTGGAGGTGGGGTTACATCAAGGATCGGCTCCGAGCCCTTTCTTGTTTGCAATGGTGATGGACAGGTTGATGTACGAGATCAGGCAGGAATCTCCGTGGACTATGATGTTTGCGGATGACATTGTGATCTGTAGTGAGAGTAGGGTGCAGGTGGAGGAGACCCAGGAGAGGTGGAGGTATGCACTGGAGAGGAGAGGAATGAAAGTCAGTAGGAGCAAGACGGAATACCCATGCATGAATGAGAGGGAGGACAGTGGAATGGTCAGGATGGAAGGAGTAGAGGTGACGAAGGCGTATGAGTTTAAATACTTGGGGTCAAATGTCCAAAGTAACGGGGAGTGCAGTAGAGAGTTGAAGAAGAGAGTGCAGGCAGGGTGGAGTGGGTGGAGAAGTGCGTCAGGAGTGATTTGTGACAGAAGGGTACCAGCAAGAGTTAAAGGGAAGGTTTACAGGATGGTAGTGAGACCAGCTATGTTGTATGGTTTGGAGACAGTGGCACTGACGAAAAGACAGGAGGTGGAGCTGGAGGTGGCAGAGGTGAAGATGCTAAGATTTTCACTGGGAGTGACGAAGGAGGACAAGATTAGGGATGAGTATATTACTGTCATATACTGTTCTGACTTAAAACAAACTCGACATAAGAACAGACTCATAAAACAGAACTCGTTCGTAACCCGGAGACTCCCTGCACAACAAAAGTCTGAAAAATGCTTTATTTACTAAAAGCCATGTACATTCAATTTCCTAATATGTTCTTATCCTGCAATATTATGCAAAAATCGTCCACTGGTAAAAAAAAATTTGCAATGCAGAGACATTTTTGTGAAGTGGGGGAAAATCTATAATGAGTAACATTAGATGTGAGGTTTAACACTACTGAGATAACTTGTGCTGAAAACCTGTAAAGCAGAGATCCTCCTTGGAAATGACAAAATATGTAATCAAGCTATAATTCCTCCCTTGCCACACAAAACTGAGTGGATGAGTCAAGCTTCCATGACCTCGAGGTCTTCCAGAAAACGACACGCTGTGATCCAGACATGGAGTATCTAGTTGTCCGTTTGCTAAATGCTGCAGTCTTATTGAGTTTAACTGGAGGAAATGTGCCAGAAGCAGCTCAGCTTCAGAGCACCAGTTGCCAAAGTGATTTGTGCTCAAGCTGATCTCTGTGTCTGGCTGGAACAGAAGATTCCAGATTTCTGTGAATTTTGGGTTTACCATATCTGGCTACCTTGTCAATGCCACTTTCTGGAATACCTCCCTGCAGCTTAAAGGGATCCATTGGGATTTGCCTTGTAAACAACTTGGTTTTGTTTACGTTCAAAGTTCCTCATCAAAACAGATTGCACGTCCGCCCAAGGCCTGACAAACATGTTGAATTCCTCCTACATGAAACATCCATCCATTATCCGAACCACTTATCCTGCTCTCAGGGTCGCGGGGATTCCTATCCCTGCAGTCACTAGGCAGCAGGCTTGGAGACACCCTGGACAGGCCGCCAGGCCATCACAGGGCCCACACACAGACACACACCTAAGGACAATTTAGTACGGCTGTGTCACCTGACCTACATGTCTTTGGACTGTAGGAGGAAACCGGAGTCCCTGGAGGATGCCCACGCAGACACGGGGAGAACATGCAAACTCCACACAGAGGACGACCCCCAAGGTTGGACTACCTCGGGGCTCGAACTCAGGACCTTCTTGCTGTGAGGTGACTGCACTAACCACTGCACCACCCATGTAAAACAACGACGGCTGCATTTTTTTTCAGTAGTACCCCCACCCCCAACCCCGCTGGTTCACATTGCCCTCACGGCAAACCTCTTGTTGAACACCACAGGGAACACTGAATGTAGCAAAGTAATGATGACAAGAGGAAAGAGACTGGAACATTTTGTCGTGGCTGGGTTTTGCAAAGTATTTTTGGGGGATGTTTTGTAAACTGGGTTGTTTACATTGGCTTGCGATCTTCTTCTCTTTTTATTGAACGACATTATCACTACGAACTGCCAAACTGCTTGAGTGACACAAGTGTAAAACACTGTTCAGCTATTTTCACCCTTTCCTCTGATAAACACGCCGAGTCCTGGAGATAAACCACCGCTTTCTTTTGTACCTGCTCATCGGGCAATCTGGCATGTAGTTCACAGCAAGATGTTTTCGCCACAGGTAATATCATACAAATGTTAGCGATCACATACAGCTCCTACAACACACATTAGCCAGCGCCAGCTGATATTTATTGTTCATAGGTTAGCCATTTTAGTGTAACTGATATTCATTTTTACAGCAAAATGTGTATTAAAACCTCAGCACGGAGACAGCTCAAGTTAAACGCTGAAAACATAATTTAGTAACATTAGCTATCACCCAGTAAATTTGTCAAAACTAATCTTTATAAAGCTATGGGTAATCAGTAATCTGGTTCTTTGCATTTTATGTCTGCAGAAATGTATAATACATCAGTTGTGCTGGCAGGGTGCATGTGAGTCCTTGCCACGTGCTGGAACAACACGTGATACAAACAATATGGGGACCTGCTTGTCCCTCTGTGGTGCCACCAGCGGTCCAAAACTCCATCTGACAGCTTTAATGAGTGAATGCACGTAAATGGTTTTGTTTGAGTGACAAATTGAAATACATGGCTTTGTTTCCATGACACATCAGTCATGATAATATCTCAACGTTTGTTTGCAAATACGACATCTTTATTTCAATACATTTGCCAACTTTAAGCCCCTGCTGGTTCAACAAGTATGCAGTCCCAAATGTCCAGGTTCATTGGTCCGCAGTCAGGTAACATGTGTAAAAACTGTAAGAATGATACCGCCCCATACTGATCAGAGTCTGATCCCAACCAACTAGGGTTGGGCGGTATGATGGTATATATCGTGTGATGGTAGAAATTAGACTCCGTCATTTCCACCACATAGGCCTTTCCCCTTAGTATGTGACTGCTTTATGTGATTTCCACGTGACAGCTACATGGAGGAGAGCAAAGTTGTAAATGCTAAAATGGGGCATCGCCTAAAAAACACAAGATGATGGAGAAGAAGTCGCTATCAAATGGGGTGTGACCCTGTCGTTGTGGACATGGTTCGGGATTAGAAAATCCAACACCGAACAGAAAAATTTACTCTGCAAAGTGTGTAGCACCACAGTTGCTGGTGGGGAGTTTTTTCCCCAAAGGATGGCGAAGGACTGTTCATGAATTATTCATGAGTGCGAGTGCCGTTGTTTAACACAGTGACAACTTTAACCATAAACACAACACCAACCTTCACCCAAAACTTATCCACTACCTAAACTTAACCCTAAACCCAGTGATTAGTTAGTTTGTAAATGCTCGGTGCTCTGTGAATGGATGTCACTCACGCTCATGATTTATTTATGATCTTCCTTCGCCATTCTAGGAAAAATGGTTAGGCGGAAATATGAGCTGCTTATCTTATCACCTAAAATGACGCAATAAATCATTTTTTAACTGAATTTCTAGAAAATTTTCATGTTGTGATATATGCAGCTACTGCAATATATAATTACATATACCGTGACCACAGATTTTAGCCATACTGTCCACCTCTACAACCAACCAATCTGCATTACTCGTCTAAACTGGAAGCACAGACTCCCTCCAATAAAATTCTTACTTCTCAGCATTTTTCAAGGATGAGAATGGGGCAGGGTACATTTATACTGAGGGGCTTAATGTTACTATTTTAGGCTTTAAAAGTGTCCGAAATGGCTTAAAGAGAACACTGCTGTCATAATCAAAAATACAAGCAGAGGATGTACCTCCTTTGGCAGTTGCAGAATGTCAACCTGACAGCCAATAGCAGCCCATTTTTATATCTCTGGAACTTCAGGTCCAAAAGGTGCATGGGCAAGATCACTGCTGACCTCTTTCACCCTGGCCACCACTTCACTCAAACAGAGTTTTCCTGACTGTGAGATTGTTAGTTTTGCTTTTGCCATTACATAGAAATTACATGATTTTCTTCACCCCACTCCCTGACAATCGTAGATATTCTACACATATTGTATTTTATGACGCTTCCTCTTTATATTCATTCATTCATCTTCAGCCGCTTCTCCAGGGTAGGGTTGCGGTGGAAACAAGCTAAGTAGGGTACTCCAGATGTCCCTCTCCCCAGCAACGCCCTCCAGCTTCTCCTGGGGGATACCAAGGCATTCCCAGGCCAGATTGGACATGTAGTCCCTCCAGCGAGTTCTGGGTCTACCCCAGTTGGACGTGCCCGGTAAACCTCCAAACGAAGGTGCCCAGGAGGCATCCTAATCAGATGCCCGAACCACCTCAACTGGCTCCTTTCGATGCGTAGGAGCAGCGGCTCTACTCCAAGCTCCCTCCGGATGTCCGAGCTCCTCACTCTATCTCTAAAGCTGAGCCCAGACACCCTACGGATGAAACTCATTTCAGCCACTTGTATCCACGATCTCACCCTTTCGGCCACTACCCAAAGCTCATGACCATAGGTGAGGGTTGGAATGACGATTGACTGGCAAATTGAGAGCTTTGCCTTCCAGCTCAGCTCCCTCTTCACCACAACAGTCCGGTACAACGGCCGCATTACCCCTGATGCTGCACCAATCCGCCTGTCAATCTCCTGTTCCATCCTACCCTCACTCATGAACAAGACCCCAAAATTCCTTCACTTGAGGCAACTCCTTCACTTGAGGAACTCCTTCACTTGAGGCAACAACTCATCCCCAACCAAGAGGGAGCAATCCACAATTTTCCTGTAGAGAACCATGGTCTCAGACTTGGAGGTGCTGACTCTCATCCCGGCCATTTCACACTCAGCTGCAAATCGCCCCAGTGCGTTCTAATGAAGCCAACAAAACCACATCATCTGGGAAGCGCAGCGATGCAAATCTGAGGCATCCCAAAACGGACACACTCCTCACCTTGGCTGCACCTTGAGATCCCGTCGATGAATATTACAAACAGAATCGGAGACAAGGGACAACCTTGGCGGAGTCTGCCACCCACCAAAAACGTGTTTGACTTTGTGATGAGAATGCGGACACAGCTCTCACTTTGGTTATACAAGGACCGGATGGCTTGTAGCAACTGCCCCGGTACCCCATACTCCTGCAGTATCCCCCACAGAGTGCCCTGGGGTACACGGTCATGAGCCTTCTCCAAGTCCGCGAAACACATGTAGACTGGCTGGTCAAACTCACATGTCCCCCTAAGCACTTCCACAAGGGTAAAGGGTTGGTCAGTTGTTCCATGGCCAGGACGCAATCTGCATTGTTCCTCTTGGATCCGAGGTTTGACAATTGGTCGGAGCCTCCTTTCCAGCACCCTAGAGTAGACTTTCTCAGGGTAGACTGAGCAATGTGATGCCCCAATAATTGGAGCACACCCTCTGGTCCCCCTTTTTAATATGGAAACCACAACCCCAGTCTGCCACTCTACAGGTACTGTCCCTGACCTCCAAGTGACACTGAAGAGGCATGTCAACCAAGACAGCCCAACAACGTCCACAGCCTTCAACATCTCAGGGCGAATCTCATTCACACCTGGCACCTTGCCACCGAGGAGCTTTTTAATTACCTCAGAGACCTCTGCCAGCGATATTGGCGGGGCTTCCCCGAGTCTTCAGACTCTACCTCCTCCACTGAGGATGTGTTAGCCAGGTTCAGGAGCTCCTCAAAGTGTTCTTTCCACCACTCGACAACATCCCCAGTTTGGGTCAACAGTTCCCCTCCCCGGCTGAACACAGCCTGAGTCAAGCCCTGATTCCCCTTCCTGAGTCACCGGATGGTTTGCCAGAACTTCCTTGAGGCCAACCAAAAGACCTCCTCCATAGCCTCACCGAACTCCTTCTTTATATGACTATTCCAATCCCTTGTATGTGCTAAATTGCTTGGCTAATAAGCAGTTTCTGATATATGCAGGAGACAAGCATATTCAATGACCCTGATGTAGGTAGTGAGACATAAGCTTTTAAAGAGACTGAAGTGCATACTTCCTCCTATTCCTTTTTGAAAATGTAATATTTAATTTGTGGTGTTTATGAGAATTTATTTGTTTGTTGTATAGATTTACTGTTCATTTCAATTAATTTTTATTTTGTTTTTATCTGTTTTGTTGACTGTTTTTTTTACACGTTCAAAGTAGATCAAATCATATCAAAACATGAGGCACTCGATTCAAACGAATGTCACTAATTGCATTCCAGCCTACCCCATATTGCACTCATAAATCAGGTGGTGTATCCTTCTGTTCTCTCAAACTACACATTCCATATTAGCCCACTTAAAAGCTTCCCGGGCGAGCCCCCAAATTGTCGCGGCAATTATTTAATTCCACTCTGACATTCAGTGAGAAGCGAGAAAAAAATCTCTTAACAGTATTGTCACACGATTTTAATATATGTTCAATGAACAGATGCACTCAAGCCCAGATGCTTGAATGCGCCCCGATCAATACAGTACAGTCTCTCTTATGGGGTAATTGTCTGTTCTTCCCCTCCTTATCTCATGTCTCCCAGCTCTCATCCCACCAAGGCCATTTCTCCAATTAGTGTGTACAGACTTGCTACACTCAGTGAGGCTCTATTTGTGCAGCTGGTGAGGACACCTGATGAGACTACCTTTGTTCTGTTACACATGGACTTTAAGCATCTATCTAAGCAATGTAAAATAAAGTTAAACATGGTATACGTCATACACGGTGAAACATTTAAAGTAAGCAAACCTCATATATGAATTGCTCTCACACCGACTTCAAAAGCGCTATGGCATTATCTTACCTCTTTCTCTGCAAACACAGCCATCCCTGGGCACAGCACTTTGGACCCACAGCGTTGACACAGAACCGACTTCATGTTTTTTCCATCCTCAGACACAAGGCTGGGTCGGTCAGTGGATTCTTTTGAGAGAGAGCTCTGTCCGTTGTTGTCCATCTCGAACCCTGACGTATGGCAAATTAGCTTCAATACACATGCACAGCAGCGGCTAGCTGGAAATTTTCCTCACGAAAAAACTGGACTGGCTCGTGGGCCGAAGTGCCACCCCTTAAATCCAACGTGCAAACGATAAATTAGCTTGACTAGCGCGCGAGCTGTCCCCGGAGGCAGCGCACAGGAGACGGCTTTCAGGAACTACGAGCGAGTTTATGGGACGTTTGTAGTCCGGAAGTGCACCAAACACCAAAGCCCGTGGCAGCTAAACTCACGTACGAATATTATAAAGCCATGCGTTTGATGGCGGCGCTGACCCGTATCACCGTCCCACGCCGAGTTATGTGTAAGGACGTGTGTGGCCCGCGGACGCTCGTTATGTGCAATAGCGGACTTATTATTTATAAGACGCTCCTAGACGGAAGCCCCGGCTCTCGCCATCTTGGCGCGCGCATCATTATTTAAGCCGAAACTCCTAGTTAAACAAAGATGAGCAGAAGACAAATACGCACCCGACTAGAACCACGAAAAGCTCGCACATCTGGACACGACACGACCGACCCGGTCTGTTAAATACCGTTCGACGTTTAAATTTGGTCGCCATATTTAGTAACCCCGTAACGAACACGTCCGGAAACACACGACCATGAATCAGTTCCCAGTAACAACGCGGTCTTGCGCCTGGAAGAGACACGACGATAAACCAGAAACACAAACGCCAGCAGTCGTCATCAAAAAACCACGTTGTGCATAGAAAACACTTTCAAGCAGTTTTCACCAGGTGTGCTTACTTAGATGTAGAAAACAAACGACTTGAAGGAATTATAGCCTATTCTTTGAATGAGATAAGCGCATATGCGAACCTAATTGATCATTTCGTAGAAGGTTGGAAAAGTCCTGTACACCTGCAAGTTTTTAGTTGTTTTCAACTTGGGAAATTAAACAAAGCTGGGTCATTGTTTTCTAGAGACGCCTTATCACACATGTCCGGTCATCTTTACAAGCACTGCGGTACAACCACTGTTGAACTACTATGTTGTCCTCAGCTGGAGCAGCAGGTGTGAACTACTATGTTGGTCTCAGCTGGAGCAGTAGGAGTGAACTACTATGTTGGTCTCAGCTGGAGCAGTAGGTGTGAACTACTATGTTGGTCTAAGCTGGAGCAGCAGGTGTGAACTACTATGTTGGTCTCAGCTGGAGCAGCAGGAGTGAACTACTATGTTGGTCTCAGCTGGAGCAGCAGGTGTGAACTACTATGTTGGTCTCAGCTGGAGCAGTAGGAGTGAACTACTATGTTGGTCTCAGCTGGAGCAGCAGGAGTGAACTACTATGTTGGTCTCAGCTGGAGCAGCAGGTGTGAACTACTATGTTGGTCTCAGCTGGAGCAGTAGGAGTGAACTACTATGTTGGTCTCAGCTGGAGCAGTAGGTGTGAACTACTATGTTGGCCTCAGCTGGAGCAGTAGGAGTGAACTACTATGTTGGTCTCAGCTGGAGCAGTAGGAGTGAACTACTATGTTGGTCTCAGCTGGAGCAGTGGTCTCAGCTGGAGCAGTAGGTGTGAACTACTATGTTGGTCTCAGATGGAGCAGCAGGAGTGAACTACTATGTTGGTCTCAGCTGGAGCAGTGGTCTCAGCTGGAGCAGTGGTCTCAGCTGGAGCAGTAGGAGTGAACTACTATTTTGGTCTCAGCTGGAGCAGTAGGTGTGAACTACTATGTTGGTCTCAGCTGGAACAATAGGAGTGAACTACTATGTTAGTCTCAGCTGGAGCAGTGGTCTCAGCTGGAGCAGCAGGAGTGAACTACTATGTTGGCCTCAGCTGGAGCAGTAGGTGTGAACTACTATGTTTGCCTCAGCTGGAGCAGCAGGAGTGAACTACTATGTTGGTCTCAGCTGGAGCAGCAGGAGTGAACTACTATGTTGGTCTCAGCTGGAGCAGCAGGAGTGAACTACTATGTTGGTCTCAGCTGGAGCAGCAGAAGTGAACAACTATGTTGGTCTCAGCTGGAGCAGTAGGAGTGAACTACTATGTTGGTCTCAGCTGGAGCAGTAGGAGTGAACTACTATGTTGGCCTCAGCTGGAGCAGCAGCAGTGAACTACTATGTTGGTTTCAGCTGGAGCAGCAGGAGTGAACTACTATGTTGGTCTCAGCTGGAGCAGTAGGAGTGAACTACTATGTTGGTCTCAGCTGTAGCAGTAGGTGTGAACTACTATGTTGGTCTCAGCTGGAGCAGCAGTAGGTATGAACTACTATGTTGGTCTTGGCTGCAGCAGTAGGAGTGAACTACTATGTTGGTCTCTGCTGGAGCAGCAGGAGTGAACTACTATGTTGGCCTCAGCTGGAGCAGTAGGTGTGAACTACTATGTTGGCCTCAGCTGGAGCAATAGGAGTGAACTACTATGTTGGTCTCAGCTGGAGCAGCAGGAGTGAACTACTATGGTGGTCTCAGCTGGAGCAGCAGGAGTGAATTACTATGGTGGTCTCAGCTGGAGCAGTAGGTGTGAACTACTATGTTGGTCTCAGCTGGAGCAGTAGGAGTGAACTACTATGTTGGTCTCAGCTGCAGCAGTAGGAGTGAACTACTATGTTGGTCTCAGCTGGAGCAGTAGGAGTGAACTACTATGTTGGTCTCAGCTGGAGCAGTAGGAGTGAACTACTATGTTGGTCTCAGCTGGAGGAGGACTATGTTGGCCTCAGCTGGAGCAGCAGGAGAGAACTACTATGTTGGTCTCATCTGGAGCAGTAGGAGTGAACTACTATGTTGGTCTCAGCTGGAGCAGTAGGAGTGAACTACTATGTTGGTCTCAGCTGGAGCAGTAGGAGTGAACTACTATGTTGGTCTCAGCTGGAGCAGCAGGAGTTAACTACTATGTTGGTCTCAGCTGGAGTAGCAGGTGTGAACTACTATGTTGGTCTCAGCTGTAGCAGTAGGTATGAACTACTATGTTGGTCTCAGCTGGAGCAGCAGTAGGAGTGAACTACTATGTTGGTCTTGGCTGCAGCAGTAGGAGTGAACTACTATGTTGGTCTCAGCTGGAGCAGCAGGAGTGAACTACTATGTTGGCCTCAGCTGGAGCAGTAGGTGTGAACTACTATGTTGGCCTCAGCTGGAGCAGTAGGAGTGAACTACTATGTTGGTCTCAGCTGGAGCAGCAGGAGTGAACTACTATGGTGGTCTCAGCTGGAGCAGCAGGAGTGAATTACTATGGTGGTCTCAGCTGGAGCAGTAGGTGTGAACTACTATGTTGGTCTCAGCTGGAGCAGTAGGAGTGAACTACTATGTTGGTCTCAGCTGCAGCAGTAGGAGTGAACTACTATGTTGGTCTCAGCTGGAGCAGTAGGAGTGAACTACTATGTTGGTCTCAGCTGGAGCAGTAGGAGTGAACTACTATGTTGGTCTCAGCTGGAGCAGGACTATGTTGGCCTCAGCTGGAGCAGCAGGAGAGAACTACTATGTTGGTCTCATCTGGAGCAGTAGGAGTGAACTACTATGTTGGTCTCAGCTGGAGCAGTAGGAGTGAACTATTATGTTGGTCTCAGCTGGAGCAGTAGGAGTGAACTACTATGTTGGTCTCAGCTGGAGCAGCAGGAGTGAACTACTATGTTGGTCTCAGCTGGAGCAGCAGGAGTGAACTACTATGGTGGTCTCAGCTGGAGCAGCAGGAGTGAATTACTATGGTGGTCTCAGCTGGAGCAGTAGGTGTGAACTACTATGTTGGTCTCAGCTGGAGCAGTAGGTGTGAACTACTATGTTGGTCTCAGCTGGAGCAGTGGTCTCAGCTGGAGTAGCAGGTGTGAACTACTATGTTGGTCTCAGATGGAGCAGTAGGTGTGAACTACTATGTTTGCCTCAGCTGGAGCAGCAGGAGTGAACTACTATGTTGGTCTCAGCTGGAGCAGCAGGAGTGAACTACTATGTTGGTCTCAGCTGGAGCAGCAGGAGTGAACTACTATGTTGGTCTCAGCTATAGCAGCAGGAGTGAACTACTATGTTGGTCTCAGCTGGAGCAGCAGGAGTGAACTACTATGTTGGTCTCAGCTGGAGCAGCAGGTGTGAAATACTATGTTGGTCTCAGCTGGAGCAGTAGGAGTGAACTACAATGTTGGTCTCAGCTGGAGCAGTAGGAGTTAACTACTATGTTGGCCTCAGCTGGAGCAGCAGCAGTGAAATACTATGTTGGTCTCAGCTGGAGCAGCATGAGTGAACTACTATGTTGGTCTCAGCTGGAGCAGTAGGAGTGAACTACTATGTTGGTCTCAGCTGTAGCAGTAGGTGTGAACTACTATGTTGGTCTCAGCTGGAGCAGCAGTAGGAGTGAACTACTATGTTGGTCTTGGCTGCAGCAGTAGGAGTGAACTACTATGTTGGTCTCAGCTGGAGCAGCAGGAGTGAACTACTATGTTGGCCTCAGCTGGAGCAGTAGGTGTGAACTACTATGTTGGCCTCAGCTGGAGCAGTAGGAGTGAACTACTATGTTGGTCTCAGCTGGAGCAGCAGGAGTGAACTACTATGGTGGTCTCAGCTGGAGCAGCAGGAGTGAACTACTATGTTGGTCTCAGCTGGAGTAGCAGGTGTGAACTACTATGTTGGTCTCAGCTGTAAAGTATGTATGAACTACTATGTTGGTCTCAGCTGGAGCAGCAGTAGGTATGAACTACTATGTTGGTCTTGGCTGCAGCAGTAGGAGTGAACTACTATGTTGGTCTCTGCTGGAGCAGCAGGAGTGAACTACTATGTTGGCCTCAGCTGGAGCAGTAGGTGTGAACTACTATGTTGGCCTCAGCTGGAGCAATAGGAGTGAACTACTATGTTGGTCTCAGCTGGAGCAGCAGGAGTGAACTACTATGGTAGTCTCAGCTGGAGCAGCAGGAGTGAATTACTATGGTGGTCTCAGCTGGAGCAGTAGGTGTGAACTACTATGTTGGTCTCAGCTGGAGCAGTAGGAGTGAACTACTATGTTGGTCTCAGCTGCAGCAGTAGGAGTGAACTGCTATGTTGGTCTCAGCTGGAGCAGTAGGAGTGAACTACTATGTTGGTCTCAGCTGGAGCAGTAGGAGTGAACTACTATGTTGGTCTCAGCTGGAGCAGGACTATGTTGGCCTCAGCTGGAGCAGCAGGAGAGAACTACTATGTTGGTCTCATCTGGAGCAGTAGGAGTGAACTACTATGTTGGTCTCAGCTGGAGCAGTAGGAGTGAACTACTATGTTGGTCTCAGCTGGAGCAGTAGGAGTGAACTACTATGTTGGTCTCAGCTGGAGCAGCAGGAGTTAACTACTATGTTGGTCTCAGCTGGAGTAGCAGGTGTGAACTACTATGTTGGTCTCAGCTGTAGCAGTAGGTATGAACTACTATGTTGGTCTCAGCTGGAGCAGCAGTAGGAGTGAACTACTATGTTGGTCTTGGCTGCAGCAGTAGGAGTGAACTACTATGTTGGTCTCAGCTGGAGCAGCAGGAGTGAACTACTATGTTGGCCTCAGCTGGAGCAGTAGGTGTGAACTACTATGTTGGCCTCAGCTGGAGCAGTAGGAGTGAACTACTATGTTGGTCTCAGCTGGAGCAGCAGGAGTGAACTACTATGGTGGTCTCAGCTGGAGCAGCAGGAGTGAATTACTATGGTGGTCTCAGCTGGAGCAGTAGGTGTGAACTACTATGTTGGTCTCAGCTGGAGCAGTAGGAGTGAACTACTATGTTGGTCTCAGCTGCAGCAGTAGGAGTGAACTACTATGTTGGTCTCAGCTGGAGCAGTAGGAGTGAACTACTATGTTGGTCTCAGCTGGAGCAGTAGGAGTGAACTACTATGTTGGTCTCAGCTGGAGCAGGACAATGTTGGCCTCAGCTGGAGCAGCAGGAGAGAACTACTATGTTGGTCTCATCTGGAGCAGTAGGAGTGAACTACTATGTTGGTCTCAGCTGGAGCAGTAGGAGTGAACTATTATGTTGGTCTCAGCTGGAGCAGTAGGAGTGAACTACTATGTTGGTCTCAGCTGGAGCAGCAGGAGTGAACTACTATGTTGGTCTCAGCTGGAGCAGCAGGAGTGAACTACTATGGTGGTCTCAGCTGGAGCAGCAGGAGTGAATTACTATGGTGGTCTCAGCTGGAGCAGTAGGTGTGAACTACTATGTTGGTCTCAGCTGGAGCAGTAGGTGTGAACTACTATGTTGGTCTCAGCTGGAGCAGTGGTCTCAGCTGGAGCAGCAGGAGTGAACTAATATGTTGGCCTCAGATGGAGCAGTAGGTGTGAACTACTATGTTTGCCTCAGCTGGAGCAGCAGGAGTGAACTACTATGTTGGTCTCAGCTGGAGCAGCAGGAGTGAACTACTATGTTGGTCTCAGCTGGAGCAGCAGGAGTGAACTACTATGTTGGTCTCAGCTATAGCAGCAGGAGTGAACTACTATGTTGGTCTCAGCTGGAGCAGTAGGAGTGAACTACTATGTTGGTCTCAGCTGGAGCAGCAGGTGTGAAATACTATGTTGGTCTCAGCTGGAGCAGTAGGAGTGAACTACAATGTTGGTCTCAGCTGGAGCAGTAGGAGTTAACTACTATGTTGGCCTCAGCTGGAGCAGCAGCAGTGAAATACTATGTTGGTCTCAGCTGGAGCAGCAGGAGTGAACTACTATGTTGGTCTCAGCTGGAGCAGTAGGAGTGGACTACTATGTTGGTCTCAGCTGTAGCAGTAGGTGTGAACTACTATGTTGGTCTCAGCTGGAGCAGCAGTAGGAGTGAACTACTATGTTGGTCTTGGCTGCAGCAGTAGGAGTGAACTACTATGTTGGTCTCAGCTGGAGCAGTTGGTGTGAACTACTATGTTGGTCTCAGCTGGAGTAGTAGGTGTGAACTACTATGTTGGCCTCAGCTGGAGCAGTAGGAGTGAAGTACTATGTTGGTCTCAGCTGGAGCAGCAGGAGTGAACTACTATGGTGGTCTCAGCTGGAGCAGCAGGAGTGAATTACTATGGTGGTCTCAGCTGGAGCAGTAGGTGTGAACTACTATGTTGGTCTCAGCTGGAGCAGTAGGAGTGAACTACTATGTTGGTCTCAGCTGCAGCAGTAGGAGTGAACTACTATGTTGGTCTCAGCTGGAGCAGTAGGAGTGAACTACTATGTTGGTCTCAGCTGGAGCAGTAGGAGTGAACTACTATGTTGGTCTCAGCTGGAGCAGGACTATGTTGGCGTCAGCTGGAGCAGCAGGAGAGAACTACTATGTTGGTCTCATCTGGAGCAGTAGGAGTGAACTACTATGTTGGTCTCAGCTGGAGCAGTAGGAGTGAACTATTATGTTGGTCTCAGCTGGAGCAGTAGGAGTGAACTACTATGTTGGTCTCAGCTGGAGCAGCAGGAGTGAACTACTATGTTGGTCTCAGCTGGAGTAGCAGGTGTGAACTACTATGTTGGTCTCAGCTGTAAAGTTGGTATGAACTACTATGTTGGTCTCAGCTGGAGCAGCAGTAGGAGTGAACTACTATGTTGGTCTTGGCTGCAGCAGTAGGAGTGAACTACTATGTTGGTCTCAGCTGGAGCAGTAGGTGTGAACTACTATGTTCGTCTTAGCTGGAGCAATAGGAGTGAACTACTATGTTGGTCTCAGCTGGAGCAGTGGTCTCAGCTGGAGCAGCAGGAGTGAACTACTATGTTGGCCTCAGCTGGAGCAGTAGGAGTGAACTACTATGTTTGCCTCAGCTGGAGCAGCAGGAGTGAACTACTATGTTGGTCTCAGCTGGAGCAGCAGGAGTGAATTACTATGTTGGTCTCAGCTGGAGCAGCAGCAGTGAACTACTATGTTGGTCTCAGCTGGAGCAGCAGGAGTGAACTACTATGTTGGTCTCAGCTGTAGCAGTAAGTATGAACTACTATGTTGGTCTCAGCTGGAGCAGCAGTAGGAGTGAACTACTATGTTGGTCTTGGCTGCAGCAGTAGGAGTGAACTACTATGTTGGTCTCAGCTGGAGTAGCAGGAGAAAACTACTATGTTGGTCTCAGCTTGAGCAGCAGGAGTGAACTACTATGGTGGTCTCAGCTGGAGCAGTAGGAGTGAACTACTATGTTGGTCTCAGCTGGAGCAGTACTATGTTGGCCTCAGCTGGAGCAGCAGGAGTGAACTACTATGTTGGCCTCAGCCGGAGCAGTAGGAGTGAACTACTATGTTGGTCTCAGCTGGAGCAGTAGGAGTGAACTACTATGTTCGTCTCAGCTGGAGCAGTAGGAGTGAACTACTATGTTGGTCTCAGCTGGAGCAGTAGGAGTGAACTACTATGTTGGTCTCAGCTGGAGCAGCAGGAGTGAACTACTATGTTGGTCTCAGCTGGAGCAGCAGGAGTGAACTACTATGGTGGTCTCAGCTGGAGCAGCAGGAGTGAATTACTATGGTGGTCTCAGCTGGAGCAGTAGGTGTGAACTACTATGTTGGTCTCAGCTGGAGCAGTAGGTGTGAACTACTATGTTGGTCTCAGCTGGAGCAGTGGTCTCAGCTGGAGCAGCAGGAGTGAACTAATATGTTGGCCTCAGATGGAGCAGTAGGTGTGAACTACTATGTTTGCCTCAGCTGGAGCAGCAGGAGTGAACTACTATGTTGGTCTCAGCTGGAGCAGCAGGAGTGAACTACTATGTTGGTCTCAGCTGGAGCAGCAGGAGTGAACTACTATGTTGGTCTCAGCTATAGCAGCAGGAGTGAACTACTATGTTGGTCTCAGCTGGAGCAGTAGGAGTGAACTACTATGTTGGTCTCAGCTGGAGCAGCAGGTGTGAAATACTATGTTGGTCTCAGCTGGAGCAGTAGGAGTGAACTACAATGTTGGTCTCAGCTGGAGCAGTAGGAGTTAACTACTATGTTGGCCTCAGCTGGAGCAGCAGCAGTGAAATACTATGTTGGTCTCAGCTGGAGCAGCAGGAGTGAACTACTATGTTGGTCTCAGCTGGAGCAGTAGGAGTGGACTACTATGTTGGTCTCAGCTGTAGCAGTAGGTGTGAACTACTATGTTGGTCTCAGCTGGAGCAGCAGTAGGAGTGAACTACTATGTTGGTCTTGGCTGCAGCAGTAGGAGTGAACTACTATGTTGGTCTCAGCTGGAGCAGTTGGTGTGAACTACTATGTTGGTCTCAGCTGGAGTAGTAGGTGTGAACTACTATGTTGGCCTCAGCTGGAGCAGTAGGAGTGAAGTACTATGTTGGTCTCAGCTGGAGCAGCAGGAGTGAACTACTATGGTGGTCTCAGCTGGAGCAGCAGGAGTGAATTACTATGGTGGTCTCAGCTGGAGCAGTAGGTGTGAACTACTATGTTGGTCTCAGCTGGAGCAGTAGGAGTGAACTACTATGTTGGTCTCAGCTGCAGCAGTAGGAGTGAACTACTATGTTGGTCTCAGCTGGAGCAGTAGGAGTGAACTACTATGTTGGTCTCAGCTGGAGCAGTAGGAGTGAACTACTATGTTGGTCTCAGCTGGAGCAGGACTATGTTGGCGTCAGCTGGAGCAGCAGGAGAGAACTACTATGTTGGTCTCATCTGGAGCAGTAGGAGTGAACTACTATGTTGGTCTCAGCTGGAGCAGTAGGAGTGAACTATTAAGTTGGTCTCAGCTGGAGCAGTAGGAGTGAACTACTATGTTGGTCTCAGCTGGAGCAGCAGGAGTGAACTACTATGTTGGTCTCAGCTGGAGTAGCAGGTGTGAACTACTATGTTGGTCTAAGCTGTAAAGTTGGTATGAAATACTATGTTGGTCTCAGCTGGAGCAGCAGTAGGAGTGAACTACTATGTTGGTCTTGGCTGCAGCAGTAGGAGTGAACTACTATGTTGGTCTCAGCTGGAGCAGCAGGAGTGAACTACTATGTTGGTCTCAGCTATAGCAGCAGGAGTGAACTACTATGTTGGTCTCAGCTGGAGCAGTAGGAGTGAACTACTATGTTGGTCTCAGCTGGAGCAGCAGGTGTGAAATACTATGTTGGTCTCAGCTGGAGCAGTAGGAGTGAACTACAATGTTGGTCTCAGCTGGAGCAGTAGGAGTTAACTACTATGTTGGCCTCAGCTGGAGCAGCAGCAGTGAAATACTATGTTGGTCTCAGCTGGAGCAGCAGGAGTGAACTACTATGTTGGTCTCAGCTGGAGCAGTAGGAGTGGACTACTATGTTGGTCTCAGCTGTAGCAGTAGGTGTGAACTACTATGTTGGTCTCAGCTGGAGCAGCAGTAGGAGTGAACTACTATGTTGGTCTTGGCTGCAGCAGTAGGAGTGAACTACTATGTTGGTCTCAGCTGGAGCAGTTGGTGTGAACTACTATGTTGGTCTCAGCTGGAGTAGTAGGTGTGAACTACTATGTTGGCCTCAGCTGGAGCAGTAGGAGTGAAGTACTATGTTGGTCTCAGCTGGAGCAGCAGGAGTGAACTACTATGGTGGTCTCAGCTGGAGCAGCAGGAGTGAATTACTATGGTGGTCTCAGCTGGAGCAGTAGGTGTGAACTACTATGTTGGTCTCAGCTGGAGCAGTAGGAGTGAACTACTATGTTGGTCTCAGCTGCAGCAGTAGGAGTGAACTACTATGTTGGTCTCAGCTGGAGCAGTAGGAGTGAACTACTATGTTGGTCTCAGCTGGAGCAGTAGGAGTGAACTACTATGTTGGTCTCAGCTGGAGCAGGACTATGTTGGCGTCAGCTGGAGCAGCAGGAGAGAACTACTATGTTGGTCTCATCTGGAGCAGTAGGAGTGAACTACTATGTTGGTCTCAGCTGGAGCAGTAGGAGTGAACTATTATGTTGGTCTCAGCTGGAGCAGTAGGAGTGAACTACTATGTTGGTCTCAGCTGGAGCAGCAGGAGTGAACTACTATGTTGGTCTCAGCTGGAGTAGCAGGTGTGAACTACTATGTTGGTCTCAGCTGTAAAGTTGGTATGAACTACTATGTTGGTCTCAGCTGGAGCAGCAGTAGGAGTGAACTACTATGTTGGTCTTGGCTGCAGCAGTAGGAGTGAACTACTATGTTGGTCTCAGCTGGAGCAGTAGGTGTGAACTACTATGTTCGTCTTAGCTGGAGCAATAGGAGTGAACTACTATGTTGGTCTCAGCTGGAGCAGTGGTCTCAGCTGGAGCAGCAGGAGTGAACTACTATGTTGGCCTCAGCTGGAGCAGTAGGAGTGAACTACTATGTTTGCCTCAGCTGGAGCAGCAGGAGTGAACTACTATGTTGGTCTCAGCTGGAGCAGCAGGAGTGAATTACTATGTTGGTCTCAGCTGGAGCAGCAGCAGTGAACTACTATGTTGGTCTCAGCTGGAGCAGCAGGAGTGAACTACTATGTTGGTCTCAGCTGTAGCAGTAAGTATGAACTACTATGTTGGTCTCAGCTGGAGCAGCAGTAGGAGTGAACTACTATGTTGGTCTTGGCTGCAGCAGTAGGAGTGAACTACTATGTTGGTCTCAGCTGGAGTAGCAGGAGAAAACTACTATGTTGGTCTCAGCTTGAGCAGCAGGAGTGAACTACTATGGTGGTCTCAGCTGGAGCAGTAGGAGTGAACTACTATGTTGGTCTCAGCTGGAGCAGTACTATGTTGGCCTCAGCTGGAGCAGCAGGAGTGAACTACTATGTTGGCCTCAGCCGGAGCAGTAGGAGTGAACTACTATGTTGGTCTCAGCTGGAGCAGTAGGAGTGAACTACTATGTTCGTCTCAGCTGGAGCAGTAGGAGTGAACTACTATGTTGGTCTCAGCTGGAGCAGTAGGAGTGAACTACTATGTTGGTCTCAGCTGGAGCAGCAGGAGTGAACTACTATGTTGGTCTCAGCTGGAGCAGCAGGAGTGAACTACTATGGTGGTCTCAGCTGGAGCAGCAGGAGTGAATTACTATGGTGGTCTCAGCTGGAGCAGTAGGTGTGAACTACTATGTTGGTCTCAGCTGGAGCAGTAGGTGTGAACTACTATGTTGGTCTCAGCTGGAGCAGTGGTCTCAGCTGGAGCAGCAGGAGTGAACTAATATGTTGGCCTCAGATGGAGCAGTAGGTGTGAACTACTATGTTTGCCTCAGCTGGAGCAGCAGGAGTGAACTACTATGTTGGTCTCAGCTGGAGCAGCAGGAGTGAACTACTATGTTGGTCTCAGCTGGAGCAGCAGGAGTGAACTACTATGTTGGTCTCAGCTATAGCAGCAGGAGTGAACTACTATGTTGGTCTCAGCTGGAGCAGTAGGAGTGAACTACTATGTTGGTCTCAGCTGGAGCAGCAGGTGTGAAATACTATGTTGGTCTCAGCTGGAGCAGTAGGAGTGAACTACAATGTTGGTCTCAGCTGGAGCAGTAGGAGTTAACTACTATGTTGGCCTCAGCTGGAGCAGCAGCAGTGAAATACTATGTTGGTCTCAGCTGGAGCAGCAGGAGTGAACTACTATGTTGGTCTCAGCTGGAGCAGTAGGAGTGGACTACTATGTTGGTCTCAGCTGTAGCAGTAGGTGTGAACTACTATGTTGGTCTCAGCTGGAGCAGCAGTAGGAGTGAACTACTATGTTGGTCTTGGCTGCAGCAGTAGGAGTGAACTACTATGTTGGTCTCAGCTGGAGCAGTTGGTGTGAACTACTATGTTGGTCTCAGCTGGAGTAGTAGGTGTGAACTACTATGTTGGCCTCAGCTGGAGCAGTAGGAGTGAAGTACTATGTTGGTCTCAGCTGGAGCAGCAGGAGTGAACTACTATGGTGGTCTCAGCTGGAGCAGCAGGAGT
Source organism: Lampris megalopsis (assembly GCA_022114975.2). NCBI lineage: Eukaryota > Metazoa > Chordata > Actinopteri > Lampriformes > Lampridae > Lampris > Lampris megalopsis. The sequence continues at coordinate 6,521,201 of JAJHIY020000431.1, forward strand.
GAATTACTATGGTGGTCTCAGCTGGAGCAGTAGGTGTGAACTACTATGTTGGTCTCAGCTGGAGCAGTAGGAGTGAACTACTATGTTGGTCTCAGCTGCAGCAGTAGGAGTGAACTACTATGTTGGTCTCAGCTGGAGCAGTAGGAGTGAACTACTATGTTGGTCTCAGCTGGAGCAGTAGGAGTGAACTACTATGTTGGTCTCAGCTGGAGCAGGACTATGTTGGCGTCAGCTGGAGCAGCAGGAGAGAACTACTATGTTGGTCTCATCTGGAGCAGTAGGAGTGAACTACTATGTTGGTCTCAGCTGGAGCAGTAGGAGTGAACTATTAAGTTGGTCTCAGCTGGAGCAGTAGGAGTGAACTACTATGTTGGTCTCAGCTGGAGCAGCAGGAGTGAACTACTATGTTGGTCTCAGCTGGAGTAGCAGGTGTGAACTACTATGTTGGTCTAAGCTGTAAAGTTGGTATGAAATACTATGTTGGTCTCAGCTGGAGCAGCAGTAGGAGTGAACTACTATGTTGGTCTTGGCTGCAGCAGTAGGAGTGAACTACTATGTTGGTCTCAGCTGGAGCAGTAGGTGTGAACTACTATGTTCGTCTTAGCTGGAGCAATAGGAGTGAACTACTATGTTGGTCTCAGCTGGAGCAGTGGTCTCAGCTGGAGCAGCAGGAGTGAACTACTATGTTGGCCTCAGCTGGAGCAGTAGGAGTGAACTACTATGTTTGCCTCAGCTGGAGCAGCAGGAGTGAACTACTATGTTGGTCTCAGCTGGAGCAGCAGGAGTGAATTACTATGTTGGTCTCAGCTGGAGCAGCAGCAGTGAACTACTATGTTGGTCTCAGCTGGAGCAGCAGGAGTGAACTACTATGTTGGTCTCAGCTGTAGCAGTAAGTATGAACTACTATGTTGGTCTCAGCTGGAGCAGCAGTAGGAGTGAACTACTATGTTGGTCTTGGCTGCAGCAGTAGGAGTGAACTACTATGTTGGTCTCAGCTGGAGTAGCAGGAGAAAACTACTATGTTGGTCTCAGCTTGAGCAGCAGGAGTGAACTACTATGGTGGTCTCAGCTGGAGCAGTAGGAGTGAACTACTATGTTGGTCTCAGCTGGAGCAGTACTATGTTGGCCTCAGCTGGAGCAGCAGGAGTGAACTACTATGTTGGCCTCAGCCGGAGCAGTAGGAGTGAACTACTATGTTGGTCTCAGCTGGAGCAGTAGGAGTGAACTACTATGTTCGTCTCAGCTGGAGCAGTAGGAGTGAACTACTATGTTGGTCTCAGCTGGAGCAGTACTATGTTGGCCTCAGCTGGAGCAGCAGGAGTGAACTACTATGTTGGCCTCAGCTGGAGCAGTAGGTGTGAACTACTATGTTGGCCTCAGCTGGAGCAGTAGGAGTGAACTACTATGTTGGTCTCAGCTGGAGCAGCAGGAGTGAACTACTATGTTGGTCTCAGCTGGAGCAGTAGGAGTGAACTACTATGTTGGTCTCAGCTGGAGCAGTAGGAGTGAACTACTATGTTGGTTTCAGCTGGAGCAGCAGGAGTGAACTACTATGTTGGTCTCAGCTGTAGCAGTAGGTATGAACTACTATGTTGGTCTCAGCTGGAGCAGTAGGAGTGAACTACTATGTTGGCCTCAGCTGGAGCAGCAGGAGTGAACTACTATGTTGGTCTCAGCTGGAGCAGCAGGAGGGAACTACCATGTTGGTCTCAGCTGGAGCAGTAGGAGTGAACTACTATGTTGGTCTCAGCTGGAGCAGCAGGAGTGAACTACTATGGTGGTCTCAGCTGGAGCAGCAGGAGTGAATTACTATGGTGGTCTCAGCTGGAGCAGTAGGTGTGAACTACTATGTTGGTCTCAGCTGGAGCAGTAGGAGTGAACTACTATGTTGGTCTCAGCTGTAGCAGTAGGTGTGAACTACTATGTTGGTCTCAGCTGGAGCAGCAGTAGGAGTGAACTACTATGTTGGTCTTGGCTGCAGCAGTAGGAGTGAACTACTATGTTGGTCTCAGCTGGAGCAGCAGGAGTGAACTACTATGTTGGCCTCAGCTGGAGCAGTAGGTGTGAACTACTATGTTGGCCTCAGCTGGAGCAGTAGGAGTGAAGTACTATGTTGGTCTCAGCTGGAGCAGCAGGAGTGAACTACTATGGTGGTCTCAGCTGGAGCAGCAGGAGTGAATTACTATGGTGGTCTCAGCTGGAGCAGTAGGTGTGAACTACTATGTTGGTCTCAGCTGGAGCAGTAGGAGTGAACTACTATGTTGGTCTCAGCTGCAGCAGTAGGAGTGAACTACTATGTTGGTCTCAGCTGGAGCAGTAGGAGTGAACTACTATGTTGGTCTCAGCTGGAGCAGTAGGAGTGAACTACTATGTTGGTCTCAGCTGGAGCAGGACTATGTTGGCGTCAGCTGGAGCAGCAGGAGAGAACTACTATGTTGGTCTCATCTGGAGCAGTAGGAGTGAACTACTATGTTGGTCTCAGCTGGAGCAGTAGGAGTGAACTATTATGTTGGTCTCAGCTGGAGCAGTAGGAGTGAACTACTATGTTGGTCTCAGCTGGAGCAGCAGGAGTGAACTACTATGTTGGTCTCAGCTGGAGTAGCAGGTGTGAACTACTATGTTGGTCTCAGCTGTAAAGTTGGTATGAACTACTATGTTGGTCTCAGCTGGAGCAGCAGTAGGAGTGAACTACTATGTTGGTCTTGGCTGCAGCAGTAGGAGTGAACTACTATGTTGATCTCAGCTGGAGCAGTAGGTGTGAACTACTATGTTCGTCTCAGCTGGAGCAATAGGAGTGAACTACTATGTTGGTCTCAGCTGGAGCAGTGGTCTCAGCTGGAGCAGCAGGAGTGAACTACTATGTTGGCCTCAGCTGGAGCAGTAGGAGTGAACTACTATGTTTGCCTCAGCTGGAGCAGCAGGAGTGAACTACTATGTTGGTCTCAGCTGGAGCAGCAGGAGTGAATTACTATGTTGGTCTCAGCTGGAGCAGCAGCAGTGAACTACTATGTTGGTCTCAGCTGGAGCAGCAGGAGTGAACTACTATGTTGGTCTCAGCTGTAGCAGTAAGTATGAACTACTATGTTGGTCTCAGCTGGAGCAGCAGTAGGAGTGAACTACTATGTTGGTCTTGGCTGCAGCAGTAGGAGTGAACTACTATGTTGGTCTCAGCTGGAGTAGCAGGAGAAAACTACTATGTTGGTCTCAGCTTGACGAGCAGGAGTGAACTACTATGGTGGTCTCAGCTGGAGCAGTAGGAGTGAACTACTATGTTGGTCTCAGCTGGAGCAGTACTATGTTGGCCTCAGCTGGAGCAGCAGGAGTGAACTACTATGTTGGCCTCAGCCGGAGCAGTAGGAGTGAACTACTATGTTGGTCTCAGCTGGAGCAGTAGGAGTGAACTACTATGTTCGTCTCAGCTGGAGCAGTAGGAGTGAACTACTATGTTGGTCTCAGCTGGAGCAGTACTATGTTGGCCTCAGCTGGAGCAGCAGGAGTGAACTACTATGTTGGCCTCAGCTGGAGCAGTAGGTGTGAACTACTATGTTGGCCTCAGCTGGAGCAGTAGGAGTAAACTACTATGTTGGTCTCAGCTGGAGCAGCAGGAGTGAACTACTATGTTGGTCTCAGCTGGAGCAGTAGGAGTGAACTACTATGTTGGTCTCAGCTGGAGCAGTAGGAGTGAACTACTATGTTGGTCTCAGCTGGAGCAGTAGGAGTGAACTACTATGTTGGTCTCAGCTGGAGCAGGACTATGTTGGCGTCAGCTGGAGCAGCAGGAGAGAACTACTATGTTGGTCTCATCTGGAGCAGTAGGAGTGAACTACTATGTTGGTCTCAGCTGGAGCAGTAGGAGTGAACTATTATGTTGGTCTCAGCTGGAGCAGTAGGAGTGAACTACTATGTTGGTCTCAGCTGGAGCAGCAGGAGTGAACTACTATGTTGGTCTCAGCTGGAGTAGCAGGTGTGAACTACTATGTTGGTCTCAGCTGTAAAGTTGGTATGAACTACTATGTTGGTCTCAGCTGGAGCACCAGTAGGAGTGAACTACTATGTTGGTCTTGGCTGCAGCAGTAGGAGTGAACTACTATGTTGGTCTCAGCTGGAGCAGTAGGTGTGAACTACTATGTTCGTCTCAGCTGGAGCAATAGGAGTGAACTACTATGTTGGTCTCAGCTGGAGCAGTGGTCTCAGCTGGAGTAGCAGGAGTGAACTACTATGTTGGCCTCAGCTGGAGCAGTAGGAGTGAACTACTATGTTTGCCTCAGCTGGAGCAGCAGGAGTGAACTACTATGTTGGTCTCAGCTGGAGCAGCAGGAGTGAATTACTATGTTGCTCTCGGCTGGAGCAGCAGCAGTGAACTACTATGTTGGTCTCAGCTGGAGCAGCAGGAGTGAACTACTATGTTGGTCTCAGCTGTAGCAGTAAGTATGAACTACTATGTTGGTCTCAGCTGGAGCAGCAGTAGGAGTGAACTACTATGTTGGTCTTGGCTGCAGCAGTAGGAGTGAACTACTATGTTGGTCTCAGCTGGAGTAGCAGGAGAAAACTACTATGTTGGTCTCAGCTTGAGCAGCAGGAGTGAACTACTATGGTGGTCTCAGCTGGAGCAGTAGGAGTGAACTACTATGTTGGTCTCAGCTGGAGCAGTACTATGTTGGCCTCAGCTGGAGCAGCAGGAGTGAACTACTATGTTGGCCTCAGCCGGAGCAGTAGGAGTGAACTACTATGTTGGTCTCAGCTGGAGCAGTAGGAGTGAACTACTATGTTCGTCTCAGCTGGAGCAGTGGGAGTGAACTACTATGTTGGTCTCAGCTGGAGCAGTACTATGTTGGCCTCAGCTGGAGCAGCAGGAGTGAACTACTATGTTGGCCTCAGCTGGAGCAGTAGGTGTGAACTACTATGTTGGCCTCAGCTGGAGCAGTAGGAGTAAACTACTATGTTGGTCTCAGCTGGAGCAGCAGGAGTGAACTACTATGTTGGTCTCAGCTGGAGCAGTAGGAGTGAACTACTATGTTGGTCTCAGCTGGAGCAGTAGGAGTGAACTACTATGTTGGTTTCAGCCGGAGCAGCAGGAGTGAACTACTATGTTGGTCTCAGCTGTAGCAGTAGGTATGAACTACTATGTTGGTCTCAGCTGGAGCAGTAGGAGTGAACTACTATGTTGGCCTCAGCTGGAGCAGCAGGAGTGAACTACTATGTTGGTCTCAGCTGGAGCAGCAGGAGGGAACTACCATGTTGGTCTCAGCTGGAGCAGTAGGAGTGAACTACTATGTTGGTCTCAGCTGTAGCAGTAGGTATGAACTACTATGTTGGTCTCAGCTGGAGCAGCAGTAGGAGTGAACTACTAAGTTGGTCTTGGCTGCAGCAGTAGGAGTGAACTACTATGTTGGTCTAAGCTGGAGTAGCAGGAGTAAACTACTATGTTGGTCTCAGCTTGAGCAGCAGGAGTGAACTACTATGGTGGTCTCAGCTGGAGCAGCAGGAGTGAACTACTATGGTGGTCTCAGCTGGAGCAGTAGCTGTGAACTACTATGTTGGTCTCAGCTGGAGCAGTAGGAGTGAACTACTATGTTGGTCTCAGCTGCAGCAGTAGGAGTGAACTACTATGTTGGTCTCAGCTAGAGCAGTAGGAGTGAACTACTATGTTGGTCTCAGCTGGAGCAGTAGGAGTGAACTACTATGTTGGTCTCAGCTGGAGGAGTACTATGTTGGCTCAGCTGGATCAGCAGGAGTGAACTACTATGTTGATCTCAGCTGGAGCAATACTATGTTGGCCTCAGCTGGATCAGCAGGAGTGAACTACGATGTTGGTCTCAGCTGGAGCAGCAGGAGTGAACTACTATGTTGGTCTCAGCTAGAGCAGCAGGAGTGAACTACTATGTTGGCCTCAGCTGGAGCAGCAGGAGTGAACTACTATGTTGGTCTCAGCTGGAGCAGCAGGAGTGAACTACTATGTTGGTCTCAGCTGGAGCAGTAGGAGTGAACTACTATGTTGGTCTCAGCTGGAGCAGTAGGAGTGAACTACTATGTTGGTCTCAGCTGGAGCAATACTATGTTGGCCTCAGCTGGATCAGCAGGAGTGAACTACGATGTTGGTCTCAGCTGGAGCAGCAGGAGTGAACTACTATGTTTGTCTCAGCTAGAGCAGCAGGAGTGAACTACTATGTTGGCCTCAGCTGGAGCAGCAGGAGTGAACTACTATGTTGGTCTCAGCTTGAGCAGCAGGAGTGAACTACTATGGTGGTCTCAGCTGGAGCAGTAGGAGTGAACTACTATGTTGGTCTCAGCTGGAGCAGTACTATGTTGGCCTCAGCTGGAGCAGCAGGAGTGAACTACTATGTTGGCCTCAGCCGGAGCAGTAGGAGTGAACTACTATGTTGGTCTCAGCTGGAGCAGTAGGAGTGAACTACTATGTTCGTCTCAGCTGGAGCAGTAGGAGTGAACTACTATGTTGGTCTCAGCTGGAGCAGTACTATGTTGGCCTCAGCTGGAGCAGCAGGAGTGAACTACTATGTTGGTCTCAGCTGGAGCAGCAGGAGTGAACTACTATGTTGGTCTCAGCTGGAGCAGTAGGAGTGAACTACTATGTTGGTCTCAGCTGTAGCAGTAGGTATGAACTACTATGTTGGTCTCAGCTGGAGCAGCAGTAGGAGTGAACTACTATGTTGGTCTTGGCTGCAGCAGTAGGAGTGAACTACTATGTTGGTCTCAGCTGGTGTAGCAGGAGTAAACTACTATGTTGGTCTCAGCTTGAGCAGCAGGAGTGAACTACTATGGTGGTCTCAGCTGGAGCAGCAGGAGTGAACTACTATGGTGGTCTCAGCTGGAGCAGTAGGTGTGAACTACTATGTTGGTCTCAGCTGGAGCAGTAGGAGTGAACTACTATGTTGGTCTCAGGTGCAGCAGTAGGAGTGAACTACTATGTTGGTCTCAGCTGGAGCAGTAGGAGTGAACTACTATGTTGGTCTCAGCTGGAGCAGTAGGAGTGAACTACTATGTTGGTCTCAGCTGGAGCAGGACTATGTTGGCCTCAGCTGGAGCAGCAGGAGAGAACTACTATGTTGGTCTCATCTGGAGCAGTAGGAGTGAACTACTATGTTGGTCTCAGCTGGAGCAGTAGGAGTGAACTATTATGTTGGTCTCAGCTGGAGCAGTAGGAGTGAACTACTATGTTGGTCTCAGCTGGAGCAGCAGGAGTGAACTACTATGTTGGTCTCAGCTGGAGCAGCAGGAGTGAACTACTATGGTGGTCTCAGCTGGAGCAGCAGGAGTGAATTACTATGGTGGTCTCAGCTGGAGCAGTAGGTGTGAACTACTATGTTGGTCTCAGCTGGAGCAGTAGGTGTGAACTACTATGTTGGTCTCAGCTGGAGCAGTGGTCTCAGCTGGAGCAGCAGGAGTGAACTAATATGTTGGCCTCAGATGGAGCAGTAGGTGTGAACTACTATGTTTGCCTCAGCTGGAGCAGCAGGAGTGAACTATTATGTTGATCTCAGCTGGACAAGTAGGAGTGAACTAATATGTTGGTCTCAGCTGGAGGAGTACTATGTTGGCTCAGCTGGATCAGCAGGAGTGAACTACTATGTTGATCTCAGCTGGAGCAATACTATGTTGGCCTCAGCTGGATCAGCAGGAGTGAACTACGATGTTGGTCTCAGCTGGAGCAGCAGGAGTGAACTACTATGTTGGTCTCAGCTAGAGCAGCAGGAGTGAACTACTATGTTGGCCTCAGCTGGAGCAGCAGGAGTGAACTACTATGTTGGTCTCAGCTGGAGCAGCAGGAGTGAACTACTATGTTGGTCTCAGCTGGAGCAGTAGGAGTGAACTACTATGTTGGTCTCAGCTGGAGCAGTAGGAGTGAACTACTATGTTGGTCTCAGCTGGAGCAATACTATGTTGGCCTCAGCCGGATCAGCAGGAGTGAACTACGATGTTGGTCTCAGCTGGAGCAGCAGGAGTGAACTACTATGTTTGTCTCAGCTAGAGCAGCAGGAGTGAACTACTATGTTGGCCTCAGCTGGAGCAGCAGGAGTGAACTACTATGTTGGTCTCAGCTGGAGCAGCAGGAGTGAACTACTATGTTGGTCTCAGCTGGAGCAGTAGGAGTGAACTACTATGTTGGTCTCAGCTGTAGCAGTAGGTATGAACTACTATGTTGGTCTCAGCTGGAGCAGCAGTAGGAGTGAACTACTATGTTGGTCTTGGCTGCAGCAGTAGGAGTGAACTACTATGTTGGTCTCAACTGGTGTAGCAGGAGTAAACTACTATGTTGGTCTCAGCTTGAGCAGCAGGAGTGAACTACTATGGTGGTCTCAGCTGGAGCAGCAGGAGTGAACTACTATGGTGGTCTCAGCTGGAGCAGTAGGTGTGAACCACTATGTTGGTCTCAGCTGGAGCAGTAGGAGTGAACTACTATGTTGGTCTCAGGTGCAGCAGTAGGAGTGAACTACTATGTTGGTCTCAGCTGGAGCAGTAGGAGTGAACTACTATGTTGGTCTCAGCTGGAGCAGTAGGAGTGAACTACTATGTTGGTCTCAGCTGGAGCAGGACTATGTTGGCCTCAGCTGGAGCAGCAGGAGAGAACTACTATGTTGGTCTCATCTGGAGCAGTAGGAGTGAACTACTATGTTGGTCTCAGCTGGAGCAGTAGGAGTGAACTATTATGTTGGTCTCAGCTGGAGCAGTAGGAGTGAACTACTATGTTGGTCTCAGCTGGAGTAGCAGGAGTGAACTACTATGTTGGTCTCAGCTGGAGCAGCAGGAGTGAACTACTATGGTGGTCTCAGCTGGAGCAGCAGGAGTGAATTACTATGGTGGTCTCAGCTGGAGCAGTAGGTGTGAACTACTATGTTGGTCTCAGCTGGAGCAGTAGGTGTGAACTACTATGTTGGTCTCAGCTGGAGCAGTGGTCTCAGCTGGAGCAGCAGGAGTGAACTAATATGTTGGCCTCAGATGGAGCAGTAGGTGTGAACTACTATGTTTGCCTCAGCTGGAGCAGCAGGAGTGAACTATTATGTTGGTCTCAGCTGGACAAGTAGGAGTGAACTAATATGTTGGTCTCAGCTGGAGGAGTACTATGTTGGCTCAGCTGGATCAGCAGGAGTGAACTACTATGTTGATCTCAGCTGGAGCACTACTATGTTGGCCTCAGCTGGATCAGAAGGAGTGAACTACGATGTTGGTCTCAGCTGGAGCAGCAGGAGTGAACTACTATGTTGGTATCAGCTAGAGCAGCAGGAGTGAACTACTATGTTGGTCTCAGCTGGAGCAGCAGGAGTGAACTACTATGTTGGTCTCAGCTGGAGCAGCAGGAGTGAACTACGATGTTGGTCTCAGCTGGAGCAGCAGGTGTGAACTACTATGTTGGTCTCAGCTGGAGCAGTTGGAGTGAACTATTATGTTGGCCTCAGCTGGAGCAGCAGGAGTGAACTACTATGTTGGTCTCAGCTGGAGCAGCAGGAGTGAACTACTATGTTGGTCTCAGCTGTAGCAGTAGGTATGAACTACAATGTTGGTCTCAGCTGGAGCAGAAGTAGGAGTGAACTACTATGTTGGTCTTGGCTGCAGCAGTAGGAGTGAACTACTATGTTGGTCTCAGCTGGAGTAGCAGGAGTAAACTACTATGTTGGTCTCAGCTTGAGCAGCAGGAGTGAACTACTATGGTGGTCTCAGCTGGAGCAGTAGGAGTGAACTAATATGTTGGTCTCAGCTGGAGCAGTACTATGTTGGCCTCAGCTGGAGCAGCAGGAGTGAACTACTATGTTGGCCTCAGCCGGAGCAGTAGGAGTTAACTACTATGTTGGTCTCAGCTTGAGCAGTAGGAGTGAACTACTATGTTGGTCTCAGCTGGAGCAGTAGGAGTGAACTACTATGTTGGTCTCAGCTGGAGCAGTACTATGTTGGCCTCAGCTGGTGCAGCAGGAGTGAACTACTATGTTGGCCTCAGCTGGAGCAGTAGGTGTGAACTACTATGTTGGCCTCAGCTGGAGCAGTAGGAGTAAACTACAATGTTGGTCTCAGCTGGAGCAGCAGGAGTGAACTACTATGTTGGTCTCAGCTGGAGCAGTAGGAGTGAACTACTATGTTGGTCTCAGCTGGAGCAGTAGGTGTGAACTACTATGTTGGTCTCAGCTGGAGCAGCAGGAGTGAACTACTATGTTGGTCTCAGCTGTAGCAGTAGGTATGAACTACTATGTTGGTCTCAGCTGGAGCAGTAGGAGTGAACTACTATGTTGGCCTCAGCTGGAGCAGCAGGAGTGAACTACTATGTTGGTCTCAGCTGGAGCAGTAGGAGTGAACTACTATGTTGGTCTCAGCTGGAGCAGTAGGTATGAACTACTATGTTGGTCTCAGCTGGAGCAGCAGTAGGAGTGAACTACTATGTTGGTCTTGGCTGCAGCAGTAGCAGTGAACTACTATGTTGGTCTCAGCTGGAGTAGCAGGAGTAAACTACTATGTTGGTCTCAGCTTGAGCAGCAGGAGTGAACTACTATGGTGGTCTCAGCTGGAGCAGCAGGAGTGAACTACTATGGTGGTCTCAGCTGGAGCAGTAGGTGTGAACTACTATGTTGGTCTCAGCTGGAGCAGTAGGAGTGAACTACTATGTTGGTCTCAGCTGCAGCAGTAGGAGTGAACTACTATGTTGGTCTCAGCTGGAGCAGTAGGAGTGAACTACTATGTTGGTCTCAGCTGGAGCAGTAGGAGTGAACTACTATGTTGGTCTCAGCCGGAGCAGTACTATGTTGGCCTCAGCTGGATCAGCAGGAGTGAACTACTAAGTTGGTCTCAGCTGGAGCAGTAGGAGTGAACTACTATGTTGGTCTCAGCTGGAGCAGTAGGAGTGAACTACTATGTTGGTCTCAGCTGGAGCAGTACTATGTTGGCCTCAGCTTGATCAGCAGGAGGGAACTACTATGTTGGTCTCAGCTGGAGCAGTAGGAGTGAACTACTATGTTGGTCTCAGCTGGAGCAGTAGGAGTGAACTACTATGTTGGTCTCAGCTGGAGCAGTACTATGTTGGCCTCAGCTGGAGCAGCAGGAGTGAACTACTATGTTGGCCTCAGCCGGAGCAGTAGGAGTGAACTACTATGTTTGTCTCAGCTGGAGCAGTGGGAGTGACCTACTATGTTGGTCTCAGCTGGAGCAGCAGGAGTGAACTACTATGTTGGTCTCAGCTAGAGCAGCAGGAGTGAACTACTATGTTGGTCTCAGCTGGAGCAGCAGGAGTGAACTACTATGTTGGTCTCAGCTGGAGCAGCAGGAGTGAACTACTATGTTGGTCTCAGCTGGAGCAGCAGGTGTGAACTACTATGTTGGTCTCAGCTGGAGCAGTAGGAGTGAACTACTATGTTGGTCTCAGCTGGAGCAGCAGGAGTGAACTACTATGTTGGTCTCAGCTGGAGCAGCAGGAGTGAACTATTATGTTGGTCTCAGCTGTAGCAGTAGGTATGAACTACTATGTTGGTCTCAGCTGGAGCAGCAGTAGGAGTGAACTACTATGTTGGTCTTGGCTGCAGCAGTAGGAGTGAACTACTATGTTGGTCTCAGCTGGAGTAGCAGGAGTAAACTACTATGTTGGTCTCAGCTTGAGCAGCAGGAGTGAACTACTATGGTGGTCTCAGCTGGAGCGGTAGGAGTGAACTACTATGTTGGTCTCAGCTGGAGCAGTAGGAGTGAACTACTATGTTGGTCTCAGCTGGAGCAGTACTATGTTGGCCTCAGCTGGAGCAGCAGGAGTGAACTACTATGTTGGCCTCAGCCTTAGCAGTAGGAGTGAACTACTATGTTGGTCTCAGCTGGAGCAGTAGGAGTGAACTACTATGTTGGTCTCAGCTGGAGCAGTAGGAGTGAACTACTATGTTGGTCTCAGCTGGAGCAGTACTATGTTGGCCTCAGCTGGAGCAGCAGGAGTGAACTACTATGTTGGTCTCAGCTGGAGCAGTAGGTGTTAACTACTATGTTGGCCTCAGCTGGAGCAGTAGGAGTAAACTACTATGTTGGTCTCAGCTGGAGCAGCAGGAGTGAACTACTATGTTGGTCTCAGATGGAGCAGCAGGAGTGAACTACTATGTTGGTCTCAGCTGGAGCAGTTGGTGTGAACTACTATGTTGGCCTTAGCTGGAGCAGTACTATGTTGGTCTCAGCTGGAGCAGTAGGAGTGAACTACTATGTTGGTCTCAGCTGGAGCAGTAGGAGTGAACTACTATGTTGGTCTCAGCTGGAGCAGTAGGTGTGAACTACTATGTTGGTCTCAGCTGGAGCAGCAGGAGTGAACTATTATGTTGGTCTCAGCTGTAGCAGTAGGTATGAACTACTATGTTGGTCTCAGCTGGAGCAGTAGGAGTGAACTACTATGTTGGCCTCAGCTGGAGCAGCAGGAGTGAACTACTATGTTGGTCTCAGCTGGAGCAGCAGGAGTGAACTACTATGTTGCTCTCAGCTGGAGCAGTAGGAGTGAACTACTATGTTGGTCTCAGCTGTAGCAGTAGGTATGAACTAATATGTTGGTCTCAGCTGGAGCAGCAGTAGGTGTGAACTACTATGTTGGTCTTGGCTGCAGCAGTAGGAGTGAACTACTATGTTGGTCTCAGCTGGAGCAGCAGGAGTGAACTATTATGGTGGTCTCAGCTGGAGCAGCAGGAGTGAACTACTATGGTGGTCTCAGCTGGAGCAGTAGGTGTGAACTACTATGTTGGTCTCAGCTGGAGCAGTAGGAGTGAACTACTATGTTGGTCTCAGCTGCAGCAGTAGGAGTGAACTACAATGTTGGTCTCAGCTGGAGCAGTAGGAGTGAACTACTAAGTTGGTCTCAGCTGGAGCAGTAGGAGTGAACTACTATGTTGGTCTCAGCTGGAGGAGTACTATGTTGGCTCAGCTGGATCAGCAGGAGTGAACTACTATGTTGATCTCAGCTGGAGCAACACTATGTTGGCCTCAGCCGGATCAGCAGGAGTGAACTACTATGTTGGTCTCAGCTGGAGCAGTAGGAGTGAATTACTATGTTGGTCTCAGCTGGAGCAGTAGGAGTGAACTACTATGTTGGTCTCAGCTGGAGCAGTACTATGTTGGCCTCAGCTGGATCAGCAGGAGTGAACTACTATGTTGGTCTCAGCTGTAGCAGTAGGTATGAACTACTATGTTGGTCTCAGCTGGAGCAGCAGTAGGAGTGAACTACTATGTTGGTCTTGGCTGCAGCAGTAGGAGTGAACTACTATGTTGGTCTCAGCTGGAGTAGCAGGAGTAAACTACTATGTTGGTCTCAGCTTGAGCAGCAGGAGTGAACTACTATGGTGGTCTCAGCTGGAGCGGTAGGAGTGAACTACTATGTTGGTCTCAGCTGGAGCAGTAGGAGTGAACTACTATGTTGGTCTCAGCTGGAGCAGTACTATGTTGGCCTCAGCTGGAGCAGCAGGAGTGAACTACTATGTTGGCCTCAGCCGGAGCAGTAGGAGTGAACTACTATGTTTGTCTCAGCTGGAGCAGTAGGAGTGAACTACTATGTTGGTCTCAGCTGGAGCAGCAGGAGTGAACTACTATGTTGGTCTCAGCTAGAGCAGCAGGAGTGAACTACTATGTTGGTCTCAGCTGGAGCAGCAGGAGTGAACTACTATGTTGGTCTCAGCTGGAGCAGCAGGAGTGAACTACTATGTTGGTCTCAGCTGGAGCAGCAGGTGTGAACTACTATGTTGGTCTCAGCTGGAGCAGTAGGAGTGAACTACTATGTTGGTCTCAGCTGGAGCAGCAGGAGTGAACTACTATGTTGGTCTCAGCTGGAGCAGCAGGAGTGAACTATTATGTTGGTCTCAGCTGTAGCAGTAGGTATGAACTACTATGTTGGTCTCAGCTGGAGCAGCAGTAGGAGTGAACTACTATGTTGGTCTTGGCTGCAGCAGTAGGAGTGAACTACTATGTTGGTCTCAGCTGGAGTAGCAGGAGTAAACTACTATGTTGGTCTCAGCTTGAGCAGCAGGAGTGAACTACTATGGTGGTCTCAGCTGGAGCGGTAGGAGTGAACTACTATGTTGGTCTCAGCTGGAGCAGTAGGAGTGAACTACTATGTTGGTCTCAGCTGGAGCAGTACTATGTTGGCCTCAGCTGGAGCAGCAGGAGTGAACTACTATGTTGGCCTCAGCCTTAGCAGTAGGAGTGAACTACTATGTTGGTCTCAGCTGGAGCAGTAGGAGTGAACTACTATGTTGGTCTCAGCTGGAGCAGTAGGAGTGAACTACTATGTTGGTCTCAGCTGGAGCAGTACTATGTTGGCCTCAGCTGGAGCAGCAGGAGTGAACTACTATGTTGGCCTCAGCTGGAGCAGTAGGTGTGAACTACTATGTTGGCCTCAGCTGGAGCAGTAGGAGTAAACTACTATGTTGGTCTCAGCTGGAGCAGCAGGAGTGAACTACTATGTTGGTCTCAGATGGAGCAGCAGGAGTGAACTACTATGTTGGTCTCAGCTGGAGCAGTTGGTGTGAACTACTATGTTGGCCTTAGCTGGAGCAGTACTATGTTGGTCTCAGCTGGAGCAGTAGGAGTGAACTACTATGTTGGTCTCAGCTGGAGCAGTAGGAGTGAACTACTATGTTGGTCTCAGCTGGAGCAGTAGGTGTGAACTACTATGTTGGTCTCAGCTGGAGCAGCAGGAGTGAACTATTATGTTGGTCTCAGCTGTAGCAGTAGGTATGAACTACTATGTTGGTCTCAGCTGGAGCAGTAGGAGTGAACTACTATGTTGGCCTCAGCTGGAGCAGCAGGAGTGAACTACTATGTTGGTCTCAGCTGGAGCAGCAGGAGTGAACTACTATGTTGCTCTCAGCTGGAGCAGTAGGAGTGAACTACTATGTTGGTCTCAGCTGTAGCAGTAGGTATGAACTAATATGTTGGTCTCAGCTGGAGCAGCAGTAGGTGTGAACTACTATGTTGGTCTTGGCTGCAGCAGTAGGAGTGAACTACTATGTTGGTCTCAGCTGGAGCAGCAGGAGTGAACTATTATGGTGGTCTCAGCTGGAGCAGCAGGAGTGAACTACTATGGTGGTCTCAGCTGGAGCAGTAGGTGTGAACTACTATGTTGGTCTCAGCTGGAGCAGTAGGAGTGAACTACTATGTTGGTCTCAGCTGCAGCAGTAGGAGTGAACTACAATGTTGGTCTCAGCTGGAGCAGTAGGAGTGAACTACTATGTTGGTCTCAGCTGGAGCAGTAGGAGTGAACTACTATGTTGGTCTCAGCTGGAGGAGTACTATGTCGGCTCAGCTGGATCAGCAGGAGTGAACTACTATGTTGATCTCAGCTGGAGCAACACTATGTTGGCCTCAGCCGGATCAGCAGGAGTGAACTACTATGTTGGTCTCAGCTGGAGCAGTAGGTATGAACTACTATGTTGGTCTCAGCTGGAGCAGCAGTAGGAGTGAACTACTATGTTGGTCTTGGCTGCAGCAGTAGCAGTGAACTACTATGTTGGTCTCAGCTGGAGTAGCAGGAGTAAACTACTATGTTGGTCTCAGCTTGAGCAGCAGGAGTGAACTACTATGGTGGTCTCAGCTGGAGCAGCAGGAGTGAACTACTATGGTGGTCTCAGCTGGAGCAGTAGGTGTGAACTACTATGTTGGTCTCAGCTGGAGCAGTAGGAGTGAACTACTATGTTGGTCTCAGCTGCAGCAGTAGGAGTGAACTACTATGTTGGTCTCAGCTGGAGCAGTAGGAGTGAACTACTATGTTGGTCTCAGCTGGAGCAGTAGGAGTGAACTACTATGTTGGTCTCAGCCGGAGCAGTACTATGTTGGCCTCAGCTGGATCAGCAGGAGTGAACTACTAAGTTGGTCTCAGCTGGAGCAGTAGGAGTGAACTACTATGTTGGTCTCAGCTGGAGCAGTAGGAGTGAACTACTATGTTGGTCTCAGCTGGAGCAGTACTATGTTGGCCTCAGCCTTAGCAGTAGGAGTGAACTACTATGTTGGTCTCAGCTGGAGCAGTAGGAGTGAACTACTATGTTGGTCTCAGCTGGAGCAGTAGGAGTGAACTACTATGTTGGTCTCAGCTGGAGCAGTACTATGTTGGCCTCAGCTGGAGCAGCAGGAGTGAACTACTATGTTGGCCTCAGCCGGAGCAGTAGGAGTGAACTACTATGTTTGTCTCAGCTGGAGCAGTGGGAGTGACCTACTATGTTGGTCTCAGCTGGAGCAGCAGGAGTGAACTACTATGTTGGTCTCAGCTAGAGCAGCAGGAGTGAACTACTATGTTGGTCTCAGCTGGAGCAGCAGGAGTGAACTACTATGTTGGTCTCAGCTGGAGCAGCAGGAGTGAACTACTATGTTGGTCTCAGCTGGAGCAGCAGGTGTGAACTACTATGTTGGTCTCAGCTGGAGCAGTAGGAGTGAACTACTATGTTGGTCTCAGCTGGAGCAGCAGGAGTGAACTACTATGTTGGTCTCAGCTGGAGCAGCAGGAGTGAACTATTATGTTGGTCTCAGCTGTAGCAGTAGGTATGAACTACTATGTTGGTCTCAGCTGGAGCAGCAGTAGGAGTGAACTACTATGTTGGTCTTGGCTGCAGCAGTAGGAGTGAACTACTATGTTGGTCTCAGCTGGAGTAGCAGGAGTAAACTACTATGTTGGTCTCAGCTTGAGCAGCAGGAGTGAACTACTATGGTGGTCTCAGCTGGAGCGGTAGGAGTGAACTACTATGTTGGTCTCAGCTGGAGCAGTAGGAGTGAACTACTATGTTGGTCTCAGCTGGAGCAGTACTATGTTGGCCTCAGCTGGAGCAGCAGGAGTGAACTACTATGTTGGCCTCAGCCTTAGCAGTAGGAGTGAACTACTATGTTGGTCTCAGCTGGAGCAGTAGGAGTGAACTACTATGTTGGTCTCAGCTGGAGCAGTAGGAGTGAACTACTATGTTGGTCTCAGCTGGAGCAGTACTATGTTGGCCTCAGCTGGAGCAGCAGGAGTGAACTACTATGTTGGCCTCAGCTGGAGCAGTAGGTGTGAACTACTATGTTGGCCTCAGCTGGAGCAGTAGGAGTAAACTACTATGTTGGTCTCAGCTGGAGCAGCAGGAGTGAACAACTATGTTGGTCTCAGATGGAGCAGCAGGAGTGAACTACTATGTTGGTCTCAGCTGGAGCAGTTGGTGTGAACTACTATGTTGGCCTTAGCTGGAGCAGTACTATGTTGGTCTCAGCTGGAGCAGTAGGAGTGAACTACTATGTTGGTCTCAGCTGGAGCAGTAGGAGTGAACTACTATGTTGGTCTCAGCTGGAGCAGTAGGTGTGAACTACTATGTTGGTCTCAGCTGGAGCAGCAGGAGTGAACTATTATGTTGGTCTCAGCTGTAGCAGTAGGTATGAACTACTATGTTGGTCTCAGCTGGAGCAGTAGGAGTGAACTACTATGTTGGCCTCAGCTGGAGCAGCAGGAGTGAACTACTATGTTGGTCTCAGCTGGAGCAGCAGGAGTGAACTACTATGTTGCTCTCAGCTGGAGCAGTAGGAGTGAACTACTATGTTGGTCTCAGCTGTAGCAGTAGGTATGAACTAATATGTTGGTCTCAGCTGGAGCAGCAGTAGGTGTGAACTACTATGTTGGTCTTGGCTGCAGCAGTAGGAGTGAACTACTATGTTGGTCTCAGCTGGAGCAGCAGGAGTGAACTATTATGGTGGTCTCAGCTGGAGCAGCAGGAGTGAACTACTATGGTGGTCTCAGCTGGAGCAGTAGGTGTGAACTACTATGTTGGTCTCAGCTGGAGCAGTAGGAGTGAACTACTATGTTGGTCTCAGCTGCAGCAGTAGGAGTGAACTACAATGTTGGTCTCAGCTGGAGCAGTAGGAGTGAACTACTATGTTGGTCTCAGCTGGAGCAGTAGGAGTGAACTACTATGTTGGTCTCAGCTGGAGGAGTACTATGTTGGCTCAGCTGGATCAGCAGGAGTGAACTACTATGTTGATCTCAGCTGGAGCAACACTATGTTGGCCTCAGCCGGATCAGCAGGAGTGAACTACTATGTTGGTCTCAGCTGGAGCAGTAGGAGTGAATTACTATGTTGGTCTCAGCTGGAGCAGTAGGAGTGAACTACTATGTTGGTCTCAGCTGGAGCAGTACTATGTTGGCCTCAGCTGGATCAGCAGGAGTGAACTACTATGTTGGTCTCAGCTGGAGCAGTACTATGTTGGCCTCAGCTGGAGCAGCAGGAGTGAACTACTATGTTGGCCTCAGCCTTAGCAGTAGGAGTGAACTACTATGTTGGTCTCAGCTGGAGCAGTAGGAGTGAACTACTATGTTGGTCTCAGCTGGAGCAGTAGGAGTGAACTACTATGTTGGTCTCAGCTGGAGCAGTACTATGTTGGCCTCAGCTGGAGCAGCAGGAGTGAACTACTATGTTGGCCTCAGCTGGAGCAGTAGGTGTGAACTACTATGTTGGCCTCAGCTGGAGCAGTAGGAGTAAACTACTATGTTGGTCTCAGCTGGAGCAGCAGGAGTGAATTACTATGTTGGTCTCAGATGGAGCAGCAGCAGTGAACTACTATGTTGGTCTCAGCTGGAGCAGTTGGTGTGAACTACTATGTTGGCCTTAGCTGGAGCAGTACTATGTTGGTCTCAGCTGGAGCAGTAGGGGTGAACTACTATGTTGGTCTCAGCTGGAGCAGTAGGAGTGAACTACTATGTTGGTCTCAGCTGGAGCAGTAGGTGTGAACTACTATGTTGGTCTCAGCTGGAGCAGCAGGAGTGAACTATTATGTTGGTCTCAGCTGTAGCAGTAGGTATGAACTACTATGTTGGTCTCAGCTGGAGCAGTAGGAGTGAACTACTATGTTGGCCTCAGCTGGAGCAGCAGGAGTGAACTACTATGTTGGTCTCAGCTGGAGCAGCAGGAGTGAACTACTATGTTGCTCTCAGCTGGAGCAGTAGGAGTGAACTACTATGTTGGTCTCAGCTGTAGCAGTAGGTATGAACTAATATGTTGGTCTCAGCTGGAGCAGCAGTAGGTGTGAACTACTATGTTGGTCTTGGCTGCAGCAGTAGGAGTGAACTACTATGTTGGTCTCAGCTGGAGTAGCAGGAGTGAACTATTATGGTGGTCTCAGCTGGAGCAGCAGGAGTGAACTACTATGGTGGTCTCAGCTGGAGCAGTAGGTGTGAACTACTATGTTGGTCTCAGCTGGAGCAGTAGGAGTGAACTACTATGTTGGTCTCAGCTGCAGCAGTAGGAGTGAACTACAATGTTGGTCTCAGCTGGAGCAGTAGGAGTGAACTACTATGTTGGTCTCAGCTGGAGCAGTAGGAGTGAACTACTATGTTGGTCTCAGCTGGAGGAGTACTATGTTGGCTCAGCTGGATCAGCAGGAGTGAACTACTATGTTGATCTCAGCTGGAGCAACACTATGTTGGCCTCAGCCGGATCAGCAGGAGTGAACTACTATGTTGGTCTCAGCTGGAGCAGTAGGAGTGAATTACTATGTTGGTCTCAGCTGGAGCAGTAGGAGTGAACTACTATGTTGGTCTCAGCTGGAGCAGTACTATGTTGGCCTCAGCTGGATCAGCAGGAGTGAACTACTATGTTGGTCTCAGCTGTAGCAGTAGGTATGAACTACTATGTTGGTCTCAGCTGGAGCAGCAGTAGGAGTGAACTACTATGTTGGTCTTGGCTGCAGCAGTAGGAGTGAACTACTATGTTGGTCTCAGCTGGAGTAGCAGGAGTAAACTACTATGTTGGTCTCAGCTTGAGCAGCAGGAGTGAACTACTATGGTGGTCTCAGCTGGAGCGGTAGGAGTGAACTACTATGTTGGTCTCAGCTGGAGCAGTAGGAGTGAACTACTATGTTGGTCTCAGCTGGAGCAGTACTATGTTGGCCTCAGCTGGAGCAGCAGGAGTGAACTACTATGTTGGCCTCAGCCGGAGCAGTAGGAGTGAACTACTATGTTGGTCTCAGCTGGAGCAGTAGGAGTGAACTACTATGTTGGTCTCAGCTGGAGCAGTAGGAGTGAACTACTATGTTGGTCTCAGCTGGAGCAGTACTATGTTGGCCTCAGCTGGAGCAGCAGGAGTGAACTACTATGTTGGCCTCAGCTGGAGCAGTAGGTGTGAACTACTATGTTGGCCTCAGCTGGAGCAGTAGGAGTAAACTACTATGTTGGTCTCAGCTGGAGCAGCAGGAGTGAACTACTATGTTGGTCTCAGATGGAGCAGCAGGAGTGAACTACTATGTTGGTCTCAGCTGGAGCAGTTGGTGTGAACTACTATGTTGGTCTCAGCTGGAGCAGCAGGAGTGAACTACTATGTTGGTCTCAGCTGGAGCAGCAGGAGTGAACTACTATGTTGGTCTCAGCTGGAGCAGCAGGAGTGAACTACTATGTTGGTCTCAGCTGGAGCAGTAGGAGTGAACTACTATGTTGGTCTCAGCTGTAGCAGTAGGTATGAACTACTATGTTGGTCTCAGCTGGAGCAGCAGTAGGTGTGAACTACTATGTTGGTCTTGGCTGCAGCAGTAGGAGTGAACTACTATGTTGGTCTCAGCTGGAGTAGCAGGAGTAAACTACTATGTTGGTCTCAGCTTGAGCAGCAGGAGTGAACTACTATGGTGGTCTCAGCTGGAGCAGCAGGAGTGAACTACTATGGTGGTCTCAGCTGGAGCAGTAGGTGTGAACTACTATGTTGGTCTCAGCTGGAGCAGTAGGAGTGAACTACTATGTTGGTCTCAGCTGGAGCAGTACTATGTTGGCCTCAGCTGGATCAGCAGGAGTGAACTACTATGTTGGTCTCAGCTGGAGCAGTACTATGTTGGCCTCAGCTGGAGCAGCAGGAGTGAACTACTATGTTGGCCTCAGCCTTAGCAGTAGGAGTGAACTACTATGTTGGTCTCAGCTGGAGCAGTAGGAGTGAACTACTATGTTGGTCTCAGCTGGAGCAGTAGGAGTGAACTACTATGTTGGTCTCAGCTGGAGCAGTACTATGTTGGCCTCAGCTGGAGCAGCAGGAGTGAACTACTATGTTGGCCTCAGCTGGAGCAGTAGGTGTGAACTACTATGTTGGCCTCAGCTGGAGCAGTAGGAGTAAACTACTATGTTGGTCTCAGCTGGAGCAGCAGGAGTGAATTACTATGTTGGTCTCAGATGGAGCAGCAGCAGTGAACTACTATGTTGGTCTCAGCTGGAGCAGTTGGTGTGAACTACTATGTTGGCCTTAGCTGGAGCAGTACTATGTTGGTCTCAGCTGGAGCAGTAGGGGTGAACTACTATGTTGGTCTCAGCTGGAGCAGTAGGAGTGAACTACTATGTTGGTCTCAGCTGGAGCAGTAGGTGTGAACTACTATGTTGGTCTCAGCTGGAGCAGCAGGAGTGAACTATTATGTTGGTCTCAGCTGTAGCAGTAGGTATGAACTACTATGTTGGTCTCAGCTGGAGCAGTAGGAGTGAACTACTATGTTGGCCTCAGCTGGAGCAGCAGGAGTGAACTACTATGTTGGTCTCAGCTGGAGCAGCAGGAGTGAACTACTATGTTGCTCTCAGCTGGAGCAGTAGGAGTGAACTACTATGTTGGTCTCAGCTGTAGCAGTAGGTATGA
The DNA here is from genome assembly GCA_022114975.2 of Lampris megalopsis. NCBI lineage: Eukaryota > Metazoa > Chordata > Actinopteri > Lampriformes > Lampridae > Lampris > Lampris megalopsis. The sequence goes on from JAJHIY020000431.1 coordinate 6,542,755, forward strand.
ACTAATATGTTGGTCTCAGCTGGAGCAGCAGTAGGTGTGAACTACTATGTTGGTCTTGGCTGCAGCAGTAGGAGTGAACTACTATGTTGGTCTCAGCTGGAGTAGCAGGAGTGAACTATTATGGTGGTCTCAGCTGGAGCAGCAGGAGTGAACTACTATGGTGGTCTCAGCTGGAGCAGTAGGTGTGAACTACTATGTTGGTCTCAGCTGGAGCAGTAGGAGTGAACTACTATGTTGGTCTCAGCTGCAGCAGTAGGAGTGAACTACAATGTTGGTCTCAGCTGGAGCAGTAGGAGTGAACTACTATGTTGGTCTCAGCTGGAGCAGTAGGAGTGAACTACTATGTTGGTCTCAGCTGGAGGAGTACTATGTTGGCTCAGCTGGATCAGCAGGAGTGAACTACTATGTTGATCTCAGCTGGAGCAACACTATGTTGGCCTCAGCCGGATCAGCAGGAGTGAACTACTATGTTGGTCTCAGCTGGAGCAGTAGGAGTGAATTACTATGTTGGTCTCAGCTGGAGCAGTAGGAGTGAACTACTATGTTGGTCTCAGCTGGAGCAGTACTATGTTGGCCTCAGCTGGATCAGCAGGAGTGAACTACTATGTTGGTCTCAGCTGTAGCAGTAGGTATGAACTACTATGTTGGTCTCAGCTGGAGCAGCAGTAGGAGTGAACTACTATGTTGGTCTTGGCTGCAGCAGTAGGAGTGAACTACTATGTTGGTCTCAGCTGGAGTAGCAGGAGTAAACTACTATGTTGGTCTCAGCTTGAGCAGCAGGAGTGAACTACTATGGTGGTCTCAGCTGGAGCGGTAGGAGTGAACTACTATGTTGGTCTCAGCTGGAGCAGTAGGAGTGAACTACTATGTTGGTCTCAGCTGGAGCAGTACTATGTTGGCCTCAGCTGGAGCAGCAGGAGTGAACTACTATGTTGGCCTCAGCCGGAGCAGTAGGAGTGAACTACTATGTTGGTCTCAGCTGGAGCAGTAGGAGTGAACTACTATGTTGGTCTCAGCTGGAGCAGTAGGAGTGAACTACTATGTTGGTCTCAGCTGGAGCAGTACTATGTTGGCCTCAGCTGGAGCAGCAGGAGTGAACTACTATGTTGGTCTCAGCTGGAGCAGTTGGTGTGAACTACTATGTTGGTCTCAGCTGGAGCAGCAGGAGTGAACTACTATGTTGGTCTCAGCTGGAGCAGCAGGAGTGAACTACTATGTTGGTCTCAGCTGGAGCAGCAGGAGTGAACTACTATGTTGGTCTCAGCTGGAGCAGTAGGAGTGAACTACTATGTTGGTCTCAGCTGTAGCAGTAGGTATGAACTACTATGTTGGTCTCAGCTGGAGCAGCAGTAGGTGTGAACTACTATGTTGGTCTTGGCTGCAGCAGTAGGAGTGAACTACTATGTTGGTCTCAGCTGGAGTAGCAGGAGTAAACTACTATGTTGGTCTCAGCTGGAGCAGCAGGAGTGAACTACTATGGTGGTCTCAGCTGGAGCAGCAGGAGTGAACTACTATGGTGGTCTCAGCTGGAGCAGTAGGTGTGAACTACTATGTTGGTCTCAGCTGGAGCAGTAGGAGTGAACTACTATGTTGGTCTCAGCTGCAGTAGTAGGAGTGAACTACTATGTTGGTCTCAGCTGGAGCAGTAGGAGTGAACTACTATGTTGGTCTCAGCTGGAGCAGTAGGAGTGAACTACTATGTTGGTCTCAGCTGGAGGAGTACTATGTTGGCTCAGCTGGATCAGCAGGAGTGAACTACTATGTTGATCTCAGCTGGAGTAACACTATGTTGGCCTCAGCTGGATCAGCAGGAGTGAACTACTATGTTGGTCTCAGCTGGAGCAGTAGGAGTGAACTACTATGTTGGTCTCAGCTGGAGCAGTAGGAGTGAACTACTATGTTGGTCTCAGCTGGAGCAGTACTATGTTGGCCTCAGCTGGATCAGCAGGAGTGAACTACTATGTTGGTCTCAGCTGGAGCAGTAGGAGTGAACTACTATGTTGGTCTCAGCTGGAGCAGTACTATGTTGGCCTCAGCTGGAGCAGCAGGAGTGAACTACTATGTTGGCCTCAGCCGGAGCAGTAGGAGTGAACTACTATGTTGGTCTCAGCTGGAGCAGTAGGAGTGAACTGCTATGGTGGTCTCAGCTGGAGCAGTAGGAGTGAACTACTATGTTGGTCTCAGCTGGAGCAGTACTATGTTGGCCTCAGCTGGAGCAGCAGGAGTGAACTACTATGTTGGCCTCAGCTGGAGCAGTAGGTGTGAATTACTACGTTGGCCTCAGCTGGAGCAGTAGGAGTGAACTACTATGTTGGTCTCAGCTGGAGCAGGAGGTGTGAACTACTATGTTGGTCTCAGCTGGAGCAGTAGGTGTGAACTACTATGTTGGTCTCAGCTGAAGCAGCAGGAGTGAACTACTATGTTGGTCTCAGCTGGAGCAGTAGGTGTGAATTACTATGTTGACATCAGCTGGAGCAGCACTATGTTGGTCTCAGCTGGAGCAGCAGGAGTGAACTACTATGTTGATCTCAGCTGGAGCAGTAGGTGTGAACTACTATGTTGGTCTCAGCTGGAGCAGTAGGAGTGAACTACTATGTTGGTCTCAGTTGGAGCAGTAGGAGTGAACTACTATGTTGGTCTCAGCTGGAGCAGTAGGAGTGAACCACTATGTTGGCCTCAGCTGGAGCAGTAGGTGTGAACTACTACGTTGGCCTCAGCTGGAGCAGTAGGAGTGAACTACTATGTTGGTCTCAGCTGGAGCAGCAGGTGTGAACTACTATGTTGGTCTCAGCTGGAGCAGTAGGAATGAACTACTATGTTGGTCTCAGCTGGAGCAGCAGTAGGAGTGAACTACTATGTTGGTGTCAGCTAGAGCAGCAGGAGTGAACTACTATGTTGGTCTCAGCTGGAGCAGTAGGAGTGAACTACTATGTTGGTCTCAGCTGGAGCAGTAGGAGTGAACCACTATGTTGGCCTCAGCTGGAGCAGTAGGTGTGAACTACTACGTTGGCCTCAGCTGGAGCAGTAGGAGTGAACTACTATGTTGGTCTCAGCTGGAGCAGCAGGTGTGAACTACTATGTTGGTCTCAGCTGGAGCAGTAGGAATGAACTACTATGTTGGTCTCAGCTGGAGCAGCAGGAGTGAACTACTATGTTGGTGTCAGCTAGAGCAGCAGGAGTGAACTACTATGTTGGTCTCAGCTGGAGCAGCAGGAGTGAACTACTATGTTGGCCTCAGCTGGAGCAGTAGGAGTGAACTACTATGTTGGTCTCAGCTGGAGCAGTACTATGTTGGCCTCAGCTGGAGCAGCAGGAGTGAACTACTATGTTGGCCTCAGCTGGAGCAGTAGGTGTGAACTACTACGTTGGCCTCAGCTGGAGCAGCAGGAGTGAACCACTATGTTGGTCTCAGCTGGAGCAGCAGGTGTGAACTACTATGTTGGTCTCAGCTGGAGCAGTAGGAATGAACTACTATGTTGGTCTCAGCTGGAGCAGCAGGAGTGAACTACTATGTTGGTCTCAGCTAGAGCAGCAGGAGTGAACTACTACGTTGGCCTCAGCTGGAGCAGCAGGAGTGAACTACTATGTTGGCCTCAGCTGGACAAGTAGGAGTGAACTACTATGTTGGTCTCAGCTGGAGCAGTAGGAGTGAACTACTATGTTGCTCTCAGCTGGAGCAGTAGGTGTGAACTACTATGTTGGTCTCAGATGGAGCAGCAGGAGTGAACTACTATGTTGGTCTCAGCTGGAGCAGTAGGTGTGAACTACTATGTTGGTCTCAGATGGAGCAGCAGGAGTGAACTACTATTTTGGTCTCAGCTGGAGCAGGAGGTGTGAACTACTATGTTGGCCTCAGCTGGAGCAGTACTATGTTGGTCTCAGCTGGAGCAGTAGGAGTGAACTACTATGTTGGCCTCAGCTGGAACAGTAGGAGTGAACTACTATGTTGGCCTCAGCTGGAGCAGTAGGAGTGAGCTACTATGTTGATCTCAGCTGGAGCAGCTGGAGTTAACTACTATGTTGGTCTCAGCTGGAGCAGTAGGAGTGAACTACAATGTTGGTCTCAGCTGGAGCAGTACTAGGTTGGTCTCAGCTGGAGCAGTAGGAGTGAACTACTATGTTGGTCTCAGCTGGAGCAGTAGGAGTGAACTACTATGTTGGTCTCAGCTGGAGCAGTAGGAGTGAACTACTATGTTGGTCTCAGCTGTAGCAGTAGGTATGAACTACTATGTTGGTCTCAGCTGGAGCAGTAGGTGTGAACTACTATGTTGGTCTCAGCTGTAGCAGTAGGTATGAACTACTATGTTGGTCTCAGCTGGAGCAGTAGGAGTGAACTACTATGTTGGCCTCAGCTGGAGCAGCAGGAGTGAACTACTATGTTGGTCTCAGCTCGAGCAGCTGGAGTGAACTACTATGTTGGTCTCAGCTGGAGCAGTAGGAGTGAACTACTATGTTTGTCTCAGCTGTAGCAGTAGGTATGAACTACTATGTTGGTCTCAGCTGGAGCAGTAGGAGTGAACTACTATGTTGGTCTCAGCTGGAGCAGTAGGAGTGAACTACTATGTTGGTCTCAGCTGGAGCAGTAGGAGTGAACTACTATGTTGGTCTCAGCTGTAGCAGTAGGTATGAACTACTATGTTGGTCTCAGCTGGAGCAGTAGGTGTGAACTACTATGTTGGTCTCAGCTGTAGCAGTAGGTATGAACTACTATGTTGGTCTCAGCTGGAGCAGTAGGAGTGAACTACTATGTTGGCCTCAGCTGGAGCAGCAGGAGTGAACTACTATGTTGGTCTCAGCTCGAGCAGCTGGAGTGAACTACTATGTTGGTCTCAGCTGGAGCAGTAGGAGTGAACTACTATGTTTGTCTCAGCTGTAGCAGTAGGTATGAACTACTATGTTGGTCTCAGCTGGAGCAGCAGTAGGAGTGAACTACTATGTTGGTCTTGGCTGCAGCAGTAGGAGTGAACTACTATGTTGGTCTCAGCTGGAGTAGCAGGAGTAAACTACTATGTTGGTCTCAGCTTGAGCAGCAGGAGTGAACTACTATGGTGGTCTCAGCTGGAGCAGCAGGAGTAAACTACTATGGTGGTCTAGGCTGGAGCAGTAGGTGTGAACTACTATGTTGGTCTCAGCTGGAGCAGTAGGAGTGAACTACTATGTTGGTCTCAGCTGCAGCAGTAGGAGTGAACTACTATGTTTGTCTCAGCTGTAGCAGTAGGAGTGAACTACTATGTTGGTCTCAGCTGGAGCAGTAGGAGTGAACTACTATGTTGGTCTCAGCTGGAGCAGTACTATGTTGGCCTCAGCTGGATCAGTAGGAGTGAAATACTATGTTGGTCTCAGCTGGAGCAATACTATGTTGGCCTCAGCTGGATCAGCAGGAGTGAACTACTATGTTGGCCTCAGCTGGACAAGTAGGAGTGAACTACTATGTTGGTCTCAGCTGGAGCAGTAGGAGTGAACTACTATGTTGCTCTCAGCTGGAGCAGTAGGTGTGAACTACTATGTTGGTCTCAGATGGAGCAGCAGGAGTGAACTACTATGTTGGTCTCAGCTGGAGCAGTAGGTGTGAACTACTATGTTGGTCTCAGATGGAGCAGCAGGAGTGAACTACTATTTTGGTCTCAGCTGGAGCAGTAGGTGTGAACTACTATGTTGGCCTCAGCTGGAGCAGTACTATGTTGGTCTCAGCTGGAGCAGTAGGAGTGAACTACTATGTTGGCCTCAGCTGGAACAGTAGGAGTGAACTACTATGTTGGCCTCAGCTGGAGCAGTAGGAGTGAGCTACTATGTTGATCTCAGCTGGAGCAGCTGGAGTGAACTACTATGTTGGTCTCAGCTGGAGCAGTAGGAGTGAACTACTATGTTGGTCTCAGCTGGAGCAGTACTAGGTTGGTCTCAGCTGGAGCAGTAGGAGTGAACTACTATGTTGGTCTCAGCTGGAGCAGTAGGAGTGAACTACTATGTTGGTCTCAGCTGGAGCAGTAGGTGTAAACTACTATGTTGGTCTCAGCTCGAGCAGCAGGAGTGAACTACTATGTTGGTCTCAGCTGTAGCAGTAGGTATGAACTACTATGTTGGTCTCAGCTGGAGCAGTAGGAGTGAACTACTATGTTGGCCTCAGCTGGAGCAGCAGGAGTGAACTACTATGTTGGTCTCAGCTCGAGCAGCAGGAGTGAACTACTATGTTGGTCTCAGCTGGAGCAGTAGGAGTGAACTACTATGTTTGTCTCAGCTGTAGCAGTAGGTAAGAACTACTATGTTGGTCTCAGCTGGAGCAGCAGTAGGAGTGAACTACTATGTTGGTCTTGGCTGCAGCAGTAGGAGTGAACTACTATGTTGGTCTCAGCTGGAGTAGCAGGAGTAAACTACTATGTTGGTCTCAGCTTGAGCAGCAGGAGTGAACTACTATGGTGGTCTCAGCTGGAGCAGCAGGAGTAAACTACTATGGTGGTCTAGGCTGGAGCAGTAGGTGTGAACTACTATGTTGGTCTCAGCTGGAGCAGTAGGAGTGAACTACTATGTTGGTCTCAGCTGCAGCAGTAGGAGTTAACTACTATGTTGGTCTCAGCTGGAGCAGTAGGAGTGAACTACTATGTTGGTCTCAGCTGGAGCAGTAGGAGTGAACTACTATGTTGGTCTCAGCTGGAGGAGTACTATGTTGGCTCAGCTGGATCAGCAGGAGTGAACTACTATGTTGATCTCAGCTGGAGCAACACTATGTTGGCCTCAGCTGGATCAGCAGGAGTGAACTACTATGTTGGTCTCAGCTGGAGCAGTAGGAGTGAATTACTATGTTGGTCTCAGCTGGAGCAGTAGGAGTGAACTACTATGTTGGTCTCAGCTGGAGCAGTACTATGTTGGCCTCAGCTGGATCAGCAGGAGTGAACTACTATGTTGGTCTCAGCTGTAGAAGTAGGTATGAACTACTATGTTGGTCTCAGCTGGAGCAGCAGTAGGAGTGAACTACTATGTTGGTCTTGGCTGCAGCAGTAGGAGTGAACTACTATGTTGGTCTCAGCTGGAGTAGCAGGAGTAAACTACTATGTTGGTCTCAGCTTGAGCAGCAGGAGTGAACTACTATGGTGGTCTCAGCTGGAGCGGTAGGAGTGAACTACTATGTTGGTCTCAGCTGGAGCAGTAGGAGTGAAGTACTATGTTTGTCTCAGCTGTAGCAGTAGGTAAGAACTACTATGTTGGTCTCAGCTGGAGCAGCAGTAGGAGTGAACTACTATGTTGGTCTTGGCTGCAGCAGCAGGAGTGAACTACTATGTTGGTCTCAGCTGGAGTAGCAGGAGTAAACTACTATGTTGGTCTCAGCTTGAGCAGCAGGAGTGAACTACTATGGTGGTCTCAGCTGGAGCAGCAGGAGTAAACTACTATGGTGGTCTAGGCTGGAGCAGTAGGTGTGAACTACTATGTTGGTCTCAGCTGGAGCAGTAGGAGTGAACTACTATGTTGGTCTCAGCTGCAGCAGTAGGAGTTAACTACTATGTTGGTCTCAGCTGGAGCAGTAGGAGTGAACTACTATGTTGGTCTCAGCTGGAGCAGTAGGAGTGAACTACTATGTTGGTCTCAGCTGGAGGAGTACTATGTTGGCTCAGCTGGATCAGCAGGAGTGAACTACTATGTTGATCTCAGCTGGAGCAACACTATGTTGGCCTCAGCTGGATCAGCAGGAGTGAACTACTATGTTGGTCTCAGCTGGAGCAGTAGGAGTGAATTACTATGTTGGTCTCAGCTGGAGCAGTAGGAGTGAACTACTATGTTGGTCTCAGCTGGAGCAGTACTATGTTGGCCTCAGCTGGATCAGCAGGAGTGAACTACTATGTTGGTCTCAGCTGTAGCAGTAGGTATGAACTACTATGTTGGTCTCAGCTGGAGCAGCAGTAGGAGTGAACTACTATGTTGGTCTTGGCTGCAGCAGTAGGAGTGAACTACTATGTTGGTCTCAGCTGGAGTAGCAGGAGTAAACTACTATGTTGGTCTCAGCTTGAGCAGCAGGAGTGAACTACTATGGTGGTCTCAGCTGGAGCGGTAGGAGTGAACTACTATGTTGGTCTCAGCTGGAGCAGTAGGAGTGAACTACTATGTTGGTCTCAGCTGGAGCAGTACTATGTTGGCCTCAGCTGGAGCAGCAGGAGTGAACTACTATGTTGGCCTCAGCCGGAGCAGTAGGAGTGAACTACTATGTTGGTCTCAGCTGGAGCAGTAGGAGTGAACTACTATGTTGGTCTCAGCTGGAGCAGTAGGAGTGAACTACTATGTTGGTCTCAGCTGGAGCAGTACTATGTTGGCCTCAGCTGGAGCAGCAGGAGTGAACTACTATGTTGGCCTCAGCTGGAGCAGTAGGTGTGAACTACTATGTTGGCCTCAGCTGGAGCAGTAGGAGTAAACTACTATGTTGGTCTCAGCTGGAGCAGCAGGAGTGAACTACTATGTTGGTCTCAGATGGAGCAGCAGGAGAGAACTACTACGTTGGTCTCAGCTGGAGCAGTTGGTGTGAACTACTATGTTGGTCTCAGCTGGAGCAGCAGGAGTGAACTACTATGTTGGTCTCAGCTGGAGCAGCAGGAGTGAACTACTATGTTGGTCTCAGCTGGAGCAGCAGGAGTGAACTACTATGTTGGTCTCAGCTGGAGCAGTAGGAGTGAACTACTATGTTGGTCTCAGCTGTAGCAGTAGGTATGAACTACTATGTTGGTCTCAGCTGGAGCAGCAGTAGGTGTGAACTACTATGTTGGTCTTGGCTGCAGCAGTAGGAGTGAACTACTATGTTGGTCTCAGCTGGAGTAGCAGGAGTAAACTACTATGTTGGTCTCAGCTTGAGCAGCAGGAGTGAACTACTATGGGGGTCTCAGCTGGAGCAGCAGGAGTGAACTACTATGGTGGTCTCAGCTGGAGCAGTAGGTGTGAACTTCTATGTTGGTCTCAGCTGGAGCAGTAGGAGTGAACTACTATGTTGGTCTCAGCTGCAGTAGTAGGAGTGAACTACTATGTTGGTCTCAGCTGGAGCAGTAGGAGTGAACTACTATGTTGGTCTCAGCTGGAGCAGTAGGAGTGAACTACTATGTTGGTCTCAGCTGGAGGAGTACTATGTTGGCTCAGCTGGATCAGCAGGAGTGAACTACTATGTTGATCTCAGCTGGAGTAACACTATGTTGGCCTCAGCTGGATCAGCAGGAGTGAACTACTATGTTGGTCTCAGCTGGAGCAGTAGGAGTGAACTACTATGTTGGTCTCAGCTGGAGCAGTAGGAGTGAACTACTATGTTGGTCTCAGCTGGAGCAGTACTATGTTGGCCTCAGCTGGATCAGCAGGAGTGAACTACTATGTTGGTCTCAGCTGGAGCAGTAGGAGTGAACTACTATGTTGGTCTCAGCTGGAGCAGTACTATGTTGGCCTCAGCTGGGGCAGCAGGAGTGAACTACTATGTTGGCCTCAACCGGAGCAGTAGGAGTGAACTACTATGTTGGTCTCAGCTGGAGCAGTAGGAGTGAACTGCTATGGTGGTCTCAGCTGGAGCAGTAGGAGTGAACTACTATGTTGGTCTCAGCTGGAGCAGTACTATGTTGGCCTCAGCTGGAGCAGCAGGAGTGAACTACTATGTTGGCCTCAGCTGGAGCAGTAGGTGTGAATTACTACGTTGGCCTCAGCTGGAGCAGTAGGAGTGAACTACTATGTTGGTCTCAGCTGGAGCAGGAGGTATGAACTACTATGTTGGTCTCAGCTGGAGCAGTAGGTGTGAACTACTATGTTGGTCTCAGCTGAAGCAGCAGGAGTGAACTACTATGTTGGTCTCAGCTGGAGCAGTAGGTGTGAATTACTATGTTGACATCAGCTGGAGCAGCACTATGTTGGTCTCAGCTGGAGCAGCAGGAGTGAACTACTATGTTGATCTCAGCTGGAGCAGTAGGTGTGAACTACTATGTTGGTCTCAGCTGGAGCAGTAGGAGTGAACTACTATGTTGGTCTCAGTTGGAGCAGTAGGAGTGAACTACTATGTTGGTCTCAGCTGGAGCAGTAGGAGTGAACCACTATGTTGGCCTCAGCTGGAGCAGTAGGTGTGAACTACTACGTTGGCCTCAGCTGGAGCAGTAGGAGTGAACTACTATGTTGGTCTCAGCTGGAGCAGAGGGTGTGAACTACTATGTTGGTCTCAGCTGGAGCAGTAGGAATGAACTACTATGTTGGTCTCAGCTGGAGCAGCAGTAGGAGTGAACTACTATGTTGGTGTCAGCTAGAGCAGCAGGAGTGAACTACTATGTTGGTCTCAGCTGGAGCAGTAGGAGTGAACTACTATGTTGGTCTCAGCTGGAGCAGTAGGAGTGAACCACTATGTTGGCCTCAGCTGGAGCAGTAGGTGTGAACTACTACGTTGGCCTCAGCTGGAGCAGTAGGAGTGAACTACTATGTTGGTCTCAGCTGGAGCAGCAGGTGTGAACTACTATGTTGGTCTCAGCTGGAGCAGTAGGAATGAACTACTATGTTGGTCTCAGCTGGAGCAGCAGGAGTGAACTACTATGTTGGTGTCAGCTAGAGCAGCAGGAGTGAACTACTATGTTGGTCTCAGCTGGAGCAGCAGGAGTGAACTACTATGTTGGCCTCAGCTGGAGCAGTAGGAGTGAACTACTATGTTGGTCTCAGCTGGAGCAGTACTATGTTGGCCTCAGCTGGAGCAGCAGGAGTGAACTACTATGTTGGCCTCAGCTGGAGCAGTAGGTGTGAACTACTAAGTTGGCCTCAGCTGGAGCAGCAGGAGTGAACCACTATGTTGGTCTCAGCTGGAGCAGCAGGTGTGAACTACTATGTTGGTCTCAGCTGGAGCAGTAGGAATGAACTACTATGTTGGTCTCAGCTGGAGCAGCAGGAGTGAACTACTATGTTGGTCTCAGCTAGAGCAGCAGGAGTGAACTACTACGTTGGCCTCAGCTGGAGCAGCAGGAGTGAACTACTATGTTGGCCTCAGCTGGACAAGTAGGAGTGAACTACTATGTTGGTCTCAGCTGGAGCAGTAGGAGTGAACTACTATGTTGCTCTCAGCTGGAGCAGTAGGTGTGAACTACTATGTTGGTCTCAGATGGAGCAGCAGGAGTGAACTACTATGTTGGTCTCAGCTGGAGCAGTAGGTGTGAACTACTATGTTGGTCTCAGATGGAGCAGCAGGAGTGAACTACTATTTTGGTCTCAGCTGGAGCAGTAGGTGTGAACTACTATGTTGGCCTCAGCTGGAGCAGTACTATGTTGGTCTCAGCTGGAGCAGTAGGAGTGAACTACTATGTTGGCCTCAGCTGGAACAGTAGGAGTGAACTACTATGTTGGCCTCAGCTGGAGCAGTAGGAGTGAGCTACTATGTTGATCTCAGCTGGAGCAGCTGGAGTGAACTACTATGTTGGTCTCAGCTGGAGCAGTAGGAGTGAACTACTATGTTGGTCTCAGCTGGAGCAGTACTAGGTTGGTCTCAGCTGGAGCAGTAGGAGTGAACTACTATGTTGGTCTCAGCTGGAGCAGTAGGAGTGAACTACTATGTTGGTCTCAGCTGGAGCAGTAGGTGTGAACTACTATGTTGGTCTCAGCTCGAGCAGCAGGAGTGAACTACTATGTTGGTCTCAGCTGTAGCAGTAGGTATGAACTACTATGTTGGTCTCAGCTGGAGCAGTAGGAGTGAACTACTATGTTGGCCTCAGCTGGAGCAGCAGGAGTGAACTACTATGTTGGTCTCAGCTCGAGCAGCAGGAGTGAACTACTATGTTGGTCTCAGCTGGAGCAGTAGGAGTGAACTACTATGTTTGTCTCAGCTGTAGCAGTAGGTATGAACTACTATGTTGGTCTCAGCTGGAGCAGCAGTAGGAGTGAACTACTATGTTGGTCTTGGCTGCAGCAGTAGGAGTGAACTACTATGTTGGTCTCAGCTGGAGTAGCAGGAGTAAACTACTATGTTGGTCTCAGCTTGAGCAGCAGGAGTGAACTACTATGGTGGTCTCAGCTGGAGCAGCAGGAGTAAACTACTATGGTGGTCTAGGCTGGAGCAGTAGGTGTGAACTACTATGTTGGTCTCAGCTGGAGCAGTAGGAGTGAACTACTATGTTGGTCTCAGCTGGAGCAGTACTATGTTGGCCTCAGCTGGATCAGTAGGAGTGAAATACTATGTTGGTCTCAGCTGGAGCAATACTATGTTGGCCTCAGCTGGATCAGCAGGAGTGAACTACTATGTTGGCCTCAGCTGGACAAGTAGGAGTGAACTACTATGTTGGTCTCAGCTGGAGCAGTAGGAGTGAACTACTATGTTGCTCTCAGCTGGAGCAGTAGGTGTGAACTACTATGTTGGTCTCAGATGGAGCAGCAGGAGTGAACTACTATGTTGGTCTCAGCTGGAGCAGTAGGTGTGAACTACTATGTTGGTCTCAGATGGAGCAGCAGGAGTGAACTACTATTTTGGTCTCAGCTGGAGCAGTAGGTGTGAACTACTATGTTGGCCTCAGCTGGAGCAGTACTATGTTGGTCTCAGCTGGAGCAGTAGGAGTGAACTACTATGTTGGCCTCAGCTGGAACAGTAGGAGTGAACTACTATGTTGGCCTCAGCTGGAGCAGTAGGAGTGAGCTACTATGTTGATCTCAGCTGGAGCAGCTGGAGTGAACTACTATGTTGGTCTCAGCTGGAGCAGTAGGAGTGAACTACTATGTTGGTCTCAGCTGGAGCAGTACTAGGTTGGTCTCAGCTGGAGCAGTAGGAGTGAACTACTATGTTGGTCTCAGCTGGAGCAGTAGGTGTGAACTACTATGTTGGTCTCAGCTCGAGCAGCAGGAGTGAACTACTATGTTGGTCTCAGCTGTAGCAGTAGGTATGAACTACTATGTTGGTCTCAGCTGGAGCAGTAGGAGTGAACTACTATGTTGGCCTCAGCTGGAGCAGCAGGAGTGAACTACTATGTTGGTCTCAGCTGGAGCAGCAGGAGTGAACTACTATGTTGGTCTCAGCTGGAGCAGTAGGAGTGAACTACTATGTTTGTCTCAGCTGTAGCAGTAGGTATGAACTACTATGTTGGTCTCAGCTGGAGCAGCAGTAGGAGTGAACTACTATGTTGGTCTTGGCTGCAGCAGTAGGAGTGAACTACTATGTTGGTCTCAGCTGGAGTAGCAGGAGTAAACTACTATGTTGGTCTCAGCTTGAGCAGCAGGAGTGAACTACTATGGTGGTCTCAGCTGGAGCAGCAGGAGTAAACTACTATGGTGGTCTAGGCTGGAGCAGTAGGTGTGAACTACTATGTTGGTCTCAGCTGGAGCAGTAGGAGTGAACTACTATGTTGGTCTCAGCTGCAGCAGTAGGAGTGAACTACTATGTTTGTCTCAGCTGTAGCAGTAGGAGTGAACTACTATGTTGGTCTCAGCTGGAGCAGTAGGAGTGAACTACTATGTTGGTCTCAGCTGGAGCAGTACTATGTTGGCCTCAGCTGGATCAGTAGGAGTGAAATACTATGTTGGTCTCAGCTGGAGCAATACTATGTTGGCCTCAGCTGGATCAGCAGGAGTGAACTACTATGTTGGTCTCAGCTGGAGCAGTAGGAGTGAACTACTATGTTGGTCTCAGCTGGACCAGTAGGAGTGAACTACTATGTTGGTCTCAGCTGGAGCAGTACTATGTTGGCCTCAGCTGGATCAGCAGGAGTGAACTACTATGTTGGTCTCAGCTGGAGCAGTAGGAGTGAACTACTATGTTGGTCTCAGCTGGAGCAGTAGGAGTGAACTACTATGTTGGTCTCAGCTGGAGCAGTACTATGTTGGCCTCAGCTGGAGCAGCAGGAGTGAACTACTATGTTGGCCTCAGCCGGAGCAGTAGGAGTGAACTACTCTGTTGGTCTCAGCTGGAAGCAGTAGGAGTGAACTACTATGTTGGTCTCAGCTGGAGCAGTAGGAGTGAACTACTATGTTGGTCTCAGCTGGAGCAGTAGGAGTGAACCACTATGTTGGTCTCAGCTGGAGCAGTAGGAGTGAACTACTATGTTGGTCTCAGCTGGAAGCAGTAGGAGTGAACTACTATGTTGGTCTCAGCTAGAGCAGCAGGAGTGAACTACTACGTTGGCCTCAGCTGGAGCAGCAGGAGTGAACTACTATGTTGGCCTCAGCTGGACAAGTAGGAGTGAACTACTATGTTGGTCTCAGCTGGAGCAGTAGGAGTGAACTACTATGTTGGTCTCAGCTGGAGCAGTAGGTGTGAACTACTATGTTGGCCTCAGCTGGAGCAGTACTATGTTGGTCTCAGCTGGAGCAGTAGGAGTGAGCTACTATGTTGGCCTCAGCTGGAACAGTAGGAGTGAACTACTATGTTGGCCTCAGCTGGAGCAGTAGGAGTGAACTACTATGTTGATCTCAGCTGGAGCAGCAGGAGTGAACTACTATGTTGGTCTCAGCTGGAGCAGTAGGAGTGAACTACTATGTTGGTCTCAGCTGGAGCAGTACTAGGTTGGTCTCAGCTGGAGCAGTAGGAGTGAACTACTATGTTGGTCTCAGCTGGAGCAGTAGGAGTGAACTACTATGTTGGTCTCAGCTGGAGCAGTAGGTGTGAACTACTATGTTGGTCTCAGCTGGAGCAGCAGGAGTGAACTACTATGTTGGTCTCAGCTGTAGCAGTAGGTATGAACTACTATATTGGTCTCAGCTGGAGCAGTAGGAGTGAACTACTATGTTGGCCTCAGCTGGAGCAGCAGGAGTGAACTACTATGTTGGTCTCAGCTGGAGCAGCAGGAGTGAACTACTATGTTGGTCTCAGCTGGAGCAGTAGGAGTGAACTACTATGTTTGTCTCAGCTGTAGCAGTAGGTATGAACTAATATGTTGGTCTCAGCTGGAGCAGCAGTAGGAGTGAACTACTATGTTGGTCTTGGCTGCAGCAGTAGGAGTGAACTACTATGTTGGTCTCAGCTGGAGTAGCAGGAGTAAACTACTATGTTGGTCTCAGCTTGAGCAGCAGGAGTGAACTACTATGGTGGTCTCAGCTGGAGCAGCAGGAGTGAACTACTATGGTGGTCTAGGCTGGAGCAGTAGGTGTGAACTACTATGTTGGTCTCAGCTGGAGCAGTAGGAGTGAACTACTATGTTGGTCTCAGCTGCAGCAGTAGGAGTGAACTACTATGTTTGTCTCAGCTGTAGCAGTAGGAGTGAACTACTATGTTGGTCTCAGCTGGAGCAGTAGGAGTGAACTACTATGTTGGTCTCAGCTGGAGCAGTACTATGTTGGCCTCAGCTGGATCAGTAGCAGTGAACTACTATGTTGGTCTCAGCTGGAGCAATACTATGTTGGCCTCAGCTGGATCAGCAGGAGTGAACTACTATGTTGGTCTCAGCTGCAGCAGTAGGAGTGAACTACTATGTTGGTCTCAGCTGGAGCAGTAGGAGTGAACTACTATGTTGGTCTCAGCTGGAGCAGTACTATGTTGGCCTCAGCTGGATCAGCAGGAGTGAACTACTATGTTGGTCTCAGCTGGAGCAGTAGGAGTGAACTACTATGTTGGTCTCAGCTGGAGCAGTAGGAGTGAACTACTATGTTGGTCTCAGCTGGAGCAGTACTATGTGGGCATCAGCTGGAGCAGCAGGAGTGAACTACTATGTTGGCCTCAGCCGGAGCAGTAGGAGTGAACTACTATGTTGGTCTCAGCTGGAGCAGTAGGAGTGAACTACTATGGTGGTCTCAGCTGGAGCAGTAGGAGTGAACTACTATGTTGGTCTCAGCTGGAGCAGTACTATGTTGGCCTCAGCTGGAGCAGGAGGAGTGAACTACTATGTTGGCCTCAGCTGGAGCAGTAGGAGTGAACTACTATGTTGGTCCCAGCTGGAGCAGCAGGTGTGAGCTACTATGTTGGTCTCAGCTGGAGCAGTAGGAATGAACTACTATGTTGGTCTCAGCTGGAGCAGCAGGAGTGAACTACTATGTTGGTCTCAGCTAGAGCAGCAGGAGTGGACTACTACGTTGGCATCAGCTGGAGCAGCAGGAGTGAACTACTATTTTGGCCTCAGCTGGACAAGTAGGAGTGAACTAATATGTTGGTCTCAGCTGGAGCAGTAGGACTGAACTACTATGTTGGTCTCAGATGGAGCAGTAGGAGTGAACTACTATGTTGGTCTCAGCTGGAGCAGTAGGTGTGAACTACTATGTTGGCCTCAGCTGGAGCAGTACTATGTTGGTCTCAGCTGGAGCAGTAGGAGTGAGCTACTATGTTGGCCTCAGCTGGAACAGTAGGAGTGAACTACTATGTTGGCCTCAGCTGGAGCAGTAGGAGTGAACTACTATGTTGATCTCAGCTGGAGCAGCAGGAGTGAACTACTATGTTGGTCTCAGCTGGAGCAGTAGGAGTGAACTACTATGTTGGTCTCAGCTGGAGCAGTACTAGGTTGGTCTCAGCTGGAGCAGTAGGAGTGAACTACTATGTTGGTCTCAGCTGGAGCAGTAGGAGTTAACTACTATGTTGGTCTCAGCTGGAGCAGTAGGTGTGAACTACTATGTTGGTCTCAGCTGGAGCAGCAGGAGTGAACTACTATGTTGGTCTCAGCTGTAGCAGTAGGTATGAACTACTATGTTGGTCTCAGCTGGAGCAGTAGGAGTGAACTACTATGTTGGCCTCAGCTGGAGCAGCAGGAGTGAACTACTATGTTGGTCTCAGCTGGAGCAGCAGGAGTGAACTACTATGTTGGTCTCAGCTGGAGCAGTAGGAGTGAACTACTATGTTTGTCTCAGCTGTAGCAGTAGGTATGAACTAATATGTTGGTCTCAGCTGGAGCAGCAGTAGGAGTGAACTACTATGTTGGTCTTGGCTGCAGCAGTAGGAGTGAACTACTATGTTGGTCTCAGCTGGAGTAGCAGGAGTAAACTACTATGTTGGTCTCAGCTTGAGCAGCAGGAGTGAACTACTATGGTGGTCTCAGCTGGAGCAGCAGGAGTGAACTACTATGGTGGTCTAGGCTGGAGCAGTAGGTGTGAACTACTATGTTGGTCTCAGCTGGAGCAGTAGGAGTGAACTACTATGTTGGTCTCAGCTGCAGCAGTAGGAGTGAACTACTATGTTTGTCTCAGCTGTAGCAGTAGGAGTGAACTACTATGTTGGTCTCAGCTGGAGCAGTAGGAGTGAACTACTATGTTGGTCTCAGCTGGAGCAGTACTATGTTGGCCTCAGCTGGATCAGTAGCAGTGAACTACTATGTTGGTCTCAGCTGGAGCAATACTATGTTGGCCTCAGCTGGATCAGCAGGAGTGAACTACTATGTTGGTCTCAGCTGCAGCAGTAGGAGTGAACTACTATGTTGGTCTCAGCTGGAGCAGTAGGAGTGAACTACTATGTTGGTCTCAGCTGGAGCAGTACTATGTTGGCCTCAGCTGGATCAGCAGGAGTGAACTACTATGTTGGTCTCAGCTGGAGCAGTAGGAGTGAACTACTATGTTGGTCTCAGCTGGAGCAGTAGGAGTGAACTACTATGTTGGTCTCAGCTGGAGCAGTACTATGTGGGCATCAGCTGGAGCAGCAGGAGTGAACTACTATGTTGGCCTCAGCCGGAGCAGTAGGAGTGAACTACTATGTTGGTCTCAGCTGGAGCAGTAGGAGTGAACTACTATGGTGGTCTCAGCTGGAGCAGTAGGAGTGAACTACTATGTTGGTCTCAGCTGGAGCAGTACTATGTTGGCCTCAGCTGGAGCAGGAGGAGTGAACTACTATGTTGGCCTCAGCTGGAGCAGTAGGAGTGAACTACTATGTTGGTCCCAGCTGGAGCAGCAGGTGTGAGCTACTATGTTGGTCTCAGCTGGAGCAGTAGGAATGAACTACTATGTTGGTCTCAGCTGGAGCAGCAGGAGTGAACTACTATGTTGGTCTCAGCTAGAGCAGCAGGAGTGGACTACTACGTTGGCATCAGCTGGAGCAGCAGGAGTGAACTACTATTTTGGCCTCAGCTGGACAAGTAGGAGTGAACTAATATGTTGGTCTCAGCTGGAGCAGTAGGACTGAACTACTATGTTGGTCTCAGATGGAGCAGCAGGAGTGAACTACTATGTTGGTCTCAGCTGGAGCAGTAGGTGTGAACTACTATTTTGGTCTCAGCTGGAGCAGTAGGTGTGAACTACTATGTTGGCCTGAGCTGGATCAGTACTATGTTGGTCTCAGCTGGAGCAGTAGGAGTGAACTACTATGTTGGCCTCAGCTGGAACAGTAGGAGTGAACTACTATGTTGGTCTCAGCTGGAGCAGTAGGAGTGAACTACTATGTTGGTCTCAGCTGGAGCAGTAGGAGTGAACTACTATGTTGGTCTCAGCTGGAGCAGTAGGAGTGAACCACTATGTTGGTCTCAGCTGGAGCAGTAGGAGTGAACTACTATGTTGGTCTCAGCTGGAGCAGTAGGAGTGAACTACTATGTTGGTCTCAGCTGGAGCAGTAGGAGTGAACTACTATGTTGGTCTCAGCTGGAGCAGTAGGTGTGAACTACTATGTTGGTCTCACCTGGAGCAGCAGGAGTGAACTACTATGTTGGTCTCAGCTGTAGCAGTAGGTATGAACTACTATGTTGGTCTCAGCTGGAGCAGTAGGAGTGAACTACTATGTTGGCCTCAGCTGGAGCAGCAGGAGTGAACTACTATGTTGGTCTCAGCTGGAGCAGCAGGAGTGAACTACTATGTTGGTCTCAGCTGGAGCAGTAGGAGTGAACTACTATGATGGCCTCAGCTGGAGCAGTAGGAGTGAACTACTATGTTGGTCTCAGCTGGAGCAGTAGGAGTGAACTACTATGTTGGTCTCAGCTGGAGCAGTAGGAGTGAACTACTATGTTGCTCTCAGCTGGAGCAGTACTAGGTTGGTCTCAGCTGGAGCAGTAGGAGTGAACTACTATGTTGGTCTCAGCTGGAGCAGTAGGAGTGAACTACTATGTTGGTCTCAGCTGGAGCAGTAGGTGTGAACTACTATGTTGGTCTCAGCTGGAGCAGCAGGAGTGAACTACTATGTTGGTCTCAGCTGTAGCAGTAGGAGTGAACTACTATGTTGGTCTCAGCTGGAGCAGTAGGAGTGAACTACTATGTTGGCCTCAGCTGGAGCAGCAGGAGTGAACTACTATGTTGGTCTCAGCTGGAGCAGCAGGAGTGAACTACTATGTTGGTCTCAGCTGGAGCAGTAGGAGTGAACTACTATGTTTGTCTTGGCTGTAGCAGTAGGTATGAACTAATATGTTGGTCTCAGCTGGAGCAGCAGTAGGAGTGAACTACTATGTTGGTCTTGGCTGCAGCAGTAGGAGTGAACTACTATGTTGGTCTCAGCTGGAGTAGCAGGAGTAAACTACTATGTTGGTCTCAGCTTGAGCAGCAGGAGTGAACTACTATGGTGGTCTCAGCTGGAGCAGCAGGAGTGAACTACTATGGTGGTCTAGGCTGGAGCAGTAGGTGTGAACTACTATGTTGGTCTCAGCTGGAGCAGTAGGAGTGAACTACTATGTTGGTCTCAGCTGCAGCAGTAGGAGTGAACTACTATGTTTGTCTCAGCTGTAGCAGTAGGAGTGCACTACTATGTTGATCTCAGCTGGAGCAGTAGGAGTGAACTACTATGTTGGTCTCAGCTGGAGCAGTAGGAGTGAACTACTATGTTGGTCTCAGCTGGAGCAGTACTATGTTGGCCTCAGCTGGATCAGCAGGAGTGAACTACTATGTTGGTCTCAGCTGGAGCAGTAGGAGTGAACTACTATGTTGGTCTCAGCTGGAGCAGTAGGAGTGAACTACTATGTTGGTCTCAGCTGGAGCAGTACTATGTTGGCCTCAGCTGGAGCAGCAGGAGTGAACTACTATGTTGGCCTCAGCCGGAGCAGTAGGAGTGAACTACTATGTTGGTCTCAGCTGGAGCAGTAGGAGTGAACTACTATGGTGGTCTCAGCTGGAGCAGTAGGAGTGAACTACTATGTTGGTCTCAGTTGGAGCAGTACTATGTTGGCCTCAGCTGGAGCAGCAGGAGTGAACTACTATGTTGGCCTCAGCTGGAGCAGTAGGAGTGAACTACTATGTTGGTCCCAGCTGGAGCAGCAGGTGTGAACTACTATGTTGGTCTCAGCTGGAGCAGTAGGAATGAACTACTATGTTGGTCTCAGCTGGAGCAGCAGGAGTGAACTACTATGTTGGTCTCAGCTGGAGCAGTAGGTGTGAACTACTATGTTGGTCTCAGCTGGAGCAGTAGGTGTGAATTACTATGTTGGCATCAGCTGGAGCAGCACTATTTTGGTCTCAGCTGGAGCAGCAGGAGTGAACTACTATGTTGATCTCAGCTGGAGCAGTAGGTGTGAACTACTATGTTGGTCTCAGCTGGAGCATTAGGAATGAACTACTATGTTGGTCTCAGCTGGAGCAGCAGGAGTGAACTACTATGTTGGTGTCAGCTAGAGCAGCAGGAGTGAACTACGATGTTGGCCTCAGCTGGAGCAGTAGGAGTGAACTACTATGTTGGTCTCAGCTGGAGCAGTAGGAGTGAACCACTATGTTGGCCTCAGCTGGAGCAGTAGGTGTGAACTACTACGTTGGCCTCAGCTGGAGCAGTAGGAGTGAACTACTATGTTGGTCTCAGCTGGAGCAGCAGGTGTGAACTACTATGTTGGTCTCAGCTGGAGCAGCAGGAGTGAACTACTATGTTGGTCTCAGCTGGAGCAGTAGGAATGAACTACTATGTTGGTCTCAGCTGGAGCAGCAGGAGTGAACTACTATGTTGGTCTCAGCTGGAGCAGCAGGAGTGAACTACTATGTTGGCCTCAGCTGGAGCAGTAGGAGTGAACTACTATGTTGGTCTCAGCTGGAGCAGTCCTATGTTGGCATCAGCTGGAGCAGCAGGAGTGAACTACTATGTTGGCCTCAGCTGGAGCAGTAGGAGTGAAATACTATGTTGGTCTCAGCTGGAGCAGTAGGTGTGAACTACTATGTTGGTCTCAGATGGAGCAGCAGGAGTGAACTACTATGTTGGTCTCAGCTGGAGCAGTAGGAGTGAACTACTATGTTGGTCTCAGCTGGAGCAGTACTATGTTGGCCTCAGCTGGAGCAGCAGGAGTGAACTACTATGTTGGCCTCAGCCGGAGCAGTAGGAGTGAACTACTATGTTGGTCTCAGCTGGAGCAGTAGGAGTGAACTACTATGGTGGTCTCAGATGGAGCAGCAGGAGTGAACTACTATTTTGGTCTCAGCTGGAGCAGTAGGTGTGAACTACTATGTTGGCTTCAGCTGGAGCAGTACTATGTTGGTCTCAGCTGGAGCAGTAGGAGTGAACTACTATGTTGGCCTCAGCTGGAACAGTAGGAGTGAACTACTATGTTGGCCTCAGCTGGAGCAGTAGGAGTGAACTACTATGTTGATCTCAGCTGGAGCAGCAGAAGTGAACTACTATGTTGGTCTCAGCTGGAGCAGTAGGAGTGAACTACTATGTTGGTCTCAGCTGGAGCAGTACTAGGTTGGTCTCAGCTGGAGCAGTAGGAGTGAACTACTATGTTGGTCTCAGCTGGAGCAGTAGGAGTGAACTACTATGTTGGTCTCAGCTGGAGCAGTAGGTGTGAACTACTATGTTGGTCTCAGCTGGAGCAGCAGGAGTGAACTACTATGTTGGTCTCAGCTGTAGCAGTAGGTATGAACTACTATGTTGGTCTCAGCTGGAGCAGTAGGAGTGAACTACTATGTTGGCCTCAGCTGGAGCAGCAGGAGTGAACTACTATGTTGGTCTCAGCTGGAGCAGCAGGAGTGAACTACTATGTTGGTCTCAGCTGGAGCAGTAGGAGTGAACTACTATGTTTGTCTCAGCTGTAGCAGTAGGTATGAACTAATATGTTGGTCTCAGCTGGAGCAGCAGTAGGAGTGAACTACTATGTTGGTCTTGGCTGCAGCAGTAGGAGTGAACTACTATGTTGGTCTCAGCTGGAGTAGCAGGAGTAAACTACTATGTTGGTCTCAGCATGAGCAGCAGGAGTGAACTACTATGGTGGTCTCAGCTGGAGCAGCAGGAGTGAACTACTATGGTGGTCTAGGCTGGAGCAGTAGGTGTGAACTACTATGTTGGTCTCAGCTGGAGCAGTAGGAGTGAACTACTATGTTGGTCTCAGCTGCAGCAGTAGGATTGAACTACTATGTTTGTCTCAGCTGTAGCAGTAGGAGTGAACTACTATGTTGGTCTCAGCTGGAGCAGTAGGAGTAAACTACTATGTTGGTCTCAGCTGGAGCAGTACTATGTTGGCCTCAGCTGGATCAGTAGGAGTGAACTACTATGTTGGTCTCAGCTGGAGCAATACTATGTTGGCCTCAGCTGGATCAGCAGGAGTGAACTACTATGTTGGTCTCAGCTGGAGCAGTAGGAGTGAACTACTATGTTGGAATCAGCTGGAGCAGTAGGAGTGAACTACTATGTTGGTCTCAGCTGGAGCAGTACTATGTTGGCGTCAGCTGGATCAGCAGGAGTGAACTACTATGTTGGTCTCAGCTGGAGCAGTATGAGTGAACTACTATGTTGGTCTCAGCTGGAGCAGTAGGAGTGAACTACTATGTTGGTCTCAGCTGGAGCAGTACTATGTTGGCCTCAGCTGGAGCAGCAGGAGTGAACTACTATGTTGGCCTCAGCCGGAGCAGTAGGAGTGAACTACTATGTTGGTCTCAGCTGGAGCAGTAGGAGTGAACTACTATGGTGGTCTCAGCTGGAGCAGTAGGAGTGAACTACTATGTTGGTCTCAGCTGGAGCAGTACTATGTTGTCCTCAGCTGGAGCAGCAGGAGTGAACTACTATGTTGGCCTCAGCTGGAGCAGTAGGAGTGAACTACTATGTTGGTCCCAGCTGGAGCAGCAGGTGTGAACTACTATGTTGGTCTCAGCTGGAGCAGTAGGAATGAACTACTATGTTGGTCTCAGCTGGAGCAGCAGGAGTGAACTACTATGTTGGCCTCAGCTGGAGCAGCAGGAGTGAACTACTATGTTGGCCTCAGCTGGACAAGTAGGAGTGAACTAATATGTTGGTCTCAGCTGGAGCAGTAGGACTGAACTACTATGTTGGTCTCAGATGGAGCAGCAGGAGTGAACTACAATGTTGGTCTCAGCTGGAGCAGTAGGAGTGAACCACTATGTTGGCCTCAGCTGGAGCAGTAGGTGTGAACTACTACGTTGGCCTCAGCTGGAGCAGTAGGAGTGAACTACTATGTTGGTCTCAGCTGGAGCAGCAGGAGTGAACTACTATGTTGGCCTCAGCTGGACAAGTAGGAGTGAACTAATATGTTGGTCTCAGCTGGAGCAGTAGGACTGAACTACTATGTTGGTCTCAGATGGAGCAGCAGGAGTGAACTACTATGTTGGTCTCAGCTGGAGCAGTAGGTGTGAACTACTATGTTGGTCTCAGCTGGAGCAGTAGGTGTGAATTACTATGTTGGCATCAGCTGGAGC
Source organism: Lampris megalopsis (assembly GCA_022114975.2). Classification (NCBI taxonomy): domain Eukaryota; kingdom Metazoa; phylum Chordata; class Actinopteri; order Lampriformes; family Lampridae; genus Lampris; species Lampris megalopsis. The sequence continues at coordinate 6,566,161 of JAJHIY020000431.1, forward strand.
AGCACTATGTTGGTCTCAGCTGGAGCAGCAGGAGTGAACTACTATGTTGATCTCAGCTGGAGCAGTAGGTGTGAACTACTATGTTGGTCTTAGCTGGAGCAGTAGGAGTGAACTACTATGTTGGTCTCAGCTGGAGCAGTAGGAGTGAACCACTATGTTGGCCTCAGCTGGAGCAGTAGGTGTGAACTACTACGTTGGCCTCAGCTGGAGCAGTAGGAGTGAACTACTATGTTGGTCTCAGCTGGAGCAGCAGGTGTGAACTACTATGTTGGTCTCAGCTGGAGCAGTAGGAATGAACTACTATGTTGGTCTCAGCTGGAGCAGCAGGAGTGAACTACTATGTTGGCCTCAGCTAGAGCAGCAGGAGTGAACTACTATGTTGGTCTCAGCTGGAGCAGTAGGAGTGAACTACTATGTTGGTCTCAGCTGGAGCAGTAGGAGTGAACCACTATGTTGGCCTCAGCTGGAGCAGTAGCTGTGAACTACTACCTTGGCCAAAGCTGGAGCAGTAGGAGTGAACTACTATGTTGGTCTCAGCTGGAGCAGCAGGTGTGAACTACTATGTTGGTCTCAGCTGGAGCAGTAGGAATGAACTACTATGTTGGTCTCAGCTGGAGCAGCAGGAGTGAACTACTATGTTGGTGTCAGCTAGAGCAGCAGGAGTGAACTACTATGTTGGTCTTAGCTGGAGCAGCAGGAGTGAACTACTATGTTGGCCTCAGCTGGAGCAGTAGGAGTGAACTACTATGTTGGTCTCAGCTGGAGCAGTACTATGTTGGCATCAGCTGGAGCAGCAGGAGTGAACTACTATGTTGGCCTCAGCTGGAGCAGTAGGTGTGAACTACTACGTTGGCCTCAGCTGGAGCAGTAGGAGTGAACTACTTGAACTACTATGTTGGTCTCAGCTGGAGCAGCAGGTGTGAACTACTATGTTGGTCTCAGCTGGAGCAGTAGGAATGAACTACTATGTTGGTCTCAGCTGGAGCAGCAGGAGTGAACTACTATGTTGGTCTCAGCTAGAGCAGCAGGAGTGAACTACTACGTTGGCCTCAGCTGGAGCAGCAGGAGTGAACTACTATGTTGGCCTCAGCTGGACAAGTAGGAGTGAACTACTATGTTGGTCTCAGCTGGAGCAGTAGGAGTGAACTACTATGTTGGTCTCAGCTGGAGCAGTAGGTGTGAACTACTATGTTGGTCTCAGATGGAGCAGCAGGAGTGAACTACTATGTTGGTCTCAGCTGGAGCAGTAGGAGTGAACTACTATGTTGGTCTCAGCTGGAGCAGTACTATGTTGGCCTCAGCTGGAGCAGCAGGAGTGAACTACTATGTTGGCCTCAGCCGGAGCAGTAGGAGTGAACTACTATGTTGGTCTCAGCTGGAGCAGTAGGAGTGAACTACTATGGTGGTCTCAGCTGGAGCAGTAGGAGTGAACTACTATGTTGGTCTCAGCTGGAGCAGTACTATGTTGGCCTCAGCTGGAGCAGCAGGAGTGAACTACTATGTTGGCCTCAGCTGGAGCAGTAGGTGTGAATTACTACGTTGGCCTCAGCTGGAGCAGTAGGAGTGAACTACTATGTTGGTCCCAGCTGGAGCAGCAGGTGTGAACTACTATGTTGGTCTTAGCTGGAGCAGTAGGAATGAACTACTATGTTGGTCTCAGCTGGAGCAGCAGGAGTGAACTACTATGTTGGTCTCAGCTAGAGCAGCAGGAGTGGACTACTACGTTGGCCTCAGCTGGAGCAGCAGGAGTGAACTACTATGTTGGTCTCAGCTGGAGCAGTAGGAGTGAACTACTATGTTGGTCTCAGCTGGAGCAGTAGGAGTGAACCACTATGTTGGCCTCAGCTGGAGCAGTAGGTGTGAACTACTACGTTGGCCTCAGCTGGAGCAGTAGGAGTGAACTACTATGTTGGTCTCAGCTGGAGCAGCAGGTGTGAACTACTATGTTGGTCTCAGCTGGAGCAGTAGGAATGAACTACTATGTTGGCCTCAGCTGGAGCAGTAGGAGTGAACTACTATGTTGGTCCCAGCTGGAGTGGCAGGTTTGAACTACTATGTCGGTCTCAGCTGGAGCAGTAGGAATGAACTACTATGTTGGTCTCAGCTGGAGCAGCAGGAGTGAACTACTATGTTGGTCTCAGCTAGAGCAGCAGGTGTGGACTACTACGTTGGCCTCAGCTGGAGCAGCAGGAGTGAACTACTATGTTGGCCTCAGCTGGACAAGTAGGAGTGAACTAATATGTTGGTCTCAGCTGGAGCAGTAGGACTGAACTACTATGTTGGTCTCAGATGGAGCAGCAGGAGTGAACTACTATGTTGGTCTCAGCTGGAGCAGTAGGTGTGAACTACTATGTTCGTCTCAGCTGGAGCAGTAGGTGTGAATTACTATGTTGGCATCAGCTGGAGCAGCAGGAGTGAACTACTATGTTGATCTCAGCTGGAGCAGTAGGTGTGAACTACTATGTTGGTCTCAGCTGGAGCAGTAGGAGTGAACTACTATGTTGGTTTCAGCTGGAGCAGTAGGAGTGAACCACTATGTTGGCCTCAGCTGGAGCAGTAGGTGTGAACTACTACGTTGGCCTCAGCTGGAGCAGTAGGAGTGAACTACTATGTTGGTCTCAGCTGGAGCAGCAGGTGTGAACTACTATGTTGGTCTCAGCTGGAGCAGTAGGAATGAACTACTATGTTGGTCTCAGCTGGAGCAGCAGGAGTGAACTACTATGTTGGTGTCAGCTAGAGCAGCAGGAGTGAACTACTATGTTGGTCTCAGCTGGAGCAGCAGGAGTGAACTACTATGTTGGCCTCAGCTGGAGCAGTAGGAGTGAACTACTATGTTGGACTCAGCTGGAGCAGTACTATGTTGGCCTCAGCTGGAGCAGCAGGAGGGAACTAGTATGTTGGCCTCAGCTGGAGCAGTAGGTGTGAACTACTACGTTGGCCTCAGCTGGAGCAGTAGGAGTGAACTACTATGTTGGTCTCAGCTGGAGCAGCAGGTGTGAACTACTATGTTGGTCTCAGCTGGAGCAGTAGGAATGAACTACTATGTTGGTCTCAGCTGGAGCAGCAGGAGTGAACTACTATGTTGGTCTCAGCTAGAGCAGCAGGAGTGAACTACTACGTTGGCCTCAGCTGGAGCAGCAGGAGTGAACTACTATGTTGGCCTCAGCTGGACAAGTAGGAGTGAACTACTATGTTGGTCTCAGCTGGAGCACTAGGAGTGAACTACTATGTTGGTCTCAGCTGGAGCAGTAGGTGTGAACTACTATGTTGGTCTCAGATGGAGCAGCAGGAGTGAACTACTATGTTGGTCTCAGCTGGAGCAGTAGGTGTGAACTACTATGTTGGTCTCAGATGGAGCAGCAGGAGTGAACTACTATTTTGGTCTCAGCTGGAGCAGTAGGTGTGAACTACTATGTTGGCCTCAGCTGGAGCAGTACTATGTTGGTCTCAGCTGGAGCAGTAGGAGTGAACTACTATGTTGGCCTCAGCTGGAACAGTAGGAGTGAACTACTATGTTGGCCTCAGCTGGAGCAGTAGGAGTGAACTACTATGTTGATCTCAGCTGGAGCAGCAGGAGTGAACTACTATGTTGGTCTCAGCTGGAGCAGTAGGAGTGAACTACTATGTTGGTCTCAGCTGGAGCAGTACTAGGTTGGTCTCAGCTGGAGCAGTAGGAGTGAACTACTATGTTGGTCTCAGCTGGAGCAGTAGGAGTGAACTACTATGTTGGTCTCAGCTGGAGCAGTAGGTGTGAACTACTATGTTGGTCTCAGCTTGAGCAGCAGGAGTGAACTACTATGTTGGTCTCAGCTGTAGCAGTAGGTATGAACTACTATGTTGGTCTCAGCTGGAGCAGTAGGAGTGAACTACTATGTTGGCCTCAGCTGGAGCAGCAGGAGTGAACTACTATGTTGGTCTCAGCTAGAGCAGCAGGAGTGGACTACTACGTTGGCCTCAGCTGGAGCAGCAGGAGTGAACTACTATGTTGGCCTCAGCTGGACAAGTAGGAGTGAACTAATATGTTGGTCTCAGCTGGAGCAGTAGGACTGAACTACTATGTTGGTCTCAGATGGAGCAGCAGGAGTGAACTACTATGTTGGTCTCAGCTGGAGCAGTAGGTGTGAACTACTATGTTGGTCTCAGCTGGAGCAGTAGGTGTGAATTACTATGTTGGCATCAGCTGGAGCAGCACTATGTTGGTCTCAGCTGGAGCAGCAGGAGTGAACCACTATATTGGCCTCAGCTGGAGCAGTAGGTGTGAACTACTACGTTGGCCTCAGCTGGAGCAGTAGGAGTGAACTACTATGTTGGTCTCAGCTGGAGCAGCAGGTGTGAACTACTATGTTGGTCTCAGCTGGAGCAGTACGAATGAACTACTATGTTGGTCTCAGCTGGAGCAGCAGGAGTGAACTACTATGTTGGTGTCAGCTAGAGCAGCAGGAGTGAACTACTATGTTGGTCTCAGCTGGAGCAGCAGGAGTGAACTACTATGTTGGCCTCAGCTGGAGCAGTAGGAGTGAACTACTATGTTGGTCTCAGCTGGAGCAGTACTATGTTGGCCTCAGCTGGAGCAGCAGGAGTGAACTACTATGTTGGCCTCAGCTGGAGCAGTAGGTGTGAACTACTACGTTGGCCTCAGCTGGAGCAGTAGGAGTGAACTACTATGTTGGTCTCAGCTGGAGCAGCAGGTCTGAACTACTATGTTGGTCTCAGCTGGAGCAGTAGGAATGAACTACTATGTTGGTCTCAGCTGGAGCAGCAGGAGTGAACTACTATGTTGGTCTCAGCTAGAGCAGCAGGAGTGAACTACTACGTTGGCCTCAGCTGGAGCAGCAGGAGTGAACTACTATGTTGGCCTCAGCTGGACAAGTAGGAGTTAACTACTATGTTGGTCTCAGCTGGAGCAGTAGGAGTGAACTACTATGTTGGTCTCAGCTGGAGCAGTAGGTGTGAACTACTATGTTGGTCTCAGATGGAGCAGCAGGAGTGAACTACTATGTTGGTCTCAGCTGGAGCAGTAGGTGTGAACTACTATGTTGGTCTCAGATGGAGCAGCAGGAGTGAACTACTATTTTGGTCTCAGCTGGAGCAGTAGGTGTGAACTACTATGTTGGCCTCAGCTGGAGCAGTACTATGTTGGTCTCAGCTGGAGCAGTAGGAGTGAACTACTATGTTGGCCTCAGCTGGAACAGTAGGAGTGAACTACTATGTTGGCCTCAGCTGGAGCAGTAGGAGTGAACTACTATGTTGATCTCAGCTGGAGCAGCAGGAGTGAACTACTATGTTGGTCTCAGCTGGAGCAGTAGGAGTGAACTACTATGTTGGTCTCAGCTGGAGCAGTACTAGGTTGGTCTCAGCTGGAGCAGTAGGAGTGAACTACTATGTTGGTCTCAGCTGGAGCAGTAGGAGTGAACTACTATGTTGGTCTCAGCTGGAGCAGTAGGTGTGAACTACTATGTTGGTCTCAGCTGGAGCAGCAGGAGTGAACTACTATGTTGGTCTCAGCTGTAGCAGTAGGTATGAACTACTATGTTGGTCTCAGCTGGAGCAGTAGGAGTGAACTACTATGTTGGCCTCAGCTGGAGCAGGAGGAGTGAACTACTATGTTGGTCTCAGCTGGAGCAGCAGGAGTGAACTACTATGTTGGTCTCAGCTGGAGCAGTAGGAGTGAACTACTATGTTTGTCTCAGCTGTAGCAGTAGGTATGAACTACTATGTTGGTCTCAGCTGGAGCAGCAGTAGGAGTGAACTACTATGTTGGTCTTGGCTGCAGCAGTAGGAGTGAACTACTATGTTGGTCTCAGCTGGAGTAGCAGGAGTAAACTACTATGTTGGTCTCAGCTTGAGCAGCAGGAGTGAACTACTATGGTGGTCTCAGCTGGAGGAGCAGGAGTGAACTACTATGGTGGTCTTGGCTGGAGCAGTAGGAGTGAACTACTATGTTGGTCTCAGCTGCAGCAGTAGGAGTGAACTACTATGTTGGTCTCAGCTGCAGCAGTAGGAGTGAACTACTATGTTTGTTTCAGCTGTAGCAGTAGGAGTGAACTACTATGTTGGTCTCAGCTGGAGCAGTAGGAGTGAACTACTATGTTGGTCTCAGCTGGAGCAGTACTATGTTGGCCTCAGCTGGATCAGTAGGAGTGAACTACTATGTTGGTCTCAGCTGGAGCAATACTATGTTGGCCTCAGCTGGATCAGCAGGAGTGAACTACTATGTTGGTCTCAGCTGGAGCAGTAGGAGTGAACTACTATGTTGGTCTCAGCTGGAGCAGTAGGAGTGAACTACTATGTTGGTCTCAGCTGGAGCAGTACTATGTTGGCCTCAGCTGGATCAGCAGGAGTGAACTACTATGTTGGTCTCAGCTGGAGCAGTAGGAGTGAACTACTATGTTGGTCTCAGCTGGAACAGTAGGAGTGAACTACTATGTTGGTCTCAGCTGGAGCAGTACTATGTTGGCCTCAGCTGGAGCAGCAGGAGTGAACTACTATGTTGGCCTCAGCCGGAGCAGTAGGAGTGAACTACTATGTTGGTCTCAGCTGGAGCAGTAGGAGTGAACTACTATGGTGGTCTCAGCTGGAGCAGTAGGAGTGAACTACTATGTTGGTCTCAGCTGGAGCAGTACTATGTTGGCCTCAGCTGGAGCAGCAGGAGTGAACTACTATGTTGGCCTCAGCTGGAGCAGTAGGAGTGAACTACTATGTTGGTCCCAGCTGGAGCAGCAGGTGTGAACTACTATGTTGGTCTCAGCTGGAGCAGCAGGAGTGAACTACTATGTTGGTCTCACCAGAAGCCGTAGGAGTGAACTACTATGTTGGTCTCAGCTGGAGCAGTAGGAGTGAACCACTATGTTGGCCTCAGCTGGAGCAGTAGGTGTGAACTACTATGTTGGCATCAGCTGGAGCAGCACTATGTTGGTCTCAGCTGGAGCAGCAGGAGTGAACTACTATGTTGATCTCAGTTGGAGCAGTAGGTGTGAACTACTATGTTGGTCTCACCTGAAGCCGTAGGAGTGAACTACTATGTTGGTCTCAGCTGGAGCAGTAGGAGTGAACCACTATGTTGGCCTCAGCTGGAGCAGTAGGTGTGAACTACTACGTTGGCCTCAGCTGGAGCAGTAGGAGTGAACTACTATGTTGGTCTCAGCTGGAGCAGCAGGTGTGAACTACTATGTTGGTCTCAGCTGGAGCAGTAGGAATGAACTACTATGTTGGTCTCAGCTGGAGCAGCAGGAGTGAACTACTATGTTGGTGTCAGCTAGAGCAGCAGAAGTGAACTACTATGTTGGTCTCAGCTGGAGCAGCAGGAGTGAACTACTATGTTGGCCTCAGCTGGAGCAGTAGGAGTGAACTACTATGTTGGTCTCAGCTGGAGCAGTACTATGTTGGCCTCAGCTGGAGCAGCAGGAGTGAACTACTATGTTGGCCTCAGCTGGAGCAGTAGGTGTGAACTACTACGTTGGCCTCAGCTGGAGCAGTAGGAGTGAACTACTATGTTGGTCTCAGCTGGAGCAGCAGGTGTGAACTACTATGTTGGTCTCAGCTGGAGCAGTAGGAATGAACTACTATGTTGGTCTTAGCTGGAGCAGCAGGAGTGAACTACTATGTTGGTCTCAGCTGGAGCAGCAGGAGTGAACTACTACGTTGGCCTCAGCTGGAGCAGCAGGAGTGAACTACTATGTTGGTCTCAGCTGGAGCAGTAGGTGTGAACTACTATGTTGTTCTCAGCTGGAGCAGCAGGAGTGAACTACTATGTTGGTCTCAGCTGTAGCAGTAGGAGTGAACTACTATGTTGGTCTCAGCTGGAGCAGCAGGAGTGAACTACTATGTTGGTCTCAGGTGGAGCAGTAGGAGTGAACTACTATGTTGGTCTCAGCTGTAGCAGTAGGTATGAACTACTATGATGGTCTCAGCTGGAGCAGCAGTAGGAGTGAACTACTATGTTGGTCTTGGCTGCAGCAGTATGAGTGAACTACTATGTTGGTCTCAGCTGGAGTAGCAGGAGTAAACTACTATGTTGGTCTCAGCTTGAGCAGCAGGAGTGAACTACTATGGTGGTCTCAGCTGGAGCAGCAGGAGTGAACTACTATGGTGGTCTCAGCTGGAGCAGTAGGTGTGAACTACTATGTTGGTCTCAGCTGGACCAGTAGGAGTGAACTACTATGTTGGTCTCAGCTGGAGCAGTAGGAGTGAACTACTATGTTGGTCTCAGCTGTAGCAGTAGGTATGAACTACTATGTTGGTCTCAGCTGCAGCAGTAGGAGTGAACTACTATGTTGGTCTTGGCTGCAGCAGTAGGAGTGAACTACTATGTTGGTCTCAGCTGGAGTAGCAGGAGTAAACTACTATGTTGGTCTCAGCTTGAGCAGCAGGAGTGAACTACTATGGTGGTCTCAGCTGGAGCAGCAGGAGTGAACTACTATGGTGGTCTCAGCTGGAGCAGTAGGTGTGAACTACTATGTTGGTCTCAGCTGGAGCAGTACTATGTTGGCCTCAGCTGGATCAGCAGGAGTGAACTACTATGTTGGTCTCAGCTGGAGCAGTAGGAGTGAACTACTATGTTGGTCTCAGATGGAGCGGTACTATGTTGGCCTCAGCTGGAGCAGCAGGAGTGAACTACTATGTTGGCCTCAGCCGGAGCAGTAGGAGTGAACTACTATGTTGGTCTCAGCTGGAGCAGTAGGAGTGAACTACTATGGTGGTCTCAGCTGGAGCAGTAGGAGTGAACTACTATGTTGGTCTCAGCTGGAGCAGTACTACGTTGGCCTCAGCTGGAGCAGCAGGAGTGAACTACTATGTTGGCCTCAGCTGGAGCAGTAGGTGTGAATTACTACGTTGGCCTCAGCTTGAGCAGTAGGAGTGAACTACTATGTTTGTCTCAGCTGGAGCAGCAGGTGTGAACTACTATGTTGGTCTCAGCTGGAGCAGTAGGAATGAACTACTATGTTGGTCTCAGCTGGAGAAGCAGGAGTGAACTACTATGTTGGTCTCAGCTAGAGCAGCAGGAGTGAACTACTACGTTGGCCTCAGCTGGAGCAGCAGGAGTGAACTACTATGTTGCCCTCAGCTGGACAAGTAGGAGTGAACTACTATGTTCGTCTCAGCTGGAGCAGTAGGAGTGAACTACTATGTTGGTCTCAGCTTGAGCAGTAGGTGTGAACTACTATGTTGGTCTCAGATGGAGCAGCAGGAGTGAACTACTATGTTGATCTCAGCTGTAGCAGTAAGTATGAACTACTATGTTGGTCTAAGCTGGAGCAGCAGTAGGAGTGAACTACTATGTTGGTCTTGGCTGCAGCAGTAGGAGTGAACTACTATGTTGGTCTCAGCTGGAGTAGCAGGAGTAAACTACTATGTTGGTCTCAGCTTGAGCAGCAGGAGTGAACTACTATGGTGGTCTCAGCTGGAGCAGCAGGAGTGAACTACTATGGTGGTCTCAGCTGGAGCAGTAGGTGTGAACTACTATGTTGGTCTCAGCTGGAGCAGTAGGAGTGAACTACTATGTTGGTCTCAGCTGCAGCAGTAGGAGTGAACTACTATGTTGGTCTCAGCTGGAGCAGTAGGAGTGAACTACTATGTTGGTCTCAGCTGGAGCAGTAGGAGTGAACTACTATGTTGGTCTCAGCTGGAGCAGTACTATGTTGGCTCAGCTGGATCAGCAGGAGTGAACTACTATGTTGATCTCAGCTGGACAAGTAGGAGTGAACTACTATGTTGGTCTCAGCTGGAGCAGCAGGAGTGAACTACGATGTTGGTCTCAGCTGGAGCAGCAGGTGTGAACTACTATGTTGGTCTCAGCTGGAGCAGTTGGAGTGAACTACTATGTTGGCCTCAGCTGGAGCAGCAGGAGTGAACTACTATGTTGGTCTCAGCTGGAGCAGCAGGAGTGAACTACTATGTTGGTCTCAGCTGTAGCAGTAGGTATGAACTACAATGTTGGTCTCAGCTGGAGCAGAAGTAGGAGTGAACTACTATGTTGGTCTTGGCTGCAGCAGTAGGAGTGAACTACTATGTTGGTCTCAGCTGGAGTAGCAGGAGTAAACTACTATGTTGGTCTCAGCTTGAGCAGCAGGAGTGAACTACTATGGTGGTCTCAGCTGGAGCAGTAGGAGTGAACTAATATGTTGGTCTCAGCTGGAGCAGTACTATGTTGGCCTCAGCTGGAGCAGCAGGAGTGAACTACTATGTTGGCCTCAGCCGGAGCAGTAGGAGTTAACTACTATGTTGGTCTCAGCTTGAGCAGTAGGAGTGAACTACTATGTTGGTCTCAGCTGGAGCAGTAGGAGTGAACTACTATGTTGGTCTCAGCTGGAGCAGTAGTATGTTGGCCTCAGCTGGTGCAGCAGGAGTGAACTACTATGTTGGCCTCAGCTGGAGCAGTAGGTGTGAACTACTATGTTGGCCTCAGCTGGAGCAGTAGGAGTAAACTACAATGTTGGTCTCAGCTGGAGCAGCAGGAGTGAACTACTATGTTGGTCTCAGCTGGAGCAGTAGGAGTGAACTACTATGTTGGTCTCAGCTGGAGCAGTAGGTGTGAACTACTATGTTGGTCTCAGCTGGAGCAGCAGGAGTGAACTACTATGTTGGTCTCAGCTGTAGCAGTAGGTATGAACTACTATGTTGGTCTCAGCTGGAGCAGTAGGAGTGAACTCCTATGTTGGCCTCAGCTGGAGCAGCAGGAGTGAACTACTATGTTGGTCTCAGCTGGAGCAGTAGGAGTGAACTACTATGTTGGTCTCAGCTGTAGCAGTAGGTATGAACTACTATGTTGGTCTCAGCTGGAGCAGCAGTAGGAGTGAACTACTATGTTGGTCTTGGCTGCAGCAGTAGCAGTGAACTACTATGTTGGTCTCAGCTGGAGTAGCAGGAGTAAACTACTATGTTGGTCTCAGCTTGAGCAGCAGGAGTGAACTACTATGGTGGTCTCAGCTGGAGCAGCAGGAGTGAACTACTATGGTGGTCTCAGCTGGAGCAGTAGGTGTGAACTACTATGTTGGTCTCAGCTGGAGCAGTAGGGGTGAACTACTATGTTGGTCTCAGCTGCAGCAGTAGGAGTGAACTACTATGTTGGTCTCAGCTGGAGCAGTAGGAGTGAACTACTATGTTGGTCTCAGCCGGAGCAGTACTATGTTGGCCTCAGCTGGATCAGCAGGAGTGAACTACTAAGTTGGTCTCAGCTGGAGCAGTAGGAGTGAACTACTATGTTGGTCTCAGCTGGAGCAGTAGGAGTGAACTACTATGTTGGTCTCAGCTGGAGCAGTACTATGTTGGCCTCAGCTTGATCAGCAGGAGGGAACTACTATGTTGGTCTCAGCTGGAGCAGTAGGAGTGAACTACTATGTTGGTCTCAGCTGGAGCAGTAGGAGTGAACTACTATGTTGGTCTCAGCTGGAGCAGTACTATGTTGGCCTCAGCTGGAGCAGCAGGAGTGAACTACTATGTTGGCCTCAGCCGGAGCAGTAGGAGTGAACTACTATGTTTGTCTCAGCTGGAGCAGTAGGAGTGAACTACTATGTTGGTCTCAGCTGGAGCAGCAGGAGTGAACTACTATGTTGGTCTCAGCTAGAGCAGCAGGAGTGAACTACTATGTTGGTCTCAGCTGGAGCAGCAGGAGTGAACTACTATGTTGGTCTCAGCTGGAGCAGCAGGAGTGAACTACTATGTTGGTCTCAGCTGGAGCAGCAGGTGTGAACTACTATGTTGGTCTCAGCTGGAGCAGTAGGAGTGAACTACTATGTTGGTCTCAGCTGGAGCAGCAGGAGTGAACTACTATGTTGGTCTCAGCTGGAGCAGCAGGAGTGAACTATTATGTTGGTCTCAGCTGTAGCAGTAGGTATGAACTACTATGTTGGTCTCAGCTGGAGCAGCACTAGGAGTGAACTACTATGTTGGTCTTGGCTGCAGCAGTAGGAGTGAACTACTATGTTGGTCTCAGCTGGAGTAGCAGGAGTAAACTACTATGTTGGTCTCAGCTTGAGCAGCAGGAGTGAACTACTATGGTGGTCTCAGCTGGAGCGGTAGGAGTGAACTACTATGTTGGTCTCAGCTGGAGCAGTAGGAGTGAACTACTATGTTGGTCTCAGCTGGAGCAGTACTATGTTGGCCTCAGCTGGAGCAGCAGGAGTGAACTACTATGTTGGCCTCAGCCTTAGCAGTAGGAGTGAACTACTATTTTGGTCTCAGCTGGAGCAGTAGGAGTGAACTACTATGTTGGTCTCAGCTGGAGCAGTAGGAGTGAACTACTATGTTGGTCTCAGCTGGAGCAGTACTATGTTGGCCTCAGCTGGAGCAGCAGGAGTGAACTACTATGTTGGCCTCAGCTGGAGCAGTAGGTGTGAACTACTATGTTGGCCTCAGCTGGAGCAGTAGGAGTAAACTACTATGTTGGTCTCAGCTGGAGCAGCAGGAGTGAACTACTATGTTGGTCTCAGATGGAGCAGCAGGAGTGAACTACTATGTTGGTCTCAGCTGGAGCAGTTGGTGTGAACTACTATGTTGGCCTTAGCTGGAGCAGTACTATGTTGGTCTCAGCTGGAGCAGTAGGAGTGAACTACTATGTTGGTCTCAGCTGGAGCAGTAGGAGTGAACTACTATGTTGGTCTCAGCTGGAGCAGTAGGTGTGAACTACTATGTTGGTCTCAGCTGGAGCAGCAGGAGTGAACTATTATGTTGGTCTCAGCTGTAGCAGTAGGTATGAACTACTATGTTGGTCTCAGCTGGAGCAGTAGGAGTGAATTACTATGTTGGCCTCAGCTGGAGCAGCAGGAGTGAACTACTATGTTGGTCTCAGCTGGAGCAGCAGGAGTGAACTACTATGTTGCTCTCAGCTGGAGCAGTAGGAGTGAACTACTATGTTGGTCTCAGATGTAGCAGTAGGTATGAACTAATATGTTGGTCTCAGCTGGAGCAGCAGTAGGTGTGAACTACTATGTTGGTCTTGGCTGCAGCAGTAGGAGTGAACTACTATGTTGGTCTCAGCTGGAGCAGCAGGAGTGAACTATTATGGTGGTCTCAGCTGGAGCAGCAGGAGTGAACTACTATGGTGGTCTCAGCTGGAGCAGTAGGTGTGAACTACTATGTTGGTCTCAGCTGGAGCAGTAGGAGTGAACTACTATGTAGGTCTCAGCTGCAGCAGTAGGAGTGAACTACAATGTTGGTCTCAGCTGGAGCAGTAGGAGTGAACTACTATGTTGGTCTCAGCTGGAGCAGTAGGAGTGAACTACTATGTTGGTCTCAGCTGGAGGAGTACTATGTTGGCTCAGCTGGATCAGCAGGAGTGAACTACTATGTTGATCTCAGCTGGAGCAACACTATGTTGGCCTCAGCCGGATCAGCAGGAGTGAACTACTATGTTGGTCTCAGCTGGAGCAGTAGGAGTGAATTACTATGTTGGTCTCAGCTGGAGCAGTAGGAGTGAACTACTATGTTGGTCTCAGCTGGAGCAGTACTATGTTGGCCTCAGCTGGATCAGCAGGAGTGAACTACTATGTTGGTCTCAGCTGTAGCAGTAGGTATGAACTACTATGTTGGTCTCAGCTGGAGCAGCAGTAGGAGTGAACTACTATGTTGGTCTTGGCTGCAGCAGTAGGAGTGAACTACTATGTTGGTCTCAGCTGGAGTAGCAGGAGTAAACTACTATGTTGGTCTCAGCTTGAGCAGCAGGAGTGAACTACTATGGTGGTCTCAGCTGGAGCGGTAGGAGTGAACTACTATGTTGGTCTCAGCTGGAGCAGTAGGAGTGAACTACTATGTTGGTCTCAGCTGGAGCAGTACTATGTTGGCCTCAGCTGGAGCAGCAGGAGTGAACTACTATGTTGGCCTCAGCCGGAGCAGTAGGAGTGAACTACTATGTTTGTCTCAGCTGGAGCAGTAGGAGTGAACTACTATGTTGGTCTCAGCTGGAGCAGCAGGAGTGAACTACTATGTTGGTCTCAGCTAGAGCAGCAGGAGTGAACTACTATGTTGGTCTCAGCTGGAGCAGCAGGAGTGAACTACTATGTTGGTCTCAGCTGGAGCAGCAGGAGTGAACTACTATGTTGGTCTCAGCTGGAGCAGCAGGTGTGAACTACTATGTTGGTCTCAGCTGGAGCAGTAGGAGTGAACTACTATGTTGGTCTCAGCTGGAGCAGCAGGAGTGAACTACTATGTTGGTCTCAGCTGGAGCAGCAGGAGTGAACTATTATGTTGGTCTCAGCTGTAGCAGTAGGTATGAACTACTATGTTGGTCTCAGCTGGAGCAGCAGTAGGAGTGAACTACTATGTTGGTCTTGGCTGCAGCAGTAGGAGTGAACTACTATGTTGGTCTCAGCTGGAGTAGCAGGAGTAAACTACTATGTTGGTCTCAGCTTGAGCAGCAGGAGTGAACTACTATGGTGGTCTCAGCTGGAGCGGTAGGAGTGAACTACTATGTTGGTCTCAGCTGGAGCAGTAGGAGTGAACTACTATGTTGGTCTCAGCTGGAGCAGTACTATGTTGGCCTCAGCTGGAGCAGCAGGAGTGAACTACTATGTTGGCCTCAGCCTTAGCAGTAGGAGTGAACTACTATGTTGGTCTCAGCTGGAGCAGTAGGAGTGAACTACTATGTTGGTCTCAGCTGGAGCAGTAGGAGTGAACTACTATGTTGGTCTCAGCTGGAGCAGTACTATGTTGGCCTCAGCTGGAGCAGCAGGAGTGAACTACTATGTTGGCCTCAGCTGGAGCAGTAGGTGTGAACTACTATGTTGGCCTCAGCTGGAGCAGTAGGAGTAAACTACTATGTTGGTCTCAGCTGGAGCAGCAGGAGTGAACTACTATGTTGGTCTCAGATGGAGCAGCAGGAGTGAACTACTATGTTGGTCTCAGCTGGAGCAGTTGGTGTGAACTACTATGTTGGCCTTAGCTGGAGCAGTACTATGTTGGTCTCAGCTGGAGCAGTAGGAGTGAACTACTATGTTGGTCTCAGCTGGAGCAGTAGGAGTGAACTACTATGTTGGTCTCAGCTGGAGCAGTAGGTGTGAACTACTATGTTGGTCTCAGCTGGAGCAGCAGGAGTGAACTATTATGTTGGTCTCAGCTGTAGCAGTAGGTATGAACTACTATGTTGGTCTCAGCTGGAGCAGTAGGAGTGAACTACTATGTTGGCCTCAGCTGGAGCAGCAGGAGTGAACTACTATGTTGGTCTCAGCTGGAGCAGCAGGAGTGAACTACTATGTTGCTCTCAGCTGGAGCAGTAGGAGTGAACTACTATGTTGGTCTCAGCTGTAGCAGTAGGTATGAACTAATATGTTGGTCTCAGCTGGAGCAGCAGTAGGTGTGAACTACTATGTTGGTCTTGGCTGCAGCAGTAGGAGTGAACTACTATGTTGGTCTCAGCTGGAGCAGCAGGAGTGAACTATTATGGTGGTCTCAGCTGGAGCAGCAGGAGTGAACTACTATGGTGGTCTCAGCTGGAGCAGTAGGTGTGAACTACTATGTTGGTCTCAGCTGGAGCAGTAGGAGTGAACTACTATGTTGGTCTCAGCTGCAGCAGTAGGAGTGAACTACAATGTTGGTCTCAGCTGGAGCAGTAGGAGTGAACTACTATGTTGGTCTCAGCTGGAGCAGTAGGAGTGAACTACTATGTTGGTCTCAGCTGGAGGAGTACTATGTTGGCTCAGCTGGATCAGCAGGAGTGAACTACTATGTTGATCTCAGCTGGAGCAACACTATGTTGGCCTCAGCCGGATCAGCAGGAGTGAACTACTATGTTGGTCTCAGCTGGAGCAGTAGGAGTGAATTACTATGTTGGTCTCAGCTGGAGCAGTAGGAGTGAACTACTATGTTGGTCTCAGCTGGAGCAGTACTATGTTGGCCTCAGCTGGATCAGCAGGAGTGAACTACTATGTTGGTCTCAGCTGGAGCAGTACTATGTTGGCCTCAGCTGGAGCAGCAGGAGTGAACTACTATGTTGGCCTCAGCCTTAGCAGTAGGAGTGAACTACTATGTTGGTCTCAGCTGGAGCAGTAGGAGTGAACTACTATGTTGGTCTCAGCTGGAGCAGTAGGAGTGAACTACTATGTTGGTCTCAGCTGGAGCAGTACTATGTTGGCCTCAGCTGGAGCAGCAGGAGTGAACTACTATGTTGGCCTCAGCTGGAGCAGTAGGTGTGAACTACTATGTTGGCCTCAGCTGGAGCAGTAGGAGTAAACTACTATGTTGGTCTCAGCTGGAGCAGCAGGAGTGAACTACTATGTTGGTCTCAGATGGAGCAGCAGCAGTGAACTACTATGTTGGTCTCAGCTGGAGCAGTTGGTGTGAACTACTATGTTGGCCTTAGCTGGAGCAGTACTATGTTGGTCTCAGCTGGAGCAGTAGGAGTGAACTACTATGTTGGTCTCAGCTGGAGCAGTAGGAGTGAACTACTATGTTGGTCTCAGCTGGAGCAGTAGGTGTGAACTACTATGTTGGTCTCAGCTGGAGCAGCAGGAGTGAACTATTATGTTGGTCTCAGCTGTAGCAGTAGGTATGAACTACTATGTTGGTCTCAGCTGGAGCAGTAGGAGTGAACTACTATGTTGGCCTCAGCTGGAGCAGCAGGAGTGAACTACTATGTTGGTCTCAGCTGGAGCAGCAGGAGTGAACTACTATGTTGCTCTCAGCTGGAGCAGTAGGAGTGAACTACTATGTTGGTCTCAGCTGTAGCAGTAGGTATGAACTAATATGTTGGTCTCAGCTGGAGCAGCAGTAGGTGTGAACTACTATGTTGGTCTTGGCTGCAGCAGTAGGAGTGAACTACTATGGTAGTCTCAGCTGGAGCAGCAGGAGTGAACTATTATGGTGGTCTCAGCTGGAGCAGCAGGAGTGAACTACTATGGTGGTCTCAGCTGGAGCAGTAGGTGTGAACTACTATGTTGGTCTCAGCTGGAGCAGTAGGAGTGAACTACTATGTTGGTCTCAGCTGCAGTAGTAGGAGTGAACTACAATGTTGGTCTCAGGTGGAGCAGTAGGAGTGAACTACTATGTTGGTCTCAGCTGGAGCAGTAGGAGTGAACTACTATGTTGGTCTCAGCTGGAGGAGTACTATGTTGGCTCAGCTGGATCAGCAGGAGTGAACTACTATGTTGATCTCAGCTGGAGCAACACTATGTTGGCCTCAGCCGGATCAGCAGGAGTGAACTACTATGTTGGTCTCAGCTGGAGCAGTAGGAGTGAATTACTATGTTGGTCTCAGCTGGAGCAGTAGGAGTGAACTACTATGTTGGTCTCAGCTGGAGCAGTACTATGTTGGCCTCAGCTGGATCAGCAGGAGTGAACTACTATGTTGGTCTCAGCTGTAGCAGTAGGTATGAACTACTATGTTGGTCTCAGCTGGAGCAGCAGTAGGAGTGAACTACTATGTTGGTCTTGGCTGCAGCAGTAGGAGTGAACTACTATGTTGGTCTCAGCTGGAGTAGCAGGAGTAAACTACTATGTTGGTCTCAGCTTGAGCAGCAGGAGTGAACTACTATGGTGGTCTCAGCTGGAGCGGTAGGAGTGAACTACTATGTTGGTCTCAGCTGGAGCAGTAGGAGTGAACTACTATGTTGGTCTCAGCTGGAGCAGTACTATGTTGGCCTCAGCTGGAGCAGCAGGAGTGAACTACTATGTTGGCCTCAGCCGGAGCAGTAGGAGTGAACTACTATGTTGGTCTCAGCTGGAGCAGTAGGAGTGAACTACTATGTTGGTCTCAGCTGGAGCAGTAGGAGTGAACTACTATGTTGGTCTCAGCTGGAGCAGTACTATGTTGGCCTCAGCTGGAGCAGCAGGAGTGAACTACTATGTTGGCCTCAGCTGGAGCAGTAGGTGTGAACTACTATGTTGGCCTCAGCTGGAGCAGTAGGAGTAAACTACTATGTTGGTCTCAGCTGGAGCAGCAGGAGTGAACTACTATGTTGGTCTCAGATGGAGCAGCAGGAGTGAACTACTATGTTGGTCTCAGCTGGAGCAGTTGGTGTGAACTACTATGTTGGTCTCAGCTGGAGCAGCAGGAGTGAACTACTATGTTGGTCTCAGCTGGAGCAGCAGGAGTGAACTACTATGTTGGTCTCAGCTGGAGCAGCAGGAGTGAACTACTATGTTGGTCTCAGCTGGAGCAGTAGGAGTGAACTACTATGTTGGTCTCAGCTGTAGCAGTAGGTATGAACTACTATGTTGGTCTCAGCTGGAGCAGCAGTAGGTGTGAACTACTATGTTGGTCTTGGCTGCAGCAGTAGGAGTGAACTATTATGTTGGTCTCAGCTGGAGTAGCAGGAGTAAACTACTATGTTGGTCTCAGCTTGAGCAGCAGGAGTGAACTACTATGGTGGTCTCAGCTGGAGCAGCAGGAGTGAACTACTATGGTGGTCTCAGCTGGAGCAGTAGGTGTGAACTACTATGTTGGTCTCAGCTGGAGCAGTAGGAGTGAACTACTATGTTGGTCTCAGCTGCAGTAGTAGGAGTGAACTACTATGTTGGTCTCAGCTGGAGCAGTAGGAGTGAACTACTATGTTGGTCTCAGCTGGAGCAGTAGGAGTGAACTACTATGTTGGTCTCAGCTGGAGGAGTACTATGTTGGCTCAGCTGGATCAGCAGGAGTGAACTACTATGTTGATCTCAGCTGGAGTAACACTATGTTGGCCTCAGCTGGATCAGCAGGAGTGAACTACTATGTTGGTCTCAGCTGGAGCAGTAGGAGTGAACTACTATGTTGGTCTCAGCTGGAGCAGTAGGAGTGAACTACTATGTTGGTCTCAGCTGGAGCAGTACTATGTTGGCCTCAGCTGGATCAGCAGGAGTGAACTACTATGTTGGTCTCAGCTGGAGCAGTAGGAGTGAACTACTATGTTGGTCTCAGCTGGAGCAGTACTATGTTGGCCTCAGCTGGAGCAGCAGGAGTGAACTACTATGTTGTCCTCAGCCGGAGCAGTAGGAGTGAACTACTATGTTGGTCTCAGCTGGAGCAGTAGGAGTGAACTGCTATGGTGGTCTCAGCTGGAGCAGTAGGAGTGAACTACTATGTTGGTCTCAGCTGGAGCAGTACTATGTTGGCCTCAGCTGGAGCAGCAGGAGTGAACTACTATGTTGGCCTCAGCTGGAGCAGTAGGTGTGAATTACTACGTTGGCCTCAGCTGGAGCAGTAGGAGTGAACTACTATGTTGGTCTCAGCTGGAGCAGGAGGTGTGAACTACTATGTTGGTCTCAGCTGGAGCAGTAGGTGTGAACTACTATGTTGGTCTCAGCTGAAGCAGCAGGAGTGAACTACTATGTTGGTCTCAGCTGGAGCAGTAGGTGTGAATTACTATGTTGACATCAGCTGGAGCAGCACTATGTTGGTCTCAGCTGGAGCAGCAGGAGTGAACTACTATGTTGATCTCAGCTGGAGCAGTAGGTGTGAACTACTATGTTGGTCTCAGCTGGAGCAGTAGGAGTGAACTACTATGTTGGTCTCAGTTGGAGCAGTAGGAGTGAACTACTATGTTGGTCTCAGCTGGAGCAGTAGGAGTGAACCACTATGTTGGCCTCAGCTGGAGCAGTAGGTGTGAACTACTATGTTGGTCTCAGCTGGAGCAGCAGGTGTGAACTACTATGTTGGTCTCAGCTGGAGCAGTAGGAATGAACTACTATGTTGGTCTCAGCTGGAGCAGCAGTAGGAGTGAACTACTATGTTGGTGTCAGCTAGAGCAGCAGGAGTGAACTACTATGTTGGTCTCAGCTGGAGCAGTAGGAGTGAACTACTATGTTGGTCTCAGCTGGAGCAGTAGGAGTGAACCACTATGTTGGCCTCAGCTGGAGCAGTAGGTGTGAACTACTACGTTGGCCTCAGCTGGAGCAGTAGGAGTGAACTACTATGTTGGTCTCAGCTGGAGCAGCAGGTGTGAACTACTATGTTGGTCTCAGCTGGAGCAGTAGGAATGAACTACTATGTTGGTCTCAGCTGGAGCAGCAGGAGTGAACTACTATGTTGGTGTCAGCTAGAGCAGCAGGAGTGAACTACTATGTTGGTCTCAGCTGGAGCAGCAGGAGTGAACTACTATGTTGGCCTCAGCTGGAGCAGTAGGAGTGAACTACTATGTTGGTCTCAGCTGGAGCAGTACTATGTTGGCCTCAGCTGGAGCAGCAGGAGTGAACTACTATGTTGGCCTCAGCTGGAGCAGTAGGTGTGAATTACTACGTTGGCCTCAGCTGGAGCAGCAGGAGTGAACCACTATGTTGGTCTCAGCTGGAGCAGCAGGTGTGAACTACTATGTTGGTCTCAGCTGGAGCAGTAGGAATGAACTACTATGTTGGTCTCAGCTGGAGCAGCAGGAGTGAACTACTATGTTGGTCTCAGCTAGAGCAGCAGGAGTGAACTACTACGTTGGCCTCAGCTGGAGCAGCAGGAGTGAACTACTATGTTGGCCTCAGCTGGACAAGTAGGAGTGAACTACTATGTTGGTCTCAGCTGGAGCAGTAGGAGTGAACTACTATGTTGCTCTCAGCTGGAGCAGTAGGTGTGAACTACTATGTTGGTCTCAGATGGAGCAGCAGGAGTGAACTACTATGTTGGTCTCAGCTGGAGCAGTAGGTGTGAACTACTATGTTGGTCTCAGATGGAGCAGCAGGAGTGAACTACTATTTTGGTCTCAGCTGGAGCAGTAGGTGTGAACTACTATGTTGGCCTCAGCTGGAGCAGTACTATGTTGGTCTCAGCTGGAGCAGTAGGAGTGAACTACTATGTTGGCCTCAGCTGGAACAGTAGGAGTGAACTACTATGTTGGCCTCAGCTGGAGCAGTAGGAGTGAGCTACTGTGTTGATCTCAGCCGGAGCAGCTGGAGTGAACTACTATGTTGGTCTCAGCTGGAGCAGTAGGAGTGAACTGCTATGGTGGTCTCAGCTGGAGCAGTAGGAGTGAACTACTATGTTGGTCTCAGCTGGAGCAGTACTATGTTGGCCTCAGCTGGAGCAGCAGGAGTGAACTACTATGTTGGCCTCAGCTGGAGCAGTAGGTGTGAATTACTACGTTGGCCTCAGCTGGAGCAGTAGGAGTGAACTACTATGTTGGTCTCAGCTGGAGCAGGAGGTGTGAACTACTATGTTGGTCTCAGCTGGAGCAGTAGGTGTGAACTACTATGTTGGTCTCAGCTGAAGCAGCAGGAGTGAACTACTATGTTGGTCTCAGCTGGAGCAGTAGGTGTGAATTACTATGTTGACATCAGCTGGAGCAGCACTATGTTGGTCTCAGCTGGAGCAGCAGGAGTGAACTACTATGTTGATCTCAGCTGGAGCAGTAGGTGTGAACTACTATGTTGGTCTCAGCTGGAGCAGTAGGAGTGAACTACTATGTTGGTCTCAGTTGGAGCAGTAGGAGTGAACTACTATGTTGGTCTCAGCTGGAGCAGTAGGAGTGAACCACTATGTTGGCCTCAGCTGGAGCAGTAGGTGTGAACTACTACGTTGGCCTCAGCTGGAGCAGTAGGAGTGAACTACTATGTTGGTCTCAGCTGGAGCAGCAGGTGTGAACTACTATGTTGGTCTCAGCTGGAGCAGTAGGAATGAACTACTATGTTGGTCTCAGCTGGAGCAGCAGTAGGAGTGAACTACTATGTTGGTGTCAGCTAGAGCAGCAGGAGTGAACTACTATGTTGGTCTCAGCTGGAGCAGTAGGAGTGAACTACTATGTTGGTCTCAGCTGGAGCAGTAGGAGTGAACCACTATGTTGGCCTCAGCTGGAGCAGTAGGTGTGAACTACTACGTTGGCCTCAGCTGGAGCAGTAGGAGTGAACTACTATGTTGGTCTCAGCTGGAGCAGCAGGTGTGAACTACTATGTTGGTCTCAGCTGAAGCAGCAGGAGTGAACTACTATGTTGGTCTCAGCTGGAGCAGTAGGTGTGAATTACTATGTTGACATCAGCTGGAGCAGCACTATGTTGGTCTCAGCTGGAGCAGCAGGAGTGAACTACTATGTTGATCTCAGCTGGAGCAGTAGGTGTGAACTACTACGTTGGCCTCAGCTGGAGCAGTAGGAGTGAACTACTATGTTGGTCTCAGCTGGAGCAGTAGGTGTGAACTACTATGTTGGTCTCAGCTGAAGCAGCAGGAGTGAACTACTATGTTGGTCTCAGCTGGAGCAGTAGGTGTGAATTACTATGTTGACATCAGCTGGAGCAGCACTATGTTGGTCTCAGCTGGAGCAGCAGGAGTGAACTACTATGTTGATCTCAGCTGGAGCAGTAGGTGTGAACTACTATGTTGGTCTCAGCTGGAGCAGTAGGAGTGAACTACTATGTTGGTCTCAGTTGGAGCAGTAGGAGTGAACTACTATGTTGGTCTCAGCTGGAGCAGTAGGAGTGAACCACTATGTTGGCCTCAGCTGGAGCAGTAGGTGTGAACTACTACGTTGGCCTCAGCTGGAGCAGTAGGAGTGAACTACTATGTTGGTCTCAGCTGGAGCAGCAGGTGTGAACTACTATGTTGGTCTCAGCTGGAGCAGTAGGAATGAACTACTATGTTGGTCTCAGCTGGAGCAGCAGTAGGAGTGAACTACTATGTTGGTGTCAGCTAGAGCAGCAGGAGTGAACTACTATGTTGGTCTCAGCTGGAGCAGTAGGAGTGAACTACTATGTTGGTCTCAGCTGGAGCAGTAGGAGTGAACCACTATGTTGGCCTCAGCTGGAGCAGTAGGTGTGAACTACTACGTTGGCCTCAGCTGGAGCAGTAGGAGTGAACTACTATGTTGGTCTCAGCTGGAGCAGCAGGTGTGAACTACTATGTTGGTCTCAGCTGGAGCAGTAGGAATGAACTACTATGTTGGTCTCAGCTGGAGCAGCAGGAGTGAACTACTATGTTGGTGTCAGCTAGAGCAGCAGGAGTGAACTACTATGTTGGTCTCAGCTGGAGCAGCAGGAGTGAACTACTATGTTGGCCTCAGCTGGAGCAGTAGGAGTGAACTACTATGTTGGTCTCAGCTGGAGCAGTACTATGTTGGCCTCAGCTGGAGCAGCAGGAGTGAACTACTATGTTGGCCTCAGCTGGAGCAGTAGGTGTGAACTACTACGTTGGCCTCAGCTGGAGCAGCAGGAGTGAACCACTATGTTGGTCTCAGCTGGAGCAGCAGGTGTGAACTACTATGTTGGTCTCAGCTGGAGCAGTAGGAATGAACTACTATGTTGGTCTCAGCTGGAGCAGCAGGAGTGAACTACTATGTTGGTCTCAGCTAGAGCAGCAGGAGTGAACTACTACGTTGGCCTCAGCTGGAGCAGCAGGAGTGAACTACTATGTTGGCCTCAGCTGGACAAGTAGGAGTGAACTACTATGTTGGTCTCAGCTGGAGCAGTAGGAGTGAACTACTATGTTGCTCTCAGCTGGAGCAGTAGGTGTGAACTACTATGTTGGTCTCAGATGGAGCAGCAGGAGTGAACTACTATGTTGGTCTCAGCTGGAGCAGTAGGTGTGAACTACTATGTTGGTCTCAGATGGAGCAGCAGGAGTGAACTACTATTTTGGTCTCAGCTGGAGCAGTAGGTGTGAACTACTATGTTGGCCTCAGCTGGAGCAGTACTATGTTGGTCTCAGCTGGAGCAGTAGGAGTGAACTACTATGTTGGCCTCAGCTGGAACAGTAGGAGTGAACTACTATGTTGGCCTCAGCTGGAGCAGTAGGAGTGAGCTACTATGTTGATCTCAGCTGGAGCAGCTGGAGTGAACTACTATGTTGGCCTCAGCTGGAGCAGCAGGAGTGAACTACTATGTTGGCCTCAGCTGGAGCAGTAGGTGTGAACTACTATGTTGGCCTCAGCTGGAGCAGTAGGAGTAAACTACTATGTTGGTCTCAGCTGGAGCAGCAGGAGTGAACTACTATGTTGGTCTCAGATGGAGCAGCAGCAGTGAACTACTATGTTGGTCTCAGCTGGAGCAGTTGGTGTGAACTACTATGTTGGCCTTAGCTGGAGCAGTACTATGTTGGTCTCAGCTGGAGCAGTAGGAGTGAACTACTATGTTGGTCTCAGCTGGAGCAGTAGGAGTGAACTACTATGTTGGTCTCAGCTGGAGCAGTAGGTGTGAACTACTATGTTGGTCTCAGCTGGAGCAGCAGGAGTGAACTATTATGTTGGTCTCAGCTGTAGCAGTAGGTATGAACTACTATGTTGGTCTCAGCTGGAGCAGTAGGAGTGAACTACTATGTTGGCCTCAGCTGGAGCAGCAGGAGTGAACTACTATGTTGGTCTCAGCTGGAGCAGCAGGAGTGAACTACTATGTTGCTCTCAGCTGGAGCAGTAGGAGTGAACTACTATGTTGGTCTCAGCTGTAGCAGTAGGTATGAACTAATATGTTGGTCTCAGCTGGAGCAGCAGTAGGTGTGAACTACTATGTTGGTCTTGGCTGCAGCAGTAGGAGTGAACTACTATGGTAGTCTCAGCTGGAGCAGCAGGAGTGAACTATTATGGTGGTCTCAGCTGGAGCAGCAGGAGTGAACTACTATGGTGGTCTCAGCTGGAGCAGTAGGTGTGAACTACTATGTTGGTCTCAGCTGGAGCAGTAGGAGTGAACTACTATGTTGGTCTCAGCTGCAGTAGTAGGAGTGAACTACAATGTTGGTCTCAGGTGGAGCAGTAGGAGTGAACTACTATGTTGGTCTCAGCTGGAGCAGTAGGAGTGAACTACTATGTTGGTCTCAGCTGGAGGAGTACTATGTTGGCTCAGCTGGATCAGCAGGAGTGAACTACTATGTTGATCTCAGCTGGAGCAACACTATGTTGGCCTCAGCCGGATCAGCAGGAGTGAACTACTATGTTGGTCTCAGCTGGAGCAGTAGGAGTGAATTACTATGTTGGTCTCAGCTGGAGCAGTAGGAGTGAACTACTATGTTGGTCTCAGCTGGAGCAGTACTATGTTGGCCTCAGCTGGATCAGCAGGAGTGAACTACTATGTTGGTCTCAGCTGTAGCAGTAGGTATGAACTACTATGTTGGTCTCAGCTGGAGCAGCAGTAGGAGTGAACTACTATGTTGGTCTTGGCTGCAGCAGTAGGAGTGAACTACTATGTTGGTCTCAGCTGGAGTAGCAGGAGTAAACTACTATGTTGGTCTCAGCTTGAGCAGCAGGAGTGAACTACTATGGTGGTCTCAGCTGGAGCGGTAGGAGTGAACTACTATGTTGGTCTCAGCTGGAGCAGTAGGAGTGAACTACTATGTTGGTCTCAGCTGGAGCAGTACTATGTTGGCCTCAGCTGGAGCAGCAGGAGTGAACTACTATGTTGGCCTCAGCCGGAGCAGTAGGAGTGAACTACTATGTTGGTCTCAGCTGGAGCAGTAGGAGTGAACTACTATGTTGGTCTCAGCTGGAGCAGTAGGAGTGAACTACTATGTTGGTCTCAGCTGGAGCAGTACTATGTTGGCCTCAGCTGGAGCAGCAGGAGTGAACTACTATGTTGGCCTCAGCTGGAGCAGTAGGTGTGAACTACTATGTTGGCCTCAGCTGGAGCAGTAGGAGTAAACTACTATGTTGGTCTCAGCTGGAGCAGCAGGAGTGAACTACTATGTTGGTCTCAGATGGAGCAGCAGGAGTGAACTACTATGTTGGTCTCAGCTGGAGCAGTTGGTGTGAACTACTATGTTGGTCTCAGCTGGAGCAGCAGGAGTGAACTACTATGTTGGTCTCAGCTGGAGCAGCAGTAGTGAACTACTATGTTGGTCTCAGCTGGAGCAGCAGGAGTGAACTACTATGTTGGTCTCAGCTGGAGCAGTAGGAGTGAACTACTATGTTGGTCTCAGCTGTAGCAGTAGGTATGAACTACTATGTTGGTCTCAGCTGGAGCAGCAGTAGGTGTGAACTACTATGTTGGTCTTGGCTGCAGCAGTAGGAGTGAACTATTATGTTGGTCTCAGCTGGAGTAGCAGGAGTAAACTACTATGTTGGTCTCAGCTTGAGCAGCAGGAGTGAACTACTATGGTGGTCTCAGCTGGAGCAGCAGGAGTGAACTACTATGGTGGTCTCAGCTGGAGCAGTAGGTGTGAACTACTATGTTGGTCTCAGCTGGAGCAGTAGGAGTGAACTACTATGTTGGTCTCAGCTGCAGTAGTAGGAGTGAACTACTATGTTGGTCTCAGCTGGAGCAGTAGGAGTGAACTACTATGTTGGTCTCAGCTGGAGCAGTAGGAGTGAACTACTATGTTGGTCTCAGCTGGAGGAGTACTATGTTGGCTCAGCTGGATCAGCAGGAGTGAACTACTATGTTGATCTCAGCTGGAGTAACACTATGTTGGCCTCAGCTGGATCAGCAGGAGTGAACTACTATGTTGGTCTCAGCTGGAGCAGTAGGAGTGAACTACTATGTTGGTCTCAGCTGGAGCAGTAGGAGTGAACTACTATGTTGGTCTCAGCTGGAGCAGTACTATGTTGGCCTCAGCTGGATCAGCAGGAGTGAACTACTATGTTGGTCTCAGCTGGAGCAGTAGGAGTGAACTACTATGTTGGTCTCAGCTGGAGCAGTACTATGTTGGCCTCAGCTGGAGCAGCAGGAGTGAACTACTATGTTGTCCTCAGCCGGAGCAGTAGGAGTGAACTACTATGTTGGTCTCAGCTGGAGCAGTAGGAGTGAACTGCTATGGTGGTCTCAGCTGGAGCAGTAGGAGTGAACTACTATGTTGGTCTCAGCTGGAGCAGTACTATGTTGGCCTCAGCTGGAGCAGCAGTAGTGAACTACTATGTTGGCCTCAGCTGGAGCAGTAGGTGTGAATTACTACGTTGGCCTCAGCTGGAGCAGTAGGAGTGAACTACTATGTTGGTCTCAGCTGGAGCAGGAGGTGTGAACTACTATGTTGGTCTCAGCTGGAGCAGTAGGTGTGAACTACTATGTTGGTCTCAGCTGAAGCAGCAGGAGTGAACTACTATGTTGGTCTCAGCTGGAGCAGTAGGTGTGAATTACTATGTTGACATCAGCTGGAGCAGCACTATGTTGGTCTCAGCTGGAGCAGCAGGAGTGAACTACTATGTTGATCTCAGCTGGAGCAGTAGGTGTGAACTACTATGTTGGTCTCAGCTGGAGCAGTAGGAGTGAACTACTATGTTGGTCTCAGTTGGAGCAGTAGGAGTGAACTACTATGTTGGTCTCAGCTGGAGCAGTAGGAGTGAACCACTATGTTGGCCTCAGCTGGAGCAGTAGGTGTGAACTACTATGTTGGTCTCAGCTGGAGCAGCAGGTGTGAACTACTATGTTGGTCTCAGCTGGAGCAGTAGGAATGAACTACTATGTTGGTCTCAGCTGGAGCAGCAGTAGGAGTGAACTACTATGTTGGTGTCAGCTAGAGCAGCAGGAGTGAACTACTATGTTGGTCTCAGCTGGAGCAGTAGGAGTGAACTACTATGTTGGTCTCAGCTGGAGCAGTAGGAGTGAACCACTATGTTGGCCTCAGCTGGAGCAGTAGGTGTGAACTACTACGTTGGCCTCAGCTGGAGCAGTAGGAGTGAACTACTATGTTGGTCTCAGCTGGAGCAGCAGGTGTGAACTACTATGTTGGTCTCAGCTGGAGCAGTAGGAATGAACTACTATGTTGGTCTCAGCTGGAGCAGCAGGAGTGAACTACTATGTTGGTGTCAGCTAGAGCAGCAGGAGTGAACTACTATGTTGGTCTCAGCTGGAGCAGCAGGAGTGAACTACTATGTTGGCCTCAGCTGGAGCAGTAGGAGTGAACTACTATGTTGGTCTCAGCTGGAGCAGTACTATGTTGGCCTCAGCTGGAGCAGCAGGAGTGAACTACTATGTTGGCCTCAGCTGGAGCAGTAGGTGTGAATTACTACGTTGGCCTCAGCTGGAGCAGCAGGAGTGAACCACTATGTTGGTCTCAGCTGGAGCAGCAGGTGTGAACTACTATGTTGGTCTCAGCTGGAGCAGTAGGAATGAACTACTATGTTGGTCTCAGCTGGAGCAGCAGGAGTGAACTACTATGTTGGTCTCAGCTAGAGCAGCAGGAGTGAACTACTACGTTGGCCTCAGCTGGAGCAGCAGGAGTGAACTACTATGTTGGCCTCAGCTGGACAAGTAGGAGTGAACTACTATGTTGGTCTCAGCTGGAGCAGTAGGAGTGAACTACTATGTTGCTCTCAGCTGGAGCAGTAGGTGTGAACTACTATGTTGGTCTCAGATGGAGCAGCAGGAGTGAACTACTATGTTGGTCTCAGCTGGAGCAGTAGGTGTGAACTACTATGTTGGTCTCAGATGGAGCAGCAGGAGTGAACTACTATTTTGGTCTCAGCTGGAGCAGTAGGTGTGAACTACTATGTTGGCCTCAGCTGGAGCAGTACTATGTTGGTCTCAGCTGGAGCAGTAGGAGTGAACTACTATGTTGGCCTCAGCTGGAACAGTAGGAGTGAACTACTATGTTGGCCTCAGCTGGAGCAGTAGGAGTGAGCTACTGTGTTGATCTCAGCCGGAGCAGCTGGAGTGAACTACTATGTTGGTCTCAGCTGGAGCAGTAGGAGTGAACTGCTATGGTGGTCTCAGCTGGAGCAGTAGGAGTGAACTACTATGTTGGTCTCAGCTGGAGCAGTACTATGTTGGCCTCAGCTGGAGCAGCAGGAGTGAACTACTATGTTGGCCTCAGCTGGAGCAGTAGGTGTGAATTACTACGTTGGCCTCAGCTGGAGCAGTAGGAGTGAACTACTATGTTGGTCTCAGCTGGAGCAGGAGGTGTGAACTACTATGTTGGTCTCAGCTGGAGCAGTAGGTGTGAACTACTATGTTGGTCTCAGCTGAAGCAGCAGGAGTGAACTACTATGTTGGTCTCAGCTGGAGCAGTAGGTGTGAATTACTATGTTGACATCAGCTGGAGCAGCACTATGTTGGTCTCAGCTGGAGCAGCAGGAGTGAACTACTATGTTGATCTCAGCTGGAGCAGTAGGTGTGAACTACTATGTTGGTCTCAGCTGGAGCAGTAGGAGTGAACTACTATGTTGGTCTCAGTTGGAGCAGTAGGAGTGAACTACTATGTTGGTCTCAGCTGGAGCAGTAGGAGTGAACCACTATGTTGGCCTCAGCTGGAGCAGTAGGTGTGAACTACTACGTTGGCCTCAGCTGGAGCAGTAGGAGTGAACTACTATGTTGGTCTCAGCTGGAGCAGCAGGTGTGAACTACTATGTTGGTCTCAGCTGGAGCAGTAGGAATGAACTACTATGTTGGTCTCAGCTGGAGCAGCAGTAGGAGTGAACTACTATGTTGGTGTCAGCTAGAGCAGCAGGAGTGAACTACTATGTTGGTCTCAGCTGGAGCAGTAGGAGTGAACTACTATGTTGGTCTCAGCTGGAGCAGTAGGAGTGAACCACTATGTTGGCCTCAGCTGGAGCAGTAGGTGTGAACTACTACGTTGGCCTCAGCTGGAGCAGTAGGAGTGAACTACTATGTTGGTCTCAGCTGGAGCAGCAGGTGTGAACTACTATGTTGGTCTCAGCTGAAGCAGCAGGAGTGAACTACTATGTTGGTCTCAGCTGGAGCAGTAGGTGTGAATTACTATGTTGACATCAGCTGGAGCAGCACTATGTTGGTCTCAGCTGGAGCAGCAGGAGTGAACTACTATGTTGATCTCAGCTGGAGCAGTAGGTGTGAACTACTACGTTGGCCTCAGCTGGAGCAGTAGGAGTGAACTACTATGTTGGTCTCAGCTGGAGCAGTAGGTGTGAACTACTATGTTGGTCTCAGCTGAAGCAGCAGGAGTGAACTACTATGTTGGTCTCAGCTGGAGCAGTAGGTGTGAATTACTATGTTGACATCAGCTGGAGCAGCACTATGTTGGTCTCAGCTGGAGCAGCAGGAGTGAACTACTATGTTGATCTCAGCTGGAGCAGTAGGTGTGAACTACTATGTTGGTCTCAGCTGGAGCAGTAGGAGTGAACTACTATGTTGGTCTCAGTTGGAGCAGTAGGAGTGAACTACTATGTTGGTCTCAGCTGGAGCAGTAGGAGTGAACCACTATGTTGGCCTCAGCTGGAGCAGTAGGTGTGAACTACTACGTTGGCCTCAGCTGGAGCAGTAGGAGTGAACTACTATGTTGGTCTCAGCTGGAGCAGCAGGTGTGAACTACTATGTTGGTCTCAGCTGGAGCAGTAGGAATGAACTACTATGTTGGTCTCAGCTGGAGCAGCAGTAGGAGTGAACTACTATGTTGGTGTCAGCTAGAGCAGCAGGAGTGAACTACTATGTTGGTCTCAGCTGGAGCAGTAGGAGTGAACTACTATGTTGGTCTCAGCTGGAGCAGTAGGAGTGAACCACTATGTTGGCCTCAGCTGGAGCAGTAGGTGTGAACTACTACGTTGGCCTCAGCTGGAGCAGTAGGAGTGAACTACTATGTTGGTCTCAGCTGGAGCAGCAGGTGTGAACTACTATGTTGGTCTCAGCTGGAGCAGTAGGAATGAACTACTATGTTGGTCTCAGCTGGAGCAGCAGGAGTGAACTACTATGTTGGTGTCAGCTAGAGCAGCAGGAGTGAACTACTATGTTGGTCTCAGCTGGAGCAGCAGGAGTGAACTACTATGTTGGCCTCAGCTGGAGCAGTAGGAGTGAACTACTATGTTGGTCTCAGCTGGAGCAGTACTATGTTGGCCTCAGCTGGAGCAGCAGGAGTGAACTACTATGTTGGCCTCAGCTGGAGCAGTAGGTGTGAACTACTACGTTGGCCTCAGCTGGAGCAGCAGGAGTGAACCACTATGTTGGTCTCAGCTGGAGCAGCAGGTGTGAACTACTATGTTGGTCTCAGCTGGAGCAGTAGGAATGAACTACTATGTTGGTCTCAGCTGGAGCAGCAGGAGTGAACTACTATGTTGGTCTCAGCTAGAGCAGCAGGAGTGAACTACTACGTTGGCCTCAGCTGGAGCAGCAGGAGTGAACTACTATGTTGGCCTCAGCTGGACAAGTAGGAGTGAACTACTATGTTGGTCTCAGCTGGAGCAGTAGGAGTGAACTACTATGTTGCTCTCAGCTGGAGCAGTAGGTGTGAACTACTATGTTGGTCTCAGATGGAGCAGCAGGAGTGAACTACTATGTTGGTCTCAGCTGGAGCAGTAGGTGTGAACTACTATGTTGGTCTCAGATGGAGCAGCAGGAGTGAACTACTATTTTGGTCTCAGCTGGAGCAGTAGGTGTGAACTACTATGTTGGCCTCAGCTGGAGCAGTACTATGTTGGTCTCAGCTGGAGCAGTAGGAGTGAACTACTATGTTGGCCTCAGCTGGAACAGTAGGAGTGAACTACTATGTTGGCCTCAGCTGGAGCAGTAGGAGTGAGCTACTATGTTGATCTCAGCTGGAGCAGCTGGAGTGAACTACTATGTTGGTCTCAGCTGGAGCAGTAGGAGTGAACTACTATGTTGGTCTCAGCTGGAGCAGTACTAGGTTGGTCTCAGCTGGAGCAGTAGGAGTGAACTACTATGTTGGTCTCAGCTGGAGCAGTAGGAGTGAACTACTATGTTGGTCTCAGCTGGAGCAGTAGGTGTGAACTACTATGTTGGTCTCAGCTCGAGCAGCAGGAGTGAACTACTATGTTGGTCTCAGCTGTAGCAGTAGGTATGAACTACTATGTTGGTCTCAGCTGGAGCAGTAGGAGTGAACTACTATGTTGGCCTCAGCTGGAGCAGCAGGAGTGAACTACTATGTTGGTCTCAGCTCGAGCAGCAGGAGTGAACTACTATGTTGGTCTCAGCTGGAGCAGTAGGAGTGAACTACTATGTTTGTCTCAGCTGTAGCAGGAGGTATGAACTACTATGTTGGTCTCAGCTGGAGCAGCAGTAGGAGTGAACTACTATGTTGGTCTTGGCTGCAGCAGTAGGAGTGAACTACTATGTTGGTCTCAGCTGGAGTAGCAGGAGTAAACTACTATGTTGGTCTCAGCTTGAGCAGCAGGAGTGAACTACTATGGTGGTCTCAGCTGGAGCAGCAGGAGTAAACTACTATGGTGGTCTAGGCTGGAGCAGTAGGTGTGAACTACTATGTTGGTCTAAGCTGGAGCAGTAGGAGTGAACTACTATGTTGGTCTCAGCTGCAGCAGTAGGAGTGAACTACTATGTTTGTCTCAGCTGTAGCAGTAGGAGTGAACTACTATGTTGGTCTCAGCTGGAGCAGTAGGAGTGAACTACTATGTTGGTCTCAGCTGGAGCAGTACTATGTTGGCCTCAGCTGGATCAGTAGGAGTGAAATACTATGTTGGTCTCAGCTGGAGCAATACTATGTTGGCCTCAGCTGGATCAGCAGGAGTGAACTACTATGTTGGCCTCAGCTGGACAAGTAGGAGTGAACTACTATGTTGGTCTCAGCTGGAGCAGTAGGAGTGAACTACTATGTTGCTCTCAGCTGGAGCAGTAGGTGTGAACTACTATGTTGGTCTCAGATGGAGCAGCAGGAGTGAACTACTATGTTGGTCTCAGCTGGAGCAGTAGGTGTGAACTACTATGTTGGTCTCAGATGGAGCAGCAGGAGTGAACTACTATTTTGGTCTCAGCTGGAGCAGTAGGTGTGAACTACTATGTTGGCCTCAGCTGGAGCAGTACTATGTTGGTCTCAGCTGGAGCAGTAGGAGTGAACTACTATGTTGGCCTCAGCTGGAACAGTAGGAGTGAACTACTATGTTGGCCTCAGCTGGAGCAGTAGGAGTGAGCTACTATGTTGATCTCAGCTGGAGCAGCTGGAGTGAACTACTATGTTGGTCTCAGCTGGAGCAGTAGGAGTGAACTACTATGTTGGTCTCAGCTGGAGCAGTACTAGGTTGGTCTCAGCTGGAGCAGTAGGAGTGAACTACTATGTTGGTCTCAGCTGGAGCAGTAGGAGTGAACTACTATGTTGGTCTCAGCTGGAGCAGTAGGTGTAAACTACTATGTTGGTCTCAGCTCGAGCAGCAGGAGTGAACTACTATGTTGGTCTCAGCTGTAGCAGTAGGTATGAACTACTATGTTGGTCTCAGCTGGAGCAGTAGGAGTGAACTACTATGTTGGCCTCAGCTGGAGCAGCAGGAGTGAACTACTATGTTGGTCTCAGCTCGAGCAGCAGGAGTGAACTACTATGTTGGTCTCAGCTGGAGCAGTAGGAGTGAACTACTATGTTTGTCTCAGCTGTAGCAGTAGGTATGAACTACTATGTTGGTCTCAGCTGGAGCAGCAGTAGGAGTGAACTACTATGTTGGTCTTGGCTGCAGCAGTAGGAGTGAACTACTATGTTGGTCTCAGCTGGAGTAGCAGGAGTAAACTACTATGTTGGTCTCAGCTTGAGTAGCAGGAGTGAACTACTATGGTGGTCTCAGCTGGAGCAGCAGGAGTAAACTACTATGGTGGTCTAGGCTGGAGCAGTAGGTGTGAACTACTATGTTGGTCTCAGCTGGAGCAGTAGGAGTGAACTACTATGTTGGTCTCAGCTGCCGCAGTAGGAGTTAACTACTATGTTGGTCTCAGCTGGAGCAGTAGGAGTGAACTACTATGTTGGTCTCAGCTGGAGCAGTAGGAGTGAACTACTATGTTGGTCTCAGCTGGAGGAGTACTATGTTGGCTCAGCTGGATCAGCAGGAGTGAACTACTATGTTGATCTCAGCTGGAGCAACACTATGTTGGCCTCAGCTGGATCAGCAGGAGTGAACTACTATGTTGGTCTCAGCTGGAGCAGTAGGAGTGAATTACTATGTTGGTCTCAGCTGGAGCAGTAGGAGTGAACTACTATGTTGGTCTCAGCTGGAGCAGTACTATGTTGGCCTCAGCTGGATCAGCAGGAGTGAACTACTATGTTGGTCTCTGCTGTAGCAGTAGGTATGAACTACTATGTTGGTCTCAGCTGGAGCAGCAGTAGGAGTGAACTACTATGTTGGTCTTGGCTGCAGCAGTAGGAGTGAACTACTATGTTGGTCTCAGCTGGAATAGCAGGAGTAAACTACTATGTTGGTCTCAGCTTGAGCAGCAGGAGTGAACTACTATGGTGGTCTCAGCTGGAGCGGTAGGAGTGAAAGACTATGTTGGTCTCAGCTGGAGCAGTAGGAGTGAACTACTATGTTGGTCTCAGCTGGAGCAGTACTATGTTGGCCTCAGCTGGAGCAGCAGGAGTGAACTACTATGTTGGCCTCAGCCGGAGCAGTAGGAGTGAACTACTATGTTGGTCTCAGCTGGAGCAGTAGGAGTGAACTACTATGTTGGTCTCAGCTGGAGCAGTAGGAGTGAACTACTATGTTGGTCTCAGCTGGAGCAGTACTATGTTGGCCTCAGCTGGAGCAGCAGGAGTGAACTACTATGTTGGCCTCAGCTGGAGCAGTAGGTGTGAACTACTATGTTGGCCTCAGCTGGAGCAGTAGGAGTAAACTACTATGTTGGTCTCAGCTGGAGCAGCAGGAGTGAACTACTATGTTGGTCTCAGATGGAGCAGCAGGAGAGAACTACTACGTTGGTCTCAGCTGGAGCAGTTGGTGTGAACTACTATGTTGGTCTCAGCTGGAGCAGCAGGAGTGAACTACTATGTTGGTCTCAGCTGGAGCAGCAGGAGTGAACTACTATGTTGGTCTCAGCTGGAGCAGCAGGAGTGAACTACTATGTTGGTCTCAGCTGGAGCAGTAGGAGTGAACTACTATGTTGGTCTCAGCTGTAGCAGTAGGTATGAACTACTATGTTGGTCTCAGCTGGAGCAGCAGTAGGTGTGAACTACTATGTTGGTCTTGGCTGCAGCAGTAGGAGTGAACTACTATGTTGGTCTCAGCTGGAGTAGCAGGAGTAAACTACTATGTTGGTCTCAGCTCGAGCAGCAGGAGTGAACTACTATGTTGGTCTCAGCTGTAGCAGTAGGTATGAACTACTATGTTGGTCTCAGCTGGAGCAGTAGGAGTGAACTACTATGTTGGCCTCAGCTGGAGCAGCAGGAGTGAACTACTATGTTGGTCTCAGCTCGAGCAGCAGGAGTGAACTACTATGTTGGTCTCAGCTGGAGCAGTAGGAGTGAACTACTATGTTTGTCTCAGCTGTAGCAGTAGGTATGAACTACTATGTTGGTCTCAGCTGGAGCAGCAGTAGGAGTGAACTACTATGTTGGTCTTGGCTGCAGCAGTAGGAGTGAACTACTATGTTGGTCTCAGCTGGAGTAGCAGGAGTAAACTACTATGTTGGTCTCAGCTTGAGCAGCAGGAGTGAACTACTATGGTGGTCTCAGCTGGAGCAGCAGGAGTAAACTACTATGGTGGTCTAGGCTGGAGCAGTAGGTGTGAACTACTATGTTGGTCTCAGCTGGAGCAGTAGGAGTGAACTACTATGTTGGTCTCAGCTGCCGCAGTAGGAGTTAACTACTATGTTGGTCTCAGCTGGAGCAGTAGGAGTGAACTACTATGTTGGTCTCAGCTGGAGCAGTAGGAGTGAACTACTATGTTGGTCTCAGCTGGAGGAGTACTATGTTGGCTCAGCTGGATCAGCAGGAGTGAACTACTATGTTGATCTCAGCTGGAGCAACACTATGTTGGCCTCAGCTGGATCAGCAGGAGTGAACTACTATGTTGGTCTCAGCTGGAGCAGTAGGAGTGAATTACTATGTTGGTCTCAGCTGGAGCAGTAGGAGTGAACTACTATGTTGGTCTCAGCTGGAGCAGTACTATGTTGGCCTCAGCTGGATCAGCAGGAGTGAACTACTATGTTGGTCTCAGCTGTAGCAGTAGGTATGAACTACTATGTTGGTCTCAGCTGGAGCAGCAGTAGGAGTGAACTACTATGTTGGTCTTGGCTGCAGCAGTAGGAGTGAACTACTATGTTGGTCTCAGCTGGAGTAGCAGGAGTAAACTACTATGTTGGTCTCAGCTTGAGCAGCAGGAGTGAACTACTATGGTGGTCTCAGCTGGAGCGGTAGGAGTGAAAGACTATGTTGGTCTCAGCTGGAGCAGTAGGAGTGAACTACTATGTTGGTCTCAGCTGGAGCAGTACTATGTTGGCCTCAGCTGGAGCAGCAGGAGTGAACTACTATGTTGGCCTCAGCCGGAGCAGTAGGAGTGAACTACTATGTTGGTCTCAGCTGGAGCAGTAGGAGTGAACTACTATGTTGGTCTCAGCTGGAGCAGTAGGAGTGAACTACTATGTTGGTCTCAGCTGGAGCAGTACTATGTTGGCCTCAGCTGGAGCAGCAGGAGTGAACTACTATGTTGGCCTCAGCTGGAGCAGTAGGTGTGAACTACTATGTTGGCCTCAGCTGGAGCAGTAGGAGTAAACTACTATGTTGGTCTCAGCTGGAGCAGCAGGAGTGAACTACTATGTTGGTCTCAGATGGAGCAGCAGGAGAGAACTACTACGTTGGTCTCAGCTGGAGCAGTTGGTGTGAACTACTATGTTGGTCTCAGCTGGAGCAGCAGGAGTGAACTACTATGTTGGTCTCAGCTGGAGCAGCAGGAGTGAACTACTATGTTGGTCTCAGCTGGAGCAGCAGGAGTGAACTACTATGTTGGTCTCAGCTGGAGCAGTAGGAGTGAACTACTATGTTGGTCTCAGCTGTAGCAGTAGGTATGAACTACTATGTTGGTCTCAGCTGGAGCAGCAGTAGGTGTGAACTACTATGTTGGTCTTGGCTGCAGCAGTAGGAGTGAACTACTATGTTGGTCTCAGCTGGAGTAGCAGGAGTAAACTACTATGTTGGTCTCAGCTTGAGCAGCAGGAGTGAACTACTATGGTGGTCTCAGCTGGAGCAGCAGGAGTGAACTACTATGGTGGTCTCAGCTGGAGCAGTAGGTGTGAACTACTATGTTGGTCTCAGCTGGAGCAGTAGGAGTGAACTACTATGTTGGTCTCAGCTGCAGTAGTAGGAGTGAACTACTATGTTGGTCTCAGCTGGAGCAGTAGGAGTGAACTACTATGTTGGTCTCAGCTGGAGCAGTAGGAGTGAACTACTATGTTGGTCTCAGCTGGAGGAGTACTATGTTGGCTCAGCTGGATCAGCAGGAGTGAACTACTATGTTGATCTCAGCTGGAGTAACACTATGTTGGCCTCAGCTGGATCAGCAGGAGTGAACTACTATGTTGGTCTCAGCTGGAGCAGTAGGAGTGAACTACTATGTTGGTCTCAGCTGGAGCAGTAGGAGTGAACTACTATGTTGGTCTCAGCTGGAGCAGTACTATGTTGGCCTCAGCTGGATCAGCAGGAGTGAACTACTATGTTGGTCTCAGCTGGAGCAGTAGGAGTGAACTACTATGTTGGTCTCAGCTGGAGCAGTACTATGTTGGCCTCAGCTGGAGCAGCAGGAGTGAACTACTATGTTGGCCTCAACCGGAGCAGTAGGAGTGAACTACTATGTTGGTCTCAGCTGGAGCAGTAGGAGTGAACTGCTATGGTGGTCTCAGCTGGAGCAGTAGGAGTGAACTACTATGTTGGTCTCAGCTGGAGCAGTACTATGTTGGCCTCAGCTGGAGCAGCAGGAGTGAACTACTATGTTGGCCTCAGCTGGAGCAGTAGGTGTGAATTACTACGTTGGCCTCAGCTGGAGCAGTAGGAGTGAACTACTATGTTGGTCTCAGCTGGAGCAGGAGGTATGAACTACTATGTTGGTCTCAGCTGGAGCAGTAGGTGTGAACTACTATGTTGGTCTCAGCTGAAGCAGCAGGAGTGAACTACTATGTTGGTCTCAGCTGGAGCAGTAGGTGTGAATTACTATGTTGACATCAGCTGGAGCAGCACTATGTTGGTCTCAGCTGGAGCAGCAGGAGTGAACTACTATGTTGATCTCAGCTGGAGCAGTAGGTGTGAACTACTATGTTGGTCTCAGCTGGAGCAGTAGGAGTGAACTACTATGTTGGTCTCAGCTGGAGCAGTAGGAGTGAACTACTATGTTGGTCTCAGCTGGAGCAGTAGGAGTGAACCACTATGTTGGCCTCAGCTGGAGCAGTAGGTGTGAACTACTACGTTGGCCTCAGCTGGAGCAGTAGGAGTGAACTACTATGTTGGTCTCAGCTGGAGCAGAGGGTGTGAACTACTATGTTGGTCTCAGCTGGAGCAGTAGGAATGAACTACTATGTTGGACTCAGCTGGAGCAGCAGTAGGAGTGAACTACTATGTTGGTGTCAGCTAGAGCAGCAGGAGTGAACTACTATGTTGGTCTCAGCTGGAGCAGTAGGAGTGAACTACTATGTTGGTCTCAGCTGGAGCAGTAGGAGTGAACCACTATGTTGGCCTCAGCTGGAGCAGTAGGTGTGAACTACTACGTTGGCCTCAGCTGGAGCAGTAGGAGTGAACTACTATGTTGGTCTCAGCTGGAGCAGCAGGTGTGAACTACTATGTTGGTCTCAGCTGGAGCAGTAGGAATGAACTACTATGTTGGTCTCAGCTGGAGCAGCAGGAGTGAACTACTATGTTGGTGTCAGCTAGAGCAGCAGGAGTGAACTACTATGTTGGTCTCAGCTGGAGCAGCAGGAGTGAACTACTATGTTGGCCTCAGCTGGAGCAGTAGGAGTGAACTACTATGTTGGTCTCAGCTGGAGCAGTACTATGTTGGCCTCAGCTGGAGCAGCAGGAGTGAACTACTATGTTGGCCTCAGCTGGAGCAGTAGGTGTGAACTACTAAGTTGGCCTCAGCTGGAGCAGCAGGAGTGAACCACTATGTTGGTCTCAGCTGGAGCAGCAGGTGTGAACTACTATGTTGGTCTCAGCTGGAGCAGTAGGAATGAACTACTATGTTGGTCTCAGCTGGAGCAGCAGGAGTGAACTACTATGTTGGTCTCAGCTAGAGCAGCAGGAGTGAACTACTACGTTGGCCTCAGCTGGAGCAGCAGGAGTGAACTACTATGTTGGCCTCAGCTGGACAAGTAGGAGTGAACTACTATGTTGGTCTCAGCTGGAGCAGTAGGAGTGAACTACTATGTTGCTCTCAGCTGGAGCAGTAGGTGTGAACTACTATGTTGGTCTCAGATGGAGCAGCAGGAGTGAACTACTATGTTGGTCTCAGCTGGAGCAGTAGGTGTGAAGTACTATGTTGGTCTCAGATGGAGCAGCAGGAGTGAACTACTATTTTGGTCTCAGCTGGAGCAGTAGGTGTGAACTACTATGTTGGCCTCAGCTGGAGCAGTACTATGTTGGTCTCAGCTGGAGCAGTAGGAGTGAACTACTATGTTGGCCTCAGCTGGAACAGTAGGAGTGAACTACTATGTTGGCCTCAGCTGGAGCAGTAGGAGTGAGCTACTATGTTGATCTCAGCTGGAGCAGCTGGAGTGAACTACTATGTTGGTCTCAGCTGGAGCAGTAGGAGTGAACTACTATGTTGGTCTCAGCTGGAGCAGTACTAGGTTGGTCTCAGCTGGAGCAGTAGGAGTGAACTACTATGTTGGTCTCAGCTGGAGCAGTAGGAGTGAACTACTATGTTGGTCTCAGCTGGAGCAGTAGGTGTGAACTACTATGTTGGTCTCAGCTCGAGCAGCAGGAGTGAACTACTATGTTGGTCTCAGCTGTAGCAGTAGGTATGAACTACTATGTTGGTCTCAGCTGGAGCAGTAGGAGTGAACTACTATGTTGGCCTCAGCTGGAGCAGCAGGAGTGAACTACTATGTTGGTCTCAGCTCGAGCAGCAGGAGTGAACTACTATGTTGGTCTCAGCTGGAGCAGTAGGAGTGAACTACTATGTTTGTCTCAGCTGTAGCAGTAGGTATGAACTACTATGTTGGTCTCAGCTGGAGCAGCAGTAGGAGTGAACTACTATGTTGGTCTTGGCTGCAGCAGTAGGAGTGAACTACTATGTTGGTCTCAGCTGGAGTAGCAGGAGTAAACTACTATGTTGGTCTCAGCTTGAGCAGCAGGAGTGAACTACTATGGTGGTCTCAGCTGGAGCAGCAGGAGTAAACTACTATGGTGGTCTAGGCTGGAGCAGTAGGTGTGAACTACTATGTTGGTCTCAGCTGGAGCAGTAGGAGTGAACTACTATGTTGGTCTCAGCTGCAGCAGTAGGAGTGAACTACTATGTTTGTCTCAGCTGTAGCAGTAGGAGTGAACTACTATGTTGGTCTCAGCTGGAGCAGTAGGAGTGAACTACTATGTTGGTCTCAGCTGGAGCAGTACTATGTTGGCCTCAGCTGGATCAGTAGGAGTGAAATACTATGTTGGTCTCAGCTGGAGCAATACTATGTTGGCCTCAGCTGGATCAGCAGGAGTGAACTACTATGTTGGCCTCAGCTGGACAAGTAGGAGTGAACTACTATGTTGGTCTCAGCTGGAGCAGTAGGAGTGAACTACTATGTTGCTCTCAGCTGGAGCAGTAGGTGTGAACTACTATGTTGGTCTCAGATGGAGCAGCAGGAGTGAACTACTATGTTGGTCTCAGCTGGAGCAGTAGGTGTGAACTACTATGTTGGTCTCAGATGGAGCAGCAGGAGTGAACTACTATTTTGGTCTCAGCTGGAGCAGTAGGTGTGAACTACTATGTTGGCCTCAGCTGGAGCAGTACTATGTTGGTCTCAGCTGGAGCAGTAGGAGTGAACTACTATGTTGGCCTCAGCTGGAACAGTAGGAGTGAACTACTATGTTGGCCTCAGCTGGAGCAGTAGGAGTGAGCTACTATGTTGATCTCAGCTGGAGCAGCTGGAGTGAACTACTATGTTGGTCTCAGCTGGAGCAGTAGGAGTGAACTACTATGTTGGTCTCAGCTGGAGCAGTACTAGGTTGGTCTCAGCTGGAGCAGTAGGAGTGAACTACTATGTTGGTCTCAGCTGGAGCAGTAGGAGTGAACTACTATGTTGGTCGCAGCTGGAGCAGTAGGTGTGAACTACTATGTTGGTCTCAGCTCGAGCAGCAGGAGTGAACTACTATGTTGGTCTCAGCTGTAGCAGTAGGTATGAACTACTATGTTGGTCTCAGCTGGAGCAGTAGGAGTGAACTACTATGTTGGCCTCAGCTGGAGCAGCAGGAGTGAACTACTATGTTGGTCTCAGCTCGAGCAGCAGGAGTGAACTACTATGTTGGTCTCAGCTGGAGCAGTAGGAGTGAACTACTATGTTTGTCTCAGCTGTAGCAGTAGGTATGAACTACTATGTTGGTCTCAGCTGGAGCAGCAGTAGGAGTGAACTACTATGTTGGTCTTGGCTGCAGCAGTAGGAGTGAACTACTATGTTGGTCTCAGCTGGAGTAGCAGGAGTAAACTACTATGTTGGTCTCAGCTTGAGCAGCAGGAGTGAACTACTATGGTGGTCTCAGCTGGAGCAGCAGGAGTAAACTACTATGGTGGTCTAGGCTGGAGCAGTAGGTGTGAACTACTATGTTGGTCTCAGCTGGAGCAGTAGGAGTGAACTACTATGTTGGTCTCAGCTGCAGCAGTAGGAGTGAACTACTATGTTTGTCTCAGCTGTAGCAGTAGGAGTGAACTACTATGTTGGTCTCAGCTGGAGCAGTAGGAGTGAACTACTATGTTGGTCTCAGCTGGAGCAGTACTATGTTGGCCTCAGCTGGATCAGTAGGAGTGAAATACTATGTTGGTCTCAGCTGGAGCAATACTATGTTGGCCTCAGCTGGATCAGCAGGAGTGAACTACTATGTTGGTCTCAGCTGGAGCAGTAGGAGTGAACTACTATGTTGGTCTCAGCTGGACCAGTAGGAGTGAACTACTATGTTGGTCTCAGCTGGAGCAGTACTATGTTGGCCTCAGCTGGATCAGCAGGAGTGAACTACTATGTTGGTCTCAGCTGGAGCAGTAGGAGTGAACTACTATGTTGGTCTCAGCTGGAGCAGTAGGAGTGAACTACTATGTTGGTCTCAGCTGGAGCAGTACTATGTTGGCCTCAGCTGGAGCAGCAGGAGTGAACTACTATGTTGGCCTCAGCCGGAGCAGTAGGAGTGAACTACTCTGTTGGTCTCAGCTGGAAGCAGTAGGAGTGAACTACTATGGCGGTCTCAGCTGGAGCAGTAGGAGTGAACTACTATGTTGGTCTCAGCTGGAGCAGTACTATGTTGGCCTCAGCTGGAGCAGCAGGAGTGAACTACTATGTTGATCTCAGCTTGAGCAGTAGGTGTGAACTACTATGTTGGTCTCAGCTGGAGCAGTAGGAGTGAACTACTATGTTGGTCTCAGCTGGAGCAGTAGGAGTGAACCACTATGTTGGTCTCAGCTGGAGCAGTAGGAGTGAACTACTATGTTGGTCTCAGCTGGAAGCAGTAGGAGTGAACTACTATGTTGGTCTCAGCTAGAGCAGCAGGAGTGAACTACTACGTTGGCCTCAGCTGGAGCAGCAGGAGTGAACTACTATGTTGGCCTCAGCTGGACAAGTAGGAGTGAACTACTATGTTGGTCTCAGCTGGAGCAGTAGGAGTGAACTACTATGTTGGTCTCAGCTGGAGCAGTAGGTGTGAACTACTATGTTGGTCTCAGATGGAGCAGCAGGAGTGAACTACTATGTTGGTCTCAGCTGGAGCAGTAGGAGTGAACTACTATGTTGGCCTCAGCTGGAGCAGTACTATGTTGGTCTCAGCTGGAGCAGTAGGAGTGAGCTACTATGTTGGCCTCAGCTGGAACAGTAGGAGTGAACTACTATGTTGGCCTCAGCTGGAGCAGTAGGAGTGAACTACTATGTTGATCTCAGCTGGAGCAGCAGGAGTGAACTACTATGTTGGTCTCAGCTGGAGCAGTAGGAGTGAACTACTATGTTGGTCTCAGCTGGAGCAGTACTAGGTTGGTCTCAGCTGGAGCAGTAGGAGTGAACTACTATGTTGGTCTCAGCTGGAGCAGTAGGAGTGAACTACTATGTTGGTCTCAGCTGGAGCAGTAGGTGTGAACTACTATGTTGGTCTCAGCTGGAGCAGCAGGAGTGAACTACTATGTTGGTCTCAGCTGTAGCAGTAGGTATGAACTACTATGTTGGTCTCAGCTGGAGCAGTAGGAGTGAACTACTATGTTGGCCTCAGCTGGAGCAGCAGGAGTGAACTACTATGTTGGTCTCAGCTGGAGCAGCAGGAGTGAACTACTATGTTGGTCTCAGCTGGAGCAGTAGGAGTGAACTACTATGTTTGTCTCAGCTGTAGCAGTAGGTATGAACTAATATGTTGGTCTCAGCTGGAGCAGCAGTAGGAGTGAACTACTATGTTGGTCTTGGCTGCAGCAGTAGGAGTGAACTACTATGTTGGTCTCAGCTGGAGTAGCAGGAGTAAACTACTATGTTGGTCTCAGCTTGAGCAGCAGGAGTGAACTACTATGGTGGTCTCAGCTGGAGCAGCAGGAGTGAACTACTATGGTGGTCTAGGCTGGAGCAGTAGGTGTGAACTACTATGTTGGTCTCAGCTGGAGCAGTAGGAGTGAACTACTATGTTGGTCTCAGCTGCAGCAGTAGGAGTGAACTACTATGTTTGTCTCAGCTGTAGCAGTAGGAGTGAACTACTATGTTGGTCTCAGCTGGAGCAGTAGGAGTGAACTACTATGTTGGTCTCAGCTGGAGCAGTACTATGTTGGCCTCAGCTGGATCAGTAGCAGTGAACTACTATGTTGGTCTCAGCTGGAGCAATACTATGTTGGCCTCAGCTGGATCAGCAGGAGTGAACTACTATGTTGGTCTCAGCTGCAGCAGTAGGAGTGAACTACTATGTTGGTCTCAGCTGGAGCAGTAGGAGTGAACTACTATGTTGGTCTCAGCTGGAGCAGTACTATGTTGGCCTCAGCTGGATCAGCAGGAGTGAACTACTATGTTGGTCTCAGCTGGAGCAGTAGGAGTGAACTACTATGTTGGTCTCAGCTGGAGCAGTAGGAGTGAACTACTATGTTGGTCTCAGCTGGAGCAGTACTATGTTGGCATCAGCTGGAGCAGCAGGAGTGAACTACTATGTTGGCCTCAGCCGGAGCAGTAGGAGTGAACTACTATGTTGGTCTCAGCTGGAGCAGTAGGAGTGAACTACTATGGTGGTCTCAGCTGGAGCAGTAGGAGTGAACTACTATGTTGGTCTCAGCTGGAGCAGTACTATGTTGGCCTCAGCTGGAGCAGGAGGAGTGAACTACTATGTTGGCCTCAGCTGGAGCAGTAGGAGTGAACTACTATGTTGGTCCCAGCTGGAGCAGCAGGTGTGAGCTACTATGTTGGTCTCAGCTGGAGCAGTAGGAATGAACTACTATGTTGGTCTCAGCTGGAGCAGCAGGAGTGAACTACTATGTTGGTCTCAGCTAGAGCAGCAGGAGTGGACTACTACGTTGGCATCAGCTGGAGCAGCAGGAGTGAACTACTATTTTGGCCTCAGCTGGACAAGTAGGAGTGAACTAATATGTTGGTCTCAGCTGGAGCAGTAGGACTGAACTACTATGTTGGTCTCAGATGGAGCAGCAGGAGTGAACTACTATGTTGGTCTCAGCTGGAGCAGTAGGTGTGAACTACTATTTTGGTCTCAGCTGGAGCAGTAGGTGTGAACTACTATGTTGGCCTGAGCTG
This sequence comes from Lampris megalopsis, assembly GCA_022114975.2. Taxonomy (NCBI): domain Eukaryota; kingdom Metazoa; phylum Chordata; class Actinopteri; order Lampriformes; family Lampridae; genus Lampris; species Lampris megalopsis. The sequence continues at coordinate 6,610,462 of JAJHIY020000431.1, forward strand.
GATCAGTACTATGTTGGTCTCAGCTGGAGCAGTAGGAGTGAACTACTATGTTGGCCTCAGCTGGAACAGTAGGAGTGAACTACTATGTTGGTCTCAGCTGGAGCAGTAGGAGTGAACTACTATGTTGGTCTCAGCTGGAGCAGTAGGAGTGAACTACTATGTTGGTCTCAGCTGGAGCAGTAGGAGTGAACCACTATGTTGGTCTCAGCTGGAGCAGTAGGAGTGAACTACTATGTTGGTCTCAGCTGGAGCAGTAGGAGTGAACTACTATGTTGGTCTCAGCTGGAGCAGTAGGAGTGAACTACTATGTTGGTCTCAGCTGGAGCAGTAGGTGTGAACTACTATGTTGGTCTCACCTGGAGCAGCAGGAGTGAACTACTATGTTGGTCTCAGCTGTAGCAGTAGGTATGAACTACTATGTTGATCTCAGCTGGAGCAGTAGGAGTGAACTACTATGTTGGCCTCAGCTGGAGCAGCAGGAGTGAACTACTATGTTGGTCTCAGCTGGAGCAGCAGGAGTGAACTACTATGTTGGTCTCAGCTGGAGCAGTAGGAGTGAACTACTATGATGGCCTCAGCTGGAGCAGTAGGAGTGAACTACTATGTTGGTCTCAGCTGGAGCAGTAGGAGTGAACTACTATGTTGGTCTCAGCTGGAGCAGTAGGAGTGAACTACTATGTTGCTCTCAGCTGGAGCAGTACTAGGTTGGTCTCAGCTGGAGCAGTAGGAGTGAACTACTATGTTGGTCTCAGCTGGAGCAGTAGGAGTGAACTACTATGTTGGTCTCAGCTGGAGCAGTAGGTGTGAACTACTATGTTGGTCTCAGCTGGAGCAGCAGGAGTGAACTACTATGTTGGTCTCAGCTGTAGCAGTAGGAGTGAACTACTATGTTGGTCTCAGCTGGAGCAGTAGGAGTGAACTACTATGTTGGCCTCAGCTGGAGCAGCAGGAGTGAACTACTATGTTGGTCTCAGCTGGAGCAGCAGGAGTGAACTACTATGTTGGTCTCAGCTGGAGCAGTAGGAGTGAACTACTATGTTTGTCTTGGCTGTAGCAGTAGGTATGAACTAATATGTTGGTCTCAGCTGGAGCAGCAGTAGGAGTGAACTACTATGTTGGTCTTGGCTGCAGCAGTAGGAGTGAACTACTATGTTGGTCTCAGCTGGAGTAGCAGGAGTAAACTACTATGTTGGTCTCAGCTTGAGCAGCAGGAGTGAACTACTATGGTGGTCTCAGCTGGAGCAGCAGGAGTGAACTACTATGGTGGTCTAGGCTGGAGCAGTAGGTGTGAACTACTATGTTGGTCTCAGCTGGAGCAGTAGGAGTGAACTACTATGTTGGTCTCAGCTGCAGCAGTAGGAGTGAACTACTATGTTTGTCTCAGCTGTAGCAGTAGGAGTGAACTACTATGTTGATCTCAGCTGGAGCAGTAGGAGTGAACTACTATGTTGGTCTCAGCTGGAGCAGTACTATGTTGGCCTCAGATGGATCAGTAGGAGTGAACTACTATGTTGGTCTCAGCTGGAGCAATACTATGTTGGCCTCAGCTGGATCAGCAGGAGTGAACTACTATGTTGGTCTCAGCTGGAGCAGTAGGAGTGCACTACTATGTTGGTCTCAGCTGGAGCAGTAGGAGTGAACTACTATGTTGGTCTCAGCTGGAGCAGTACTATGTTGGCCTCAGCTGGATCAGCAGGAGTGAACTACTATGTTGGTCTCAGCTGGAGCAGTAGGAGTGAACTACTATGTTGGTCTCAGCTGGAGCAGTAGGAGTGAACTACTATGTTGGTCTCAGCTGGAGCAGTACTATGTTGGCCTCAGCTGGAGCAGCAGGAGTGAACTACTATGTTGGCCTCAGCCGGAGCAGTAGGAGTGAACTACTATGTTGGTCTCAGCTGGAGCAGTAGGAGTGAACTACTATGGTGGTCTCAGCTGGAGCAGTAGGAGTGAACTACTATGTTGGTCTCAGTTGGAGCAGTACTATGTTGGCCTCAGCTGGAGCAGCAGGAGTGAACTACTATGTTGGCCTCAGCTGGAGCAGTAGGAGTGAACTACTATGTTGGTCCCAGCTGGAGCAGCAGGTGTGAACTACTATGTTGGTCTCAGCTGGAGCAGTAGGAATGAACTACTATGTTGGTCTCAGCTGGAGCAGCAGGAGTGAACTACTATGTTGGTCTCAGCTGGAGCAGTAGGTGTGAACTACTATGTTGGTCTCAGCTGGAGCAGTAGGTGTGAATTACTATGTTGGCATCAGCAGGAGCAGCACTATTTTGGTCTCAGCTGGAGCAGCAGGAGTGAACTACTATGTTGATCTCAGCTGGAGCAGTAGGTGTGAACTACTATGTTGGTCTCAGCTGGAGCATTAGGAATGAACTACTATGTTGGTCTCAGCTGGAGCAGCAGGAGTGAACTACTATGTTGGTGTCAGCTAGAGCAGCAGGAGTGAACTACGATGTTGGCCTCAGCTGGAGCAGTAGGAGTGAACTACTATGTTGGTCTCAGCTGGAGCAGTAGGAGTGAACCACTATGTTGGCCTCAGCTGGAGCAGTAGGTGTGAACTACTACGTTGGCCTCAGCTGGAGCAGTAGGAGTGAACTACTATGTTGGTCTCAGCTGGAGCAGCAGGTGTGAACTACTATGTTGGTCTCAGCTGGAGCAGTAGGAATGAACTACTATGTTGGTCTCAGCTGGAGCAGCAGGAGTGAACTACTATGTTGGTGTCAGCTAGAGCAGCAGGAGTGAACTACTATGTTGGTCTCAGCTGGAGCAGCAGGAGTGAACTACTATGTTGGCCTCAGCTGGAGCAGTAGGAGTGAACTACTATGTTGGTCTCAGCTGGAGCAGTACTATGTTGGCATCAGCTGGAGCAGCAGGAGTGAACTACTATGTTGGCCTCAGCTGGAGCAGTAGGAGTGAAATACTATGTTGGTCTCAGCTGGAGCAGTAGGTGTGAACTACTATGTTGGTCTCAGATGGAGCAGCAGGAGTGAACTACTATGTTGGTCTCAGCTGGAGCAGTAGGAATGAACTACTATGTTGGTCTCAGCTGGAGCAGCAGGAGTGAACTACTATGTTGGTGTCAGCTAGAGCAGCAGGAGTGAACTACTATGTTGGTCTCAGCTGGAGCAGCAGGAGTGAACTACTATGTTGGCCTCAGCTGGAGCAGTAGGAGTGAACTACTATGTTGGTCTCAGCTGGAGCAGTCCTATGTTGGCATCAGCTGGAGCAGCAGGAGTGAACTACTATGTTGGCCTCAGCTGGAGCAGTAGGAGTGAAATACTATGTTGGTCTCAGCTGGAGCAGTAGGTGTGAACTACTATGTTGGTCTCAGATGGAGCAGCAGGAGTGAACTACTATGTTGGTCTCAGCTCGAGCAGTAGGAGTGAACTACTATGTTGGTCTCAGCTGGAGCAGTACTATGTTGGCCTCAGCTGGAGCAGCAGGAGTGAACTACTATGTTGGCCTCAGCCGGAGCAGTAGGAGTGAACTACTATGTTGGTCTCAGCTGGAGCAGTAGGAGTGAACTACTATGGTGGTCTCAGATGGAGCAGCAGGAGTGAACTACTATTTTGGTCTCAGCTGGAGCAGTAGGTGTGAACTACTATGTTGGCCTCAGCTGGAGCAGTACTATGTTGGTCTCAGCTGGAGCAGTAGGAGTGAACTACTATGTTGGCCTCAGCTGGAACAGTAGGAGTGAACTACTATGTTGGCCTCAGCTGGAGCAGTAGGAGTGAACTACTATGTTGATCTCAGCTGGAGCAGCAGAAGTGAACTACTATGTTGGTCTCAGCTGGAGCAGTAGGAGTGAACTACTATGTTGGTCTCAGCTGGAGCAGTACTAGGTTGGTCTCAGCTGGAGCAGTAGGAGTGAACTACTATGTTGGTCTCAGCTGGAGCAGTAGGAGTGAACTACTATGTTGGTCTCAGCTGGAGCAGTAGGTGTGAACTACTATGTTGGTCTCAGCTGGAGCAGTAGGTGTGAACTACTATGTTGGTCTCAGCTGGAGCAGTAGGAGTGAACTACTATGTTGGCCTCAGCTGGAGCAGCAGGAGTGAACTACTATGTTGGTCTCAGCTGGAGCAGTAGGAGTGAAATACTATGTTGGTCTCAGCTGGAGCAGTAGGTGTGAACTACTATGTTGGTCTCAGATGGAGCAGCAGGAGTGAACTACTATGTTGGTCTCAGCTGGAGCAGTAGGAATGAACTACTATGTTGGTCTCAGCTGGAGCAGCAGGAGTGAACTACTATGTTGGTGTCAGCTAGAGCAGCAGGAGTGAACTACTATGTTGGTCTCAGCTGGAGCAGCAGGAGTGAACTACTATGTTGGCCTCAGCTGGAGCAGTAGGAGTGAACTACTATGTTGGTCTCAGCTGGAGCAGTCCTATGTTGGCATCAGCTGGAGCAGCAGGAGTGAACTACTATGTTGGCCTCAGCTGGAGCAGTAGGAGTGAAATACTATGTTGGTCTCAGCTGGAACAGTAGGTGTGAACTACTATGTTGGTCTCAGATGGAGCAGCAGGAGTGAACTACTATGTTGGTCTCAGCTCGAGCAGTAGGAGTGAACTACTATGTTGGTCTCAGCTGGAGCAGTACTATGTTGGCCTCAGCTGGAGCAGCAGGAGTGAACTACTATGTTGGCCTCAGCCGGAGCAGTAGGAGTGAACTACTATGTTGGTCTCAGCTGGAGCAGTAGGAGTGAACTACTATGGTGGTCTCAGATGGAGCAGCAGGAGTGAACTACTATTTTGGTCTCAGCTGGAGCAGTAGGTGTGAACTACTATGTTGGCCTCAGCTGGAGCAGTACTATGTTGGTCTCAGCTGGAGCAGTAGGAGTGAACTACTATGTTGGCCTCAGCTGGAACAGTAGGAGTGAACTACTATGTTGGCCTCAGCTGGAGCAGTAGGAGTGAACTACTATGTTGATCTCAGCTGGAGCAGCAGAAGTGAACTACTATGTTGGTCTCAGCTGGAGCAGTAGGAGTGAACTACTATGTTGGTCTCAGCTGGAGCAGTACTAGGTTGGTCTCAGCTGGAGCAGTAGGAGTGAACTACTATGTTGGTCTCAGCTGGAGCAGTAGGAGTGAACTACTATGTTGGTCTCAGCTGGAGCAGTAGGTGTGAACTACTATGTTGGTCTCAGCTGGAGCAGTAGGAGTGAACTACTATGTTGGCCTCAGCTGGAGCAGCAGGAGTGAACTACTATGTTGGTCTCAGCTGGAGCAGCAGGAGTGAACTACTATGTTGGTCTCAGCTGGAGCAGTAGGAGTGAACTACTATGTTTGTCTCAGCTGTAGCAGTAGGTATGAACTAATATGTTGGTCTCAGCTGGAGCAGCAGTAGGAGTCAACTACTATGTTGGTCGTGGCTGCAGCAGTAGGAGTGAACTACTATGTTGGTCTCAGCTGGAGTAGCAGGAGTAAACTACTATGTTGGTCTCAGCATGAGCAGCAGGAGTGAACTACTATGGTGGTCTCAGCTGGAGCAGCAGGAGTGAACTACTATGGTGGTCTAGGCTGGAGCAGTAGGTGTGAACTACTATGTTGGTCTCAGCTGGAGCAGTAGGAGTGAACTACTATGTTGGTCTCAGCTGCAGCAGTAGGATTGAACTACTATGTTTGTCTCAGCTGTAGCAGTAGGAGTGAACTACTATGTTGGTCTCAGCTGGAGCAGTAGGAGTAAACTACTATGTTGGTCTCAGCTGGAGCAGTACTATGTTGGCCTCAGCTGGATCAGTAGGAGTGAACTACTATGTTGGTCTCAGCTGGAGCAATACTATGTTGGCCTCAGCTGGATCAGCAGGTGTGAACTACTATGTTGGTCTCAGCTGGAGCAGTAGGAGTGAACTACTATGTTGGAATCAGCTGGAGCAGTAGGAGTGAACTACTATGTTGGTCTCAGCTGGAGCAGTACTATGTTGGCGTCAGCTGGATCAGCAGGAGTGAACTACTATGTTGGTCTCAGCTGGAGCAGTATGAGTGAACTACTATGTTGGTCTCAGCTGGAGCAGTAGGAGTGAACTACTATGTTGGTCTCAGCTGGAGCAATACTATGTTGGCCTCAGCTGGATCAGCAGGAGTGAACTACTATGTTGGCCTCAGCTGGACAAGTAGGAGTGAACTACTATGTTGGTCTCAGCTGGAGCAGTAGGAGTGAACTACTATGTTGCTCTCAGCTGGAGCAGTAGGTGTGAAGTACTATGTTGGTCTCAGATGGAGCAGCAGGAGTGAACTACTATGTTGGTCTCAGCTGGAGCAGTAGGTGTGAACTACTATGTTGGTCTCAGATGGAGCAGCAGGAGTGAACTACTATTTTGGTCTCAGCTGGAGCAGTAGGTGTGAACTACTATGTTGGCCTCAGCTGGAGCAGTACTATGTTGGTCTCAGCTGGAGCAGTAGGAGTGAACTACTATGTTGGCCTCAGCTGGAACAGTAGGAGTGAACTACTATGTTGGCCTCAGCTGGAGCAGTAGGAGTGAGCTACTATGTTGATCTCAGCTGGAGCAGCTGGAGTGAACTACTATGTTGGTCTCAGCTGGAGCAGTAGGAGTGAACTACTATGTTGGTCTCAGCTGGAGCAGTACTAGGTTGGTCTCAGCTGGAGCAGTAGGAGTGAACTACTATGTTGGTCTCAGCTGGAGCAGTAGGAGTGAACTACTATGTTGGTCTCAGCTGGAGCAGTAGGTGTGAACTACTATGTTGGTCTCAGCTCGAGCAGCAGGAGTGAACTACTATGTTGGTCTCAGCTGTAGCAGTAGGTATGAACTACTATGTTGGTCTCAGCTGGAGCAGTAGGAGTGAACTACTATGTTGGCCTCAGCTGGAGCAGCAGGAGTGAACTACTATGTTGGTCTCAGCTCGAGCAGCAGGAGTGAACTACTATGTTGGTCTCAGCTGGAGCAGTAGGAGTGAACTACTATGTTTGTCTCAGCTGTAGCAGTAGGTATGAACTACTATGTTGGTCTCAGCTGGAGCAGCAGTAGGAGTGAACTACTATGTTGGTCTTGGCTGCAGCAGTAGGAGTGAACTACTATGTTGGTCTCAGCTGGAGTAGCAGGAGTAAACTACTATGTTGGTCTCAGCTTGAGCAGCAGGAGTGAACTACTATGGTGGTCTCAGCTGGAGCAGCAGGAGTAAACTACTATGGTGGTCTAGGCTGGAGCAGTAGGTGTGAACTACTATGTTGGTCTCAGCTGGAGCAGTAGGAGTGAACTACTATGTTGGTCTCAGCTGCAGCAGTAGGAGTGAACTACTATGGTGGTCTCAGCTGGAGCAGTAGGAGTGAACTACTATGTTGGTCTCAGCTGGAGCAGTACTATGTTGGCCTCAGCTGGATCAGTAGGAGTGAAATACTATGTTGGTCTCAGCTGGAGCAATACTATGTTGGCCTCAGCTGGATCAGCAGGAGTGAACTACTATGTTGGTCTCAGCTGGAGCAGTAGGAGTGAACTACTATGTTGGTCTCAGCTGGACCAGTAGGAGTGAACTACTATGTTGGTCTCAGCTGGAGCAGTACTATGTTGGCCTCAGCTGGATCAGCAGGAGTGAACTACTATGTTGGTCTCAGCTGGAGCAGTAGGAGTGAACTACTATGTTAGTCTCAGCTGGAGCAGTAGGAGTGATCTACTATGTTGGTCTCAGCTGGAGCAGTACTATGTTGGCCTCAGCTGGAGCAGCAGGAGTGAACTACTATGTTGGCCTCAGCCGGAGCAGTAGGAGTGAACTACTCTGTTGGTCTCAGCTGGAAGCAGTAGGAGTGAACTACTATGGCGGTCTCAGCTGGAGCAGTAGGAGTGAACTACTATGTTGGTCTCAGCTGGAGCAGTACTATGTTGGCCTCAGCTGGAGCAGCAGGAGTGAACTACTATGTTGATCTCAGCTTGAGCAGTAGGTGTGAACTACTATGTTGGTCTCAGCTGGAGCAGTAGGAGTGAACTACTATGTTGGTCTCAGCTGGAGCAGTAGGAGTGAACCACTATGTTGGTCTCAGCTGGAGCAGTAGGAGTGAACTACTATGTTGGTCTCAGCTGGAAGCAGTAGGAGTGAACTACTATGTTGGTCTCAGCTAGAGCAGCAGGAGTGAACTACTACGTTGGCCTCAGCTGGAGCAGCAGGAGTGAACTACTATGTTGGCCTCAGCTGGACAAGTAGGAGTGAACTACTATGTTGGTCTCAGCTGGAGCAGTAGGAGTGAACTACTATGTTGGTCTCAGCTGGAGCAGTAGGTGTGAACTACTATGTTGGTCTCAGATGGAGCAGCAGGAGTGAACTACTATGTTGGTCTCAGCTGGAGCAGTAGGTGTGAACTACTATGTTGGCCTCAGCTGGAGCAGTACTATGTTGGTCTCAGCTGGAGCAGTAGGAGTGAGCTACTATGTTGGCCTCAGCTGGAACAGTAGGAGTGAACTACTATGTTGGCCTCAGCTGGAGCAGTAGGAGTGAACTACTATGTTGATCTCAGCTGGAGCAGCAGGAGTGAACTACTATGTTGGTCTCAGCTGGAGCAGTAGGAGTGAACTACTATGTTGGTCTCAGCTGGAGCAGTACTAGGTTGGTCTCAGCTGGAGCAGTAGGAGTGAACTACTATGTTGGTCTCAGCTGGAGCAGTAGGAGTGAACTACTATGTTGGTCTCAGCTGGAGCAGTAGGTGTGAACTACTATGTTGGTCTCAGCTGGAGCAGCAGGAGTGAACTACTATGTTGGTCTCAGCTGTAGCAGTAGGTATGAACTACTATGTTGGTCTCAGCTGGAGCAGTAGGAGTGAACTACTATGTTGGCCTCAGCTGGAGCAGCAGGAGTGAACTACTATGTTGGTCTCAGCTGGAGCAGCAGGAGTGAACTACTATGTTGGTCTCAGCTGGAGCAGTAGGAGTGAACTACTATGTTTGTCTCAGCTGTAGCAGTAGGTATGAACTAATATGTTGGTCTCAGCTGGAGCAGCAGTAGGAGTGAACTACTATGTTGGTCTTGGCTGCAGCAGTAGGAGTGAACTACTATGTTGGTCTCAGCTGGAGTAGCAGGAGTAAACTACTATGTTGGTCTCAGCTTGAGCAGCAGGAGTGAACTACTATGGTGGTCTCAGCTGGAGCAGCAGGAGTGAACTACTATGGTGGTCTAGGCTGGAGCAGTAGGTGTGAACTACTATGTTGGTCTCAGCTGGAGCAGTAGGAGTGAACTACTATGTTGGTCTCAGCTGCAGCAGTAGGAGTGAACTACTATGTTTGTCTCAGCTGTAGCAGTAGGAGTGAACTACTATGTTGGTCTCAGCTGGAGCAGTAGGAGTGAACTACTATGTTGGTCTCAGCTGGAGCAGTACTATGTTGGCCTCAGCTGGATCAGTAGCAGTGAACTACTATGTTGGTCTCAGCTGGAGCAATACTATGTTGGCCTCAGCTGGATCAGCAGGAGTGAACTACTATGTTGGTCTCAGCTGCAGCAGTAGGAGTGAACTACTATGTTGGTCTCAGCTGGAGCAGTAGGAGTGAACTACTATGTTGGTCTCAGCTGGAGCAGTACTATGTTGGCCTCAGCTGGATCAGCAGGAGTGAACTACTATGTTGGTCTCAGCTGGAGCAGTAGGAGTGAACTACTATGTTGGTCTCAGCTGGAGCAGTAGGAGTGAACTACTATGTTGGTCTCAGCTGGAGCAGTACTATGTTGGCATCAGCTGGAGCAGCAGGAGTGAACTACTATGTTGGCCTCAGCCGGAGCAGTAGGAGTGAACTACTATTTTGGTCTCAGCTGGAGCAGTAGGAGTGAACTACTATGGTGGTCTCAGCTGGAGCAGTAGGAGTGAACTACTATGTTGGTCTCAGCTGGAGCAGTACTATGTTGGCCTCAGCTGGAGCAGGAGGAGTGAACTACTATGTTGGCCTCAGCTGGAGCAGTAGGAGCGAACTACTATGTTGGTCCCAGCTGGAGCAGCAGGTGTGAGCTACTATGTTGGTCTCAGCTGGAGCAGTAGGAATGAACTACTATGTTGGTCTCAGCTGGAGCAGCAGGAGTGAACTACTATGTTGGTCTCAGCTAGAGCAGCAGGAGTGGACTACTACGTTGGCATCAGCTGGAGCAGCAGGAGTGAACTACTATTTTGGCCTCAGCTGGACAAGTAGGAGTGAACTAATATGTTGGTCTCAGCTGGAGCAGTAGGACTGAACTACTATGTTGGTCTCAGATGGAGCAGCAGGAGTGAACTACTATGTTGGTCTCAGCTGGAGCAGTAGGTGTGAACTACTATTTTGGTCTCAGCTGGAGCAGTAGGTGTGAACTACTATGTTGGCCTGAGCTGGATCAGTACTATGTTGGTCTCAGCTGGAGCAGTAGGAGTGAACTACTATGTTGGCCTCAGCTGGAACAGTAGGAGTGAACTACTATGTTGGTCTCAGCTGGAGCAGTAGGAGTGAACTACTATGTTGGTCTCAGCTGGAGCAGTAGGAGTGAACTACTATGTTGGTCTCAGCTGGAGCAGTAGGAGTGAACCACTATGTTGGTCTCAGCTGGAGCAGTAGGAGTGAACTACTATGTTGGTCTCAGCTGGAGCAGTAGGAGTGAACTACTATGTTGGTCTCAGCTGGAGCAGTAGGAGTGAACTACTATGTTGGTCTCAGCTGGAGCAGTAGGTGTGAACTACTATGTTGGTCTCACCTGGAGCAGCAGGAGTGAACTACTATGTTGGTCTCAGCTGTAGCAGTAGGTATGAACTACTATGTTGGTCTCAGCTGGAGCAGTAGGAGTGAACTACTATGTTGGCCTCAGCTGGAGCAGCAGGAGTGAACTACTATGTTGGTCTCAGCTGGAGCAGCAGGAGTGAACTACTATGTTGGTCTCAGCTGGAGCAGTAGGAGTGAACTACTATGATAGCCTCAGCTGGAGCAGTAGGAGTGAACTACTATGTTGGTCTCAGCTGGAGCAGTAGGAGTGAACTACTATGTTGGTCTCAGCTGGAGCAGTAGGAGTGAACTACTATGTTGCTCTCAGCTGGAGCAGTACTAGGTTGGTCTCAGCTGGAGCAGTAGGAGTGAACTACTATGTTGGTCTCAGCTGGAGCAGTAGGAGTGAACTACTATGTTGGTCTCAGCTGGAGCAGTAGGTGTGAACTACTATGTTGGTCTCAGCTGGAGCAGCAGGAGTGAACTACTATGTTGGTCTCAGCTGTAGCAGTAGGAGTGAACTACTATGTTGGTCTCAGCTGGAGCAGTAGGAGTGAACTACTATGTTGGCCTCAGCTGGAGCAGCAGGAGTGAACTACTATGTTGGTCTCAGCTGGAGCAGCAGGAGTGAACTACTATGTTGGTCTCAGCTGGAGCAGTAGGAGTGAACTACTATGTTGGTCTCAGCTGGAGCAATACTATGTTGGCCTCAGCTGGATCAGCAGGAGTGAACTACTATGTTGGTCTCAGCTGGAGCAGTAGGAGTGCACTACTATGTTGGTCTCAGCTGGAGCAGTAGGAGTGAACTACTATGTTGGTCTCAGCTGGAGCAGTACTATGTTGGCCTCAGCTGGATCAGCAGGAGTGAACTACTATGTTGGTCTCAGCTGGAGCAGTAGGAGTGAACTACTATGTTGGTCTCAGCTGGAGCAGTAGGAGTGAACTACTATGTTGGTCTCAGCTGGAGCAGTACTATGTTGGCCTCAGCTGGAGCAGCAGGAGTGAACTACTATGTTGGCCTCAGCCGGAGCAGTAGGAGTGAACTACTATGTTGGTCTCAGCTGGAGCAGTAGGAGTGAACTACTATGGTGGTCTCAGCTGGAGCAGTAGGAGTGAACTACTATGTTGGTCTCAGTTGGAGCAGTACTATGTTGGCCTCAGCTGGAGCAGCAGGAGTGAACTACTATGTTGGCCTCAGCTGGAGCAGTAGGAGTGAACTACTATGTTGGTCCCAGCTGGAGCAGCAGGTGTGAACTACTATGTTGGTCTCAGCTGGAGCAGTAGGAATGAACTACTATGTTGGTCTCAGCTGGAGCAGCAGGAGTGAACTACTATGTTGGTCTCAGCTGGAGCAGTAGGTGTGAACTACTATGTTGGTCTCAGCTGGAGCAGTAGGTGTGAATTACTATGTTGGCATCAGCAGGAGCAGCACTATTTTGGTCTCAGCTGGAGCAGCAGGAGTGAACTACTATGTTGATCTCAGCTGGAGCAGTAGGTGTGAACTACTATGTTGGTCTCAGCTGGAGCATTAGGAATGAACTACTATGTTGGTCTCAGCTGGAGCAGCAGGAGTGAACTACTATGTTGGTGTCAGCTAGAGCAGCAGGAGTGAACTACGATGTTGGCCTCAGCTGGAGCAGTAGGAGTGAACTACTATGTTGGTCTCAGCTGGAGCAGTAGGAGTGAACCACTATGTTGGCCTCAGCTGGAGCAGTAGGTGTGAACTACTACGTTGGCCTCAGCTGGAGCAGTAGGAGTGAACTACTATGTTGGTCTCAGCTGGAGCAGCAGGTGTGAACTACTATGTTGGTCTCAGCTGGAGCAGTAGGAATGAACTACTATGTTGGTCTCAGCTGGAGCAGCAGGAGTGAACTACTATGTTGGTGTCAGCTAGAGCAGCAGGAGTGAACTACTATGTTGGTCTCAGCTGGAGCAGCAGGAGTGAACTACTATGTTGGCCTCAGCTGGAGCAGTAGGAGTGAACTACTATGTTGGTCTCAGCTGGAGCAGTACTATGTTGGCATCAGCTGGAGCAGCAGGAGTGAACTACTATGTTGGCCTCAGCTGGAGCAGTAGGAGTGAAATACTATGTTGGTCTCAGCTGGAGCAGTAGGTGTGAACTACTATGTTGGTCTCAGATGGAGCAGCAGGAGTGAACTACTATGTTGGTCTCAGCTGGAGCAGTAGGAATGAACTACTATGTTGGTCTCAGCTGGAGCAGCAGGAGTGAACTACTATGTTGGTGTCAGCTAGAGCAGCAGGAGTGAACTACTATGTTGGTCTCAGCTGGAGCAGCAGGAGTGAACTACTATGTTGGCCTCAGCTGGAGCAGTAGGAGTGAACTACTATGTTGGTCTCAGCTGGAGCAGTCCTATGTTGGCATCAGCTGGAGCAGCAGGAGTGAACTACTATGTTGGCCTCAGCTGGAGCAGTAGGAGTGAAATACTATGTTGGTCTCAGCTGGAGCAGTAGGTGTGAACTACTATGTTGGTCTCAGATGGAGCAGCAGGAGTGAACTACTATGTTGGTCTCAGCTCGAGCAGTAGGAGTGAACTACTATGTTGGTCTCAGCTGGAGCAGTACTATGTTGGCCTCAGCTGGAGCAGCAGGAGTGAACTACTATGTTGGCCTCAGCCGGAGCAGTAGGAGTGAACTACTATGTTGGTCTCAGCTGGAGCAGTAGGAGTGAACTACTATGGTGGTCTCAGATGGAGCAGCAGGAGTGAACTACTATTTTGGTCTCAGCTGGAGCAGTAGGTGTGAACTACTATGTTGGCCTCAGCTGGAGCAGTACTATGTTGGTCTCAGCTGGAGCAGTAGGAGTGAACTACTATGTTGGCCTCAGCTGGAACAGTAGGAGTGAACTACTATGTTGGCCTCAGCTGGAGCAGTAGGAGTGAACTACTATGTTGATCTCAGCTGGAGCAGCAGAAGTGAACTACTATGTTGGTCTCAGCTGGAGCAGTAGGAGTGAACTACTATGTTGGTCTCAGCTGGAGCAGTACTAGGTTGGTCTCAGCTGGAGCAGTAGGAGTGAACTACTATGTTGGTCTCAGCTGGAGCAGTAGGAGTGAACTACTATGTTGGTCTCAGCTGGAGCAGTAGGTGTGAACTACTATGTTGGTCTCAGCTGGAGCAGTAGGTGTGAACTACTATGTTGGTCTCAGCTGGAGCAGTAGGAGTGAACTACTATGTTGGTCTCAGCTGGAGCAGCAGGAGTGAACTACTATGTTGGTCTCAGCTGGAGCAGTAGGAGTGAAATACTATGTTGGTCTCAGCTGGAGCAGTAGGTGTGAACTACTATGTTGGTCTCAGATGGAGCAGCAGGAGTGAACTACTATGTTGGTCTCAGCTGGAGCAGTAGGAATGAACTACTATGTTGGTCTCAGCTGGAGCAGCAGGAGTGAACTACTATGTTGGTGTCAGCTAGAGCAGCAGGAGTGAACTACTATGTTGGTCTCAGCTGGAGCAGCAGGAGTGAACTACTATGTTGGCCTCAGCTGGAGCAGTAGGAGTGAACTACTATGTTGGTCTCAGCTGGAGCAGTCCTATGTTGGCATCAGCTGGAGCAGCAGGAGTGAACTACTATGTTGGCCTCAGCTGGAGCAGTAGGAGTGAAATACTATGTTGGTCTCAGCTGGAGCAGTAGGTGTGAACTACTATGTTGGTCTCAGATGGAGCAGCAGGAGTGAACTACTATGTTGGTCTCAGCTCGAGCAGTAGGAGTGAACTACTATGTTGGTCTCAGCTGGAGCAGTACTATGTTGGCCTCAGCTGGAGCAGCAGGAGTGAACTACTATGTTGGCCTCAGCCGGAGCAGTAGGAGTGAACTACTATGTTGGTCTCAGCTGGAGCAGTAGGAGTGAACTACTATGTTGGTCTCAGATGGAGCAGCAGGAGTGAACTACTATTTTGGTCTCAGCTGGAGCAGTAGGTGTGAACTACTATGTTGGCCTCAGCTGGAGCAGTACTATGTTGGTCTCAGCTGGAGCAGTAGGAGTGAACTACTATGTTGGCCTCAGCTGGAACAGTAGGAGTGAACTACTATGTTGGCCTCAGCTGGAGCAGTAGGACTGAACTACTATGTTGATCTCAGCTGGAGCAGCAGAAGTGAACTACTATGTTGGTCTCAGCTGGAGCAGTAGGAGTGAACTACTATGTTGGTCTCAGCTGGAGCAGTACTAGGTTGGTCTCAGCTGGAGCAGTAGGAGTGAACTACTATGTTGGTCTCAGCTGGAGCAGTAGGAGTGAACTACTATGTTGGTCTCAGCTGGAGCAGTAGGTGTGAACTACTATGTTGGTCTCAGCTGGAGCAGTAGGAGTGAACTACTATGTTGGCCTCAGCTGGAGCAGCAGGAGTGAACTACTATGTTGGTCTCAGCTGGAGCAGCAGGAGTGAACTACTATGTTGGTCTCAGCTGGAGCAGTAGGAGTGAACTACTATGTTTGTCTCAGCTGTAGCAGTAGGTATGAACTAATATGTTGGTCTCAGCTGGAGCAGCAGTAGGAGTGAACTACTATGTTGGTCTTGGCTGCAGCAGTAGGAGTGAACTACTATGTTGGTCTCAGCTGGAGTAGCAGGAGTAAACTACTATGTTGGTCTCAGCATGAGCAGCAGGAGTGAACTACTATGGTGGTCTCAGCTGGAGCAGCAGGAGTGAACTACTATGGTGGTCTAGGCTGGAGCAGTAGGTGTGAACTACTATGTTGGTCTCAGCTGGAGCAGTAGGAGTGAACTACTATGTTGGTCTCAGCTGCAGCAGTAGGATTGAACTACTATGTTTGTCTCAGCTGTAGCAGTAGGAGTGAACTACTATGTTGGTCTCAGCTGGAGCAGTAGGAGTAAACTACTATGTTGGTCTCAGCTGGAGCAGTACTATGTTGGCCTCAGCTGGATCAGTAGGAGTGAACTACTATGTTGGTCTCAGCTGGAGCAATACTATGTTGGCCTCAGCTGGATCAGCAGGAGTGAACTACTATGTTGGTCTCAGCTGGAGCAGTAGGAGTGAACTACTATGTTGGAATCAGCTGGAGCAGTAGGAGTGAACTACTATGTTGGTCTCAGCTGGAGCAGTACTATGTTGGCGTCAGCTGGATCAGCAGGAGTGAACTACTATGTTGGTCTCAGCTGGAGCAGTATGAGTGAACTACTATGTTGGTCTCAGCTGGAGCAGTAGGAGTGAACTACTATGTTGGTCTCAGCTGGAGCAGTACTATGTTGGCCTCAGCTGGAGCAGCAGGAGTGAACTACTATGTTGGCCTCAGCCGGAGCAGTAGGAGTGAACTACTATGTTGGTCTCAGCTGGAGCAGTAGGAGTGAACTACTATGGTGGTCTCAGCTGGAGCAGTAGGAGTGAACTACTATGTTGGTCTCAGCTGGAGCAGTACTATGTTGTCCTCAGCTGGAGCAGCAGGAGTGAACTACTATGTTGGCCTCAGCTGGAGCAGTAGGAGTGAACTACTATGTTGGTCCCAGCTGGAGCAGCAGGTGTGAACTACTATGTTGGTCTCAGCTGGAGCAGTAGGAATGAACTACTATGTTGGTCTCAGCTGGAGCAGCAGGAGTGAACTACTATGTTGGTCTCAGCTAGAGCAGCAGGAGTGGACTACTACGTTGGCCTCAGCTGGAGCAGCAGGAGTGAACTACTATGTTGGCCTCAGCTGGACAAGTAGGAGTGAACTAATATGTTGGTCTCAGCTGGAGCAGTAGGACTGAACTACTATGTTGGTCTCAGATGGAGCAGCAGGAGTGAACTACTATGTTGGTCTCAGCTGGAGCAGTAGGTGTGAACTACTATGTTGGTCTCAGCTGGAGCAGTAGGTGTGAATTACTATGTTGGCATCAGCTGGAGCAGCACTATGTTGGTCTCAGCTGGAGCAGCAGGAGTGAACTACTATGTTGATCTCAGCTGGAGCAGTAGGTGTGAACTACTATGTTGGTCTCAGCTGGAGCAGTAGGAGTGAACTACTATGTTGGTCTCAGCTGGAGCAGTAGGAGTGAACCACTATGTTGGCCTCAGCTGGAGCAGTAGGTGTGAACTACTACGTTGGCCTCAGCTGGAGCAGTAGGAGTGAACTACTATGTTGGTCTCAGCTGGAGTAGCAGGTGTGAACTACTATGTTGGTCTCAGCTGGAGCAGTAGGAATGAACTACTATGTTGGTCTCAGCTGGAGCAGCAGGAGTGAACTACTATGTTGGCCTCAGCTAGAGCAGCAGGAGTGAACTACTATGTTGGTCTCAGCTGGAGCAGTAGGAGTGAACTACTATGTTGGTCTCAGCTGGAGCAGTAGGAGTGAACCACTATGTTGGCCTCAGCTGGAGCAGTAGCTGTGAACTACTACCTTGGCCAAAGCTGGAGCAGTAGGAGTGAACTACTATGTTGGTCTCAGCTGGAGCAGCAGGTGTGAACTACTATGTTGGTCTCAGCTGGAGCAGTAGGAATGAACTACTATGTTGGTCTCAGCTGGAGCAGCAGGAGTGAACTACTATGTTGGTGTCAGCTAGAGCAGCAGGAGTGAACTACTATGTTGGTCTTAGCTGGAGCAGCAGGAGTGAACTACTATGTTGGCCTCAGCTGGAGCAGTAGGAGTGAACTACTATGTTGGTCTCAGCTGGAGCAGTACTATGTTGGCATCAGCTGGAGCAGCAGGAGTGAACTACTATGTTGGCCTCAGCTGGAGCAGTAGGTGTGAACTACTACGTTGGCCTCAGCTGGAGCAGTAGGAGTGAACTACTTGAACTACTATGTTGGTCTCAGCTGGAGCAGCAGGTGTGAACTACTATGTTGGTCTCAGCTGGAGCAGTAGGAATGAACTACTATGTTGGTCTCAGCTGGAGCAGCAGGAGTGAACTACTATGTTGGTCTCAGCTAGAGCAGCAGGAGTGAACTACTACGTTGGCCTCAGCTGGAGCAGCAGGAGTGAACTACTATGTTGGCCTCAGCTGGACAAGTAGGAGTGAACTACTATGTTGGTCTCAGCTGGAGCAGTAGGAGTGAACTACTATGTTGGTCTCAGCTGGAGCAGTAGGTGTGAACTACTATGTTGGTCTCAGATGGAGCAGCAGGAGTGAACTACTATGTTGGTCTCAGCTGGAGCAGTAGGAGTGAACTACTATGTTGGTCTCAGCTGGAGCAGTACTATGTTGGCCTCAGCTGGAGCAGCAGGAGTGAACTACTATGTTGGCCTCAGCTGGAGCAGTAGGTGTGAATTACTACGTTGGCCTCAGCTGGAGCAGTAGGAGTGAACTACTATGTTGGTCCCAGCTGGAGCAGCAGGTGTGAACTACTATGTTGGTCTTAGCTGGAGCAGTAGGAATGAACTACTATGTTGGTCTCAGCTGGAGCAGCAGGAGTGAACTACTATGTTGGTCTCAGCTAGAGCAGCAGGAGTGGACTACTACGTTGGCCTCAGCTGGAGCAGCAGGAGTGAACTACTATGTTGGTCTCAGCTGGAGCAGTATGAGTGAACTACTATGTTGGTCTCAGCTGGAGCAGTAGGAGTGAACCACTATGTTGGCCTCAGCTGGAGCAGTAGGTGTGAACTACTACGTTGGCCTCAGCTGGAGCAGTAGGAGTGAACTACTATGTTGGTCTCAGCTGGAGCAGCAGGTGTGAACTACTATGTTGGTCTCAGCTGGAGCAGTAGGAATGAACTACTATGTTGGCCTCAGCTGGAGCAGTAGGAGTGAACTACTATGTTGGTCCCAGCTGGAGTAGCAGGTTTGAACTACTATGTCGGTCTCAGCTGGAGCAGTAGGAATGAACTACTATGTTGGTCTCAGCTGGAGCAGCAGGAGTGAACTACTATGTTGGTCTCAGCTAGAGCAGCAGGTGTGGACTACTACGTTGGCCTCAGCTGGAGCAGCAGGAGTGAACTACTATGTTGGCCTCAGCTGGACAAGTAGGAGTGAACTAATATGTTGGTCTCAGCTGGAGCAGTAGGACTGAACTACTATGTTGGTCTCAGATGGAGCAGCAGGAGTGAACTACTATGTTGGTCTCAGCTGGAGCAGTAGGTGTGAACTACTATGTTCGTCTCAGCTGGAGCAGTAGGTGTGAATTACTATGTTGGCATCAGCTGGAGCAGCAGGAGTGAACTACTATGTTGGCCTCAGCTGGACAAGTAGGAGTGAACTACTATGTTCGTCTCAGCTGGAGCAGTAGGAGTGAACTACTATGTTGGTCTCAGCTAGAGCAGCAGGAGTGAACTACTACGTTGGCCTCAGCTGGAGCAGCAGGAGTGAACTACTATGTTGGCCTCAGCTGGACAAGTAGGAGTGAACTACTATGTTGGTCTCAGCTGGAGCAGTAGGAGTGAACTACTATGTTGGTCTCAGCTGGAGCAGTAGGTGTGAACTACTATGTTGGTCTCAGATGGAGCAGCAGGAGTGAACTACTATGTTGGTCTCAGCTGGAGCAGTAGGAGTGAACTACTATGTTGGTCTCAGCTGGAGCAGTACTATGTTGGCCTCAGCTGGAGCAGCAGGAGTGAACTACTATGTTGGCCTCAGCTGGAGCAGTAGGTGTGAATTACTACGTTGGCCTCAGCTGGAGCAGTAGGAGTGAACTACTATGTTGGTCCCAGCTGGAGCAGCAGGTGTGAACTACTATGTTGGTCTTAGCTGGAGCAGTAGGAATGAACTACTATGTTGGTCTCAGCTGGAGCAGCAGGAGTGAACTACTATGTTGGTCTCAGCTAGAGCAGCAGGAGTGGACTACTACGTTGGCCTCAGCTGGAGCAGCAGGAGTGAACTACTATGTTGGTCTCAGCTGGAGCAGTAGGAGTGAACTACTATGTTGGTCTCAGCTGGAGCAGTAGGAGTGAACCACTATGTTGGCCTCAGCTGGAGCAGTAGGTGTGAACTACTACGTTGGCCTCAGCTGGAGCAGTAGGAGTGAACTACTATGTTGGTCTCAGCTGGAGCAGCAGGTGTGAACTACTATGTTGGTCTCAGCTGGAGCAGTAGGAATGAACTACTATGTTGGCCTCAGCTGGAGCAGTAGGAGTGAACTACTATGTTGGTCCCAGCTGGAGTAGCAGGTTTGAACTACTATGTCGGTCTCAGCTGGAGCAGTAGGAATGAACTACTATGTTGGTCTCAGCTGGAGCAGCAGGAGTGAACTACTATGTTGGTCTCAGCTAGAGCAGCAGGTGTGGACTACTACGTTGGCCTCAGCTGGAGCAGCAGGAGTGAACTACTATGTTGGCCTCAGCTGGACAAGTAGGAGTGAACTAATATGTTGGTCTCAGCTGGAGCAGTAGGACTGAACTACTATGTTGGTCTCAGATGGAGCAGCAGGAGTGAACTACTATGTTGGTCTCAGCTGGAGCAGTAGGTGTGAACTACTATGTTCGTCTCAGCTGGAGCAGTAGGTGTGAATTACTATGTTGGCATCAGCTGGAGCAGCAGGAGTGAACTACTATGTTGATCTCAGCTGGAGCAGTAGGTGTGAACTACTATGTTGGTCTCAGCTGGAGCAGTAGGAGTGAACTACTATGTTGGTTTCAGCTGGAGCAGTAGGAGTGAACCACTATGTTGGCCTCAGCTGGAGCAGTAGGTGTGAACTACTACGTTGGCCTCAGCTGGAGCAGTAGGAGTGAACTACTATGTTGGTCTCAGCTGGAGCAGCAGGTGTGAACTACTATGTTGGTCTCAGCTGGAGCAGTAGGAATGAACTACTATGTTGGTCTCAGCTGGAGCAGCAGGAGTGAACTACTATGTTGGTGTCAGCTAGAGCAGCAGGAGTGAACTACTATGTTGGTCTCAGCTGGAGCAGCAGGAGTGAACTACTATGTTGGCCTCAGCTGGAGCAGTAGGAGTGAACTACTATGTTGGTCTCAGCTGGAGCAGTACTATGTTGGCCTCAGCTGGAGCAGCAGGAGGGAACTAGTATGTTGGCCTCAGCTGGAGCAGTAGGTGTGAACTACTACGTTGGCCTCAGCTGGAGCAGTAGGAGTGAACTACTATGTTGGTCTCAGCTGGAGCAGCAGGTGTGAACTACTATGTTGGTCTCAGCTGGAGCAGTAGGAATGAACTACTATGTTGGTCTCAGCTGGAGCAGCAGGAGTGAACTACTATGTTGGTCTCAGCTAGAGCAGCAGGAGTGAACTACTACGTTGGCCTCAGCTGGAGCAGCAGGAGTGAACTACTATGTTGGCCTCAGCTGGACAAGTAGGAGTGAACTACTATGTTGGTCTCAGCTGGAGCACTAGGAGTGAACTACTATGTTGGTCTCAGCTGGAGCAGTAGGTGTGAACTACTATGTTGGTCTCAGATGGAGCAGCAGGAGTGAACTACTATGTTGGTCTCAGCTGGAGCAGTAGGTGTGAACTACTATGTTGGTCTCAGATGGAGCAGCAGGAGTGAACTACTATTTTGGTCTCAGCTGGAGCAGTAGGTGTGAACTACTATGTTGGCCTCAGCTGGAGCAGTACTATGTTGGTCTCAGCTGGAGCAGTAGGAGTGAACTACTATGTTGGCCTCAGCTGGAACAGTAGGAGTGAACTACTATGTTGGCCTCAGCTGGAGCAGTAGGAGTGAACTACTATGTTGATCTCAGCTGGAGCAGCAGGAGTGAACTACTATGTTGGTCTCAGCTGGAGCAGTAGGAGTGAACTACTATGTTGGTCTCAGCTGGAGCAGTACTAGGTTGGTCTCAGCTGGAGCAGTAGGAGTGAACTACTATGTTGGTCTCAGCTGGAGCAGTAGGAGTGAACTACTATGTTGGTCTCAGCTGGAGCAGTAGGTGTGAACTACTATGTTGGTCTCAGCTTGAGCAGCAGGAGTGAACTACTATGTTGGTCTCAGCTGTAGCAGTAGGTATGAACTACTATGTTGGTCTCAGCTGGAGCAGTAGGAGTGAACTACTATGTTGGCCTCAGCTGGAGCAGCAGGAGTGAACTACTATGTTGGTCTCAGCTAGAGCAGCAGGAGTGGACTACTACGTTGGCCTCAGCTGGAGCAGCAGGAGTGAACTACTATGTTGGCCTCAGCTGGACAAGTAGGAGTGAACTAATATGTTGGTCTCAGCTGGAGCAGTAGGACTGAACTACTATGTTGGTCTCAGATGGAGCAGCAGGAGTGAACTACTATGTTGGTCTCAGCTGGAGCAGTAGGTGTGAACTACTATGTTGGTCTCAGCTGGAGCAGTAGGTGTGAATTACTATGTTGGCATCAGCTGGAGCAGCACTATGTTGGTCTCAGCTGGAGCAGCAGGAGTGAACCACTATATTGGCCTCAGCTGGAGCAGTAGGTGTGAACTACTACGTTGGCCTCAGCTGGAGCAGTAGGAGTGAACTACTATGTTGGTCTCAGCTGGAGCAGCAGGTGTGAACTACTATGTTGGTCTCAGCTGGAGCAGTACGAATGAACTACTATGTTGGTCTCAGCTGGAGCAGCAGGAGTGAACTACTATGTTGGTGTCAGCTAGAGCAGCAGGAGTGAACTACTATGTTGGCCTCAGCTGGAGCAGTAGGAGTGAACTACTATGTTGGTCTCAGCTGGAGCAGTACTATGTTGGCCTCAGCTGGAGCAGCAGGAGTGAACTACTATGTTGGCCTCAGCTGGAGCAGTAGGTGTGAACTACTACGTTGGCCTCAGCTGGAGCAGTAGGAGTGAACTACTATGTTGGTCTCAGCTGGAGCAGCAGGTCTGAACTACTATGTTGGTCTCAGCTGGAGCAGTAGGAATGAACTACTATGTTGGTCTCAGCTGGAGCAGCAGGAGTGAACTACTATGTTGGTCTCAGCTAGAGCAGCAGGAGTGAACTACTACGTTGGCCTCAGCTGGAGCAGCAGGAGTGAACTACTATGTTGGCCTCAGCTGGACAAGTAGGAGTTAACTACTATGTTGGTCTCAGCTGGAGCAGTAGGAGTGAACTACTATGTTGGTCTCAGCTGGAGCAGTAGGTGTGAACTACTATGTTGGTCTCAGATGGAGCAGCAGGAGTGAACTACTATGTTGGTCTCAGCTGGAGCAGTAGGTGTGAACTACTATGTTGGTCTCAGATGGAGCAGCAGGAGTGAACTACTATTTTGGTCTCAGCTGGAGCAGTAGGTGTGAACTACTATGTTGGCCTCAGCTGGAGCAGTACTATGTTGGTCTCAGCTGGAGCAGTAGGAGTGAACTACTATGTTGGCCTCAGCTGGAACAGTAGGAGTGAACTACTATGTTGGCCTCAGCTGGAGCAGTAGGAGTGAACTACTATGTTGATCTCAGCTGGAGCAGCAGGAGTGAACTACTATGTTGGTCTCAGCTGGAGCAGTAGGAGTGAACTACTATGTTGGTCTCAGCTGGAGCAGTACTAGGTTGGTCTCAGCTGGAGCAGTAGGAGTGAACTACTATGTTGGTCTCAGCTGGAGCAGTAGGAGTGAACTACTATGTTGGTCTCAGCTGGAGCAGTAGGTGTGAACTACTATGTTGGTCTCAGCTGGAGCAGCAGGAGTGAACTACTATGTTGGTCTCAGCTGAAGCAGTAGGTATGAACTACTATGTTGGTCTCAGCTGGAGCAGTAGGAGTGAACTACTATGTTGGCCTCAGCTGGAGCAGGAGGAGTGAACTACTATGTTGGTCTCAGCTGGAGCAGCAGGAGTGAACTACTATGTTGGTCTCAGCTGGAGCAGTAGGAGTGAACTACTATGTTTGTCTCAGCTGTAGCAGTAGGTATGAACTACTATGTTGGTCTCAGCTGGAGCAGCAGTAGGAGTGAACTACTATGTTGGTCTTGGCTGCAGCAGTGGGAGTGAACTACTATGTTGGTCTCAGCTGGAGTAGCAGGAGTAAACTACTATGTTGGTCTCAGCTTGAGCAGCAGGAGTGAACTACTATGGTGGTCTCAGCTGGAGGAGCAGGAGTGAACTACTATGGTGGTCTTGGCTGGAGCAGTAGGAGTGAACTACTATGTTGGTCTCAGCTGCAGCAGTAGGAGTGAACTACTATGTTGGTCTCAGCTGCAGCAGTAGGAGTGAACTACTATGTTTGTTTCAGCTGTAGCAGTAGGAGTGAACTACTATGTTGGTCTCAGCTGGAGCAGTAGGAGTGAACTACTATGTTGGTCTCAGCTGGAGCAGTACTATGTTGGCCTCAGCTGGATCAGTAGGAGTGAACTACTATGTTGGTCTCAGCTGGAGCAATACTATGTTGGCCTCAGCTGGATCAGCAGGAGTGAACTACTATGTTGGTCTCAGCTGGAGCAGTAGGAGTGAACTACTATGTTGGTCTCAGCTGGAGCAGTAGGAGTGAACTACTATGTTGGTCTCAGCTGGAGCAGTACTATGTTGGCCTCAGCTGGATCAGCAGGAGTGAACTACTATGTTGGTCTCAGCTGGAGCAGTAGGAGTGAACTACTATGTTGGTCTCAGCTGGAACAGTAGGAGTGAACTACTATGTTGGTCTCAGCTGGAGCAGTACTATGTTGGCCTCAGCTGGAGCAGCAGGAGTGAACTACTATGTTGGCCTCAGCCGGAGCAGTAGGAGTGAACTACTATGTTGGTCTCAGCTGGAGCAGTAGGAGTGAACTACTATGGTGGTCTCAGCTGGAGCAGTAGGAGTGAACTACTATGTTGGTCTCAGCTGGAGCAGTACTATGTTGGCCTCAGCTGGAGCAGCAGGAGTGAACTACTATGTTGGCCTCAGCTGGAGCAGTAGGAGTGAACTACTATGTTGGTCCCAGCTGGAGCAGCAGGTGTGAACTACTATGTTGGTCTCAGCTGGAGCAGCAGGAGTGAACTACTATGTTGGTCTCACCAGAAGCCGTAGGAGTGAACTACTATGTTGGTCTCAGCTGGAGCAGTAGGAGTGAACCACTATGTTGGCCTCAGCTGGAGCAGTAGGTGTGAACTACTATGTTGGCATCAGCTGGAGCAGCACTATGTTGGTCTCAGCTGGAGCAGCAGGAGTGAACTACTATGTTGATCTCAGTTGGAGCAGTAGGTGTGAACTACTATGTTGGTCTCACCTGAAGCCGTAGGAGTGAACTACTATGTTGGTCTCAGCTGGAGCAGTAGGAGTGAACCACTATGTTGGCCTCAGCTGGAGCAGTAGGTGTGAACTACTACGTTGGCCTCAGCTGGAGCAGTAGGAGTGAACTACTATGTTGGTCTCAGCTGGAGCAGCAGGTGTGAACTACTATGTTGGTCTCAGCTGGAGCAGTAGGAATGAACTACTATGTTGGTCTCAGCTGGAGCAGCAGGAGTGAACTACTATGTTGGTGTCAGCTAGAGCAGCAGAAGTGAACTACTATGTTGGTCTCAGCTGGAGCAGCAGGAGTGAACTACTATGTTGGCCTCAGCTGGAGCAGTAGGAGTGAACTACTATGTTGGTCTCAGCTGGAGCAGTACTATGTTGGCCTCAGCTGGAGCAGCAGGAGTGAACTACTATGTTGGCCTCAGCTGGAGCAGTAGGTGTGAACTACTACGTTGGCCTCAGCTGGAGCAGTAGGAGTGAACTACTATGTTGGTCTCAGCTGGAGCAGCAGGTGTGAACTACTATGTTGGTCTCAGCTGGAGCAGTAGGAATGAACTACTATGTTGGTCTTAGCTGGAGCAGCAGGAGTGAACTACTATGTTGGTCTCAGCTGGAGCAGCAGGAGTGAACTACTACGTTGGCCTCAGCTGGAGCAGCAGGAGTGAACTACTATGTTGGTCTCAGCTGGAGCAGTAGGTGTGAACTACTATGTTGTTCTCAGCTGGAGCAGCAGGAGTGAACTACTATGTTGGTCTCAGCTGTAGCAGTAGGAGTGAACTACTATGTTGGTCTCAGCTGGAGCAGCAGGAGTGAACTACCATGTTGGTCTCAGGTGGAGCAGTAGGAGTGAACTACTATGTTGGTCTCAGCTGTAGCAGTAGGTATGAACTACTATGATGGTCTCAGCTGGAGCAGCAGTAGGAGTGAACTACTATGTTGGTCTTGGCTGCAGCAGTATGAGTGAACTACTATGTTGGTCTCAGCTGGAGTAGCAGGAGTAAACTACTATGTTGGTCTCAGCTTGAGCAGCAGGAGTGAACTACTATGGTGGTCTCAGCTGGAGCAGCAGGAGTGAACTACTATGGTGGTCTCAGCTGGAGCAGTAGGTGTGAACTACTATGTTGGTCTCAGCTGGACCAGTAGGAGTGAACTACTATGTTGGTCTCAGCTGGAGCAGTAGGAGTGAACTACTATGTTGGTCTCAGCTGTAGCAGTAGGTATGAACTACTATGTTGGTCTCAGCTGCAGCAGTAGGAGTGAACTACTATGTTGGTCTTGGCTGCAGCAGTAGGAGTGAACTACTATGTTGGTCTCAGCTGGAGTAGCAGGAGTAAACTACTATGTTGGTCTCAGCTTGAGCAGCAGGAGTGAACTACTATGGTGGTCTCAGCTGGAGCAGCAGGAGTGAACTACTATGGTGGTCTCAGCTGGAGCAGTAGGTGTGAACTACTATGTTGGTCTCAGCTGGAGCAGTACTATGTTGGCCTCAGCTGGATCAGCAGGAGTGAACTACTATGTTGGTCTCAGCTGGAGCAGTAGGAGTGAACTACTATGTTGGTCTCAGCTGGAGCGGTACTATGTTGGCCTCAGCTGGAGCAGCAGGAGTGAACTACTATGTTGGCCTCAGCCGGAGCAGTAGGAGTGAACTACTATGTTGGTCTCAGCTGGAGCAGTAGGAGTGAACTACTATGGTGGTCTCAGCTGGAGCAGTAGGAGTGAACTACTATGTTGGTCTCAGCTGGAGCAGTACTACGTTGGCCTCAGCTGGAGCAGCAGGAGTGAACTACTATGTTGGCCTCAGCTGGAGCAGTAGGTGTGAATTACTACGTTGGCCTCAGCTTGAGCAGTAGGAGTGAACTACTATGTTTGTCTCAGCTGGAGCAGCAGGTGTGAACTACTATGTTGGTCTCAGCTGGAGCAGTAGGAATGAACTACTATGTTGGTCTCAGCTGGAGAAGCAGGAGTGAACTACTATGTTGGTCTCAGCTAGAGCAGCAGGAGTGAACTACTACGTTGGCCTCAGCTGGAGCAGCAGGAGTGAACTACTATGTTGCCCTCAGCTGGACAAGTAGGAGTGAACTACTATGTTCGTCTCAGCTGGAGCAGTAGGAGTGAACTACTATGTTGGTCTCAGCTTGAGCAGTAGGTGTGAACTACTATGTTGGTCTCAGATGGAGCAGCAGGAGTGAACTACTATGTTGATCTCAGCTGTAGCAGTAAGTATGAACTACTATGTTGGTCTAAGCTGGAGCAGCAGTAGGAGTGAACTACTATGTTGGTCTTGGCTGCAGCAGTAGGAGTGAACTACTCTGTTGCTCTCAGCTGGAGTAGCAGGAGTAAACTACTATGTTGGTCTCAGCTTGAGCAGCAGGAGTGAACTACTATGGTGGTCTCAGCTGGAGCAGCAGGAGTGAACTACTATGGTGGTCTCAGCTGGAGCAGTAGGTGTGAACTACTATGTTGGTCTCAGCTGGAGCAGTAGGAGTGAACTACTATGTTGGTCTCAGCTGCAGCAGTAGGAGTGAACTACTATGTTGGTCTCAGCTGGAGCAGTAGGAGTGAACTACTATGTTGGTCTCAGCTGGAGCAGTAGGAGTGAACTACTATGTTGGTCTCAGCTGGAGCAGTACTATGTTGGCTCAGCTGGATCAGCAGGAGTGAACTACTATGTTGATCTCAGCTGGAGCAATACTATGTTGGCCTCAAACTGGATCAGCAGGAGTGAACTACTATGTTGGTCTCAGCTGGAGCAGTAGGAGTGAACTACTATGTTGGTCTCAGCTGGATCAGCAGGAGTGAACTACTATGTTGGTCTCAGCTGGAGCAGTAGGAGTGAACTACTATGTTGGTCTCAGCTGGAGCAGTAGGAGTGAACTACTATGTTGGTCTCAGCTGGAGCAGTACTATGTTGGCCTCAGCTGGATCAGCAGGAGTGAACTACTATGTTGGTCTCAGCTGGAGCAGTAGGAGTGAACTACTATGTTGGTCTCAGCTGGAGCAGTAGGAGTGAACTACTATGTTGGTCTCAGCTGGAGCAGTACTATGTTGGCCTCAGCTGGAGCAGCAGGAGTGAAGTACTATGTTGGCCTCAGCCGGAGCAGTAGGAGTGAACTACTATGTTGGTCTCAGCTGGAGCAGTAGGAGTGAACTACTATGGTGGTCTCAGCTGGAGCAGTAGGAGTGAACTACTATGTTGGTCTCAGCTGGAGCAGTACTATGTTGGCCTCAGCTGGAGCAGCAGGAGTGAACTACTATGTTGGCCTCAGCTGGAGCAGTAGGTGTGAATTACTACGTTGGCCTCAGCTGGAGCAGTAGGAGTGAACTACTATGTTGGTCTCAGCTGGAGCAGCAGGTGTGAACTACTATGTTGGTCTCAGCTGGAGCAGTAGGAATGAACTACTATGTTGGTCTCAGCTGGAGCAGCAGGAGTGAACTACTATGTTGGTCTCAGCTAGAGCAGCAGGAGTGAACTACTACGTTGGCCTCAGCTGGAGCATAAGGAGTGAACTACTATGTTGGCCTCAGCTGAACAAGTAGGAGTGAACTACTATGTTCGTCTCAGCTGGAGCAGTAGGAGTGAACTACTATGTTGGTCTCAGCTGGAGCAGTAGGTGTGAACTACTATGTTGGTCTCAGATGGAGCAGCAGGAGTGAACTACTATGTTGGTCTCAGCTGGAGCAGTAGGTGTGAACTACTATGTTGGTCTCAGATGGAGCAGCAGGAGTGAACTACTATGTTGGTCTCAGCTGGAGCAGTAGGTGTGAACTACTATGTTGGCCTCAGCTGGAGCAGCACTATGTTGGTCTCAGCTGGAGCAGTAGGAGTGAACTACTATGTTGGCCTCAGCTGGAACAGTAGGAGTGAACTACTATGTTGGTCTCAGCTGGAGCAGTAGGAGTGAACTACTATGTTGATCTCAGCTGGAGCAGTAGGTGTGAACTACTATGTTGGTCTCAGCTGGAGCAGTAGGAGTGAACTACTATGTTGGTCTCAGCTAGAGCAGCAGGAGTGAACTACTATGTTGGTCTCAGCTGGAGCAGTAGGAGTGATATACTATGTTGGTCTCAGCTGGAGCAGTAGGAGTGAACCACTATGTTGGCCTCAGCTGGAGCAGTAGGTGTGAACTACTACGTTGGCCTCAGCTGGAGCAGTAGGAGTGAACTACTATGTTGGTCTCAGCTGGAGCAGCAGGTGTGAACTACTATGTTGGCCTCAGCTGGAGCAGTAGGTGTGAACTACTACGTTGGCCTCAGCTGGAGCAGTAGGAGTGAACTACTATGTTGGTCTCAGCTGGAGCAGCAGGTGTGAACTACTATGTTGGTCTCAGCTGGAGCAGTAGGAATGAACTACTATGTTGGTCTCAGCTGGAGCAGCAGGAGTGAACTACTATGTTGGTGTCAGCTAGAGCAGCAGGAGTGAACTACTATGTATGTCTCAGCTGGAGCAGCAGGAGTGAACTACTATGTTGGCCTCAGCTGGAGCAGTACTATGTTGGCCTCAGCTGGAGCAGCAGGAGTGAACTACTATGTTGGTCTCAGCTGGAGCAGTACTATGTTGGCCTCAGCTGGAGCAGCAGGAGTGAACTACTATGTTGGCCTCAGCTGGAGCAGTAGGTGTGAACTACTACGTTGGCCTCAGCTGGAGCAGTAGGAGTGAACTACTATGTTGGTCTCAGCTGGAGCAGCAGGTGTGAACTACTATGTTGGTCTCAGCTGGAGCAGTAGGAATGAACTACTATGTTGGTCTCAGCTGGAGCAGCAGGAGTGAACTACTATGTTGGTCTCAGCTAGAACAGCAGGAGTGAACTACTACGTTGGCCTCAGCTGGAGCAGCAGGAGTGAACTACTATGTTGGCCTCAGCTGGACAAGTAGGAGTGAACTACTATGTTGGTCTCAGCTGGAGCAGTAGGAGTGAACTACTATGTTGGTCTCAGCTGGAGCAGTAGGTGTGAACTACTATGTTGGTCTCAGATGGAGCAGCAGGAGTGAACTACTATGTTGGTCTCAGCTGGAGCAGTAGGTGTGAACTACTATGTTGGTCTCAGATGGAGCAGCAGGAGTGAACTACTATGTTGGTCTCAGCTGGAGCAGTAGGAGTGAACTACTATGTTGGCCTCAGCTGGAGCAGTACTATGTTGGTCTCAGCTGGAGCAGTAGGAGTGAACTACTATGTTGGCCTCAGCTGGAACAGTAGGAGTGAACTACTATGTTGGTCTCAGCTGGAGCAGTAGGAGTGAACTACTATGTTGATCTCAGCTGGGGCAGCAGGAGTGAACTACTATGTTGGTCTCAGCTGGAGCAGTAGGAGTGAACTACTATGTTGGTCTCAGCTGGAGCAGTACTATGTTGGTCTCAGCTGGAGCAGTAGGAGTGAACTACTATGTTGGTCTCAGCTGGAGCAGTAGGAGTGAACTACTATGTTGGTCTCAGCTGGAGCAGTAGGTGTGAACTACTATGTTGTTCTAAGCTGGAGCAGCAGGAGTGAACTACTATGTTGGTCTCAGCTGTAGCAGTAGGTATGAACTACTATGTTGTTCTCAGCTGGAGCAGTAGGAGTGAACTACTATGTTGGCCTCAGCTGGAGCAGTAGGAGTGAACTACTATGTTGGTCTCAGCTGGAGCAGCAGGAGTGAACTACCATGTTGGTCTCAGCTGGAGCAGTAGGAGTGAACTACTATGTTGGTCTCAGCTGGAGCAGTACTATGTTGGCCTCAGCTGGAGCAGCAGGAGTGAAGTACTATGTTGGCCTCAGCCGGAGCAGTAGGAGTGAACTACTATGTTGGTCTCAGCTGGAGCAGTAGGAGTGAACTACTATGGTGGTCTCAGCTGGAGCAGTAGGAGTGAACTACTATGTTGGTCTCAGCTGGAGCAGTACTATGTTGGCCTCAGCTGGAGCAGCAGGAGTGAACTACTATGTTGGCCTCAGCTGGAGCAGTAGGTGTGAATTACTACGTTGGCCTCAGCTGGAGCAGTAGGAGTGAACTACTATGTTGGTCTCAGCTGGAGCAGCAGGTGTGAACTACTATGTTGGTCTCAGCTGGAGCAGTAGGAATGAACTACTATGTTGGTCTCAGCTGGAGCAGCAGGAGTGAACTACTATGTTGGTCTCAGCTAGAGCAGCAGGAGTGAACTACTACGTTGGCCTCAGCTGGAGCATAAGGAGTGAACTACTATGTTGGCCTCAGCTGAACAAGTAGGAGTGAACTACTATGTTCGTCTCAGCTGGAGCAGTAGGAGTGAACTACTATGTTGGTCTCAGCTGGAGCAGTAGGTGTGAACTACTATGTTGGTCTCAGATGGAGCAGCAGGAGTGAACTACTATGTTGGTCTCAGCTGGAGCAGTAGGTGTGAACTACTATGTTGGTCTCAGATGGAGCAGCAGGAGTGAACTACTATGTTGGTCTCAGCTGGAGCAGTAGGTGTGAACTACTATGTTGGCCTCAGCTGGAGCAGCACTATGTTGGTCTCAGCTGGAGCAGTAGGAGTGAACTACTATGTTGGCCTCAGCTGGAACAGTAGGAGTGAACTACTATGTTGGTCTCAGCTGGAGCAGTAGGAGTGAACTACTATGTTGATCTCAGCTGGAGCAGTAGGTGTGAACTACTATGTTGGTCTCAGCTGGAGCAGTAGGAGTGAACTACTATGTTGGTCTCAGCTAGAGCAGCAGGAGTGAACTACTATGTTGGTCTCAGCTGGAGCAGTAGGAGTGATATACTATGTTGGTCTCAGCTGGAGCAGTAGGAGTGAACCACTATGTTGGCCTCAGCTGGAGAAGTAGGTGTGAACTACTACGTTGGCCTCAGCTGGAGCAGTAGGAGTGAACTACTATGTTGGTCTCAGCTGGAGCAGCAGGTGTGAACTACTATGTTGGCCTCAGCTGGAGCAGTAGGTGTGAACTACTACGTTGGCCTCAGCTGGAGCAGTAGGAGTGAACTACTATGTTGGTCTCAGCTGGAGCAGCAGGTGTGAACTACTATGTTGGTCTCAGCTGGAGCAGTAGGAATGAACTACTATGTTGGTCTCAGCTGGAGCAGCAGGAGTGAACTACTATGTTGGTGTCAGCTAGAGCAGCAGGAGTGAACTACTATGTTGGTCTCAGCTGGAGCAGCAGGAGTGAACTACTATGTTGGCCTCAGCTGGAGCAGTACTATGTTGGCCTCAGCTGTAGCAGCAGGAGTGAACTACTATGTTGGTCTCAGCTGGAGCAGTACTATGTTGGCCTCAGCTGGAGCAGCAGGAGTGAACTACTATGTTGGCCTCAGCTGGAGCAGTAGGTGTGAACTACTACGTTGGCCTCAGCTGGAGCAGTAGGAGTGAACTACTATGTTGGTCTCAGCTGGAGCAGCAGGTGTGAACTACTATGTTGGTCTCAGCTGGAGCAGTAGGAATGAACTACTATGTTGGTCTCAGCTGGAGCAGCAGGAGTGAACTACTATGTTGGTCTCAGCTAGAACAGCAGGAGTGAACTACTACGTTGGCCTCAGCTGGAGCAGCAGGAGTGAACTACTATGTTGGCCTCAGCTGGACAAGTAGGAGTGAACTACTATGTTGGTCTCAGCTGGAGCAGTAGGAGTGAACTACTATGTTGGTCTCAGCTGGAGCAGTAGGTGTGAACTACTATGTTGGTCTCAGATGGAGCAGCAGGAGTGAACTACTATGTTGGTCTCAGCTGGAGCAGTAGGTGTGAACTACTATGTTGGTCTCAGATGGAGCAGCAGGAGTGAACTACTATGTTGGTCTCAGCTGGAGCAGTAGGTGTGAACTACTATGTTGGCCTCAGCTGGAGCAGTACTATGTTGGTCTCAGCTGGAGCAGTAGGAGTGAACTACTATGTTGGCCTCAGCTGGAACAGTAGGAGTGAACTACTATGTTGGTCTCAGCTGGAGCAGTAGGAGTGAACTACTATGTTGATCTCAGCTGGGGCAGCAGGAGTGAACTACTATGTTGGTCTCAGCTGGAGCAGTAGGAGTGAACTACTATGTTGGTCTCAGCTGGAGCAGTACTATGTTGGTCTCAGCTGGAGCAGTAGGAGTGAACTACTATGTTGGTCTCAGCTGGAGCAGTAGGAGTGAACTACTATGTTGGTCTCAGCTGGAGCAGTAGGTGTGAACTACTATGTTGTTCTAAGCTGGAGCAGCAGGAGTGAACTACTATGTTGGTCTCAGCTGTAGCAGTAGGTATGAACTACTATGTTGTTCTCAGCTGGAGCAGTAGGAGTGAACTACTATGTTGGCCTCAGCTGGAGCAGTAGGAGTGAACTACTATGTTGGTCTCAGCTGGAGCAGCAGGAGTGAACTACCATGTTGGTCTCAGCTGGAGCAGTAGGAGTGAACTACTATGTTGGTCTCAGCTGTAGCAGTAGGTATGAACTACTATGATGGTCTCAGCTGGAGCAGCAGTAGGAGTGAACTACTATGTTGGTCTTGGCTGCAGCAGTATGAGTGAACTACTATGTTGGCCTCAGCTGGAGCAGCAGGAGTGAACTACTATGTTGGCCTCAGCTGGAGCAGTAGGTGTGAATTACTACGTTGGCCTCAGCTGGAGCAGTAGGAGTGAACTACTATGTTGGTCTCAGCTGGAGCAGCAGGTGTGAACTACTATGTTGGTCTCAGCTGGAGCAGTAGGAATGAACTACTATGTTGGTCTCAGCTGGAGCAGCAGGAGTGAACTACTATGTTGGTCTCAGCTAGAGCAGCAGGAGTGAACTACTACGTTGGCCTCAGCTGGAGCATAAGGAGTGAACTACTATGTTGGCCTCAGCTGAACAAGTAGGAGTGAACTACTATGTTCGTCTCAGCTGGAGCAGTAGGAGTGAACTACTATGTTGGTCTCAGCTGGAGCAGTAGGTGTGAACTACTATGTTGGTCTCAGATGGAGCAGCAGGAGTGAACTACTATGTTGGTCTCAGCTGGAGCAGTAGGTGTGAACTACTATGTTGGTCTCAGATGGAGCAGCAGGAGTGAACTACTATGTTGGTCTCAGCTGGAGCAGTAGGTGTGAACTACTATGTTGGCCTCAGCTGGAGCAGCACTATGTTGGTCTCAGCTGGAGCAGTAGGAGTGAACTACTATGTTGGTCTCAGCTGGAGCAGTAGGTGTGAACTACTATGTTGGTCTCAGCTGGAGCAGTAGGAGTGAACTACTATGTTGATCTCAGCTGGAGCAGTAGGTGTGAACTACTATGTTGGTCTCAGCTGGAGCAGTAGGAGTGAACTACTATGTTGGTCTCAGCTAGAGCAGCAGGAGTGAACTACTATGTTGGTCTCAGCTGGAGCAGTAGGAGTGATATACTATGTTGGTCTCAGCTGGAGCAGTAGGAGTGAACCACTATGTTGGCCTCAGCTGGAGCAGTAGGTGTGAACTACTACGTTGGCCTCAGCTGGAGCAGTAGGAGTGAACTACTATGTTGGTCTCAGCTGGAGCAGCAGGTGTGAACTACTATGTTGGCCTCAGCTGGAGCAGTAGGTGTGAACTACTACGTTGGCCTCAGCTGGAGCAGTAGGAGTGAACTACTATGTTGGTCTCAGCTGGAGCAGCAGGTGTGAACTACTATGTTGGTCTCAGCTGGAGCAGTAGGAATGAACTACTATGTTGGTCTCAGCTGGAGCAGCAGGAGTGAACTACTATGTTGGTGTCAGCTAGAGCAGCAGGAGTGAACTACTATGTTGGTCTCAGCTGGAGCAGCAGGAGTGAACTACTATGTTGGCCTCAGCTGGAGCAGTACTATGTTGGCCTCAGCTGGAGCAGCAGGAGTGAACTACTATGTTGGTCTCAGCTGGAGCAGTACTATGTTGGCCTCAGCTGGAGCAGCAGGAGTGAACTACTATGTTGGCCTCAGCTGGAGCAGTAGGTGTGAACTACTACGTTGGCCTCAGCTGGAGCAGTAGGAGTGAACTACTATGTTGGTCTCAGCTGGAGCAGCAGGTGTGAACTACTATGTTGGTCTCAGCTGGAGCAGTAGGAATGAACTACTATGTTGGTCTCAGCTGGAGCAGCAGGAGTGAACTACTATGTTGGTCTCAGCTAGAACAGCAGGAGTGAACTACTACGTTGGCCTCAGCTGGAGCAGCAGGAGTGAACTACTATGTTGGCCTCAGCTGGACAAGTAGGAGTGAACTACTATGTTGGTCTCAGCTGGAGCAGTAGGAGTGAACTACTATGTTGGTCTCAGCTGGAGCAGTAGGTGTGAACTACTATGTTGGTCTCAGATGGAGCAGCAGGAGTGAACTACTATGTTGGTCTCAGCTGGAGCAGTAGGTGTGAACTACTATGTTGGTCTCAGATGGAGCAGCAGGAGTGAACTACTATGTTGGTCTCAGCTGGAGCAGTAGGTGTGAACTACTATGTTGGCCTCAGCTGGAGCAGTACTATGTTGGTCTCAGCTGGAGCAGTAGGAGTGAACTACTATGTTGGCCTCAGCTGGAACAGTAGGAGTGAACTACTATGTTGGTCTCAGCTGGAGCAGTAGGAGTGAACTACTATGTTGATCTCAGCTGGGGCAGCAGGAGTGAACTACTATGTTGGTCTCAGCTGGAGCAGTAGGAGTGAACTACTATGTTGGTCTCAGCTGGAGCAGTACTATGTTGGTCTCAGCTGGAGCAGTAGGAGTGAACTACTATGTTGGTCTCAGCTGGAGCAGTAGGAGTGAACTACTATGTTGGTCTCAGCTGGAGCAGTAGGTGTGAACTACTATGTTGTTCTAAGCTGGAGCAGCAGGAGTGAACTACTATGTTGGTCTCAGCTGTAGCAGTAGGTATGAACTACTATGTTGTTCTCAGCTGGAGCAGTAGGAGTGAACTACTATGTTGGCCTCAGCTGGAGCAGTAGGAGTGAACTACTATGTTGGTCTCAGCTGGAGCAGCAGGAGTGAACTACCATGTTGGTCTCAGCTGGAGCAGTAGGAGTGAACTACTATGTTGGTCTCAGCTGTAGCAGTAGGTATGAACTACTATGATGGTCTCAGCTGGAGCAGCAGTAGGAGTGAACTACTATGTTGGTCTTGGCTGCAGCAGTATGAGTGAACTACTATGTTGGTCTCAGCTGGAGTAGCAGGAGTAAACTACTATGTTGGTCTCAGCTTGAGCAGCAGGAGTGAA
The DNA here is from genome assembly GCA_022114975.2 of Lampris megalopsis. Taxonomy (NCBI): domain Eukaryota; kingdom Metazoa; phylum Chordata; class Actinopteri; order Lampriformes; family Lampridae; genus Lampris; species Lampris megalopsis. The sequence goes on from JAJHIY020000431.1 coordinate 6,646,171, forward strand.
TTACTATGGTGGTCTCAGCTGGAGCAGCAGGAGTGAACTACTATGGTGGTCTCAGCTGGAGCAGTAGGTGTGAACTACTATGTTGGTCTCAGCTGGACCAGTAGGAGTGAACTACTATGTTGGTCTCAGCTGGAGCAGTAGGAGTGAACTACTATGTTGGTCTCAGCTGTAGCAGTAGGTATGAACTACTATGTTGGTCTCAGCTGCAGCAGTAGGAGTGAACTACTATGTTGGTCTTGGCTGCAGCAGTAGGAGTGAACTACTATGTTGGTCTCAGCTGGAGTAGCAGGAGTAAACTACTATGTTGGTCTCAGCTTGAGCAGCAGGAGTGAACTACTATGGTGGTCTCAGCTGGAGCAGCAGGAGTGAACTACTATGGTGGTCTCAGCTGGAGCAGTAGGTGTGAACTACTATGTTGGTCTCAGCTGGAGCAGTACTATGTTGGCCTCAGCTGGATCAGCAGGAGTGAACTACTATGTTGGTCTCAGCTGGAGCAGTAGGAGTGAACTACTATGTTGGTCTCAGCTGGAGCGGTACTATGTTGGCCTCAGCTGGAGCAGCAGGAGTGAACTACTATGTTGGCTTCAGCCGGAGCAGTAGGAGTGAACTACTATGTTGGTCTCAGCTGGAGCAGTAGGAGTGAACTACTATGGTGGTCTCAGCTGGAGCAGTAGGAGTGAACTACTATGTCGGTCTCAGCTGGAGCAGTACTATGTTGGCCTCAGCTGGAGCAGCAGGAGTGAACTACTATGTTGGCCTCAGCTGGAGCAGTAGGTGTGAATTACTACGTTGGCCTCAGCTTGAGCAGTAGGAGTGAACTACTATGTTTGTCTCAGCTGGAGCAGCAGGTGTGAACTACTATGTTGGTCTCAGCTGGAGCAGTAGGAATGAACTACTATGTTGGTCTCAGCTGGAGAAGCAGGAGTGAACTACTATGTTGGTCTCAGCTAGAGCAGCAGGAGTGAACTACTACGTTGGCCTCAGCTGGAGCAGCAGGAGTGAACTACTATGTTGCCCTCAGCTGGACAAGTAGGAGTGAACTACTATGTTCGTCTCAGCTGGAGCAGTAGGAGTGAACTACTATGTTGGTCTCAGCTGGAGCAGTAGGTGTGAACTACTATGTTGGTCTCAGATGGAGCAGCAGGAGTGAACTACTATGTTGATCTCAGCTGTAGCAGTAGGTATGAACTACTATGTTGGTCTAAGCTGGAGCAGCAGTAGGAGTGAACTACTATGTTGGTCTTGGCTGCAGCAGTAGGAGTGAACTACTATGTTGGTCTCAGCTGGAGTAGCAGGAGTAAACTACTATGTTGGTCTCAGCTTGAGCAGCAGGAGTGAACTACTATGGTGGTCTCAGCTGGAGCAGCAGGAGTGAACTACTATGGTGGTCTCAGCTGGAGCAGTAGGTGTGAACTACTATGTTGGTCTCAGCTGGAGCAGTAGGAGTGAACTACTATGTTGGTCTCAGCTGCAGCAGTAGGAGTGAACTACTATGTTGGTCTCAGCTGGAGCAGTAGGAGTGAACTACTATGTTGGTCTCAGCTGGAGCAGTAGGAGTGAACTACTATGTTGGTCTCAGCTGGAGTAGTACTATGTTGGCTCAGCTGGATCAGCAGGAGTGAACTACTATGTTGATCTCAGCTGGAGCAATACTATGTTGGCCTCAAACTGGATCAGCAGGAGTGAACTACTATGTTGGTCTCAGCTGGAGCAGTAGGAGTGAACTACTATGTTGGTCTCAGCTGGATCAGCAGGAGTGAACTACTATGTTGGTCTCAGCTGGAGCAGTAGGAGTGAACTACTATGTTGGTCTCAGCTGGAGCAGTAGGAGTGAACTACTATGTTGGTCTCAGCTGGAGCAGTACTATGTTGGCCTCAGCTAGATCAGCAGGAGTGAACTACTATGTTGGTCTCAGCTGGAGCAGTAGGAGTGAACTACTATGTTGGTCTCAGCTGGAGCAGTAGGAGTGAACTACTATGTTGGTCTCAGCTGGAGCAGTACTATGTTGGCCTCAGCTGGAGCAGCAGGAGTGAAGTACTATGTTGGCCTCAGCCGGAGCAGTAGGAGTGAACTACTATGTTGGTCTCAGCTGGAGCAGTAGGAGTGAACTACTATGGTGGTCTCAGCTGGAGCAGTAGGAGTGAACTACTATGTTGGTCTCAGCTGGAGCAGTACTATGTTGGCCTCAGCTGGAGCAGCAGGAGTGAACTACTATGTTGGCCTCAGCTGGAGCAGTAGGTGTGAATTACTACGTTGGCCTCAGCTGGAGCAGTAGGAGTGAACTACTATGTTGGTCTCAGCTGGAGCAGCAGGTGTGAACTACTATGTTGGTCTCAGCTGGAGCAGTAGGAATGAACTACTATGTTGGTCTCAGCTGGAGCAGCAGGAGTGAACTACTATGTTGGTCTCAGCTAGAGCAGCAGGAGTGAACTACTACGTTGGCCTCAGCTGGAGCATAAGGAGTGAACTACTATGTTGGCCTCAGCTGAACAAGTAGGAGTGAACTACTATGTTCGTCTCAGCTGGAGCAGTAGGAGTGAACTACTATGTTGGTCTCAGCTGGAGCAGTAGGTGTGAACTACTATGTTGGTCTCAGATGGAGCAGCAGGAGTGAACTACTATGTTGGTCTCAGCTGGAGCAGTAGGTGTGAACTACTATGTTGGTCTCAGATGGAGCAGCAGGAGTGAACTACTATGTTGGTCTCAGCTGGAGCAGTAGGTGTGAACTACTATGTTGGCCTCAGCTGGAGCAGCACTATGTTGGTTTCAGCTGGAGCAGTAGGAGTGAACTACTATGTTGGCCTCAGCTGGAACAGTAGGAGTGAACTACTATGTTGGTCTCAGCTGGAGCAGTAGGAGTGAACTACTATGTTGATCTCAGCTGGAGCAGTAGGTGTGAACTACTATGTTGGTCTCAGCTGGAGCAGTAGGAGTGAACTACTATGTTGGTCTCAGCTGGAGCAGTAGGAGTGAACTACTATGTTGGTCTCAGCTGGAGCAGTAGGAGTGAACCACTATGTTGGCCTCAGCTGGAGCAGTAGGTGTGAACTACTACGTTGGCCTCAGCTGGAGCAGTAGGAATGAACTACTATGTTGGTCTCAGCTGGAGCAGCAGGAGTGAACTACTATGTTGGTGTCAGCTAGAGCAGCAGGAGTGAACTACTATGTTGGTCTCAGCTGGAGCAGTAGGAGTGATATACTATGTTGGTCTCAGCTGGAGCAGTAGGAGTGAACCACTATGTTGGCCTCAGCTGGAGCAGTAGGTGTGAACTACTACGTTGGCCTCAACTGGAGCAGTAGGAGTGAACTACTATGTTGGTCTCAGCTGGAGCAGCAGGTGTGAACTACTATGTTGGTCTCAGCTGGAGCAGCAGGAGTGAACTACTATGTTGGTGTCAGCTAGAGCAGCAGGAGTGAACTACTATGTTGGTCTCAGCTGGAGCAGCAGGAGTGAACTACTATGTTGGCCTCAGCTGGAGCAGTAGGAGTGAACTACTATGTTGGTCTCAGCTGGAGCAGTACTATGTTGGCCTCAGCTGGAGCAGCAGGAGTGAACTACTATGTTGGCCTCAGCTGGAGCAGTAGGTGTGAACTACTACGTTGGCCTCAGCTGGAGCAGTAGGAGTGAACTACTATGTTGGTCTCAGCTGGAGCAGCAGGTGTGAACTACTATGTTGTTCTCAGCTGGAGCAGTAGGAATGAACTACTATGTTGGTCTCAGCTGGAGCAGCAGGAGTGAACTACTATGTTGGTCTCAGCTAGAACAGCAGGAGTGAACTACTACGTTGGCCTCAGCTGGAGCAGCAGGTGTGAACTACTATGTTGGCCTCAGCTGGACAAGTAGGAGTGAACTACTATGTTGGTCTCAGCTGGAGCAGTAGGAGTGAACTACTATGTTGGTCTCAGCTGGAGCAGTAGGTGTGAACTACTATGTTGGTCTCAGATGGAGCAGCAGGAGTGAACTACTATGTTGGTCTCAGCTGGAGCAGTAGGTGTGAACTACTATGTTGGTCTCAGATGGAGCAGCAGGAGTGAACTACTATGTTGGTCTCAGCTGGAGCAGTAGGTGTGAACTACTATGTTGGCCTCAGCTGGAGCAGTACTATGTTGGTCTCAGCTGGAGCAGTAGGAGTGAACTACTATGTTGGCCTCAGCTGGAACAGTAGGAGTGAACTACTATGTTGGTCTCAGCTGGAGCAGTAGGAGTGAACTACTATGTTGATCTCAGCTGGAGCAGCAGGAGTGAACTACTATGTTGGTCTCAGCTGGAGCAGTAGGAGTGAACTACTATGTTGGTCTCAGCTGGAGCAGTACTATGTTGGTCTCAGCTGGAGCAGTAGGAGTGAACTACTATGTTGGTCTCAGCTGGAGCAGTAGGAGTGAACTACTATGTTGGTCTCAGCTGGAGCAGTAGGTGTGAACTACTATGTTGGTCTCAGCTGGAGCAGCAGGAGTGAACTACTATGTTGGTCTCAGCTGTAGCAGTAGGTATGAACTACTATGTTGGTCTCAGCTGGAGCAGTAGGAGTGAACTACTATGTTGGCCTCAGCTGGAGCAGCAGGAGTGAACTACTATGTTGGTCTCAGCTGGAGCAGCAGGAGTGAACTACTATGTTGGTCTCAGCTGGAGCAGTAGGAGTGAACTACTATGTTGGTCTCAGCTGTAGCAGTAGGTATGAACTACTATGTTGGTCTCAGCTGGAGCAGCAGTAGGAGTGAACTACTATGTTGGTCTTGGCTGCAGCAGTAGGAGTGAACTACTATGTTGGTCTCAGCTGGAGTAGCAGGAGTAAACTACTATGTTGGTCTCAGCTTGAGCAGCAGGAGTGAACTACTATGGTGGTCTCAGCTGGAGCAGCAGGAGTGAACTATTATGGTGGTCTCAGCTGGAGCAGTAGGTGTGAACTACTATGTTGGTCTCAGCTGGAGCAGTAGGAGTTGAACTACTATGTTGGTCTCAGCTGGAGCAGTAGGAGTGAACTACTATGTTGGTCTCAGCTGTAGTAGTAGGTATGAACTACTATGTTGGTCTCAGCTGCAGCAGTAGGAGTGAACTACTATGTTGGTCTTGGCTGCAGCAGTAGGAGTGAACTACTATGTTGGTCTCAGCTGGAGTAGCAGGAGTAAACTACTATGTTGGTCTCAGCTTGAGCAGCAGGAGTGAACTACTATGGTGGTCTCAGCTGGAGCAGCAGGAGTGAACTACTATGGTGGTCTCAGCTGGAGCAGTAGGTGTGAACTACTATGTTGGTCTCAGCTGGAGCAGTACTATGTTGGCCTCAGCTGGATCAGCAGGAGTGAACTACTATGTTGGTCTCAGCTGGAGCAGTAAGAGTGAACTACTATGTTGGTCTCAGCTGGAGCGGTACTATGTTGGCCTCAGCTGGAGCAGCAGGAGTGAACTACTATGTTGGCCTCAGCCGGAGCAGTAGGAGTGAACTACTATGTTGGTCTCAGCTGGAGCAGTAGGAGTGAACTACTATGGTGGTCTCAGCTGGAGCAGTAGGAGTGAACTACTATGTTGGTCTCAGCTGGAGCAGTACTATGTTGGCCTCAGCTGGAGAAGCAGGAGTGAACTACTATGTTGGCCTCAGCTGGAGCAGTAGGTGTGAATTACTACGTTGGCCTCAGCTTGAGCAGTAGGAGTGAACTACTATGTTTGTCTCAGCTGGAGCAGCAGGTGTGAACTACTATGTTGGTCTCAGCTGGAGCAGTAGGAATGAACTACTATGTTGGTCTCAGCTGGAGAAGCAGGGGTGAACTACTATGTTGGTCTCAGCTAGAGCAGCAGGAGTGAACTACTACGTTGGCCTCAGCTGGAGCAGCAGGAGTGAACTACTATGTTGGCCTCAGCTGGACAAGTAGGAGTGAACTACTATGTTCGTCTCAGCTGGAGCAGTAGGAGTGAACTACTATGTTGGTCTCAGCTGGAGCAGTAGGTGTGAACTACTATGTTGGTCTCAGATGGAGCAGCAGGAGTGAACTACTATGTTGGTCTCAGCTGGAGCAGTAGGTGTGAACTACTATGTTGGTCTCAGATGGAGCAGCAGGAGTGAACTACTATGTTGGTCTCAGCTGGAGCAGTAGGTGTGAACTACTATGTTGGCCTCAGCTGGAGCAGCACTATGTTGGTCTCAGCTGGAGCAGTAGGAGTGAACTACTATGTTGGCCTCAGCTGGAACAGTAGGAGTGAACTACTATGTTGGTCTCAGCTGGAGCAGTAGGAGTGAACTACTATGTTGATCTCAGCTGGAGCAGTAGGTGTGAACTACTATGTTGGTCTCAGCTGGAGCAGTAGGAGTGAACTACTATGTTGGTCTCAGCTGGAGCAGTAGGAGTGAACTACTATGTTGGTCTCAGCTGGAGCAGTAGGAGTGAACCACTATGTTGGCCTCAGCTGGAGCAGTAGGTGTGAACTACTACGTTGGCCTCAGCTGGAGCAGTAGGAATGAACTACTATGTTGGTCCCAGCTGGAGCAGCAGTAGGAGTGAACTACTATGTTGGTCTTGGCTGCAGCAGTAGGAGTGAACTACTATGTTGGTCTCAGCTGGAGTAGCAGGAGTAAACTACTATGTTGGTCTCAGCTTGAGCAGCAGGAGTGAACTACTATGTTGGTCTCAGCTGTAGCAGTAGGTATGAACTACTATGTTGGTCTCAGCTGGAGCAGTAGGAGTGAACTACTATGTTGGCCTCAGCTGGAGCAGCAGGAGTGAACTACTATGTTGGTCTCAGCTGGAGCAGCAGGAGTGAACTACTATGTTGGTCTCAGCTGGAGCAGTAGGAGTGAACTACTATGTTGGTCTCAGCTGTAGCAGTAGGTATGAACTACTATGTTGGTCTCAGCTGGAGCAGCAGTAGGAGTGAACTACTATGTTGGTCTTGGCTGCAGCAGTAGGAGTGAACTACTATGTTGGTCTCAGCTGGAGTAGCAGGAGTAAACTACTATGTTGGTCTCAGCTTGAGCAGCAGGAGTGAACTACTATGGTGGTCTCAGCTGGAGCAGCAGGAGTGAACTATTATGGTGGTCTCAGCTGGAGCAGTAGGTGTGAACTACTATGTTGGTCTCAGCTGGAGCAGTAGGAGTTGAACTACTATGTTGGTCTCAGCTGGAGCAGTAGGAGTGAACTACTATGTTGGTCTCAGCTGTAGTAGTAGGTATGAACTACTATGTTGGTCTCAGCTGCAGCAGTAGGAGTGAACTACTATGTTGGTCTTGGCTGCAGCAGTAGGAGTGAACTACTATGTTGGTCTCAGCTGGAGTAGCAGGAGTAAACTACTATGTTGGTCTCAGCTTGAGCAGCAGGAGTGAACTACTATGGTGGTCTCAGCTGGAGCAGCAGGAGTGAACTACTATGGTGGTCTCAGCTGGAGCAGTAGGTGTGAACTACTATGTTGGTCTCAGCTGGAGCAGTACTATGTTGGCCTCAGCTGGATCAGCAGGAGTGAACTACTATGTTGGTCTCAGCTGGAGCAGTAAGAGTGAACTACTATGTTGGTCTCAGCTGGAGCGGTACTATGTTGGCCTCAGCTGGAGCAGCAGGAGTGAACTACTATGTTGGCCTCAGCCGGAGCAGTAGGAGTGAACTACTATGTTGGTCTCAGCTGGAGCAGTAGGAGTGAACTACTATGGTGGTCTCAGCTGGAGCAGTAGGAGTGAACTACTATGTTGGTCTCAGCTGGAGCAGTACTATGTTGGCCTCAGCTGGAGAAGCAGGAGTGAACTACTATGTTGGCCTCAGCTGGAGCAGTAGGTGTGAATTACTACGTTGGCCTCAGCTTGAGCAGTAGGAGTGAACTACTATGTTTGTCTCAGCTGGAGCAGCAGGTGTGAACTACTATGTTGGTCTCAGCTGGAGCAGTAGGAATGAACTACTATGTTGGTCTCAGCTGGAGAAGCAGGGGTGAACTACTATGTTGGTCTCAGCTAGAGCAGCAGGAGTGAACTACTACGTTGGCCTCAGCTGGAGCAGCAGGAGTGAACTACTATGTTGGCCTCAGCTGGACAAGTAGGAGTGAACTACTATGTTCGTCTCAGCTGGAGCAGTAGGAGTGAACTACTATGTTGGTCTCAGCTGGAGCAGTAGGTGTGAACTACTATGTTGGTCTCAGATGGAGCAGCAGGAGTGAACTACTATGTTGGTCTCAGCTGGAGCAGTAGGTGTGAACTACTATGTTGGTCTCAGATGGAGCAGCAGGAGTGAACTACTATGTTGGTCTCAGCTGGAGCAGTAGGTGTGAACTACTATGTTGGCCTCAGCTGGAGCAGCACTATGTTGGTCTCAGCTGGAGCAGTAGGAGTGAACTACTATGTTGGCCTCAGCTGGAACAGTAGGAGTGAACTACTATGTTGGTCTCAGCTGGAGCAGTAGGAGTGAACTACTATGTTGATCTCAGCTGGAGCAGTAGGTGTGAACTACTATGTTGGTCTCAGCTGGAGCAGTAGGAGTGAACTACTATGTTGGTCTCAGCTGGAGCAGTAGGAGTGAACTACTATGTTGGTCTCAGCTGGAGCAGTAGGAGTGAACCACTATGTTGGCCTCAGCTGGAGCAGTAGGTGTGAACTACTACGTTGGCCTCAGCTGGAGCAGTAGGAATGAACTACTATGTTGGTCCCAGCTGGAGCAGCAGTAGGAGTGAACTACTATGTTGGTCTTGGCTGCAGCAGTAGGAGTGAACTACTATGTTGGTCTCAGCTGGAGTAGCAGGAGTAAACTACTATGTTGGTCTCAGCTTGAGCAGCAGGAGTGAACAACTATGGTGGTCTCAGCTGGAGCAGCAGGAGTGAACTATTATGGTGGTCTCAGCTGGAGCAGTAGGTGTGAACTACTATGTTGGTCTCAGCTGGAGCAGTAGGAGTTGAACTACTATGTTGGTCTCAGCTGGAGCAGTAGGAGTGAACTACTATGTTGGTCTCAGCTGGAGCAGTAGGTGTGAACTACTATGTTGGTCTCAGCTGCAGCAGTAGGAGTGAACTACTATGTTGGTCTTGGCTGCAGCAGTAGGAGTGAACTACTATGTTGGTCTCAGCTGGAGTAGCAGGAGTAAACTACTATGTTGGTCTCAGCTTGAGCAGCAGGAGTGAACTACTATGGTGGTCTCAGCTGGAGCAGCAGGAGTGAACTACTATGGTGGTCTCAGCTGGAGCAGTAGGTGTGAACTACTATGTTGGTCTCAGCTGGAGCAGTACTATGTTGGCCTCAGCTGGATCAGCAGGAGTGAATTACTATGTTGGTCTCAGCTGGAGCAGTAGGAGTGAACTACTATGTTGGTCTCAGCTGGAGCGGTACTATGTTGGCCTCAGCTGGAGCAGCAGGAGTGAACTACTATGTTGGCCTCAGCCGGAGCAGTAGGAGTGAACTACTATGTTGGTCTCAGCTGGAGCAGTAGGAGTGAACTACTATGGTGGTCTCAGCTGGAGCAGTAGGAGTGAACTACTATGTTGGTCTCAGCTGGAGCAGTACTATGTTGGCCTCAGCTGGAGCAGCAGGAGTGAACTACAATGTTGGCCTCAGCTGGAGCAGTAGGTGTGAATTACTACGTTGGCCTCAGCTTGAGCAGTAGGAGTGAACTACTATGTTTGTCTCAGCTGGAGCAGCAGGTGTGAACTACTATGTTGGTGTCAGCTGGAGCAGTAGGAATGAACTACTATGTTGGTCTCAGCTGGAGAAGCAGGAGTGAACTACTATGTTGGTCTCAGCTAGAGCAGCAGGAGTGAACTACTACGTTGGCCTCAGCTGGAGCAGTAGGAGTGAACTACTATGTTGGCCTCAGCTGGACAAGTAGGAGTGAACTACTATGTTCGTCTCAGCTGGAGCAGTAGGAGTGAACTACTATGTTGGTCTCACCTGGAGCAGTAGGTGTGAACTACTATGTTGGTCTCAGATGGAGCAGCAGGAGTGAACTACTATGTTGGTCTCAGCTGGAGCAGTAGGTGTGAACTACTATGTTGGTCTCAGATGGAGCAGCAGGAGTGAACTACTATGTTGGTCTCAGCTGGAGCAGTAGGTGTGAACTACTATGTTGGCCTCAGCTGGAGCAGCACTATGTTGGTCTCAGCTGGAGCAGTAGGAGTGAACTACTATGTTGGCCTCAGCTGGAACAGTAGGAGTGAACTACTATGTTGGCCTCAGCTGGAGCAGTAGGAGTGAACTACTATGTTGATCTCAGCTGGAGCAGTAGGTGTGAACTACTATGTTGGTCTCAGCTGGAGCAGTAGGAGTGAACTACTATGTTGGTCTCAGCTGGAGCAGTAGGAGTGAACTACTATGTTGGTCTCAGCTGGAGCAGTAGGAGTGAACCACTATGTTGGCCTCAGCTGGAGCAGTAGGTGTGAACTACTACGTTGGCCTCAGCTGGAGCAGTAGGAATGAACTACTATGTTGGTCTCAGCTGGAGCAGCAGGTGTGAACTACTATGTTGGTGTCAGCTAGAGCAGCAGGAGTGAACTACTATGTTGGTCTCAGCTGGAGCAGTAGGAGTGAACTACTATGTTGGCCTCAGCTGGAGGAGTAGGTGTGAACTACTATGTTGGTCTCAGCTGGAACAGTAGGTGTGAACTACTATGTTGGCCTCAGCTGGAGCAGTAGGAGTGAACTACTATGTTGGTCTCAGCTGGAGCAGTACTATGTTGGTCTCAGCTGAAGCAGAAGGAGTGAACTACTATGTTGGTCTCAGCTAGATCAGTACTATGTTGGTCTCAGCTGTAGCAGTAGGAGTGAACTAATATGTTGGCCTCAGCTGGAGCAGTAGGAGTGAACTACTATGTTGGTCTCAGCTAGATCAGTACTATGTTGGTCTCAGCTGTAGCAGTAGGAGTGAACTAATATGTTGGCCTCAGCTGGAGCAGTAGGAGTGAACTACTATGTTGGTCTCAGCTAGATCAGTACTATTTTGGTCTCAGCTGTAGCAGTAGGAGTGAACTACTACGTTGGCCTCAGCTGGAGCAGTAGGAGGTTAAGCGTCGATGGTTTGAGCACATTTTGTCTTGAATCACAGAAAGTTGAATCAGTTCATCTGGACACAACGTTTATTGACAGAAACGTTTCACCATTCATGTAAGTGACCTCTTCATGAAGAGGTCACTTTCATTAGATACCTATTTGCATCGTATGGATTGATTAAAGAGGTATTGATGGACAATGGACCTCAATTTACTTCAGGTGAATCTGAGTCATTCCTTAAATGGAATGCAGTTAAACACATTAAAACACCAGCTTATCACCCAGCCTCAAACGATTTGGCTGAGAGATTAGTTGAAAACTTCAGAAAGTCTCGAGAAATGAATGGAGCAGTTGGTGGCATGTCATTGCAGCATTGTATTACTAATTTTGTGTTTAGTTATGGCAACATGCCACATAAAACTACCAGGAAAACACCAGCACAGCTGTTTAGGAAAAGTCTGTACTAGACTGTCTCTGGTAAAACCACAGGCATCTCAGTCTTTCCAAACAGGTGGTTTTCTAAACCAGTCAGGAAGGAAGAGGAAACTCAGGTGTTTCTCTGTGGGTCAGGCAGCGTTTGTGAGGGGTGGTGTGAATACTGATGTTTTGGGTCCTGTGACTTACTCAGTGAATGTGAATGGAACATGTGTATAAAGACATGTAAATCAGGTGCTAGATGAAGAGAAAGAGTGTGGCTCCAGAACAGACTAACAGACACTGAAGGGGACTGGGATTATAATACTGATCCAGGACACTGACTCTGTTGTCTGTGAGCACACACCAGAGGACTGTCAGAGCTCTGGAAAACCCTGCAAGTTCAGGATGTACAGAGCACCCAAACAGAAATGTACCCCCTTCTCAACGGTTGTTCTTCTACTGGACTGACAGAAAGACACCATGGCTCAAGAGCTCACACTATGGACACACACTATTTGCATGCTTAAATGTGTGTGTGTGTGTGTGTGAGAGAGAGACCTTTTAAGCTACAGGGGAAGAGCTGTGGTGCGTAAAAGAAAAGCAAGTTAATTCCCAGACAGCATCCGGATGTGGGCCACTTCAGGCAATGATGCAGCACTGGTGGCCTTCTTCTGGCCCTGACAAACTGGATGTGAGCCTGAAGTGGAAACATGTATAATAGCAAATATGGCCCAAATATGCCCAATCAAATGTGGGCCTTTTTTGACAAAGATGCAGTGCTCTGGGCAACATGTGATCTGGATGGGACCCTGACGTGGCCCGTGTGGTAAATGGTGAATATTGCCCAAATATCACAAAACAAATATGGCCACCTTTGGCAAATATGTGGCACATGTGGCATTGCTATGGCTTGGTTCTGGCCCAGATCTGGCAAACAGGAGTGGACCGCCCAAGTGCCATTTTTCCACACGGTATGTGGGCCGGATGAAGTGTCAAGTGTGGGACGGGTCCGGGCCACAGAAATTTTGCTATTTGGGTTGTTATCCCCTGAAGGGGGGCTACGGTGTTTTGGGGGCTGGAGTGTTTTATCAAAGTTGCTGCTGAAGTGCACGTGGATGTTTGACCTGCCTTATAATAAAGCCGCCATTGTGGTTTGATGACTTCTTCTCTGTCGCGTTTCACTGGAGATATAATTTCCCACAGTATTTTGTGATATACAACAGCCCTGACAGCCACCACTGGATATTTGTCTACAAAGTGTTAAATGGTCTCACTCCCTCCTATACTACACAGTTCCTGTCCCCATTCAACTGTGAGACAGCTGAGATCGTCTGACCAAACACTTCTGTCTGTCCCGATATGCAGGATTAAGTGTTGTGGGGCCAAGGCCTTCCCTATAGCTGCCCCTTAAAACCATGGAATCCTCTTCATCTACCCCCCCCCCACGCACACACACACTATTGCGAGTTTCAAGAGTCACCTTACTCATCAGTTTTTAAGTGTGTCTAACTCAACCAGCACTGTTGGCGGCAAGGTGGCGCAGTGGTTAGCTCGGTCGCCTCACAGCAAGAAGGTCCTGGGTTCAAGACCCAGGGTAGTCCAACCTTGGGGGTCATCCCAGGTCGTCCTCTGTGTGGAGTTTGCATGTTCTCCCTGTGTCTTCGTGGATTTCCTCTGAGTGCCCCGGTTTCCTCCCACAGACCAAAGACATGTAGGTCAGGTGAATTGGCCGGCGCTACATTGTCCCTAGGTGTGTGTGTGTGTGTGTGTGTGTGTATGTGTGTGTGTGTGTGTAGGGGGGGTCCTGTGATGGTCTGGCAGCCTGTCCAGGGTGTCTCACCGCCTGCTGCCCAATGACTGCTGGGATAGGCTTCAGCATCTCCGCAACCCTGTGTAGGATAAGCGGTTTGGATAACGGATGGATGGATGGATGGATGGATGGGCGGATGGATAATGGATGGATAGATAATGGATGGATGGATGGACGGACGGATGGATAATGGATGTATGCCACCCATCCATCCATTATCCATCCATCCATGGATGGACAGATGGGTGGATAGATAACTCAACCAGCCCAGGTATTTCTGCTGAAGTCTCTGTAGACTTGTGTTGTCATTATGGGCTCTGTGTGTCCATGTGCCTTCACTATTATTAACTATTATTGTTGTGTTATGTTATTATTTCCCCAGGCGCTGCAGCAGAGCTGCCCGCTGCTCCTGTACAACGGGACAGGTTACATGCAGAAAACACACGTCACTGTTGCAGTACAACTGTACAATGTACAATGACAAAATAAAGGGGCATTCTTCTTTCTTCTTATTATTACTGTTATCACTCTGGTTTTTCTTTTTGTGTTTGTTTCTTTCTTTAAGGTGTTTTTAGGGTTTTTTTTTTTTTTTTTTAGGGAGTTGTTCGTTATCTGATGTGAGGGTCTAAGGACAGGATGTTGTGTTGCTGTAAAGCCCCTTGAGATAAATTTGTAATTTGTGATAACGACTGTACAAATAAAAAAAATTTCTCCTCAGTATGTGCTGTAAAATACTTGGCACAGTTTGCCAGGATCAGCTGTGTTGTCTGTTGTGTATTACAGAAATAAATGTGAGTTTACATTCACAACCATGCTACCACCCCTTTACACTCCCTCCCACAAACCTCTCATCTAACCACATATAACCAGCATCTTACTATCATTATATTACCACATATAACCAGCATCTTACTATCATTATATAACCACATATAACCAGCATCTTACTATCATTATATAACCACACACAACCAGCATCTTACTATCATTATATAACCACATATAACCAGCATCTTACTATCATTATATAACCAAATATAACCAGCATCTTACTATCATTATATAACCACATATAACCAGCATCTTACTATCATTATATAACCACATATAACCAGCACCTTATTATCATTATATAACCACATATAACCAGCACCTTACTATCATTATATAACCACATACAACCAGCATCTTACTATCATTATATAACCACACACAACCAGCAACTTACTATCATTATATAACCAGCATCTTACTATCATTATATAACCACATATAACCAGCAACTTACTATGATTATATAACCACATATAACCATCATCTTACTATCATTATATAACCACATATAACCAGCAACTTACTGTCATTATATAACCACATATAACCAGCAACTTACTATCATTATATAACCACATATAACCAGCATCTTACTATCATTATATTACCACATACAACCAGCAACTTACTATCATTATATAACCAGCATCTTACTATCATTATATAACCAAATATAACCAGCAACTTACTATAATTATATAACCACATATAACCATCATCTTACTATCATTACATAACCACATATAACCAGCATCTTACTATCATTATATAACCACATATAACCAGCAACTTACTACAATTATATAACCACATATAACCAGCATCTTACTATCACCATATAACCACATACAACCAGCATCTTATCATTATATTACCACATATAAACAGCATCTTATTATCATTATATAAACAGAACCTTATTATCATTATGTAACCACATATAATCAGCACCTTACTATCATTATATAACCACACACAACCAGCAACTTACTATCATTATATAACCACATATAACCAGCATCTTACTATCATTATATAACCACATATAACCAGCACCTTACTATCATTATATAACCACACACAACCAGCAACTTACTATAATTATATAACCTCATATAACCAGAATCTTACTATCATTATATTACCACAAACAACCAGCAGCTTACTATCATTATATAACCACGTACGACCAGCCTCTTACTATCTTTATATTACCACATACAACCAGCATCTTACTATCATTATATAACCAGCATGTAACTATCATTATATAGCCACATACAACCAGCAACTTACTATCATTATACACTCACTGGCCACTTTATTAGGTACACCTTGCTAGTACCGGGTTGGACCCCCTTTTGCCTTCAGAACTGCCTTAATCCTTCGTGGCATAGATTCAACAAGGTACTGGAAACATTCCTCAGAGAGTTTGGTCCATATTGACATGATAGCATCACGCAGTTGCTGCAGATTTGTCGGCTGCACATCCATGATGCGAATCTCCCGGTCCACCATATCCCAAAGGTGCTCTATTGGATTGAGATCTGGTGACTGTGGAGGCCATTTGAGTACAGTGAACTCATTGTCATGTTCAAGAAACCAGTCTGAGATGATTCGAGCTTTATGACATGGCGCGTTATCCTGCTGGAAGTAGCCATCAGAAGATGGGAACACTGTGGTCATAAAGGGATGGACATGGTCAGCAACAATACTCAGGTAGGCTGTGGCGTTGACACGATGCTCAATTGGTACTAAGGGGCCCAAAGTGCGCCAAGAAAATATCCCCCACACCATTACACCACCACCACCAGCCTGAACCGTTGATACAAGGCAGGATGGATCCATGCTTTCATGTTGTTGACGCCAAATTCTGACCCTACCATCCGAATGTCGCAGCAGAAATCGAGACTCATCAGACCAGGCAACGTTTTTCCAATCTTCTATTGTCCAATTTTGGTGAGCCTGTGCGAATTGTAGCCTCAGTTTCCTGTTCTTAGCTGACAGGAGTGGCACCCAGTGTGGTCTTCTGCTGCTGTAGCCCATCTGCCTCAAGGTTCGACGTGTTGTGCGTTCAGAGATGCTCTTCTGCATACCTCGGTTGTAATGAGTGGTTATTTGAGTTACTGTTGCCTTTCTATCAGCGCGAACCAGTCTGGCCATTCTCCTCTGACCTCTGGCATCAACACGGCATTTTCGCCCACAGAACTGCTGCTCACTGGATATTTTCTCTTTTTCGGGCCATTCTCTGTAAACCCTAGAGATGGTTGTGCGTGAAAATCCCAGTAGATCAGCAGTTTCTGAAATACTCAGACCAGCCCGTCTGGCACCAACAACCATGCCACGTTCAAAGTCACTTAAATCACCTTTCTTCCCCATTCTGATGCTCGGTTTGAACTGCAGCAGATCGTCTTGACCCTGTCTACATGCCTAAATGCATTGAGTTGCTGCCATGTGATTGGCTGATTAGAAATTTGCGTTAATGAACAGTTGGACAGGTGTGTCTAATAAAGTGGCCAGTGAGTGTATAACCACATATAACCAGCATCTTACTATTTTATATTACCACATACAACCATCATCTTACTATCTTTATATAACCACACACAACCAGCATCTTACTATCATTATATAACCACATATGACCAGAATCTTACTATCATTATATAACCACTTACAACCAGCATCTTACTATCTTTATATTACCACATACAACCAGCATCTTACTATCATTATATAACCAAATACAACCAGCATCTTACTATCATTATATAACCACATACAACCAGCATCTTACTATCATTATATAACCACACACATCCAGCCTCTTACTATCTTTATATTACCACATACAACCAGCATCTTACTATCATTATATAACCACACACAACCAGCATCTTACTATCATTATATAACCACACATAACCAGCATCTTGTTATCATTATATAACCACGTACAACCAGCATCTTACTATCATTATATAACCACATATAACCAGCATCTTAGTATCATTATATAACCACATACAACCAGCACCTTACTAACATTATATAACCATCATCTTACTATCATTATAGAACCAAATATAACCAGCTTCTTACTTTTATTATATAACCACATACAACCAGCATCTTACTATCATTATATAACCACATATAACCATCACCTTACTATCATTATATAACCACATACAACAAGCATCTTACTATCATTATATAACCACATACAACCAGCATCTTACTATCATTATATAACCACATACAACCAGCATCTTAGTATCATTATATAACCACATATAACCAGCATGTTGCTATCATTATATAACCACATACAACCAGCATCTTACTATCATTATATAACCACATATAACCAGCACCTTACTATCATTATATAACCATCATCTTACTATCATTATAGAACCAAATATAACCAGCTTCTTACTATCATTATATAACCACATATAACCAGCATCTTGCTATCATTATATAACCACATACAACCAGCATCTTACTATCATTATATAACCACATATAACCATCACCTTACTATCATTATATAACCACATACAGCCAGCATCTTACTATCATTATATAATCACATACAACCAGCATCTTACTATCATTATATAACCACATACAACGAGCATCTTAGTATCATTATATCACCACATATAACCAGCATCTTACTATCATTATATAACCACATACAACCAGCATATTAGTATCATTATATAACCACATATAACCAGCATCTTACTATCATTATATAACCACATATAACCAGCATCTAACTATCATTATATAACCACATATAACCAGCAACTTACTATCATTATATAACCACATACAACCAGCACCTTACTATCATTATATAACCACATACAACCAGCATCTTACAATCATTATATAACCCCATATAACCAGCACCTTACTATCATTATATAACCACATATAACCAGCAACTTACTATCATTATAGAACCCCATATAACCAGCATCTTAGTATCATTATATCACCGCATATAACCAGCATCTTACTATCATTATATCACCACATATAACCAGAATCTTACTATCATTATATAACCACATATAACCAGCATCTTACTATCATTATATAACCACACACCAGCATCTGACTATCATTATATAACCGCATATAACCAGCATCTTACTATCATTATATAACCACATACAACCAGCATCTTACTATCATTATATAACCACATACAACCAGCATCTTAGTATCATTATATAACCACATATAACCATCACCTTACTATCATTATATCACCACATATAACCAGCATCTTACTATCATTATATCACCACATATAACCAGCATCTTACTATCATTATATAACCACATATAACCAGCATCTTACTATCATTATATAACCACACACAACCAGCATCTTACTATCATTATATAACCGCATATAACCAGCATCTTACTATCATTATATAACCACATACAACCAGCATCTTACTATCATTATAGATCCAGCATCTTACTATCATTATATAACCACATACAACAAGCATCTTACTATCATTATATAACCACATACAACCAGCATCTTACTATCATTATATAACCACATATAACCATCACCTTACTATCATTATATAACCACATACAGCCAGCATCTTACTATCATTATATAATCACATACAACCAGCATCTTACTATCATTATATAACCACATACAACGAGCATCTTAGTATCATTATATCACCACATATAACCAGCATCTTACTATCATTATATAACCACATACAACCAGCATATTAGTATCATTATATAACCACATATAACCAGCATCTTACTATCATTATATAACCACATATAACCAGCATCTAACTATCATTATATAACCACATATAACCAGCAACTTACTATCATTATATAACCACATACAACCAGCACCTTACTATCATTATATAACCACATACAACCAGCATCTTACAATCATTATATAACCCCATATAACCAGCACCTTACTATCATTATATAACCACATATAACCAGCAACTTACTATCATTATAGAACCCCATATAACCAGCATCTTAGTATCATTATATCACCGCATATAACCAGCATCTTACTATCATTATATCACCACATATAACCAGAATCTTATTATCATTATATAACCACATATAACCAGCATCTTACTATCATTATATAACCACACACCAGCATCTGACTATCATTATATAACCGCATATAACCAGCATCTTACTATCATTATATAACCACATACAACCAGCATCTTACTATCATTATATAACCACATACAACCAGCATCTTAGTATCATTATATAACCACATATAACCAGCATCTTACTATCATTATATAACCACACACAACCAGCATCTTACTATCATTATATAACCGCATATAACCAGCATCTTACTATCATTATATAACCACATACAACCAGCATCTTACTATCATTATAGATCCAGCATCTTACTATCATTATATAACCACATACAACAAGCATCTTACTATCATTATATAACCACATACAACCAGCTTCTTACTATCTTTATATTACCACATACAACCAGCATCTTACTATCATTATATAACCACATATAACCATCAGCTTACTATCATTATATAACCACATACAACCAGCATCTTACTATCATTATAGAACCAGCAGGACCAAATTTCACTTCTGTACACACAAAAACAAAAAGTACTGCGATAGTTTCCCAAGTTAACCATTAATAAATATTTATTATGTTTACATTTCAGTGAAATGTATGATTTATCACTTTCTAAACAGGACATTACACAAGGTCAAGAACAGACATGAGTTTAGTCTTTGTAATAAAGCTTGATTAAGTTGACCTAAAAAAGGATTTTAATAAACAGTAGTTGATACAACCCATCAATGGAGTTCCAAGTTCAATTGTGATCTCAATGAATATGACAAAAGAAAAACAAGAAAAACCAACACATCTGGAAATCCTAGAAGCTCCATTGACTGTAAGATAGGCCATTTAAAAACACTTCCATTGGCCTAAGGCACAGGAATCCTAAAAGATTATATTATGTACACCACAGGGTGAATCCCATTCAGTGACTTAAAAGGAAAAGTTGTTTTAATAAGTAAGGTGCATATGACACTTACACCTCTAGTTTAATCTAAAATCTAGCTCGAAAAAAAAAAACCCTCTGTGGAAAAGACCTATCTGCTTTTGCAAATTGTGCGTGTCTTGGTAACCTTTATTCCAGCAATTACTTGTATCGAGTTTGATTGAAAAGTTCTGGAGAAAGGTCCGATTCCTTGAGCGTTTCAAACACCATCATCTCCAAATTTGAGGTTCATCAAATCTCAAACTTACATTTACTTGATGTATCTTTACACATTAGCTATAAACATTTTGCAGTTTGCTGTGCTATTAAATAATAACAAATTTATAGAAAATTTGAATAACTGAGTTATTTAGATTGTTATCAACCCCGTGACCTGTTTTGGCTAATGTTACACATAAGTAAAATGTCATCCGCATATAATTTTACTCAGATGATATTTCATAATTTGTATTGTTTGGGTTTAAATAATGTTTTTCTTCTAATCAGCCAGCTTCAGAATGTGGAGCAGGTATGGAAGTTGCCCCCATAGTTTCAACAGAGAGCTGTATGTTCAATCTCAGCATCGTTACAACATCTGGTAGTATTTGCACAACTGCGTATGTATTGCCTCGATTCTCCTCAAACAAACGTTTGTGCAGGCCTTGATCCTGTAGGCCTAAATGGTTATTCCATATTCTTCCCCTTGGTGGAGCAGGCACCACGTCTCTATCCCATATGAAGGGTGGAAGGAGGGGCTGGGTGTCAGAGGCATGATGTGCAATGTGTGCACTTCTGTGTTCCTACAAAAATCATATTCTTTGCAAACCCTATGCAGTTATGACTAAGATGAGACAAATAGTAGGCTTTTAAGAAGTTACCTTCAATTTGGAAACATTTCCTTTTGGTCAAAACCTAATGCTCTTTCCTGTTAAACTCAGATTGTTCAAGCTCCAGAGTGATTAAACAGAGATAGTGCTTTTTGAGATTCTCCCCACAGGTCGCTGGCTATTTAAAGCCTCCTTCGTGAGGAAAAGGGAATTGAAGTAGTAAGACCACCAGAAACCCAATTAAATGAGAAAAACAGGAGCACAAGAGGAGCGACAAGTGAACATATTGAATTCCAGCAGCAGTTTTTAAAAGTGTGTTTGTGTGTGTAGGGAGGTGGAGGAGGAAGGGCTAAGTAAAAGGACGACGGGGTCACAGTCGAGCCTTTCAGAGCAGGGAGTCATCTGTGCAGCCCCCCTCCAGACCGTACCGGAACTCCTGCAGATTGGACACCCCATAGAAATGGATGAAGGCTGCAGCCACCACCAGCACGTGAAAAATCTGATGAGAATGGAACTAAAAAGAGTAAAAGAGACATTGTTTATATTTAGTGACACATTACTCTTTGCCAGTGTTTGTTTTGATAAAATAAACTTACTCAAGTGAAAGGGAAAGTAAAAGTAATCAGTGATCTCAGTGTGTTTTGACAGATTTAGGATCAGATTATCCTCAAAGTGCCTTTCTAACAAAAGGGCAGCAACACAGAGGTCAGTCCCAAAACCTCTAGTGAGGTCTGCTCTTCTGACATTTAACAGAGTTTAAACTCAAAACATTTCTTTCCATCAATGCCAAACAGCAGTTATGCTTCAAGCACTGGAGTCTCTTACTGCATATCTACTACTACTACTACTACTACTACCACTACTACCACTACCACTACTACTTTCAGCTGCTCCCGTTAGGGGTCGCCTCAGCGGATCATCCGTTTCCATCTCTTTCTGTCCTCTGCATCTTCCTCTGTCACACCAGCCACCTGCATGTCCTCCCTCACCACATCCATAAACCTCCTCTTTGGCCTTCCTCTTCTCCTCTTCCATGGCAGCTCCATATTCAGCATCCTTCTCTCAATATACCCAGCATCTCTCCTCCACACATGTCCAAACCATCTCAATCTAGTCTCTCTTGCTTTGTCTCCAAACTGTCCACCCTGAGCTGTCCCTCTAATATACTCGTTCCTAATCCTGTCCTTCTTCATCACTCCCAGTGAACATCTTAGCATGTCTGTTACTGCATATAAAGGTGATAAAGTGATGCGGGGCCCCGATTTAAAGTGAAGGCAAGCAGTTCTGGGCTGAAGTTAGCAAGCTATAGCTACATTTTGAAAACACACTACAAAAGAATCCATTCCCTCACGTCCACCCAGGGCTCGAAATTAACTTTTTTCCTCAGTGTCCCACAACTGTCCCGAATTTTACTTTGTATTGTCCCGGATATAACAACCCAGCCACTGAGGATGCACAAGCCAGTACATCCTTAGTGCCGGTCCCAAGCCCGGACAAATGGGGAGGGTTGCGTCAGGAAGGGCATCCGGCGTAAAATCTTTGCCAAATCAAATATGCGGATCATAAATAAGACTTACATACCGGATCGGTCGAGGCCCGGTTTACCAACGACCGCCACCGGTACTGTTAACCAGCAGGGTGTCGGTGGAAACTATGCTACTGTTGGGTGAAGGAGAAGGAGAGGGGGAAAGCATGTCCAGAGGCAGCTAGAGAGGAGGAAGGGTAGGCATGTGGAGGTGAGAGTTGGAACTTTGAATGTTGGCACTATGACTGGTAAAGGGAGAGAGCTGGCTGACATGATGGAAAGAAGAAAGGTAGGCATACTGTGTGTGCAAGAGACCAGGTGGAAGGGGAGTAAGGCCAGGAGTATCGGAGGTGGGTTCAAACTCTTCTACCATGGTGTGAATGGGAGGAGAAATGGGGCAGGGGTAATTCTGAAGGAAGAGTATGTCAAGAGCGTGCTGGAGGTGAAGAGAGTGTCAGACAGAGTGATGAGTATGAAGCTGGAAATTGAAGGTTTATTGCTGAATGTTATCAGCGCATATGCCCCGCAAGTTGGGTGTGAGATGGATGAAAAAGAAGAATTCTGGAATGAGTTGGACGACATGGTGGAGAGGGTACCCAAGGAGGAGAGAGTGGTGATTGGAGCGGACTTCAATGGACATGTTGGTGAAGGGAACAGAGGTGATGAGGAGGTGATGGGAAGGTATGGAGTCAAGAAGAGAAATGTGGAAGGACAGATGGTGGTCGATTTTGCGAAAAGGATGGAAATGGCTGTGGTGAATACATATTTCAAGAAGAGGGAGGAACACAGGGTGACGTACAAGAGTGGAGGAAAGTGCACACAGGTGGACTATATCTTATGTAGAAGGCACCATCTAAAAGGGATTGGAGACTGCAAGGTGGTGACAGGGGAGAGCGTAGCTAGGCAGCATCGGATGGTGGTCTGTAGGATGACTTTGGAGACCAAGAAGAGGAAGCGAGTGAAGACACAGCCGAAGATCAAATGGTGGAAGTTGAAGAAGGAAGACTGTTGTGTGGAGTTCAGGCAGGAGTTAAGACAGGCACTGGGTGGTAGTGAAGGGTTGCCAGATGGCTGGAAAACCACTGCAGAAATAGTGAGGGAGACAGCTAGGAAGGTACTTGGTGTGTCATCAGGACAGAGGAAGGAAGACAAGGAGACTTGGTGGTGGAATGAGGAAGTACAGCAAATTATACAGAGGAAAAGGTTGGCAAAGAAGAAGTGGGATAGTCAGAGAGATGAAGAAAGTAGACAGGAGTACAAGGAGATGCAGCGTAAAGCAAAGAGAGAGGTGGCAAAGGCAAAGGAAAAGGCGTATGGTGAGTTGTATGACAGATTAGACACTAAGGAAGGAGAAAAGGACTTGTACCGATTGGCTAGACAGAGGGACCAAGCTGCAAAGGATGTGCAGCAAGTTAGGGCGATCAAGGATAGAGATGGAAATGTGCTGACAAGCGAGGAGAGTGTGCTAAGAAGGTGGAAGGAATACTTTGAGGGGCTGATGAATGAAGAAAATGAGAGAGAGAGAAGGTTGGATGATGTAGGGATAGTGAATCAGGAAGTTCAGCGGATTAGCAAGGAGGAAGTGAGGGCAGCTATGAAGAGGATGAAGAATGGAAAGGCAGTTGGTCCTGATGACATACCTGTGGAGGCATGGAGATGTTTAGGAGAGATGGCGGTGGAGTTTTTAACTAGATTGTTTAACACAATCCTGGAAAGTGAGAGGATGCCTGAGGAGTGGAGAAGAAGCATACTGGTACCGATTTTCAAGAACAAGGGCGATGTGCAGAACTGTAACAACTACAGAGGTATAAAGTTGATCAGCCACAGCATGAAGATTTGGGAAAGAGTAATAGAAGCTAGGTTAAGAGGAGAGGTGACGATCAGCGAGCAGCAGTATGGTTTCATGCCACGAAAGAGCACCACAGATGCGATGTTTGCTTTGAGAATGTTGATTGAGAAGTATAGAGAAGGCCAGAAAGAGTTGCATTGTGTCTTTGTAGATTTAGAGAAAGCTTATGACAGAGTGCCGAGAGAGGAGGTTTGGTATTATATGAGGAAGTCAGGAGTTGCAGAGAAGTATGTAGGAGTGGTGCAGGATACGTATGAGGGAAGTGTGACAATGGTGAGGTGTGCGGTTGGAATGACAGATGGGTTCAAGGTGGAGGTGGGATTACATCAAGGATCGGCTCTTAGCCCTTTCTTGTTTGCAATGGTGATGGACAGGTTGACGGACAAGATCAGGCAGGAGTCTCCATGGACGATGATGTTCGCGGATGACATTGTGATCTGTAGCGAGAGTAGGGTGCAGGTTGAGGAGAGCCTGGAGAGGTGGAGGTATGCACTGGAGAGAAGAGGAATGAAAGTCAGTAGGAGCAAGACGGAATACCTATGCGTGAATGAGAGAGAGGACAGTGGAATGGTCAGGATGCAAGGAGCGGAGGGGACAAAGGCATTTGAGTTTAAATACTTGGGGTCAACTGTCCAAAGTAACGGGGAGTGCAGTAGAGAGGTGAAAAAGAGAGTGCAGGCAGGTTGGAGTGGGTGGAGAAGTGTGTCAGGAGTGATTTGCGACAGAAGGGTATCAGCAAGAGTTAAAGGGAAAGTTTACAAGATGGTTGTGAGACCAGCTATGTTATATGGTTTGGAGACAGTGGCACTGATGAAAAGACAGGAGGCGGAGCTGGAGGTGGCAGAGTTGAAGATGCTAAGATTTTCACTGGGAGTAACGAAGAAGGACAGGATTAGGAACGATTATATTAGAGGGACCGCTCAGGTTGGACGGTTTGGAGACAAAGCAAGAGAGGCAAGATTGAGATGGCTTGGACATGTGTGGAGGAGAGATGCTGAGTATATTGGGAGAAGGATGCTAAATATGGAGCTGCCAGGGAAGAGGAGAAGAGGAAGGCCAAAGAGGAGGTTTATGGATGTGGTGAGGGAAGACATGCAGGTGGCTGGTGTGACAGAGGAAGACGCAGAAGACAGGAAGAAATGGAAACGGATGATCCGCTGTGGCGACCCCTAACGGGAGCAGCCGAAAGTAGTAGTAGTAGTATTGTCCCGGATATAACCACCAGTGTCCCAAATTTTAATTCTTGTCGTCACCCCCCCCCCCAATTATGCAGAATACATATAATTTGATCCTTTTTTTGTCACTTAATCATCACACCATGGACTCTGGTCCACCATATAAGTTTAAAATACTTATTCTTTTATTAAACATATGAATATTAGTTTCGGGAGTTTCGGGAGTCGGCAGTCATTTCGGGAGTCGGCAGTATTGGGGCTTGCATCAGGGGGCTGTTTATTCAACCACCTCAGCATTTCTTTCTTCTTCTTCTTTTAACTGTCGTTGATGATGGTCTATCGCTCTGGCTCTATGAATGTTGCATTGGAGCGAGTCAGGCAGCAGACACTGGCAGAGTGGATGACGTAGAATGCATTCTATGATTTGCACGAACAGGCGATTGACTGCCCTATTGTGAGGTGCCGCAAGAACGTAAGCCTTCTGTAGTTTCACCGTTCACATGTTTTTTTAAATTATTAAAACGACAAAGTAACGTCTAGATACTCATAATTAATGACTTTGCAAATAACACCTATTTCGACGTTTACTTTGACATTTTTTTCACTGTCCCAGAATTGTCCCAGACAAAATATATTTGTGTCCCAGTAGGATTTTTTATGGTCCCCGGGACATCGGGACATCGTTAATTTCGAGCCCTGCGTCCACCTACGATCCTCCCAGATGTGCAAACTGATTTACAGCAAGTAAGAACCAATGGAGGTGCTGGCTTGTAAAGAATTCTCCTGATTGGCTGATAAAGAACAGGTACAGAGAAAACTTTCTGTCTCTGTTTGCAGCGCCTATGGCCAGATTTATTCACAGTGCATCCTACTTACACTTGATAGCTGTTGGGATGCAGAAACGGTTTGAAAAAACATTATAAAAAGTGTTCCAAATTAAAAGTTCTGACAGCCCCTTTACGGGGTGCTGGTTGTGGAGGGAACACCTCTACGGGGTGCTGGTTGTGGTAATGGTTGTGGAGGGAACACCTCTACAGGGTGCTGGTTGTGGATGGAACACCTCTACGGGGTGCTGGTTGTAGAGGGAACACCTCTAAGGGGTGCTGGTTGTGGGTGGAACACCTCTAAGGGGTGCTGGTTGTGGTGCTGGTTGTGGAGGGAACACCTCTAAGGAGTGCTGGTTGTGGGTGGAACACCTCTAAGGGGTGCTGGTTGTGGTGCTGGTTGTGGAGGGAAAACCTCGGGCAGAAATCTCGAATCCTTGAACAAAGATACAGGCTATGGAAGATTTTCTGGGACTATAACAAATATAATCCACTAAGGACAACCCACAAGCATGCATCCTGATTCAGGAATACTTGACTATCTAAAACTAAATCTAAATTTATGTTTTGCAAGCTGATATACGAATATATAGGCAACCAATATAAGCCCATGTTCAAAGACAAAAACACACAAAATGACATTTTTACATTCTTGGATCATACAACAATTCTTTGTAGACCACCTGACAGGTGTGGGCCAATCTCTGTGCACGTGTAAATGTGGTCCATTTTGTGGTGTAGCTAATCGGTTCATAACACTGACACACATGACATGTATTTATTAGCCAAAGCAAATAAGCAAAATGATGGCTTTGTGTTCGGTGGACTGAGGCTGGGTGTCCAGTGGAGACCTGTAAAAATGTACTTTCTGTAGTTTTCTGGGGAAAGCTTGTGTTTTGCATGGTCTTGACTAAACGCTGGCACCTGATCGCCTCACATCTTACTGCCGTGAGCGCTCATTCTCCAAAGTTGAAACAAGTTCAACTTTTAGGGCCCAGCTCACCTGTTTTACGTCTAAATCCTGCAACTAATAAGAACGAAGACGGGGCAGGACCGGGCAGAAAATGAAAGCAAGATCTACTTTGTCAAAGCGGAGAAACAAAAATAAAAGAACATGAATCAATATCATCAAATGAATGCAGAGAAAGCAGGAGTGTTTCTCTTGTCTTAAAAATGATCTTATTTATCATTACAATTAGTGAGTATCTCCCAACACTTGGCACCTGCCAGTCACATATCATAAGGTGCAGGCACTCCTCTCCAGCAGCAGCGATGTTTCTTTGAAAGAGTGGTGGACACATGTCCTTATTCTATTTGTCATCAACAGACATGAGATTTCCAGTGGCATATTTTACTGGAAGCAGCTCACGGTAGAAAAATTGGTATTAGCCAGCCCCCTGAGTCCCCCTCAGACGGGTCATACCAACTTTTCTACCGTGAACTGCAGAGTGAATAAAGACAAGGGGTAAACTGAAGGGATATTGTCCTCAAGTTAACTTGACCACACATGGCATTACTTCCTCGGAGTGATAATAATTAAGAAAAAAAGAATTAAATTGGGACTCCACATACACTCAGATAACACCAGCTAATATAAGCCTGCTTTTGTAACCAATTAAGCAGTTAATTAATTGAAAATGAAAAAGCTTTAGACTGTAAGTCCAATTGCTTACAAATAATGTCCAGAGAGGCCAAAGTCAAACCTATCAGGACTTCAAAAGGGTCTACGGCTTGTTCAGCTTGTGTGTTCAAAACTCACCCAGATGTCACACTTTCCAGGAAAATAGCGTTCTGGGATCCTGGCAGCATAGAGCCCCGCACCAGTGATATACATGGCCCCCATCAGGTAGAACCAACCCATCTGGCCAACGGTGGTGGCCTTGACAAAGCCCTCTTCAATTGTGAAGTGCATGGTAGGCACAATGCCGCTTAGTCCAAGACCCATGAACACGCCTGAAAGAAACAGTGTTACACTTGCTTGGCATCATTTTATACCAGCCTCTCTGCATTCAGACATGTGTCTTTACTTTTCAATACACGACAACATTCACCAGGAAACCCTTTAACAATCTAGCCTTAACTAATATATCAAGACTATTTTTTTAACCCCGGTATAAAAACTCCCTGTCATGAAATAATCCCTCACTGGCAGACATGATTAACAGCAGAGCACCTGCTCTTGTCGGCCTGTGACGAGGTGTAGAAAATCGGTCCCATTGGGCCACTATGATGGCGGCAATTCCCAGCACACAAACAATGGTGAGGTAGATAAGTCGAGGCTGGGGGGAGCAATAGAAGGAGTAGTACAGCCAGGGTACAAAGGAGCCCATGATCAGCAGAGCAATGCCAGAGTAGTCAAGCCTGCGGAGAAAAAGGGACAAATGAGGCATTTCGTTGTGGTCATACATTTCAATCTACATTTCCATCCATTGTCTTGTTCCACTTAATCCAATCTACAGCTGGAATGGCGGGGGTCGAGGGGTTGGAGCCTATTCAGTCATGAGCGGTCCATCACAGCCCATACACACAGCCACTCACACACCATTCACATCTATGGCCAACGTGGAGACACAAGTTCCCCTCACATACGTCTCTGGACAATGGGGAAAAAAACTGGATTATGCTGCATTCACATGGAATCCGGTAAATGGCAGACAGCAAACCGGAAGGCATCATTGTGGATGGGAGCAGGACAGTAAAATCAGATGACGCCAGCAAATTATGCCAACAACAGCAACAGCAGATGGCGCTGCCATCCAAACTTAAAATATTTTAACTTTTTGCTGTCCTTCGTGATGGAATTTACGACCGGACGTTACATATAGCATATCAGAAAACAGAAAAAATGGCAGATTCATTTTACAGGTATATAAATTGACAGGATTAATGTATATAATTAAATAAAACAAACACAAAACACGTTTTCACAATTAAATTTTTTTCTGCAAACAATACATCACCATAGCAATCTATGTTTATCATTTTTTTAAAAAAATTTTTATCGTCCTGCCATTCCGTCGGGCAGTTTGTGGTTTTTCCCGTTCTGTTTTGCCAGCTGCCGGTTACTGTCTCCTGGATCCCATGTGAATGCAGCACTATTCAGAGGAAACCCACACACACATGGGGGGACAAACTCCACTGATGGGCAGGAACTGTCAGACAGGGCCGAGCGCTAAACACTAAGCCACTGTGATGCCCATAGAACTTCTAGCAGTAGTTAAATGTCTTCAATGTGACAATATCTTGTATGGTCTGAAGGGACACTGACAAAACAAGGCAGGCCTCGGTATTTTAAAAGACTTGTTCCATCGTATCATATTGATATATCATAAATGCTCAAGTTACAGGGAGGTGGAAATGTGGGATTACTTGGAGAAGGTGCGAGACACTTTCTCAGAGTGGCAGTAGACTGTGTGAAAAAGCCAAGAGAAGCTGAGACACAGAACAGCACCCAGGAAAAACATTCCAAACACCACTTTCTCTTGCAGCGGGGCCATGAAGTACATGTTGGGCCGAAGCATGGTTAGTGTGCCCAGGCAGAGGAACAAGATCAGCCCTGGGGAAGAAAAAAATGTCAACTTGTATCTGGTCTTAACTCGACTCCCTTGTAATCTAGACAAATTCTCCTAATGGCTGACATTAGATCTAAAATATTTCTACTATGGACGCCTTCAAATATGAACTGCAAAAAAAGGCATTTCAACTGTCATGATATGGAGTAGAAAATTACAGTTACAATGTTTTAAGAATTGCTTAATTCTTACCTAAAAGGTGAGTCCAGATGTTTCCCGTCTCTGTATGGATTCTAAAGATGCTTCCAAAGCAGGCCCGAAAGGAGGGCATCGGCGGTCTATGTCCATGTAAGAGGTAATCATTGTCCTTTAGCCACTCTGGTAGGACATGGAAAGGGATGACCCTCCAGCGCCCCTCCCATACCTAAAAAACAAGTGACTTTATTCAACGGCCTCAGACCCTAATCTGAAACCACTGTGCAGCACCCCCTAAGTCAATAACATGATGCCACTACTTGCTTTGTTTTGATTTATTAGAGACATCTTTCACTCTCAAACTGAATGACTAAGCTCTCAAGTACTGACATATTTGAGCCATCCTCGTTTGCCTTTATGATTGTAGACATCACAGTATAGCAAAACAGGACGAGTTACACATGCTTTGAATGATTGTTAGTTACTTTTCAATGCTCCAGTCGAGCTCAACACATCGTAAACCTACTATATGTTCATACAAACTCAAGATTTATGCTATAAACCCGTTGGCTAATAAGACAATCCTGGAATTAGTAAAGTCGAACAGAACACTTTTATTACTTTGTGTACAAACTCCTCCATCTTCTCCATGGCATGATGAGCCTGAAGAGGTAAGGTGAGGACCTCTCCCACCTCCTCATCAACATCTTCATCCTCATCAGCAAGCGTTGTCGCTCCCTTTCAACAAATTACACGAAAGTGAATGAGCTAATGAGTGGGAAAAGCTATGTGTGCATTTCTTAGGAAGTGGTCTTACCTCTGGATGGAGGCCTTTCGGAATAGTCTGACAGCCCCCCTCCTCTAGCAGGGGTCCGAGCTCCATTAGCTCCACATCTGGGACGTGGCAGTCCTCAGAGATCTGGCAGTCTGCATCACTTGCAGACCCGTTTCGGCCTGACATAAGGAGACTGCCTGATGACCCGCGGTCTGCCTCTGTGTTCTCTGCTTGAGCCCCGCAAGTTGATCTCTTCCTGAGCTGCGGAGCACCCACAGATCAGTGATCACGTTATTGTGTCATACCTTGTGGCTGTGATCAGGGGGCTGATCTTTCCAGACCCACTAATACAAGCGCATCGACTCTCTATGGGGTTTAGTTAACATATGTAATATGGTTTTAATCGACCTTGCACTCATTATTAGAGAAAGTACAGGTGTGTTAACACTGGTGGAGAATATTGCCTTACATGAGCTATGATTGTGTGAAAAATACCCCATCAAACATATGGTACCGGTGACAGGTGACACGGCGCTGAGGCAGACAAAAGCACAGAACTGACGGTTCGGCCAACTTGACGCTACACACAAAGCTGAGCCAGCGGATGTTTATTAGCCCGACGCAAGCGGCAATAACAATAAAACCTGTCCGCTAGCAAGGCGATGACAATCAGTAAACCCACATCCAACCGGACTACACATTCAAAGAGGAGAATGTGGCTATTCACTTAGATCATTTTGCAGACCAGATCGCTAAATATATGGCTAATTGTTAGCGGCGAGCTAACTTGCTGCTGTCGTCGTCGCTATGCTAGCGTTATCTCCCCTAGCTAGCAGCGTCCGTAGCTGGCACACAGGATGAACAACGCTGGCTGCAAAACTGCTTCTGCCTCTACGCTGAAAACCCCCGGCTTTTAAACCCGCATCGACCCAAACCGTAATGTCGTTAAACGAACACAAGTTACCTGAGAAGGTAGTTTACTGATCAGGTGGAGGAAATATCGTTTACGAAATATGATCTCTTCCGGAAGTAGTTAAAGATGCCTCTCATAGAGCTGCTAGCAAAGAGCTATGCACAAACAAACCGGAGGGGCTCCCGCACCTCCGCGCGCTCTCCTCTGCCGTTACAAAGACAACATGTATGAGGAGGCTGCAGGCGGATGAGACCTCCCTCCTCCTGTTGCACCCACAGCCAAACTCGTTCCCCCACCACGCATGATGTGTGTGCTTGTCATGAGGCGAAG
The DNA here is from genome assembly GCA_022114975.2 of Lampris megalopsis. Lineage (NCBI taxonomy): Eukaryota > Metazoa > Chordata > Actinopteri > Lampriformes > Lampridae > Lampris > Lampris megalopsis. Next base: position 6,678,194 of record JAJHIY020000431.1, read on the forward strand.
ACACAAGGATTTAAGGCTGATTAAGAACAACTGCATGCTAATGTGTCTTATTAGTAGTTTACTGCATGTTCTGTGATTCGGTCGCCGACACGTGAGAGAGCGTGTTTTGTACTCGTTATTATTCTACAGCCTTTTGGGAGTTGTTTCAAAATTGGATATTTGAAAAGCACTTTCATTTGCCCAATTTAGATTATAAGGACATTAAATGTGGAGTTATGAATGGAGGATAAAAATATGGAAATGTTGTACAATAGCCTGATTATTATGGCTAAACAACTGATCCATAGATGTGGATCTATTCTTAGTCTTTATGAATGGATTAATACATTCGAAGAAAGCACTGAAATGTATACAAAGCAAACAAGCTTTGAATATTTACAAAAACATACATACATTGATTTCTGTTTGGACCTCTGTCTTTTTCCCCTTGTTTTTTATTGTCTTGTGAAATAATAAAAAATTTGTAATAGCTCAAAAAAACCCAAAACCTAGCAAAGAGGAAGGAGTATGAGGACACAACCCAATTCCTTTCCAAGCAAAAGTCATGCAAATGAAGCCGTCCCATATGGTTGTATAATAGTGTATGAAAAGCCTCAGCAAGCGGGGAGCCACGAAGCCCCGAGTCAGAGAAAACACGCCAAGACAAACATGGTAATCCCCACAAGGGTTACTAGCAAAAGACAACATCATGCATAAATTATTTACAATTTCAGTTTTTGTGAGTTTCTCCACGAAATGTAGATTTTTACATCTATTATAGTGTTGTAAAGCTGCCTGGTAGCTTGGCCAGCTATGGGTGTCAGCGTCATGCATCATGGCTCAGCCCGAGCAGGTGAGAAGCAGTAAACAGGGAAGACGATGCATATGGACGTCACCTGAAACTTGCAGCGTCCACGAGGCTCAACACTGCCACGCAGCTGGATGAGAGCTGCAGGATAGCTGTGCGTCGTCCCAATGACGAGGCGAGCAAGAACCGTCACACTCCCGCCCATCTCATGGACTGTGTGGAGTTTTGTGGCGTGCTTGAAGGCTATCTGATGAAGACTGAATCAGGTTACTGTGAGGGTGAAGACCTTACCCCTCCAGCACCCCCGCGACCCTGACGGCAGGATAAGCGGGTGGGGTTATGGATGAATGCTAAAGCAGTCTCTCCCTCTGTCACGTATCTGGAAAGAACCCAAAAGCAGACGGGACTGCCAGGTAAGGGAAGAAATCAAGTCTTTATTGAAGTGACCGATCTCAGGGGTAGAGCAGGAGTTGGCTCAGTGGCAGGTAGACTGGCAGGCAGACGTCCATGAATGGCGACGTTCCAGCGAAGACTGGTCCACAGTGGGGGCCTTTTAAGGGTGAGGGCGATTGCTTTGATGGCCAGCTGGTGTGCCGGGGTGAAGGGGGTGTCAGCAGGTGTCAAGGGCGATTGCTTTGATGTCAAGGGAGAGAGGGCGATTGCTTTGATGTCAAGGGAGAGAGGGCGATTGCTTTGATGGCCAGCTAGTGTGCCGGGGTGAAGGGGGGGGGTCAGCAGGTGTCAAGGGAGAGGGGCTGTGACAGTATCCCCCCTCCGAGGGGCGCCACCGGGCGACCTACCAGGCCCGTCAGGGTGCGTCCTGTGGAAGTCCCGGATGAGGTTCGCGTCCAGGACAAGGCGACGAGGGACCCAACACCTTTCCTCCGGGCCATATCCCTCCCAGTCCACGAGATACTGCAGGCCGCGACCGCGGCGACGAGAGTCCAGGAGACGACGAACAGTGTAGGCCGGATGATCGTTGATCATCCGATGAGGTGGGGGTGGGGGGGCCGGAGGAACTAAAGGGCTGGTAGAGACAGGTTTGAGGCAGGAGACATGGAAGGAAGGGTGAACCCGGAGAGTGCGGGGCAGCTTCAGACGGACCACAGAGGGGTTAATGACTTTGACAATGGTAAAGGGACCAATATACCTGGGGGACAGTTTTTTAGCGTCCGATTTCAAGGGTAGGTCCTTGGTAGAGAGCCATACCTGGTCACAGGGGGAGTAGTCCGGAGCAGGGGTGCAATGACGATCCGCCAAGCGCTGGTAACGGCCGGAGGCCCTGAGCAGTGCAGCACGGGCTCGCCGCAAGGTCCGACGGCACCGACGGACATGGGCCTGGACAGACGGAACCGGAATGTCTACCTCTTGAGAAGGAAAAAGGGGGGGCTGATAGCCGTAAAGGCATTGAAAAGGGGACAACCCAGTAGCAGACGATGGCAAAGTGTTATGGGCATATTCTACCCAGGGAAGTTGTGAGGACCAAGAGGAGGGGTTGACAGACACCAGACAGCGGAGAACGGTCTCCAATGCCTGGTTGGCCCTCTCGGCCTGGCCGTTGGTCTGAGGATGGAACCCCGATGACAGGCTGACGGTGGCACCGATGGCAGAGCAGAAAGCCTTCCAGACAGCAGAAGTGAACTGGGGGCCACGGTCAGACACTATATCACGGGGAAGACCGTGGACCCAGAAAACCTCCCTGACCAGCAGATCCGCAGTCTCTCGGGCCGAAGGCAGTTTAGACAAGGGCAAAAAATTAACAAATTTACTGAAGCGATCAACAACAGTCAGTACAACGGTGTTACCGTCGGAGGCGGGCAGACCAGAGATGAAATCCAAGGACAGATGCAACCAGGGACGGTGTGGAACAGGCAGGGGGCGCAGCAGACCGGCACTGGCCCGAGTGGAGGGCTTATTCTGGGCACAAACAGGACAGGCAGAAACAAAAGACCCAGTATCCTTCGTCATGGAAGGCCACCAGAACCGCCTACGGAGGAAGGCTAGGGTACGGGTTACTCCAGGATGGCAGGTAAGTTTGGAAGAGTGAGCCCACTGCAACACACTATATTAACAGCATCTGGAACAAACAAGCGCCCAGGGGGACCGTTACCTGGGTCAGGCTGAGTCTGTTGTGCTGCCATGACCTCCCTTTCAATGTTCCAGGTGACAGCCGCAGCCGCAACCACACAGGTAGGGGGAACGATGGTGTCAGGTTGGAGCTTTGGCTCAGACTCCTCCCCATGCACACGAGACAGAGCATCGGGCTTGGCATTCCTGGAGCCAGGTCTGTACGTCAAAGAAAAATTAAAACGACCAAAAAAGAGCGCCTACCTGGCTTGGCGCGTGGTGAGTCGCTTTGCTGACTGGATGTATTCCAGGTTCTTATGGTCAGTCCACACTATAAAAGGAAGCTCAGACCCCTCCAGAAAATGTCGCCATTCCTCCAGTGCCAATTTCACATCATAGTTCCTTTCAGCTGGGGAGAGACGGCGAGACAGGAAGGCACAGGGGTGTGTCTTGCCATCCTCACTGGAGCGCTGAGAAAGGACCGCCCCCACCCCAATCTCAGAGGCGTCCACTTCTACAACGAACTGCTTGGTTGGGTCTGGCTGGATGAGGATAGGAGCTGTGGTGAAGCGGTGCTTGAGGGCTTGGAAAGCTGCCTCTGCTACAGGGGTCCACAGGAACTGTCTGGAGGTGGAGGTAAGAGCGGTTAGTGGGGCCGCAACGCGGCTGTAATTGCGGATGAACCGTCTGTAGAAGTTGGCAAAACCGAGGAACCTCTGAAGCTACTTACGGCTGGTCGGGCTTGGCCACTCAAGAACCGCTCTGACCTTGGCGGGGTCCATTCTCACCTGCCCATCGGCCACGATGTAGCCCAGGAAGGTGACTGAAGGGGCATGGAATTCGCACTTCTCTGCTTTTATGAAAAGGCGGTTCTCCAGAAGCCATTGAAGGACTTGGCGGACGTGCATGACATGCTCTGACAGGTCTCTGGAAAAAATCAGGATATCATCCAGGTAAACAAAAACGAAACGATCCAACATGTCACGTAGGACGTCACTGACCAGACTCTGGAAGACACCTGGGGCATTAGTGAGACCAAACGGCATCACCAGATATTCAAAATGCCCCAGGGGGGTGTTGAAGGCAGTCTTCCATTCATCTCCGTCTCGAACCCGGACCAGGTGGTAAGCATTGCGGAGGTCTAGTTTAGTGAACACTGTGGCTCCCTGGAGAGAATCAAAAGCAGAAGTCATGAGGGGCAGAGGATACTTATTCTTGACTGTGATGTTATTGAGGCCTCTATAGTCAATACACGGCCGGAGGGTCTTGTCCTTCTTGGCCACAAAAAAGAACCCCGCACCAAGGGGTGACGATGAAGGGCGAATAAGACCAGCAGCCAAGGAGTCCTTGATGTACCTCTCCATGGACTCCCGCTCAGGCTTAGAGAGGCTATATAGACAGCTGCTGGTAGTCCATGGGCCAGACGATATTTCGGTACACTCAAGGTGGCAAAACTTACTTATAATTTTTGAAAGGATCCATGTCTGTAGATGATATTTTGGTATGATAACCATTCCTGAGTGGCAGCTGTATCACAGTTATCAGCTCATGAAGTTAACCACCCGCTAAACTAAATTGCATTTTAGACGCTGGTGCATATCCTGGTTTAGCCTCATGGTCAGGACATTTTTCAATGTTCTATAATATTGTCTTTGGTATCATTTTAAAGGGGACCTTCTTAGCTTTCATTCAAGCCCTGTTGTGGATATTTCTCACAAATATAGAGGTCACTTGAGCTCTTCAACCCGTCAATAACACACATCTTTCTGCAATTTTCGCCTAAACTATATACTTTCTTTTAGCCCTGTGGCATCTAGGAATATCAGGGACACAAAACACAAAAACTGGAATACTCACAGGACTGTAAAGATTCAGGAAATGTATAATATACCCATACTATTTCATTGTGTGAGGTGATTGTGAGCCTTAAATGAGAACTAGACCAAAGCCAGTTAGGTCACAAACTGGTCTCTATACATTTGTTTAAATACACAATCAAAATACATGATAAAAAGGAATACCATAGTGAGGTAATGAACTATTTTAATATTTTAAACAACATTGACATTTACATATACTTAGTCAATGATACATGTAATCCCATATCATTAGTGGGTATATGTAATGGTAATGGGTAGGGTAATGGGAATATGTGAATATGGTTACATTATTGTTGTCAAGCTCTGGGTAACCAAGTCCAGAATCAACATCCTGTGCATCAATAGACTACTACCACAGTAATACCATCAGAATCATCACACTGTCATTCATCAAACTGCTCGTTTCTCTCATCATCTGACTCCCCAAGTTCAAAGTCCAGTTCTGGACCATCCTGCTGTTTTTGGTTACTGCAGGTCTGTAACCTGCACATGTCTGTGCATGGAAGTCCATTTGACAGGCACATGCAGCTTGGCATTTTGCATGAATGCACACACTTGCATGTTAGCATTTCCAAGACCACATCTGGTGCAGGTGGGGAGCGCATCCAGTAAATGGCCAGCTTGCCTTCATCGTCTGTCCATCCATACTCAGTAGGGCTTGGCACCACAGGGTTAGCCTGCAGACAGCACTTCCATATTGCTGCCTGATAGTTGGCTCGTTGAACATGCATAAAGAGACAGTCTCTACATGGTGGCAGCTGGCTGGACTCAACCTCTCCCCTTTTGGTGCAGAAGAGCTGGTAACGCAGTTTGTTCACCTCGGCAGTGCTGCTATTAGCAACATACATCCGACAGGTGAACTGCTCAATTTTCTGGAACAGCTCATCACTCACATTCCATGTCTGTCCCAGTTGACTAAAAGTCTCTTGGCAGGAAGTGTGCTTTCTCACTATCTTCAGGGCATTCAGCTTCCCTCGACCAGGGAATGCACTGACAGTGTCGCAGCCTGTGAAGGCATGTAAGCCAATTAGGCTGTCACAGATGCTGTCTCCAAGTGAACTTGCCAGTTTGGTGATGTCGACAAACCGTGTGCGGTTCTGAGTCCCACACTTCTGGTAGATGGGACAGGTGATGTCCTTCTGGAAGCCAAGACAAAGCACCATGACATCAGTGTCCTCAGCTGTGATGATAACTGACTTTGAGCCCGCATTTGCTGCATGCAATGCATGCAGGAGCAGACGGGTGTCAGCTTCTTCATGTGTGGAGTGCAGTTCTGCTGCTTCCTCACACCCATCTTCTGTCAACTTGTAGCAGGTTTCCTCACAGGTCATGTACAACACCTTGCCATGCAGCATAGCTCTGTATCGTGGGAGTTTCCACTCTTCCACCAGAAACTTGATGAGACTGGTCTTGTTGGAGGAACTGCACAGAAATTTTCTCCACTGCTGGACGTGGTGTCCCCCTGCAAGATTCTTGTACTGGAGAGTGATGTCTCCACCCCGGTTCAGTCGTTCAGCATCTTTGATCGAAGTCTGGTGATAGACATCAAAAACAACATCAATCCTCCCACTCTGTGCTCCCTCATGGAGGACCTGGGTCAAGGCTGACTCTGCCACCTGTGCAAAGGTTTTGTTGTTGCCCTTCATTTTTTGGACCAGGCTCATCCCATCAATGATGGAAGTAGATGGGATTGGGATGTCTTCTGCAGGAGATACATTCTTTTCAAGCTCTCTGGCAAGTGCAGCCTTGTTTGTTTTTCGTAAGGACCCATCAGCATTTGCCAGTGCCCATGGTAGTGGGCCCAATGGGTAGGCAAGGACATCCTTCAGATTCACCTTCCTGCTTTCAGCCACCAGGATCATGTGACTGAAAAGGTTTCTATCGGCCTTCAGAACCACATCCTGTGCTTTCTTTCCATGAGCTTGTTTTGTGCTGACATTGGAGAATGTTTTCAGACTTTGCTTGGTCATCTTGTCGTGGAATTTCACAGGTGGTGGGTCTGCATCTAACCTTGTTTGCTGGAATGCTTGGTAGGCCTCTTCTCCTTTCTCAAGAGCTCTCAAGAGATCTATGGTCACATCAGGTGGAGCCATGTTGCCAGTGGAGAGGCTAACCAAATCAATCTCATCAGGGGACATAGGATTGAGCCAGTTATTCTCCATAAGGTCCATGAGAGACTGGACATCTGCTTCATCTCTCTTGATCCTTGGACTCTGTAGATCTGGATGAGACCATTTGCACCTGCCTTGACCTGTCAGGTCTCTCAGCTGTCTGAGGTACATGCTTCTATACTCAGCTGTGAGATAATATTTGGTCACAGCTCCTGGCTTCAAGCTGAATCCCTTTGTCCCTCCAGCTGTTTGGGTGTCTTTGTTCACCGTTTCTTCTATAGCTTGGTCAACAGGGATTCGGCCAAAGGGATTGGTGGAGCCCAGTTGGACTGAGAAGCCTCCTTCCATGAATTCTGTGTACACATCTGGGTGTGTGATGGGCAGCTCAGACATCTGGGCGTAGTAGTAGGGGAGGTAGCGTGCATAATTCATCCTGTCATAAGCAAAGCACCATGGGATCATTGCTCGAATGCTAGCCAAGTGTAGCATCCAGTCTCCCTCTCTGGATGCTCGGATGAGCCCCAACAAGATTTCAACCATGTCCAAATAGGACATCCAGAAGTTCGAGAGGCTGCCGTTTCCACCTCTAAGGAACTCACGGTAGACTTCAAATAGATCCATGATGCGTGTACAAGAGCTGTTCTCGAGGACCTCCTTCAAAGCATGTTGTGAGACTTCTTTCCCAAGGCTGTCAATGGTCTTCAGTGTCTCATTCAGGTGAACCATGTCATTCCTGTGAGTTTCTTCCAACCAGGACAGGAAACCATTCAAGGTCAGTCGCATGAGAGCCTCATACAGGAGCTTGTGTAGTCGCACTGCCCTGTTGTACTTGCGGCCATCCATAACACCAGCAATTGAGCCTTCTGCAATCATCCCAGACTCAATGCAGAGGTCTTTGAGTCCAGCATCTTGGAAACGCTTTCCTATTATTGCCAGCAGTGTGCAGATGGTGTGGAATACCCCAAGCCTAACGATGATATCATGGAACTTGTCATGGTGTTTCCATGTGATCTCGACAGCCTTCGCATACAGGGCTTGGTCAAAGACACAGACAATCTTCCTCAGGCCTAAGCACTGCATGATGCTCAGTGACTGGTTAAGCACCTCGTTGACAGTAGACATTTGTGTCGCTGGAGCATTGATGGTAGGCAGATAGCCTATATTGTCGGGGATGACCGTCATCTCTCCTCGAGTCAGGATGTTGAAGCCTGTCCAGCTGCTGACTGACTGTTCTTCTTGTTGTGACATGCGTGCTAGGACCCAAAGAAGGTTTTTCTCTCTGGCAAGCTTAGTATTGGCTGCAGTATCGGCATCTGACTTTTTGCTTTGTGGTGGCCCTACCCGTTGTCCAGCATTGTAAGTTGGTAACATTGGTGGGGGTCCATCAATGCTTCTCTTCTTTGTTTTGGGAACAGTGGGCATGGGTTGGACAGGAAGTGGGTTGACTGGCTTTGCTTGCACAGCAATCCCATTGACTCTGTGAGATGTTCCCTCACCACTGACAGTTTCTTCAAGACGGTCGATACTGTCCCAGGCTAAAGTTGTGAATATGCCAGGATGGATGTTAGCTGGAAGGGCAATGCCACTCCCTGATGATGAGAGTTTCTGGAGACACAGGGCAGTGTTGATCTCTTCCATCTGTGAATAGGACACACTGTGACCAAGTCGGTTGAGGATGTTTATCAACTCTACATTTCCTGTCAACGATTTGACACTGAATGGCAGAACAATGTGCTTGGAAGGCTTGGTATTTCCACATGTCACTGCATATACTATGTCATGGCCAAATGACTGCAGAAGGCACTGCACTCTCTGGGATGCATGATCAGGATCATTTGAGCCTGTGAGTAGAGAGTACAGGAAGATAATGAGCGACTCTGGAATGGTAGGACATTCTGCTTCTGGTTTGACTTCAGGCGGCCAGGTTTGAGGAACATCTTGACTTTTAATGTCTGCTCTCAATTTGATGGCTGCTTTGGCTATAACATCTTGTGCACTGACACTTTTCAGGGTCTGCAGCTCCCTTTTGAGAGACTGATTTTCTTTGGCAAGTTCCCTCATGGACAAGTTATCGGGATAGAGGAGGAATTTTCCTTTCTCATCAGGGAATATCTGCAAGGCTCCAGCAAACTCACTCTCCAGGTTTCGCCTTATGTGCTTCTAGGTTGATTCCTTGACTTGGGCAATGCCTTGGGAGTTCATTGAAGCTACCAGTCTAGAAGAGAGATCAGTCATTGTCATCACTTGAGGATTGCCAAAAAGCTCCATCCTGATGAAGAGGAACAGCTCATTGTATGCCTTATTCACAGCAGCTTCATACTGGGCTGCAGCATCATCATCTTCATTGCTGGCAACCTCTCCTTTGGAAACCTCTTCTTTGGTGTAAAGTCTATAGCATGACCTGTGGTAGTGCCCTTCAGCTGCTACAAGGTCTCTACTCACAATGGCAAGGATTCTGCTGTCCCTTTTCTTTGTGGCTGCACTCCTGATCTTTGCATCAGCTCGCAGTTCTCGACACTGCACCAGTACTTCTCTCGTATTCTGTCTCTTGGAATATTTGCTGTTTTTCTGACAAAATATGCACTCTGCATCATAAGTCCTAGATGTACTTGGAGCATGTCGAGCTACTCTCTTAGATTGTTTCTCTTCAGCAGAGATACAACTTTTCTTTTCTTTTGCAAGGAGGCCATCAAGAATTTGCTTCATAGTGAAGATACTGCGACACTTTCTGTGGTAGTAGATTGCTGGAATCTGTCCCTCAGGAATGTCTTTTGCCAGTTTCAAAACTGGTGCATGATTTCGTATCTGAGCTGCCCTGAGCAGAGTTCTCCATGAGTCGACACTTTGTAGTGAAACCAGCTTATCTGTATCATCAGAACAGTGGATAATGCACTCCACCCGTGGGCGCTTTGGTATTGGGTAAAAACTTGCTTGTTCACCAGTGGCCATATTCAGTCAGTTTTCACCTGCCACATACAAACAAATACATGTAACTTAGGTGTATGAACACTACTAAAACAAAGTTTACTTTGCTTCACCAGCGTCATATTACCATTATTTATCTTACATAGCCACAAATAGATACATTACCTAGTTGCTATGCAACAGCTGTATTTTGTCCACATGAGGCCGCTAAAATCAACACAAGATGAAAGTTCCTCGTAGCCACTTTAACTAATCATATTAACATATACATTAAAAGAACATGCTAACATTATGGGAAATTAGCTTACAATCTTCTCCAGAGTGAGACAAGAAGATAGATACCAGTTTCCTCTATATGTGTTTAGTAGAAAGCTATCTGGCTGCACGTTAGCCTAGCTTAGCACAATGAATGGAAGTACACAGTACTGGTTATCCTTGGTTGTTGGCCAACTAAGAACTGTCCCAGAGTTTAAGCTAGGCTAATCAGTACCAGGGGTGTTGAAATGCTATATTTGTAAAAATCTGGGCAAATACACAATCGTGAGAGGCACAGAAACAGGTTTCCTGAAAGAAAAATGAAATAGCTGCTCATTTGGAAAGGTTATCATGTATTATTTTACTTCTGTTAGTGTACCAAATAAAATGGCACCAGTGAAGTTGTGTCACCTTGGGTGATATCGATATCTGGTCTGACCCATGGACTAACTGGCTTTGGTCTAGTTAGTTTCTTAGTAATAATGCCCTTCTAATTTAAGGCTCACAATCACCTCACACAATGAAATAGTATGGGTATATTATACATTTCCTGAATCTTTACAGTCCTGTGAGTATTCCAGTTTTTGTGTTTTGTGTCCCTGATATTCCTAGATGCCACGGGGCTAAAAGAAAGTATATAGTTTAGGCGAACATTGCAGAAAGATGTGTGTTATTGACGGGTTGAAGAGCTCAAGTGACCTCTATATTTGTGAGAAATATCCACAACAGGGCTTGAATGAAAGCTAAGAAGGTCCCCTTTAAAATGATACCAAAGACAATATTATAGAACATTGAAAAATGTCCTGACCATGAGGCTAAACCAGGATATGCACCAGCGTCTAAAATGCAATTTACTTTAGGGGGTGGTTAACTTCATGAGCTGATAACTGTGATACAGCTGCCACCCGGGAATGGTTATCATACCAAAATATCATCTACAGACATGGATCCTTTCAAAAATTATAAGTAAGTTTTGCCACCTTGAGTGTACCGAAATAGGAAATTTTGGGCTCTGGCCCATGGACTATGGGGAGGGGAGCACCCGGCAGCAGGTCAATAGCGCAATCATAGGGGCGATGACGAGGCAGGGAGAGAGCTTGCTGGTTGTTGAACACGGCTTTGAGGTCATGGTACTCTGGAGGCACCAGTGACAGGTCAGAGGTCTCGGAGCTTGACACCTGACAGGGGACAGACTGAGGCAGAGCAGACTGGAGGCATGTTGCATGAGAGACGGGACTCCAACTTGAAATTCTGGCCGATGACCAATCAATATGGGGACTATGCTTAACCAGCCAGGAATGACCAAGTATAATGGGAACAAATGGAGAATTGATAACAAAAAAACTTAACTGCTCTTGATGGTTTCCCGACAACAGGAGGCGCACAGGCTCGGTCTTAGAGGTTATCCAGGCCAGGAGACGTCCATCCAGGGCATTATCTTCAAGAGGCTGGTCCAGACTCACAGTGGCAAGACCTAACTGCTTCACAACACTTGCATCCAAAAAGCTTTCATCAGCTCCAGAGTCAATTAAAGCCAAAAGTTTAGTGGACTGACCTTTAAAATTGATGGTAGCTTGCAACTGGGTACGTGGACGAGGAGACAGAGGGCAGACAGTTGGGCTCACGAAGATCCTCCTCCTCCCTCGTGAGCCTGCTAGTTTGACGGACGGTGAGGACAGGAGGCGAGAAAGTGACCAGGCTGACCACAATACAAGCATCTGTTCTCGGTGATGCGGCGTTGACGCTCCTCCGGGTTGAGCCGGAAGCGGCCGAGTTGCATCGGCTCCGAAGCTGGGGAAGAGTCACGCCTCGGGCTTTCTCGGAGGACGGCAACCTCAGTCGAGCGAGCTCGGCCCCCAGAGTTTGGAGGTGTGGCCCGTGGTAAGTTGTTGTGACCAGGAAAGCGGCGCGTCCTCTCTCTCCCCTGCTCCCGGAGACGGTTGTCCGCACGAATGGCCAGGGTAACCAATTCCTCCAGCCCTCCAGGCTCGGGGTAGGAAACCAATTCGTCCTTTATGGATTCGCTTAGACCGTTGGAAAACCCGGCCTGGAGGGACTCGTTGTTCCATCCGCTCTCCGCTGATAGCGTACGGAACTCAACTGAGTAGTCAGCGACGCTGCGGGAACCCTGGCGGAGAGATCAGTCTTTTTGACGCATCCTTTCCCCGCAGGGGATGATCAAAAACCTGACGAAAAGCCGTGGTGAACTCAGCGTAGGATGAGGACGTGGAGGCCCGCATCTCCCACACCGCTGTAGCCCAATCCAGAGCGCTTCCCCGGAGAAGACCCATGATGTAAGCGACTTTGGCTCCATCCGTGGAATATGAATGGGGCTGCTGGTTAAACACAATCTCTCACTGCATCAAAAAAGGGCGACAAAGTCCAAAATCTCCATCATACTTATCGGGCGGGGTAACCCATGGTTCCTTAGCCGAAGTTGATGGCGCTGAGGGTGGCGGAGCTGGAGGGGCGGGTCCCGGGCTAGCGGAGGCACTAAGTTGGGTCTGGATCCCGGAGATCTTTGAGCCGAGCTCACGGAGGGCGTCAGCCATCCCCTGTAGCACCTGGCTGTGCTGGCTGAGCACCGTTTCCTGGTTGGCTACAGCCTGGCAGACCGTGGCCAGGTCTGTGGTGGAATGGTCTGCTGGGTCCATAGTGGCTGGAACGTACTGTCACGTATCTGGAAAGAACCCAAAAGCAGACGGGACAACCAGGTAAGGGAAGAAATCAAGTCTTTATTGAAGTGACCGATCTCAGGGGTAGAGCAGGAGTTGGCTCAGTGGCAGGTAGACTGGCAGGCAGAAGTCCATGAATGGCGACGTTCCAGCGAAAACTGGTCCACAGTGGGGGCCTTTTAAGGGTGAGGGCGATTGCTTTGATGGACAGCTGGTGTGCCGGGGTGAAGGGGGGGGTCAGCAGGTGTCAATGGCGATTGCTTTGATGTCAAGGGAGAGAGGGCGATTGCTTTGATGTCAAGGGAGAGAGGGCGATTGCTTTGATGGCCAGCTGGTGTGCCGGGGTGAAGGGGGGGTTAGCAGGTGTCTAGGGAGAGGGGCTGTGACACCCTCCCTCTTCACATTCAGATGTATTTGTGAAGACCTATTGATAGATGAGAGTCTATCTGCTGATGACCACAGTGGCTTGTTTTGTCATTGTAGAGCCAAAATAATTGTATTCCATACATTTACAATGAACTCCTGGATGTAGCTGTCCACAAATACTACTGTGCACTGTACAGTACTGCAGTGTAGACTACAGCACTGCAGCGTAGACTACAGTACTGCAGTCTAATGCTGCGGTCACATGGAATTCGGCAGACGGTAAGCATCAGTTGGCAAAATCGAAAAACCAGTTGGGAAAAACCACAAACTGCGCGAAGGACTGGCAGGATGGTTAAAAAGAAAAATACTGCGAATTCGAGGGGGGGGGGGCAACCACAGGAGCCGCCGCAGCATGGGTTGCTATGGTGATGTTGAATTAAAATTGAAAATTTTAAATTAAAATTAAAAACAAAAAATTGAACTGAATTAAAATATCATTATATTTAGATATATGATTTCATTTATAATTAATTATGTATATTATTATATATAGATTAAAGTGAGACAGCTTTTTTTTAATGAGGGGGAAATCAAAACTGCTTTTATTTGCTGCGGTTAACTGACCTGAGCACCCTGGATTTACAATCAACAAATGTTTTATTCTAAATGGCATATTCTATGGAGTCATGTTAAGGTAGTCATTGAATTTTCATTTTTCTGTGTCTCAAGGACCCAAAGGACTAAAAAGAATTCAAAATGTAAGTGTGATGGTGTAGTGGTTATGGGGATACATAATTCCCCTTATTGAGCCAGTAGGAAAGTTAGTTACAGCTGCTGTTTTCTCGGTTCGGGTTTACAGTGGTACACTTCCGCTGCGCGGGTTGTTGTTGTAATGGTGGAAGGAATAAATGGTGCACGTTGTGCAGCCGAAAGAGAAAGTTGTCACGACTCCTGCTTGAGCTCCTCTACACTGGTGACCCCGACGTTTGTCTCTTGGTAGTTATCAGAGGCAATCTTTCAAACGAACATGGTTGACGAAATCAGCGCGGTTTCTCTCAAATCGCCAGAGTTCTGGGAGTCATCGGCAACGACATGGTTCGCCCAGGCGGAAGCGCAGTTTGCTATCCGCAAAATAACAGATGAGGCTACTAAATACTACTACGTGGTATTCAACTGCAACTAGATTGGTGAGTCTCCTTACAAATCCTCCGGCGGCAGACAAATACAAGGGGCTCAAAGACCACCTCTTAAAGAGTTTTGAACTGTCCGACGCCGAGAGGGCCCACCGTCTCTTTTCTCTGCAAGGCTTGGGTGACAGCAAGCCATCCGAGCTCATGGACACAATGCTGAATCTGCTGGGACCGGCGCACACACCTGATTTCCTCTTTGTCCAACTGTTTCTGCGACAACTGCCTGCTCAGGTGCGGACCGCTTTGGCTAACACCAGCATTGCCGATTGCCGCAAGCTAGCTGAAGAAGCTGACAAGTTCTTCCTGGCCAGCCAACAGCAGCACTGCGCGTCCGCGCTCACCCCTGCCCACCCCTACACGCCACCACCTGGTGACTCAATGGTGGTCGCAGCGGCAACCCCCGGTTGGCGACAGGAGCCCGGCCTGTGCTTTTACCATGCAAAGTTCGGGGCCAAGGCGAAAAAGTGCAACTCCCCGTGCAATTTCAGCTCGTCGGGAAACGCCAAGGCCGGCGCTCACTAGTGGCCATGGGCGTTGGCGTGGAGGACAACAGGCTACTTTTCCTGCAAGACTCCATCTCGGGGCGGCGTTTCCTATGCGATACTGGGGCGCAGAGGAGTGTCGTACCTGCATCGAGGGTGGACGCTCTGTCGGGCGCTCACGGCCCTCCCATGGAAGCTGCTAACGGCAGCTCTATCCGTACGTACGGCATGAGGCACATTGACATGTGTTTTAACGGACAGCGGTTCAGCTGGGATTTTGTCACCGCCGACGTGGCATTTCCCCTCCTCGGTGCAGATTTCCTTTGTGCTCATGGGCTGCTGGTGGACGTCAGGAATCGACGCCTGATTGACGCCGTCACCTTCGCTTCACACGCGTGTGCACTCAGCGATACAGGCTCCATCAGGTTGTCCAGCATGCTCTCCAACGAGGACGTGTTTCTCCATCTTCTTTCCGAGTTCCCTGACCTCACTCAGCCCACATTCTCGTCATCTATGTAATGTCCGTAGACGCCTTGTCTTACTGACATACGAAT
The DNA here is from genome assembly GCA_022114975.2 of Lampris megalopsis. NCBI lineage: Eukaryota > Metazoa > Chordata > Actinopteri > Lampriformes > Lampridae > Lampris > Lampris megalopsis. Next base: position 6,693,486 of record JAJHIY020000431.1, read on the forward strand.
AATTCAAGAATGAGCCGACTTCGTAGGTTCTTAACTGTGTAGCTTTTACTAGCGTTCATCCAACATACAACCTTCATAACATGCGCGTCTAACTTCCTGTATACGTCACACGCACTGCACGTACACCCGTGAGTAGGTCAAGTTAAACACGTGACAGGACCTTCAAAATAATAACCATCTTTCATTCATTACAATCTACGACCAAACATGGGGTTGAGCACCACATCGTCACCACCGGCCCGCCGGTGCACGCCCGAGCTCGGCGCCTCGACCCGACCAAGCTCTCTGTCGCCAAGGCGGAGTTTGAGAACATGGAGCGCCTCGGCATCATCCGTCGCTCCAGCAGCCCGTGGGCTTCACCCCTCCACATAGTGCCTAAGCCTGGCGGTGGGTGGCGTCCATGTGGTGACTACCGTCAGCTCAATGACGCAACAACACCGGACCGCTACCCGGTCCCTCACATCCAAGATTTCTCCGCCCACCTGGCTGGGAAAGTGATCTTTTCCAAGGTGGACCTCGTCCGTGGATACCATCAGGTGCCCATCCATCCCGCTGATGTCCCCAAAACGGCTGTGACAACTCCGTTCGGACTGTTTGAGTTCCTGCGCATGCCGTTTGGGCTCAAGAACGCCGCACAGTCCTTCCAACGCCTCATGGACTCAGTGTTGCGGGACCTGCCTTTCCTCTTTGTGTACCTGGATGACATCCTGGTTGCTAGCACCTCTGTGTCCGAGCACTTGTCCCACCTCAGAGCCCTTTTTGAGAGGCTCAGCCTGCACGGGTTGATAGTTAACCCGGCCAAATGCCAGTTTGGTCTGAGCACCATCGACTTCCTGGGCCACCGGGTCACCAAGGACGGGGCGGCCCCCCTTCCATCTAAGGTGGAGGCCGTCGCAGACTTTCCACGACCACACACGGCCCAGTCCCTCCGGGAGTTCATTGGCATGGTGTCCTTCTATCTTCATCCCCTGGGCTGCCGATCTCCTCCGCCCCCTATATGAGGCTCTGAAGGGCACAGCCCCCAAACACGCCGTGGACTGGTCTGCAGAGAAGGACAAAGCTTTTAAGGATGTGAAGGCCGCCCTGGCTGACACGGCGAGGCACACCCTGTGTCTGGAGCGCCCATCGCCATCACGACGGATGCTTTGGACTACGCTGTCGGCGCGGTTTACGAGCAGTGGGTGAGCGGCGCGTGGCAGCCGCTTGCCTTCTTCAGCCGGCAGTTGAACCTGAGAGAGCGCAAATACAGCACCTTTGATCGTGAGCTGCTTGGCCTTTTCCTCGCTGTTAGGCACTTTCGTTTCCTACTGGAGGGCCATCAGTTCACGGCTTTCGTCGATCACAAACCGCTGGTGTTCGTGATGGACACTCCCCCAGCTCGCACGTGCCGGAAACATCCGAGCGCGCGCTGCACTGCACCAGGTGTTTGCCATCAGCTAATCAGGCACACCTGTGGCAATCAGGCAGCCCTCTACAAGAAGCCTGCCAGAGCGCTTCGACGTACTGAACCATGTGGACTCTCCCTCCGCGACTTCCACGGCTCCTCGTCCCCAGCGACCTTCACGTTTTCCCCCCGGACCTCTCCAGCGATCTCCCTCCGTGTCTCTCTACCTGGACCCCTCCTATTCAGACTTGACTTCCTGGATCTCGGACCCGGACTTCCTCGGACAACCCCTTGCTCTACGGACTCGGACTTTGGTAGCCCGGCGCACATCGTCTCAGCAACGCTCACCTGAGACTCACCTGTCATTATCCCCTGTGGCAGTTTTGTTTGTTTTTCTTCCTTGCATTAAATCGCCCTTCGGGTTATCCCGTTGCTCTGTTGTCTGTCTGTCCTTTTGGGTTTCGCTACACTGGCCTCTGGTCTTCATTCGTGAAACGTAACAGAACGTCGAAGCCAGAATGAGCCAAAGCAAACCCGAGGGGAGACGGTCGCTCAGGGAGCTATAGCCCCTAAGCCCCAGAACCATATAGCTCTCGAGGTAGTGGTAAAGAACCACGGCACTCAACTCACCCAACTCCATTCTGAGCTTAACGCTGCCTTCTCCCGGATCACTGGAGAAATCAGCGGGCTCCAGGCAAACTCGCATACCTCGGCGAGCACCCTTGATTCACTCTCCGCGCAGATCGCTGCTCTGACTGAGCCAGTGTCCAAGATCGGCGACCACCCTGCTCTGGCCTCAGTCCCTGCCCCCAGCCCAGAGCATGAGCATGTCAACGCAAGCAGTGGTGTAGTACACCTACACCACTGCTTGCGTTGACATGCTCATGCACCAGACATCGGGACGTAACCTGCAGACAGACAGCGGCGGGACGACGCGCGACAAGTGTCCGAGGAGGTGAGGAACAAGGCGTATGCATTCCTGACGAGCGACGTGGACGCGGAGATCCAGCCAGGGCGCGGCGTCAAGATGATAGGTCTCATGGCGGACACGGGAGCAACGTCACGTATCATCACGGATATAGCAAAGTTCAAGAAATTTGACGACAGGTTCGAGGCCGAGACACACTGCGTGGAGTTGGCTGATGGCACAAGGAGCCACGGAATCGCAGAGGAGACGCGGAGGTGTGCTTGATCGACAGCAGAGGGCGACGCCACAACACGACGCTGAGACAGGCGTTGTACATCCCCTCATACCCGCAGGACATCTTTTCCGTGAAAGCAGCTGCTGCCAGCGGAGCGACCATAATCTTCAGGGAAGGAAAGGACGTTCTACGAGACGGTACACAATTCCATATTCACGGGCATAACAGACTATACTACTTGCACACAGTAAATGATGAATGTGATGACCAATGTAAAGCGGGTTTTGATATACAGACATGGCATGAGATTCTAGGGCACTGTAATTACAATGATATTCAGAAATTACAAAATGTTGTTGATGGTATGACAATCAAGGGCAAAGTAGACAAACCCTACATTGCGAAGTGTGCACTCAGGGAAAATACGTATATCCAAACTAGGAATAGGGAGCCTGATGTGAGAGCCAAAGCAGGTCTAGAGTTGGTACACACAGATCTAGCGGGACCAATAGACCCAGAGTCCAGAGGCGGGTACAGGTTTGCGTTATCATTCACTGATGATTACTCCAGTGCAGTGTTCGTGCACTTTCTAAAAAATAAGAGTGGCACAAAGAAGTTTCTTGCTGACACAGCCCCATACGGGAAAATTAAATGTATCAGATCTGACAATGGTACAGAATTCACGGGAAAGAATTACCAGGCACTGCTCAGCAGAAATGCAATTAAGCATGAGACCTCAGCACCATACTCACCACACCAGAATGGTACAGCTGAGTGAAACTGGCGAACCCTGTTTGACATGGCGAGGTGTATGCTAATAGAGAGTGAGTTGACAAAAGTGTTATGGACCTATGCAGTGCAGACAGCAGCTGTAGTGAGGAACAGATGCTTTTGCAATCGCACAAAACAGACACCTTACTTAATGTTGACAGGAAAACGGCCTAACATTTCTAGGATGCAAAAGTTTGGGTCAGTCTGTTGTGCCTATAAGCATGACAAGAGAAAACTAGACTCGATGTGTGAGAAAGGAATCTTTGTCGGGTACGACAAGAATAGCCCAGCCTACATGGTCTATTATCCTGACAATGGGAAAGGGCAGAAGCACAGACTGGGTAAGTTTGTGACAAAAACGGTCGCAGAGCAGAGGTGCAGAATAGGGCTAGTAAGACCAGGCAAAATACTGATGTGAGTCCAGGATGTACTCCGAGCCAGGTCCCAGTAACTAGGCCTGAGGTGAACAGCAAAACGCAGACGGGCGAGCCCAGCCATGAGCCTACATGATACCCTTCTAGAGTGAGGAAGAAACCAGGTTATTTAATTGAATATGTATCTGGTGAGGCGAGTGATGATCAGGTACTGACGAACATAGATTACTGTTACAGACTGATGTGTAATGTACCCCTAACATTTAGGGAAGCAGTAACCTCAACTAACTCAAAGGAATGGATTAATGCAATGGATGACGGAATGCAATCGCTCAGAGAAAATGACACATTTACCCTGACCACCTTACCTGAGGGTAAGAATGCAGTGGGGGGTAGATGGGTCTATGCGATTAAGAACGATGTTGACGGATCTGACAAATACAAGGCACGGTATGTAGCTAAGGGATACAGTCAAAAGATGGGTGTAGAGTATGAGGAGACATTTTCTCCTACTCCTAACTTGACCAGTATTAGCGCGCTGATGCCAAAAGCAGTGCAGGAAAACCTGATGGATGTCAAAACTGCTTACCTTCATGCACCAATAGATTGCGAGATTTTCATGGAACATCCAGAGGGTTACGAGGTAAAATCCAGTACAGCACCAAATGAAAAGTTGGTGTATAAGCTAGAAACGTCATTATATGGGTTAAAACAGTCAGGCAGGAACTGGAACAAAATGTTGCATGAGTATCTGAACGAAAATTAGTTTTTGCAAAATCCAGCTGATCATTGTGTTTACACAAGGGAAACAGAAAATGAGAAAGTGATAATTATAATATGTGTTGATGACTTGATTATTGCTGCCAGTGATGAAAATGCACCGAAGATTGTAAAGGAGATGCTCACAGCAAAATTCAAGATGAAAGACTTTGGGTAAATTGAAACATTTTCTTGGTATCGATTTTGACCAGTGTGATAAATGTGTGAAAATGAAGAGGAATGTGAATAAAAAAATGCTAGAAAGATCTGACATGCAAGATTGTAAACCAAGAGCAAAACCCTGTGAACAAAACTTGAACTACACTAATGATGCAGAAATGTTGAGTGATGCCAGAAAATACAGAGAGATAGTAGGTAGCAGATGTGATGATGAAACCCGTAACAAAATGGAAGTTGGTTAAGTTTGCAGAGTTTATTTTTGGAGAGTAACCATGTAAGTGAAAGGTAACATGATGCGAGGTAGAAAACCTTACGATGTTTTGTTAAGAAGAGAGCAAATTGGGGGTGTTGACATATATGAAATGTGTGCTCTCAATTGTGGAAGTACATCTTTATTTTTGTATTAACACAGGCAAACTTCATGGGTGCATAGCGGGAACCGTGTGACGATCAATGATAACAGCCAATGAAATGCGCTGAGATTGACATGTGGTCTGTGCGTATATAACAGTGCATCTGTCAGTAAAGTCGCTCTTTTTACGTTTGACTCCGGTAAGAGCAGAGTTGACTCCCCACTGTGTATTTATTCCTCCGTAAAGTTATCCATTATTTCGGTCTAGCACTGGGTATAAACGCCAGAATCGCTGTACAATTAAACTCTGACAACACCATCCAGCTTACTCTTTCTCGTACTTCTCTAGTTTCTCCTGAAACTCGGGAGATGCCCAGATAACAACCAAACACTGAGCTTCCTCAGCTGACCACTGCGCACCCGTGTTATCTGCTGATTCCGCCATTATCTACCGTCAGGGATCTCCTCTCTCCTTCCTCTGGACTGTCACACACACACCCATTGATGTCGTCACGGTACGCGCTGAAAGACCTATTTTTTGGTGCCGGTTAATAACTAGCTTTTCGGGTTCACAACCCATTTATTTTTGGTCGAAATGCTCTGAACCGTTCAAGAAAGGGTTTGCGAACCAGCACCGAACCCGTTCCCTGTTGGTGGAAGTGAAACCATGCAGGAAACAGTTCTGTGGAGCCCCTCCCCTTGTCCATGGCTTTCCTCCTGCTTGACGCCTAACCACCAGTCGTCCTGGGCCGAAGTGGTGGTCCGCAGTCACAAGAGACACTCGGACGGGCTGCCTCACCCCCTCGCCTGTCCACCTGCTATGTGACCCTGTTTGACACTGGTCTACCCGGATGATGTCCCTGCGGTTCCAAAACGTCCCGATCGAGACCCCACTACCAAAATGGCGCCTGCCGACACTGCAGCTTCCCCACTACTAGTGGGTAGCAGTCTTCATGTGGCTCGCCATCCCACTGTAAAGCCAAAACAACAGCCCTCATCCCGGGTAATGACCTCCTCTTCCCGTCATAAGATCCTGTAAGAGGCCATGATCAGACACTCCGGAAGTCTTCCTTGCCCCGAGCCAGTGGGAAAATTCATTGTCAGAGCTGATGTCGCTGCCTCGCAACAACGCTCGACCGCTCGGACACCCCATCCCCAATCGGTGATTTCAACATAGCGTGGAACGTGCACGGTACTGCCACAGCCGACGTCTCCTCGCGCCCTTTTAGGGCGTGCCGTTACGGAGCGGATAAAAGCACCAAATTTTGCATGAGGCTTCTCTAGGACCAACTAAAGGATTTTAGGGTAGGAGCCCCACAAAAATATTGAAAATACCCATACAGAACACAAAAGTTGTTCTTGTATTCAAAAAAATATATTTTCTGAGTCATAAAGAGGACATCGATGATAAATTGTTATTTATTGCACACAAAAGAAGTTGAAACTGATTTTTAATTGTCCCCTGATTATTAACCCCCCCTAATGATGTGTAAAATGGAGTACAAAGACACCTGGTGCCTGTACATCTTTCATATAGCCCTGCACACAATAGGCGGAAATTCAAAAAAAGTGAGAAAAATGAACTGTTCATCATGGAAAGTGTTATCTCTTTAATTTTTGTTTTAGATTTTAGCATCAAGTTGTTCAAATATACAAATACTGTGTCACTATACATTCAGACCACCAGATGGCGCTACACAAAATAAGCTCAACTGTCAAAATGAGTTTCCCTCCATAACTCATCACATATCAGCATTGTCTCAATGCAACACAGTCTCACACAGAGCTGCAACCAAACAAGTGAAATTCAGGTAAAAATCATAATAATAATCAATGAAAATGTGCTGTATGTTGCTAAATGAGCATATGGAAGTAAAGATTATTATCTAAGCTATCTCCATTAAACAGCTAATGCTAGCACAGAGGTCTGTTTTTCAGCTAGCAACTAGCTAGGGCTTGTCAAAAATGTTAGCTGGTGCAATCTGGAATAGTTGTGTATCCACCTTAAAAGTTATTTACTTAAATCTAGTTTTGATATATTTATTTGAAGTACATGGCTTTTGCCAGAATGGCTTTTAATTTGTTCCATTGTTTCTATGACAGTGAAACCTCAACATGATTCTGAACTCTGCCAGAAAGCTATAACTCAGCATGCTTATAACGCAGCCTAGAGCCTCACACAGGGCTGAAACAAAACAAGTTCTAATTCAGGTAAATACAATAGCAATTCATTAACAATAAGCTGTATGTTGCAAAACAGCAAACACTAATTTAATTGCATTACCTTGATCAATTTGTTCCATTATTTGTGTGACAGTTTGTGAGTTCACAACATGAAACTGGACTCTACCAGAGAGCCATATCTCAGCATGATTATAATGCAGAGCTGCAATCAAAAGTGAACACAACTCAGGTAAATCATATAATACTACATAAACAATGTATGTTATTAAGCAGACCATAGTAAAAGCTCAGTTTGTTGCACTATCAAGATTAATTGGTTCCAATATTTTGGCAGTGACAGTTTGTGAGGCCTCAACATGGAATTGAACTGGGATCACTGTATCATTTGCCAGAAGGACACCGCTGAACCATTAAGATGTCCCTTGAGACGTGCTGAGAGAAGTGATGAAGATAACTTAGATGCTTACAGTTCCTTTTTGTCTAATGTAGAGCAATTCCGTGCCATTGATGCTCTTCCAGTGAAACTCTTGTTTGGGGATGATCAAACTGCAAGCGATTTTGCATCCCATTCTGCTTCTTGGCACAAATCTTGCCATCTGAAATTCAACAATTTTAAGCTGGCAAAGAAAAAACGGAAGGGACAACGGAATCCTGAGAAAAGCTAGAGAAGAGACAAAGACTAGATAGTCAAAAGTGCTTCTTCTGTGAGAGTGGCACAGATCAAGGAGCTCTCCATGCAGTGTCAACATTCAATGCTGATGAAACAATCCGAACTATGATTACTGAACTAAATGACACAAAGCTTATGCCCAAGATAGTTGGAGGAGATTTGATGGCAATGGAGGCAAAATACCATTTACCATGCCTAGTCAAATTGAGGAATCAACATCGAAGTATGACTCGAAAGTCAGGTCAATCTCCCGAAAATAGTGATGAAAAAATGAATGAATCTCGAGCTTTCGTAGAACTGATCAACTACACTGAGAAATCTGTGGAATCTGGAGTTCTTCTCTTCAAGCTGTCTGAGCTCCACTCACTGTATGTAAATCGCCTCGAGAAGCTGGGGATCAAGAAACAAGTCAACAAAACCAGGCTCAAGGATCATTTACTTGAACACCTGCCAGAGACACAAGCACAGTATGATGGGAAGAATACACTTCTCATTTTCAATGGAGGAATGAGAAATATGTTAAAGGAAGCCCTGAACAAACGTAATTTTGATGAAGATGCTTTCATTCTAGCAAAAGCAGCAAAGATAATCAGAAATGACATATTCAACCACTCTGGCTTCCACTTCACTGGCTCCTTCCCCTGGTCCCTCCATTCTTTGCCTTGGACCATGTGAACTATTCAAGATGGATGTCTGTCCATATCAGGGACATGAAGTCTTTGCCCAGCTCTATAAAGGATGAGTTTGAGAAGAATTCACACTGGGTTATTTCCAAGACATACAACAAGTTCTCTGCAATTCCCTTTGACCAAGCTCATGAACAGGAGAACAAGTATGTGAAAGGTTCAGGGGGTGCAGTAGGCCTTATGGAAAACCCAGATGCCTTCAGACGATGAATGCTCTCCAGCCCAGAGTTGGCAAGATTGCTAAGGGAATTTGAAGATGGATATCTCAAAGAAGGTAATGAAGAGAACTTCCAGCACCACGAGCAGGGTCTTGCAACGCAGAAGACCTTTCAGAGACAAATCAAAAGTCTATCTGAAACCATGAAAAGAATGGGAAATCCTTTCTTGGATGATTTCAAAGATCTTGTGACTCTTGACAGCCGGAACTGCACAGATAAATCCGTCGTGAATACAGTACTCATCTTGGAAGAGACAGGAAAGAGACAATATCAGGAGTTTGTCAAGAAGGTGCGTGAAGAACGGACCCGCTCCATCCATGATCCAATCAAGAGGAATGCCTTGGCACTCTTCAGGCAACCTTGACGCAAGACAATGGCGAAACATGGGAAAAAGATCAAAGTGCTTCAGAACAATGTGGCACTCTTTGGCCAGCTATATATAGCTATGCAAAGCCGTGAGAGTAATTTGGATGAATTCTTCGCACATGAGGTACAGTCCTTCCCTCCTTCCCTCTCAGACTTTGGGAAACTTCATCTGACCGGCACCAAATCTGACCTGCTGCAATGTCTTGAGCACCCAGGGCAACCAGAGCCGCCCTCAACCTATGACTGCAAAGTCCTTGATTGAGCAGTCATTGTCCACTGCCTGCCCACTGTGAGAGTGACCACATTTGATACCTATGCAGATGAGGTTTTCATCCCTTACTTACAGAAGCAGCTACATAATACCAAGCGGCTGGATGTTGTATGGGACACATACATCCCAGACAGTTTGAAGGAGTCCACCCGCGAAAAGAGAGGACAAGGTGTTCGCAGAAAAGTGTCAGGCCCGACAAAGCTGCCCGAAAATTGGATGGATTTTCTCCGTGATCCAAGCAATAAGAAGGACCTGTTTGACTTTTTGACATCCAAGATTGAACTGTTCAGCTGGCCACAAACCAAAGCTTTGCATGTCACATCAGGGCAAGCTGTGTCGTCTTTTGGTTCCAGTAGCACAATGAACTCTTGCAATCATGAGGAGGCTGACACTAGGATTGTGGTCCATGTACAACATGCACTGGAGCATGGAGTGAAAACTGTCCTTGTGCGCACTGTGGACACTGATGTCATCGTCATCCTTGCAGGTTTGTTTCATGATTTATTGGTAATTCAACCCCTGACTGACATCTGGGTGGCTTTTGGGATGGGCAAAAAGTACAGATTTTACCACATCAACAGCATGTGCAAAAGCCTGGGGGAACCTAAATCCAGAGCTCTGCCTATGTTTCATGCGTATTCCGGCTGTGACACTACATCTGCCTTCAATGGAAAAGGTAAAAAGTCAGCTTGGCGGGCCTGGCAAGCCTATGATGCTGCCACAGAAACATTCATCGACCTAGCAAAGCATCCCTTCCAGCAACTAAACGTAGATAGCCAGCAGTTCAGTGAGCTTGAAAGATTGACTGTCATCCTGTATGACAAATCCAGCCCTTCGAACTCAATTAACCAAAAAAGAAAAGAACTCTTCTGTGAAGAAAATAGAACAACGGAGAAACTACCTCCTACCCAGAATGCACTCCTCCAGCACGTGAAACGGGCAGTCTACCAAGCAGGCACCTGGACCACCAGTACACAAACCCACCAAGCCATTCCTTCTCCAGAGAGCTACGGATGGACCAAGGAATTGGGATCATGGGTGCCAGTCTGGCTAACAATTCCTGACGTCTCCAGAGCTTGCAGAGAGCTCATCAGATGCTCATGTAAAGGGGATTGTAGCTCTTGCAAATGCAGCACTGGAAATTTGGACTGCTCACCTCTTTGCAAATGCAACTGTAACAGATAGACACAATAAACAGTAACTCGCTTCTTCTACCCCATGTCTTTACATTAAGATGCATGTTCATTTGTATTCATCATTGCATTAAATGTGTTGTTGATAATACTTAATGTTTGGGGACTTTATTTCTGTAAAAGTTGGCCAACTTTATCACATTTGGAAGTGATTTGATGATTTTATGATGCATATTGTCTGAAAAATACTAGGCGGATTTTCAGATACTTCATTGACATTGACAGTGTTGCAATTTGATATTTTAAATTGAGATTTTCCAGGGGCTCCTACCCTAAAATCCAATAACTGACCCTAAGGAACCATCCTACCAAAAATGGCGCTTTTATCCGCTCCGTAACGATCATTTCACTAAGCCACCGGACTACCTGGGCCACATTAGTAGTTGGGGATTCCATAATCAGAACCATTTGTTTCTTCAACGCAAGCCACGCACTGTTTCCCCGGAGCCACAGTCCCTGATATCCCAGATAAGCTGTCGGGGCTTCTGTGCTCACTCCCATCCTCCACCAATCGAGGGCTCGTTCATGTGGGCACAAAAGATGCAGCTCGTCAGCAGTCTGAACTGACTAAAAGGATTTTAACGATCTTTTTAGCTTTTTAAGCACTTGTTGAAATCTGTTTTTATTTCCAGTCCTATTCCCACACTGGCCCGTGGAGCAAGGCGTTTCAGCAGAATCGTCAGCCCCCACCTTTGGCTGGGTAGCCGAATGCTAGCATCCTCTCCAACCGACTGACTGTTTGCATCCCACACTTCTTCCCGGAACCTCCATTTCCACCCATGGAAATTGAGGTATATTAGTACTCAAAATATCGATTTATTGCATTGTAATTCCTGGCTTTAGGTCAACTCAATGTGAAAGTTGTTAAAGGGGCTGTACTTTTTTTCCCATCCACTGTAGATGTTTGCTGCTTGAAAGCTCTGTAGTGATCTGTACCTGTCCAGGGTGCGAATAGGCTCGAGCCCCTGTGACCCTGAAATGGATTAAGCAGTTGTCGTGAGTAAATAATATGATATTCTGTGAGTTTTTTTCTTTAGTTTAATCTTATTTATTAGAAATTTATTTTTAAAGGTATAATAGGAGAAAAACTATGTCCAAATACAAATACTGCCAGTATTCATTGCAGACAATCAAACTCCTTATAGATAAAAACAGTTAATTAAAAAGGCATTTCTGACCATGTCAGTTGGGATGTAAAAGAAATATTCCAGTTGTTGCCTCTATTTAAAAATCATTGGAGAAAGAGCAGAGTTCCTCCTTACTGCTGACTGAAAATCTCAGAATTGTCCTCGACAAACCAAATGCAACTGAGAATCATCAACAGCCCTCCGGGGAACCCTTCTTTGGATAATCTGCAATGGGAAAAAAACAAAAAACAATAAAAAACAAAGCAAAATCTTGACTGCAGTAAAGACTAGTTAGGATGTTAACACAAAAATAGTTTGTAATACGCATACCACTAAAAATATCTATATGCACATTGTGCATACAGATGTGCAAATTTTGTTTAAAGGTAGAACGAGTAGGATTTGAGACACATCATTCAAAGTTGGCCCCTCCTCCCCAGCTCAACGACCCAGTGGGGTGCACCAATTAGGCTTTACTAAGCCTGGGCCTACCTGCTAAGTCGGTCTTTAAGACCAATCTTAAGAATAGACTACATCAGTTGCACCAACCAAACTTAAGCCTAGTCTTAACTATGCCTGGTTTTAGAGATGCAGGTCCATGTGAATGCCCATGTGACTATGGCTGTTGCCTAGCAGTGTGTTGCCAGCATACATTGTTCACAATCTCTCACTGTCTTGCTAATTTGTAGCTAATCATTTCGAATTTGTGGCAGTGTTATGGAAGATCACAGAAAGTTTAATCTGGACACAGCGTTTATTGGGAGAAATGTTCATCACTCATCTAAGTGACCTTTTCAGTTTCAAAACTCTTAGATGAGTGATGAGAGGTTTCTCTCAGTAAACTTTGTGTCCAGATGAACTGATTCAACTTTCTGTGATTTTCTTACCTGGATTATTGAGCATGCATAAAGACATTATGGAGGATCAAAGAAAAAGAAAAGTCAATTTCATGGACATTGAGAGATAAAAAAATGAATAGAGCTGTACAGCCAACACAAGAAAGCTCTGACTGCCAAGCATCTCATCTCATCATCAGCCAGTTCTCTGGGGTTGGGTCATGGTGGCAGCAAGCTGAGTAGGGCACTCGAGACGTCCCTCTCCCCAGTAACGCCCTCCAGCTCTTCCTGGGGGAACCCAAGGTGTTCCCAGGCCAGATTGGACATGTCCCTACAGCGAGATCTGGATCCACCCCAGGGTCTCCTTCCAGTTGGACGTGCCTGGAAAACCTCCAAAGGGAGGCGCCCAGGAGGCATCCTAATCAGATGCCTGAACCACCTCAACTGGCTCCTTTCGACATGAAGGAGCAGTGGCTCTGCTCCGAGCTCGCTCCTCACCCTATCTGTAAGGCTGAGCCCAGACACCCAATGGAAGAAACTCATTTCAGCCACTTGTATCCGCGATCTCACCCTTTCGGTCACTACCCAAAGCTCATGACCATAGGTGAGGGTTGGAACAAAGATTGACTGGTAAATTGAGAGCTTTGCCTTCCGGCTCAGCTCCCGCTTCACTACAACAGTCCGGTACAACGTCCGCATTACTGCTGATGCTGCACCAATCCGCTTGTCAATCTCCCGCTCCACCCCCCCCCTTGTGAACAAGACCCCAAGATACTTGAACGCCTTCACTTGAGGCACAACTCATCCCCAACCCAGAGGGAGCAATCCACCAATTTCCGGTAGAGAACCATGGCCTCAGACTTGGAGGTGTTGACTCTCACCTCGGCCATTTCACACTCAGCTGCAAACCACCCCAGTGTGTGCTGGAGATCGCGTTCTGATGAAGCCAACAAAACCACATCATTTATGAAGAGCAGAGATGCAATTCTGAGGTTCCCCAAATTGACACACTCCTCATCTTGATTGCGCCTTGAGATCACATCCATGACTATCACAAACAGAATCGGAGACATGGGACAACCTTGGCGGAGTCCGACACCCACCGAAAACGTGTTTGACTTTGTGCCGAGAATACGGAAACAGTTCTCACTTTGGTTATACAAGGACCAGATGGCTTGTAGCAACTGCCCCGGTACCCCATACTCCCGCAGTACCCCTCAAAGAGTGCCCGGAGTACACAGTCGTAAGCCTTCTCCAAGTCCACAAAACACATGTAGACTGGCTGGTCAAACTCCCATGCCTCCCTCAGCACTTCCGCAAGGGTAAAGAGTTGGTCCATTGTTCCACAGCCAGGACGGAATCTGCCTTGTTCCTCCTGGATCCGAGGTTCGACAATCGGTCGGAGCCTCCTTTCCAGCACCCTAGAGTAGACTTTCCCAGGGAGGCTGAGCAGTGTGATGCCCCAATAATTGGAGCACACCTTCTGGTCCAAGACTGCCAAGCAGGTCAACATAATAACAAATAAGAAGCGGTCGACCTGAAGAGAAATAATGGAGGCCATAAATGATTGTTCAATTATTGTTCATTTAGTTGGATAGATGGTTGTGTTGACTAGTCCCTTCTCTACCAGCCCCCACCATGAGTGTTTTATTTTTAAAAAATCAGCAAGACCAACTCGAAATGGCTACTTGAACCATATTAATGGAACTAAGAGATTCGCTGAAAAAAAAATTTTTTTTGCATGTCTTTATGCATGCTCAATAATCCAGGTAGAGAAATCACAGAAAGGTGAATCGGTTCATCTCGACACAACGTTTGGTGGGAGAAACGTTTCATCACTCATCAGTTGCATAACATTTGTAGAGTACATCTGAGTACATCTGTCACCATCTTACAATGCTGCGATTGCAACTATTCCCCAATCCTCTGTGAATAGTACACATGGCCATTGAAACTCTAGTTAATGCTCACAGCAATTTGCATATGAAACCAATTAGTGGTTTGATGTTATGCAACTGTGCTGTTTATAAGGTTGAGGGTTATCTGCAGTCAGTTGAGACTGATGAAGTCACTTGGATGAGTGATGAAACGTTTCTCCAACTGGACGTTGTGTTCAGATGAACTGATTCACCTTTCTGTGAATTTTCGTTACATGGATTGATTATCAACTACGATACACGTTTCACGAGTTTTACTTTGACATTTCTTGGTTGGGCGGCACAGTGGCGCAGTGGTTAGCGCAGTCGTCTCACAGCAAGAAGGTCCTGGGTTCGAGCCCCAGTGTAGTCCAACCTTGGTGGGTCATCCCGGGTCGTCCTCTGTGTGGAGTTTTCATGTTCTCCCTGTGTCTGCGTGGGTTTCCTCCAGGGGCTCCAGTTTCCTCCCACAGTCCAAAGACATGTAAGTCAGGTGAATTGGCTGTGCTAAATTGTCCCTAGGTATGAGTGTGTGTGTGTGTGTGTGTGTGTGTGTGTGTGTGTGTGTGTGTGTGTGTGTGTGTGTGTGTCATCCCTGTGATGACCTGGCGGCCTGTCCAGGGTGTCTCCCCGCCTGCCGTCCGTGACTGCTGGAATAGGCTCCAGCATCCCCGCAACCCTGAGAGCAGGATAAGCGGTTCAGATAATGGATAGTTGGATAGATTAATAATAGGTATTTAGTAATATTGCGCAAGGCAGCTTGATGCCAGTGATGCCCTGTGGTTGGCCTGACAGGTAGTGGACTTGTGGTTGCTGATCTTGTCTTCAACTGTGTTTTGAAATGCATCATTTGCATAATAGCAAATTGCTATTAGCAGCTTCAACGCAGGACAATGCTGCGTTGTGTTCCGATGCAAACTGCAAGTCTGGTGACGGCTCTTCAATAAGTTCATCTCTCCTACTGAATCGAAACCTCTCTGTGGGGGCAGGTGAAGACTCAGGTAGTGGCTGGGAAGAATTTGTGAGTCCTGGATGAGAAATGGATTGTTTCTGTCCCGAATAACTCTCTCCCATCTGAAAGCCCACTTGTTGTAAAGACACAAGACATACAAGACACGCCATGATCAGTGTTACAAGCTGTGTTAAAGTCGTTACTATAGAAACAGCCTAGATTTTGACTTTACACCTCCTCCTCACTAGGTGTAAGATTTATGCCCTGTCTCAGCAAGAAGAAGACTTAAGTCTAGATGGTGCAACTGGCATAATTCTTAGGTCGGACCTAGAATGCCAAGTTACGACCAACTTAGCTTAAGACGAGGCATAAACCCTGTTGGTGCAACTGGTCCCTGGTCGCTGCATTCATAGAGTCCCACTGGCCAAAGGTTAACTTCCAGAAACATCCTGTACACCAGAAAAATAAGAAAGTAGAGGGCAGGGTCTCTACAGATACAGACATCGCCCCACACATTTAATGGATCACAAGTGATGATTGGGAGGGATTATTTTTTATGAGTCTATACATTGATTTTTAGGAAGACCATACTCGTTCTACCTTTAATTCTAAATATTTCAACTGTTTCAATATTCCACACAATTTTTTGTGGACGTATGAAAGCCAAACGATGACCACTTCTCCAACATAAAAGGCTCCAACTTAAAGTGACAGCATAGCTGCTTACTATATTTCTATAACAATCAAGTCTTTTGCCTCTGTAAAACTATTAGTGTCTAGCTGCTAACAACAATTCAGCCAATCAACAATTAATGTATTATTTTGACTCAGATAAAAAGCCATTGGTTAAAATGAAAATCACATCTCTCAATAGCACATGACTGATGATTTTGGTGCTCAAAATCTATCTTACGATTAGGTCAGCATAACTCTGCCTGTAGCTCTTTTGTAAAATCAGTTTGTTGATAAGTCATGGGTAAAAAAAAAAAATATTGTCATATTGTTCTTGATCTAGGCTTTGGGTTGAGGGATCGGAGTGTTAGGTTTGCAGCACCACACATGAAAGCAGGAAGGAAATGGAACCTGAGGGGAGGCAGTCCAGTGCACCCAGGAGGCACTTGAATATGACATTGTAGGACAAGTTCAAAGGGAGAGGACATGGCTTGGTTCAGGTTATCCATAGAAGGCAAATAGTTGTTGGTCAAAGTTGGAGAGAGAAGGAAGAGGTGCGCAGTGGCAGTTTCAGAGGCAAAACAAGGTCAGTGGACAAAATTGGGATTGTTTAGAGAGGAGGAAGACAGGTTGGCAAGAGTTGTGGACCTTGGAGGAAAGTCCTATTACATTATTGGGGCAACCTACAATGTTCTTTCGACACTGCAAAATTTCCATGTAGGTGAAAATGCAGTTTTGGTCAGTTGTGTGAAAGCACTGCTATACTGAGGAATATTTTGTCAGGCTGTAAGTTTTTTTTTTTTTATAAATGTATTTCTAGTTTTTCCCCTTATCACACCCGATTAACCCAATGGCATATGGCCGGAACTCTTGTCGAATAACTCCCCTGGCTCACATTTCCACAGGAAGGAGATAGCTGTTACACCAGCTTCCTTCAAACTCGTGTCGGCTGCTCTCGCCATTTTTCACACTGAAGCCTCGCATGGATTGCATTACCTTCAGGCCGCGAAGGAGGCATAGGGAGAATGCTTTTGGTTGCTTGGCTGCAGGTGCCCGGATGGGCCAGAGGCGTCGCTGGAGAACAACGAGTCCCCAAACACTACACCGATCTACACCCACTGTCCCTCTGGTAAGGGTGGCCTAATGAATGCCTTACCCCGTGGACGCTCTGGCCGTGACCGGTTATGGCCAGTCTGGGATACGAACCTCCCAGCCACATGATGAGCAGATTGCAAGAACGGCGGTTTATTCCGCTCGGCCATCAGAACGTCCATCAAGTTGTAAGTTTAATTCAGCACAGGGTAACTACACTTGGTGTCATAATAAAGTTTATTAGTTCTGGTAGGTGTTATCGAAAGGAAGTTGGCTTTGTTCAGGAGGGTCAGAATACAAGCACATACTCATAACCTTGGTAAATGGGGGAGGGCGAGGAAATGGAAATTGCTAGTATTTGTTGGCACGCGACTACAGGTCCCACTAATTGTGTCCACTACCTTGAGGCCTGACATGGATCTGTACTCAGAAAAGGAGCGAATAGTACATTTCATTGAATTAACAATTCCGTTTAAGGGGCGTCCGCGTAGCATAGCGGTCTATTCTGTTGCCTTCCAACCCGGGGATTGCCAGTTCGAATCCCCACGTTACCTCTGGCTTGGTCAGGCGTCCCTACAGAAACAATTGGTTGTGTCTGCGCGTGGGAAGCCGGATGTGGTTGTGTCTTGGTTGCTACACTAGTGCCTCCTCTGGTCAGTCTGTTTGGGGGGGGGGGCAGCGCGATCCTCCTATGCGCTACATCAGAAGCAGCTGGTGACTCCACATGTATCGGAGGAGACATGTGGCAGTCTGAAGCCCTCCCCGATCAGCACAGGGGGTGGAGCAGAGACTGGGACGCTTCGGAAGAGAGGGGTAATTGGCCAAATACAATTGGGGAGAAAAAAAGGGGGGAAATTAAAAAAAACAAAAAAAACAAAACAATTCCATTTGAGAATGTAAGCTTTTAAGGGGAAGAGTTTAAAGTATGCAGAGTTGGTAGCTGAAACAAGGGGTCGTGGTTGGCAGGCTCATGTTTGACCAGCTGAATTACATGTTAGAGGGTTTGTAGCCAAATCAACTACATCATTCCTTTTAGATTTTGTAGTTCAAGGCCCTTGTTTGAGATTAGCCCTGCAGGAGGTGTCTGACACAACTAAAACGGCTAGCCAGTGGCTGTGGATGAGGTGAAATCAGTTCAGTTGTGTGTTAGTAAGTCTTAAATCTTTTTGATAGTAAGGTATTTAGGCAGACACTGGAGAGGCCTATATGGAACTTGTGCCACTGAGCATGCATTACCAGTGCCAGTGGACTTAGTCACCAGGTAGGGTGGTGTAGTGCCAGAGGCAGTAGTTAGAGATGGATGGCAGCCATTTAAGAGGCATGTACAGAATCAGTGCCACAGAGCATACATTAACAATGCCAGTGGGAAGGTCTACATGGTGCTGGTTGCAGTAGTTAGAGATGGATGGCAGCCATTTGGATGGATGGCCTGTACGAAACTGGTGCCACTGAGCAAACATTAATGATACCAGCCGGGTTAGTTACAGGGCAGGGCCGTACAGTGCCAGAGGTGGTAGTTAAGGATGGATGGCAGTCACCCAGGAAGCCTGTACAGAGCTGGTGCCACTGAGTGTACATAAAGAGTGCCAATGGGGGTAGTCACTGGGCAGGTCCATGTGGCGCTGGTGGGGGTTGTTCAAGTTAACTTGTGGGATGGTGTTAGACAGAGGGTGTTGCAAGTGGTATGGAGGGGGTCAGTTCTGGGATGCCAGAACTCACTGTTGAGCCTTATTGAGGTGTTGTGGGCCTTCAGATCCCATGTATTGCTGAATGTTTGATACCAGTTAATGTCAAGGTTGACTTGTTAGTCAGGTTGAGGTTAGGGCTGGTTGGTATTTAACAATATCAATGTTAAGAATCTCTCATTGACCTAATTTTGCTCATATTGGTATGT
Source organism: Lampris megalopsis (assembly GCA_022114975.2). Classification (NCBI taxonomy): domain Eukaryota; kingdom Metazoa; phylum Chordata; class Actinopteri; order Lampriformes; family Lampridae; genus Lampris; species Lampris megalopsis. Next base: position 6,712,525 of record JAJHIY020000431.1, read on the forward strand.
CATGTCGGTAAAAGCTTTTCCCACTGTGGAACTTTGTGAGTTGTCCCCTTAAAAAGACTACACCACTCAGTCGTCATGCCTAGTCCAGCCTTCGTTCCTCGTCCTAAATAAATGCAGTGTGCTGGGCATGAGGCAACATGAGCACTGATACTGAGCCCCAGTCGGGCAGGGATGACTCAAGAGAAGACAAGCTGGTTTCTAAAAAAGATGCATTGGGCATCATTTGGTTATATCTTGGCCTCAGCACTTGGACTTCAGTGGGTATGTTGGTATGTTATTGTGATACTGTATCGATTCCCAAAAACACTGTTGATTATATTTAATCGTTTACATGCCAAGATACATGGCAGACTATGTTGTAATCTATCTTCAGCCATTTGACTCTTCCAATCCAACGGAACAACGTAAATTGAGACAGGAAGTAACGTAAACACAAAGGACACAGGCCTATGAAATCCCAATATGTCGCCTTGCTTACAGTATCGCTGTATATTGAATCGTAACCCCTGTATCGTGATACGTAGCATATAACCAAATTCTTGCCAATACAGCCCTAACCAGAGGTGAAACACTGCCACCAAGTGGTCAAAGTAGAAACGGTTACAACAGAGCCTGATTCAGGAAACGCTGATTACCGCAGTGCAGGCTGCATATGTTGTTAATGTTAGAAGCAAACGAGAGGACTGCTGCTTTGGGTTTGTTTTATCTCCCCAGACTACAAGTGTACCAAACTGCGGTGCCTGACATTTACAAAAATGATGTAAAATGATAGCTGTTGGCTCACATGATTTTCTTACAGATTATGTCATGCAGACAGCTAGTTATGGAGCTGTGGTGGTGGTTACCAAGGTTTAAAAGAAATTATCGTTTATTTATCGTTATTGAGGTAAATGTGTGAAATTATCGTGATAATGACTTGAAATTGTATCGCCCAGCTCCAGTTCAGGTTATATAATAGGCACGCAGTCTGAAGGCCAACTCAAATAAGATATACAAACCATATAAACTTTTGCTGTCAACCATTAAAGGACAGGGTAGGAAATGAGCACCTGCAACCTGACCATTAATTAATGCTAATTAATTAATTCTGATTAAAAGCCCTTTTCTGCAGAGATATTGATAGATGAAATCTTATTATTTATCAGTTTACCCGTTCTTGGTATTTCCGGGACTGGCACAGGGGTGTTTCCCGGTCTTGGTTGTTTTTTCTTCTAATTGCACCCTCTCTGTCAAGTGAGCGGGGTCTGGGAACTTTGAACTTGCTGCGCTGGTGCCATGACTTGAGCTCCTCATTCACCACATGTCTTGGGAGACCACCAGAATGGTACTGTGGATGCTCTAATAGGGAGGGGGAATGAGAGAGTCTAACATCACGAGGCCTGTGTCTTTGTGATCTCTGGAGTTGAACAGAAGCCTCTGTGTAAGAGTAGTCATGTCTTTCTGAAGGGCAGGGAGACTGTTGGACATGGTAGCTCCTCGCCCTATTCGCATCATGGATGTAACCAACCTCTTCTTTGTAGTGTCTTCTGTTAAAACTTGGGCTGGACAGGTGCCTAGTGTTACCGTAAAAAACGGGGCTTGATGAGGTTAGGTGCCTGGAGCTGCCAGCCGGGCTGGGGTACTGGAACGGGGATTGTCTGGGCAGATCACAGAGCATTTCTTGACATGGAGAGCTGGCATACGATGTAGATGAGTGTTCCGAGTTGCTGTCCTCGGAGTTAGTGTGGTTTCCATAGTTCAGTCTAGGTGCATGAGACTCTGGTAAAGCTACTGTGTAATCTGTCAACCGCCTCCTTGGACGCCTGGTGCAACCTCGGATCTTTTCTGTGGCACAGGAAGACTCTGCGCTGGATAATCTGTGTAAGATCAAACAAGAATGTTGCAGATCAAATAAATACACTTTTTTTTGTTTACCCCTTTTTCTCCCCAATTGTATCCTGCTAAATCACCCCACTCTTCTGAGCCGTCCTGGTCGCTGTTCCACCCCCTCTGCTGATCCGGGGAGGGCTGCAGACTACCAAATGCCTCCCTAATGCTATTCCCCCCAGTTCCCCCTCCCCCTGAACAGTTGCCCCGACCGACCAGAGGAAGCATTAGTGCAGCGACCAGGACACATACCCACATCCGGCTTCCCACCCGCAGACACGGCCAATTGTGTCTGTAGGGACGCCCGACCAAGCCGGAGGTAACACAGGGATTTGAACCAGCGATTCCCATGTTGGTAGGCAACGGAATAGACAGCCACGCTACCCAGATGCCCAATATGCCTTTTGAAATACTCATATTGCGCAATTATGCAAATCTTTTTTGCTGTGCAATCTTCATCATCCATGTAAAGACAAGGCAAACATTACTGTCTGAGAATAATAGGTACACATCAGTTTAACAGCATAATAATAATAATAAAAACAAAATAATAATAATAAACTTTATGTATGTAGCACTTCTAAGAGCATGTTATAAAGTGCTTTACAGACCAGGATAAAACAAATAAACTGTACAGTAAAAGTAGGAATAGTAAATAAAAGAAATACAGTAAGTAAAGTAAAAACAGTAAAAGAGCAGTATAGGGGGAAATATGTGATTTGAAGTCATTTTGACAGTCACGGTTCTGCTGACAGAGGCGAGTTGAGGAGGCTACCTGAGGGACAGCTGTCGATGTAGACGCAGCTCTGGTGTGGAGGGGGCACTGGCTGACTGGGTGTGGCACAGTTTTAAATGGGAAAACTGATGCTGGAGGGAGGAGGGTCCCAAACAGGCTTCCAGTGGAGGCAACACTTGGGGTGTGACTGGACTGCTGAATAAGAAACATGGAAGGAGAAGAAACTTCTGAACAGTTATGTTTGATGAGTATTTCAAAATCTGACCTGTCCTTGCTGAGGAGGTTAGCCTCGAGGAAACAGGATGAGCAGTAAACAGAGGTTTGGTTGGCTGGATGGCTCCCGAGCTGTACACTATGGGTCGTAGGTGGCAGATATTAGATATATGCAACCCATTGTAACTGCCAAAATGCCCTAAAGAACCAAAACCTTAATTGCTCCACAGAACACTAGGCCCCAGCTGAACTGTCAGTACTGACCTGTGTACAGGAAGTACCTGTCAGTACTGACCTGTGTACAGGAAGCTCGTTATGCTGCATGTGTAGCACATTATGTGGGGACATGTACTACTTTTATCTGTGCACTTCTGCTGGATGTAAAGCACATCGCGTTGCCTTTTAAATGTATGTTATGTGCAATACAATTGGAGTAATTTTTGATGGATTGATGATTAAAATACAAGTTTGTTTTTTTTTAAATGAAAGGTGGCAAAATTATTACCGGGATTCACAAACCGGCATTGTTGACATGAACAACAATATTTTGTAAACAAAGGTAGGATTTCCAAGGTTTTCCATTATATCAAAACTTTGAAGCTTGCTAACAAAAAATGGGAAAACAATGTCTTATCAGTCCCAATGTTCATGTCAGTAGTAAATTGCATTGTAGGCTAGAATGTGCTGCTCTAGTTTAAGTCTATTGTCTGAGGCATTACGGTCAGCAGAGAGAATACCACTGTCCCACAATGCTGTCCCGGCACATCTGCTATTTGTCAGCACCATACTCGCCAATACATCTCTTTGGAGTTCTCCATTCATCTGCAAGTGACTTATCAGAGCAGATAGGAGGCAAAGTGGCTGCTGTGGGGGTGTTTAACCAGAGCTGTCTGAAGAGAGGTGGCGCTCTGTTTCTGGATCATCAAGCCAATGACCTTCCAGTCTTGGTTTTTTACTTTTAAAGGCAACCAGTACCATAAACATTGGATTTTATGTGAGTAATTATTATAATGAATTGTAGTAGTGGGACATAACAGGGATACAGACCATATATAATTCATCTTGGAGCATAATTTGAAGAACATTAGAAAGCATGGAGGGTGTTCCCTCTTACCTTGACTTGATGCTGGAAGAGCGGGACTTTTTCGTCCTCTGATAGGGCTGGTCCAGACTGGACTCTGTCCAGGGGGAATGCTGAATAGGCGGGGCTTCATAGTTGACATCAGAGTTCAAACTCAGCCTGAGGTCAAGACGAGCATGATTCGACTGGCTGGGAGTAAGTGGCTGCAAGGCCATGGAGGGAGACAGGGCGAAGCTCTCTGTGGGGGCAGGTGAAGACTCAGGTAGTGGCTGGGAAGAATTTGTGAGTCCTGGATGAGGAAGTCCCAAGGATGGTTGAGATGACTGGCTGGTTGCTTCTAGAGACAAGAATGATTCAGCGTACTTGTAAAAAGCTATGTATTATGTCACTACAATAAGTCAATACAAATCAATATTTTAACACCTTAGTAAGGCCAAAAGCATAATTAAAAACATAAAAAACTCATCTTTTACGGTCAGAAAAATATTTGGGACTTGGCAGAAAGTAGTCTAAGTGAGTATCTTTCAGTATTTGTATTTCACTGTTAAAGTGTCTTCTGGAAACAGACGTTTAAATAAGGAAATGCTCTAGAACTGATAATTTTCTTCATGGTTGTCTCTTTCAGTCTGACCATTTAATAATGACTTAGACATACATTGGCAATTTGCTCTATTCTGCATTGACAGTAGAGGTTAACAACTAAGCCCAGTACCCAGTCATAGGGGATGGAAGAATGTGGACTACTTGTGGACTACCAGATTTCCTACTCCATGAGAAATCTGGACAAACTTTTTGCAAAGGGTTATGAATTATATCAGTTGTTATCACAGGGTTAGATTTATAGGACTTCAGCTAGTATGAAAAAGCTAGGAAGAATAATGGCTTCATCATCAGTAAATCAGACCTCGTCTTCCTACATGGAATGAAAATACACGATGACACCTTCCTCTGTGACTGTCAGAGTTTTATAGGCACTGCATCCAAGCTCCTACAGAGAGATTTGGTCTGAACTGCTCCATGCAGAGGATGATACACTATGTGTCAAACTAATTATACACTTTCAACAAAGTTAGCGACTAGGTGCCAGAATTGCACAATATTAACAAAAAAATTAATCAGTTATTTTGATAAGCATTGCAGTGTGAATTGTGGTACTGTTCGGCACTGGTGTGAAAACCTCATATTTCCTTGTAACCATGACAGAACCACAGGTTCAGTGATTAACGATGACAAACCAACTGTGAAAAATCCAAGGCTGAAACATTACTATATGAATATAACAAAGACTCTAGCGCAGTAAGTCAGTCCTCCACCCACACAATCGCATGTGCACGTATGCACATGTTGAGAAAGAACTATCCACTCTGTACAGCCAGAGACTTCATGGTAATCTACTGGTAACCTAGTGGTAACCTACTGGTAACTTAATGGTAACCTACTGATAACCTGCTGGTAACCTGCTGGGCTAGTTGAAAGAAGAGTGGGTGGGTCACAAGAAGAGTTTCTAATCATAATATCTTCTTGACAGTGACTATTAGCATTGTGGTTTTCTGGTTCAAAGTCTCTACCTAGTTTGTATTTAATGGTGTAACTAGGCTGGAGCTAAAAAAAACGGAGAGAATATTCTTATTTGGGGCAGTCCTGTAGTTAAATCCAACAGCTGACTCATTGTGGGAGAATAATTTAGGGAAAGACAGCAAGTGAGCACATCTGGGAAATGTCAAAAACATCGCAGATATCACACTAACAAACTATTTTGGCTCCACAGGAAGTTAAATCAGTTCATCTGGACACATCACATAGATGGTCTCTTTGACTCCCCGTTCAAACCAGCGTTCCTCCCTATCAAGGATGTGCACATCCTCATCCCTGAAAGAGTGGACACTGGCCTGTAGATGGTGTAGACCAGGGATAGGCAACATGGTCCAGAAAGGTCTGGTGTGAGTGCAGGTCTTTGTTCCAACCAAGCAGTTACACACCTGATTCTATAGATCAACCAATAGCCTTGTTCCAACCAAGCAGTTACACACCTGATTCTATTAGTTAACCAATAGTCTTTGCTAAGGACCCTGATTTGTAGTCTCAGGTGTGTAACTCCTTGGTTGGAAAGAAGAGCTGCACCCACACCGGACCTTTCTGGACCATGTTGCCTATCCCTGGTGTAGACTGTGGAGTCCTGGCCTGACATGTTAGCTCTCCTGTGTTGTGCATCCTCTATGCCAGCGTTGGCACAACCCAAACGGGGAGTCAAAGAGGCCATCTATGTGAAGAGGGAACGACTATCCCTGAACTGGGGGTGGGGGTGGGGGGTAAAAGTACATCTGTCACCATCTTACAATGCTTTTATTGCAACTATTCCCCAATTCTCTGTGAATAGTAGTACACATGGCCACTGTAACGCTAGTTAATGGTCACGGTAATTTGCATATGAAACTGGTCGTTGGTTTGGGTCGTTATGCTACTGTATTGTTTATAAGGGTGGGGACATCTGCAGTCAGTTGAGACTGAAGAGGTCACTTAGATGATGATGAAACATATCTGTCAATAAACATTGTGTCCAGATGAACTGACTCAACCTTCTATGATTTCCCTACCTGGATTATTGAGCATGCATCAAGATATTTAGGCTGCAGGTCGATTTACCAAAGTTTACTCATTCTAAGTGGGTGAAGGATTCAAAACAGCCACTGAGTAATCATCTGTAAGTTTTCCAATAGAACTGCCTCTCCCCCTCTAGCCACACACTCTCATCTCGGTGCCTCTGTTCATCGTATTCTGACTCATCTACAACCCATCAGGGAAAGCTTCTCGTTGGTGAACAAGTCCATGTCCCCAGTATATTCAATGTACATTAACATCGTAATCGACGCCACTCTAATTAAGGAGCATCTGTTTTGAGGAATTTAAGAGTTTGTAAAATCAAAAGTAGTTGAAAAATTAGAAATAAAATATTTTTAAATTCCATAGGATGCAGCTGCACTGTCAAGCATTAAATCTAGATCCAGATATCTGCACTGCCCAAAAAAGTGGTCTTGATTTAGGTAGTCTAGCCTGAAGACCAGTTGAGATCATACCTTCATCCAGCACAGCTGAATCAGACAGAGAACTGTCATCTGAGGTGCCTTGATCTAAAAACAAACACAGCAAGAGCTAACTCATAATAAAGTAAATTCATGCATAAAGTGTCAACTATCATCCTGTATACGTCAACGCTTAGACACTTGTGAAAATAACTACTGGGTGTTCTTAGAAGATCTGAGTCATCACATGAGTATCAAGTTATTCCCTGAACTGACAAACTTCAACAGGACATGATTCCAATGGCCTTCTTGTTGCTGGGCAGGAGGAAGGCTCTCTCACCTTGCTTGGTAACGTCATGAGTGGGGCGTGGTAACGATTGTCTGTGCTGAAGCCGAAGCTGGAATGCCGTCTCCTGTAGCTGTTTCAGCTTCCTCTCCTCCTGCTTACATTGCTGTAACCGGCTCCTCTTAATGGCCTTATTCAAGTGGTCCTCCCGGCAGAGTTTACGAGCTGCTTCATAGATCTTCAGCTGAAGACCCACCTCTGCATCCACTACATCCAGCTCTGACTCCTGTGGCAGTCAGAGCAAATTATGAGAATGAGCCACCACGTGATGGTGAATGAAACATCTTTTTCTAAACATGTATTGTCATATTCTATAATGCATTTCCTCATAGGGCTGACATTCTATTTCACATTGTGCATGTAGCAACACCACCCAGCCAGAGGCCCAGCAGGCACTACCTCTGCTCCTCCAGGGATGCTCGTTGCATCTAATCTGAATGCTGCTCCAATACGTCTTCTGACTTGGGGAGGCTTCTCTCCTGGTAAGAGTGGGTAATCTGCTGACAACTGGCCCGTCAATTCCTACATGGCATAAACAACATCACAGAATATACTGTCAACATGTATTTGAACAATTCATATTTCTAAAGGCTTACAGCCTACCTGAAATTGTTCACTTAAAACCAGGGCACGCCTGTCTTTACACAGCAAAAACTCTTTAGTGTCCAATATGTTCCACAAATCCATTATCCAAACCGCTTATCCTGCTCTCAGGGTCGCGGGGATGCTGGAGCCTATCCCAGCAGTCATTTGGCGGCAGGTGGGGAGACACCCTGGCCCTCTCCAGGCCCTCTCCAAGCCATCACAGGGCCAACACAAATACACACATGCACATTCACATCTAGGGACAATTTAGTACGGCCGAGTCACCTGACCTACATGTCTTTGGACTGTGGGAGGAAACCGGAGCACCCGCAGGAAACCCATGCAGACACGGGGAGAACATGCAAACTAAATCAGAGTAAACAAAACTAAATCAGAGCAAACCAAACTAAAACAGAGTGGGGTAGGTTGTAGTTTCTCGGCTATAGCTATGCGCTGGATTTAGTCAAGGAGAACCCAATACAGGTGATCGATCAGAATCGCGCATCACGCAGATGTCTTCAATTTTTCCGTCTTTATTGCCACCACTACAACCACAATACTTTTAGTAGTTTACGTCTTCTGCATGTGCCTCTTATAATTTCATACAGGTATCTGATTTGTTATGTTCATTTACACAGAACCATGGCGTCATCGGGCTGTTATACAAGGACTGTTGTCCCAAAAACCTTGAAGATAATTTTCTCCAGTTCTGAAGTCCTGGAGAAGAATCTCTACTTCCTAACATGTTGAGACATATGCGTTATTCGAGATGTTGCACAATGCTGCTTCTGCAGAGATTCTCTTTCACAGCACATTCTTTGAGTCTCACTTGCTTAATACACCTGATATGAATGTTCTGCTACACAAGACCGAGCCCAGAACTCATTATCATTGATTTCATCTGTGGACGTTCGTAACACGCCCTGTTTCTTTGTTTCACGCGGCCATCCTCAGACACCAGACCATTGCACAAAAAATGGTGGCTGTGAGCTGAGTTTCTCTTTTGTCACTCAGGGAGGATGTGTCATGACCGCCTCATGTGAGCGTGTCCCGACAAGAAGACCCAGCCCAGCTGTCAACAGCACAGAATGATCTGGTCTGAGCTTCAACCCCACAGCCACACAACAAACACGAGCACAGACAGTCCTCAGGCTGCGTATATTAAGTCTCAGATTGTGAAAATGACTGTTGAGAGGTATTGCTCATCCGAGTGCTGCCATACTTCCCCACTGAACCATTCACAGTACCCAACAACAGGCTCGGTAACTCTGCTCTTGTCTGGGGAAAAGCAAACTGGTGTCGCACAGGGTCAGAGGTTAAACAACAGAACCTGTGTTTCCTACCAGCTTGATGCCTTTCTGTGAAGAACTTTCTGGAGACAAAACATGTCTCGGTTATGTCTTTCATTTTCTCAAAAGCTTGGCTTCAGTTTATAGTATGTAAGTGATAAAATGGCTGTGATCACACCACCAACAGTTGGCTGCCCAACCCTGTCAAGACAAAAAAGAAGAAGAAGAAGAAGTATGGCCTGTTGACTTTACAACAGTTTGCCAAAAACAGCCGAGTTTTCGTTTTCAGTTTGACTCTGGAAACCTCCTGTTTAACCCCATGTGTTGTGCCACGATAATGTAAATCATTTGTCTTGTGACACGTACTAGTCTCTGGACTTATCTACTGCAGTACACGTATTATACTGCATTACATGTATCATACTGCAGCACATGTATTATACTGCATTACATGTATTATACTGCAGTACATGTATTATACTGCAGTACATGTATTATACTGCATTACATGTGTTATACTGCATTACATGTATTATAATGCATTACATGTGTTATACTGCATTACATGTATTATACATGTATTATACTGGCGTAGTGATCAGATTCCTGCTACTCACCGCTTCTCGAATGCAGAGTTTTTTCAGCTCCAGAAGACAAAGCTCCAGCCGGTCTTGGAGGGACTGGTGCTTGGACCTCATGGCCCGGGTATGACTGGGCACATCTTTGGTGTGGGTTGTGGGGCTGTCAGAGCCTGTGACGCAGAACAGCAAATACACTCAACCGGCGTTAAGTGGCTGTAAAAATGTAAAACTATAAAAAAGCGACACAGGTCATCTTTACATTTCATGTTTTTCCACCTTTGTGTTTCAGATTTGGTTTTTAATGGCAGTTCTCATCATGTTATTATTTTAATGGCAGTTCTCCTCATGTTATTATTTTTGGCCGAATGTTTATGTACATGAATACTTAATCCTTCACACTTTACACTAAAACTCCCGTTCAAATACTGTTTGAATCCATGCTCGTCTTTCCAGATTTCTAGGCTACTTTTATTAATGAAAATATTTTTCATGCAGCCTATGATGGTGTTGCTAATATTAAACACTGTTAAAACAGCAGATAATGAGACTTTCCAAACATATTCAAGATAACAATACTGTAACTGAATGTACACTTGCTGAGTGAGTCTCTAGCATCAGCCCACACACTTTGACCATATCGATGAATTGCTTTTAACACCAGAAATTCTGACCTGCTTGTAAAATAGACCCATGGCCCAACTGAAAGGTAAACTTGCACATATTGCTAACAGTTTCACTTCACAAGAGTTGAATTCTCAGAAGCTGGTTGTGTTCAGGGACTCCAACAGCACTTACAACTTAACAGGTTTCCTAGTAGAACTCACTGCAATGGCAAGTTACTTACACCAGCTCATGCCCAGTACTACATACACTAGTACATATAGTACGACATGCAGTACTACATACAGCTGAATGTGCTTAATGGGTGAGAAAACCCGAGGAAGGGGAACTTGGAGCTAATGGGGCCTCAGGTGAAACACGGTGCTGCAGGGTTCGGTTGCTACTCACAGGGATGGGCCAGAAGTTAACCTTTGGGTTCGCGAAGCGAACCCTAGTTATATGAACAACGACAAAATGGCTGAGAGGGTTATTGCATTGTGACATCATCCAAAATAGCTCACTGGAAAAAAGAAAAACGATGGAGGTGCATTCCCCGTGCCAATCCCGGACAACATGACCCCCTGTGGTCATATGTCCTCCCACCGACCCCGTATTGGCACGCCCACCGGAAGCGCTATTCCTCTTTGTAAGTCGAACCATCTCCAACTAAATGAGCACCACACCTGTGGCCCGGGTAGGAGGAGAACGGCTCTATTCTCAGCCATTTTGTCGTTGTTCATATAACTAGGGTTCGCTTCGCGAACCCAAAGTTACATTTCACGTACTCCAAAATGGCTGAGAGGGTTATTGCATTGAACAACGACAGGATTGTGCCTCCGTTCCCTAGCCGTCCAATGAACCCTTCAAACCCCTGGTGGGAAGGGGTACGCATTCTGATGAGAGCATCCTAAGAGGCCTGCTCCAGAACAGTGTCGGCAAACCGACCGCACCTTAACGTGCCGGTAATAATGCCGTAAGAAAGTGGTCTCACCACTCCAAACCGCCGCCTGGCGGATGACCTCCCAGTCGATACCTGACAACACAGCTATCGACGTAGCAGTCCCTCGGGTAGAATGCGCCTTCAGCTTAGGAGCTGTTTTACCCGCTTTGGTATACGCCTCCGTAATACCATCCACCAGCCAGTGTGCTAGCCTCTGGGTGGAAAGGGCATAACCTGGTTTGCTCACTCTGTAGGTCAACAGCAGCCTGTCAGACCTACGAATATCTGCTGTGCGCCGCATGTAAAAGCGTAAAGCCCGTACAGGACACGAGAGGTGCAAGCGTTTCTCATCCCTAGTCACCGGTGACGGATGAAACGCGTGTATCACCACCGGGGCCCTACGCGTCAGGACAGACACAGTTTTGGGCACGAAGCTGGGGTCTGTAAAGAGCGTGACCATCAGATCACCAGAAAACACCATCCCCTTGATGGTGAGTGCAGTGAGCTCACAACCCCTCGCTGCGGTGGTAAGTGCCAAGAGCACAGCCAGCTTAGCCGAGACATAACGCATGTCTGCCAGACATGGGTTCAAAGGGATCTTTCTCTAGTGCGCGCAGAACAAGGGAAGCATCCCAAGTTTCAGCTCTCGTAAGCTCCTTAGCTGAGAGCTTCTTAGCACCCAACAGGTACTGCGTCATGAGCGGGTGCATGAAAACCGTGCTACCCTCAATCTTCCCCCGGAAGAACGTGAGAGCCGATACACAGACTTTGACCGAGGAGAAAGACCATAGTCTATCACTCCTACAGACCTCCACAAAAGTCAGTATAGGGCCAATCCCTACTGACAAAGGGTCCATGTCGCGTTCAGTGCAAAATTGGTCAAATCGATTCCAGTACCCCTGGTACCTGGAATACGTGGAGTCTTTACGCGCCGCTAAGATGACAGGAATCACTTGCGCACTAAGTCCCATAGCTAAGAGCCTGGCTTTGTAAGCATCCACGCTGCTAATCGGGAGCCTCCTATCCAGGGGCCCTCCCGTAGCAGCCCTCCTGCTTGCGTGAGCGCGTCCGCCCAATCCGGGACGTCGAACCGCTCGCCTACTATCCAGGGCACTATTCGCGGAAACCACGGGGTGCTCGGTTCGTATGGGGCCACAAGAACTAACCGACCCCCTGTGCGCTCGAACTTGACCACCAGGTCTAGGAGGCACCTGCGCGGGGGTAACGCGTAAAGCATCTCCTCGGACCATGGATCTAGTCCAAGCGCGTTGACCCCCAACGGCGCTAGGTCGGACGGGAGCATCGAGTACCAACGAGGGCACTTGTAATTGAGTTTCGATACGAACAGATCCACTTGAGCTACCCCGAACCTCTCCCAGATCATAGCCACTATGGCTGGGTTTAGGCTCCAATTGTCCGCATGCGGGCCGCCTCTCGAGAGGATGTCCGCTGCTTCGTTGTCCTTCCCAGGAACATGAAGCGCCCTGATTGATAGCGCGTTGCTGTTGACCCAAATCGAAATTTGCATGGCCAACTCTCTGCAACGCTTGGACTTCATACCGCCTTGGCGGTTGATGTAGGCCTTGGCCGTCATGCTGACTGTCATTATCAGTATGTGACGGCCTACGAGATCCTGAGCGAAATGCTGGATAGCCAGCCAAATCGTCTCCGTCTCGCGCGCGTTGATGTGGACCTTCTCCCCAGACGGCCACACTCCTCGCGCTGTTTTGTAGCCAAGGGGGCCCCCCAACCCGAGAGGGACGCATCCGTATAAATCGTTACCTCGGGTCCCCTGGGGCCCATAGGGACCCCAGACATGTCCACGCAGGCTCTGTTCCAGTGGTCTAGGTCCTGCGCTACCACGCACAGGACCAGGATAAGATGGTTGTTGTACCGGCGTTCGTTGCCGTATTTCAAGAAGTGAACTGCGAACCACAATTGCAGTCTCCTCATGAACAACAGACCTAAAGGAACAACTTGGTGAGCCGATGCCAGAAGGCCCAGCAGCCTCCTGATCATCCGATAAGTGACATATGTCCCCGGGACGAAATGTGCTAACGTGGTCCTGGTGGAATGCCATCTCTCTTGCGTAAGGGTTGCGCGCATGGATACCGTATCCAAACTCAGACCCAGATACGTTGCCTGGCACGAAGGCCATGGCGCTCTTCTTTATGTTGATAGTGAAACCCATGTACTCCATGAATTCCATCAACTCCTGAGTATGGAGTATTGCTTGTTCCGGCGACCGGGCCAACACCAACAGGTCGTCTAGGAACCATGCCAAGCGCATACCTTTGCGCATCAACACTCCGAGCGCTGCTTTCACACACCTTGTGAATGTCAGAGGAGAGAGGCGATATCCGAACGGGAGGCATGTGTACTGGTAACACTGACCCCGGTAACAGAACCGAAGATACTTTCTGTGTCTTTCCGCAATCGGACAATGATAGAAAGCATCTTTTAGGTCGACCGAAGTTAGCCAATCGGACTGTGTCACCATTGACAGCAGAACCGGTGTGCGTAGCATTTTGAAACTGACCTTCTCTACATACTTGTTGAAGGGTTTCAAATCTAGGATTGGGCGCATGCCCCCATCCTTCTTCGGGACCAGAAAGTAACGGCTGTAAAACCCGTCTTCTCTTTCTAGGGCAGGAACCACCGTGATTGCCCCTTTCGAGAGTAACTCTGTGAGTTCGTTGTCTAGGATTTGTGCTTCGGCCACCGACCCCGGTTCTGTATGCACTATTCCCAAGTACGGGGGTACAATACCGTTCTCGAAAGGATTTGGTGTCCGTGGGCTATCTGATCCAAAACAGAAGCCGACGGGACCAATTCCTTCCACCTGTGTAACATGCGTGACAGATGTCTCGTTGCCTCCTGTACCTTGCTGTTCAGGTAGCGTGCGTAAGTTGCGCGTAAAGGGTCTGGGGAAGCCCCGCCCGCCATGCCCTGCATCCATGGGGGGGCTTCGTCCTTGTAAAGGAGACCCAGATGGGGGAATTGGCGTTTTGAACCTTTCCAAATTACCATTTGACCCATCAGAGAGACTAAACATTGTCGCATCATAGTCCCCTCCCAGGGGCTCATTTGCGCTCATGTCATTATTATCCAATATTTCCAGCAGGGATTTATTACATTGTTATCATCATCTTTACCTAAAGATTCAGACAGACAATCAGACTTGCGTTTCAAACCTTTTAATACGCAATCACCATCATCACCAACATAAAAACTTTTATTCACATTCACAACCTTTGGAATAGAACAAGTAGACTGTGCATCAGAAACCAAAATAAAAGGCGCAGTGTTTAGCCCTGCGCACGCTGTGTCCCCTGAACAAGCGTCTATATCGCCGGAGACGGCTCTGGAATCAGTCTGTTGGTGTGGGTCGTAACATCCTGCCGAAACACGTCACTTGGCAGCTCCCTTCTTGGAAGAGTCTGTGCTGTCCGGCTTGGCCGCCTTGGCCGCTGGTTCTGTGGAAGACTGGGAGTTTGGACGTGAGCCCTGTCCACGCCCGCGCCCCGCTTTACCACCTCTTTTTGGATAAGTCTCTCTCCATTTCTGCTTGCGCGCAGGCTTGTCCCCCTGCCCTTTGCCCACCACGGGCTTAGGGGTAGGCGGGTTCTTCATCATCGGGAGAAGCTCCTTGTGCAAGGTTTCGCGCTCGGCCTGGGCGGCCTTGTATTTGCTGATAATGTCCGGGGTCGTTCCAAACAGGCCCTGGTTCCCTGCGCAGGAGTGGGCCATCCACTCCTTGCAGAATTCCTCTTTTACCCCGGCTGTCTCTAGCCAGAGACGTCTGCGCAAAAGGGTGGAGGCAGCTGCGCTAGAACCGCACTCTAGAGCGATGGAATACAGCAGCGATCCCAGAGAGTCAGCTATGCGTTCCATTTCCAAGATGTACTCACAACCTGCTTCGCTGGCCACTACGTCACCGAACTCGGCCCCGTCGATACCTGCTGTAGCGATGGCGGCTTTGCTTTGCTCGACGTTTGATAGGCTGCAGAGCTTGCGCATGTACGCTGTTATCATCCCAGCCGTTGAGACGAGTCCAGCTGCGCGTGTACTGGCGTGCCATGCATCACACGCATAACGATCCACCTGTTGGCCCCACTGCGAAGGGTGTTTGGGAGTATCGCGAGACCCCACCTTGGTGTTAGGGTTGAACGATAAAACGTCCCTCTCTGGTTGCAGAATTTTCCAGTCTTTGTAGTTCAGGTTCCTAACCTCGACTGCTAATACGTCAACCCCCTTCTGACTGAACTTTGAGGACGATTTAAGTAGCGGATCCGCCTCCACCCGCTTAAACGCTCGTTCGATGTGAGGATAAGGTGGTAGAGTGGAGTCCCTGACCCTCTCTGCCATTCGTGGAAAATCGGCTACCACCGGATCTTGAGGATTGCCCAGCTCGGTAACGATGTCGGCAGACTTGACCGCTCGCGCGAACAGATCGCGGAAACTGGCGAGGAATATTTCGGACCCACGTTGCATGGCGTCGCCATCTTTGTTTGGTTGAGACGAACTTGGCTGGTCGTCTTCCACGCCCTGATCGTCTACTTCCTCAGGCAGTGAATCCTCGGGTTCCGCACCCGCCGAATAACATGCCACGGATTCACCAGGGAGAGATAGGATCTCATTGGTCCAGTCCTCTCTAACTACCCCGGATGGTGGGATAGCCTCTGGCTCCGGAGGGATGCTAATGCTAGCCGCCGTCCCGTGACTGTAGCTAGGAAGCATCGGAGGGGTGTTGCTAGCCTCCGCCCCATGGCTATAGCTAGGTAGCACCATGCTAGCCGCCTCGTTAGCAGGTGCGAAGGGATCTGCAAGTCCCCATCTTTGACGGTACAGGGCAGCCCACCTTTGGCGCCCCGATCCTCTGATGGTTTTACAGAAATTGCAGTCGATCTCATTACGGTCTACATCCCTCAAGTAGCCCGTGTAGTGAACATGCGGGATATGGGAGACACAGTCCGGATGGGGGTCCCATTGGAGCGTCGCCGGTTTAACACACCCGCACCAAGCGTAGAATCCGGCCACATCGACTGGATTAACGAACATCTTGGCGATAAAAGGTAAGCTAACTATAAGTTAGTATCTAATATACCAGTATATCACTAGATTACTTGCGTATTTGCAGTTTTACTCTTAATCCCAGCGAGAGAGAAACAGCCATCGACCGATCTCATTTAGTTGGAGATGGAAAGAGGAACAGCGCTTCCGGTGGGCGTGCCAATACGGGGTCGGTGGGAGGACATATGACCACAGGGGGTCATATTGTCCGGGATTGGCACGGGGAATGCACCTCCATCGTTTTTCTTTTTTCCAGCGAGCTATTGTGGATGATGTCAAAATGCAATAACCCTCTCAGCCATTTTGGAGTACGTGAAATGTAACGATAGGTTGTTTGTATGCAAGGTATGGCAACTGCACATTTATAGTAAAAAATAAAATTACACAGTTCTTTTACTATACATCTAAAAAAATAAATGATTAAACATTATTTTATTATGGTTTATTTAATTATGCTGTTATAAAATAAAAGATGTGTGACATGAGATGTGTCAATGGCCATTTCTTATCGCCGAGCCAATTTTCATGCATGCAACTTTGGTCTTTTAGTCTGCTGACACACACACACACACACACACACACACATAAATATATATATATATATATATATATATATATATATATATATATATATATATATATATATATATATATATATATATATATATATATCGTAACGACCACGGATGCATAGACTCACTCGCCTTTGGCTAACGGGTCGGACCCTTTAGTCGACTGATTAATGTAGTTGCCTGTGGTGCGGGAGATCTGGGTTCCTGTCCAGGCTGCCCCCTGAGTTCACTACAGTATATATATATATATATATATATATGCGCACATACAGTTAGGTCCATAAGTATTTGGACAGTGACACAATATTTGTAATTTTGCCCTGTACACCACCACAGTGGATTTTTTTTAATATAAATTTATTTCTGATTTTTCCCTTTTTCTCCCAATTTGTGGCCAATTGATCCCTATTTTAGTTCAAACACCCACCCTCGTACTGCATGCGTTCGCCAACTGCGTCTCTCCGGCTGGCAGTCTCGAAGGAGACGCCTCCCCACTTTCGTGACAAGGCGACTCCAGGCCGAACCACTGTTTTTTCGGACACACACAGAGACGCAGTCATGTGACGAACACAAGCCGACTCTGCCCCCCTCCCGATGACGGCGTTGCCAATTATTGCTGCTTCATCGAATCCGGCCATAGTCGGATCTGACGAGACCGGGGCGCGAACCCCGGTCCCCAGTGGGCAACTGCATCGACACAAAGCCGATGCTTAGACCGCTACACCACCGCGGACCCAGGAACCACCACAGTGGATTTGACATGAAGTATTTGAGATTTGATTGAAGAGTAGACTTTCAGCTTTAATTTAAGGGGTTGGATAAAAATATGGCATTAACTGTTCAGGAATTACAGCCATGGATATACAGGGTCACCCCACTTTCAGAGGCTCAAAAGTAATTGGACAAACAAACATAACTATGATTATAACCATTATATTTAATATTTGGAGGAAAATCCTTTGCAGGCAATGACTGTCTGAAGTCTGGAACCTATCGACATCTTCAAATTCTTGAGTTTCCTCCTTTGAAATGCTCTGCCGAGACTTAATGGCAGCTGCCTTCAGTTGCTGGTTGTTTGTGGGTCTTTTGGCCGTTAGTTTGATCTTCAGCAAGTGAAAAAAGCATGTTGAGGTCAGGTGACTGACTTGGTCACTGATGAATATTCCACTTTTCTGCCTTGAGAGACTCCTGGGTTGCTTTCTCAGCTTGTTTTGTGTCATTATCCATCTGCAGTGTGACACGCTGTCCTCTCAGTGTTGTGACATTTGGCTAAATCTGAACAAATGGTATGTCCATATAAACATCACAATCCATTCTGCTACTTCTGTCAGTAGTCACATCATCAATAAACACCACTGACCAAGTTCCACTGGCAACCATACATGCCCATTTCATAACACTACCTCCACCATGTTTGACAGATGATTTGGTATGCTGAGAATCATGAGCTGTTCCTTTTGTTCTCCACACTTTTCCTCTTCCCATCCTTCTGGTACAAGTTAATCGTTGCTTCATCTGTCCAAAGAACCTTGGTCCAGAACTGGGCAGGTTGTTAGATGTTTTTAAACACAGTCTAATCTGGCCTTCCTGTTCTTACGTGACACCAGTGGTTTTCACCTTGTCGTAAACCCCCTCTATTTATTTTCATGCAGGCGTCTCTTGATTGTAGACTTGGGCAATAATACCCCTACCTCTCAAGAGTGTTTGTGACTTCACTAGATGTTGTGAATGTGTTTGTCTTTAGTAGGGAAAGAATTCTGCGATCATCCACCGTAGCTGTGTTCTGTGGTCTTCCAAGCCTTTTGGTGTTGCTGAGCTTGCCAGTGCATGCTTTCTTTTTAAGAATGTACCAAAATGTTGATGTGGCCACTCCTCAAGTGTTTACTATCCATCTGATAGATTTCCTTTGCTTGTTCAGCCTAATGATGGCCTCCATCACTTGTATTGACACCTCTGTGGACTTCATGTTGAGAGTTCCGATGAACAGCTACCATATGCAAATGTAAATACTTGGAATGAAGTCCAGACCTGTATCTGCTTAATTTGTCATGTACTAATGATGGAAAAGGTCTTACTTGCCCATCAAAGCATTTGTTAGTCAAGTGTCCAATTACTTTTGATCCTCTGAAAATGGGGTGACCATGTATAAATCTGGCTGTAATAATATGCAATATTTTTGTCCAACCCCTTAAATTAAAGCTGAAAGTCCACACTTCAATCACATATTGGTTACCTCATTTCACATCCACTGTGGTGGTGTACAGGGGCAAAATTACAAATATTGTGTCACTGTCCAAATATTCATGGACCTAACTGTGTGTACGACATGACAGCACTTCTGTCTCACTCCGCATCCCTGTAGGATGCCTTTTATACATAGAGCAAACTAGGGCACCCGTAACTCTAGTTATTTCTATCGATTCAACACTCTCTATTTTTAATGTAACTTTAAATTTAACTCTTTATTTTTATATTATATATCTGTACTTATTGGTCAAATGTCATTGACTGTTGACTAATGAAATGTAAGCTACTAAAAGGTGCTGTTGCATGTACTCTGTTGGTTAATCAATTCCTGACTCCTAACCCCTCACTCAACATTATGTGAAATATTTTGTCTTCAGCTAGGGATGGGACGTTTACCATTTTTCTCAATATATCGTGATAACATTCCTGATTAGTTATCATACCGTGTCAAATTTTCATAATCTCATTTACCGTGGTAAAACATAATCTAGGTTGCCGCGCATGCGCAGCGTGCCATGTTGCTAGTTGAACACGCTACACTGACTAGCTGCTTTTATTCCTAAACAACGCTGGTAGCGCTGCTCCAATTTTTCACCCGCCTAAACAGACAAAATCTAAAGTCTGGGCGTATTTGGTTATTTTGAAAATTGTGAGGCGAAGCTGATAGAAGATGACCCCTCCATCTGCCGAACAGGGGAAGAACACCTCCCACATGTTTAACAATCTCCGCCAGCACCACCCTTCACTTACAGCGAGTTTAGGGTGAGTTAGCTTTTAATGTTACTTCATGCACATGAGGATTTGAGAATGAGGAAATGACAGTTTTCCTGTCTAACTTGATGATAGTTTGTCAATATATTCAAATAGAAACTTAAAATGCTACGTGCTCTACACTAGTGAACATGTTGAAATTGAATTAATAAAAATAATAATAAAAAAATAGTGAACACGTCAACTGCACGTGCGTTGTCGTGCTGCACGCTCACTGCACGTGACCTGGCGTGCAGCGTGTTCGGTCCAGCGGTCGTGGAATCGTCTCTGTGCATAACTGCAGTCCACTGACTTCCGGTTTCTACTGCAGCGGTCATACAAGTTTCCTGTTTGTTGGCGTGTGCTATTGACAATGGCATATTTTTGGCGATGCCTCCAAGATTTACCATGAATAAATGTCAACCACATGCACACAACTGTCCACAAACTTTCACCTGCACCTACCAGCAAACGGGTGAAAAGTTTCAAGTTGTACATATCAAGTTACGTCCACAATTCCATCCATCCGTCCGCTCATCCTCATAATTGTGGACGTAACTTGATATGTACAACTTGAAACTTTTCACCCATGTGCTGGTAGGTGCAGGTGAAAGTTTGTGGACAGTTGTGTGCATGTCGTTGATGTTTATCCATGGTAAATCTTGCAGGCATCGCCAAAAATATGTCATTGTCAATAGCACACGCCGACAAACAGGAAACTGGTATGACCGCTGCAGTAGAAACCGGAAGTCAGTGGACTACAGTTATGTAATGAGTGGATTGGTTGAAAAGTAACGTTGTTCCAACAAGATACACGCTGTTGGTATTGTCACCTTTTCATCAAAGGTCAATGTAATTACTGTATAACAAACCCACAAAAGATCATAGACTCTGTCCACAATAACAACAATGATATCAGTGTTTATTGGCTCTTTTTTGAACACATTTTAACAATACCGTGATAATACTGAAAACTGTGATAACTGTGGTCATGATAACCGTGACATGATACTGTCCCATCCCTGTCTTCAACTTGTTTTCTCTTTTATTGAAACTGGTACACTGCATGTAATTTAGTCACAAATACTTTTTACCTACAGAGTATTTTCCTTGCATCATTTTTGCTCATTAGCTCATTTTCCTATAAAACTTACTTTCCTTTGTTATCCTGTATTGTGAGTGATGAGTATTTAAACTGCAGTACATTATCCTGTTTTGTGAGTGATGAGTATTTATACTGCAGTATGTAGCTGGCAGTATCTTTTAAACCGTGTCAACCTGGCTGGGTAATGACGTTGGGATCAATCTTGGGGCTTTTAAAATGGCTCTGAGCAAACTGCAGCAGTTTCACATGCCTGAACAGATGATTAACTGGGACCCTGCAGGTACTGCTGGACAGAGGAGTGACGGGTAAAGGTGTGACAGGAATGCAGACAGCAAACACCTGTCAGCAGTGTGACAGCCAAGACAACAACTCTTGCAGTGACAACAGTGTACTTCTTTCGGCAGCTGAACAAAATTGTCCCTTCAGACCAGTGATCGTTTTAAAATATTTTGAAGAGCAAACTGGTCACAACCAATTCATTAACTTGTAAATCCTGATAGTGCCGTACCGTGAACAAGGATTTTGTTAAAAGCACAATAAAGTGCATTGATCTGTTAATCCCTTTTGGTCTGGACATGTCATGGTCCTGGTCTGGTATCCAGTCTGAGTCAAATGCAAGATTTATGTGGATCATATAAACTAACTGCACTGTTGACTCCACGTTGCTTTGTGCATAATGAGCAGGTCACATTAATTATGATTTAAGATGACAAATTCTGCTTTCTTCCACAGAATGGTTGGTCACTTATTTTCCAATGCTTAAAATTATTAATTCAACAAAAATGGTACAAATTAAGAATGTATTAGATTATTATAACAAATATTTATACACGCTATACTTCTAGTTGGATAATAGCAGTAGCTATACATTAGTTGTATGTATGAGCTATTGACAATTTAGCTCTTGCTATACAGGCAATATTTATTTTAAAGCAATATTTAAATTAAATTTTAATTTTTTAACATTTTTTAAATTTATTTTAAATTAAATTGAAGGCAATATTTATATTAAAACTTATATGAATGTGCCCTCCCAATGCAGAAGTGTTTTTCATATAAAACAGCTGTTTGTTTTTTTTTTACCTGCCACAGTTATGTGTAGTTACACAAAATCACAGCGCTTGACTGGTATTAATTCTTCCACCCTAAATGTGCATTTTCACATAATGAAAATACAGTCATTAAGCAATTAAATAACATTATCTTTCAGGCTTCTTAGGTTAAAATGTCATCAATTTTAGTGGGAAAAGAACTTTCCAGGATGGTACGAGTTGGTGTCAGATTATGTATTATTATTTATCATCTGTTGCTAACCACAGGGCCACTGTGCTGCTTAAAGCATCAGACTGTCTCTTACCAGAGTGAAGGATGATGCCGCTGTCGGTGTCGCTGATCTCTCCAGTGCCCTCCATGTCATCAGCTCCACTCCTCGCTGTTCATTTGTGGAGACAAAGGATAATGTCAAGGTTTACCATGCCTTAAGAAGTACACATTCAGCTTTCAACCTGCTCCAACACAGCTGTATTTCAACTTTCCCATTAAAAAGGGTGAAAAAGTTTTCCTCTTCTCGGCTCATTTGAGTTGTTGCATCATTACTTAGTCTTTCTTGTTAGAAAACAAGTGTTGCTGCACTCTCTTGTATGACTGACTACACCCCTCAGACTGAGCCTGAGATCCTCCCTGCACAAGCATCAGTCTGACATGACCGCTTCTGGGTACTCCCCCTCTCTTAGGGAGCGTTGACACTCATTCCAGAAAGACATGCCTTCTGCTGCAGGAAGTGTTCTGTTTCTGCTGTGTTTACTGTGCAGCTCTGGCCAGTTCACACCACCGACCGTACCAGGACTTGCCCTCCTTACATCAAACACTCAGCATGTAACAGGTCCAAGGCTGGATTATTTTAACACATACATGTTATAGACAAAGACTTCAATTGTGTCACTTTGATAACATTGGTAATGTACAAAAACGTAATCATTGATGTGCTGATGCAGCATTTTACGTATATTCAACACAGTAATAACCATCTGATCCTGATCTCACAGCCGCAAACTAATTCCTCAAAGTGTTTGGGGATAGGCAATGCTGCAGTTGGCTTTCTCCTTCAGATTGACTAAATAATTAATGAACAAGATAAAAGCTACAAAGGAGTATTAACCCTAACATCCATGTCTTTTTGATGGTGGGAGGAACCCGGAGGAAACCCACGCAGACAACATGCAAACTCCACACAGAAAGGACCTGGGACGGCCTGGGGTTTGAACCCAGGACCTTCTTGCTGTGAGGCAACAGTGCTGACCACTGGGCCACCGTGCCGCCAAGTATTGGAAAGTTCTTAGGATGGTGACCTGTTGCATAAATGACTCAGGTGTTACACGCTACCGTGAGGCATCGCCTTGATCCTAGGGTCTGATTAAGCTGTCTTTGGTACGCTGAGTCTGGGGAGTTTCCTGTGACTGCCTGTCTGTGACTGCCTGTCTGTGACTGCCTGTCTGTGACTTCCTGATGTCATCTTCACTCTTATCTCTGCACTGGTAATAACTGACTGTAAGCAGTGCATGAGCCACACATCTAGCTCATGCAACATGAAATGTGAATCAGCTAGTCTGACTATTAACTTTTTTTTTTAATCCTGCTCTTTTTTATTATTAACTTATCGATGAATAATTGATTATTAACTAAGTAAAGACAGGGAATGGGATGTTAGTTCCATTCTACTACTGACTGGATGGACTGTACGACAGACTAACTTAAATTGACGGTAGATTGGTGTATGTCATCAGTCTTTATTGCTTTCAGCCATTTACAATTTACGAGACTTGGATGAGGGGAAATGATAAACCACTAGCCTGGTATTATAATCTCAATGACCCTTCTTCAACACAGCTAGTGTAGAGCTCTTCATACCTCCCATTCACACAAATCTAGCCAATGTGTTGGCCAGAACTGTGGTCTTTTCACCAAACCAAACAAATAGATTCTCTTCTGCCCTCCTTGAGGACATTTGCTGCCACAGCCTGTACCTCAAAATAAAAGTTTTTCCTTTGGAGAAAAAAGGTACATGAATTACCAGTGGGCTAACTTTTATGGAGATGGTTTCAAGTTGTATAAAATGCAATACTTAAACTAACAGAGAATATTGTAATTATGTTGACTGCTGCTTGTGTGTGTTTGTGTATGGTCTGTGTAGATTGTGAAATTGAATTGTCCTTCTGGGATAAATAAAGTTGTCTGAATCCGTTTACTTTTTTGCCATCTTGGTTCTCTCTCTCTTCCAAAAGGGAAGAGAGACATACAAACTAGTAAAGCGGAGTGAACATCTAGTAAAGGTGTCACACTCCAGCATGTGTTTTGTGTGCTCATGTCACAAGACAGACATGTGAGTCAGTCAAATGTCTGACTGGGAATCCAAATAAAACCATAAAAAACCCTGACATCATTCACAAACCAACTGAGACATGTACCTACATAGAATGTATCAAACAACATGTAGCTTAAAAGGCAGCACAAAAGGCATTTTTCTGATGAAAACTGTTGCCCAAGTTTATTGTCCCTTTTGGACAATGTGTAACAATGTGTAGCAATGTGACTACTAACACATGTACCAATTGACTATTAACATGTAACAATGTTGGCTATTAACACATGTAACAATGTGACTATTAACACAGCAACAGATGATGCATTGATCCTTAGTAGTTAGTGTAGAGGAGTACTGTGGCAACAGAGTACTAGAATGTACAGTAAAAAACATACAGGGAAACATTTGTTGTAAGAACAACATACATAACAAACTGCACTTACATTAAAGGAAACTTCACACAGAAAAAGTCAGTCCATTACGCAAAAAGCGTCCCTTACAAATCCTGACTTGAATGGAACACAGAGCCTGGGAAGGTGAAGGACTCGCCCACTTGAGGAGTGGCAACACACAGCGGGCTGAACACTGGGGTTAGGATCATATATCTCAGCTCTTGTGTTCATGTGTCAGGCAGTGTCAACACTAACAGAGATAATACCAAACTGCACTTAACTTAAGGCTCTTATCGGTCTGTATCCTGAATACTGGGAGGTAGCAGCAAATGATAAGACCGAAACTTGTACCCTATTACCTAGTGCAGCATTGTTGGACGTTAAGAAAACAGTACAGGCACAATCCTTGGCAAATAGCATGACTCAAGAAATATCTGAAGATCAGAATGACGTTGATGAACAAAGACTCAAAAGGTGATCGTTGTATTAGTCTCATCCATTTACTACATACCACATTGGAGTTAATATCAGGTCTTGCACTGCCCTGTGCTTCAACAATAACAGATGATACTCCTGTAACTCATGTGGCAGCTGCTCTGCCCATCAGCGGTCCAACCTTTCAGTGCGTACCAACTACCATCTCCTGGCTGTTTAAAAGATAATTAAAAATACTTAATCGATAAACCAAATGTCAGCATTTACTAAGCCTAATAAAGAATATCTTACACATAAAATGTTTAGCCTCCAGACAGCTTTTTCACCATTTGTCCTCCAACGTTGCAGATACAGAACCGTAAAGCCTCGTCTAAGACTTACCGTTCTTGTTTCCACAGAAAAGAGGGAAACATATGGTGGTCCGACAGATTGCATGATTTACAGGGGCTGAGTTAGCACCTGTTCTGCAACTGCATGGCTCACATTCAGTCTGAATCCTAATATTAATTGTGGCTTTCCAGGAATGCCTGTGCTTGGGCACAATGTGCTAAGTCCAAAAATTCCAAGACATGTACGTGTCAGATCTCAGATGACATGGCATCAACTACCAAATAGGCCAATATCCAGTCCTTAGGCTTGGCACCACAGGGATGAGTAGTTCCAATGAGCAAATACCAGTGGGGGCAGAAAAATGCTCTTAAGGATGTTTGGCTTCAGAGAGATCGTATAAATAACTGATCTCTACATTTCTGCACTTTACTAGGAATAGGGCCCGACTGATGTATCAGAGCATGGATAAAATCGGACGATATTTGTCTTACAGATATACAGTG
Source organism: Lampris megalopsis (assembly GCA_022114975.2). Taxonomy (NCBI): domain Eukaryota; kingdom Metazoa; phylum Chordata; class Actinopteri; order Lampriformes; family Lampridae; genus Lampris; species Lampris megalopsis. Next base: position 6,738,550 of record JAJHIY020000431.1, read on the forward strand.
CATCCGGAAAGTATTCACACCCCTTCACTTTCCCCACATTTTGTTATGTTACAGCCTTATTCCAAAATGGATTAAATTCCTTTTTTTTTCTCATCAATCTACATACAATACCCCATAATGACAAAGTGAAAAAGGTTTTGTAGAATTTTTTGCTAATTGATTAAAAATAAAAAACTGAAATATTGCATGTACATAAGTATTCACACCCTTTACTCAGTACTTGGTTGAGGCACCCTTGGCAGTGATTACAGCCTCAAGTCTTCTTGGGTATGAAGCTACAAGCTTGGCACACCTATATTTGGGGTATTTCTCCCATTCTTCTCTGCAGATCCTCTTGAGCTCTGTAAGGTTAGATGGGGAGCGTCGCTGCACAGCTATTTTCAGGTCTTTCCAGAGATGTTCAATGGGGTTCAAGTCTGGGCTCTGGCTGGGCCAATCAAGGACATTCACAGACTTGTCCTGAAGTCACTCCTTCATTGTCTTGGCTGTGTGCTTAGGGTCGTTGTCGTGTTGAACAGTAAACCTTCGCCCCAGTCTGAGGTCCTGAGCGCTCTGGAGCAGGTTTTCATCAAGGATCTCTCTGTACTTTGCTCCATTCATCTTTCCCTCGATCCTGACTAGTCTCCCAGTTCCTGCCGCTGAAGAACATCCCCACAGCATGATGCTGCCACCACCATGCTTCACTGTAGGGATGGTATTAGCAAGGTGATGAGAGGTGCCTGGTTTCCTCCAGACGTGATGTTTGGCATTCAGGCCAAAGAGTTCAATCTTGGTTTCATCAGACCAGAGAATCTTGTTTCTCATGGTCTGAGAGTCCTTTAGGTGTTTTCTGGCAACCTCCAAGTGGGCTGTCATGTGCCTTTTACTGAGCAGAGGCTTCCGTCTGGCCACTCTACCAGCACTCTACCATTTCTGCAGCACTCTGGTGGAGTGCTGCAGAGATGGTTGTCCTTCTGGAAGGTTCTCCCATCTCCACTGAGGAACGCTGGAGCTCTGTCAGAGTGACCATTGGGTTCTTGGTCACCTCCCTGACCAAGGCCCTTCTCCCCCGATTGCTCAGTTTGGCTGGGCGGCCAGCTCTAGGAAGAGTCCTGGTGGATCCAAACTTCTTCCATTTACGAATGATGGAGACCACTGTGCTCTTTGGGACCTTCAAAGTTGTAGAAATGTTTTTGTACCCTTCCCCAGATCTGTGCCTCGATACAATCCTGTCTCGGAGGTCCACAGACAATTCCTTTGACTTCATGGCTTGGTTTCTGCTCTGACATGCACTGTCAACAGTGGGACCTTATATAGACAGGTGTGTCTCTTTCCAAATCATGTCCAAGCAATTGAATTTACTACAGGTGGACTCCAATCAAGATGTAGAAACATCTCAAGGATGATCAGTGGAAACAGGATGAACCTGAGCTCAATTTTGAGTGTCATAGCAAAGGGTGTGAATACTTATGTACATGCAATATTTCAGTTTTTTATTTTTAATAAATTTGCAAAAATTTCTACAAAACCTTTTTCACTTTGTCATTATGGGGTATTGTGTGTAGATTGATGAGAAAAAAAGGAATCTAATCCATTTTGGAATAAGGCTGTAACATAACAAAATGTGGGGAAAGTGAAGGGGTGTGAATACTTTCCGGATGCACTGTACCTGTATCTGTGTAGGCCTATACATTTGTTAAGCGTTGAGAAACTTCCTGGCACGATGTATTTTCTCCACCAGAGGCTGACTCTCCAGACTCAAAGAATGCGAGATCAACACAGGAAATCTTATCACCGTTGTGGCATCAGCGAACTCAAGTCTAAGATATTGTGATGACAATGTGGTGATTCTAGGGCTGGGCAATATATCGAATATACTTGATGTATCTCGGCTTGTTCTCTGTGGGTTGTAGAAAATGACTATATCGTGAATATTCGAGTATACATTCAATTGTCAAGCAGTTGCTTTTAGTCGCGAGCATTGAACTACAGGTTTTTCTCACTCTTTCTCATCTCTCCGCACAGAGAGATAAAACAAGCGCACCTAGTTACGTACATCACATTCTGTCTTGCGTGTGTAGCATGGTTAAAAACGTCATAACCAAAATATATTGTATAATTACACAAAGTATCACCACATGATTATTATTATTATCATTATTATTTTCATTGCTAACATTGTTATTTTATTTTATTATATCATCAGGAAACGCTTATAGTAGCCCCTCCCTGTTGTGACACCATTTCCTGTTAGTAGCCCCTCCCGGTTCGATGCCATTTCCTGTTAGTAGCCCAAAACGTATGTTCCCCCTGACCTCTGTCTCTTTCCCGCTTTGGACATGTAGAAAGAGGTATGTGTTTATTTTTGTCTGCCCCTGTAATTTATTTTATCCATTCCTAATGTGTCTTATGTCTAATGTGGGTCCCAATTCTTGCGTAGGCTACAGCAGGAGCTGATCTGAAGTTTCCTGAAACCTGTCCTGTTTTGTTTATATGCGACAGAATACAGATCCCATGCATGAGAGAAGTTGTCCTGTCTTTCCTACACAACGCAATGAAAAAGTACACCGGTCACACGTGCAATTCCAGGAGGGGTTTGAGAGCCTTGTGCACTGACTCGAGGACTTCCATGTCTTTCCAGGTAAGAACGAGATGCCGGGTTTTCTTGTCTGCTGCTAAGACTTGATATGTCATATTAGTAATATCATGCATAAAAGGCACTTTATTTGTTTTGAAATGACATGATGTTTATGCCACCTCTTAATAACTGTTTAATAAATACAGTTTTGATAAATTTGTTTAGGCATGAATGTTTAAAATCAGCATATATTAATGCAGTATGAACAAGAATGTTTTAATGTAGACACGTAGAATCATCATACTGGCATGGTTGTATGCATCAAAGTGTTAATTCAAGGCTAAGGCAAAAAAAATCGAGATATATATCGTGTATCGTGACATGGCCTAAAAATATCGGGATATTAGTAAAAGGCCATATTGCCCAGCCCTAGGTGATTCTTTTGAACAGACAATATTACAGTACAACAGTGTTGTGATGCACAGTGTGTTGCCAGTTTATTAGGTACACCTATCTAGTAGTGTGTTGCACCTCCTTTGGCCTTCAGAACAGCAAGAATTTGTCGGCATGGATTCTATAAGATACTGGATGCATTGTACATGAATTTTATACCATGCTGAAATGACTGCGTGATACACTTGCTGTACAGTCTTGCTGCTTGGACAGTCTTGCTGCAGTTTATTAGGTACACCTATCTAGTAGCGTGCTGCACCTCCTTTGGCCTTCAGAACAGCAAGCGCCTTTTCCACCTGATCCCAAAGATGCCCGATAGAGTTAAAATTGAGGACACACCTTGCAGCATTTAACATGCCACATTCATCAAGGTTACTCGTTTAGTCCTTTACAACATTTAACTGAACAATAACTAATGTTAGAAATGGTGGTCTGCCTGATGTAACAGGTAAATCAAATCAAATCAATTTTATTTGTATAGCCCAATATCACAAATTACAAATTTGCCTCAGTGGGCTTAACAGCAACACAACATCCTGTCCTTAGACAGGATGTTGTGTTGTATTGAGAATTTTAGTTTGATGTAAAAGGCAGCAAGTTATAGACTTAATGCAACTGATTTTTTCGAACTACAAACAAATTGTAGTGATCATTGTCACTTGTGTGCATCAGGTAAACTGCACCCTTGAAAAAAGGTTGTTGCAGAGATACCAAAGGTACAAAGGGGTAGTAGTACCTGCCACCCGACTGACGGATGAGATGCTGTGGGTGAACAACTACCTAACCCTAACCAATGAGGCAACAAGTACCACGCCTCTGTACTTTCACTCTGTGGGATCTAGTAACAACCTTAAGAAAAATGGCCTCCTCAGACCAAAGCTAACGCAGGCAGTCTAATGTAAATCAAACTTCAACAAACTATATCACAACTAGGGCTGTCCCAAATGCCAGTTTTTTGGGCTCCAGAGCTTCGGTAGTAATCAAAAGCAAATATTCAGAGTGTCGGCTGGGGACTTAGAAAGGACTCAGCCAGACATTTCTCTGTTCTCGGCTGAGATGGATGGCACAGCGCTACAACATGTTTCTCTTAGCTTAAATAAAGGCATTAATTGTTAAGGATTCTGTTGTTCTACAGTATTGTTGGTACAAAATGCAGAATGCACCATACTATCGTCATTCTCTGCCATCAACTGTTCATTTTGTCCACTTAACTATATTACTGAAAGTATGATGTGCACGAAAGGGGTTTAGCACAATATATTCCAGGACTCCACAGTTACAGAAGGCATTCTGTGCATGAAATCCTAGACAGGATGCCTTTTAGTTCAACCAGCATTTGCTTTAGTGTACAGAATTATTCCTGTGTTATTTCCTGACACAAAATTCATTCTGTAAATGAGCATAATTGATTTTGTCGTCTGCGAAAAACTGATGTCTACAAAAGTTCAAGCAGCCTTTGCTTTCATGCACAGAAAGCCTTCTGTAACAGCAGAGTCCTGGAATATTAAATCCCTTTCATGCACATCATACTTTCAGTAATATAGTAAAACAGTTAAAAGGACAAAATGAACATTCGATGGCACAGAATGATGACAGTATAGCACATTCTGCATTTGTTTGCCACAAAAGCGTAAATACTTGCCTAGGATACCTATTACGTGGACAGAATTTTTTCCTCTCCCTACTTCTCCCCAATTGTATCCAGCCAATTACCCCACTCTTCCAAGCTGTCCCGGGCGCTGCTCCCTCTGCTGATCCGGGGAGGGCTGCAGGCTACCACGTGTCTCCTCCGATACATGTGGAGTCGCCAGCCGCTTCTTTTCACCTGACAGTGAAGAGTTTTGCCAGGAGGACATAACGTTACTCCCCCCAGTTCACCCCTCCCCCGAACAGGCACCCCGACTGACCAGAGGAGGCGCCTGTGCAGCGACCAGGACACATACCCACATCCGGCTTCCCACCCGCAGACACGGCAAATTGTGTCTGTAGGGATGCCCGACCAAGCCGGAGGCAACACGGGGATTCGAACCACTGATCCTGTGTTGGTAGGCAACAGAATAGACCACAATGCTACCCGGACGCCCAGACAGAATTAACTTTAAGAAGAAGAAAGCCACTGTCATGTATTGCGTTTGGATTTGACACCTGTGGGTACCCGTAAGGAGTGATGTCATACCCGGAAATGTAACGAGAATTCACCCAGTAACGTGTTGAAATGCGAGTATGCGTTTGTCGTTTGTTTTGATTCAATTCAGTGAATATTGTGAAGGTATAATTTCAAGTATTAAGACATAAACACAACAATGGCGACGAGGATATCGCGACCATATCCGCTGTAACTGGCGGTGATTAGGTTTGAAGTGTTAACGTGGAGAAATCCGGGATTCAGAACTTCGCCTGCTTTGGTGAACCAGCCACGCTTGGTCCCAGATGGACAAGATGGTTGACGTCGTTCGCACTCTACGCTGATGGCAAAGGACTCGTTTTAACTAACGACGCTCCGGGCGCCATGAAGCAGAGAAGAAGGGCTCTGCTCTCACACCTTGCCGGACCAGAAGTACAAGACCTCTTCTCAACGTTAGCCAACACAGGGGAGGTGACGGGTTATGCGGCGGCGGTCCGCGCTTTGAATCAGTACTTTGTACCCCAAGTTAATGCAGCATTTGCTCGGCGAACGTTTCACAAGTCCTCTCAGAACCCTGGTGAGATCATACAGCAGCTCACTACCCGCCTACGACAGCCTGCCAGAGGTTGTGACTTTGGGGGGGATGCTGATGATCAGATAAGGGACGCTATCCTGAGCAGGTGTACTTCGATGTAGGTGAGAAGGAAGCTGTTGGAGGGAGGGCCAGCAGGTTTAACACTCTCCCGCACATTGCGGCTAGTAGCCTCGCAGTGCGAGAAGGTGGAGGAACAGCCGTCAGCCATGTCGGGCGCGAGGAAGGCGGAAACAGAGACTGTCCATCATGTCGCACAAAAAGGAGGGAGACACGTGAAACATTCCAGAGGGAAGCCGACAACCAAAAGCGATCAAAATGAAAGGAAGTGTTACAGATGTGGACATACAGACCACCTGGGCAGGGACCCGAAATGCCCCGCACGCGGATAGACGTGTCATAAGTGCAGCGGAAGGACCACTATTCAGCAGGATGTCGCACCAAGCCTAAAGGTGCCAAACAACGTGTGAGTAATGTTGAGGAACACGGTGACTATGCATTTGTTGTTAAAGAGAATAACACAACTGAGAGACTTACCTAAAATCACCATGTATAAAGTGTCATTCATACATTTCCAAGACAGAGAGAAAGCTGTTCTCTTATGGCGCTATAGCCAACCATTATCTGTTAAAGGTGCATGCTCGTGTGATTGCAGTCGGAAATAAAACTGAGCAGGCAGAGTTCATTGTGGTTAATGGCATAGGAGAGGCATTGCTAGGAAAGGAGACAGCCATGAGACTTGGAGTTTTGAAAATAGGAGTCGATGCTGCAGCTGTATTGAACATAAAACAGTCACTTGAACAGCAGTATCCAGAGCTATTCCAAGGGGTTGGAAAACTGAACTCCAAGCAGGTTAGCTTACACATCAACCCAGACATGAAGCCTGTCACCCAGCCTCTTAGGCGCATACCATTCAACCTCAGGGAGGCAGTAGAGGCCAAAATAAAGCAATTAATGGACATGGACATTATTGAACCTGTAGATGGCCTCACCCCATGGGTAAACCCTGTGGTTATCGTACCAAAAGCTGACAATGATGTGAGACTATGTTTGGACATGAGACGGGCAAACCAGGCTATAGAGAGGGAGCGGTATCCTATTCCCACGGTTGATTAGATACTCTAAGGCATGAATGGCTCAACAGTGTTTAGCAAGCTAGACCTAAAATTGGGATACCATCAGTTGGATCTGAGCCCTGAGTCACGTAGAATCACGACCTTTGCCGTACACAACGGAGTGTACCGATATAAACGGCTGATATTCGGTGTGTGCTCAGCCAGCGAGCAATACCAGCACGAGGTAGCTAATGCACTAGTAGGGATAGATGGTGTCGAAAATATATCCGATGACATCATCGTGCACGCACACGACCAGGGGACACACGACAGACTGATGGAAAGAGGCCTGACTCTAAACCCAGACAAATGCCAGTTTAACATGGACAGGTTAGTTTTCATGGGCATCTTGTTGTCTGAGAAGGGCATTGGACCGACGGAAGAGAGAGTGCGAGCAGTGGTGGAAGTGAGGAGCTTCCTCGGACTAGTCGGATACAGCAGCATGTTCATCCCACAGTTTGCAACCCTATCGGAGCCGCTGTGATGTCTGACGAGAAAGGATACCCCATTCGAGTTCGGAGCAGAGAGAAGCATTCAGTACACTAAAGAATGAACTGGCAAGAGCTGGCACTTTAGCATACTGTAGTGAATTCGGGGGACAACGCAACCACAGGAACTGCCGTGGCCAGGAAGCGAACCCGTATCACCCGCACCGCAGGAGACATCGCTAACTGCTCGACTAAAGGGTCAGACCCGCCAGCCAGCGGCCAGTGTGTCTACTTATCCATGCACGTTACAATACTTTGATAAGGAGGCACAGACGAAAGTGATCGCAGACGCGAGCCCCATAGGATTAGGTGCAGTGCTAGTTCAGTCCAACAGGGGGAAGCAGTGCCGATATGCTATGTGAGTCGTACCTTAAGTGACTGTGAGCAGAAATACTCTCAAACCGAGCGAGAGGCCCTAGCTCTAGTGTGGGCGTGTGAGAGGCTGCATCCGTATGTTTATGGCAGACAGTTTACCTTAATAACAGATCATAAGCCCTTAGAAGTAATATACGGCCCTCACTCCAAACCCTGCGCCTGCATTGAGAGGTGGGTACTCCCTGATTACAACCATATGATTTCAAAGTACTACACATACCAGGCAAGCAAAATATTGCAGATCTGCTGTCACGATTGCTGGGTGAGACAGCACAACGTGAGAGACACAATCACGGCTCGGACGACGTGATTGTATGTGAGGTTTGTCGCTGTCAGTGCCACGCCAAAGGCTCTCACGACCGGAGAGGTGGAGGAGGCCTCTGCAGCCGACCCAGAGCTGATCGAGGTATGAAAGGCAATCACAAATGGGCAGTTTGAGAACTGCAAAGCATATGCAGCCATAGAGAATGAACTGTGCATAGTGGGATATTTGGTCCTCCGTGGGACACGTATTTTGCTACCCTGCATCCTACACGCACGAGCACTGGCGTTAGCACATGAGGGACATCTCGGGATAGTGGGGACAAAACAGCACCTGAGAACCAAGGTTTGGTGGCCGGGGATGGATCGAGCGGCTGAAAAACACTGCAAAGACTGCCACGGTTGCCAGATAGTAGCCAGACCCGACCCACCAGAACCACTGAGACCCACACCCCTTCCAGACGGGTCTTGGCAGGATGTGGCTGTAGACTTGCTTGGACCCCTGCCATCCAACCATTCCATTCTTGTAGTAGTAGATTATTATATTCGCTATTACGAATATGATATCTTGACATCTACAACAACAGAGAAGGTTATGATAGCCTAGAGTCAATATTTAGCCATCACGGCTTACCAGTCACCTGTAAATCATATAATGGCCCACAGTTCAAGTCTGAGCTATTCCGAGAATATTGTGAAAATAACGGCATCACACATCTGAAGACAACAGCTGAAGGGGCTCAGGCCAACGGAGAGGTCGAGCGCCAGATTGTATCACTAATGAAGAGAATCAGGATTGCTCATTCGAAAGGCCTGGACTGGAAAAGGGAGCTGAGAAAATATGTGACTGTGTACAGGAGCATCGACCATACCACGACAGGGAAGAGTCCAGCAGAATTACTCTTTAATCGTAAAGTGAGGAAAGCTGCCAGACGTCACAGAGTCACGCACAGACATGGAAGTGCGTGATCGGGACTGTGAGAAAAAGGGACAAATCCAAACTGTACACAGATGAACGCCGGAGAGCTCAGAGATGGAAGTCGGTGACACCGTGCTTGTAAGGCAAGACAAAGTGGGTAAGTTTACCACTCTCTTCAACGCTACACCACACAAAGTTGTGAGTAAAACAGGGAGTCATGTGATTGTAGAATCCCCAGCGGGAGCACGGTACGCAAGGAACAGTACTTTTGTGAAAAAGTATAGGACAACTGGACCGGAGGAGACAACCCATGAGCAGGACGACACACAAGGGGTTGAGGACATCACAGTGGACTCTGATAAGGACACAGTGCCCCCGCCAACACCCACTGAAACCAGCGTGGCAGACCTGCCTAATGCAGGCAAGCCTCAGCGGGCCAAACGAGCACCTCGGAGACTGTCTGACTATGACGTGACTTGAATTTAAAGTAAGGGCACGGGTGACATGAGGATCGAGGACTTTTTAGTTTTATTGTCAGACACGGGTTTGTAAGATGTCTGGATGCAAAGTAATTACAGAATTAAATCATCAGACACAGGCTTGTAAGATGTTTGTAGATTTTCAAGGAAAAAAGGGATGTCATGTGTTGCGTTTGACACCTGTGGGTACCCGTAGGGAGTGATGTCATACCCGGAAATGTTGTAACAAGAGAATTCACTCAGTAAATTGTTGAAATGCGAGTATGCGTTTGTCGTTCGTTTTGATTCAATTCAGTGAATAATGTAATGGTCTAATTTCAAGTATTAAGATGTAAACACAACAGCCACTTTATTTTGTCATTGCATTCTTACAACCAATTGTATTCTTACAATGCATTTGTTCTCTGCTTGTAACCCATCTTATTATACAGGAGCAGAGGGCAGCTGCAGCGCCCGGGTACCAACTCCTGTTCACCTTTCCATTGCCTTGCTCAGCAGCACAGACAAGGACAAATAACCCTAACATGCGTGACTTTTTGTGTGGGAAGATCGCAGCACGAATTCACATTCACAGCAGTCTAACTCAGTACCGTCCATGCAGTGTCTTTGTCCACGTCTAAGTTTTTGTCTCCGTTTGTTGGCTGGGAGAGCTGGTGTTCGATCAGCTGGGAGAGCTTGGTCTGCTGCGTTGGGAGCCCAGGGACTACGGCCTTTTCCGGAGCTGCACCTGAGGAGGTAACACTGAGGGCGGTCTGACAGGATGCGGAAGCTGGGCAGGCTAAGCTAACTGCTAGCCCATGCAGACCGGTAGTTCCGATAACGGTCTGGAGGCGGCCTCACCTGGCGTTGATTGTGGTGTTTTTGATGTTGTCATGTGGAGTACGGCGAGGCGTGTCAATGGTGTCTGGCTGGGAGAGCTTAGTCTGCTTTGTCTGGTTGCCACAGGGACCACAGCCCCTGCCTGGAGCTGAGCTCGAGGAAGAAACACGGAGGGCGGTCTGACAGGACGGGTAATCGGGGCAGGCTAAGCTATCTACTTGCCCATGCAGACTGGCGGTTCCGACAGTCATCCTGGCTGGCGCTTGTTCCCTTGGACAGTGTTTTTTTTGTGTTTTTTTGTGTTTTTGTTTTGTTTTTGTGTTTTAGTTTGGATATACGTGTTAGTTTGAATATGTGTGTTCTTGTAGTTCTTGAATGTGTTTTTGTCTGCATGTTGCACTGCTGTGGGCTGGGGGAAATGGCCTTTCATTTCATTTCTTTTGCACAATTACACGAGGTGAAATGACAGAGTGTTCCTGAGTCGTTTTTTTTTGATGGTGGAAGGAAACCGGAGCACCTGTAAGGAAACCCACACAGACTCGGGGAGAACATGCAAACTCAACACAGAAAGGATCTTGGACAGCCTGGGGTTCGAACCCAGGACCTTTTTGCTGTGAGGCAACAGTGCTAACCACTGGGCCACTGTGCTTTTGTCCCAAAAAATTGTTTCTTTTGTCCACATAGTGCTGAAGCGCATTCAGCCTTTTGGCCACAAAGTGAAGAGCACAACGGTCAGTTCAGTGCATGACAGTAATTATCCGTTTGGTTTTCTGTGCACGAAAGTATGTGCTCTTTTAAATATTTTGTGGACACAATGCTCATGCATTTGTGTTTTTTTTGTGGACAAAAGGCATTACGGTGTTATATGGGTTTGTAATGAATTTGTGCATTTCGTAGCACAAAAGGCATTCTGTCTACAAAAAAGGGTCTGTTACACTTGGTGCCCCAAATTCAGAAAGGCCCCTAGCTGAGAGATAACCCACCTGAGCACAGGGAGAACATGCGGAGTACACAGATAGCCACTGCACACAGACAGGCCTGGGGAGAACAGTGCCAACTCCTCCAGTGCCAACCCCACCCCAGGCAGGAATCGAATCTAGGACCTTCTTGATGTGAGGCAGCAGTGCAAGCACTGTGCCACCAAGCCATAAAAGCTTTTAAAAGGTTAATTAAAAAGTAGAGAAATTGGCAGATATACCTGAAATTGAAAAGTTTCCTCCCCATATTATTGGCGTCGGTATCATATCTGTAATGTTGAATCAATCCGGCCCTAGTTAAGAATATTTAGTACGTTGCAGAGAATGACAGCATTAAGGCTAAGATTGTGTTGAGTTTGACAACGTGATTTTTCTTTTGAATGATAAGTTGAAAGTATGTTTTAAAATTCACAGTAGTCAAATGTAATGTTGGGGCCTTAGAGTATAATTCTGTTTTTTCACAACCTGAGTCTTATTTTCATATTTATCATGAGTTATGACCATTTTACTTACCAGCTTCATTTTGGAGATTTTTGACCAAGGACCACTGCTAGACACAGCTTTACATACGGGGCAACTGAACTCCTACTACTACTACTACTACTTTTGGCTGCTCCCGTTAGGGGGCGCCACAGCGGATCATCCGTTTCCATTTCTTCCTGACTTCTGCATCTTCCTCTGTCACACCAGCCACCTGCATGTCCTCCCTCACCACATCCATAAACCTCCTCTTTGGCCTTCCTCTTTTCCTCTTCCCTGGCAGCTCCATATTCAGCATATATGGGGCAACTGAACATGAGCCTTAAACCTGTTCTTACAACAACAAAACACCAGCACCAACACCTACACTACCAACACCAACAACAACACCACCACCCACAACAACAATGACAACAACACTAAGACTGTACATGATTTCTCATCATCCATGATTTCGAAATTGTGCTAGACAGGAAGTTATTGGATGAGTATTACTACCAATGAAAAGTGTACGCTGGTCATTCTAGCAAGTTGAAAGTGCCAATATTCAAATATAACACGCACTACCAGGTCAGGGTCAACTGGGTTGGTGTGGGTGTATGGTCACTTGGGTGGTGGACAGGAGGGCACCCTGCTCAGGTGGATCGCTCCATCCTTGGTGCTAGGTGGTGTCCTTCCTGCTGCGGTTCAGCAGGGCTGCAGTGAGCACTGCCAAGTGCTTTCTGGGCCCCCTGGGTGGCGGCTTCTGACCTTGGGTGTGTGCTGGGGAGTGGGGGGTGGCTGTCGGACTTGGTCCGGTATGTGGCTTTTCTGTGACAGGTGCTGTGGGTGCTGGGGGTGGTGGGGGGACCGCATATCTGGGGTTACTGTCGGGTTGCCTGGGCTGGTCTATTTGGCTACATGGGGGAATGCTCGGTGCATGTGGCTGGATGGGGCATCTACCCAGTGGTGGCGAGGTGGGCCTCACGCCTACGTCGGCCCCTGCCTGCCAGCTGGGTGGGTGATCCTGGCGGTGCGAAATTACAGATCATGAAATCAAAAAGGCGATACCAAATTTAAAACCCAATGAGGCAGCAGGACTAGATGGTTTTGCATCGGAGTGGTACAAGAAATGAAAGATCTGTTGATCCCTACCACTTGTTTTGGGCCTGCCCAAAAGTAAATACCTTTCAGCATAAGATTTATATAGAATTAGTGACTATGTTTGGGACAAAAATTACATTTAATTGGGATGAACTCCAATAAACATTAATACAAATTACTTATTTGGAATATTGAGTGTAGCTGCTAGAAAAGCAATTACAAACAAATGGCTTAAGCCAGACACCCCATCTATTGAGGACTGGTATGAAATAATTTATGGAATTTTTGTGATGGAAAGAATCACCTTCTCCATGAGGCTTCGGGAGACTAAATTGGAGGCAATTTGGGAGAAGTGGAAATTGTATATTTCCCCAAAATGACCGTCTTTTTTACATTTGTTTATGTAAGTACGTATGATTTCTGTGCTTTTTCTTTCCTTTTTTTTCCTTTTATCTCAAATGGAAAACACCCCATATTCTATTTTTATGTTCTATTAAAAAAAAGAAGAAAATAAAACAATAACAGGGAGCAAACTAAAGAATAACGAATCACCCCTAAACCACCACTAGAGGGGAGAAAATACTAAAAATAAATGCAAAGTCCTTACAGAATATGACAGGTATGGTGCAGAACCTTAAATTGTATAAGCCCGAGCATGCACAGGATGTTAATGAATATAGCCTCTTAACAGCTTTAGCTCAGAACGTATCTGTAAGTTTTGACCCCCATTCAGCTTCCCAGGGTAATTTTGTTTTAAAAAGGGTATGTGCATCCAATGTCATAAGATGGTCATACAGTCACATCTTGGTTGGGCAGCATCTCCAGACATTTGTCCCATGGTGCATGTGGAAAAGACGGGAACTGGGCTTGAACAAAGTGTTTTGGAAAGTACTGAAAAACATAATTTCCAGATACTGCGTGTTTGTCTTTCATGTTCTGAAAGCTAGAAAACATATCAGACTCAGAGGTCTCTAACGGACTTAATTCCCTTCCTATTCCATATAAGGAAAGCACAGTCTATCACAGAGGGAGGGATCATATGATTGTTTAATAGGGCCAGTGCAGGTGGGGTTTTGAATTTAAAGTGCCAATGGAACTGAGACTATAAACGGGCACATGTTGAACTACAAACTAGCTGTATGTCTTGTCATTACAAAACTATATTACATGACTATTAATTAAGAGTATAAAGAACTATTGGGTTGGATGTATGGCGAGATGGGGCCAGAGGTAGAGATGAGCAAATAAAGCTGGAAGTGATGTTGATCGGCAGGATTTAGCCTCCAACAGACACCAGTTAGTCTGAGGTCCATGCACCTAAAATGCCAGTTTCTGTATATTAGCCGCCCAACAGTAATACAAAAAATTAGATAGGGCAAGCCCACATAGAGATTGCTTCCCCTGAAGCACTGCTCTGCTAATCTTAGGAACCTTGCCGCGCCAAATAAAGGTTGTAATGACTTGATTTATAGAAAGAAAAATGGATTTGAGTATGAAGAGGGGAAGACAGTTCAAAGAAATTTTTAAAAAATGCAGGCAAGGTGTCCATTTTCACCCACTGTATTTTACCGATCAGTGATAGAGGTAAATTGTTCCATCTTTGGAAGTCAAGCTTAATCTGGAACAGCAGGAGGGGTCAAGTTTGCTTTAAGAAGAGAGTCCAGAGTATGGGTTATATTAACTCTGAGGTATTTGAATACGGATTTAATCAGTTTAAATGGTATATTAGCTTGTTAGATCTGTAGAGCCAAGGCATTGATAGGGGAGCATTTGCTTTTCTGAATGTTGAGTTTGTAGCCTGAAATGGAGCCAAATTTTCCAGAATGGAGAATATCTCTGGGATGCTTACAGCAGAATCTGTCACATAAATTAAAAGATCATCCGCATATAGGGACACCCTATGCTATGTTCCTTCACATTTAATTCCATGGAGAGCAGGAGAGGTCTTAAGTGCAATTGGCAGAGGCTCAATGGCCACTGCGAAAAGAAAAGGAGACAGGGGACAGCCTTTACAGGTTCCACATGACAGCAGAAAATACGTAGACTGTGTGTTATTGGTACAGATGTATGCTTCAGGGGAAGAGTGCAGAAGATGGATCCATGCACAAAACCTATTACCAAAACCAAATTTTCGTAGTACTATGAATAAACATCTTAATTTGACTGTCGAATGCCTTCTCCAAAACAGATGACAACTCGAGGCATTTTTGAGATCTGTTTAGAATGAATAATATGCAAAAGCAATCGGGTGTTAGAAAAGGCGTGTCTTCCCTTAAGGAAGCTTGTCTGATCTTCTGAGATGATATTGGGGAGAACACTCTCTAAGCCAGTTGCTAGTATCTTTGCTAGTATTTTCACATCAACATTAAGCAAAGATATTGGACGACAGGAGCTGCAATTGGTGGGGTCTTTACCTTTTTTAAGTAATAAAGACATTCAAGCCTGTGTTAGTGTTCAGCAAGGAACTGCTCTCCATGGACTCATTGAAGACATTTAGAAGTAGGGGGAGACAAATTTCCACTGATCCCCCCCTTCTCTCCCCAATTGTATCCAGCCAATTACCCCACTCTTCCAAGCCATCCCGGTCGCTGCTCCAACCCCCCCCCCCCCGCCAATCCGGGGCGGGCTACAGACATGCCTCCTCTGATACATGTGGAGTCACCAGCCATTTCTTTCCCCCTGACAGTGAGGAGTTTCGCCAGGGGGATGTAGTTCCCCCTCCCCTCCTAACAGGTGCCCCAACCGACTAGAGGAGGCGCTAGTGCAACGACCAGGACCCATGACCAAATCCGGCTTCCCACCGGCAGACAGGGCCAATTGTGTCTGTAGGGACGCCTGACCAAGACGGAGGTAGTAACATGGCGATTCAAGCCAGCGATCCCCGTGTTGGTAGGCAATGGAATATACCGCTATGCCACCCGGATGCCCCTCCACAGAATTTCTTAAAAAATTCAGTAGGGTACCTGTCTGGGCCGGGTGCTTTACTGCTTTGCATGGCCATAATGGCTTGAACTATTTCTTCCAGGTCTGTTGGTGCATTGAGTGCAAGTGCTGTTTCTGGGCTGGCTGGTGGGATATCCAGATTGTGAAAGAATGTACATATCTATGGTGTCTGCCAGTTCTGATTGATACAGAAAAAAAAGTAGAAAAATCTGAAAGCTGAACTGATGTCAGAGGGGTTTAGACAGTAAGTTATTAAATGACTCTCGGAACTGGGGATCACGGAAGACACTGCTTTTTGTTTCAGCTGATGGGCTAGTAACCTACTAGCTTATAATAATAATAAAAATGCATTTTATTTATATAGCGCTTTTCATTGTACTCAAAGATGCTTTACATAAATTAGAATAAACTTAAAAGCAACACACCAAAAACATGCAACACAGCATAAATCACACATGAAAGCAAGTCTGAAGAGGTGAGTCCTGATTAATGACTTGAATGTGGGCAGATTGCAGCAAACTCTGATGTGCTTGGGGAGGGAGTTCCAAGAGGAGGGGGCAGCAGGCCGAGTGCTCCGTCCTTAGTCTCCCTCAGATTAGGGGTACATAAGAGAGTGGGGGGGGCACGAGAATGCAATGGAGAAGAGGTGTGTCTTGAGACGAGATTGGAAGATTGGGAGCGATTCTGAGTCTCTAATGAGTTGAGGGAGTTAATTTATCACCTCAACTGGCTCTTTTCAATGCAAAGGAGCAGTGGCTTTACTCCGAGCTCCCTCCGGATGTCCGAGCTCCTCATCCTATCTCTAAGGCTGAGCCCAGACACCCTACGGAGGAAACTCACTTCAGCCGCTTGTATCCACAAGCTAACCCTTTCAGTCATTACCCAAAGCTCATGACCATAGGTTGGAGGGTTGGAACGAAGATTGACCGGTAAATTGAGAGCTTTGCCTTCAGGCTCAGCTCCCTCTTCACCACAACGGTCTGGTACAACGTCCACATTACTCCTGATGCTGTACCAATCCGCCTGTCAATCTCCCACTCCATCCTACCGTTACTCGTGAAAAAGACCCCGAGATACTTGAACTCCTTCACTTGAGCCAACAACTCATTCCCAACCCGGAGGCAGCAATCCACCATTTTCCGGTAGAGAACCATGGCCTCGGGACTTGGAGGTGCTGACTCTCATCCTGGCAATCCGCTCCAGTGCGTGTTGGAGGTCGTGTTCTGATGAAGCCAACAAAACCACATCATCTGCGAAAAGCAGAGATGCAATTCTGAGGTTCCCAAAACGAACACACACCTCACCTTGGCTCGGCCTTTAGATCCTGTCCATGAATATCACAAACAGAATCAGAGACAAGGGACACACAACCTTGGTGGAGTTCGACGTGGTTGACTTTGTGCCGAGAATGCAGACACAGCTCTCATTTTGGTTGTACAAGGACCGGATGGCTTGTAGCAACTGCCCTGGTACCCCATACTCCCGCAGTACCCCCCCCCCCACAGAGTGCCCCGGGGTACGTGGTCGTAAGCCTTCTCCAAGTCCACAAAACACATGTAGACTGGCTGGTCAAATTCCCATGCCTTCCTCATCACTTCTGCAAGAGTAAAGAGTTGGTCTGCATTGTTCCTCCTGGATCCGAGGTTCGACAATCGGTCGGAGCCTCCTTTCCAGCACCCTAGAGTAGACTTTCCCAGGGAGGCTGAGCAATGTGGAGCCCCAATATTGGCGCACACCCTCCAGTCCCCTTTGCCAACAGTGAGTGCAAAGTTAGGCAGTCATTCGCTTGTTTAGATTTTTTGTCTATATTTGAGTGGAGAAATGACCTTCGCTAATGTACAGCTGTGCTTTTTAAATGAGAATAACACAGGCCACTTCTGGAGATTCAAATGATTGGTGTTAGTCATCATATTTATCTCAGGTGGGAGGTAGCCAGGAAAAGGTTCTCCTACTCTTGTGGGAAGCAGATAATCTACAGAAATTCACTTAACCTAGACCCTTTATATGCATGATAGCTGGCAAAACTGTGTTAATCTCATCAATACATAAAGATATGAAATATTGAAAAAGTGACATCTATTGTGAGAGCCTATGCCCATACTGATGCTGTATGAGATACTAGTGACCAGGTGATCAACAAATAAACACTTGCCACCTTTTAAATTTAGGGAAATTCTTGCTTTGGCTGGTATTTTTGTCTCGTCTACCAGAAAGATTTTTGTTGTGGTTACACCGCCCCGAGCTGCCTCCCCGGCACGTTCAAGCCACTCCCCCAACTCGGACGTGCCGGAAACATCCAAGCGCTCGGCTCGCGCTCTGAGGAGACGAGCGCTGCACTGCACCAGGTGTTTGCCATCATCCATCAGGCACACCTGCGGCAATCAGGCAGCCGTCTACAAGAAGTCTCCCAGAACACCACTCCGTGCTTCGACGTACTGAACCCTGAGGTAAAGCTCTGACCAAGCCCTCCAGTGTTCCTTACCCTCTTGCAATTCCGTTTATTCCCCAGTATCTAATATTCGTGTCTCTCTTTTTCCGCCCAAGACTCTCCCTCCGCGACTTCCACGGCTCCCGGCGTCTCCCTCGTCCCCAGTGACCTTCACGTTTTTCCCCAGACCTCTCCAGCGATCTCTCCCCGTGTCTCTCTACCTGGACCCCTCCTTTCGGACTTGACTTCCTGGATCTCGGACCCGGACTTCCTCGGACAACCCCTTTTGGATCACGGACTGAACTTGCTTGCCAGGTGCACGCACATTATTCAACACCTCCTTGTCATTTACATACCGCACAACACATAGGCTAAAAACACTCACACATAGTTATATACGCAAACCACTGGACAACACACATAGTTTATTCACATATCCCACTAACAGAACGTTTTTGCACCATACATTCCCCCCACTCCATTTATTATTTAGTGGCAATATTTGTTATCTCCCTTTCTTATTATTCCCCGCCCCCAATAAAACCGCCTTTTGGATTTTGAACTGTCATCCTGTCTCTGTCTGCCTTGGGTTTCGCCACACGGGTCGGGTTCTGGTGCGTGAGCATAACAGAACGTCAAAGCCATTATGGACCCAGGCAAACCCAAGGGGCAGATGGTCCCTGTGACA
Organism: Lampris megalopsis; assembly: GCA_022114975.2. Lineage (NCBI taxonomy): Eukaryota > Metazoa > Chordata > Actinopteri > Lampriformes > Lampridae > Lampris > Lampris megalopsis. The sequence continues at coordinate 6,757,332 of JAJHIY020000431.1, forward strand.
ACCCCGACCCCTAAGCCCCAGAGCCCCGTCCCCCTAGAGGCAGTAGTAAGAAGTAACAGCAGCCAACTTGCCTCTCTCCACTCAGAGCTTACTACTGCCTTCACCCAGGTCACCGGAGAGATCAGCGATCTTCAGTCCGGCTCCCAGACGCCCTCTCCGCGCAGATCGCTGCACTCACAACAGCGGTCTCCAGGATGAGCGACCACCCTGCTCTGGCCCCGGTCCCTGCCCCCAGCTCAGCCTCCAGATTCCCTGTTCCTGGTCCCGACGTTCCTCCTCCTCCGAGTCAACCCTCACTGGACCCCCGGTTCGAGCCTAACCTTCCCTGCCCCAAGGCCTTCAGTGGGGAGTTCGAGCTGTGCAGGGGTTTCCTTGGTCAGTGTGAGCTCCTGTTCAAACACCAGCCAGCCAGGTATAGGATAGGAGAGACTAAGGTAGCCGTTGTTATGTCCCTCCTCACCGGCAAAGCGACCACCCAGCTGACGGCCAGGACGCTGCCAGCCGCCTCCATTCCATCCAGCAGGGAGCCAGGTCGGTGGCAGATTATACCTTGGAGGTGAGGATACTCGTGGCAGACAGTGGGTGGGATGACACTGCGCTCAAGAGCGCGTACAGGTGGGGGCTGAGTGAGCCCATCAAAGACCTCATTGTTTGGGACCGCCCTGCCTCCTTCAATGAGCTCATCACCCTCGCCCTCCTGATGGACGAACGGCTGCGGGAGCGGCGCCAGGAACGCGCCCTGCGCACTGGGCCCTCCCATAGACCAACCCCCATCCGTTCTACCGGTGCCTTCCCTGGGTCAGCATCCCGCGGGCTCTCTCCACCCTCACACTCCCCCTCACAACCCTGGGTGGCTTCTGGATCCAGGCCGGAGGAGGAGCCCATGCAGTTGGGTTGGTCTCGGCTCCCACTAGAGGTTAGGGAGCAGAGGATGCGTGACCACCTCTGCCTCTACTGCGGGAGGTCGGGCCACTACATCAAGGCCTGCCTGACTCGCTCAAAAGACCCGGCTCACTAGTGAGGGGTGTCCTAGTGAGCCTGACGACCCTGCCTCAGCCCCAGCCCAAGAAGGAGCACAACCAGCTGTTTCCTGTCACTCTCACCTGAGGTAACGACTCACTCTCTATTGGTGCACTCCTGGATTCGGGGGGGGACGAGTGTTTGATGGACATCTCGCTGGCCCGGCAGGCCGGCGTTCCACTCGTCCCCCTAGACACACCCCTCACAGCCCAAGCCCTAGATGGTCGTTCACTTGGTAAGATCATACAAAGCATTGCTTCCCTCACCCTCGCTCTTTCGGGTAATCACGTGGAAACTGTGCGTTTTTTGGTTTTGCACGCCCCCACAGCGCCCCTGGTGTTAGGAAGACCGTGGTTGGACCGACACGATCCCCACATCGTCATGCCAACTGCCTTCGCGTCGCCCACTCCCCATCCAGCGGCCTCAGACTCGTGCCTCCTCCCACGGATCTCACTGGTGTTCCTCCCATTTATCATGATTTAGCCCCTGTATTTAGTAAGGACAGTGCGCTTTCCCTCCCCCCTCACCATCCCTATGATTGCGCCATAGATCTCCTTCCCGGGGCCGCTCTTCCCACCGGTCGGTTGTATAACTTCTCTGTCCCAGAGAAGGAGTCTAAGCGCAATTATATCACAGAGTCCCTGGCCTCAGGAATCATAAGGCCCTCGTCTTCCCCGGTGGCAGCGGGCTTCCTTTTTGTGGCCAAGAAGGAGGGCAGCCTGAGGCCTTGCATAGATTATCGTCAGTTAAATGACATCACGGTTAAAAATAAATATCCACTCCCCCTTATGAGTTCCACGTTCGAGCCACTCACTCACGCCACGGTGTTCACCAAGCTGGACCTGCGCAGCGCGTACCACCTGGTGCGCATCCGGGAAGGGGATGAATGGAAGACGGCCTTCAACACCCACCTAGGGCATTTCGAGTACCTCATTATGCCCTTCGGCCTCACCAACGCCCCGGCCGTCTTCCAGGCGTTGGTCAACAACGTGCTCTGGGACATGCTGAACACGTTCGCGGTGGTGTACCTGAATGACATCCTTGTGTTCTCCAGGACTGAGGAGGAACACCACCAGCATGTCCGCCTGGTCCTCCAATGGCTGCTGGAGAACAGTCTCTTCATGAAGGCCGAGAAGTGCGTGTTCCACTCCGCCTCCGCGGAGTTCCTTGGCCACATCGCGGAGAAGGGGCTCGTCCACACCGACCCCAAGAAGACCTGAGCGGTGGAGGAGTGGGCACGGCCCACCAACAGGACACAACTACAGCGCTTCCTGGGGTTTACAAATTTCTACCGGCGCTTCATCAGGGGGTTCAGCCATGTGGCCGCCCCCCTCACTGCACTCACCTCCACCCTCCGCCCCTTCTCCTGGACCTCGGAGGCGGAGGCCGCCTTCTCGGCCCTGAAGAGGCTGTTCACAACGGCTCCGGTGCTCGCCCACCCGGACCCGTCCAGGCAGTTCATCATGGAGGTGGACGCATCGGACGCAGGAATCGAAGCCGTCCTCTCCCAGTGGTCGGAGGAGGACCAGAAGATCACCCGTGCGCCTTCTTCTCCCGGCGTTTCAGTCCTGCGGAGAAGAACTACAACATCGGCAACAGGGAGTTGCTGGCTACCCACGCTACCCTAGGGGAGTGGAGACACTGGCTGGAGGGAGCAGGGCAGCCGTTCATCGTATGGTCCGATCACAAGAACCTGACCTATGTGCGGACGGCTAAGACGCTCAACCCCAGGCAGCTGCGCTGGGCTCTGTTCTTCAGCCGGTTCGGCTTCACCCTCACCTACCACCCGGGCACTAAGAACGTCAGGGCAGATGCCCTCTCCCGGAGGGGTTTCTGGTGGCCCACCATGGAGGCAGACACCAGAGAGTTTGCGGCTGCCTGCGCCTGCAGCAAGGCTCTCCATCACCCTCCAGCAGGTCTCCTGTGCCCCCTTCCTGCCCCCGGCCGACCTTGGTCCCACATTGCCTTGGACTTTGTAACTGGCCTCCCCGTGTCCCAAGGCAATGACACCATTCTGACCATTGTCGACCGATTTTCCAAGGCCGTCCACGTTGTTGCCCTCACCAAACTCCCCTCTGCAGCCAAGACGGCGGACCTTCTCGTCTCCCATGTCGTCCGACCCCATGGGATTCCCCTGGACATTGTCCCTGACCATGGTCCCCAGTTCACTTCTAAGGTGTGGCAGGCCTTCTGTAAGGGGATTGGGGCCACGGTCAGCCTCTCCTCCGGGTATCAACCCCAGACCAATGGGCAGGCAGAGAGGGCCAATCAAGCCCTGGAGGCGGCTTTGCGTTGCGTTACCACCAGCAACCCCGCCTCCTGGAGCAAGTACCTGCCCTGGGTGGAGTACTCGCTCAACTCCATGGAGAGTTCGGCTACCGGTTTGTCCCCCTTCGAGTGCTCTCTTGGTTATCAACCCCCTCTGTTCCCACATCAGGAGTTGGAGGTGGCGGTCTCATCCACGAGGGCCCATCTCTGCCATGTCGGCACGTTTGGAAGAACGCCCGGGCCGCTGTGTTGCAAGCTACAGAGCGGGCCCAGCGCAGCGCCAACCGGAGGAGAGTGCCGGCCCCAGCCTATCGACCTGGCCAGAGGGTATGGATCCTGGCCTGGGACCTGCCCCTCCCTACCCTCAACCGGAAGCTGGCTCCCCGCTACGTTGGTCCCTACACCATCAACCGCATCGTCAACCCTTCGGCGGTGCGTCTCCATCTCCCTACTTCACTCAAGATCCATCCCGTTTTCCATGTCTCTCACCTCAAACGGGTAGCCTCCAGCCCCCTGTCTCCCCCTGTCCAAGCTCCTCCACCCCCCAGGGTCCTCGACGGTGGTGACATGGTCTGGGATGTCGACCGGCTGCTCGCCGTACGCCACCGGGGGCGTGGGTACCAATACCTGGTGGACTGGGTTGGCTATGGGCCCGAGGACCACAGCTGGGTTCCCCGGTCCTACCTGGCCGACCCCGCACTCCTGGAGGAGTTCTATCGGGCCCACCCCAACGCCATCGGACGGTCGCCCGGTGTCTCCCGTAGGAGGTGGGGTCCTGTTGTGGTTACACCGCCCCGAGCTGCCTCCCCCGCACGTTCAAACCACTCCCCCAGCTCGGACATGCCGGAAACATCCGAGGGCTCGGCTCGCGCTCTGAGGCAGGCAGCCGTCTACAAGAAGTCTCCCAGAACACCACGCCGTGCTTCGACGTACTGAACCCTGCGGTAAAGCTCTGACAAGCCCTCCAGCGTTCCTTGCCCTCTTGCAATTCCGTTTATTCCCCGGAGTCTTATATTCGTGTCTCTCTTTTTCCTCCCAAGACTCTCCTTCCGCGACTTCCACGGCTCCCGGCATCTCCCTCGTCCGCAGCGACCTTCACGTTTTTCCCCGGACCTCTCCAGTGATCTCCCCCCGTGTCTCTCTACCTGGACCCCTCCTTTCGGACTTGACTTCCTGGATCTCGGACCCGGACTTCCTCGGACAACCCCTTTTGGATCACGGACTGGACTTGCTTGCCAGGTGCACGCACATTATTCAACACCTCCTTGTCATTTACATACCGCACCACACATAGGCTAAAAACACTCACACATAGTTATATACGCAAACCACTGGACACCACACATAGTTTATTCACACATCCCACTAACAGAACGTTTTTGCACCATACATTCCCCCCACTCTATTCCATTTATTATTTAGTGGCAGTATTTGTTATCTCCCTTCCTTGTTATTCCCCGCCCCCAATAAAACTGATTTTTGGATTTTGAACTGTCATCCTGTGTCTGTCTGCCTTGGGTTTCGCCACACGGGTCGGGTTCTGGTACGTGAGCATAACAGTATACTTCATTTCAAACTTGAGTTCTAACTCATGCTACTCATACTTCAACTTGTCTCTGGTAGCACTGCTGAATAAACCTACCAGCATCCAAGTGATATCTTGGCCAACTGACATGTGGTAGGTCCCCTGAAGTTTACATGTATGAACCTGCCGCCACAGCTATAATACACCCTGCTCTCCATCATTCAAGCTTTATTCAGCTCACTTTGGTCAGCTATGAATACTCTACCCAGCTATATTATCTTTGCAATTCTTTCATCATAACAGCTCAACTACAGACTGCCTGGCCTCTGTTCCAAGCATCGAAAACATCAGCATCAATACTTCAACCCCTGCTCCTTCCAGTCTTGTTTGTTGCATTGGCAAAACCAGTTAGCTCACTAGCCATCGTCCCAGTGAAAACATGCCACACCCTCACCAGTGTTAGCTGGTGAGGAACTCAAGACCGTTTGCTGTCTTCTGTCTCTATAGACAGACTATAGACAGAAGCCAGCCTAGATGTAAAATGCTGCAGACAGTGTGGACATGAAGAATGTATTATCTGCCTTAGTCAGGAACATGCAAGGCTGGCCCTAGCAGACCTGTTTTTCTGCATCCCATCCTCCCCCCCAACCCACCCCACTCTTCGCCACTGCGCCAGTGTCACCCTTCTCCCCAAGTGTAGCACAGCTTGCTTGCTAGCCCAATCTTCCACCTCTGCCTCCACTGGGAACACCTGTAGCCCCATGCATGTCTCTTCATGGCAGAAATATGTTTTTGCAGCTCAAGAAACTTACGAAATTCCAGTCGCGGCAGTGGACCGGTACAACAGGTAGGGATGAGGATTATAAAGATGCTAGTAATGGAGAGGAAGACACAGAGAATGAGGACGAAAGCATGGGGTCCAGTCCCAAAAGACCCATTCCACAAGGAATTATTGGAGGTCACGAGCAAGGCCACAGCCAAATTCAAAATTCTTTGGCCAGACCCCCTTTCTTAAACCTCTTCCATGCTTAGTGGTAGATATTTCCAGGGTTCAGCTATGCCCCCCCCCCCAGCATTAAAAATGCTGCTAGGATGTAAAACAGTAGATCTGGCTCTCCCAGGAGTCCCCCAATGGTACTAGATCCCCTATTCAAGCCTCCATGGTGTGGTCTCCATTATCAGTGAGCCAGAGCTGAGCTATCTAGATGCCACCTTTATAAGAGTCTACGGACAACCACTTAGCCTCTTCCTCTTCCCACAAGCCTCAGTTGCCATCTAAGGATTGCCATCTAAGGATTGCTAACATACTGCCTCACTGGCCAACAAATTCTATATGACCACAGGCCAGGTGGCAGCAATGATGAACAACCTGGCTATCGTTCAGTTTTACCACACCTTTATTTTGTGTAACATGGAGGGCAACGTTACCATGGAGACCTACACTGAAGCTACGATCCTCACCCTACATTTGATTACATGCAGGGCACAAGATACCAGATGAATTATGGGCTTCTCAATGATGACCAAACACCTGTGGTTAAGCCTCACCCACATGGCAGAGTGGGAGAAAAAGAAGCTTCTAAATAGTCCCCTCCTCGGGGCTATTTAGTCCTGCAAGATAGGGTATTGCTCATAATTTTGAGTGGCAGCAGAAGCACTTGGCATCCTTCAGATCCGTCATTCCTTGCTCTCCCAAGGAGAGTGCTCTGGGAGCTCCTCCCAGTCCCATCAAAAACTCCCAACGGGCAGAGATTACCCAGCCCGCCCAACCACCAACCAGTCCGGACTAGCCCCACCACTCATTCTGGCCACAACAGCCCCTGCCCAGACAAGCTGGGGGAAGAAGCACCATAAGATAGTTTTCTTCATGGGAAGAGGAGGGAAAATAGCAATCTGCTGCCAGGGTGCACAGCCACAGAGCAGTTAGTTGTGCAGAAGAAAACTATAGTGTTGGAGTGTCCCTTACCAGCAAAAGCCAGTCAGGTTTCTCACAGCTTAATCACTCACCTCCACATGTTCCCCAACAGATTTTACACACACACACACACACACACACACACACACACACACACACACACACACACACACACACACACAATGGCTGGACGATTTGGGAAAATTATGTAATTGCGATTTTTTTAAACCAATATTGCGATTTAGTAGGCGATTTTTTAATTATCTTCTGTGTTGTTCTCTAAACACAAGCAATACTCATTCTATAGTATGACCAACACAAACCCAGCCACTGAGGATGCACAAGCCAGTGCATCCTTAGTGCCGGTCCCAAGCCCGGACAAATGGGGAGGGTTGCGTCAGGAAGGGCATCCGGCGTAAAATCTTTGCCAAATCAAATATGCGGATCATAAATAAGACTTACATACCGGATCGGTCGAGGCCCGGGTTACCAACGACCGCCACCGGTACTATTAACCAGCAGGGTGTCGGTGGAAACTATGCTACTGTTGGGCGAAGGAGAAGGAGAGGAGGAAAGCATGTCCAGAGGCAGCTAGAGAGGAGGAAGGGTAGGCATGTGGAGGTGAGAGTTGGAACTTTGAATGTTGGCACTATGACTGGTAAAGGGAGAGAGCTGGCTGACATGATGGAAAGAAGAAAGGTAGGCATACTGTGTGTGCAAGAGACCAGGTGGAAGGGGAGTAAGGCCAGGAGTATCGGAGGTGGGTTCAAACTCTTCTACCATGGTGTGAATGGGAGGAGAAATGGGGTAGGGGTAATTCTGAAGGAAGAGTATGTCAAGGGCGTGCTGGAGGTGAAGAGAGTGTCAGACAGAGTGATGAGTATGAAGCTGGAAATTGAAGGTTTATTGCTGAATGTTATCAGCGCATATGCCCCGCAAGTTGGGTGTGAGATGGATGAAAAAGAAGAATTCTGGAATGAGTTGGACGACATGGTGGAGAGGATACCCAAGGAGGAGAGAGTGGTGATTGGAGCGGACTTCAATGGACATGTTGGTGAAGGGAACAGAGGTGATGAGGAGGTGATGGGAAAGTATGGAGTCAAGAAGAGAAATGTGGAAGGACAGATGGTGGTCGATTTTGCGAAAAGGATGGAAATGGCTGTGGTGAATACATATTTCAAGAAGAGGGAGGAACACAGGGTGACGTACAAGAGTGGAGGAAAGTGCACACAGGTGGACTATATCTTATGTAGAAGGCACCATCTAAAAGGGATTGGAGACTGCAAGGTGGTGACAGGGGAGAGCGTAGCCAGGCAGCATCGGATGGTGGTCTGTAGGATGACTTTGGAGACCAAGAAGAGGAAGCGAGTGAAGACACAGCCGAAGATTAAATGGTGGAAGTTGAAGAAGGAAGACTGTTGTGTGGAGTTCAGGCAGGAGTTAAGACAGGCACTGGGTGGTAGTGAAGAGTTGCCAGATGGCTGGAAAACCACTGCAGAAATAGTGAGGGAGACAGCTAGGAAGGTACTTGGTATGTCATCAGGACAGAGGAAGGAAGACAAGGAGACCTGGTGGTGGAATGAGGAAGTACAGCAAATTATACAGAGGAAAAGGTTGGCAAAGAAGAAGTGGGATAGTCAGAGAGATGAAGAAAGTAGACAGGAGTACAAGGAGATGCAGCGTAAAGCAAAGAGAGAGGTGGCAAAGGCAAAGGAAAAGGCGTATGGTGAGTTGTATGACAGGTTAGACACTAAGGAAGGAGAAAAGGACTTGTACCGATTGGCTAGACAGAGGGACCAAGCTGCAAAGGATGTGCAGCAAGTTAGGGCGATCAAGGATAGAGATGGAAATGTGCTGACAAGCGAGGAGAGTGTGCTAAGAAGGTGGAAGGAATACTTTGAGGGGCTGATGAATGAAGAAAATGAGAGAGAGAGAAGGTTGGATGATGTAGGGATAGTGAATCAGGAAGTTCAGCGGATTAGCAAGGAGGAAGTGAGGGCAGCTATGAAGAGGATGAAGAATGGAAAGGCAGTTGGTCCTGATGACATACCTGTGGAGGCATGGAGATGTTTAGGAGAGATGGCAGTGGAGTTTCTAACTAGATTGTTTAACACAATCCTGGAAAGTGAGAGGATGCCTGAGGAGTGGAGAAGAAGCATACTGGTACCGATTTTCAAGAACAAGGGCGATGTGCAGAACTGTAACAACTACAGAGGTATAAAGTTGATCAGCCACAGCATGAAGATTTGGGAAAGAGTAATAGAAGCTAGGTTAAGAGGAGAGGTGACGATCAGCGAGCAGCAGTATGGTTTCATGCCACGAAAGAGCACCACAGATGCGATGTTTGCTTTGAGAATGTTGATTGAGAAGTATAGAGAAGGCCAGAAAGAGTTGCATTGTGTCTTTGTAGATTTAGAGAAAGCTTATGACAGAGTGCCGAGAGAGGAGGTGTGGTATTGTATGAGGAAGTCAGGAGTTGCAGAGAAGTATGTAGGAGTGGTGCAGGATACGTATGAGGGCAGTGTGACAATGGTGAGGTGTGCGGTTGGAATGACAGATGGGTTCAAGGTGGAGGTGGGATTACATCAAGGATCGGCTCTTAGCCCTTTCTTGTTTGCAATGGTGATGGACAGGTTGACGGACAAGATCAGGCAGGAGTCTCCATGGACGATGATGTTCGCGGATGACATTGTGATCTGTAGCGAGAGTAGGGTGCAGGTCGAGGAGAGCCTGGAGAGGTGGAGGTATGCACTAGAGAGAAGAGGAATGAAAGTCAGTAGGAGCAAGACGGAATACCTATGCGTGAATGAGAGAGAGGACAGTGGAATGGTCAGGATGCAAGGAGTGGAGGTGACAAAGGCATCTGAGTTTAAATACTTGGGGTCAACTGTCCAAAGTAACGGGGAGTGCAGTAGAGAGGTGAAAAAGAGAGTGCAGGCAGGTTGGAGTGGGTGGAGAAGTGTGTCAGGAGTGATTTGCGACAGAAGGGTACCAGCAAGAGTTAAAGGGAAAGTTTACAAGATGGTTGTGAGACCAGCTATGTTATATGGTTTGGAGACAGTGGCACTGACGAAAAGACAGGAGGCGGAGCTGGAGGTGGCAGAGTTGAAGATGCTAAGATTTTCACTGGGAGTAACGAAGAAGGACAGGATTAGGAACGATTATATTAGAGGGACCGCTCAGGTTGGACGGTTTGGAGACAAAGCAAGAGAGGCAAGATTGAGATGGCTTGGACATGTGTGGAGGAGAGATGCTGAGTATATTGGGAGAAGGATGCTGAATATGGAGCTGCCAGGGAAGAGGAGAAGAGGAAGGCCAAAGAGGAGGTTTATGGATGTGGTGAGGGAAGACATGCAGGTGGCTGATGTGACAGAGGAAGACGCAGAAGACAGGAAGAAATGGAAACGGATGATCCGCTGTGGCGACCCCTAACGGGAGCAGCCGAAAGTAGTAGTATGACCAACACAACGGTCAACATATACATCAACCAACCAAAACATTAAAAGCACCTGCCTCGGAGTCTATTCTGTTGCCTACCAACACGGGGATCGCTGGTTCAAATCCCTGTGTTACCTCCAGCTTGGCCGGGCGTCCCTACAGACACAACTGGCAGTGTCTGCAGGTGGGAAGCCGGATGTCCTGGTCGCTGCACTAGCGCCTCCTCTGGTCGGTCGGGGCGCCTGTTTGGGGGGGGGACTGGGGGGAATAGAGTGATCCTCCCAAGCGCTACGTCTTCCTGGTGAAACACCTCACTGTCAGGTGAAAAGAAGCGGCTGGTGACGCCACATGTATCGGAGGAGACGTGGTAGTCTGCAGCCTTCCCCGGATCTGCAGAGGGGGTGGAGCAGAGACCGGGACGGCTCAGAAGAGTGGGATAATCGGCCAAAATGCAATTGGGGAGAAAAAGGGGGAAGAAAAAAAAAGAAAGAAAAAAAACCACCTGCCTAATATTTTGTAAGACCCATCCGGCCGCCAAAAGAAAGAAAGAAAGCCACTTTTATTTGTCATTGTATGGGTTACAATGAATGTGTTCTCTGCATTTACCCCATCCTATTGTATAGAAGCAGTGGGCAGCTGCAGCCTACGGGGACCAAGTCCAGTTCTTCTTTCCATTTTCTTGCTCAGGGGCACAGGCAGGGGGATGAATAAAGTATTCCGACTCTGATTCCGATTCCGATTCCGATTCTGATTCACTTAACATGCATGTCTTTTTTATGGTGGGAGGAAACCGGAGCACCCGGAGGAAACCCACGCAGACATGGGGAGAACATGCAAACTCCACACAGAAAGGACCTGGGATGGCTTGGGGGTTCGAACCCAGGACCTTCTTGCTGTGAAGCAACAGTGCTAACCACTGGGCCACCATGCTGCCCAACAGCTCTGACCTGTCGACGCATGGACTTCCCAAGACCTCTGAAGGTGTCCTCTGGTATCTGGCACATGGACATTAGCAGCAGATCCTTTAAGTCCTGTAAGTTGTGAGGTGGGGTCTCCATGGATTGGACTTGTTTTTCCAGCACATCCCACAGATGCTCAATCGGATTGAGATGTGGGGAATTTGGAGGCCAAGGCAACACTTTTAACTCATTGTCGATCAAACCATTCCTGAACAACTTGTGCAGTTTGGCAGGGCACATTGTCCTGCTGAAAGAGGCCACTGCCATCAGGGAATACCGTTGCCATGAAGGGGTGTACCTGGTCTGCAGCAATGTTAAGGTAGATGGTAGATGTCACAGTAACATCCACATGAATGCCAGGACCCAGGGTTTCCCAGCTGAACCATAGAGCATCACACTGCCTCTGCAGGTTTACCTTCTTCCCATAGTGCATCCTGGTGCCATCTCTCCCCCAGGTCAATGACGCAAGCGCACCCCACCGTCCACATGATGTAAAAGAAAACATGATTCATCAGATAAGGCCACCTTCTTCCACTGCTCCATGGTCCAGTTCTGATGCTCATGTGCCCATTGTAGCCACTTTTTTCCCTTTTTCTCCCAATTTAGTGACTAATCGCTCCCTATTCTAGTTCAAACACCACCCTTGTACTGCATGCAATCGCCAACTGCGTCTCTCCGGCCGGAAGTCTCAAAGGAGACCTCGCCACTTCCGTGACATGGCGAATCCAGGCCAAACCACTGCTTTTTCCTACACACACACAGACGCAGTCATGTGACGAACACAAGCCGACTCCGCCCCCCTCCCGAAGACAGCGTTGCCAATTATTGCTGCTTCATTGAATCCGGCCATAGTCGGATCTGACAAGACCGGGGCGTGAACCCCGGTTCCCAGTGGGCAACTGCATCGACACAAAGCTGATGCTTAGACTGCTACACCACCGCGGACCAATTGTAGGCACTTTTGATGACAGACAGGGGTCAGCATGGGCACTCTTACGAGTCTGTGGCTACACAGCCACATCAGAGTACGTTGCGATCGACTATGTTCTGACACCTGTCTATCATAGCCAGCATGAACTTTTTCAGTTATATGAGTTATAGTAGCTCTTCTGTGGGATTGAACCAGAAGGGCCAGACTTTGCTTCCCATGTGCATCAATGAGCCTTGGGCGCCCATGACCCTGCCGTCAGTTCACCGGTTGTCCTTCCTTGGACCACTTTTGGTAGGTACTGAACACTGCATACCGACAGGAACACCCCACAAGACGTGCCGTTTTGGATATGCTCTGACCCAGCCGTCTAGCCATCACACGTTGGCCCTTGTCAAAGTCACTCGGATCCTGATGCTTGACCATTTTTCCTGCGTCCAACACATCAACTTCAAGAACTGACTACTGTTCACTTGCTGCCTAACATATCCCACGACTTGACAGGCGCCATTGTAACGAGATATTCACTTACCTTGAAGTGGTTTTAATGTTTTGTCTGATGAGTGTAACCTGCTTTTTCCTGTAGGCCAGGCCTCTGTGTTACGATGAAATGAGATGGATTGATGCACGAATGGATATGATTAACATATCTTTATTAAACTACTGAATTATAAAAAGAAAAACTTTCAATCACAGTCGAATATTGACTGAATTATGTAACTTCAAGCCTTGTAAACATGTAATTATCATGACTTAACTTTTTATAAAATCTGAAAAAGGAACAACAAAGCACTGCAGAACAACAAGCCTGGTGTGAACATTAATATGAAAATAAATGTGAATCTTACTGAGCTCCAGTCAGTAACTCCAAGAAATATCACACACTACTACTACTACTACTACTACTACTACTACTACTACTACTACTACTACTACTACTACTTTCAGTTGCTCCCATTAGGGGCCGCCACAGCGGATCATGTGTTTCTATCTCTTCCTGTCCTCTGCATCTTCCTCAGTCACACCAGCCACCTGCATGTCCTCCCTCACCACATCCATAAACCTCCTCTTTGGCCTTCCTCTTCTCCTCTTCCTGGCAGCTCCATATTCAGCATCCTTCTCCCAATATACCCAGCATCTCTCCTCCACACATGTCCAAACCATCTCAGTCTTGTTTCTCTTGTTTTGTCTCCAAACCGTCCAACCTGAGCTGTCCCTCTAATATACTCGTTCCTAATCCTGACCTTCTTCGTCACTCCCAATGAAAACCTTATCATCTTCAACTCTGCCACCTCCAGCTCCACCTCCTGTCTTTTCATCAGTGCCACTGTCTCCAAACCATACAGCATAGCTGGTCTCACTACCATCTTGTAAACCTTCCCTTTAACTCTTGCTGGTACCCTTCTGTCACACATCACTCCTGACACTCTTCTCCACCCATGCCACCCTGCCTGCATTCTCTTCTTCACACAGCAGAAATATGAAAAATGAAAAATCTGTGGCTCTACCACTCTACAATTTTTGGATAAATGAAAGTTGTAATAAACATGTAATATGTAAACATGTGGCTTACACTTTTTAATAAAATCTGAAAAGAAAAAGAAGCACTGTGAACATTAATATAAATATTAAATAAACATTAATCCCAATGATGTCTTGTGAAGAAATTCAATGAAGCGTGGGTAAATGGCGGGAGTAAGTATGACTCTTTTAAGGTAGCCAAATGCCTCGTCATCTAATTAGTGCCGCGCATGAATGGATGAACGAATGCCTCCACACGCTGCGGCAAGGCTCGGAGTGTATTGACGAGACATCGTGTTGCTGTTACTACAGCAACAAACCACACAGACAAAGTGCACAAGGAGTATGGCTCTGCCAGCCACTATGTCATCCTCCTGTATGGTTCTCACTAGCTCACAGGTTTTCACCAGGAAAACCAGCATATGGACTTTTGCTGGTTTTAAGGATGAACGGGTACAAGTTACTATATTCTCTCCAGTGTTAACAGACATTCTGAGGGGGAATTTATGGGTGGAATACAAAGATAATTGCAGGCATACTTGCTCAGTTGTGGGAAGTTGATCTTGTGCAGCTTCCACCAGGCCGGGGGTTTTTCTCCATCGATGGCAGGGGTCATCAGGTAACTATTCGACTCAGCCTCGACAACGTCTTCAAGTTGCACAGGCAAAGCAGGAGATGCCACACTGGTCTTGAAACAGCTGCCGAGAGCCTTCTTTGCCTTTTCTGCAGAGAGCTTTGCACTTTGAGACTTCAAAACATTTTCAGTACAGGATCTCTTCTCCTGCCAGATTAAAAAAAAGGAAACAGCCATTAGTTTTGCAATGAGGGATTACCGCAAGATGTTGCAATGAAACCTTTGATGTAGAAAAAAAGAGCTCAACAATTCAGGAGCAAAGATATATTTTTTATAGCTGCCTGATCATGACCAAACTCCACATCAAAGTGCGCCCCCCACAGTGTCTCAAGAAACCCATAAAGAAGCAACTGAAGTGTGCTGAATTGAAGTCAGCCCCAGCACAGAAGAGTTCCAACACTCTGTAGGCATGATGGCACTGGAGTTTGAGGCCATTCTGAGTTTTGACAATTCCATGGATCAGAAATGGACCTTCCTAACCTCACTGCTACATCAAGCTGCAGTCGACTCTATAGGCTACATAGCCAGAAAAAATCAAGACTGGTTCGACGAGAAGTCTGACACCATCACAACCCTGCTGGAAACCATGTGTAGGGCACACAGGGCTACTCTCAACTGCCCTGCATCCGCCATCTTTCAGCAGCAGTGGCAAACAGCACGTAAGGAGGTACAAACAACCTTGTGCAGATTGCAAAATACATGGTGAATGAACAAAGCTCACAAGATTCAATCATACATATGCTGACAGAAATTATATGCACAACTTCTACAACTTTATAAAGAATATATATGGCCCGGGGAACTGCTCTATCACACCCTTAAAATCAGTAAACGGACTGACAACCCTGAAAGACCAAAAGCAGATCCTGGCAAGGTGGGCTGAACATTTTGAAGCCCTACTTAACCAGCACTCACCAACTGACCAATCCATCCTGGAAGAGCTACCAATTCGTCTGCCCATCCCAATCCAGACCTTGACCACTCACCAACATTTCAGGAAGTACTTGCAGCCATCAACTCCCTCAAGAACAATAAGTCCCCTGGCAGTGATGGCATCTCAGCAGAACTCCTAAAACGAGGATACTTGTGCACCAGAATGATCTATCAGTATATCCTGCAGGTCTGGGACCAGGAGAGTGTCCCTCAACAATGGAAGGATGCAAAATTGTCACCCTGTACAAAAACAGGGGTGACAAGTCCATCTGCTGCAACAGTCACAGCATATCCCTACTAGCTGTTGCAGGCAAAGTCATGCTATGCAAAAAAAAAAAAAGAAAAAAAAAAGTCATGCTATGCGGGATCGTGAAGCACTTGACAGAACATCTGCTGCCAGAGTCACAGTGTGGTTTCAGAAAAACTAGGGAGTACTGTGGGTGTTTTTCACAGTAAGACAGCTACAAGAAAAGTGCCATGAACCACATCAGGACCTTTTCATGGCTTTTGTCGACGTCTCCAAAGCTTTTGGACACTGTGAATCGAGAGCTACTTTGGAAAGTCGTGAGATAGTTTGGCTGCCTGAGCAAATTTGTGAACATTTTGCCACAGTTCCATGATGGGATGGTGGCATGGGTGGCCATAGCAGGACGGGAATCGGTGCCCTTTAATGTATGCACTGGAGTGAGGCTGAGGTGTGTGCTGGCACTGCTACTCTTCAATAGTTTCCTCCTACGTGTCATAAAGCTTTTTCATAAAGATCAGGAAGGCAGTAGTGGGATCACAATAGACTTTAGGTAGATGGAAACCTCTTCAACATTCGAAAGTTCCAGGCAACCACCAAGTTGTCAGCAGTGCAGGTCCTTGAGCTGCAGTTTGCTGATGACTGCGTTCTCTAAGCTCACACACCAGAAGACCTGCAAACCATCGTTGCCACAGTTGTGAATGCCTACAGCAGGCTGGGTCTATCAACAACACCAACACTGAGGTCTTATGCCAATGGAAGTCCAGCCCCCCACCCACTATGCCTGTCTTCACTATAGAACACCAACCACTCTCAGTTGTTCCATCTTTCAAATACCTGGGCAGTATCCTTTCTGAGGGTTGCAACACTGATCAAGAAATTCACAATAGAATCAATCAAGTCTCTGCAGCATTCAGCAAACTCCCTCTTTCGAAATTCAAAAAATCTTTCGAATTTCATATTAGAGAAATTACCAAGACTGCTTGTTTCCCCATATACAAAAGATTGCTAAAATTCTGTCTATACTGTCCTTAACTGATGCTGATCCATGTTTTTGTTTCATCCAGATTATAGTGGTGCAATATCCTTTTTCATGCCATGTGCTAGTACTAAAAACCTTCAATTGGTTCAAAATGTTGCTGCTAGAATATTAATCCCTATTCATGCTACATTTGGCTTTAACGTGCTCATATCAACCTGAAAAACATTGACTAGACTTGGCCCTTCTTATGTGTCCAATTTTATACAGACTTATGTACCATCTGAGACCTACTGTTATCAAAGTACAGGCCTCCCCGGAGTTAAATAGAAGTCTGCAAAACCTTTTCTTAACATGCCCCTTTTCTGCGGAATAGTCTTCCTGACATCAGTGTCTGATTCTCTAGACTCTTTAAAATCTAAAATGAAAACCCATTTTTTTCTCCTTATCTTTTGGGAGGGTCTCGGTCTCAATTTACTTGTGTTTTTAGGTCCTGTCCTGCTGACATGAATGTTGAAAAACCTTTTCTGAAAGCAATGCACCATTCTAACCTTCCATTGGTGTCTCTGACCGCCATATTGCATGTCACTAAATATTAGTACTTATTTTTGAAACAATATTCACTACACTGAGTGTCACCAGTTGCTATTGTAAAGTCACAGGTTGCAAGTGACTTTGTCAATGCTAGTGACTGTCACGCCCTGTTTGGATAGTTAAGCTATTTTTTGTTTCTCCCAGTGTTCTTTGTCTTGTACTTCCTGTTTTATTTTGATACTCACCTCTTGTCTCGTTTCAGGTCTTTTACTTCCTGCCCTCATGTGTCTCCCTCCTGTGTGATTACCTGCCCTGCCCTAATGTGTTGCACCTGTGTCTCATTGTCTCCCCTCCTCCAGAGTATAGTATAGTCTTGGTGTTCCCTTCCTTCTGTGCCAGTTTGTCTTGTTCCTTGTGACAGCGTTCCAGCATTTTTTCCTTGTGTAAGTTTCTTGAGCCCTATAGTTTCCTGACCCGCAGGGATTATTCAGCCTTCCTCCTCTCCCGCTGGCGCTGGGTTCTTCTTTGTTGACAAGAAGGATAAAACCCTGCGACCTTGCATTGACTTCAGAGGACTCAACAAGATCACCGTTCGCAACAGGTACCCCTCCCTTTAATTTCCACTGCTTTTGAACTACTAAATGGTGCTAAGGTTTTCACTAAACTGGACTTAAGGCATGCTTATCACCTAGTTAGAATAAGGGAGGGGGATGAATGGAAGACAGCATTTAACACTCCTAGTGGTCATTACAAGTACCTGGTCATACCGTTTGGACTTACCAATGCCCCAGCTGTCTTTCAGGCCCTGGTGAACGACGTCCTCCGGGATATGCTCAATGAGTTCGTTTTTGTTTACCTGGACGACATCTTAACCTTCTCCCCTGATGAGCAAACTCACATTCAGCACGTCCGGCGGGTCCTCCAGCGCCTCCTCCACCACCAACTCTTTATCAAAGCTGAGAAGTGTGAGTTTCACGTGCCCTCCGTGTTCTTCCTGGGGTTCATCGTGTCTGCGGGGGAGGTCAGGATGGACCCACAAAAGGTTAGCACTGTTGTGGATTGGCCCACTCCCACTAGCCGTAAGGAGGTTCAATGATTCCTGGGGTTTGCTAACTTTTACAGAAAGTTCATCAGAAATTTTAGTTCTGTTGCTGCCCCCCTTCATGCACTGACCTCTTCTAAGCCTAGCTTCCAGTGGAACACCCGGGCTGAGCTCGCTTTCCAGAGACTGAAGACCAGCTTTCACCTCAGCTCCTGTCCTCACGTTGCCTGACCCCAAACTGCAGTTTGTGGTGGAGGTGGATGCCTCCGATGTGGGGGGTGGGAGCTGTTCTCTCTCAAAGGTCGGCTAAGGACAATAAGCTACACCCCTGTGCCTTTCTTTCCCGCAAGCTGTCAGCCTCTGAGAGAAACTATGATGTTAGCAACCATGAGCTGCTTGCCATCAAGGTGGCATTGGAGGAGTGGAGGCACTGGTTGGAGGGGCCCAAACAGCATTTTCTCATCTGGACGGATCACAAAAACCTTGAGTACTTGAAGACGGCAAAGAGGCTCAATTCTCGGCAGGCAAGGTGGGCTCTCTTTTTCAACCAGTTCCATTTCACTCTGTCTTATTGCCCTGGCTCCAAGAACTTAAAGCCTGATGCTCTCTCCCGTTTGTTTCCCTCCGAGAACGCCTGTAAAGATCCTACTGCCATTCTTCCTCCCTTGTGTGTTGTGGGTGCTGTTACTTGGGACATAGAGAGAAGGGTCAACGAGGCCAATGTGAACTGTCAACCTCCGGCCGGCTGTCCGCCGAACCGGCTGTTTGTGCCTCCTGTCTTGCATTCACAGGTCATCCACTGGACCCACTCTTCCCGGTTATCCTGTCAACCTGGAGTACGCAGGACCTTGTTCGTCATATGACAGCGGTTCTGGTGGCTGGTCATGGAGAAGGAGGTGAAAGAGTACGTGGCAGCCTGTCCGGTTTGTGCTCGCAGTAAGGTCTCCCGACGCCCAGCTTCTAGTCAGCTTTGCCCACTCCCTGTGCCACATCAACCCTGGTCAGACATCTCCGTGGACTTTGTGACTGGTCTCCCCCCTTCCGAAGGGAACACCACCATCCTCACGGTGGTGGATAGATTTTCAAAGATGGCCCATTTTGTTCCCTTGCCCAAGTTGCCCTCGGCCAAGGAGACAGCCGAGGTGATGCTGTAGCATGTTTTTCGCCTCCATGGCTTCCCCAGGGACATTGTGTCTGACCGGGGCCCGCAGTTTGTGGCACAGTTCTGGCGGGCTTTCTGTTCACTCCTGGGAGCATCCGTCAGCCTCTCATCTGGCCACCATCCCCAAACCAATGGTCAGACGGAGCGGCTGAACCAGGAGCTGGAGACCAGCCTGCGTTGCCTCGCCTCCCAGCACCCCAACACATGGAGCAGTCAGCTCACCTGGGTAGAGTATGCACACAATTCTCTCCCATGTTCCTCATCTGGTCTCTCCCCCTTTCAGTGTGCCTATGGATATCAACCTCCTCTCTTCTCTGCCCTGGAGAGGGAGGTCAGTATGCCCCCTGAGCTGGCTCTGGTTCGCCGCTGTCGCCACACCTGGGCCTGGGCCCGACGCACCCTGCTCCGCAATTCTGAGCATTACAAGAAGGCAGCTGACCGACGGCGGATCCCTGCCCCCACTTACAGGAGCGGCCAGAGGGTATGGCTATCCATTAAAGACCTGCCCTCTCAGAGTGGAGTCCCGGAAACTCGCTCCCTGGTTTGTGGGGCAATTCCCTATTTCCAAGGTCATTAACCTATTTGCTGTCAAGCTCAAACTCCCCAGAGCCATGAGAGTCCACCGATCCTTCCACGTGAGTCAGATCAAATCGGTCATAGAAAGCCCTCTGGTCCCTACCTCCTCCCCCTCGGTTCGTCGATGGTGGCCCTGTTTACACTGTCCGCAAGCTCCTGGCGGTCCGGCGTCGGGGCCGGGGCTCCCAATACATGGTTGACTGGGAGGGATACGGCCCGGAGGAACATTCCTGGGTCTCGGCCAGCAACATTCTGGACCCCTCCCTCATCCGGGACTTCCATCGGGCCCACCCTGGCGACCCTGGGCCGTCTGGAGCTGGCAGTAGGGGGGGGGGGGTACTGTCACACCCCGTCTGGATAGTTAAGTTATCTTTTGTTTCTCCCAGTGTTCTTTGTCTTGTACTTCCTGTTTTATTTTGATACTCACCTCTTGTCTCGTTTCAGGTCCTTTACTTCCTGCCCTCATGTGTCTCCCTCCTGTGTGATTACCTGCCCTGCTCTAATGTGTTGCACCTGTGTCTCATTGTCTCCCCTCCTCCAGAGCATATAGTCTTAGTGTTCCCTTCCTTCTGTGCCAGTTCATCTTGTTCCTTGTGACAGCGTTCCAGCATTTTTTCCTTGTGTGTTTCTTGAACCCTATAGTTTTCTGACCTGTTTTTGCCTTTTTTGACCTCGCCTTTCGCCTGCTGATTTGGACACTGTTGCCTTGTTATCTGATCACCTGTGTACTGACCTCATTTTATTAAAAGGACTGAATTTGGTGAACTGAGACTGAGTCTGCGTTTTGAGTCCAAGCCTGTGGTTCAGTACTGACAGTGACTATCACTAGTAACAATTCATAAATGATCAGTTGCTATTCTAATTCACTTTTCAGAATTACATTGGGACTTGACAATTGACGGGTAGCTTTTTAATGAGATCTAGTTTCTATTCCAAATAAATATATCAATACATTTTTACCTGACATATTTAACACTAGTCAATCAATATGACTAGTCACAACTACTACATGTTGATATCATAAGTTTAGATTTGAGAAGTCAAATTGAAAAGGTTGAGAGTGTCAAAGTGAATAGCAAGTAGTCACTTTTGAAAAACTGCTAGGCTTTATTCAAAAGCAACTACTAATAGTGGGACATTCACTGATAATTTTTGGAATAGCTAGTTCTTTGATACATCATGTTGTGCAACATGGACACATTATCAGTAATGAACCCGGGTCATCAGATGTTTCGGGTCTTAACATCAGACTACCTTTACCAAGAGACCCAGCCAAGGATGATCAAGCCCCGACTTGTGTTCAGGTAGCGCATTATGCCACGTGTCACCCCTCTTCACCCAGAGCCAACGGGAAGCCTTTTCCGCGACTTCCAGGATGTTCTTAATGGCTCTTGTTCTTTGCAGCCCACAAATCCCCAAGAGTCCCCGGACCCGGTGTAAAGACTGGCCTGCAAATTCCCTGCAGCCCATTTCACCTGGCTCACAGTGGGCCTTTTGCCAATTCCTCTAACACTCAGCTACCAGATATGGATACCTAAAAATAGAAGGTGTGATGGTGGATTTCATTTAGAAAATGAGAGAAAAAGTTGGATGATGTGGGATAGTAAATCAGGAAGTGCAGTTGATTAGCAAGGAGGAAGTGAGGGCAGCTATGAAGAGGATGAAGAGTGGAAAGGTGGTTGGTCCAGGTGACAAGTACCTGTGGAAGCATGGAGGTGTTTAGGAGAGATGGCAGTGAAGTATTTAACTAGATTAACACAATCTTGGAAAGTGAGAGGATGCCTGAGGAGTGGGGAAGAAGCATACTGGTACCTGTTTTCAAGAATAAGGGTGATGTGCAGAACTGTAGCAACTACAGAGGTATAAAGTTGATCAGCCACAGCATGAACATATGGGAAAGAGTAATAGAAGCTAGGTTAAGAGGAGAGGTGATGATTAGCGAGCAGCAGTATGGTTTCATGCCACGAAAGCCCTATAGATGCAATGTTTGCCTTGAGAATGTTGATGGAGAAGTATAGAGCAGGTTAGAAGGAGTTACTTTTTTTTGATTAAGAGAAAGCATATGACAGGGTGCCGAGAGAGGAGGTGTATTATTGTATGAGGACGTCGGGAGTTGCAGAGAAGTATGAACGAGTGGTGAAGCATATGTATGAGGGCAGTGTGACAGTGGTCAGGTGTTCGGCTGGAATGACAGATGGGTTCAAGGTGGAGGTGGAATTACATCAAGGATCGGCTCTGAGCCCTTTCTTGTTTGCAATGATGATGGGCAGGCTGACAGACGAGATCACGCAGGATTCTCCGTGGACTATGATGTTTGTGGATGACATTGTGATCTGTAGCGAGAGTACGGAGCAGGTTGAGGAATGAAAATCAGTAGGAGCAAGACGGAATACATATGCGCAAACGAGAGGGAGGAAAGCAGAATGGTTAGGATGCGAGGAGTAGAGGTGATGAAGGCGTATGAGTTGAAATACTTGGGATCAACTGTTCAAAGTAACGGGGAGTGCAGGAGAGAGGTGAAGAAGAGAGTGCAGGCAGGTTGGAGTGGGTGGACAAGAGTGTCAGAAGTGATTTGCGACAGAAGGGTACCAGCAAGAGTTAAAGGCAAGGTTTACAAGATGGTAGTGAGATCAGCTATCTCATATGGTTTGGAGACATTGGCACTGACAAAAAGACAGGAGGCAGAGCTGGAGGCGGCAGAGTTTAAGATGCTAAGATTTTCGCTGGGAGTGACAAAGAAGGACAGGATTAGGAAAGAGTATATTAGAGGGACAGCTCAGGTTGGACGGTTTGGAGACAAAGCAAAAAAGGCAAGATTGAGATGGTCTGAACATGTGTGGAGGAGAGATGCTGGGTATATTGGGAGAAGGATGCTGAATATGGAGCTGCTGTGGAACAGTAAAAGAGAAAGACCAAAGAGGAGGTTTATGGATGTGGTGAGGGAGGACATGCAGGTGGCTGGTGTGACAGAGGAAGATGCAAAGGACAGGAAGAGATGGAAACAGATGATCCGCTGTGGCGACCCCTAACGGGAGCAGCCAGAAATAGTAGTAGTAGATTTTTACAATGAATATGTTCTCTGCATTTATCCCATCCTATTGTATAGGAGCAGTGGGCAGTTGCAGCACCCGGGGACCAACTCCAGTTCTTCTTTCCATTGCCTTGCTCAGAGGCATAAGCAGGAGTATTAACCCTAACATGCAGGTATTTTTGATGGTGGGAGAAAACCGGCGCACCAGGAGGAAACCCATACAGACAGGGGGAGAACACGCAAACTCCACACAGAAAGGACCTGTGATGGCCTGGAGTTCGAACCCAGGACCTTGTTGCTGTGAGGCAACAGTGTTAACCACTGGGCTACTGTGCCACCATTCCACCATGCTGAGAACTAAACGGTCAAAAGTCTGGTTATACTTCACTAGAGTCGATGCTGACAATAATCGTTGCCACAAGTCCAAGTCTTTTGCATGTAAGGGCAGAAACACAAGCACTCTTTTGAAACATCTAGTGAAAGTACATCAAATACAGAGAAATGCACAGTTTTCGACTATCTAGCTCGTTAGTTTGTCTCACATCCACCTCAGGTATGTTATGTATGCTAGCAGCCTAGAGCCCACACAGAGCTAACTAAATAATACAAACATGGGTTGATGATTAAAAGTAACGATCTGTCCAGACGTGAGAAGATAAAGCAATGTTAATTCTGTACTTTTTTTTCTCTTAAAAATGAACAAAAACACCTAACAATAGTAGCATTAAAGCACCAGAATAATAAGCTTTATCGATAACAGTAGTAGTACTGGTAAAATCTTGATGATATCCATTCCTAACCACGAATGTATTTCTATTGAGTTCTTACTTGGTAACAATGGCTTGCAACATTCATCACAAAATTGTTTTAAATTTTTTTTTTCTATTTTGTGAAAAACGCCAACTAGTAGCCAATTGACGTCAAAATTTGCTCAGAGCCTCAATGGGGCATGAGAAACAACTGAGTGGAACTTCATGTTAATAGCACTGATTGTTGCTGAGATATGCATACTTCAAGAAGTTGTTCCTTTATAACTCTCGCCTTTTTTTTTTAAATCATCAAAACCATTTTAATAACTTTTTATCAAGAGGATTCATAGCGACTAGGTACAACGTTTCGGGCAGATGGCACTTACAGCCTAGAAGGAGTTCGAAAAGGTCGATTCCGCATATTGCGGAAATTTACAGGCTGAAATGGAGATGACCTACACCTCAAGATTCAGTTCAATTCAAGAAAACGCCTGCATGTCGGGTTTTTAATGCTGGATGTATAACGTGGGAGTTGCTTGCCAAAACCTACATATCTTGATTATAGCACCACATGCTGGCGGTGCTATAATCAAGAGACGATCGAAGAGCTTGATTTATGAAGTCCGTAAAGAGAGACTGCGCATTTACAATTTGGAACTGAGAAATGCAAGGCGGTTCTACTTCTTTCACATCACCGCCAAAAACAATAATAATGTACTGTGGTTGTTCTATTCTTTGGTAGAATAACCACATGACGTATTGCTTAATAACTTTACTAAAAGTATTGCAAGGCAGACCGTTAGCTTCCAACGTACTCCGACAGGTTCTCAGCAGCAACTAACCACAACATTCAAAGAGTCAACCTAACCTACTGTTACTAGTGACCTAAGAATACAGCGCCTTCTAGCGGTTGGCAGTATAGAACTCAATGTAATATAGGGTAACTAGATTACTGAACACAACATCCCCCCTTTACTTAAAATATCTGCTCGTCTTTGCATAACACTGTATCAATAACAATAACATCTACTTGTATTATTTCTTTACGCTATCACAATGTATAAGCTTTAACAACAAAAATGCTTATTAGTTTTTTTTTCACAATAACCAGGGGTTTCCAGATGGCAATCACAATTATCTAATAGTGCTCACATTTAACCAAATAATCTCAGTATTTTTTTCATTACCCATTTTACCAGATAACCACAATATTTTTCATTCACAGTAAGAACATGTTTTGTTTTTTTTTTTCTTCGATGAAGTCTCATAGTCCTCCATTTCTCCACTGCCCAGACGCACGCAAGAGCCTCTTTCTCCACAGTGGAGTATTTCCTCTCTGTTGAAGTCAGTGAACATGACGCAAACGCCACTGTGCGTTCTGTGTGGTCTGGATGCATCTGGGTGAACACAGCTCCCAGTCTGTAGTCGGAGGCGTCAGTCGAAATTATGGTTGGGAAGTCCGGATTGAATAGAGCAAGCGCCGGGCTGTCCACCAGCAGCTGTTTCACATTCAGGAAGTATTTCTGAGTCTCCTCAGTCCACTCGGATGTGCCCTCTTGTCGCAGACAGGCACGGAGGCCCTACCTCTGTAGCGTAGTTGGGTATAAACTTTGCATACCACGAGAGCATACCTAGGAAGGAGCGGAGGCTGCCCGCATCTTTGGGAGCCGGGGCCTGAGTAATGGCCTGCAAGTGCTCTGTATCAGGCTCGATGCCTTTTGCTGTCACCAGGTGTCCCAGGAACTTCAGACTGGCTTGGCGGAAGTGGCATTTCTTTTCGTTCAGCCACAGGCCTGCTGCTTCCAGCCGTTGTAGGATAGTTTCCAGAGCCGTGTCATGCTCCTGTGCTGTGCGCCCGTAGCAGATGATGTCATCCAGGTAGTTCTGAACATTAGGCACACCCTTCAACACTGTCTCCATCAACTTTTGAAAGGCTGAAGGGGCTGAAGCCAGGCCGTAGGGAACTCTACAGAACCGAAACAGCCCATCATGTGTGATGAAAGCTGTTAAATCTCGACTTTCGGGATGCAGCAGCACTTGGTGATATGCACTCTCCAAACCAATAGTTGAGAACACAGTAGCACCTGTCAGTGTAGAGAGTAGTTCCTCCATGTGAGGAAGGGGGTAGCTATACACTACAATCCCTTTGTTGGGTTCTCGAAGGTCCACGCACATTCAAATCCCTCCTGTTTTCTTCTGTGTGCCCACGATAGGTGAGATCCACGGCGAAGCATCGATGTGCTCTATCACACCAGCTGACAGGAGACGATTCAGCTCCGCTGACACATCAGCTCGCATGGAGAAAGGAAGGAGTCTGTTTCTGACGCACTGGCACAGCGTCTGGTGACACTGTCACTTTATGCATGAAACCTTTAGCACAGCCTACGGTTGCAGGTGAGGCTGGCTGGGTGGTGAGATATCCCACTGACACTGCAGCGGCGGGCAGAGAGGGAGGTGCTGCGGATGGCGGATATACCGCGTTACCTTCGATGCGCAGGCAGAGAGCGGATATGAGGTCTCTCCCCATAAGTGCAGTCCCTGAGTCCACTACATAGAAGCTGGCTGGCCCTTTTATGCCATCTATGTGAACGGTCGCTTCCATGCAGCCCAGCACGTTGATAGGGGTCCGTGAGTGTGTCACTAGACGGACTGAGGATTGCTGTAGAGGAGCTTTTTTGAAGTGCTCCTCGTAGATGCATCGAGGTAAAACAGACACTGAAGCATCCATATCCACCGTTAGTTTCACTGTCTTCACCACTTTCGCTGTTTGAATGTCCACTGAACACTGAATCTTATCAGGGGTGTCTGTTCCTTCCACAAGCAGGAGTGTATATTCAGGCATTTCAACCTCCTTCACTAAATGGGTCTGCTGAGACTGCTTACACACACGGGCAAAGTGTCCTTTTTTATTGCAACCTCTGCATGTTGCTTTAGCAGCTGGACATTCCTGTGAGTTAGCAAGGTGTTTCTCTGAACCACATCAGTAGCAGGTACGTGCGGAGGAGTTTGTAGCAGATTTTTGAGCAGACTTTGCATATGCACCCTTGTGTGGCTTTCCCTGGCCGCGTGCAGTTTTCTGGGTCTGCACAACTTGTACTGGTATTTGCTGCTGACCTGCCATAGACTTAGCTTGTAGGGTAGCTCCTTCACATTGAGTAGCTATGGTAATAGCATCGGCTAATGTCAGGCTTGTCTTTAGCAATAACCTCTCTCTAATGCGAGGGTTAGCTACATGCTCCACGAGCTGATCTCGAATCATGTCATCAGTGTTTGGAAATTCACACGTTGCAGCCAGTTCTCTTAATGCAGCAATGTATTGCACTATGGATTCTTGTGCTCCCTGCACTCTTTTTCTGAAAGCATGCCGCCCCACAACTATGTTCACCGTCGGCGTAAAATGGCCCTGTAATGCCGTAATCGCGGATGCTAAATCCTGTCCTGTGTACGGCAATGTATGGAAGATCCGCTGTCCTTCCGAGCCCACACAATGCAGAAGTAGTGCTCTTTTCCTTGCCTCAGGCCACGTGTTTCCAGTTGCATTGATGACGAGAAGGTAATTCTCGAACATCTTCACCCACGTTTTGAAAAGTATCGCCGGTTCTCCCGGGCACGGCAAAAAAAGGTCTGGAAACGGTGCATTGGCCGTCTTGTCCGTTTTAAAGTATGCAGGTCCGTCTCGTCGCCAATTTGTTATATTCTTTGGTAGAATAACCACACGACGTATTGCTTAATAACTTTACTAAAATAATTGCAAGGCAGACCGTTAGCTTCCAACGTACTCCGACAGGTTCTCAGCAGCAACTCACAACAACATTCAAAGAGTCAACCTAACCTACTGTTACTAGTGACCTAAGAATACAGCGCCCTCTAGCGGTTGGCAGTATAGAATTCAATGTAATATAGGGTAACTAGATTACTGAATACAACAGTGGCGATACACAAATGAGGGTAGATTCGCCAGGGGCTGCTGGTCCTTTAAGGCGGACATTTAGAGTGCTGACGTAGGCACTGCAGAGGGTTTCCGGGGTGGAGCCATGTTTGCAGCAGCTAGCGGTTGGTTAGCTGGTTGCCAGGAGAGATTGTGCTGTATCGGTGTCGTTTTGTGTGGCGAGTAAACGGGATTGACTCGACTCGATCTCTCCGTCTCCTCATTCCTGCACTCCCACATTGGTGACCCCGCACGTTTACAACGAACATGTCGACCCAAAGCGATGACGATACCGCTCTGGCTCCGAGTGATGCTAACGGTATAGCTCATGTTAGCGCTAGCATCTCAGCAGCGACGGTGAAGTTGCCCGAGTTTTGGCAGCACAGTCCCCGGCCATGGTTTCAGCACATTGAAGCCCAGTTCGAGCTGGGAGGAATAACGCGGGACGTTACGAGGCATTTCCATGTTGTGGCGGCGATATATGCCCGGACGACGGCCCGAGCTATGGGGCTACTGGAAGCCCCCAGGCTGTGGGAAAATACGGTGCACTCAAGGCCTTTCTTTTGCAGCTCTTCGAGCTGTCGGAGATGGAGAAGGCGGATCGCCTGTTGTCACTCAACGGACTCGGCGATAGCAGACCTTCTGAGCTGCTGGAGAAGATGTTGGCCGTTTTGGGCTCGGCGGACCCCTCCTTCATTTTCACCCATATTATTATTATTAATCACAGTGTTGCTAGTTGAAAGGGTTAAACAATATTATTATTAATCACAGTGTTGCTAGTTGAAAGAGTTAAAAAGTATTATTATTAATTACAGTGTTGCTACTTGAAAGAGTTAAACGGTATTATTATTAATTACAGTGTTGCTAGTTGAAAGAGTTGAACAGTATTATTATTAACCACAGTGTTGCTAGTTGAAAGAGTTAAACAGTATTATTAATCACAGTGTTGCTAGTTGAAAGGGTTAAACAGTATTATTATTAATCACAGTGTTGCTAGTTGAAAGAGTTAAAAAGTATTATTATTAATTACAGTGTTGCTACTTGAAAGAGTTAAACGGTATTATTATTAATTGCAGTGTTGCTAGTTGAAAGAGTTGAACAGTATTATTATTAATCATAGTGTTGCTAGTTGAAAGAGTTAAACAGTATTATTATTAATTACAGTGTTGCTAGTTGAAAGAGTTTAACAGTATTATTATTAATCACAGTTTTGCAGGGCACCGGGATAACCGGTGCCCTGTTGTCTGTCTGTCCTTTTGGGTTTCGCTACACTGGCCTCTGGTCCTCATTTCAAGATACGTAACAGAACGTCAAAGCCAGAATGAGCCAAAGCAAACCCGAGGGGCAGGCGGTCGCTCAGGGAGCTATAGCCCCTAAGCCCCAGAACCCTATAGCTCTCGAGGTAGTGGTAAAGAACCACAGCACTCAACTCACCCAACTCCATTCTGAGCTTAGCACTACCTTCTCCCGGATCACTGGAGAAATCAGCGGGCTCCAGGCAAACTCGCATACATCGACGAGCACCCTTGCTTCACTCTCCGCGCAGATCGCTGCTCTGAGTGTGGCAGTGTCCAAGATCAGCGACCACCCTGCTCTGGCCCCGGTCCCTGCCCCCAGCTCGGCCTCCGGATTCCCCGTTCCTGGTCCCGACGTTCCCCCTCCTCCGAGTCAACCCCCACTGGACCCCCGGTTCGAGCCTAACCTTCCCTGCCCCAAGGCCTTTGGTGGGGAGTTCGAGCTGTGCAGGGGTTTCCTTGGTCAGTGTGAGCTCCTGTTGAAACATCAGCCAGCCAGGTATAGGACAGGAGAGACCAAGGTAGCCCTTGTTATGTCTCTCCTCACCGGCAAAGCCCTCAGCTGGGCCATAGCGGCGGTTGGCCATACTGAACTGCTCGCCTCGGACTATGGTGCCTTCCACCGCGAGTTCCGTCTGGTGTTTGACCACCCAGCTGATGGGCAGGACGCTGCCAGCCGCCTCCATTCCATCCAGCAGGGAGCCAGGTCGGTGGCAGACTATACCTTGGAGGTGAGGATACTTGCGGCAGACAGTGGGTGGGATGACACTGCGCTCAAGAGCGCGTACAGGAGGGGGCTGAGTGAGCCCATCAAAGACCTCATCGTTCAGGACCGCCCTGCTTCCTTCAACGAGCTCGTCACCCTTGCCCTCCTGATGGACGAACGGCTGCGGGAGCAGAGCCAGGAACGCGCCCCACGCACTGGTGCCTCCCATTGACCAACCCCCATCCGTTCTACCAGTGCCTTCCCTGGGTCAGCGTCCCGCGGGCTCTCTCCACCCTCAGACTCCCCCTCGCAACCCTGGGTGTCTTTTGGATCCTGGCCGCAGGAGGAGCACATGCAGTTGGGTCGGTCTCAGCTCCCGCTAGACGTTAGGGAGCAAAGGATGCGCGACCACCTCAGCCTCTACTGTGGGAGGTCGGGGCATTTCATCAAGGCCTGCCCGACTCGCCCAAAAAGACCCGGCTCACTAGCAAGGGGTGTCCTAGTGAGCCTGACGACCCTGCCCCAGCCCAAGAAGGAGCGCAACCAGCTGTGTCCTGTCTCTCTCACCTGGGGTAACGACTAACTCTCTATTGGTGCACTCCTGGATTCGGGGGCGGACGAGTGTTTGATGGACATCTCGCTGGCCCGGCAGGCCGGCGTTCCACTCATCCCCCTAGACACACCCCTCACAGCCCAAGCCCTAGATGGTCGTTCACTTGGTAAGATCTCACACAGCACTGCTTCCCTCACTCTC
Organism: Lampris megalopsis; assembly: GCA_022114975.2. Lineage (NCBI taxonomy): Eukaryota > Metazoa > Chordata > Actinopteri > Lampriformes > Lampridae > Lampris > Lampris megalopsis. Next base: position 6,787,473 of record JAJHIY020000431.1, read on the forward strand.
ACTCTTTCGGGAAATCACATTGAATCTATGCGTTTTTTGGTTTTGCACACCCCCACAGCGCCCCTGGTGTTAGGGAGGCCGTGGTTGGAATGGCACGATCCCCACATCTCTTGGTCCACTGGGCGGATTTTGGGTTGGAGCGTTGTGTGTCATGCCAACTGCTTTCGCTCCGCCCACTCTCCGTTTAGCGGCCCCAGACCCGTGCCTCCTCCCACGGATCTCACTGGTGTACCTCCCATTTACCTCGATTTAGCCCCTGTATTTAGTAAAGACAGTGCACTTTCTCTCCTCCACGGGGCCGCCCTTCCCACCGGTCGGTTGTATAAACTCTCCGTCCCGGAGAAGGAGTCTATGAGCTATTATATCACAGAGTCCCTGGCCTCAGGAATCATAAGGCCCTCGTCTTCCCCGGTTGCAGCGGGCTTCTTTTTTGTGGCAAAGGAGGATGGCAGCCTGAGGCCTTGCATTGATTATCGTCAATTAAATGACCTCACTGTTAAAAATAAATATCCACTCCCCCTTATGAGTTCCACGTTTGAGCCACTCACTCACGCCACGGTGTTCACCAAACTGGACCTGCGCAGCGCGTACCACCTGGTGCACATCCGGGAAGGGGATGAATGGAAGATGGCATTCAACACCCACCTAGGGCATTTCGAGTACCTCGTTATACCCTTCAGGCTCACCAACGCCCCGGCCGTCTTCCAGGCGTTGGTCAACGACGTGCTCCAGGATATGCTGAACACACTCGCGGTTTTGTACCTGGATGACAACCTCGTGTTCTCCAGGACTGCTGGAGAACAGGCTGTTCGTGAAGGCCGAGAAGTGCGTGTTCCACTCCGCCTCCGTGGAGTTCCTCGGCCACATCGTGGAGAAGGGGCTTGTTCGCACTGACCCCAGGAAGACCCGAGCGGTGGAGGAGTGGGCACGACCCACCAAGAGGATGCAACTCCAGTGCTTCCTTGGGTTCGCTAACTTTTACCGGGGCATCATCAGGGGGTTCAGCCGTGTGGCCGCCCCCCTCACTGCACTCACCTCCCACCCTCCGCCCCTTCTCTTGGACCCCGGAGGCAGTGGCCGCCTTCTCGGCCTTGAAGAAACTGTTTTCAGCGGCTCAGGTGCTCGCCCACCTGGACCCGTCCAGGCAGTTCATCGTGGAGGTGGACGCGTCGGACACGGGCATCAGAGCCGTCCTCTCCCAGTGGTCGGAGGAGGACCAGAAGATCCCCCGTGCGCCTTCTTCTCCCGGCGTTTCAGTCCTGCGGAGAAGAACTACGACATCGGCAACAGGGAGTTGCTGGCTGTCCACGCCGCCCTCGAGGAGTGGAGACACTGGCTGGAGGGAGCAGGGCAGCCGTTCATCGTATGATCCAATCACAAGAACCTGACCTACGGACAGCTAAGAGGCTCAACCCCAGGCAGGCGCGCTGGGCTCTCTTCTTCAGCCGGTTCGACTTCACCCTCACTTACCGCCCGGGCACTAAGAACGTCAGGGCACACGCCCTCTCGCGTCTGTTTCCCGAGGGGTCCCCTGACGCCCCAGACACCATCCTTCCCCCAGCCCGGGTGGTGGGTGTCATCACCTGGGCCATTGAATCGGTGGTGAGAAGGGCCCAGCGCGCCCAGCCCAACCCAGGCAATGGACCCAGGAACCAGCTATTTGTGCCTCCCTCTGTCCAGCCCCAGGTGCTGGAGTGGGGTCACGCCAGCCATTTTGCCTGCCACCCCGGTGCCCACCGGATGGTGGCCTTCATCCGCATGCGCTTCTGGTGGCCCACCATGGAGGCAGACACCAGAGAGTTTGCAGCTGCCTGTGCCCGCAGCAAGGCTCTCCATCTCCCTCCAGCAAGTCTCCTGCGCCCCCTTCCTGTCCGCAGCCGACCTTGGTCCCACATTGCCTTGGACTTTGTAACTGGCCTCCCCGTGTCCCAAGACAATGACACCATTCTGACCATTGTCGACCAGTTTTCCAAGGCCGTCCACTTTGTCCCCCTCACCAAACTCCCCTCTGCAGCCGAGACAGCGGACCTTCTCGTCTCCCATGTTGTCCGCCTCCATGGGATCCCCCTGGACATTGTCTCTGACTGTGGTCCCCAGTTCACTTCTAAGGTGTGGCAGGCCTTCTGTAAGTGGATTGGGGCCATGGTCAGCCTCTCATCTGGGTATCAACCCCATACCAATGGGCAGGCAGAGCGGGCCAATCAAGCCCTGGAAGCGGCTTTGCGTTGCGTTACCACCAGCAACCCTGCCTCCTGGAGCAAGTACCTGCCCTGGGTGGAGTACTTGCTCAACACTATGGGGAGTTCGGCTACCGGTTTGTCCCCCTTGCATGTTCCCTTGGCTATCAACCCCCTCTGTTCCCCCGTCAGGAGTTGGAGGTGGCGGTCCTGTCCACAAGGGCCCATCTCCGCTGATGTCGGTGCGTTTGGAAGACCGCCCAGACCGCTATGTTGCAAGCTACAGAGCGGGCCCGGCGCAGCACCAACCGGCGGAGAGTGCCGGCCCCAGCCTATCAACCTGGCCAGCGGGTATGGCTCCTGGCCCAGGACCTGCCCCTCCCTACCCTCAACCGGAAGCTGGCTCCTCGCTACGTCGGCCCCTACACCATCGACCGCATTGTCAACCCTTTGACGGTACACCTCCATCTCCCTACCTCCCTCAAGATCCATCCAGTGTTTCATGTCTCCACCTCAAACCAGTAGCCTCCAGCCCCCTGTCTCCCCCTGTTCAAGCTCCTCCACCTCCCAGGGTCCTCAACGGTGGTGACATGGTCTGGGATGTCGACCGGCTGCTCGGCGTATGCCGCCGGGGGTGTGAGTACCAATACCTGGTGGACTGGTGTGGCTATGGGCCCAAAGACCGCAGCTGGGTTCCCCCGTCCTACCTGGCCGACCCCGCACTCCTGGAGGAGTTCTATCGGGCCCACCCCAACGCCATCGGACGGTCGCTCGGTGTCTCTCGTAGGAGGGCGGGTCCTGTTGCAGTTACACCGCCCCGAGCTGCCTCCCCGCACCTTCAAGCCACTCCCCCAGCTCGGACATGCCGGAAACATCCCAGCGCTCTGAGGAGACGAGCGCTGTGCTGCACCAAGTGTTTGCCATCTTCCATCAGGCACACCTGCGGCAATCAGGCAGCCCTCTACAAGAAGCCTGCCAGAACACCCGTCTGTGCTTCGGCGTACTGAACCCTGTGGTAAAGCTCTGACAAGCCCTCCAGCGTTCCTTGCCCTCTTGCTATTCCGTTTAATCCCAGTTTCTAAATTCGTGTCTCTCTTTTCCCCTCCCAGGACTCTCCCTCCGCGACTTCCACAGCTCCCAGCGTCTCCCTCGCTCCTCGCCCCCAGCGACCTTCACGCCCCCCCCCTGGACCTCTCCGGCGATCTCCCTCCATGTCTCTCTACCTGGACCCCTCCTACTTGGACTTGACTTCCTGGATCTCGGACCCGGACTTCCTCGGACAGCCCCTCGCTTAACGGATTCGGACTTTGGTAGCCAGGCCACATCGTCTCTACAACGCCCACCTGAGACTCACCTGTTATTATGCCCTGTGGCAGCATTGATTGTTTTTTCTTCCCTGCATTAAATCGCCCTTCGGGTTATCCCGGTCCCCTGTTGTCTTGTCTGTCCTTTTGGGTTTCGCTACACTGGCCTCTGGTCTTAATTTCGAGATACATAACATGAACAGTATTATTATTAATCACAGTGTTGCTAGTTGAAAGGGTTAAACAGTATTATTATTATTCACAGTGTTGCTAGTTGAAAGGGTTAAACAGTATTATTATTAATCAGTGTTGCTAGTTGAAAGGGTTAAACAGTATTATTATTAATCACAGTGTTGCTAGTTTAAAGGGTTAAACAGTATTATTTTTAATCACAGTGTTGCTAGTTGGAAGGGTTAACCATTATTATTAATCACAGTGTTGCTAGTTGAAAGGGTTAAACGGTATTATTAATCACAGTGTTGCTAGTTGAAAGGGTTAAACAGTATTATTATCAATCAGTGTTGCTAGTTGGAAGGGTTAAACAGTATTATTAATCACAGTGTTGCTAGTTGAAAGAGTTGAACAGTATTATTATTAATTACAGTGTTGCTAGTTGGAAGGGTTAAACAGTATTATTAATCACAGTGTTGCTAGTTGGAAGGGTTAAACGGTATTATTAATCACAGTGTTGCTAGTTGAAAGGGTTAAACGGTATTATTAATCACAGTGTTGCTAGGTGAAAGGGTTAAACAGTATTATTATTAATCACAGTGTTGCTAGTTGGAAGGGTTAAACGGTATTACTATGCATCACAGTGTTGCTAGTTGGAAGAGTTAAACAGTATTATTATTAATCACAGTGTTGCTAGTTGGAAGGGTTAAACAGTATTATTATTAATCACAGTGTTGCTAGTTGAAAGGGTTAAACAGTATTATTATCAATCAGTGTTGCTAGTTGGAAGGGTTAAACAGTATTATTAATCACAGTGTTGCTAGTTGAAAGGGTTAAACAGTATTATTATGCATCACAGTGTTGCTAGTTGAAAGGGTTGAACAGTATTATTATTAATCACAGTGTTGCTAGTTGGAAGGGTTAAACAGTATTATTAATCACAGTGTTGCTAGTTGAAAGGGTTAAACGGTATTATTAATCACAGTGTTGCTAGTTGAAAGGGTTAAACAGTATTATTATTAATCACAGTGTTGCTAGTTGAAAGGGTTAAACAGTATTATTATTAATCACAGTGTTGCTAGTTGAAAGGGTTAAACAGTATTATTAATCACAGTGTTGCCAGGTGAAAGGGTTAAACAGTATTATTATTAATCACAGTGTTGCTAGTTGGAAGGGTTAAACGGTATTACTATGCATCACAGTGTTGCTAGTTGGAAGAGTTAAACAGTATTATTATTAATCACAGTGTTGCTAGTTGGAAGGGTTAAACGGTATTATTAATCACAGTGTTGCTAGGTGAAAGGGTCAAACAGTACTATTATTAATCACAGTGTTGCTAGTTGGAAGGGTTAAACAGTATTATTATTAATCACAGTGTTGTTAGTTGGAAGAGGCTACAGTGTGCCTGCTCAGACACGTCGTGTGTATGTTTTAACTTTTTTAAAGTATTGGCACCTTCCAGCAGCGCCGGCTGCTAGACAAACAGCCGGCTACTTTAATGTATTAATTTTTGTCTCTAATAAAATAGTTTTGATTAACAAGTTGCGATTCGCTATGGGTGTACATTTACCACCACTAACTAGCCTCCGCTTCACAATAACCAGCGCATGCCTTCAGAGACACTTGTCTGTCAGTGTGTCAGCCCCGCCCCCACATGCTGGTTGTGTGCGCGTGTGTGCGTTTGCATGCGCTCCGCAGAGAGGAGTGTCCTGCCGGGTGGTGGACGCGGAGAGTCTTCCGCGTTTTAACCCAAATGAATGATGATTTATTTGGAACATGTAATAAGCCGGGTATAACATACAGATCATCCCCCTGCCAGTCACGTGAAGAGAGAAAACAAAGCCACACATCAAACTCAGTGAACACATCTCCCTATGCATCAGATGATTTGTTACATGTTGGAAAAGCAGCTGGAGGAAGTGTACACTTATTTCTTCCTACCCCTCTTAATTTAATTCAGCTACTGTACATTACAAACTCAATTCCCACTGTACTGTGTAGTTCACTGTACTGCATCCTTCACTATACTGTGTAGTTCACTGTACTGTATACTTCACTGTACTGTGTAGTTCACTGTACTGCATCCTTCACTATACTGTGTAGTTCGCTGTACTGCATACTTCACTATACTGTGTAGTTCACTGTACTGTATACTTCACTGTACTGTGTAGTTCACTGTACTGCATCCTTCACTATACTGTGTAGTTCATTGTACTGTATACTTCACTGTACTGTGTAGTTCACTGCACTGTGTAGTTCACTGTACTGTACTGTATACTTCACTGTACTGTGTAGTTCACTGCACTGTGTAGTTCACTGTACTGTATATGTGTAGTTCACTATACTGTGTAGTTCACTGTACTGTATGCTTCACTGTACTGCATCCTTCACTATACTGTATAGTTCACTGCACTGTAATCTTCACTGTACTGTATGCTTCACTGTACTGTGTAGTTCACTGTACTGTATACTTCACTGTACTGTATAGTTCACTGTACTGCATCCTTCACTATACTGTATAGTTCACTGTACTGCATCCTTCACTATACTGTATAGTTCACTGTACTGTATACTTCACTGCACTGTGTAGTTCACATTCAATGTTGTGCTGCACAGTACAAACTCACCCACTGTGACACGTAAGAGAAAAAGGAAACACATGCTGACGTCATGTAGCAAGAATAAACAGATCAATCAATCAAGTTGCACTTTATATAGCTGCAACAGCCACTCAAAGCACTTTACACTTATTTAACACACACGCATGCGCACACACGCAAGCACACTGATGCCATGTCAACGATGCAAGATGTGCAAGACAACAACTGCTCATTGGGAGCATTGAGGAGTTCAGGGTCTTGCTCAGGGACACCGCAATGCTACACACATCCCAAATATCCACTCGATGCCATAGACAGAAAAAATGAAACAAATGTAATAATAAATGCTAAGAGATAACTTAGACAGTTAACACAAGTCTTCATCATCCCTGTATCTCTTGATAATCAGACTTGGTACTTTTTCTTGAACTGTGTACTGTTTGTACTGTGTTCGAGGTCCATGCTCACACTGTTCCACAATTTTACCCCACACATTGAGTGATATCAGCAAAATACTTGATGACAGAACACATTAAGAACTGCTTTGACTGCGCAGACAGGGCACATCATCACCGTCATCATCATCATCACCATCATCATCACCGTCATCATCATCATCATCATCATCAGATGGACTACTTCAGGAGACACGGTGGCAGCAACTTGACGACTGCGCAGTAAGCGCAGCACTGAAGCGCTGCATGTTCCATATACACCACACACACGTGTATGGGCTTCATGAATGAAGGAACGATAAATAAATAATAAAAATGATTCTTAATAACAAAAGCTCTGATCAGTCAGGAACAGGTGTGGTTTTAAATATTCATAGCTGTTTACAGACTATGTGAGCTAAAACGCACAAGAAGCCTGTCTCTCCTTTTCAATGACTCACTACATGTTGTCATTAACATATGCAAAAATATGGGGGATGAGGGGAGGGCATGCCCCCGGACCCCGCTAGCTAGCTATATTTTCTCTGCTGGCTCACTACTCCATGTCCTTGCCGAAAGCCCTGGTAGAGACAGAATATCACTTTTCTGAGTACACGTCTAAACAATTCATCCCAATTAGCAGCCAGTAGCATCTACAGTACAGTACAGTACAGTACAGGACTTACAGGACAGGAATTAAATACAGGACTTACAGTGCAGTACAGTACAGGACTTAAAGGACAGGACTTACAATACAGGACTTACAGTACAGTACAGGACTTACAGTACAGTACAGTATTTAGTCACTACAGCTGAGTTGTTCATCTTCCCGCTAGAGGACTTGGATTAAAGCGTCCCCTTCCTTCTCTGCTATGAGCGCCACTGAGCCATGCAGGTTTATGGTGCAGAAGGTTTGCATCGTCTGCTGTACAAACTGTAGTAGGTGGAGAAGGAGGTGAAGAGGCAAAAAACTACTACTACTACTACTACTACTACTACTACTACTTTCGGCTGCTCCCGTTAGGGGTTGCCACAGCAGATCATCCGTTTCCATCTCTTCCTGTCCTCTGCATCTTCCTCTGTCACACCAGCCACCTGCATGTCCTCCCTCACCACATCCATAACCTCCTCTTTGGCCTTCCTCTTCCCTGGCAGCTCCATATTCAGCATCCTTCTCTCAGTATACCCAGCATCTCTCCTCCACACATGTCCAAACCATCTCAATCTTGTCTCTCTTGCTTGCAAAGAGGCAAACAATATACAAAAATAATATAACACAATATGCAGCAGACAATAGTGTGCAGTGTGTATATTCAATGAGCATCATTACATCCCATGAAGTAGACCGTCATGTTTATACGTCGCAGATTATAGCATTGTGATGCATCATTCCATCCCAAGCTGCACAAGTTGTTTGTTCTTTTCTACAGAAATGGCTCGTGGGCTGTCAGTGCAGATGTAGCCACACAGAAGTTACTGAGGATGAGTAGCTGTTATGAAGTTAAGAACACCATGTCCTGTAGCCCTGCATTAAAAAGGGCTTCTAAGGAAATTATTGTGCATGCAGTGGGTATAACAGTGGTTATAACAGTAAGGAGAATGAAGGGATTGGGAAATGAGCAGCAAAAACGTACAGTCCCTATAGGCACTACAGGCAGCATCAATATAAAACCTAACCTCACAACATGGTTCAACACAGGTGTCTGCACACTTTGCTGGGCTCACTGTGCCATACAAGCAGACCAGACCAGAACCATACAAATGTGAAAATCTAAGAAATAATAACCTCTCACTAAGGCTGAGGTGTGGAGCTGCAAAAGAAGCGCAAATGTAACTGAGGCAGTGGAAGTGAAGCAACACAGAGCAGACGGAGTTATCTGCCATCAGTTTTTTTGTTGCCATCATGAAGTAAAGGGGATTTAATTCACTAACAGTTTAAATCAAGCTGCTGAGCCAAACACAGTCACTTACAGTTTCAGACAGCTAGAACACCACAACCTCTGCATGCTGTTAGGTAGACACTTAGCTGGAACGTTCCAGCCGTAGTTCATCCCAACCTCCAGAGCAGCACGGCCCAGTATAAAAGTAGCTTCAAGGTTGATGTCATGGGTGGTTTATGTAAACCAGCAATTCCAAAGAGAGGGCACTGTGAAGGCAACACAGCAGTTGGCAAAGCACTACCCTCTGCAGAATCTTGAGTCCCTGTATAACCATAAGGGTGCTGCTGGAGTGCCGTGGACTTACTGAAGTCAGCTGCCGAGAAGCAGGCCCGCCAACATCCAACTTTATCCTGACGTGGTCTGATAAATCCAACGAATCTGAAACCAACCGTTCCAATTTAACACATCATAGCTGAGCTTTACAGTAAACCCTCTTAACTGTACCAACAACATCTAGCAAACTCCCTAGTGTGTGTAATACACGTGGCAATAAAATAATTTAATTCTGATTCTGATTTGAAAAAAAAATCCCAGCTATAAGTTTATTGGATTCAAAAGCAACTGGATTCTCTCACACTTATCTGTTTTTTGCCCATATTGCCTGCAAACAAATTCCAGCATCATGCAACCTTGACTGTTTGTGACAATATGTATAATCCAATACAATAACGCTGTGCATATGCATTCAAGGCGGTGTATAGGAAAATATGCACAGACTGCATTCTGAAATAGGCCTAGACAATGTCTTGCATGAATCACATGACTGGAAGTGATAACAGATATAGATATAGATTACAGTGTAAAGAGATCCATATAGCCCAACCATGTCATAGTTCCTCTCCACTGCATTATCTTTTTAGTAATTCTACCTCATTTATTATTTAGAAGAAGATGTTCCAAGTTTGTTACTTCCTTGCTGGTCAGTACTCCAAGTTCCTTTATTGGCTTATGATTAATCTTCACAAAGAAAAGAACATGATATCACTGACTATGATAAAATACCCACAAAAACAGTCAGTGAATGTACACAATCAGCATGCAGCTCAGAGAAGTGGTCGGATGTTACACCCAAAACCCAACACTTGACATTAGGAATTTGCAATCAAAATTAGGACCAAAGAATGCACCATAAGTACGTATGATATTTGATTTAATTCATGTTTATATATGAATGGCCTTTAGATATGCACAACTCACAAGTCCCTCATCCCATCCCCACATGACATAAACAGCCCAGACCATAATGACATATTCTCAACATGTAACTTAACTTGAAGTCTGAGAAATGAGCTCACCGTGTTTAGGTGGTGTTCAGCATGGTTCTCGGTGCATCAGTAAATAATACATATATGAATTACGCCCCATGGGAGCGTTTAAATCCCTCCTTGGAGTCAGAGTTCACACTCCTAGAAAGCATACACATTTGTTTTGTTAATGGCTTCGAACCACAGTGTTGAGTTCTGGTTCACTGTGCTGTGTGTGCGCAGACCTGTCTTGAGTTTTATCTGAGCTATCTGAGTTTGTGAGAAACTGTTGCTGCAGGACGCGTCTCATCAGTCCGGCCAGTCCATCTGGTCTGGCTCGGGATGGTTTCTTCAGTCCATCTAGTCTGGTCTGGCTCTGGAGCCGCTTCACTTCTGCAGCGAACCCAGACCCAGCTAGCTAAACTTCTCTACCAGAGTTAAACTAACCCAGACCCAGCTAGCTAAACTTCTCTACCAGGGTTAAACTAACCCAGACCCAGGTAGCTAAACTTCTCTACCAGGGTTAAACTAACCCAGACCCAGGTAGCTAAACTTCTCTACCAGGGTTAAACTAACCCAGACCCAGGTAGCTAAACTTCTCTACCAGAGTTAAACTAACCCAGACCCAGGTAGCTAAACGTCTCTACCAGGGTTAAACTAACCCAGACCCAGGTAGCTAAACTTCTCTACCAGAGTTAAACTAACCCAGACCCAGCTAGCTAAACGTCTCTACCAGGGTTAAACTAACCCAGACCCAGGTAGCTAAACGTCTCTACCAGGGTTAAACTAACCCAGACCCAGGTAGCTAAACGTCTCTACCAGGGTTAAACCAACCCAGACCCAGGTAGCTAAACTTCTCTACCAGGGTTAAACTAACCCAGACCCAGGTAGCTAAACTTCTCTACCAGGGTTAAACTAACCCAGACCCAGGTAGCTAAACTTCTCTACCAGAGTTAAACTAACCCAGACCCAGCTAGCTAAAATTCTCTACCAGGGTTAAACTAACCCAGACCCAGGTAGCTAAACTTCTCTACCAGAGTTAAACTAACCCAGACCCAGCTAGCTAAACTTCTCTACCAGGGTTAAACTAACCCAGACCCAGCTAGCTAAACTTCTCTACCAGGGTTAAACTTCAGAAGCGAGCTGGCTTGCTAGCGTTGACATATTCAAACTCTTCCGTGCACGTTAACTTTATCTGTGAAAGGATACGCCGGTATTAACGGCGCTTTACCTATTTTGCAAATTTGACAGTTGTGATGCTGCTGAAAATGTCAAACCCTGATTTAAGTGATATGTTGCTCTTACCTTGAAAACTAGCCGGCTAGCTAATCAGCTAGCGCCGTACTGCATCACAGTCCACCAGCCATCTGCTTCATTCGGCGTCTGTTAGTCCAGTCTGGAACTCAACTTTTAAGTTTCCTCTATTTACACGGACCAAGGACACTGACATAAAAACAACAACTTGTCCTTCCGTTGCAGTCGCAAAGGTCTGTAGAAACAACGCCTAAACTGGAAATACTGCCCTCGGCAGCGGGACTATGGAGTGGTAGATGAAGTTATTGTACTTGGCTACTGAAGCGATGTGTCCATCGCAGCACCGTTGCTATGGCTGCGGGCGTCCAGCGTGGGGGATAAGTCGGGGATGGAGAGTGAAGGTATGGACTCTTCCTTCTTCATCTCTTCTTTAAAGCCTTGTCACTTTCATCGCCATTTACTTATGTTACGGTGCATCACAGTTTCCCTTTCTTACTGTTTTCACGATGGGCATCATAGAGCAGTGTTTCTCAACCGGGGGTCCGCGGACCCCTAGTGGTCCGTGGTGTAATTGCAAGGGGTCCGTGAAAAAAAATATCTTTAAAAAAAAGATCCTATGACATTTATAGAAATAGGATTATTTTACTCAAATGTGACTGAGACCTTTATCTACCTAAACTATAAAGGGTAACAGGACTTTTTCTCTAATTACATCTGTTTCACAAGTGTAATTTATTGTATTTTAATAAGAGATCTCGCTCCCGTTTGCATTGTTAAAAGTTACTGAATACATATTCTGTTTTGTTACATATATCTGAAAGTTACTGCATAAGAATTCTGTTTTGTTACATATATCTGAAAGTTACTGAATACATATTCTGTTTTGTTACATATATCTGAAAGATACTGCATAAGAATTCTGTTTTGTTAACTATATCTAAGTTACAACTAAAAGCTCTTATTTTTGCCCCAAAGAGTGAATAAATGCTATAATGCAATTTAAAATGCAGTTTCTACTGTTTCTATCAAATTGCAACCCCCCTCCCCCAAGATCAGGTGGAGGAGTCCTCAGGGTAGATCAAAAATACGCAGGGAGTCCAGGACCCCAAAAAGGTTGAGAACCACTGTCATAGAGCATTGTTTCAGGGTGCCTACTCAGTTGGTCGCTAGAGGGAAGCCGTTCGTTATATGGGTTTCCACACCACGGGCTCCACTGTATGGAAGCTGGAGTGTGCCAGCCCAGACTGCTATCACGCTTTTTTACTGCTAGTAGGACAAAAATTAATGTATAGAACTATGTCCCGGAGCACGATTGCCGAGTTTTTCGTGCTACACAGAACGGAATTCAAACCCATGCATTTAAACTGAGAGATTTTCTACGATTTTAGACTTTAGACTTTACGGTCAACTGTCCACAGTAACGGGGAGTGCAGAAGAGAGGTGAAGAAGAGAGTGCAGGCAGGGTGGAGTGGGTGGAGAAGAGTGTCAGGAGTGATGTGTGACAGAAAGGTACCAGCAAGAGTTAAAGGGAAGGTTTACAAGATGGTTGTGAGACCAGCTGTGTTATATGGTCTGGAGACAGTGGCACTGATGAAAAGACAGGAGGTGGAGCTGGAGGTGGCAGAGATGAAGATGATAAGATTTTAATTGGGAGTGATGAAGAAGGACAGGATTAGGAACGAGTATATTAGAGGGACAGCTCAGGTTGGATGGTTTGGAGACAAAGCAAGAGAGACAAGATTGAGGTGGTTTGGACATGTGTGGAGGAGAGATGCTGGGTATACTGGGAGAAGGATGCTGAATATGGAGCTGCCTGGGAAGAGGAGAAGGGGAAGGCCAAAGAGGAGGTTATGGATTTGATGAGGGAGGACATGCAGGTGGCTGGTTTGACAGAAGAAGATGCAGAGGACAGGAAGAGATGGAAACGGATGATCTGCTGTGGTGCCCCCTAACGGGAGCAGCCGAAAGTAGTAGTAGTAGTAGTAGTAGTAGTAGTAGTAATAGTAGTAGTAGTAGTAGTAGTTCTTCGACTTTAGAATGGGGGGGGGGCAACACTGTAGCCAGAATAAAATGATGACATTTTACGTTTATGGAAACCACAGATACATTAAAATCTCCAAGTTTCTGAACCAAAAAATACATTTCATATCCACATTTCAACTTGTACCAATGTTGGTGCAGCCAGCCTCCACGTCACATGACTATCAAGAGTCTGTCTGCAAAAAGAAAAAAAAACGCAGACATTGCTTTTACTCTCAGTGGAAAATTAATATTTTAAGAGTTCTGGCATTAAAATGGGGTTTGATAACAATTTTATCGAGAAATGTGCAATTTATTTTCATAATCTTCGTTCAGTGAATGTATATGATATTTAGTTTGTTAGCAATACTTATTTGATTAAAGCAATTTTGCTTTTTGTATTTGTTTGTTTGTTTGTTTAGTCACCTTAACATATTGCAGTCCTGCTGACCATCCGGGGCATTACTACAGGTATGGGGTCTGAATTGCTTGGGTTAGGCCTGAAAAGAAAGATCTTGCATTTCATTAGGAAAATAAGTTTCAAAGTAGGCCAAAATTACTAGTTACATTAGCCAAAAATGATTACCTTAAATTATATTTGTCACTATTTCCACAAAAACAGATAACCCCCCCCCCAAAAAAACAAACTAAAGACCATTCATTTCAGGTGTTGGGCCCCAAAGGGGTCTCTGAAACTAAGCCCGGGTCACGTCTGTGCCCATGAAATGGGAAAATTAAAACTTTGTCGTAGGACTAAACCAAATACATCGTTGGAAAGGACTCAACCTGCAGAGTGTCATTATGTCAGTCTGAAGAATGTAAATGGCTCTTGCTTTGAAACATTGACCTCTGAACATGTTGGACGGCTGAACAAGGGACCATGATCAAAATTAAGGCCACCAGTCCAGCTCAGGGCTGACACACACATTCACACCTTATTATTATTATTATTATTATTATTATTGGGGTTTTTTGTTGGTGGTGGTGTTGTTATTATCCTTATTTTTCTTCAGAAATGTTCGCGCAAATTCCTGTGACATGGTAAATGATAGACATGAGATTGATTGGAAGTTGATTGGAAGCCCATTGATTGGAAATTGTGTGCAAGTGCTGTCCAAGAAATATATTACCCCAATTGGCCGGTTGGGGGCGCTGTAATTAAAGGAGAAAATTTTGACATTTGAAAAGTGATAAACCCCTACGCCGTACGTCCGATTTACACGGAACTTGGTACAGGCATCCATCTGTCGTCGCTCTACAAATTTGCTATAGTAACCACAAAAGTCCGCCATACTAGATTTTCCGCCATTTTGAATTTTTTCAAAAACACATTTTTTACCTCTCCTCTTAAACCATAGGTTCGATTGCTAACAATTTTCTTTGGATCATTACTGGAGCAAGCGTATCAGAAGTTGTATAAACTTGCTGATATCTTATTTGGTTGTCAAGATATTGAACAATGAACTTCAAAAAGGGGTGGGTCAGCACATAAATAGACCAAGGTCAAGAACAGTTGGACCAATCGTCACAAAATTTGCAGGATATGTCCACATAAGTACCTGAAGCATACCCTGAAAGTTTCATTCAAACCTACCACTAAGGGGTGCTACAAATGCAAACAATTTTGCGTGAAATAACACAAATCAGACTATAAATCAAAAATTGTTTGTCCAATCATTACAAAACTAGCAGAATGTGTTTCATAATAATGTTGACCCACGTGTTTAAAACGATTTGGTAATCGCTCAATAGGGGGTGTCGCTATAGTTCCAAATATGTGGATGGGTCTGGCGCAACTTTGGCCATAAATCAATGACAGTTTGTCCAAACATCACCAAATCAAAGAAAGTTGAATCAGTTCATCTGGACACAACGTTTATTGAGAGAAACTAAACAGTACAGTGGTATAACGGCCGAAAACGATCGGTTTCATATGCAAATTGCCACTTAAACTAGAGAATCTAGTGGTAAGTGAACTAAGCACAGAAAATAGCGGCATCACTAGGACAAATGAAGAGGTTAGGGCAGAATATAGAGGAGACAGTAGGAGACTAAACAGCAGTTGAAGAAGAATCTCACGGAGGCGGAAGCCGGAAACAGCTGGCAGTGACAAGAGAGGTCCGTTGGGCCAGTCATCACAAAACTTGCAGGATATGTCCACATACAGTTAAGGTCAAAATTATTAGCCCCCTTTATGAAATCAAACAAAACCCTTAACTTTTCCATGGAAATGACCATAACCTCAAGTGTTTATAGTTTAACTGCTTCCAAAAGAACAAAGACAAAATCTCCACTAAGCTTGATTAAGATATTTTACTGATGTGCTGAATTGAAACAAGAAAAAACAAAAATGACAAGGCCAAAATGATTAGCCCTCTGACAATTAATAGTCAATAGTGTAACCTTTCTGACTCATATCTGACAACAACCTCTTATGGTGGTTCCTAACTAGGTTGGCACATGTCTCTTGAAGGATCTTAGCCCATTCTTCCATGGCAAATTGTTCCAGCTCATCCAAATTGTGTGGTTTTCCCGCATGGACATTAACCTTGATCTCCCGCCACAGATTCTCAATAGGATTGAGATCTGGGCTCTGGAACTTGATTTTGGTGTCCTTCAAAAAGTTTTGGACCAACTTGGATGTATGCTTCCGGTCGTTGTCTTGCTGGAAGACCCAGCAGCGACCTAAAGCTAGACTGACAGCAGATTTCTTTACATTATCCTTCAAAATATCAACATAATCTTCTTTCTTCATGATCCCATGCACCCGAACAAGGTTTCCTGTGCCTGAAGCAGCAGCACAGCCCCACAGCATTATACTCCCACCACCATGTTTAACTGTGGCAACTGTGTTTTTAGGGTTGAAGGCCTCTCCCTTTCTTCACCAAACAAAAGCAACATCCATGTGCTCAAACAGCTCAAGTTTAGTCTCATCAGACCAAAGGACAGACTTCCAAACCTCATGCCCATGTTTCAGATGTTCATGGGCAAACTTCAGTCTGGCTTTGATGTGCTGCTGTGTGAGCAATGGAGTTTTTCTTGGACGATGACCTCGAAGCCCACCATGATGAAGAGCCCTCACAACAGTCTTCCTTGAAACATCAAGTCCAGAAGAGGCCAGTTCAGCAACAATCATCTTGGCAGAGATCCGGGGATTATTGTTGACATCTCTGACTGTTTTCCTCCCTAAAGTTATTGAAATCTTGCACTTTGGACCAGGCCCAAGTCTGTTTCTAACACAATTTGTCTCCTTGTGCTTTGCAATGATGCAACGTACAGCTGTTCTGTGAAACGCTTGGAAATGGCAGTATAGCCTTCCCCCTTAAGATGAGCATCCACTGTCTTCTTTCTGAATTCCAGACTGATTTCTTTACTTTTTGGCATGATGAAATTACTTCTTACCAAGAATTTAAGAGTAGTCCCTCTCAATCAAGTGTTCAAGTGCCACTAGCCCTGTTCACTGGAGTCCCTTAAGTAAAGCTCAATGCTGATTGATTGCTCAGGTGTGGTTTGAAAGCTGATTGATTGCTCAGGTGTTTTTTGAAAGCAAAAAATCACATGGGGGCTACTAATTTTGACCACCTCAATTTTCACTACATTTGGTATAAAGCAAACCTGAAGATTTATTTTACATTCCAAAATGTACCAGATAGGGGCCTTAACATTGATGAATGTTTTACTTTTAGGGAAATGTTCCATAGTTCCTTGGGGGCTAATCATTTTGACCTTAACTGTAAGTACCTGAAAGACACCCTGATATTTCATTCAAATCGACCACTAAGGGCTGCTCCAAATGCAAAAAAAAAAAAAAAAGGCGTAGCATAACACAAATCAGACTACAACCCAGAAATTGTCTAATCATAACAAAACTCGCAGGATATGCTTCATAACAATCTTGGACCACATATGTAAAACCATTTTGAAATTGCTCAATAGGTGGCGCCACCAGTTCCAAAAATTTGCATGGGCTTTGTGCAAATTTGGCCATAAATCAGTGACAGTTTGTCTGGTCCTTGTGTAACCAAAGTGAGAGCTGTGTCTGCATTCTCGGCACAAAGTCAAACACGTTTTCAGTGGGTGTCGGACTCCGCCAAGGTTGTCCCTTGTCTCCGATTCTGTTTGTGATATTCATGGACAGGATCTCAAGGTCCAGCCAAGGTGAGGAGTGTCTCCATTTTGGGAACCTCAAAATTGCATCTCTGCTCTTTGCAGATGAGGTGGTCTTGTTGGCTTCATCAGAACACGATCTCCAGCGTGCACTGGGGCGATTTGCAGCTGGGTGTGAAATGGCCGGGATGAGAGTCAGCACCTCCAAGTCTGAGGCCATGGTTCTCTGCCGGAATATGGTGGATTGCCCCCTCTGGGTTGGGGATGAGATGTAGCCTCAAGTGAAGGAGTTCAAGTATCTCAGGGTCTTGTTCACGAGTGAGGGTAAGATGGAGCGGGAGATTGACAGGCGGATTGGTGCAGAATCAGCAGTAATGCGGATGTTGTACCGGACTGTTGTGGTGAAGAGGGAGCTGAGCTGGAAGGCAAAGCTCTCAATTTACCAGTCAATCTTTGTTCCAACCCTCACCTATGGTCATGAGCTTTGGGTAGTGACCGAAAGGGTGAGAGCGAGGATACAAATGCCTGTGCCCCCCAGTTATGTGGAGTGATTCACCATGTCTTCAACATGACTTAGACTTCAAAGGGTACCCGTGCTGTGGCAGACGTCCTGCCTCGTTTCTGTGCCTAAAACGCCACGTCCCAGGGACTCTAAGGACTACAGACTGGTAGCATTGACTTCACACATTATGAAGACCCTGGAAAGACTCATCCTGGAGCAGCCTCGGCACACGGTCAACCCACATTTAGACCCCCTCCAGTTCGCCTACCAGCCCCCACTGGGAGTTGAGGATTCCATCATTTTCCTTCTTAACTGTGCCTACGCCCACCTGGATAAGTCAACAAGCATTGTGAGGATCATGTTCATTGACTTCTCTAGTGCCTTCAACACCATCCAGCAAGCTCTACTGGGTGAGAACCTGACAGCAATGCAGGTAGATGCCCCCCTTGTGTCCTGGATTGTTGGCTACCTTACTGGTAGACCACAGTATGTGCGCTTGCAATACTGTGTGTCAGACAGAGTGGTCAGCAACACTGGGGCTCCGCTGGGGACAGTCCTGTCTCCCTTTCTTTTACCCTCTACACAATGGACTTCAACTACTACACAGAGTCCTGCCATCTTCAGAAGTTCTCTGATGACTCTGCTATAGTCGGATACATCAGGAAGGGTGAGGAGGCTGAGTACAGGGCTGTGGTGGGAAACTTTGTCATATGGTGTGAGCGGAACCATCTGCAGCTCAGTGTGACTAAGACAAAGGAGCTGGTTGTTGATCTGAGGAGGGACATGACACCAGTGACCCCTGTCTCCATCCAGGGGGTCAGTGTAGACACTGTGGAATACTACTACAAGTACCTGGGGGTGTATATAGACAATAACCTGGACTGGGCTAAGAACACTGATACCCTCTACAAAAAGGGACAGAGCCACCTCTACTTTTTGAGGAGGCTGAGGTCCTTTAAAATCTGCCAGACAATGCTCAAGATGTGGTATGAGTCTGTGGTGGCCAGTGCTCTCCTGTTTGCTGTTGTGTGTTGGGGCAGCAGATTGAAGGTAGCGGATGCAAACAGGCTCAATAAACTGATCCACAAGGCCGGTGACGTTGTGGAGATGGAACTGGATTCTCTGGAGGCGGTTTCTGAGAGGAGGATGCTGTTGAAATTATGTGCCACCATGGACAATGTCTCCCACCCACTCCACGACGTGCTGCTTGGGCACAGGAGTACCTTTAGCAATAGACTCATTCGCTCAAATGCACTACAGAGCGCCACAGGAGGTAATTCCTGCCTGTTGCTATCAAACTTTACAGCTCCTCCCTCAGAATGTCAGACACTCAGAGTTAATGGTCATTGGACTGGCCCTTCGACTTGTTTTACCCTGTCTGGTTTTGTTTGTGCTGTTGTTTTGTGCTGCGGTAGGGCAGTATAGATAGGGTGTTATGTGCACCATGCTTGTTGATATATTTTGTTATTATTTCTATTTCTTATTTTATCTTTTATTTCGATTTGCTTCTTTTTCTTGTTTTTATTTGTTTCTATTTTCTTGTTATCTTGTATCTTGTTCGTTTTTAGTTTTTTCTTACTAGAGCTTGAGTGTCTATAATAGAACCCAATTTCTCCTCGGGGATGAATAAAGTATTCTTATTCTGATTCTGATTCCGATACAAGCGGCTGAAACGAGTTTCCTCCGTTGAGGTGGTTCGGGCATCTGATTAGGATGCCTCCTGTGCGCCTTCCTTTGGAGGTTTTCCGGGCACGTCAAACTAGGAGGCCGGGGTAGACCCAAAACTCGCTGGAGGGACTACATGTCCAATATGTCCTGGGAACGCCTCAGGATCCCCCAGGAGGAGCTGGGGAGAGGGACATCTGGAGTGCCCTACTTAGCTTGCTGCCACCGCGACCTGACCCCGAAGAAGTGGCTGATGAGATGAGATCTTTGAAATTATGAAACTGTTAATAATCCTTTTTATGTTTCAAAAAAACAAAAACAAAAAAACAAAACTTGATACCGCCAGCAATGCAATTGTTTTTTTTAAATAAATTTATTTCTGATTTTCCCCCTTTTCTCCCAATTTAGTGGCCAATCGATCCCTATTCTAGTTCAAACACCCATTTTTGTACTGCATGCGTTCGCCAACTGCATCTCTCCGACCGGCAGTCTCGAAGGAGACGCCTCGCCACTTTCGTGACAAGGTGAATCCAGGCTGAACCACTGCTTCCCCCCCACCCCACACCACACACCACCCCACACCACACCACACCACACACACACACACACGCATTCATGTGACGAACACAAGCCGACTCCACCCCCCTCCCGAAGACAGCGCTGCCAATTATCGCTGCTTCACCGAGTCCGGCCATAGCGGGCAACTGCATCGACACAAAGCCGATGCTTAGACCGCTACACCACCGCGGACCCAGCAATGCAATTGTGCGCAGGATTTTATTTTGCAATAGGCTTTAAATGTGCACTAATGTTGCTGCCTTCCCACATTCTCATACAGGTATATTTAGTAGGCCAATAATAACGGCAAACAGTTACCAAAAAGTGAAGGGCCTCTCCTGGTTCAGTAGATTTTTTTTCTCTCTGCGATTTGTAGATGGCCTTTTTCAAGATGTAACAAGTAGGTAGAATTCTTTCAGATGAAAAACTCTGTACCATTTGTGAAAGCAAAATTCTCACACGTTGCAATCTTTCTCTGAGTGTGAATGTATCATATGACATTTGAGGTCACCTGACCTCAATTTGGAATGAAGTCAAGTAAACATCACAAATAATTTTTTTATTTGTTTTGATCAATAATAAAACTATACCAGTTTAACCTCAGTTATTGACAAGATGAACAATATAAAACAACTGACAAATTCACCATGTTGTCATTTAAGTTCAGTTCATCATTTAAACCACCATGTGGCAATATTTGCAAAGTTGGAGTGCCTTCCTCATCCAAAAATGACTAGTCAGGATATATGTAGCACACTTGATAAGAATGACACTTACAAGGGCTGGTGTTTTTGTTGTTTTACTCCATCTGTCAAATAGACATTACAGAGGACACGTTTTCAGAGCATGGCTCACTATACGAACGGCAACACTCATCTCACGATTCTACCCGAATGCCCCAGAGTACACCACGAGAGCCAGCACTACGTCACACAGGCTAGAAGCAATTAACCTGCAGTGCCCTCCTGTGGCGAGAACCTGCTATCACAACAATACAGCAGACAATTCTCCTCTTTACTAGTAGTGAGTGGTCAATGAAGGTAAGTATATGAAATAGAAGGTAAGTATATAAAATAAAAAATAGATGGGGGGCTACTAAATCCCAAGTACCCCACACTCTCCCCTCAAAAAGATAATGGCGTCCCGACATAACAAATCTACCAGTCCACATTGCATAACTTTTCATTGAAAAGATAGGTTATTACTAAGCAGGAGTCAATCTGGATACTGTCCTGTAATCAGTCATAACATATAACACACATCTCCTATTAATGGTATATGTTTGCAGTAAATAATGTGCACTTTAATCCACTGCTTCGTCCGTCTTGAGGCCGGGGAGCTATAGTATCTGACTAAAAGCAAATAACTTTGTAATAGTAATATCCCTGGTGGTAACAGGTGTGTTCTAAAACACCAATGCTACAGTAACTCTATGTCTGGTGATCACAGGACAACTAAAATCACATAGCTATAACAATTGTAACATGTCAAAGTTTTTTTTTTTTTGGTTTTTTTTTTTTTACATTTTTTTTTTTACATTTATTTATTTATACTGACTTGTCTGATTTGCTTATCTACCAGACACACTAGGCTGCCCTAGTCTGTGATAAGTAAACACTGGTGTAGGTTTTCTATTTCTCAAAGGATATGCTTTTTCTCTGGCAGGCTGCACAGCTTCCCCTGGAGGAGGCTGCAAGGCATCTTCTGGTGGAGGCTGCAAGGCATCTTCCGGGCTCTTGTCGTCATCGGGCTCATCCTCTTCTTCAGCTCCAGATGTCTCGCCATTCTCTGACACTGTCCCATTGTCCTCTATTGTTGCAGGCTGCTCTGCAAAATCCTCTTCATCTTGACCGTCTCTTTCCTCCGGATAGAACTCCAAGGCGTCTGGGCTCAGCTGACTCTGGATCCGCTCACTGGCTCTGACTGTTGGTCGTCCCACGATGCATCTCCAGTTATCCTCATCATCTGAGTCACTGTCCTGTTCCTGGTTCCACTGCATTTGTCCGTCTGTCTTCTTTCTCTCCCGTCTAGGTTTCACAGGTAAGTTCTCTCCTCTTGGGTCCACAGGTCTCTGTCTCTGTTTCACAGGTAAGTCCTCTTCTCTTGGTTCCACCGGCAGGAAGTCGCATGGCAGAAGAAGGTTCCTATGCATGATTCTGGTTCGTCCTTTTCCATTCTCCGGCTTCAGCTCATACACAGGGCTGTCGGCGTGCTTCCTCTGTGTTACTACATGCACCTGGTCCTCCCAAAATGGTCTTAATTTCCCCGGTCCTCCTTTCTCGTTCAGGTTGCGGATGAGAACCCTGCATCCGGGATACAGCTCTGTCCCGTGGGCCTTTTTGTCATATAGTGTTTTGTTTCTGGCCCCCTCCTTCCGTGCTGTCTCTGATGCTAGGCGATAGGCGTCATTCATGCGGGCCTTCCACTTCTCTGCATATTCTTGATGGGATAGTGCCTGGTCCTTTGCTCTAAGGCCAAACATCAGGTCAATGGGAAGTCTTGGATTTCTGCCGAACAACAGATAGTAAGGTGCAAATCCGGTCGCTTCACTTCGGGTGCAGTTGTATGCATGTATCACCTTTGGGAGTGACGCTTTCCAATCCGTTTTCGCAACCGCTGGCAGGTTTCTCAGCATCGCCAGAACCGTTCTGTTGAAACGCTCGACCTGACCATTTCCTTGCGGGTGATACGGTGTTGTGTGAGAACCCCTGACTCCACTGTACTCCTGCAGCTTGGCGAAGAGCTTGTTGTCAAACTCCTTCCCTTGGTCATGGTGCAGCGTCGCCGGGAAACCAAATCTCAGCACAAAGTCCCCGAATACCTTCTCTGCGGCGGTCTTGGCAGCTTTGTTTCTGCATGCATAGGCTTGAACGAAACGGGTAAAGTGGTCCATAACCACCAGTATATACTCGTACCCTCCCTTACACTTCTCTAAGTGTAAGAAGTCAATGGAGACCATCTCAAATGGGTGTGTGGTCACGATGTTGGTGAGAGGGGCTCTGGTTGGTTTGTTGGGGCGCTTGGTCTTCAGGCAGCTACACACCTGTGTGATGTAATGTTCCACATCTTTCTGCATGTGAGGCCAATAGAAACGGTCCCTCAACAGGTGCAACACCCTCTCCATGCCTAGATGGCCCAGGTCTCTGTGCAGTTCTTTATACACCAGCTCATGGAACTTTTTCGGCAGGACTAGCTGAGTTCGGGTAGCTGTTTTCCGGCGCAGGATGCCATCATCATCAAGGCACAGCCGATGCTTCTCTCTAACGAGTGTCGCAACACCCCTGCTCGCACACTGTGTTTTTCCCCGAGGCCACTGATTGGAGGTTATGTACTTCAGCACCTCACCAATGACAGCATCCTCCCTCTGGGCGTCTCTCACCGTCTGACTGGGTATCTCTGCCACAGGTGATGTATGTTCCTTCTCAAACTCGGCTAGTGCTGTGGCTATGGTTACCGGACACATCCAAGGCTCAGCTCTCTCCAGCTGTACTGACAGCGCCTGGGTCACACTGTTCATGACCTCGGGGTGTACTTCTTGTGAACAGGTCTGCATGTACTGCTCCATCGGCATGCGTGAGAGGCCATCTGCGTCCCCATTGGCTCGTCCAGGCCGGTACTTGATAGAGAACTGGAAATCGGCTAACTCTGCTACCCACCTGTGGGTGGTCGCATTCAGTTTGGCTGTCGTGAGCACATAGGTGAGGGGATTATTGTCGGTGTAGACAGTGAATGATGGAGCGTGGTAGAGGTAATCTCTAAATCTCTCACATATGGCCCATTTCATCGCGAGGAACTCCAACTTCCCTGAGTGGAGATGGTAGTTCTTCTCAGGAGTTGTCAGTGTCCTCGACCCGTACGCGATGACTGCCAGCCCACCCTGTGACTGTCTTTGATACAATACTGCCCCGAGGCCCTCTCGTGACGCGTCGCAGTGAAGGATAAAGGGCTGTTCAAAGTCTGGGTAGCCCAACACTGGTGGCTGGATGAGGAATTCAATCAACTGACAGAGGACCTGTTGGTGTTCAGCTGTCCACTTAACTGGGTGAGAGGAGGGCAGATGGTCTCGGGAGCCCTTCCTCCCCTTGTCCTTTCTCTTTTGTTTGAGCTTCCCCGCTGCTGTCTTCTCTGGGGTGAGGAGGTCATAGAGAGGCCTTGCGATTCGGGAGAAGTTAGGTATGTAGGGCCGGTAATACGAGATGAATCCCAGCATCTTCCTGAGCTCTCCGATGGTCGTAGGTTCTCTCTCCTTCAGTGCCTGGACCGGGGCCACATCAGCGGGGTCCATTGTGTATCCATCCTTGGTCACAAGCCTTCCCAGGAACCTTACTTGGTTTTTGAAGAGTTCACATTTTCTTGCCGTCAGCTTGATTCCATCGCTTCTGTAGCGGTGCAGTACTCTTCTCAGGTGCTGGAGGTGTTCGTCGAATGTGGTTGAGTGGACCAGGTTGTCATCTAAATACGGCTGACAAATGTCGTCCCTCAGCCCAATCAAACATTCCTCCATGGACCTCTGGAACTCTGCTGGTGCTGAGGACAGTCCGAAGGGAATTCTCACCCATTCATATAATCCCCACGGGGTGATGAATGCAGTCAGTGGGCGGCTGGACTCCTCAAGAAACCCCTGGTGATATGCCTTCCCCTGATCCAAGACAGAAAACCAGGCACTCCCCTTCAGGCTGTCGAGCATATCCTGGATGCGTGGTATTGGATGGCGGTCTGGGATGGACCTCTTGTTCAACTCACGGTAGTCACAGCAGAGGCGGAGGCTCCCATCCTTTTTCCGCACACACACAATTGGGCTTGAGTAGGGTGATTTTGACTTAGTTATCCAGCCTCTGTTCAGTAAATCCTCGAGGTATTCCTTCACTTCTTTATGAAGAGGCTTTGGGACTGATGTGTATGTCCGCTTCACCGGTGTGGTGTCACTCAGGCGGATCTTGAGCTGGAGTGATGGAATAGTCCCCACATCATGGTCATCGCGTGCGAACACACTACTCTCCTCCCGCAGTAGCTCTCTCACCTGCAGTTGTTGTTCAGGTGTCAGGTGGTTCAGAGGGACAGGCGGGTCCCATAGATCTTCCTCCTGGTGTTCCGTCTTGACATCACCTGGCCCTTTCAGCTTTGTTGTGTCTCTAATCACAGGTCTTCGTTCTGTACCTGTTGTGGAGGTCCCTGGGATGACTGGGTTCACTGTACTAGTCCCATCCACATCCAACGGCTTCACGGCGGCAGGGTAGATGGCTCTAGTTCTTTGGGTCTGCCCCAGGGGAGTCCGTGGCGGCAGTGTGATGTCATGAGCTGTGACGTTAGTCACTGGGACAGCGATGCGTGACCAGGTTCCCTTCTGTAAACATACAATGTTTTCATCCACCTTCAGGCCCTCTGGCCACTTTGGGTTCACATTAGGCTCAAAGAGGACGTTCTGGTCTGCTTGGAGGGGCCCTGCTCTAACACCACACTTAACAATCTTTGTCTGGCCCGCCGGAATAGTCATGCTTTCTCGGCCCACTTTAACCATCCCCTCACCTTCCATATCATCTCGGCTCTTTATCAGCTTCAGGAGGACTTCAGCCTTCTTGTAGTCAACCGCGAACGCAATGCTTAGTGCCTTTGTGATTACACTTGATGGCTGTCCAGCTCCAGACTCTAACAGGTGTTCAATTACATTGTAACCGATGATCGGTTCTTCTGCGGTGCCCTGGTGTGTGGTTACTAGTATTGGCACAGTGAGTTCCATTGGTGGGGTCTGAGTGGTGCTATTCGGTGCTAACTGGACAGTCACTTCCACCCATCCAGAGAAAGGAATGGTTGTCTGGTTTGCTGCTTTACCAGTCAGGGTGCCAGGGCCAAGGATCTCTTCTGTGCTTCTCACCTTGGTGTGTGGGAGATGTTTTCTCCTCCATTCTTCACTGATTAGGCAGACCTGCGACCCGGTATCCCACAATGCCTGTGTGGCTACACCATCAATATAACAGTTTATCATGTATTTCTTTCCAATTAGGTTCAGCAGCTGTGACTGGCGTTTTGAGGAGATATGACTCACTGTAGGTGCTTGCTGTTCCCGCCCTGCCTCGTCTCGCTGTCGGGCAGACACTCTGGCTTCTAGTAGCTGAATACTGTCGTCGATGAGCTTGCTGGTAACAGTACAGCTAGATGTGTCTACCTGCTCCGATTTTTCAGGCCTCTGAGCTCTACACCCTCTTGAAAGATGGCCACTCTGTCCGCATTTGAAACAGTGGTTGCACTGGTCGCCCCTTTCACTGTCTTGACAGGCTTTGCATCCGCGCTTCCTCACAGGCTGCTGCTGACAAGAGGGTCTTTGGCCAGAGGAGTGGTTCATGGCTTTTCTCATCTGTTCCATTTCTCCTTTCAGCTGTTGGATTATCTCATAGAACGCAGACTCCTTTTGGTTCCCTGCCTGTGTCTTAAGGGCTTTCACACTCGCGGATGTTGATGGCGACGACTCCTGACCCCCGACCACTGCAGCTTCCGCTCCTAGATACTGATGTGCCTCAGCTCGCACTTCCCGCACTCTGGTTTCCTTACTGTGGGAGCTCTTCTTGAATTTCCGCTGTCTCTCTGACTCGAAACTGGCGGCCTCTATCATCTTAACAATGAGAACATCATCAGTAGTTGCTTGATCATCGAGATAGCTCTTGAGCTGATATTTTACCTGGTCACTCACTAGCCCAGTTCCCACAGCTCTTAGGAACTTCTTCTGTATCAGTTCAGGGCTGTATTGTTCATCAGAGCCAGGCTCTCTCGCTGCTGCTAAGAGTCTCTCTTTAAGTGCTATGGCTCGGAACAGGAAGTTCTGTGGTGACTCCTGACTGTCCTGTGTGATGTTGATTAGTCGGTGATATAGGTCCACAGAGCTATCCTCTTTGAAATGGCCTTTCAGAATGGTCCTCAGCTGAGGGAGGGTGAGTTCGGTTTTGATCTCTAACAAGTCACGGAGAGTCAGCCCAGGGCTGATGGCTCGGATTACAGCCTCTATTATCTCCAACTCGCTGTGGCCTTTTCTCACCCCCATATCAATCTGATGCGTAAGATTTATATAAGACAACTTGTCTATCTGCCCCCGTTCCCCTATTTGGCCATTTATCTTAAAGTCTCTGCGTATGGTCACTTCAGGGGGTTGGATTACTGACGGGATTGGGTTTGAAGGTTGACTAGGTCTACTGGGTTCTTTAAGACTTAGTTTCTCAATGAGGCGTGATATCTCTTCCTCAAGCGCTTTTGTGGATGCAGTAAAGCTGGACTGTAAGGCCTGATATTGTTCATGTAAGCTTGCCAATTCAGCAGCATCCTTGTTAGTACTGTCTGCACCTGCACCAGTATGTGACTCCGCCCCTCTCTGCTTCATTTCACTAGAGAGGTCCACTAGTCTGGACAGAAACTGACGTGCTACCTCTTCATCCTCCTTCTCAATTGCTTCATCCACAGTTTCACTAATAAGTCTGATCAGCGCATGCCTCTTTGTCTGGTTTTCAGTGGGGACTTTAGCAATAACACACACCTCTTTTAACTGGTCCAGCCCTAACTGCAGGAGGGTCTCACTCAGCCTGTCTTGCAGATGCTCAAGCTCCAGTTCCATTGTTGGTCACGTGTTCTCACTCCGCTCCCCACTTCTTCTCCTGACAATGGTGGCAATGGCGCTGATCCCGGGTTTCGGCACCAATATTTGTAGCACACTTGATAAGAATGACACTTACAAGGGCTGGTGTTTTTGTTGTTTTACTCCATCTGTCAAATAGACATTACAGAGGACACGTTTTCAGAGCATGGCTCACTATACGAACGGCAACACTCATCTCACGATTCTACCCGAATGCCCCAGAGTGCACCACGAGAGCCAGCACTACGTCACACAGGCTAGAAGCAATTAACCTGCAGTGCCCTCCTGTGGCGAGAACCTGCTATCACAACAACACAGCAGACAATTCTCCTCTTTACTAGTAGTGAGTGGTCAATGAAGGTAAGTATATGAAATAGAAGGTAAGTATATAAAATAAAAAATAGATGGGGGGCTACTAAATCCCAAGTACCCCACATATACCGCTGCTGAATTTAATTCTTTTCTGCAATGCCATGGAACTGTATCACTGAAACATTATGGCCATAATCACTCAAATGCACTGTTACTGTTGATCACAGGCCTTGTAATTGTTTTCTCTGGTGTAAACCAGCTCCTGCTGTTTGAACGGTCCTCTCTTATTGCAAAACAAAAAACACAGAGCTAAAATAAAACCCCCGTCATTCCTTCTCATTGGGCTAGCTTATTGATTGTTTTATTGACCCTGACGTTTTTCCCATATAAACTCTCCCGCTGGGCATTTAATCACATGCTCATTGAGTATTAATGCATAGGGGATGGCACAATTGACACATCTTTTACTATGCAGGGTTGGTGGACACAAGAAACTTTGTCCAACCTCAAATGAAAGAACTTTTATGAGGGCAAGGAGAATGGAGTTAAGACTATTTTTGGACCAAAATGAGACCTTTGGACAAAGATGAGACTAAACCAATTTCTCTTTTAAATGACCTGGTTGATAATGTAATTATAATGTAAAATATTTTACATTCTTTAGTTAATAAAGGGCTGCAATGACACAAGAAGACCAATTGTCTCGATGTTCAATGTTCATATCCCTTTGACACGAAAATTTTCCAGGAGAGTCCCTCCTCAGCATCTCATGCTATGCACCAGGTTATGAGTTAGAAACGGTAAGAATAAATGAAATTCAGCCCAACAACCTGTGAAGTTAATCAGTAAAATCCTAATTTTTTTAATTAATCCTAAAACTTTAAACGATCAGCATAGAGAAGGTCAATTAAAAAAGTATTAAAGACTATCCTATCAGGGGCTAAAGGGGTATTATAACCTGACTGATAAAAGGGGCTTTTGGAAGTTTCTCCAATTATGGAGCTGTGTACAGTCTATGGGTTACAATACAGGACAGGATGAAAATGTATTACAGAGGTTCCTGAAGCTTCCCAGTATTGTGCAATCATCCTCTGAATTTTATAAAACAGCAGCCAATTCTCTGTATGGTGAAAGTGAGAGTCTGAGGATAATATGGCAAAGGGACCTGGACACTGAGCTTGATGAAGAGTATGGGAGAATATTGTCCAGAACGTGGGCTGGTCAGTAAGGGATAATAAGAGCAAATTTACACATTGTAAAATAAGTCACAGGTATTACTGGATTCCAGTCAGACTTAAAAAGCTAGGTCTAATTCAAAGCAATGAATACTGGAACATTCTATGGGTACTTTGGTACACCTCATGGGGGACTGTCCACTAGTTTCCCCATTTTGGACACGAGTGGTAGGGGCAATTGAGGAGTGGTTGGACCAGCCCTTGCCAAGCTCGCTACGTCTCTGTCTTCTTGGAGACAAATCTGCTCTACCAGCTGGACTCACAAACGCACAGTCTGGGTTAGCCTTTGCAGGCTTCCATAATGCAGCCAGAGTTATATTAAGGAACTGGAAAAATACAAGCACACTGTGCTATGAGGACTCGATCGAACTCATATCAGCTACAGCCTCATCTGAGTTGGTGATAGCTAAAGTGAGAGATTCTGTGTCTAAATTATCTGAAATGGGGGTAGCTGTCACAGCCTCTCGCCCTTGACATCAAAGCGATCGCCCTTGACACCTGCTACACCAGCTGACACCTGCTACACCAGCTGACACCTGCTGCCCCCTCCTTCACCCCGGCACACCAGCTGACAGCTGCTACACCAGCTGACACCTGCTGACCCCTCCTTCACCCCGGCATGCCAGCTGGCCATCAAGCAATCGCCCTCACCCTTAAAAGGTCTCCACTGTGGACCAGTCTTCGCTGGAACGTCGCCATTCATGGACTTCTGCCTTCCTGCCTACCTGCCACTGAGCCAACTCCTGCTCTACCCCCGAGATCGGTCACTTCAATAAAGACTGGATTCTTCCCTTACCTGGTTGTCCCGTCTGCTTTTGGGTTCTTTCCTGATACGTGACAGTACGTTCCAGCCACTATGGACCCAGCAGACCATTCCACCACAGACCTGGCCACGGTCTGCCAGGCTGTAGCCAACCAGGAATCGGTCCTTGGCCAGCACAGCCAGGTGCTACAGGAGATGGCTGACGCCCTCCGTGAGCTCGGCTCAAAGATCTCTGGAATCCAGACCCAACTTAGAGCCTCCGCTAGCCCGGGACCCGCCCCGCCAGCTCCGCCACCCTCAGCACCATCAACTTCGGCTAAGGAACCATGGGTTGCCCCGCCCGATAAGTATGATGGAGATTTTGGACTTTGTCGCCCGTTTTTGATGCAGTGTGAGATTGTTTAACCAGCAGCCCCAGTCATATTCCACGGATGGAGCCAAAGCCGCTTACATCATGGGCCTTCTCCGGGGAAGCGCTCTGGATTGGGCTACAGCGGTGTGGGAGATGCGGGCCTCCACTTCCTCATCCTACGCTGAGTTCACCACTGCTTTTCGCCAGGTTTTTGATCATCCCGTGCGGGGAAAGGACGCTTCAAAAAGACTGATCTCTCTCCGCCAGCGAATCCATAAAGGACGAATTGGTTTCCTACCCCGACCCTGGAGGGTTGGAGGAATTGGTTACCCTGGCCATTCGTGTGGACAACCGTCTCCGGAAGCGGAGGAGAGAGAGGACGCGCCGCTTTCCTGATCACAACAACTTTCCACGGGCCACACCTCCAAACGCTGGGGGCCGAGCTCGCTCGACTGAGGCTGCCGTCCTCCGAGAAAGCCCGAGGCGTGACTCCTCCCCAGCTTCGGAGCCGATGCAACCCGGTCGCTTCCGGCTCAACCCGGAGGAGTTAGTCCATGGGCCAGAGCCCAAAATTTCCTATTTCGGTACACTCAAGGTGGCAAAACTTACTTATAATTTTTGAAAGGATCCATGTCTGTAGATGATATTTTGGTATGATAACCATTCCTGAGTGGCAGCTGTATCACAGTTATCAGCTCATGAAGTTAACCACCCCCTAAAGTAAATTGCATTTTAGACGCTGGTGCATATCCTGGTTTAGCCTCATGGTCAGGACATTTTTCAATGTTCTATAATATTGTCTTTGGTATCATTTTAAAGGGGACCTTATTAGCTTTCATTCAAGCCCTGTTGTGGATATTTCTCACAAATATAGAGGTCACTTGAGCTCTTCAACCCGTCAATAACACACATCTTTCTGCAATGTTCGCCTAAACTATATACTTTCTTTTAGCCCTGTGGCATCTAGGAATATCAGGGACACAAAACACAAAAACTGGAATACTCACAGGACTGTAAAGATTCAGGAAATGTATAATATACCCATACTATTTCATTGTGTGAGGTGATTGTGAACCTTAAATTAGAAGGGCATTATTACTAAGAAACTAACTAGACCAAAGCCAGTTAGTCCATGGGTCAGACCAGATATCGATATCACCCAAGGTGACACAACTTCACTGGTGCCATTTTATTTGGTACACTAACAGAAGTAAAATAATACATGATAACCTTTCCAAATGAGCAGCTATTTCATTTTTCTTTCAGGAAACCTGTTTCTGTGCCTCTCACGATTGTGTATTTGCCCAGATTTTTTCAAATATAGCATTTCAACACCCCTGGTACTGATTAGCCTAGCTTAAACTCTGGGACAGTTCTTAGTTGGCCAACAACCAAGGATAACCAGTACTGTGTACTTCCATTCATTGTGCTAAGCTAGGCTAACGTGCAGCCAGATAGCTTTCTACTAAACACATATAGAGGAAACTGGTATCTATCTTCTTGTCTCACTCTGGAGAAGATTGTAAGCTAATTTCCCATAATGTTAGCATGTTCTTTTAATGTATATGTTAATATGATTAGTTAAAGTGGCTACGAGGAACTTTCATCTTGTGTTGATTTTAGCGGCCTCATGTGGACAAAATACAGCTGTTGCATAGCAACTAGGTAATGAATCTATTTGTGGCTATGTAAGATAAATAATGGTAATATGACGCTGGTGAAGCAAAGTAAACTTTGTTTTAGTAGTGTTCATACACCTAAGTTACATGTATTTGTTTGTATGTGGCAGGTGAAAACTGACTGAATATGGCCACTGGTGAACAAGCAAGTTTTTACCCAATACCAAAGCGCCCACGGGTGGAGTGCATTATCCACTGTTCTGATGATACAGATAAGCTGGTTTCACTACAAAGTGTCGACTCATGGAGAACTCTGCTCAGGGCAGCTCAGATACGAAATCATGCACCAGTTTTGAAACTGGCAAAAGACATTCCTGAGGGACAGATTCCAGCAATCTACTACCACAGAAAGTGTCGCAGTATCTTCACTATGAAGCAAATTCTTGATGGCCTCCTTGCAAAAGAAAAGAAAAGTTGTGTCTCTGCTGAAGAGAAACAATCTAAGAGAGTAGCTCGACATGCTCCAAGTACATCTAGGACTTATGATGCAGAGTGCATATTTTGTCAGAAAAACAGCAAATATTCCAAGAGACAGAATACGAGAGAAGTACTGGTGCAGTGTCGAGAACTGCGAGCTGATGCAAAGATCAGGAGTGCAGCCACAAAGAAAAGGGACAGCAGAATCCTTGCCATTGTGAGTAGAGACCTTGTAGCAGCTGAAGGGCACTACCACAGGTCATACTATAGACTTTACACCAAAGAAGAGGTTTCCAAAGGAGAGGTTGCCAGCAATGAAGATGATGATGCTGCAGCCCAGTATGAAGCTGCTGTGAATAAGGCATACAATGAGCTGTTCCTCTTCATCAGGATGGAGCTTTTTGGCAATCCTCAAGTGATGACAATGACTGATCTCTCTTCTAGACTGGTAGCTTCAATGAACTCCCAAGGCATTGCCCAAGTCAAGGAATCAACCAAGAAGCACATAAGGCGAAACCTGGAGAGTGAGTTTGCTGGAGCCTTGCAGATATTCCCTGATGAGAAAGGAAAATTCCTCCTCTATCCCGATAACTTGTCCATGAGGGAACTTGCCAAAGAAAATCAGTCTCTCAAAAGGGAGCTGCAGACCCTGAAAAGTGTCAGTGCACAAGATGTTATAGCCAAAGCAGCCATCAAATTGAGAGCAGACATTAAAAGTCAAGATGTTCCTCAAACCTGGCCGCCTGAAGTCAAACCAGAAGCAGAATGTCCTACCATTCCAGAGTCGCTCATTATCTTCCTGTACTCTCTACTCACAGGCTCAAATGATCCTGATCATGCATCCCAGAGAGTGCAGTGCCTTCTGCAGTCATTTGGCCATGACATAGTATATGCAGTGACATGTGGAAATACCAAGCCTTCCAAGCACATTGTTCTGCCATTCAGTGTCAAATCGTTGACAGGAAATGTAGAGTTGATAAACATCCTCAACCGACTTGGTCACAGTGTGTCCTATTCACAGATGGAAGAGATCAACACTGCCCTGTGTCTCCAGAAACTCTCATCATCAGGGAGTGGCATTGCCCTTCCAGCTAACATCCATCCTGGCATATTCACAACTTTAGCCTGGGACAATATTGACCGTCTTGAAGAAACTGTCAGTGGTGAGGGAACATCTCACAGAGTCAATGGGATTGCTGTGCAAGCAAAGCCAGTCAACCCACTTCCTGTCCAACCCATGCCCACTGTTCCCAAAACAAAGAAGAGAAGCATTGATGGACCCCCACCAATGTTACCAACTTACAATGCTGGACAACGGGTAGGGCCACCACAAAGCAAAAAGTCAGATGCCGATACTGCAGCCAATACTAAGCTTGCCAGAGAGAAAAACCTTCTTTGGGTCCTAGCACGCATGTCACAACAAGAAGAACAGTCAGTCAGCAGCTGGACAGGCTTCAACATCCTGACTCGAGGAGAGATGACGGTCATCCCCGACAATATAGGCTATCTGCCTACCATCAATGCTCCAGCGACACAAATGTCTACTGTCAACGAGGTGCTTAACCAGTCACTGAGCATCATGCAGTGCTTAGGCCTGAGGAAGATTGTCTGTGTCTTTGACCAAGCCCTGTATGCGAAGGCTGTCGAGATCACATGGAAACACCATGACAAGTTCCATGATATCATCGTTAGGCTTGGGGTATTCCACACCATCTGCACACTGCTGGCAATAATAGGAAAGCGTTTCCAAGATGCTGGACTCAAAGACCTCTGCATTGAGTCTGGCATGATTGCAGAAGGCTCAATTGCTGGTGTTATGGATGGCCGCAAGTACAACAGGGCAGTGCGACTACACAAGCTCCTGTATGAGGCTCTCATGCGACTGACCTTGAATGGTTTCCTGTCCTGGTTGGAAGAAACTCACAGGAATGACATGGTTCACCTGAATGAGACACTGAAGACCATTGACAGCCTTGGGAAAGAAGTCTCACAACATGCTTTGAAGGAGGTCCTCGAGAACAGCTCTTGTACACGCATCATGGATCTATTTGAAGTCTACCGTGAGTTCCTTAGAGGTGGAAATGGCAGCCTCTCGAACTTCTGGATGTCCTATTTGGACATGGTTGAAATCTTGTTGGGGCTCATCCGAGCATCCAGAGAGGGAGACTGGATGCTACACTTGGCTAGCATTCGAGCAATGATCCCATGGTGCTTTGCTTATGACAGGATGAATTATGCACGCTACCTCCCCTACTACTACACCCAGATGTCTGAGCTGCCCATCACACACCCAGATGTGTACACAGAATTCATGGAAGGAGGCTTCTCAGTCCAACTGGGCTCCACCAATCCCTTTGGCCGAATCCCTGTTGACCAAGCTATAGAAGAAACGGTGAACAAAGACACCCAAACAGCTGGAGGGACAAAGGGATTCAGCTTGAAGCCAGGAGCTGTGACCAAATATTATCTCACAGCTGAGTATAGAAGCATGTACCTCAGACAGCTGAGAGACCTGACAGGTCAAGGCAGGTGCAAATGGTCTCATCCAGATCTACAGAGTCCAAGGATCAAGAGAGATGAAGCAGATGTCCAGTCTCTCATGGACCTTATGGAGAATAACTGGCTCAATCCTATGTCCCCTGATGAGATTGATTTGGTTAGCCTCTCCACTGGCAACATGGCTCCACCTGATGTGACCATAGATCTCTTGAGAGCTCTTGAGAAAGGAGAAGAGGCCTACCAAGCATTCCAGCAAACAAGGTTAGATGCAGACCCACCACCTGTGAAATTCCACGACAAGATGACCAAGCAAAGTCTGAAAACATTCTCCAATGTCAGCACAAAACAAGCTCATGGAAAGAAAGCACAGGATGTGGTTCTGAAGGCAGATAGAAACCTTTTCAGTCACATGATCCTGGTGGCTGAAAGCAGGAAGGTGAATCTGAAGGATGTCCTTGCCTACCCATTGGGCCCACTACCATGGGCACTGGCAAATGCTGATGGGTCCTTACGAAAAACAAACAAGGCTGCACTTGCCAGAGAGCTTGAAAAGAATATATCTCCTGCAGAAGACATCCCAATCCCATCTACTTCCATCATTGATGGGATGAGCCTGGTCCAAAAAATGAATGGCAACAACAAAACCTTTGCACAGGTGTCAGAGTCAGCCTTGACCCAGGTCCTCCATGAGGGAGCACAGAGTGGGAGGATTGATGTTGTTTTTGATGTCTATCACCAGACTTCGATCGAAGATGCTGAACGACTGAACCGGGGTGGAGACATCACTCTCCAGTACAAGAATCTTGCAGGGGGACACCACGTCCAGCAGTGGAGAAAATTTCTGTGCAGTTCCTCCAACAAGACCAGTCTCATCAAGTTTCTGGTGGAAGAGTGGAAACTCCCACGATACAGAGCTATGCTGCATGGCAAGGTGTTGTACATGACCTGTGAGGAAACCTGCTACAAGTTGACAGAAGATGGGTGTGAGGAAGCAGCAGAACTGCACTCCACACATGAAGAAGCTGACACCCGTCTGCTCCTGCATGCATTGCATGCAGCAAATGCGGGCTCAAAGTCAGTTATCATCACAGCTGAGGACACTGATGTCATGGTGCTTTGTCTTGGCTTCCAGAAGGACATCACCTGTCCCATCTACCAGAAGTGTGGGACTCAGAACCGCACACGGTTTGTCGACATCACCAAACTGGCAAGTTCACTTGGAGACAGCATCTGTGATAGCCTAATTGGCTTACATGCCTTCACAGGCTGCGACACTGTCAGTGCATTCCCTGGTCGAGGGAAGCTGAATGCCCTGAAGATAGTGAGAAAGCACACTTCCTGCCAAGAGACTTTTAGTCAACTGGGACAGACATGGAATGTGAGTGATGAGCTGTTCCAGAAAATTGAGCAGTTCACCTGTCGGATGTATGTTGCAAATAGCAGCACTGCTGAGGTGAACAAACTGCGTTACCAGCTCTTTTGCACCAAAAGGGGAGAGGTTGAGTCCAGCCAGCTGCCACCATGTAGAGACTGTCTCTTTATGCATGTTCAACGAGCCAACTATCAGGCAGCAATATGGAAGTGCTGTCTGCAGGCTAACCCTGTGGTGCCAAGCCCTACTGAGTATGGATGGACAGACGATGAAGGCAAGCTGGCCATTTACTGGATGCGCTCCCCACCTGCACCAGATGTGGTCTTGGAAATGCTAACATGCAAGTGTGTGCATTCATGCAAAATGCCAAGCTGCATGTGCCTGTCAAATGGACTTCCATGCACAGACATGTGCAGGTTACAGACCTGCAGTAACCAAAAACAGCAGGATGGTCCAGAACTGGACTTTGAACTTGGGGAGTCAGATGATGAGAGAAACGAGCAGTTTGATGAATGACAGTGTGATGATTCCGATGGTATTACTGTCGTAGTAGTCTATTGATGCACAGGATGTTGATTCTGGACTTGGTTACCCAGAGCTTGATAACAATAATGTAACCATATTCACATATACCCATTACCCTACCCATTACCATTACATATACCCACTAATGATATGGGATTACATGTATCATTGACTAAGTATATGTAAATGTCAATGTTGTTTAAAATATTAAAATAGTTCATTACCTCACTATATTGGTATTCCTTTTTATCATGTATTTTGATTGTGTATTTAAACAAATGTATAGAGACCAGTTTGTGACCTAACTGGCTTTGGTCTAGTTCTCATTTAAGGCTCACAATCACCTCACACAATGAAATAGTATGGGTATATTTTACATTTCCTGAATCTTTACAGTCCTGTGAGTATTCCAGTTTTTGTGTTTTGTGTCCCTGATATTCCTAGATGCCACAGGGCTAAAAGAAATTATATAGTTTAGGCGAACATTGCAGAAAGATGTGTGTTATTGACGGGTTGAAGAGCTCAAGTGACCTCTATATTTGTGAGAAATATCCACAACAGGGCTTGAATGAAAGCTAAGAAGGTCCCCTTTAAAATGATACCAAAGACAATATTATAGAACATTGAAAAATGTCCTGACCATGAGGCTAAACCAGGATATGCACCAGCGTCTAAAATGCAATTTACTTTAGGGGGTGGTTAACTTCATGAGCTGATAACTGTGATACAGCTGCCACTCAGGAATATTTATCATACCAAAATATCATCTACAGACATGGATCCTTTCAAAAATTATAAGTAAGTTTTGCCACCTTGAGTGTACCGAAATATCGTCTGGCCCATGGACTAAGTGTCAATGCCGCATCACCGAGAACAGCTGCTTGTATTGTGGTCAGCCTGGTCACTTTCTCGCCTCCTGCCCTCACCGTCCGTCAAACTAGCAGGCTCACGAGGGAGGGGAAGGATCCTCGTGAGCCCAACTGTCTGCCCTCTGTCTCCTCGTCCACGTACCCAGTTGCAAGCTACCATCAGTTTTAAAAGTCAGTCCACTAAACTTTTAGCTTTAATTGACTCTGGAGCTGATGAAAGCTTTTTGGATGCAAGTGTTGTGAAGCAGTTAGGTCTTGCCACTGTGAGTCTGGACCAGCCTCTTGAAGCTAATGCCCTGGATGGACGTCTCCTGGCCCGGATAACCTCTAAGACCGAGCCTGTGCGCCTCCTGTTGTCGGGAAACCATCAAGAGGAGCTAAGTTTTTTCGTTATCAATTCTCCATTTGTTCCCATTATACTTGGTCATCCCTGGCTGGTTAAGCATAGTCCCCATATTGATTGGTCATCGGCCAGAATTTCAAGTTGGAGTCCCGTCTGTCATGCCATATGCCTCCAGTCTGCTCTGCCTCAGTCTGTCCCCAGTCAGGTGTCAAGCTCTGAGACCTCTGACCTGTCACTGGTGCCTCCAGAGTACCGTGACCTCCAAGCCGTGTTCAACAAGCAGCAAGCTCTCTCCCTGCCTCCTCATCGCCCCTATGATTGCGCTATTGACCTGCTGCCGGGCGCTCCCCTCCCCAGCAGTCATCTATATAGCCTCTCCAAGCCTGAGCGGGAGTCCATGGAGAGGTACATCAAGTACTCCTTGGCGGCTGGTCTTATTCGCCCGTCATCGTCACCCCTTGGTGCGGGGTTCTTCTTTGTGGCCAAGAAGGACAAAACCCTCCGGCCGTGTATTGACTATAGAGGCCTCAATAACATCACAGTCAAGAATAAGTACCCACTGCCCCTCATGACTTCTGCTTTTGATTCTCTCCAGGGAGCCACAGTGTTCACTAAACTAGACCCCCGCAATGCTTACCACCTGGTCCGGGTTCGAGACGGAGATGAATGGAAGACTGCCTTCAACACCCCCCTGGGGCATTTTGAATATCTGGTGATACCGTTTGGTCTCACTAATGCCCCAGCTGTCTTCCAGAGTCTGGTCAATGACGTCCTACGTGACATGTTGGATCGTTTCGTTTTTGTTTACCTGGATGATATCCTGATTTTTTCCCGAGACCTGTCAGAGCATGTCATGCACGTCCGCCAAGTCCTTCAACGGCTTCTGGAGAACCGCCTTTTCGTAAAAGCAGAGAAGTGCGAATTCCACGCCCCTTCAGTCACCTTCCTGGGCTACATCGTGGCCGATGGGCAGAGGAGAATGGACCCCGCCAAGGTCAGAGCGGTTCTTGAGTGGCCAAGCCCGACCAGCCATAAGCAGCTTCAGAGGTTCCTCGGTTTTGCCAACTTCTACAGACGGTTCATCCGCAATTACAGCCGCGTTGCGGCCCCACTAACCGATCTTACCTCCACCTCCAGACAGTTCCTGTGGACCCCTGTAGCAGAGGCAGCTTTCCAAGCCCTCAAGCACCGCTTCACCACAGCTCCGATCCTCATCCAGCCAGACCCAACCAAACAGTTCGTTGTAGAAGTGGATGCCTCTGAGATTGGGGTGGGGGCGGTCCTTTCTCAGCGCTCCAGTGAGGATGGCAAGACACACCCCTGTGCCTTCCTGTCTCGCCGCCTCTCCCCAGCTGAAAGGAACTATGATGTGGGGAATCGTGAGCTCCTGGCGGGGAAATTGGCACTGGAGGAATAGCGACATTTTCTGGAGGAGTCTGAGCTTCCTTTTATAGTGTGGACTGACCATAAGAACCTGGAATACATCCAGTCAGCAAAGCGACTCACCGCGCGCCAAGCCAGGTTGGCGCTCTTTTTTGGTCGTTTTAATTTTTCTTTGACGTACATGGCTCCAGGAATGCCAAGCCCGATGCTCTGTCTCGTGTGCATGGGGAGGAGTCTGAGCCCAAGCTCCAACCTGACACCGTCGTTCCCTCTACCTGTGTGGTTGCGGCTGCGGCTGTCACCTGGAACATTGAAAGGGAGGTCATGGCAGCACAACAGACTCAGCCTGACCCAGGTAACGGTCCCCCTGGGCGCTTGTTTGTTCCAGATGCTGTTAAATCTAGTGTGTTGCAGTGGGCTCACTCTTCCAAACTTACCTGCCATCCTGGAGTAACCCGTACCCTAGCCTTCCTCCGTAGGCGGTTCTGGTGGCCTTCCATGACGGAGGATACTGGGTCTTTTGTTTCTGCCTGTCCTGTTTGTGCCCAGAATAAGCCCTCCACTCGGGCCAGTGCCGGTCTGCTGCGCCCCCTGCCTGTTCCACACCGTCCCTGGTCGCATCTGTCCTTGGATTTTGTCTCTGGTCTGCCCGCCTCCGACGGTAACACCGTTGTACTGACTGTTGTTGATCGCTTCAGTAAATTTGTTCATTTTTTGCCCTTGTCTAAACTGCCTTCTGCTCGAGAGACTGCGGATCTGCTGGTCAGGGAGGTTTTCCGGGTCCACGGTCTTCCCCATGATATAGTGTCTGACCGTGGCCCCCAGTTCACTTCTGCTGTCTGGAAGGCTTTCTGCTCTGCCATCGGTGCCACCGTCAGCCTGTCATCGGGGTTCCATCCTCAGACCAACGGCCAGGCATTGGCGACTGTTCTCCGCTGTCTGGTGTCTGCCAACCCATCCTCTTGGTCCTCACGACTTCCCTGGGTAGAATATGCCCATAACACCTTGCCATCGTCTGCTACTGGGTTGTCCCCTTTTCAATGCCTTTACGGCTATCAGCCTCCCCTTTTTCCTTCTCAAGAGGTAGACATTCCGGTTCCGTCTGTCGAGGCCCATGTCCGTCGGTGCCGTCGGACCTGGCGGCGAGCCCGTGCTGCACTGCTCAGGGCCTCCGGCCGTTACCAGCGCTTGGCGGATCGTCATCGCACCCCTGCTCCAGACTACTCCCCCAGTGACCAGGTATGGCTCTCTACCAAGGATCTACCCTAGAAATCGGACGCTAAAAAACTGTCCCCCAGGTATATTGGTCCCTTTCCCATTGTCAAAGTCATTAACCCCTCTGTGGTCCGTCTGAAGCTGCCCCGCAGTCTCCGGGTTCACCCTTCCTTCCATGTATCCTGCCTCAAACCTGTCTCTACCAGCCCTCTAGTTCCTCCGGCCCCCCCCGCCCCCACCTCCTCGTATGATCAATGATCATCCGGCTTACACCGTTCGTCGTCTCCTGGACTCTCTTCGCCGCGGTCGCGGCCTGCAGTATCTCGTGGACTGGGAGGGATATGGCCCGGAGGAGAGGTGTTGGGTCCCTCGTCGCCTTGTCCTGGACGCGAACTTCATCCGGGACTTCCACAGGACGCACCCTGACGGGCCTGGTAGGTCGCCCGGTGGCGCCCCTCGGAGGGGGGGTACTGTCACAGCCTCTCGCCCTTGACATCAAAGCGATCGCCCTTGACACCTGCTACACCAGCTGACACCTGCTACCCCCTCCTTCACCCCGGCACACCAGCTGACAGCTGCTACACCAGCTGACACCTGCTGACCCCTCCTTCACCCCGGCACGCCAGCTGGCCATCAAGCAATCGCCCTCACCCTTAAAAGGCCTCCACTGTGGACCAGTCTTCGCTGGAACGTTGCCATTCATGGACTTCAGCCTGCCTGCCTACCTGCCACTGAGCCAACTCCTGCTCTACCCCTGAGATCGGTCACTTCAATAAAGACTTGATTCTTCCCTTACCTGGTTGTCCCGTCTGCTTTTGGGTTCTTTCCTGATACGTGACAGTAGCTTTCTGAGACGTATTAGTGTTACGGCTCATTTAGGAGAAGGAAAACCCTCGATTCAAAACCTCCGCTGCCTTGCAGGTATACTTGTCTACGGGAAAGCTTCGGGAAGAAACCCTGAGGAACAATCTGCATCCGTCTCCATTGCCAGTCATCTCGCTTAGTCTTGCCACTGGTAGTAGGTGGTCTCGGACGAGAGAGTGGGGTTGATGATGCGCAACTCTTTCTCACTTTAATCATCGCGCAAGTCATCAGTCATCCATCACAGATTGACTAGATGGTCCTCGTCACTGTGACGGACGAATAATGTGACACACACAAATGTATGGTCACATTTTGTGTTTAAAATTAGTGATGTGTTTTTGTTTGTGTGCATCGGATTCACTGTATAACTGTGAAACTATTATTCATACGTCCGCCACAAGGAGGCGCTCTGAATAAACGGGAGCGCTAGTTGGTAAAGTTGGGCCAGCCAGGCTTCCGTTCTTCAGACAGAGAACAGTCTGATTGGCGCGAACACTAACGTCTCCTGTCTCTCTACTTATATCTGTTTAAAGCAGGTTAGTAGTGTATATTACTCTCACCCAGCGCACTAAATGTAAATTTAACATGTTTAGCTGTATTAATCTGAATTTGATGTCGTCTTAAGTTGGAAAAATACGTGTTTACAGATGCAGCAAACATACGGATGTTTCCTTCCGTCCAGTATGGATGGAAGCTAGCCTGAAAGACAGCAGGCCAGCGAGAAAGTGGCGTTCGCGCCGTCTGTATTTCCTTTTGTTATTTTCATGGCTCACTGAAAACCTTTTATTTTGAGAAAACATTGGAAAATAAGCTATGTTACATACACCTGGAAAACTTAATGTATAAATGTTAAAAAAAAAAACGGAAGTTATTTGAATGTTTATTAGCTTACATGTCATCAGATTCAGTTCAGTAACCTTTATTTACACTTGACTGATTCACAATAGCTACGTTCAGAAGGGTGATTTGTGGCGGTACTATATGTCTGAACTGAGAATGTGAATTTAAAGCATCTGCCTGTGGTTACATACCTGCAGTTCTTCTATAATTGTGTTTTGATGTTGTTTTAAATCAGTAGGCTGGTTCCATTATAATTATAAATGGTTGTTTATATTTATTGAACAAAAATGTTTAATAAAGACAGAGAACAGCCTGATTGACGCAAACACTAACGTCTCCTATCGCTCTACTTTTATCTGTTTAAAACAGAGATTATATTCTGTCTCCACGGGTACCAGCCGGTACCTGTAACAGAAAATTGGGGGCTCGCCCGGGATCCACCCTACCGCACGCCGCACAGGAGCTGATCCAGTGATTGCTGAAACCCTGGACCAATGGGGAGCTGATGCTTCAGGCTGTGACACATTCAACCGAAGCAGCTGCTGCTGTAACAACTTACATAAGTTGCAAAACTGATGAAGAATCGAGCCAGAGTTATACTGTATCCACGACCTACTAATGACTGAGGGTAGAGACTGAACTGTAGTACATGAAGCCTGCCATCCACTGAGAATAGCGACTGTGACTTTGAGTTTGACTCTGTGGTCATACTTGGGGAATAGGGAATAAGTAGACATGTCGGACAGTGAGTGAAAAAGCCTGGTGTGGTCCATCAGGAAGTGCCTTCTCTCTCTTTCATCTGATGAACTTTTCCAGGTTGCCACGAGTGTGGGGCCAGTGCCAGACAAGGACCAGTCAACGCTGCAAGCAGGAGATGAAGAAGGTTGCTTTGAGTATGTTCAAGCTTTCATGTATAGTAAATCTCTACTCGAAAAAGAAGATATGGGGATGGTTCAGTTGCTAATATTGAAAGACAATGTTGATCTTATGATAGCGAGTCGTCCTAACACATTACATGTTGGTTCAGATGGTAACGTTGAGTCAAATAATAACCCTCAACCTACTAATAAAGACATCACAGGAAGTATAGTCTGTAATGGTGTATCTAGCTCTAGCTTCACCCCAACCATTGATTTGATTCCTCCAGCCATAACTAATGTCACCCTGCCTATACCAGATGCTGAGTTAAAGACCATGCTTGCAAGCTATGAGGAGCTTGGTAACAAACTCAGTCAGTACATGACTATGTCGACCCCACATCATGTGCTACCAACACCTACACTGACGTCACTCAATCGCGGCAACACACCACACACCGGCAGTGAGTCCGTACAAGCCGCACATTCAAAACATGAGAAGGTAGTCTCCCTAAAAGATCTTTCGTACCTTCACCGCAGGGAGTTTAAGATTCAAGGGGGTCAGATTGGTGACCAAGTGTCAGACATCAGCTATAACAGTGCCTGCAGACAAATTGAGGAGGGTTTAAAAGAACAGTTCAGCGAAGCAGAAATAATCAGGGGTGTGATGAGGTCAGTTAAGCCAGGAAATTTCAAGGACATGCTAATGAATAAAGATGATTTAACAGTAGAGGAACTCAAGGGATTTCTCCAGTCCCACTTGGGAGGGCCAAAGTAGCATGGAACTTTTCCAAGAACTAGTGTGCGCCAAACAAAATGATAAGGAGCCCCCGCAACAGTTCCTATACCGAGTAATAGGACTAAAACAAAAGATCCTTCTCGCCTCAAAACATGACAGTACAGATGTGAAGTACAATGCAGACACAATCCAAGATGTCTTCCTTCACACAGTTTACCAAGGCCTATGGCACAAACATGATAACATCCGTCGCGAACTTAAACCACTACTTTCAAATTGCAAAGTATCTGATGAAATAATACTAAAACACGTGATGAAAATAACAAGCGACGAAAACGAGAGACAGCGTAGGTTAGGCCAGGCCCCACGTCAAAGACAGGCAAACGTGCACAATGCTGAGCTCGAGG
Source organism: Lampris megalopsis (assembly GCA_022114975.2). Lineage (NCBI taxonomy): Eukaryota > Metazoa > Chordata > Actinopteri > Lampriformes > Lampridae > Lampris > Lampris megalopsis. The sequence continues at coordinate 6,831,737 of JAJHIY020000431.1, forward strand.
TTAACGCTACACACAGCTCAAGTACCAAGAGATAAGTCTGAGCAGAAACACACGCCAGACATAATCCAACAGCTCACAGAGAAGGTAGAGAAGGTTTCCAGCATAGTTGAATCAATGACCGAGTCACTCCAGACATAACAGCAACAACATGTTTCAGGGGCACCCAAGTAGAATGCCACCTAAGAAAAACAGACCCTATGGCTGTCCAAACTGTAGTGAAAAATACATTCCGAACTGTCACCATTGTTTCTACTGTGGTGAAGGAAGGCCACAGAGTAGTTGGCTGTCTCCAAAAAATACAGCACGTCAGGGAAACAGGAGCCGGTCTCTGCCGAGGGACACTCAGTGACTGGGCCTCAACCGCTGTCCCAATCTGACAGCACTAACAAAACCAATCCCAGTCTAGAGGGCCCTAACACTAGAAACACTGGATTAAATGAATACAAATTAACTGGTGAAAAAAATAAAAACAGGCCAGGAAAAATGTCACTTCTATCCTCTTCCAACCTACCAGTGACTAAAAATTAACGGGTCGCAAAGCTTGTAGGAAGAAAAGTACTCACCCAGTGTTGTTTAAATGGTCTGGCCATGAATGTTCTGTTTGATACTGGAGCTCAAGTCAGTATAATAGACAGGGAGTGGAAAGATAAGTACTTACCTGAAACTGACATTAGAATGCTCACCTAAATAAGTGAAGATGAGGAAGAGCTTGCAGTGCATGCAATAAACGGAGACCATCTTCCATTTGATGGCTGGGTCCCTATCACCGTAATTTACCTGGAAACGAGGTCCCTAACTTGTCTATCAGTGCTCCTTTCCTTGTGAGTAGCTTCACTATTGAACGCCCACTGCTGGGGTTCAACGTAATCGAGGAAGTGATCCTGGGCCAACCAGAGAAAGTGATCCGACTCCTTGTCACTCTCCTCTGTGGAGCAATCTCAATACCTGCTGATAAAAGCAGAAACTCTTGTAAACCTCATTCAGACAGGCAAGCCCAAAGTATAATAGGGGCAATTACGTACTGGCAGACAAGAAATGGTCATCCCAGCAGGCCAAGTAGCCTGCAGTGCCAAGTCCCACCAAACATGGATCTGGCTGATCCTCGGGTATTGTTTGAGCCAAAGGGGGATGATTCACGACTGACACAACTGGATGTGGGAGAGGGCCTGTTGGAAATTAAAAACCAGAGGAAACCGTTTGTAGCCGTGCCTGTGGGGAATAATACAAAACATGCTATCACTTTACCAAGAAAAACCGCCCTTGGCAGCATCCATCTCATCGAAAAAGTGATAGAGACAGACTCACCTGACAAACATAAGATCAATGTCAAAGTTAACAGTTTTACTCCCCCTCCCAAAGACACCATACAAACAACTTGGCAGCCACCTGGACGAGGTGCAACAAGAGAAAGTAAGAAAAAGAAAGAAAGTTATCTGAGGAATCGGCAGCTTTTGCTCAAAACAATGACGACATTGGATGTATCCCAAGTTTTCAGATGCGGATAAGCCTCAAAGACGATGTTCCGGTACCGAGGACATATTCATCAGTGCCAAGACCACTGTTCAAAGAGGTGAAGGAGTACATTCAAGAACTTATAGTAAAAGGCTGGATAGTTAAGTCAAAATCTCCATACGCGGCCCCTGTCGTATGCGTTCGGAAACGAGATGGAACACTCCGCTTGTGTGTTGACTATCGCCTCCTGAACCAGAAAACTATCCCAGATCGGCACCCCTTACCCAGGATACAAGACCTGATAGACACCCTCGGTGGATACTCCTGGTTCAGTGTCTTGGACCAAGGCAAGGCATACCATCAGGGCTTCATTGCAGAGGGTTCGAGACATGTCACTGCCTTCATAACGCTGTGGGGACTCTACGAATGGGTTAGGATCCCATTTGGCCTTTCCAACGGCCCCGCAGCATTTCAGCGGAGCATGGAGGAGATGCTTGGCTCCCTCAGAGATGAAAGTTGCATCCCTTACCTTGACGATGTCCTCTGCTATGCAAGGTCATTCGACGAGCACCTGGAAGGAGTCCGCAGTGTCCTCAAGGCCCTCCCAATGCCACGGAGTAAAACTGAGGCCAGAGAAATGTGAACTCTTCCGGCGAGAAGTCAGATATGTGGGACGCCTCGTCTCTGCTGAAGGAGTAAGAATTGACCCGAAAGACCTGGAAGCTGTACACTCCCTCGCCAGGAAAACACCGCAAACAGTTAGGGATGTCAGGAGACTCACTGGCTTCCTTGGCTACCATCGCTCCTACATCCAGGATTTTTCGAGGATAGCTAAACCCATCTATGATCTACTCCAAACAAAACCAGGGATGCTACAAGTCCAGACACGTGCAGGAAAGAGTAGGGGCCCACTGCTGCCTTCCAGGACGCCAGTGGAATGGACAAATGAACAACAGGAATCCAAAGGAGTTGAATCAAGTGCAACTGGACTTGTTGCACTTGATTCAACTCCTTTGGATAACCATGACCTGGATGAATGAGAACATTCACAGACATGAACAACAGGAAGCACTGGAAAAGCTTGTCAACCTCCTCACTAACCCACCCGTGTTGGCATATCCCGACTTCAACCTGCCCTTAACACTGCACACCAACGCATCAGACCAGGGTCTCAGGGCTGTACTTTATCAACAGCAGAATGGCAAGTTGAGGGTCATCGGGTACGGGTCGAGGATGCTGACACCAGCCGAAATAAACTATCACCTGCACAGTGGGAAACTGGAGTTTCTTGCGTTAAAATGGGTAGTGTGTGAAAAGTTTAGGGACTACCTTTACTACGCTCCACACTTCACCATTTTCAACGACAATAATCCACTGACTTATGTCATGAGTACGGCCAAACTCAATGCAACGGATTATCGATGGGTCGGAGAACTGTCATATTTCCAGTTTGACATCAAATACAGATCTGGGAAGTTAAATATCGACGCGGACACTCTGTCTCGGCTCCCGCTGGACATAGACAGATACGTGGAAGCATGTACAGAGGAGCTACCGCAAGATGTGGTACGTGCCACTTGGGATGGATGTCGAGCAGCTAAACGGAAAGATGTGGCTTGGATTGCCGCTCTGCAGATGTCCTCTCAAAATGCTCACCCGCAGCCTTATACAAGCTTACCCACTATCAGTCATGATGAGCTTGTCAGAGCCCAGCGAAAAGACCAAGCCATTAGTGAGGTGATAAAGTTGAAAGAGTCAAATACAACGCTGACAGATGACATACGGAAGGCAGTTGATGGCGTCACCCAGAGGATATTGCATGAGTGGAGCAAGCTACATCTGGAGGGGGGACTCCTCTACAAGCGAACAAGTGAGAGGAAGCAGCTAGTCCTTCCTACAAAGTATAGGAGCCTAGCGCTGAGACATCTTCATGGTGAGATGGGACATGTCGGGAAAGAGAGAGTCCTACACCTTGCTAGAGAGAGGTTCCACTGGCCATATATGGTGAGGGAAATAGATGAATATGTGACTCGGAAGTGTCCTTGCATCAAATCAAAGAAGCCAGTAGCACATGTCCGAGCTCCCATGGGCAGTATCACGTCTAGTTCTCCTCTCGAGCTTGTCTGTATCGACTATTTACACCTGGAAACCAGTAGAGGAGGGTACGAATATATTCTAGTAGTGGTTGATCATTTTACAAGATATGCACAAGCGTCTGGAGATCCCTCTACAAATCTACCAATACAACATCTGAGGAAAGACCAAGACAAAATAACAGACAACGAGGAGTGGCTAACACACAAAACCAGACTGAGGACAGTGATAATTCTGGGGACGACTCTGAGGAGGAGTTGAGCACGAGGTTACTGGTTAAGAATACCAACACACAGAACAGAACAAAATACCTACCTTGAACAACCTAGAATGGAACAAAATACTTACCGTGGAACACCTACAGTAATCCAGATGGAACCAGTTCAGGTACCTGAAAGAGAAGAACAATGTCCAGTCGGAATGAGTGTGGGAGATGAAGAACAAAGAACACAAAGGGAGAGACAAGTCGGACGGGAATACTTACCTGTTTCACCTGGACTGGGGAGTGAGAGCGAGCTTTCAGACCCTGAACAAGAGAGGAGGCCGTTAACCCCCCCCTGTATACACAAACACTAAGCTTAGGAGGTCCACTCGTGACAGAAAGCCGCGACAAATACTCACTTATGAGACGCTTGGTCAGTCGTCAAACCAGCCACAAAACACAGTTAATACAGTTGGCGTGTACACACACCACGTGGCTTAAGCGACGAGCTGAATGTGGATGTAATTCACGAGCTTTTCGCTGCATTTTTTAAATGTGTGCATATGTTTACTGCAGTTTATAAAGAGCGGGAAGTTTTTGCTTCTAGAAATTCGCCACGTTTTGTTCCTCTGTTTTAGTTGTGGTTTACTTAAGTGTTTTCCAGAGTGAATATGTACGTATGTATTCAATATGAATATATGTATGTAATAAGTATGTATGCTGTAAACAACTTTACTGAAGTGAGTGAAAGACATCATAGAGACTGATACCATGACGTCATATTACCTGTTTGATAGTATAAGATTACAGCAGTGTCTACAGCAGGTCAGCCAAATCGATGTAACAAGTCTTTGACTAGTTTGGTCAGCTCTGGACACCAAAAACAGTATGGCACTGTGCATGGTCCAGCTCCGCTAGCTTATTTATATGACTCTATATCCACCCATCCATCCATTATCCAAACCGCTTATCCTGCTTTCAGGGTCACAGGATGCTGCAGCCTATCGCGGCAGTCATTGGGCGGCAGGTGGGGAGACACCCTGGACAGGCTATCACAGGGCCGGCACACACGCACACGCACACACACGCACATTCACCACAAGGGACAATTTAATACGGCCGAGTCACCTGACCTACATGTCTTTGGACTGTGGGAGGAAACCGGAGCCCCCGGAGGAAACCCACACAGACATGGGGAGAACATGCAAACTCCACACAGAGGACGACCCGGGACGACCCCCAAGGTTGGACTACCCCGGGGCTCGAACCCAGGACCTTCTTGCTGAATCTATATTAATAATCTATATTGAATAATGTAGTGGGCAGGTTTTGATATGTAATGAGCGCGCATGCGCGAGTGTTGAGACTTGAAGATATGCCTAGTAAAAGGTCAACGTTATGCCTTGGTCTCCGGTCCATTCATTACTAATATAAGTACTATAAAGTACAAGACATGGTGTCAGAAGTCGTCGTCCTCGCCTCTGAGATGAATACAATCACCCGACGCAAGTGAGCGGAATGATCCGTGCAGTTTGACTACGTGAGAAAAGAGCTTCTGAAGTGGCCGAGTGAGCTAGCAGAGCTAGCAGAGCTAACGCTAACGTGGCGCTGCGATGACGCAACGTTGGAGAGGAGCATTGGGAAGGTAAAACAGAATGGATTCTCTATTTTTAACAAGTCCGCCTGAAGCATTTGACTTTGGAGACTTTGGTAGTGGCCTAATTGGATGCGAGGTTTTGAAAGATTCCGCATAGCGGCAGCAGGACTAAATGCAGAGTCATGAGTATCAAGCTAACTCGCTAGTTTACACTATGGGAGACATGGCGGAGGACGTTCTGAACACGTCAGCACTGACGGAGGAGGACAAGACAAAGTAGGACCAAGTAAAGCAAGCGTTCGATTGTAGTGGTTATGGGGATACATAATTCCCCTTATTGAGCCAGTAGGAACGTTAGTTTACAGCTGCTGTTTCCACGGTTCGGGTTTACAGTGATACACTTCCGCTGCGCGGGTTTTCGTTCTTGTTGTTATGGTGAAGGAATAAATGGTGCACGTTGTGTAGCCGAAAGAGAAAGTTGTCACGACTCCTGATTGAGCTCCTCTACACGATAAACACCTCATATGCAAGCATAATGTGCTCTAGGAAAGAGCTACATTCAACAAACGTAGCCAGGAGCCTGGTGAGACGGCTGAAGCGTTATTACTGCTGTGCATCAACTGGCTGAGCATTGTCACCAAGACGAGATGACCAGAGACCGCCTTGTGGTAGGTACCAGAGACCATGGACTTGCAGAGAAGTTACAGCTAGATTCTGAGTTGACTCTCGTGAAAGCTGTCACACAAATCCGCCAGAGTGAGGAAATTAAAAAGCAACAGCCTGCATTGAGACAGAGCAGCACAGATGGCACAGAGGCAAACATGGATGCAGTTAGATTCAAGTTCAAACAGAAATACTCCCCACACGGAAAAGTGGTTTTAAACCAAAGGAAAGAGGGCAAAATAATGCAAATACTAAATGTGGCAGATGTGGGAAGACACATGAAAATTCATTCAATGCACGTCCCGCGCGCACTGCTGAGTGCAAGAAATGTAAGAAAAGGGGGCATTTTGCCGCCGTTTGTGAAAGGAAAATGAGAGTGGAAGAAATTAAGGAAAATGACTTGGATGAAAGCGTAGAGACACTGTTCCTGTGCACAGTGAATTGTACAACATCCAACACATTCTGGCAGAAATCGGTTGCAGTGAATGGTCAGCAGATGACGTTCAAGTTGGACACGGGCGCTGCAGTGACAGCTATCCCGGCACATTTTTATTCACAAAAGCGACATGGAAAGCTGCTACTGACAACCAAAAGACTGTGTGGACCAAGTAACTCTCCCATACTGGTGAAGGGACATTTTACTGCGGATATTAGTCACAATGGAATTGTAGCGAAGCAGCAAGTGGATGTTGTGCCAGGGTTAGTGACTCCTTTGCTTGGCTTACCAGCGATACAAGACCTCTGCCTGCTCAGCCCTGTGCAAGCTATCACAGCAGCTGAGGTAAGCTATAAAGAACAATATCCCAGAGTTTTCACAGGCTTAGGTAAGCTAGAGGGAGAATACAAAATTAAATTAAAAGAAAATGCCACTCCCTTTAACCTCGCTGTGCCACGCCGTGTGCCATTGCCCTTAAGAGGAAAAGTTCAAGAAGAGTTAAAAAGGATGGAGGAAATGGGCGTTATTTCTCCCACAGAGGAAGCTACAGAGTGGTGCTCAGGAATGGTCGTAGTACCAAAACCTAATGGAAAAATTAGAATATGTGTCGACCTAACCCGCCTGAACGAAAATGTGTGCAGGGAGCGACATATTCTTCCAGCTGTTGATGAGACGCTAGCTAAGCTAGCTGGAGCTTTTATTTTTTTCCAAACTGGATGCCACTGCCGGTTTTTGGCAGGTGCCTTTGCACAAAGATTCAGCTCCACTCACCACCTTCATCACACCATTTGGCCGTTATTGTTTTAATCGGCTTCCCTTTGGAATATCATCCGCGCCAGAACACTTTCAGAAGCGTTTAACGCAGATGCTTGACGGCCTAGAAGGAACTTTGTGTCATGCGGATGACATCCTGGTGTTCGGTGCCACACCCAAAGAGCATGATGACAGGGTGCATCAAGTGTTGCAAATACTGCAGCAGCAGAGCCTAACTCTGAATGACAAATGTCAGTTCGCAGTTGTCAGTTCAGAGGGCATACAAGCAGATACTGAGAAGATTACGACAATTAGAGAGATGCTACCACCCAAAGATGTGGCTGCCGTAAAACACTTCATGGGGATGATCAACTATGTGGGGAAATTCTCTCCTAACATCGCAGAGCTCACTGGGCCAATCAGAGAACTCCTGAAAGCAGAAAACATGTGTACGTGGGGAGCAGTGCAGCAGTGTGCCTTTGAAAAGAGGAAAAACGAGCTCAGCTCATCTACTGTCCTTGCCCAGTACAGTCCAGAGAAACCGACCAGGGTGTCAGCAGATGCATCGTCTTATGGATTAGGAGGGGTCTTATCTCAGCTTCAAGAATCTGGAGACTGGAGGCCAGTGGCTTTCATATCTCGCAGCATGACTGAAACAGAGCGCAGATATGCCCAAATTGAAAAGGAGGCCCTTGCTGTCACCTGGGCTTGCAAAAGATTTCAGACCTACCTCCTGGGCCTACACTTTGTGATGCGAACCGACCACAAACCGTTAATCAGTCTTCTCAGCTCAAGGCCGCTGGATGACGTCCTGCCTCATATAATGCGCTTCAGATTGAGACTTCTGCGTTTTTCCTACTCAATCGTACATGTACCAGGGAAAAATCTTATTGCAGCTGATGCTCTATCAAGAGCTCCACTCCAGCGTACTACAACAGAGGAAGACCTTGCGCTTCAGAACGACGTCACAGCTCAAATCAATGAGGTCATTCAGCAACTCCCGGCCTCACCTGAGAAGTTGCTACAAATAAGAAGAGCACAAGAAGAAGATCCAGTGTGTAAGCAGCTGTCCTCCCTGATCCACACAGGATGGGAAAGAAGCAGTTCTGCGCCACAGTTAAAGCCTTTCTGGCAATACAGAAACGACCTGTTGATGGTGGATGGCCTGTTGATGAAAGGAAAGAGAATACTGATTCCAGCAAGCATGCAACATGTCGTCTTGGACAAAATTCACCAGGGTCACCAGGGAATGGTGAAAGGCATGGCCAGGGCCCATGAAGCAGTGCGGTGGCCTGGGCTGACAAAACAGATCAGAGAGAAGGTACGTCAGTGCGAAATTTGTGCTAAAGAGAGTCAAAATGCCACAGAACCTCTGATGACCACACCCTTGCCATCATGCCCATGGGAACGGCTAGCAGCTGACTTATTTGAGTGGAAGAAGGGTCAGTATTTAGTAGCCATTGATTACTATTCAAGAAACATTGAGGTTGCCAATTTAACAAGCACTTCAGCAACAGCTGTGATTGTGAAAATAAAAGTCATCTTTAGCCACCACGGGGTGCCGGATACACTCGTCACAGACAACGGACTGCAGTTAGCTGCTGCAGAGTTCGCAGATTTTGCTAAAGATTACAACTTTCAACATGTTACCAGTAGCCCCCATTACCCGCAAAGCAACGGGGAAGCTGAACGTGCAGTAAAAACTGTGAAATCCTATTTGCAGAAGAGTGAGGACCCTCACAAAGTGCTTATGGCGTACAGAGCAACTCCTCTTGCCCATGGAGTACCACCGACACAGCTCCTGATGGGGCGCAACATCCAAACACCCCTTCTGGTGTGTCCACGCACTCTCAAACCAGCATGGCCAGACTTGAGAGCTTTTGACTTGAAAGACCAGGAGCTTAAAAGACAAAAGGTTGAAGGATACAACAAACGACATAGAGCACGGGAGACACCACCACTTCAACCAGGTCAGAGAGTTTGGATACGGAATGTTCCACACACAGGAGTCGTCTCTGGATCAGCAGGGACACCACATTCATACGTGATCCAAACCTCAACAGGCAGTCTCCGAAGAAACCGTTCTCATTTGAGAGTAGTGCCTTCACCGTCTGGAAGCCAGCCGGACTCTGGACTACACACCAGAGTTGGCAGGGCAGTCAAGCCTGTTAAAAGACTGAATTTGTAGTTTAGTGTTGCGAGTATACGCGGAGCAGAATAACCTCCATACCACAACAGAGAGGATCAGGTAGTCTACCCTACCTCTCAGTTAGGTTATGTACTTGTCTTGATGTGTTCATAGGTAAAAAAAAAAAAAAGGAAAATGAGATGTGAAATGTGAAGTTCATTTAACCAGTTTACATATGCTCATGTTTACAGAGATGTTTAAGGTGCCAGCTGTTCCCCTGCCTTGTTGGTAAAATCAGCATTAGGCTTTACTAACATATGATTTAAATTTTCTGCAAAGATCCTGAAAGCATCAGTTTAAAAGGGGGAGATGTAGTGAGCAGGTTTGATATGTAATGAGCGCGCATGCGCGAGTGTGGAGACTTGAAGATATGCCTAGTAAATGGTCAACGTTATGCCTTGGTCTCCGGTCCATTCATTACTAATATAAGTACTATAAAGTACAAGACAAATAATATATATATAATATTAATCTGTATTGAATCTATATTAATAACTATTTATACAGCACTTTGCAAAACAGAGTTACAAAATGCTGTACATACATCAAATAATATTAATTAATAATAATACAATTAATTCTATGAATATTAGGGCTGGAAGATAAAGTAAGCTGCAGCATTCCCTGGCGGTAAGAATTCTGTTGTGATTTTATGTTAAATAAACTTACTAACAGCGAGCTATGCTATGGTTACTAAATAAAAATGGAATTAAGAAGTGTTTTTAATTCCATGTCTTAATGAGAACAATTAAAAAAAATGCAATGTTATACATGAAACATCAAACAAAAAATTAATGTTGATTTAATGTCATTAACCTATTTGTACAATATTCTGCATTGCCTTCATGATTCCTATTAATTTGTAATTATGCTACCATTACCCTTACACCTACAATCCATTTGATCAGTTTCTTTTTTTTCCCTGAAACTTTGCTTCCTTACTATAATCACAATAAGAAGTGATGGAGTACAGCAGAAAATGGTTTCCATCTGCCAAATCTGAGTTGTTGCAAATCCAAGTGGCGACGAGAGAGACCGTGAGATGCATACATGACTGTTGTGGTTGTAAATTGTATATTGACGCTTCTCTCTTTGCCTTAGTGTTACTTTAGGTTGTCTACCAGTTCAGTCAGAAGTCATTATGGTACTACCAGTACGGTCAGAAGTCAGTACAATACTACCAGTACGATCAGAACTCAGTACAGTACTACCATTACGGTCAGAAGTCAGTACAGTACTACCTGAACAGTCAGAAGTCAGTACGATATTACCAGTAGGGTCAGAAGTCAATACGATACTATCTGTAGGGTCAGAAGTCAGTATGATACTACCAGTACGGTCAGAAGTCAGTACAGTACTACCAGTACGGTCAGAAGTCAGTACAATACTACCATTACGGTCAGAACTCAGTACAGTACTACCATTACGGTCAGAAGTCAGTACAGTACTACCTGAACGGTCAGAAGTCAGTACGATATTACCAGTAGGGTCAGAAGTCAGTACGATACTATCAGTACGGTCAGAAGTCAGTACAGTACTACCTGTATGGTCAGAAGTCAGTACAATACTACTAGTACGGTCAGAAGTCATTACGATTGTACTACCAGTACAGTCAGAAGTCAGTACAATACTACCAGTATGGTCAGAAGTCTTTACAGTACTACCAGTACGGTCAGAGGTTAGTACAGTACTATCAGTATGGTCAGAAGTCAGTACGGTACTACCAGTATGGTCAGAAGTCAGTACAATACTACCAGTATGGTCAGAAGTCTTTACAGTACTACCAGTACGGTCAGAGGTTAGTACAGTACTATCAGTATGGTCAGAAGTCAGTACGGTACTACCAGTATGGTCAGAAGTCAGTACAATACTACCAGTACGGTCAGAAGTCAGTACGTTACTACCAGTACAGTCAGAAGTCAGTACGGTACTACCAGTACGGTAAGAAGTCAGTACGGTACTACCAGTACAGTCAGACGTCAGTGCGATACTACCAGTACTGTCAGAAGTCAGTACGATACTACCATTACGGTCAGAAGTCAGTACAATACTACCAGTACGGTCAGACGTCAGTGCGATATTACCAGTACGGTCAGAAGTCAGTACGGTACTACCAGTACGGTCAGAAGTCAGTACGATACTACCAGTACGGTCAGAAGTCAGTACAATACTACCAGTACAGTCAGAAGTAAGTACAATACTGCCAGTACAGTCAGAAGTCAGGACAGTACTACCAGTACGGTCAGAAGTCAGGACAGTACTATCAGTACGGTCAGAAGTCAGTACAGTACTACCAGTATGGTGAGACGCCGTCTCAGGTCTGGACTGCAGACTTCTCATGTCTGCAGACCAGCGAAGTCTGGCATCTCAGAAGATCTGTGGGCTCTTCAAACTGCCTCAGCTGTTCTTTTGCTGTAGGCATCATTTGCCTCTCAGGAAAGTGTTGCATGGTTAAGGAAGAGCATTTTCTGTCTTAATAAGACCAAGATCTTTCTTGCCACTCTCATTTAAACACTACATTCGAATTCTATGTACTCAAAGTATTTTATATGACTGATAGATGTTTGCACACCTGTAGAAAGTATGGAGATATGAGCTCCACAGACAGTCTGATCACTTTGTATGTGTTCTCTCTTTCCATGCCGCATAATAAATATGATTTCCATACTGTACAAGGTGAGTGAAGACTGGAGTATTCTTCCTCGTTACTACACATTACTACACTGAGACTTTTTACTGCTTTGAATATTTGGAGAAAATTCTAAATGACATTGACACAGTCTTTTGGCTCAGCCTCTTACTTTCCACTTTCTATAGTTAATTTTTTTCTAAGCAATATCCATTTTTATTTGATGATGAGAACCTTATTGCCAATATTTTTGTTCCATCGTGTGCTTTTAATATTATAGTAATATATAGGATGGTGCGTAAGCTGCAGCTCTTCATCATCTTAAGGAGTGTAGTGGTGGAAGTTTTTCCATGTATATTGCAAGATTGTTATTATTATTTTTAGAAGCAAATAAACACCAGTTGTGTGTTAACTGTAAAATTAACTGTGTCACTTTTTTTTGTTGCAATTTATGTTCACTGTGAAAAAAATAACAGTTTAAGCTTCAGGCGGACAAAGAAAGTAATAGTAATTTCCTTAAATATTTTAATTATAATTAAATTATACTTCTAAAATTAAAATGATATAATTAAATTCTAATTATAAATTAAAATGATATAATTATAAAATATACTTATAAAATTAAAATTATATAATTTTCCTAATTGTAATAGTAATTTTCTTAAGAGTTTAAATCATTTAAACTCTAAAGAAAATGCTAGTTTTAAGAAAGAATGCATAACGTGGTCTGTTTAGCTGGTCTTTTAACATTCATTTGTGTTTTGGCAGTAATCCAGAAATCAGTGATGCTGTTGGAAAAAAGGACACTTTTATGTGGTCTTACTTGTTGAAAATGACGCAGCTTTCTGATGCAGTTTTTCCATCTGTTTTTTTTTTCACAGTACCTGTGATTTTTAGTCAATCACTGAAAAATGTGAGGAAAAATGTACATCATGAAATACGTAAATTTTTAAATCCATAGTGAAGAAAATATTTACTCAAGCTTGAAAACCAGTTGAAAAGCCAGAGACTAGTCCGCGGTGGTGTAGCGGTCTAAGCATCGGCTTTGTGTCGATGCAGTTGCCCAATGGGGACCGGGGTTCGCGCCCCGGTCTCGTCAGATCCGACTATGGCCGGATTCGATGAAGCAGCAGTAACTGGTAGCGCTGTCTTCAGGAGGGGGGCAGAGTCGGCTTGTGTTCGTCACATGAATGCGTCTCTGTGTGGGGGTGGGGGTGGGGGGAAGCAGTGGTTCGGCCTGGATTCACCTTGTCACGGAAGTGGCGAGGCGTCTCCTTCCAGACTGCCGGCCGGAGAGACGCAGTTGGCGAACGCATGCAGTATGAGGGTGGGTGTTTGAACTAAAATAGGGATCGACTGGCCACTAAATTGGGAGAAAATGGGAAATATCAGACATAAATTTAAAAAGAAAAAAGAAAAGCCAGAGACTGTACCATGGATTGAGCGGCATTAGATATGAAGCAGCTCAGTGAATAGGCTAATATAATTTGAATTATTGGCCACAGACGCTCATAAAGTGCTACTTTTACTTCAAATAAACGCTGTTTTTACAGTTGAGCTAAACATTTGCACACACTGAAAGCCAATAATTACACAAAAGTGTATTTTTGCCTTTCACCAAAGTTTGAGTGAACTGTATAACAAGGTGATTGTATAACAAGGCTCTTTCTGTGGAAACACGTGACAGCAGGCATGGGCACCGCTCCTGCAACAGCCATGCACCGCCAGTACTGACCTCATCCTGCTCATCAGTTCTGAACGCTCACAGGCTCATATATATATATATATATATATTCTGTCTGACAGTGGCATGTCTGAGTAGTCCCTGACCAACGTTACAACATCAAATGGAGAGCTCATAAAAATAGGCTAACTCATGTTAGCCATGTGAAAATTATTGCAGGTGTCAAATTACAGCTGAAAAAGAAATTAACAACTGATTTAATGATTTACAACCTAAAAAACCTCATCAGGTTACTTTAAAAAGCCAACAGATCTCAGCTAAGTTGCATCAAATCTGCTGTTCATTAGAAATAAAACAAACAGCTTTTGAGAAGCATGGATTGGAGGTAAATTGTTCCGAATCATAAGGAACCGTTCCATAGATGAATTAATCATATAGAGCTTTTCAAACTTTGAAGATGTGTATGATTTAGACATTCTATAAAATCAAATGGATGGTACATGCCTTTTTACAGCCCAGAACCTTTGAACACTTAAAAGTGTTAAACATTTCCCACTTTGTACTTGACACCATAAAGGTTGATGCAAGTGCTTAACCTAAATCTCCAGTTTCTTCTTCAGTACAAGCTTATACAGGATCTGGTAGCCATCGTCCCAGGCATAGAGGAGCTGCTCCAGAGGGTTGTACTTCAGACTGGAGTTGGCTCCATAACGCTTTGGAAAGTAAACCAGTGGCGCATCTTCATTGGTTACCATATCATTCACATCATACACACACTGGACATGTGAACGACCAGGTTGCTTGGTGTTGTAAACTACATATAGTGTGCCACAGATTATGAAGGCCGCCTCAGCATTCTCCTGTGGACATGTTGTGTCCCACATCTGCTCAATGTCCAGTGTACGGGCGTCCATCTTGGCCAGAGAGATGCGTCTCTCATTCTGCCGTGTAGCAAAAATCGCCCACAGGCCCTCCTCATCCACAGCCAGGTCAATCACTGTCTCAGGGTTCAGCCCGTAAACAGGGACATGATCCTGGACCGGGAACACTGCACTGTCGACCACAGTTCCATTCCTCAGGTCGTACTTCACTACCATGACCTCCTCAGCCTCTTTCACATAATATGCATGGCTGTTGTAAACGACATGGCCAGTTCCCTTCCAGGAGGAGGGGAGGTTCCAGGGCTTGGCCAGAGAAGTGCCCTGGGAGATGCTGAAGTCCTGCACAGAGGCAAACTCGTGGATGGTTTCTTCATTAGTCCCATTGAAAATGTACACCTTGCCCAAGAGACCATTGATGTCCTTGGTCCACGTGCCCTTGGAACCTCCAACTCTCTTCAAGATTTTCATGGCTTTTATGCTGGACATCATGTGCCTGCAGTCTTGAAGAGGAAAGCCCATTTCACTTGAGATGGCAAGACAACCATTATCATCATAGATCATACATCTCAAAAACACATACACACACACACACACACACACACACGAACAGCATTTGGAATGCTATTGAGATATTATAAAATATTATATGCATATTATGTTATATAAATAGATACAGGTCATATCATGTGAATAGTTCATGAACATACAGTAAATTAAGTAATATGTTATTAATTACCCCACCCCCTCAAAACTAAACCTCTGTGCACAATACAGATTTAAGTCAGAATCAGTCAACAGTCCAAATGATGCAATCAGATTAATTCATCGTATTTTGATGAATCTGAATAAGCGAGATCTAGTCATGAATACGTCTCCATGCTGTGACATTTATTTTTCACTCGATTATTACCGGATTATTTTTAAGAGCTGTTTTGCTGTTATATTTTCAGGTAAACCGTAGAAATAAGTTTTTATGCCTAATTTCAATTTGATATACAACTATATAATTTAGCTGAAGCTGCTGATCTTATAAGCATGGTTTAAGCCCACCACATCTCACCTGAAAGTTTTTCATACTTGGCCTTGTTCTTCTCCTTCACCTGCATCACCTGCTGTTCCACCAGCTTGTCGTCCACATCAACGCAGGGTTGAGCCCCGTTCTGGGTCTCCAGGTAGTCCATCTCTCGCTCGACGCGGTCAACCCGTGTCCCCATGCCCTCCAGATTCACACGCAGAGCCTCTTTCTCTTTGTCCAGGTTCTCTAGCTGGGCGACCATCTGTTGCTTCAACTCCCGGAGCTCGCTGGCGTAGCGGGTGCTCTGCTCGTGCCATAGGGAAATGCGATCCTGTTTTGGAAGGAATTGAAGAAACTTACTGTGGGTCGGTCTATCTCACAACACTGGTGCACACATTTGATTGTTCCTGAACAGGCAGGACATCTGAGATGGTGCAGTATAGTGTGGCTCTGTCTGTTATCTTTAAGAGCTGCACTGAAACACTTTCCATTAAGCTGTGTTGACATGGCAATAAAGTATTGAACCTGAATCTTGAATCTGTGCCCATATCAATGTTATCATGGCTGTACTTAGTCAAATGTTGTATTTAGTCAATGTGATTAATTACATTTCTTGCAAAAAGTCCAAATGTCAGTCCTCAAGTCTAAAACACAGTAGAGGTCAACAGGTTAAGTAGTGAGCCGAAAGAGTCCTGATCCTGTTGCTCACGCTGTACTCTGAAATACTTGTGCAGGGAAGCAAAAAAAGATTTGCTCAATGAGGCATCACATTACAATACAGAGCAACACACAGACACAGGGGATGTGGTGTAACAGTGCTTTTTCGGGTCAGTTTTGTGTCATGACCTGTACTAGCGAGAACACTGGGCCTATGAATTACAGAGAGACAGAGAGAAAGAGAGAGAGAGAGAGAGAGAGAGAGATATGCAAGAGTTTACCACATGACCAAGAACACAAAAATTACATCACATTGATAAACACCTGCGTAACTAGAGTAAACTAGATGTGGCCAACCTAGACACGTTTGAAGAAAAGAAGCAACAATGCTCGAGCTCTGAGAAAATGTTTGTGTGTGAAATGCATGTGATCTAGCCGAGGTTGTACCTGGCATTGACACTCTGACTCATTTGATCTAGTGATTACATGATGCAGGAAGACGTGAATCCTTATTGACCGCAATAAATAACTAGTTTTATGCCAAGATCATTAGTTCAGCTCCTCTCTCAGAAAAAGTTGAGAGGTTGAAGCTTAGTATTTCCTGACCAAAGGAAGGTTTCAGAAGTGCCACAGCCGGGCAAAGCAGATGAATACTTTTTAATGGTGCTTGATTTATCGTCATCATCATTCCCTCATAATATTCATATTTTTGAGGCATTTCAAATCTTAAAAGTTTCATTACTTCAAATTTTACAAATTTCAACATGTCCTTCTTCATTACCAACATGAACGTACTTTCCACCAGTTAAAACCTGGATTTCAAACTAAACCAGCCTCTTCAATCAGCTGAACAGCATACGGTAGTTTTAAGAGAAATGGGCCAGTCATATTTCGCTAGCATTCCTCACAACTGCATTACAGTGTTGGTTCCTAGTCACTGGAAAGTTTCCTTTCAGAGGGACTCTGGAGCCCAGGGTTCGGCAGGGAGAGAAATTAAGAATCGTACCTCAATAGCAAGCAGTCTGCGTTCCAAGTAGTCAATCAATGCCTGGTGCTGAGCACTGGCAAAACATGCCAGAGTCACCAACAAAGCAAGTGTCCTCATTCTGTGTTAGGTAGGTTACAGTCCTTTCAGTAATGTGCTGGCCAGAGCGAGTGAGCGAGTATGGAGAACCCAGTTGATTCATGCAACTTGACTGGAATGTTTTAGTAAGCCCACTGGGAGGGGCTCCGAACATCTGGCTTTCATGGAATCACATACACACTGTAGTAGCAACAGACAAAAGGGCAAACTCCTCTTTCTCTCTGATATTTGCTGTTCATGGTGTAGGATTGGTGAAGTCACAGCAAAACAATTGCATCCATCTGGGTATATTTAAAACTTGTGGAGTACTGTAGGATCCTTTTGCCGTTTTAAAACATGTGGAATACAACAAATTTGACATATGACAACCCACCTCTCATGGAGGGGGGGGTCACAGAGGGTGGAGTGCAGTGTGATCCATCCAGATCCTTTTTTAAAGATCCTTTTTTTTTTAAACAAATTAAATCAAATGTCTCATATTAACACGTAATACACAACAAAGCAACACCGTGTCAGTGAGTACTTGTTGTGATGGGCCTTCAGTAGGAACACATGTGGCAATAAAAAATCAAACACAGCAATAAAAGTAATAGCCAGAGCCCTGTCACATGGAAGTTCAGCATATTGAAGGTTTCTTTGCCCTAACTGGTTTCACAACACACAAAGGTGATTCTGGAAAACCTTATAATCCAGCTTCTAGTGTACCCCTCTGGTCAATCCTTTACAAACACCAAAAATAATTTACAGATGCCTCACGTTGCATAATTTCCAGATAGAATAAAAACAGAGAAAACCAGCCGATTTTTGAAAAAAGCTGCGTACTCACCAAATGAAGATCACTAGAAAACCAAGTCCATGTTCGGGCAACTTCTGGGTAGTTGGCACTGGCATACGTCATCCAATAATTTTGTGCGTTTAGATGATCTTGAGAAAAACTCTACCAGGCCACTAAAGATTTTGCATTCCCTGATCTTTGCAGCACCTTGAGACATGAGCAATTTCAATGTCTGCGCACAGCAGTGAACGAACAATGCCTGTGGGATTGCTTCCTTTACCCTGGCCTGAACTCCATGTAGACCAGAGACCATCACCACAGCTCCATCATAACACTTTTGAAGTGCATCCAACCTCATTAAGAAAGGCAAGAATGTGAGCTGCAACAGCCTCCGCCCGCTTGTCTGCAGTGACATCCTCACATCTGAAAAATCTCTCCTTCAGGCCACTGTCAGTGACGTAACGTAACACAAGTGACATCTGTGCTGAGTTACTCACGTGGGTTGTCTCATCAACCATGACTGCTACAGATGGTGTGTTCCTCACCTCGTCTTTCACTGCACCCCATAACACCTTGGCAGTGGCACTGATCAGGTCATTCTGGAGTTTGCTTGACGTGCCAGCAAACACCTTAGATGTTGCCACGTGGCCTCTCAGCTCACTGTCATATTCAGCTCAGTAGTCCAACAACTCCAATAATCCCCCTTGTTGGCTGATTTCCTGCTCTCGTCATGTCCTCTGAACGGTAGTTCCTGCTTCCCCAAAAACACCACAGTGTGGATGAGCTGTTTCAAAATCTCCCTGTGTCTCACCTATGGGCAGAGATATGTGTCACTAGAAACTGAATTTGAATCATTTACATTTGAATTTGAATTGCTCAACTGGAATAATTGCAGTAAAAACTGAATTTGAATCACATAATATGACTTTGTATTATTTAACGTGAATAATTGCATTGAAAAACTGAATCTGAATAGCATAATTTGAAATTGAATTTATTAGTTTGGAACTGAATTCCAATAAACTTAAAACTGAATGTATTTTGAAATTGAATTCATTTGCTATGAAACTATCTGATCCTCACTGAAAATAGAACTGAATTTCAGTGAAGACAAGGATCAAGGCTGACTCCAGACATTTTGCCACCAGTTTTTTTTTTTTTAAAGTGCGAGTGTTTTTTTTCCAACGGTAGCACCGGTGCGTCTACACAATTAATGGACGTTTAGGGGAATTTTTTTTTTTTGCTGTCTGAAGCAACTCGAATTCGATCGAGTCTAGGGCAGATACATGATAAAACAAAATGTGTCTGGTGCTGTAAGACTGAGTCAGTCAGGCACCCAGAATCAAAGTTGAAGCTGATTTCGTACGGTCACGCATGGGCAGCTTTCAAGAGCCACACGGTGACCTTGGAAGATCAGAAAATGCGAGACAGAATAAACTGTCTGATCGAGTCTGCCGCTGATCAGCCCTACGCACCTGAGATCAGATATCACTTAAAATGCTGGTTGAAATATGTGCGTAATTATCAGAAAATTAGTGAAGATGACAAATTTCCACACATGCAAAATGTCACTCTCCATGAGGCTCAGACTATCTTCTTTGACCAAATAAGAACAGTCATCTTTGAGAAACATGAGCTAAGGTCACTGCAGAGCCTCCTCCAAGACTACAGCTCCATCATCTCTCGGTATGGCTTCCCAACATCCAGGGTCAAATCATCCTACATCAAAGGCATCCTGACCCGGGAGTTTGAGGGCAAGGTCGGCTTCCACTCCCGCCCTCAGAAGAACCAGAGCGACCTAGTCTGTGACACGTCTGGGGGTGGTTCATATGTGGAAGCAGAACTTTCCTCCATTGGTGTCAGCAGTGAGCAACTGGTTTGCAATGTGGCTGAGCGGCTCAGGGATGACATCAAGTCAATTAAACTTGTACCATGGCCGCCGAAGGTCGAGGAGCTAGAGGAGGAGGAGGAACTCTCGCCTCATGGTGCAGCTGCTGTCTGCTTTGCGGGGGAAGGAGGGGTAGATCTATCTCCGAGCACACTATCTCTCAGCTCTCACATCACACAATATGTCACAAAGCGACCCACCACTACCGCCATCAATACCACCATCACCCTTCACGGGATCACTCGCAGCAAGGAGCTTGTTGACTCTTTCTACAAGCTGGGCATGGGGATCAGCTACCCAAATGTGCTTCTCCTGCGTGATGTCTGGGCCACGCATGACCTCGAGCGGTGTTGTGTGTCCTAATGAGATAGCTGAAGGAGAGCCAAGCATCAGCATCATTGAAAATGATGACTTTGCCAATGACAGGTTAAAAAAAGGGGAAAAGAATGAAAAATAAATCATTCATCCGTCTCCCTGCAGATGCAGATAGCCTCCGCCAACACTGCCTCCGCGCCAACTACCTGGCATATCTAGTGCGCCACCCCTCCCTGGAGCACCACCCCTCACCACTCGGACATGGCTTGGAGCTGGTGGGTGGTCGCTGTCGCCCTGTCCGCCACACGCAACCTGCTGACACACCTATCTGCACCAGAGCCAGCTGAAGAGAGTGAGGAAGATGACAGTGAGGAGGAGGAGGGAGATGATGAAGTACAGAAGAGGAGGGGGGATCCATCGGAATCTGATGATTCAGAATGCTCTGATTCAGACTGATCATGTGATGTTTAAGCTTATTTGTGTTAAGGTTTCAATGACAGCTGTTTGTTGTTGTTGTATTGTTAAGTTCACTATAAAAACAGCTTATTTTGAAGTTATTAGTTTTCTTGTCATGAATTCATCAGTAATACTGCAAGAGGTCCTTATGAAGGTAGTTTGTTTAATGTACTGCAGTACCAAGGTAAAATGGGTTTGACATTATCTTTTCAGTGAACATAATGGTGATTTGGTAGGCATGGATTCTGGATTCAAAGTTATGTTTTCACTCTACAGGATAGTGGCCATCTTTGATTTCTGAGTCAAAATGATGTCATAACGTCAAACAGACAGGTGTATAGGCTACATGTTTACTGTGGCAGGATGAGGAAAAACACAGCAGACGAAGGCGAGTTTGATTATTCCTCAACTCCAAAAACCAACTGCAGCAGGAACAACCCTGCACCGGCGAGCCCGGGAACCTAAACCACGCCCCCAGCTCACAGTCCTGCTGGGTGAGAGGCATAGCCCCTAGTGTCCGCCACACAGCCCCCCCCCCCCCGAACACCCAGAAGGGACTCCTGGAAAGAAAATTAGTGTCTCACTGGAGGCTTAAGCAGCCTGCCATAACGGCTGCGCCGTCCCTCAGTCGAAACAGTAGGTGAAACACAGTCCAAAGCCGGCTGAGAAGCAGAACGCTGAACCCGTGAAGACACTGCCGGGGTCCTGGAAGGAGGACGACCCCGACGGGGAACCTGGGCCGGAAACACAACTTCGCCTGCCACCCTGTGTGCCGGTTTAAGCCTATCAAGCGTGACACGCTCCCTACGCCCTCCCATATCCAGCACAAAACCCTTAGGACCCGTCTCAAGGACCCGAAATGGGCCATTGTATGGGGGTTGGAGGGGCGAGCGGTGAGCATCATGCCGTACAAGAACAAAACGAGCCGACATGAGCTCCGCAGGCACGAACGACCGCGGAAAACAGTGGTGAACGGGGCCTGGAACCTGAGCGCTGTCGGACAAAAAAGTATCCACGGCCGGACGGGGTCGAGGAGCGGAACTCCCAGGCAAAAATTCCCCTGGGACGCGGAGCGGCTGACCGAGCACCAGCTCAGCGGGCAAAGCGTCGAGGTCCTCCTTAGGAGCCGAACGCAACCCGAGCATAACCCAAGGTAAACGATCCACCCAGTTACCATCCGAGAGCGCAGCGCGCAGCGCTGCCTTGAGCAACCGGTGAAAACGTTCACACAAGCCGTTAGCCTGAGGGTCATACGCGGTAGTGCGGTGTACCTGCACACCCAAGGATCGCGCAAGTGCCGACCAGGGCTCTGACACGAACTGGGGGCCCCTGTCTGAGGTGATATCTGACGGAGTGCCGAAACGGGCGACCCAGGAGGAAAGAAAAGCGCGTGCGACATCCGAGGATGTTGTGGAGGACAGAGGGACAGCCTCTGGCCACCTGGTGGTCCGATCTACCATTGTGAGCAGGTGCGTAAAACCCTGTGAAGAAGGTAGAGGGCCCACCAGATCCACATGCACGTGGTCGAAACGTCTGGCCGGGATCGGAAACGGTTCGAGAGGCGATTTAGTGTGCTGGTGGACCTTAGCGCGCTGGCATGCTACACATGCAGCTGCCCACCCCTTGACATTCTTAAGGAGGCCAGGCCAAACGAACTTGGAACCGACCAACATCACCGACGCCCGAACTCCAGGGTGCGAGAGGGAGTGAATCGAATTGAAAACTCGACGGCGCCAGGCCACTGGAACAACGGGGCGGGGACGGCCGGTGGAGACATCGCAGAGGAGGGCAGGACTGCCTTCCTGCATCACAGCGTCCTCTAGCTTGAGACCGGTACGCGTTGACCTAAGGGCAAGGATGTCCGGGTCGCTGGGCTGGTCGGCAGCCATAGCGGAGAAATCCACACCGAGGTGCACAGGACACACAAGCACATGCGACAGACAATCAGCAACAGGGTTGGACTTCCCGGCCACGTGCTGAATGTCCGTTGTGAACTCGGAGATTGCCGCTAGGTGGCGCTGCTGACGAGCAGACCACGGCTCAGTCACCTTGGACATGGCGAAAGTCAGCGATTTATGATCCACATAAGCTGTGAATGAGCGACCCTCCAGCAGTAAGCGGAAATGCCGGGTTGCAAGGTGCAGTGCCAGCAACTCCCGGTCAAAAATGCTGTACTTGCGCTCGCTATCTCGCAGTTTGCGGCTAAAAAATGTGAGTGGCTGCCACGCATTCGCCACACGCTGTTCAACCACAGCCCCCACGGCTATGTCAGACGCGTCGGTTGTTAAAGCTATGGACGCCGTGGGTGTGGGATGGGCGAGGAGGGCAGCGTTAGCCAGGGCGCACTTAGCTCTGTCAAAGGCCTGGACCCGTTCGGGAGTCCAGTCGACAGGGTCGTTAGCCTTCTTAAGCCGCAGGGCTTCGTAAAGTGGCTGAAGGAGGTGGGCAGCGTGAGGGAGGAAACGGTTATAGAAATTCACCATGCCTAAGAATTCCTGCAATGCCTTAACAGAGACTGGGCGGGGAAATTCTGCCACCGCTTGCACCTTAGAAGGCAACGGGACCGCGCCTTGCGGCGAAATGCGGTGACCCAAGAAGTCAATCACCGGCAGTCCAAACTGACACTTGGCCGGGTTGACTATCAGGCCGTGTTCGTCCAGACGACGGAAAACCTGTTTCAGGTGCGCCAGGTGCTCTTCAGCTGACGGACTGGCCACTAATATGTCGTCGAGATAAACGAACACGAAAGCAAGGTCACGCAACACCGAGTCCATCAGCCTCTGAAAGGTTTGCGCAGCCCCCTTCAAGCCAAAAGGCATGCGCATGAACTCAAAAAGCCCAAATGGGGTGATCACTGCGGTCTTGTGCACGTCCTCTGCGCGCACGGGAACCTGATGATAGCCACGCACCAGGTCCACCTTAGAGAAAATAGTGGTACCTGCCAGGCGTATGGAAAAGTCCTGTATGTGTGTGATGGGATAGCGGCCATTGGCGGTGACGTTGTTCAGGCGGCGAAAGTCGCCGCAAGGCCGCCACGACCCATCCGCCTTGGGCACCATGTGAAGCGGCGAGGCCCACGGGCTGTTGGAACGCCTCACTATACCCAGACGCTCCATGATGGCGAACTCCTCCTTAGCTGTAGCCAATTTTACCGCGTCGAGGCGCCGCGCGAGCGCAAAAACTGGCGGTCCCAGAGAGGGAATGAAATGTTCTACCCCGTGTTTAGTAACCGCGGTGGAAAAGGCAGGCGTAGTCACCGATGGAAAATCCGCCAGCAAACGCTGAAAAACATCCCCTAAGGCTAAAAAGTTAGTGTGTGTTAACGGCCCGGCTCCCCCTGTCTCGCACGGAAAAGTGGCGAAAGACACAGCATCAATTAAACGGCGGTTTGCAACATCAACCAGCAGACCATTAGCACACAGAAAATCCGCGCTGATAATAGGAACAGTAATGGCGGCGACTACAAAGTCCCACTCAAAATGGCGCCCGTCGAAGCAAACAGTCACCAACCTTGTGCCAAACGTCGCAATGGACGAACCGTTAGCTGCACTCAACTGTGGGCCGCCGCCTTCGGCCGACCTGTCTGTCTTAGCAGGAGGGAGTAGGCTCTTTTGCGAGCCTGAGTCCACCAGAAACCGTCTTCCTGACATCGTGTCCTTAATGAAGAGCAGCTCACTACGTCCGCCAGCGCCCACAGCTGCTACTGAGCGCTGCCCTGGAGTTTCCCGCCGCCTCAAACGTGCACGGAGGGACGCAGCGCCTCGCCTTGCCGCCAAACCGCTGGTGGAAGAAACAGAGGCCTCTCCCGCGCCGCCTCCGGGCAGTCACTCCAGCCACCACCGCCGGGTCCGCGTCCTCCGACGCCACAGAGAACCGTCTGGTAGCCAGCAGGACCCGATCGGCCTCCTCAGCCAAACCTCGGCAGTCACCAGCGGCCAGACACGGGGAGTTAGCCAAAGCCGCGCGCACAGGAGACGGAAGCTGGCGCAGGAAAACGTGCGGGAAAAGGAACCCACCTTCGTCCGAGCCTAGCAGCGACAGCATATTTTCCATGAGATCCACAGCCGTCCCGCCGCCCAAACCGGATAGGGAAAGGATTCTATCTGCCCTCTCCGCGGCAGATAGGCTGTACCTCCGGAGCAGAAGATGTTTGAGGGCGACGTATTTATCGTGTTGCGGAGGGGCGCGCAACAGCTGCATGGCCCGTCGTTGGACTGCTGGTCCAGCGCAGCGACGACCAAATAGTATCTGGAGTCGTCCGCGGAGATTCCACGCAGGTGGAACAGCGCCTCAACATGCTGGAACCACGAAGCCGGGTCGCTCTGCCAGAACTCTGGGAGCTTCACAGCCGCGGCGAGAACGGCCGGCTGTGAGAGTTGGGGCGGCGTGGCCGAAGTGGATTCACACTCCTCTTCTGCTCCAAACATGTTCAATTCGGGGTCACCAATGTGACAGGATGAGGAAAAACACAGGAGACGAAGGCGAGTTTGCTGTTTATTCCTCAACTCCAAAAAACAACTGCAGCAGGAACCACCCTGCACCGGCGAGCCCGGGAACCTAAACCACGCCCCCAGCTCACAGTCCTGCTGGGTGAGAGGCATAGCCCCTAGTGTCCGCCACATTACCATATTTTATAAGTTATTGTTGTTTAAACCTTGGTGTATTATACATCATTTGAAAGGTAACAGCATGATCTACCAGATTAAATGATAAAATTTAGATTAAAAGTAAAATCTACTTTAGAAGTTGTCTTTTATAGGCAATGTTCACTGAAAAACACTTTCCCATTCACATCTTCACTCCACTGGATGGTGGCCATCTTAGATTTCTGGGTCAAAATGATGTCATAATGTCAAACTGATGTCAGAATCAGAGTCCTCATGGTTGACTTATATGAAAAAGTGTCTTCATCCATGATTCTAGGTGCTCTGGTTCAAAAGTTAATTTTTCAATATGGCCGCAGGCAGCCATCTTGGATTTGACCCTCTAGCAAAAATGCCCAGGATTTTTAGGGGGGGACATGGGAGCCAAATTTCTTTCAAAAGGTCCATAGAAGTCAAATAAATCATCAAAACATGTTAGCCAGAGAGTGGTCATGGAATTGAGGTTTTGAACCCTACTAGTATGACTGTGCTATCGACCTCCGCTCTGGGGCACCCCTTCCCAGCAGCCGCCTGTACAGTCTGACCATTCCCGAGAAGGCTGCGATGGATGAGTACATCTCCAAGTCCTTGGCAGCGGGGCTCATTCGGCCCTCGTCCTCCCAGGTGGCAGCTGGATTCTTTTTCGTGAAGAAGAAGGACGGGGCCTCCGGCCCTGCATTGACTATCGCCAACTCAATGAGATAACCGTCAAGAACAGGTATTCCCTTCCCCTCATGAGTTCCACCCTTGAGCCCCTCACCCAGGCTACTGTCTTCACTAAACTGGACCTCCGGTGTGCCTATCATCTGGTCCGGATCCGGAAGGGGGACAAGTGGAAGACAGCCTTTAAGATGCCCCGGGGTCATTATGAGTACCTGGTCATGCCGTTCGGCCTCACCAACACCCTGGCGGTATTCCAGGATCTCATGAATGACATTCTCCGCGACATGCTCGACGAGTTCGTTGTGGTCTACCTCGATGACATCCTCATCGAGGGGTCGCATGAGTTGAGCAGCTCGGGGGATAAAGCGGTGGTAAAAGTTCACCATGCCGAGGAACTCCTGTAGGGACTTGACTGTGTGTGGTCGCTGGACGTTCACCGTGGCGTCCACCTCTGAAGGGAGGGCACTGGGATGCCTGCGCGGCGTTCTTGAGGCCGAACGGTACGCGCAGGAACTCGAACAGTCCAAATGGGGTGATCACCACCATTTTGGGGACATCCAGTGGGTAGACTGGCACCTGATGGTATCCACGGACGAGGTCCACTTTGGAAAAGATGAGTTTTCCTGCCAGGTGGGCGGAAAAATCTTGGATGTGTGGGACTGGGTAGCCGTCTGGTGTCGTTGTATTGTTGAGTTGGCAGTAATCACCGCACGGGCGCCACCCGCCGCCAGGCTTCGGGACGATGTGGAGGGGTGAAGCCCATGGGCCGTTGGAGCGGCGAATGATGCCGAGATGCTCCATATTCTCGAACTCCTCCCTGGCGGCGGTGAGCTTGGCCGGGTCGAAGCGCCGAACCCGAGCATAGACTGGTGGGCCAGTGGTGGCGATGTGGTAAATCTTTCTGTAATCTCCCACTTAAGAGCGAGAAATTCTAATTTACCTGAATGGAGGTGATAGTTTCTTTCTGATGCTGACAGTGACCGGGATCCATATGCAATTACATGTAGCTTCCCATTGTGTTTCTGATATAGCACAGCTCCTAACCCCTTATTGGATGCGTCTGTATGAAGAACAAACAGCTGGGAGAAATCTGGGAATGCCAGGACTGGTGGCGTAACCAGACAGTCTATCAGGTGCTCAAGAGATTGTTGATGTGAGTCTGTCCATTGTATTGGTGTGTGAGATGGCGCCACGTTCCCCTTTTTCTTTTTTATGCCACTTCCTTCCCTTGGGTTGTGGGCTTTCCATATGGGCAGGTGCCTTGGTCAGCTCATAAAGGGGGCTAGCGATGCGAGAAAAGTCTTTTATGTACTGGCGATAGTAACTTAACAGTCCCATCATCTGCCTTAACTCGCCAACTGTTTTTGGTTTCTTATCTTTCAAAACCCTCACGGCAGCTGTGTCAGCAGGATCGATTTTATTTCCTTCAGCTTATACTATTCTCCCAAGGCAGCAAACTTCAGCTTTGAGTAACTCACATTTGCTTGGTTTTAATTTGATTCCATGCTGTCTTGGTCTCTGCAACACTTGTCTTACATCACTGACGTGGCTTTCGAATGTTTTGCTGAACACGAGGGTGTCATCTAAATATGGCACACATATTTTGTCTCGGAGGCCCTCTAAACACTCCTCCATGCAGCGTTGAAATGCAGCTGGAGCATTCTTAAGTCCGAAGGGGATCCGGGCCCATTCATACAAGCCCCAGCCAGGGTGTCACGAAAGCTGTCAGGTGTTTGCTGTCTTTTGCCATAAACCCCTGATGGTAGGCCTTTCCCTGGTCTAACAGTGAGAACATGATGTTTCCTCCGAGGCCATCCATGATATCCTGCACTCTCGGATTGGCTGTCTGTCAGGGTGCGTCTTGCGATTTAACTCTCTATAGTTTATGCACAGAAATAATGACCCACACTTTTTCCTGACACAAACAACGGGGGAAGAATAAGATGAGTGTGATTTCTCTATCCACCCCTGTGCAATCAAATCCATTAAATAATCCTTAATTTCCTCATATAAGGGCTTGGGGACTGCCATGTAGGTTCTTGCTACCGGCTTAGGGTCTTTCAATGAAATGCTCAACTGAAGCTTATCAATACAACCTATGTCACTATCTGATCGGGAGAAGGAGTTTGACTCCTCCCTCAGCATCTCACGAGCAACCTGCCTCTGACCTTCATCTAGGTGGCTGAGATCAATAGGGGGGTCCCAGAGCTCTGACCTAGTTTCCTGGTCTTTGGTGTGTTGGGCCTGAATGTTATTTACATCAGCAGGTGAGTGCGCTTCCTTGACTCCACTAAATGGGTAGGCAGATGTCACTGATTGTGCTGTACCAATAACTACCCACCTGTCAACATAATGTCATGGTCAGTGGGGTTCTGTACACTAAGGATGATGTTTGGATGTGCCCCTTTTCTAACCTGAACAAGTGTGGCACAAAAGTCCAGTCCCTCTGGCCACTGGGGATTGTGATTGGGCTCAAAGGCTAAGGTGGTGTCTTGTTTAAAGGGCTTAGCATGTATTCCACATTTCGCTTGTACAGAACTATGACTCGGTATACTCATTCTCTGACAGGCCGTCCTCACTAGACGCTCATTTGTTCGCTCAACACTCACTGCTGTAATGGATGCCTTAACTGTCTTTCCTTTAAGTTAGGGAAAGCCATCTTCACGGTTTTTATCAATTTATCTTCCTCAACGTCATTTTTCTGGTTTTTCTGACTGTTAAGAACAACATGTTCAATTACATTGAAGCAAATTATAGGGCAGGTCTGTTGGCTGCCTTGCATGACAAGCATGGGAACCTGAAACTCCTCAGCACTAGCTAGCTGTTAGCCTAAAGCTCACTGCTATCCACCCTACATATGGCATCTCTGTACTGTTGGCTGCCTCAACCTGCAAGGGGTCACTTGGATCAACTATCGCTGCTATGTCTCTCAGTTTGGTATTAGGGACATTTTCAGCTTTCCAAACCTCATCGATTGCAGACACCTGTGAGCCAGTGTCCCAGAGTACTTCAGTTCTCTTCCCTTGTACATAGCAGTCAATGAGACATTTTTGTCCAACCAGTTCAGTCACCATGGACTCTTTCTTTGTCAGAATGTTTCTTTTTTTTTTTGTCAGCTACAATCTTGCATGAATGTGCTTGTTGTGGTGTTGGCTTAAGAGGTGTGAATGGTTTACAGTTTTCTTTATGTTCTGGCCAGTGATTACCCTGACATTCTCTGGAACAGTAAAGTACTGTTTTACACACTGAACATTGTGGAAACTTCTGATCTTTCTCCTTTTCTCCACAGTTGGTGCAATTTTGGGACATTTGCTGCTGGTCACTCTCTGCCCCCCCCCCCCCGGCAACCACTCCTCGTTTAAAGGTCTCTCTCTCTCAGCACCGGGCAGCGCTCTGTTTCCTCTGCAACCTGCACGGGAGTGTTTGCTACTCCCACACCTGTAGCAATGCTGGCCGTATTCCTCTCCTCGCTGCTGACACGTGTAACATCTTGGTTGGAGGCATGGCATTTGATATCTCTGTGGTGCAAACCTCTGCTGAAACTGGGCTGCTCCATTCAATACCCTCGGACCACTCACAGCTCGATATTCCTGCACTGGTCCACCTGGCTGGTGGAAAGCTGTGGCACTCTCTTTATTCCAGGCTGTGAACTGTGGCTGGAAATAATGTGGGTGGCTGGCTGTCCCATAATCTGTCTCTTTGCTAGTGGGAGGATACAGTTTTGGTGTATTTTCCGTCTTACGAATAGACTCTAATTTGTGATACCTCTGCCTTGAGACCTTTCAACAGTACAATGTCTGCTTTGATTTCCTTGAGGTCTGACAGCACATCGGGAGGAAGTGCGACTATGCTTTGTCGAGCTGTACATTTGTCTCCACTTACATCACTAGACTGGACAGCGTGGACACTGGTGTGTCGCTGTGGTGTGATCTGCCTCTTTTTATCTTGTCTCTCTTTCTCATTAGCACATGCCACATTGAGCCTTTCCAAGAGCAACTCATCTGAAGTAGTTGGTTGTAGCAGGTAAGGTTGGGGATCGGTTTTTATGCTGTCATTCTATAAGCCTGTGAGTACTGTATGCATGAATATGCTCTGCACTAGTGCGGGGTCATACTTGACACTAGACTCAGCTCAATATTTTCTGTCTTAAATCCATTGTTCTGATTAAAAAGTTCTGTGGAGCCTCTTTACTGCTCTGAACCTCTGTGGTCAGCTGTTTGTATAGCTCAGTTGCACTCCTCTCTTGGTAATGTGTGAGGGGGATCCTCCTTAAAGTCGGCAGAGACAGATCACGTTTACCCTCAAGATAACTCCGCAGCTGTAGGCCGGGTACAATGGCTCTAATAACAGCATCCACAATTTCAGACTCAGGGTAGCCTTTGCTGGGACCGTTCTCTATTTGGCGGGCCAAGCTGGAGAAGGTAAGTCTGTCTCTTTGCCCAGGTTCACCAATCTGACCTGCAAGTTTATAGTCTTTACGCCATGGCGGGCTATTTGCATGGGCAGGGGTGTGTGAGCTGGTAGAGTTTTATTGGTCACTGTACTCTTTGTGTCTCTGTTGGCTCGTTCCTGCATTTCAGTTTCCTTCTGTTGCACCATTAGTTTTAGCTGTTCTAATTCTCTCTTTAAGTTATCCTGTTCCTCATTTTCATCTTCGAGCATTTTATTTTTGCTAGCCTTCAGAAGGGTCTGTATCATGTCCATTAGGCTTAACAGTTCGGACAGACCGCCATCTTCAAGTTCACTTAGTTCCTCACGTTCAACATGTTGGATGTTATATGAAACAAGTGCCTTACGAGGTTTGCCAACTATGTTTTTTTGGTTTCTTCCTGAGATGTCAAGAAACTCACATATTTGCATTAACTGGTCTGTAGTAAATTGGAAAAGAGCTGCTTTAATCTCAAACTGCAAATCCTCCACCTCTGACTCCATCTTGGCAGGTGAGTGACAAGCTATGTGTGGGAGTGTGTTTTGCCTGTCACCGTGGACTTTGCTGCCCCCTAGTGAACACGCTGTACCTGAGGATGCACGCCTTCCTTGACTAGGCTTTCACCCCAACCGTAGCCGCGCTCTTTGCCACCTGGGTTGTTTTATGGGATGATCGATGTGGGCGTCTTCCTCAGCTTCGGGACACCAGCCTCACTTCTCTCATCCCAGCGGTGCCTCCAAATGTAATACCCCTGGAAAAGGGGAAGAAATTAATACAGGACAGCTGCTGGCTCTTCATCAACTGTATTAATGACCCAAAATACAAATCCCAACCTAAAACAAGACTATTTAGTTACTGCGTCTGTTAATATAAAACATAAATTCAGACATGCACACAAGCTCACATTCTCACGCGTGCGCACAAGCGGCGGGAGCGAAGGCGCACACTGCGCATGTCCCGATCACGCGCCAACCTCATGCACACACCATGTATTCCGCACCAGCAGCAGCCACGATCACGTGCTCATGTCATGCACACATCATGCACTCGGTACCAGTAATATACACTTCCCAATACTGTGCTCAACAAAACACACCTCGACATAGTAATAACTACACACCGCCTTCTGAGAATATACCAAAGCCAACAAACAATCACCGCCGCTTCACATCGGTCACACACTCAACTCGCCTTGGCTCGTGACCATGCCAGCTAGTTAACCCCTATGCTAACGAGCCCACGCTAGTGAGCCAGCCCTGCACGCTCTCGACTCCGTTCCAAACTAAACATCCTTATTTGCGGTACGCTAATGAATCCACAGTGGTCCATAGCCATTTATACACTGATAATGAACTGTAATCATACTGTAACGATCACGGATGAATAGGCTCGGTGGCCCTTGGCTAACGGGTCGGACCCTTTAGTTGAGCGGTCAGCGATGTCTCCCGCGGTGCGGGAGATACAGGTTCGCGCCGCGGCAGTTCCTGTGGTTGCCCCCCAAATTTGCTACATTGGTGTCAGAAGTGGGACGGTGAGGCCAGCGGAAGCGTATGCGCCCAGAGGCATGAAGGAGCTGATATGCTCCCCGCGCTTCCCGAAGGAGGGGTGACGTTACACTACTACACGTTGGCCGTTACATTACATGACGGGTCTGACCCTTCAGTCGAGCGGTCAGCGATGTCTCCCGCGGTGCGGGCCATGCGAGTTCGCGTCCCGGCCACGACAGGTCCTGTGGTTGCCCCCCGAAATCGCTACAATCTATACTTTTAATCCTCACCTGAAACGGGAAGAAATGAATACAGGACAGCTGCTGGCTCTTCATCAACTGTATTGTAACGTGCATGGATAAGTAGACACGTTGGTCCTTGACTAACGGGTCGGACCCTTTAGTCGACTGGTTAACGTTGTCGCTTGCGGTGCAGGAGATACTGGTTCGCGTCCCGGCTGTGGCGACGGTATCTCGGACTGCCCCCCGAATTCGCTACAGTATTAATGATGAGAGCCCCCAGCGCGCCCTCTATCTCCTCAGACATGAGCAATTGAAAACTGATTCAGTCCTAACTAATCAATTTCAGTGTGAACATATTTCACCCGATTGCATATGCACTGAACCTGAGCTTCGCCAGTAAAGTTCCGCGTGTGTTTAATAAATTGTCCGTCTATTTGTATTACACCCGAGAACATCACACCGCCGTCCAGAAACGGAGTCTTTGATGAATAGCAACCTGCCAGTTCGGCCGACGCACATAGCCACCACTGAGCGCCGGCCTACCGCGCGGAAACTGAATGGAGATCTGCACCGCTTGGCCTTGGGTCCAAACTTTGCATGGTCAAAACACAGGCCATGGTCCTGCCGCCGTTGAGGAGCTGTTGCTGCGGCGGCGGCGGCTGTTGTGTCTCCAAGGCAGCGATGGAAATGTTTGGGCAGGAAAAAACGTGGCGGCGCAGTGCTGTTGACCAGCCAGGAAAAACTTACCAGCCTCCTCGGCCAGAGCACGACAGTCAGTGATGGCCGTGTTGGCTAAAGCAGCCCGTTCCTGAGAAGGCAGCTGTCGCAGAAACAGTTGGATGAAGAGGAAGTCGGGCTTGTGCTCCCCCAGGAGATCCAGCATCCTGTCCATAAGTTCAGACGGCTTACTGTCACCGAGACCTTGTAGAGAGAAGAGCCGGCTGGCCCGCTCAGCGTCAGAAAGTTCACAAGTTTTCAACAGGTGAGCCTTGAGTGTCTCTTATTTCTCCTGCTGCGGAGGATTTGTGAGGAGGCTCACCACTCAGGTCGCTGTTGAACTGCCGAGAGCCGACACCACATGGTAGGATTTTGTGGCGTCCGCGGTGAGTTCCTGCAATGCGAACTGTGCTTCTCCCAGAACTCCGGCAGCTTGAGAGAAACCGCATCAGTCGTCATGTTCATGAAGAGTCGTCTCTGGAGACGTCCAGCAGACAAACGTCCAATGTGGAAATTGCAGGAAAGCAGCGACCGACAATTTCTCTCATTGACTACACGAACGCGTGTCTTTTATTTCTTCTACCAACCAGCAACATGGCGCTGCTCCCACAATCCTCCTCCTAGCTCCACTCTGTCAACCCGGAAACCCTTTCTTAAAGGGCCCGTGTCTACCTAACCCAGAACGCCAACCGATTATTGTAATGTTTGTTATTATAAATGAAGAAACTTGGGTTCAACAATTACCACTATTTATTAAAGTACTGTGACAACTCA
This sequence comes from Lampris megalopsis, assembly GCA_022114975.2. Lineage (NCBI taxonomy): Eukaryota > Metazoa > Chordata > Actinopteri > Lampriformes > Lampridae > Lampris > Lampris megalopsis. The sequence goes on from JAJHIY020000431.1 coordinate 6,865,461, forward strand.
GCTAACATGTGCATCGTGTGGCGTCTTCTTTTGCCATAATCCTACAGACTAGGTATGTACGTTTGTGGCTACTGCCCTCAGGTGGTAAGTATTGGTAAGTATGTTAGTATTAACTCCTATCACCACATACCCTTTCCTTACACAAACAAACTTCATCTAGCCTTAGTAGCAACTTCAAACTGTAATAAAAACATTGGCTGTACTTGGTTGAGGCACCCTTGGCTGTAATCGCTGCCAAGGCTGCCTCAACCAAGTACTGAGTAAAGGGTGTGAATACTTATGTACATGGAATATTTCCGTTTTTTATTTTTAATAAATTTGCAAAAATTTTTACAAAACCTTTTTCACTTTCTCATTATGGGGTATTGTGTGTAGATTGATGAGGAAAAAAAAGAAATTTAATCCATTTTAGAATAAGGCTGTAACATAACAAAATGTGGGGAAAGTGAAGGGGTGTGAATACTTTCCGATGCACTGTATATATCTATATCTATATATCTATATATCTATCTATCTATCTATACATATACATATATACATTATACATACACACACACACACACACACACACACACACACACACACACACACACACACACACACACACACACACACACATATATATATATATATATATTAACAACATAACCCGGTTCCTTTTACTAAGTGTCCATGTTTGATTTCAGTCTTTCTTTCAAGACAACTCACAAGGATACGGCTCATTTTTTTTTTCTTTACAACAATTACAGATTCAGCCATTCAGGTGCTTTGACCTTGCATGTGGATCTTCTCAGCACAGGTGAGTGTTCAGGTGAGTGTGCAGTTGATGTGCGTCTCTGCTCAGCTGGTGGTTCAGGGGATGCGGTGCAGGTCGGATCTTCTTCATTTGTTTGTTCTTGCAGTGTCTCTTGTGTTTTCGGCAAGCTCCTTTGATTCCTCCTCAGGATTTTGTTCTGACTGTGTAGGATCTTGGAAGTAATTCCTCCAGAACAGTGGCTTTCTTATTCCAGCTGTTGGAGTCTTCGAGTCTCACTGTGTCATGTCTTGCCAGTGGCACTAAGCTTCTCGATGCCTTGTCATAGTTTGCTTTTTGTCTCTTTTGCAGATGCTTTTGTTTCTGTTTCACCTCTTTGTGCTTCTTTTGCTCTTCAGTGCAGGTAAGCGTGGTGCCTAGCCTACGTCCCATCAGAATCTCAGCAGGAGACTTGTCATGTTCAAGCGGCGAAGCTCAGTAACTCAACAGAGCTAGATATGGATCTTGTGCTGTCTTGTGCTTTCTTGAGCAGCTGTTTGACTATGTGAACTTCTTTTTCTGCTTTATCATTTGACTGGGTATTCAGGGGTCTTGAGGTCACATGTCGAAAGTCATACTCTTTGGTGAAGTCCTGGAACTCTGCTGCTGTAGCATGGTCCATTGTCACTGTAGACGACCTGTGGGACAGAAACACGGCTGTGCAATGGGCTCACCAGTATCTCCCATTGTGGCCAACTTATATATGGAAGAGGTAGAACACAGGGCCCTGAACTCCTTCAGAGGAACACCTCCAAGCCACTGGTTCAGATATGTGGACGACACATGGGTCAAAATCCAAACACAAGAGGTGCAAGCGTTTACCAAACACATCAACTCAGTGGACAAGAACATTAAGTTCACAAGGGAAGACGTAAAGAACAACAGTTTGCCCTTCTTGGACTGTGACGTCCACATTGGGGAAGACAGGAGCCTCCACATTGGGGTTTACAGGAAACCTACACACACAGACCAATATCTACTTTTCGACTCACACCACCCTCTGGAACACAAACTGGGCGTCATCAGAACTTTGCAACACAGAGCTGACAATGTGCCCAGCAGCACTCAGGCCCAACGAGAAGAACACAAACACCTGAGGGGAGCTTTAAAAACCTGCGGCTACCCCAGTTGGACCTTTGTGAAAACTGCAACACGTTCCAAAAAGACCAACCGGGTGAGCGACGAGGAGAAAAGGAACAGAAGGACTAGCACAGTCATCCCATATGTTTCTGGGGTCTCCGAGAAACTCAGGAGAATTTTCAACAAACACCGCATCCCTGTATACTTCAAACCCAGCAACACACTCCGACAAAGACTGGTTCATCCCAAAGACCGTGTACCACACACCCGGAAAAACAATCTGGTGTATGCTGTACAATGCAATGAGGATTGCACTGACCTATACATAGGAGAAACCAAACAACCACTACACAAACGGATGGCCCAACACAGAAGGCCAAACTCCTCAGGACAAGACTCAGCAGTCTATCTACACCTAAAGGAGAAGCCACACTCCTTCGAGGACAGCAACGTACACATTTTGGACAGAGAAGATAGATGGTTTGAAAGAGGGGTGAAGGAAGCCATCTATGCGAAACTGGAAAAACCATCCCTCAACAGAGGAGGAGGTCTGCGACACCACTTATCTCCCACTTACAATGCCGTCCTTTCATCTCTACCCAGGAGACTCAAGAAGCTTAGCCTCCAAGAACAACAGTCGGTCACTAACGGCTCCAACGACTCTCATGACCACTGAACAATGAAGTGGAAACTAACACCCCCAACCACCGTCGCTGCTGAACAAATGCAAATCAATAGCTCCAATAACGACAGGCGCGGCCATAACATCGGTACACAAAAGAGCCACTCATATCTATGGCGCTGTTAGCGACGGGCGTTGGTAAACATCGGATCACAAAGAGCCATGGACATCTATAGCTCTGATAACGACTCCTAGAGGATACATATCTGAGTCTCATCAGCAGCCAGTCAGACTAGCTTGGTCTAGTCAGAAAGGCACGAACTGAGGAAGCCTCTTGGATGAGAGGCGAAACGCCTTCACGGATATACACCAAGTCCAGTTGCACTTGAGTCAACTCCTTTGGCTAGCCTAGCTACATGCCTAGCTAGTAACCCCGTTGCCTAGCTACATGCTACATTTGTTCTGTAACGTATTTGTGAGATTCATATTCCCTTGTACTTACTGGTACATGTATTTGTATTTCAGTTTCACACCATTTGCATAATAAAACTCTCAGCTTCGCCCCCGGTGTACGAGACATGTTATGTGGAGGTGTTTATCTTGATGGATAATGGAATAAGGCATTTTGTGAGGCCAGTACAATTACTGTTATTGTTGTTCTATTGTGTTGTGTTGTTTCTATTGTGTTGCAATAACGATTGTGTTGTTATTCTATGTTCTTTCTATGTATTCTATATTCTAAGTACACTGAGAGAGCCACGAAACCGGAGTCAAATTCCATGTGTGTGCAAACCTACATGGCCAATGAACATGATTCTGATTCTGATTCTGATCATAAACAACTTTCTGTTTACTGCATCACTGCCTCTGCCAATGTTTAGCTCATATTCAACTAGACATATAGTTTCTGTCCTGACAATTCTGTCAGTTCAAATACCTGTTGTTTACAGAAACGATATTTCAGAAATGGCAAATAAAGTGTTCTTGATTCCTATATGTATAATGCTGATTGCTACTTTTGTCATCTTCAAATGAGCAGAATTGTTTCGCTTCCATTTTGGTGGGAATAAAAGTAATAAAATGCTTCTTGCTGTTCAATAGCAAATGGAGCTGGTACAAGTCCCAGAAAAAGCTCATGGAAACTTCTATGAGGGTGACTGCTACATCCTACTCTCTGTAAGTCCTGAAAGTTGATGGGAAAACCCTTGCTTTGTGTGGCCGGCTCACATTTGCATTACCTGTGCAGACTTTGCTAGCTAAATATGTAAAGACAGAACAACATTAAAATTCTTCTGTATTTCCTTTTATCTTATTGATATATTTATCTACCTTGATCCACATGTAGACCCAGACAATGGGCAGCTCTGTTTGGTATGATATCCACTACTGGATCGGCTCCCAGTCATCTCAGGATGAGCAGGGCGCAGCTGCTGTGTACACAATTCAGCTTGATGAGTTTCTGGGCTCCAGTCCAGTCCAGCATCGAGAAGTTCAGTGTCATGAGTCTGACACATTCAGGGGCTACTTCAAACAGGGTATAATGTGGGTAAATTTGCATATGCAAGTCAAATATTGTTATCAGGACAGCATTGACATTAGTTTGGAGCTTTTGGTGCATATACTCAGTTCATAGTTTGTAGGCTGGGGTGCATTCGTTGCAACTTGAATAGACTGCCATGGGGAAGTAGGAATGAGAACATTTGTTTGCTTAGTGGTTCATGCTGTTGTGGTTTTAATTAATATAGTCTAACCCTGTCTCATGTAGTTATCATAAAGGTGGAGTTGCATCAGGCATGAGACACACAGAAACCAACAGCTATGACATCGAGAGACTACTTCATGTGAAAGGGAAGAGAAGGGTCACGGCCATGGAGGTGAGCCTTGACCATGCAGTGGTTATACAAGTATAAGACACAGAAAGTCATACCAGAAAAACTGACCTTTTTGTGTTACTATTTAAAGGTTGAGATGAGCTGGCAGGGCTTTAACCTTGGAGATGTGTTTTTGTTGGACATTGGCAAGACCATTATTCAGTGGAATGGACCGCAAAGTAACAAACAAGAAAGGCTAAAGGTATAATTACCACAACTGCCAACTGAGGATGTGTGTGTGTGTGTGTGTGTGTGTGTGTGTGTGTGTGTGTGTGTGTGTGTGTGTGTGTGTGTGTGTGTGTGTGTGTGTGTTGTCATTATAGTGCTTGCAGAAGGCTTATGAAAAGCTATTCACATGCCTTAGTAGGATATTTACAAAGATAATCATAACTTGCTTTCCTCTCAGCAGATCACAGCTATGATTTCCCCCCCCGGCAGCGTTTATATTTATGGCACTTCAACTTTTTTGATTATATGTGGCTTTGTCAAGACAGCAGCAGAAATCTCAGCTGGAGTTAGGGGTCAAATATTTACCGTTTACTCAAAACAGTGCATTTTCCTTTAGTTGAAGAAATCACATTTCCGTCAAAAGAATTGTCATTGACTCAGTCTTAAACTTGAAATGACATGATGGAAGTAATGTTGATGTCCAAAGTAAGCCCTGATGACTCAACACTTTAAATGATATGCTTAACCATAATCTTGAGAAAAAAAACCCAACCAATTTAAAAAGAAATTCGCAACAGACTAATTTCAGAACTAAACATTTACGACAATCATCTTTTGAAACCTTCCTTCCAAATTTTCAGTTTGCTGGTGTGATGTGCTTACTTAAATGTCTTTATCTAATAAAAATAAGCAAATAAACATTTCATCCCTGAAGTTCTATTACTAAAAACAGATTTAGAATGACAAATGGTAACAATGTTCTGATTATGTCTGCATGTGAATGTTTTTACCTTTTAATGTATTTGCATTAGTGTGGATTCTAATTCTTAACTTCTAACATTTGACCAAATACCTACAATTCTCAATATCATGTATTTGTGATTCCAAGGGCATGCTGTTAGCTAAAGATATCCGAGACAGAGAAAGAGGAGGTCGAGCAGACATAAAAATAATTGAAGGTGATGCAGAGAATAACTCCCCACAATCCATGGAGGTTCTGACACGCATTCTTGGAGAAAGAACATCTAAACTGACAACTGGACCTCCTGATGACAAGGCTTGCCAGGACCAGATGGTGCAGCTTTCCCTCTACCAGTGAGTTGGTACCTGACCAGAGATGTCCACAATGAACATAAATCCCTTTTGCAATATTTCATGCTCCTGGGGATGTGTTGATCTTCATCTAAGATATTTGTCCTTCATTTCAGTGTGTCAGATGCTGAAGGTCAGATGAAGGTCACAGATGTTGGTACCAGGCCACTGGTTCAGGACCTCCTGAATCATGACGTGAGTTTAGGCATATGATGGAACTGATTTTGTGGTTGTAGTCTTTATAGAAGATGAAAAATGGCTTGGGCATTTATATTTAATGTTATTGTCTATTTAGGACTGCTACATCCTGGACCAGGGAGGACTGAAAATCTTTGTTTGGAAGGGAAAGCAGGCAAACAAAGCAGAAAAACAGGCCGCCATGTCCAGGGCTGTGGTGAGGGACATTGATCACCTTTTTATGCATGTCAATTGATAATGTGCATTTACACGTATTTTACTCTAGTTCTTTTTTTCTGGCAAACACCAAATTCGTAGTGATGCCATGACCTATATCTTGGATCTATGAGTTATTCACTACCTAAGTGGCTGTTTCCAGGAGTTTATTAAGCTGAAAAATTATCCAATTACCACCAATGTGGAAACGGTGAATGATGGGGCAGAATCAGCTCTCTTCAAGCAACTGTTCCACAGCTGGACTGTCAAGGACCAGACTCAAGGTCTGGGCAGGAAATATACAAAGGGGAAAGTGGGTATGTGTCCATGTTTGTACAGTGATAATACAAAAGTAAACAAAACAATTTCATAACATACTTCTTTTTGTTCTTACTGTCAGCCAACAAAGTGTTTAAATATAGCCTACTTTCGGCTGCTCCTGTTAGGGTGGCCACAGCGGATCATCCATTTCCATCTCTTCCTGTCCTCTGCATCTTCCTCTGTCACGCCAGCCACCTGCATGTCCTCTCCCCCCGTCATCCATAAACCTCCTCTTTGGCCTTCCTCTTCTCCTCTTGCCTGGACGCTCCATATTCAACATCCTGCTCCCAATATACCCAGCATCTCTCCTCCACACATGTACAAGTCATCTCAATCTTGCATCTCTCACTTTGTATCCAAACCGTCCAACCTAAGTTGTCCCTCTAATATACTTGTTCCAAACCCTGTCCTTCTTCGTCAGTCCCAAGTAAAATCTTAGCATCTTCAACTCAGCCACCTCCAGCTCTGCCTCTTGTCTTTTAATCAGTCCCACTATCTCCAACCCATACAACATAACTGGTCTCACAACCATCTTGTAAACCTTCTCTTTAACTCTTGCTGGTACCATTCTATCGCAAATCACTCCTGACACTCTTCTCCATCCACTCCACCCTGCCTGCACTCTCTTCTTCACCTCTCTTCCTCACTCTGCGTTACTTTGAACAGTTGACCCTAAGTACTTAAACTCATACACCTTCGTCACCTCCACTCCTTGCATCCTCACCATTCCACTGTCCTCCCTCTCATTTATACATATGTATTCCGTCTTGCTCCTACTGACTTTAATTCCTCTTCTCTCCAGTGCATACCTCCACCTCTCCAGGCTCTCCTCAACCTGCTCCCTACTCTCACCACAGATCACAATGTCATCTGCAAACATCATCGTCAATGGAGACTCCTGCCTGATCTTGTCCGTCAACCTGTCCAACACCATTGCAAACAAGAAAGGGCTCAGAACTGATCCTTGATGCAATCCCACCTCCACCTTTAACCCATCTGTCATTCCTTCCATAAACCTTACCACCACTGTAACACTGCCCTCATACATATCCTGCACCACTCTTACATACTTCTCTGTGACTCCCGACTTCCTCATACAACAATCCTGTCATATGCTTTCTCTAAATCCACAGACACGATGTAACTCCTTCTGACCTTCTCTATACTTCTCCATCAACATTCTCAAAGCAAACATTGCATCTGTAGTGCCCTTTCGTGGCATGAAACCATGAAACTTCTGCTTGCTAATCATCCCCTCTCCTCTTAGCCTCGCTTCCACTACTCTTTCCCGTGTCTTTATGCTGTGGCTGATCAACTTTATACCTCTGTAGTTGCTCAAGCTCTGCACATCACCCTTGTTCTTGAAAATCGGTACCAGTATGCGTCTTCTCCACTCCTCAGGCATCCTCTCACTTTCCAAGATTGTGTTAAACAATCTAGTTAAAAACTCCACTGCCATCTCCCCTAAACACCTCCATGCCTCCAAAGGTATGTCATCTGGACCAACCCACCTTTCCACTCTTTATCCTCTTCATAGCTGCCCTCACTTCCTCCTTGCTAACCCACCGCACTTCCTGATTCACTATCCTCACATCATCCAACCTTCTCTCTCTCTCATTTTCTTTATTCATCAGCCCCTCAAAGTACTCCTTCCACCTTCTTAACACACTCTCCTCACTTGTCAGCACATTTCGATCTCTATCCTTCATCGCCCTAACCTGCTGCACATCCTTCCCAGCTTGGTCTCTCTGTCTAGCTAATTGGTACAAGTCCTTTTCTACTTCCTTTATGTCCAACCTCTCATACAACTCACCATATGCCTTTTCCTTTTCCTTTGCCACCTCTCTCTTCACTTTACGCTGCATCTCCTTGTATGCCTGTCTACTTTCTTCATCTCTGTGATTATCCCACTACTTCTTTACCAACCTCTTCCTCTGTATACTTTGTTGTGCTTCCTCATTCCACCACCAAGTGTCCTTGTCTTCCTTCCTCTGTCCAGATGACACACCAAGTGCATTGCTAGCTGTCTCCTTCACTATTTCAGCAGTGGCTACCAAGCCATCTGGTAACTCTTCACTACCACATGTCTTAACGCCTCCCTGAATTCCACATAACAGTCTTCTCTCTCCAATTTCCCCCATTTGATCCTTGGCTCTGCCGTCACTATCTTCCTCTTCTTGATATCCAAAGTCATCCTACAGACCACCATCCGATGCTGTCTAGCTACGTTCTCCCCTCTCACTACCTTGCACTCGCTAATCCCTTTCAGATCGCGCCTCCTGCATAAGATATAGTCCACCTGTGTGCATTTTCCCCCACTCTTATGTGTCACCCTGTGTTCCTCCCTTTTATTGAAATATGTCTTCAGCACAGCCATTTCCATCCTTTTGCAAAATCCACCGCCATCTGTCCTTCCATATTCCTCTCATTGACACCATACCTGCCCATCACCTTCTTATTACCTCTGTTCCCCTCACCAACATGCCCATTGAAGTCAGTTTCAATCACCATTCTCTCCTCTTTCGAAGCACTCTCCACCACTTCATCCAACTCTTTCCAGAATTCTTCTTTCTCTTCCATCTCACACTCAACTTGCGGGGCATATGCTCTGATAACATTCATCATTACACCTTCGGTTTCCAGCTTCATACTCATCACTCTGTCTGACACTCTCTTCACCTCCAACACACTCTTGACATACCCTTCCTTCGGAATTACCCCTACCCCATTTCTCCTCCTATCCGTACCATAGTCGAAGAGTTTGAACCCACTTCTGGTGTTCGTGGCCCTACTCCCCTTCCATCTGGTCTCTTGCACACACAGTATACACACAGTACCTTCCTTCTCTCTATCATATCAGCCAGCTCGCTTCCTTTACCAGTTATAGTGCCAACATTCAAAGTTCCGACTCTCACCTCTATGCTCCTACCCTTCCTCCTCTCCCACTGCTTCTGGGCATGCCTTCCTCCCCTCCTTCACCCAACAGTAGCAGTTTCCACCGACACCCTGCTGGCCAGCCACACAGGTGGCGGTCGTTGGTAACCCGGACCTCGACCGATCCGGTATGGAAGTCTAATTTATGATCCACATATTTGATCTGGCAAAGATTTCACGCTGGATACCCTTCCTGATGCAACTCTCCCCATTTATCTAGGCTTGGGACTGGCACTAAGAATGCACTGGCTTGTGCATCCTTAGTGGCTGGGTTAAGTGTTTAAATGTTTAAACACTTTAAAATTTTCAAAATTTAAGTGTTTAAATGTAGCCTTTTTCTCTTAATTCATTTCTTAATTTACCATTCATTTTTTTCCCTGTACCTCAGATTCCACATTGTTTAATAAACACATGTGCTTTAGCAAATGTCACACAGGAGAAATTCGATGCCACGCTGATGCATAATATGCCTGAGGTGGCTGCACAGGAGCGCATGGTAGATAATGGCACAGGCCAGGTGGAGGTAATTAGCCCAATCAAATCAAAGTTCAAGATTCTGTCATAAAGCAATGTTCAAAAGTGATTGTGTATATTGTGTGTCCAGGTGTGGCGGATAGAGAACCTGGAGCTTGTTCCTGTGGTTCCTCAGTGGCATGGCTACTTTTTTGGAGGAGACTGCTACCTTATTCTCTACACCTACATGATCCACAGAAAGGAGAACTACCTGCTCTATATATGGCAGGTGGGAAAGAAGTGTTCATCAGTGCAACTAAATCTGTTTCTAAAAATATTCATGCTAAGGATCTTAAACTGACACATTGTTTGATGATTTTAGTTGTGGTCTTTCAGAAATGTTTCTTCTTCACAGTGGTGGCCTGTCAGGGCCATCAGAAATTTCTCCTCTCTGAGCTATATCACCATAACCTGGGAATGCTTCTTGAACTAGCTTGCTTATTTCTGCTGCATACACTTCCAAACTCTCACCCGGAGCACGAGGACGGGCAGAGAGGTTTGCTCTGAAACAGTCTAGAAAATGTCTTTGTCCAAACGCCTCTGTAATTTTTCCTTAACTGCAGAGTAGTCGGCCTGCACGGCTGCTGGCAGGCTGTCCCACAGGAGAAAAGCAGCTTTAGTAAACCGTGTTGGTAAAATCCTGACGAGTCCAAAATCATAGTCACCTCCAGTGCCTCCAATCAGCGGCCTCACAGCTACTTCGTACTGCCTGGCCCAGCAGGGGAAGCTTCGATTTTCCTCTCTGGAGAAGGGCGGCGGGAGTTCGATTTCTACGTGGCTGGCACAGGGCTTCTCCCCACGCCGCTCCTGGTAATCCAGCGAGTCTTTGCCGAACCTCCACATTTTGTCGTTTTCTTTCTTTCTTTTTTTTTAAATACCCTCTCTATTTATCAACTTGAGGAGTTGAATAAAGTCGCCACACACGGAAACTGTAGTTAAATTACGCGCGAGTTAGTAGTGGCTAACGTTAGCTAACTAGCTTCAACTTCCGTAAACTGCATCGTCTGTCTCACAATTCACTTATCCGGCGATGGGCGTCGGGGCAGAAAGTGATCCCACCGCTGCCACCAATGTAGCCAAGCGTCATGAGTGCGCCTGTACTTATTAAAGTTAGAAAATAATAACACAGAGTTTCCGAAGACTGAACTAGGGTAGCATGTTTTATTGCTTTCTTTTTTCACAATGTCCACTCCCCTATATGACAGATACACCACTTCTGTTCATACACTTCACAATAAGAGCCACTGACCATATTGTAGCGAATTTGGGGGGCAGTCCGGGAACCGCCACAGCCGGGACGCGAACCCGTATTTCCCGCTCCGCAAGCGACAACGTTAACCAGTTGGCTAAAGGGTCGGATCCGTTAGTTAAGGACCAACGTGTCTACTTATCCATGCACGTTACAATATAAACTGCATGACTGAACTACAAATCACCCAGAGCATTACACTTAGAGGTAACTCAATAAAATAACTTACAATAGTTTATAGACAAACACGGAGGAAGAACATTAGTGTACAAGTTATATTTGTATACCGCGAAATATGAATTGATGTTATTAGTAAATGTTCCAACGCCTGTCTCCCGACTCCAACCAAGCAGCATTTCTCTTGTGGGGCAGTTTGTAGTTTTCACGGCTATTGTCGTACAATACCGGCTGGTTCGACACAGCAACAATCAAAGTCTCCTGCTGGTCACTAAGAAAACTACAACCACGCGCACACTTCTTTGCTATTGGTTGAGGCCGCGCAGAGGCTGCGGATTCGCCGGTCAAAGTTCACCAAAATTGAACTCAGAATGGAGGTGAATGGAAAGCAAATATTCGCTGTGTTAATTTCGTGGATTTGTGATCGTGGCAGGTTGTGAGCAAACTATCCGCAATGGCCGCCGCATTCCCGGCTACTGACGATCTTGTTGCCGGTCTATTTAGTGGTTTTTGTTTTTGTTTGGCGAATCTGGTAGGATTATCTGCATTTTTTACACGTTCTCATAAATGGACTAAATTGCTGGATGAATTTAGCGAGAGAAAGCTGCCACGAGTCTCTCAAGTGAGGTGGAACTTCAACTCCAGGGTGGTGAAGTAATACTTGGGGTAGTATTGGTCGAGGATCAATGACCACACCGGGTTATAGAACTCAGGTTTAATCGCGGCTCAGTAGGCAGACGTAATAACCATACATGGTAGTGGTGTAACCATAATAACAGTCCGGGTAGTACATAACACCTAGTGTAGTTCCAGTATATATACATGGCGTTATATCACTACATCCCCCCTGTTTAGTTTTCAATTTTTACAGTATCAAAATATAAACATATTCAGAGCCCTCCTTTTGTGTGTGATTGTCTCTACTCATAGTCCTTGTAGTGAGCTGGTTTGGAAACAACTCTTCCATATCTTGTGCGTACCGTCTTGTGTGTTTCACAGGTTTGGCTGGAAGAAGTTCCAGCTGCATGAGTGTCCCGTTGAGGTTCTGTGAAGCGGGTTCTTGCGCTCCTCAGTGCATGGGGGTGGTGAATTTCGCGCAGGTGGCTCCTGCCACGTCTGAGTTTGTTCCCATTTGATGTTTGCACAATGTAGCTCCTTGGCTCATCGCACTTTTGTACGACGGTGGCTGGATACCAAGTCCCTTTTTCCTTGTTTAGGACAGATACGTGCTGTCCGGGACCGAGTGGAGGTAGTTCTCTGCCGCTGCTGCGGTCATGATGTTCCTTCATGTTTGCTGTTCTCTGCTCCATGTGGAGTCGGTTTTCCTCCTTGCCTGGGTCCCCTCGACTCGGCAGCAGGGTGGTGACTGGCCTTCCGAAGAACAGTTCTGCTGGTGATGGTAGTTTACTGTCGATGGGTGTTGCTCTGACCTGTAGTAAGGGCACTTGTATGTTACCTCCTTGTCTCATGGTTTTCTTCACAACGGATTTGATGTGTCGCACATGCCTCTCAATGAATCCATTGCTTTTTGGATAGTGGGGTGAGCTTGTCACGTGCCTGATTCCCCAGTCAGCCGTGCATTTCTGGAACGCGTGCCCTGTGTACTGGGGTCCATTATCTGTAAGTATCTCGTCAGGCCTTCCAAAAAGAGACATGTACATTTCCATTTTTTTTGCAACTGCCCGGCTGGACACAGGCATGGGCATTTCATCCACTAGAGGGAACTTAGAATATCTGTCCACAATCAGTAAATACTGATGTCCATCGATCTCAAATAGATCAGAAGCTAGGGATTGCCATGGTTTTGACGATGTGTTGTGTGGGTTGAGAGGTTGCTTTGGATTTGCATCCTGATGTTCCACGCATACGCTACATGACCTGCAGACTCTTTCGATGTCATCGTTCATTCTGATCCAGTAGACACTTTCTCTCGCCAGTCGCCGTGTCTTTTCGATGCCCTGGTGTCCTACATGCAGCTGTTCGAGTATAGAATCAGTCATGGAGTCTGGGATGAGCACCTGTCTGCCTTTGAATATGACTCCTGCTTCAACTACGAGCTCATCTCTGAATGACCAGTACTCACGTAGTTGTCTTGGTAGAGCTTTGATGTTGTCTGGCCATCCCTGGTGGATCAGCTCTTTCAGTGCATTGAGTCTGGGGTCGCTGGTGGTTTCCGTGCGGAGTGCGTCCTGTTTCTCGGGAGAGAAGTTTATCATTGCAACAGTGAGCATCTCTGGATCCTCGACTTCTGCCTCTATTCCGTCAATGCGCTCGTCCAGCTCGATGTTGCTGTTGTTCTCAGGGTTGGGTAGTCGGCTGAGTGTGTCTGCCAGGACCATCTGGTTTCCTGGTCGATACGTGACCTCATAGTTGTATCCTTGTGTTTTTATCAGCATTCGCTGAAGCCGTGGCGGAGCGGCATGCAGTGGCTTTGTGCATATGGTAACGAGGGGTTTGTGGTCTGTAACTACAATGAATGACTTCCCATACAGGTAGGTATGGTATCGCTGCATTCCATAGACTATGGCCAGCATTTCTCGCTCTATGTTGCTGTACCTGGATTGGTAGTCGTCCAGTGTCTTTGAGCCAAAAGCTATGGGTCTTTTGTTCTGCACTAATGCCACGCCCAGTCCTTTCTGTGACGCATCGACCTCAAGTGTCAGAGGTGTGCTTGGATCATAGTACTTCAGGCAGTCATGTTCGTTGATAACTGATTTCAGGTCCTCAAAGCTCTTTTGGTGGTCAGTGTCCCATGTCCAAGGCACGTCACTTTTCAGCAGCACCCTCAGTGTGTGCTTTGTCTGCGAACTTTGGGGTGTAGGGTGACAGGTAGGTCAGCATCCCCAAGAATCTGCTCAGTTCATCTTTGTTCTGGGGTGTCGGCATTTTCTGGATGTCCCTGATTTTGGCTGGGTCAGGTTTGATACCTTTGTCTGTGTACAGGTTGCCAAAGAATGAGATGCTTGTCTGTTTGATTGTGCACTTGTCACTGTTGAACACAATACCTGTCTTGGCTGCTCTCTCCATCAGGTTGGTCAGGTTCCTGTCATGCTCCTCTTCGCTTGCTCCGTAGACTGCGATATCATCGGCTATGCTGACGACACCGTCGAGCCCCTCCAGGATTTGGTCCATCTTTGCCTGGAAGAGATCTTGAGAGACACTGAGACCAAATGGCAAACGTTTCCAGCAGTATCTACCAAATGGAGTTCGGAATGTGGTTAGCAGTTGTGACTCTTCCTCTAGGTGTATTGACCAATATCCAGCTTTTGCGTCAAGTTTGCTGAATATTTTTGCATTTGCAAACTTCGGGTTCAGTTCCTCCACATTAGGAATCTTGTGTGGGCATCTCCTAAGGCTGGCATTACGCTTTTGGGGGTGTAAGCATATGCGAAGGGAACCGTCTTTCTTTTTGCTGTATGCCAGACTCGAGCACCAGTCTGTGTGCTGTTCTACTTTTCTTAACACATCTTGTTCGACTAGGTTATTCAGATCATCTTTCAGTTTGTCTTTGATGTGAATGCTGCACTTACGTGGTGGGTCTATGAATGGTTCAGCATCCTTTTTCAGGAAGAGCTTGACCTTTCCACTGAAGTTGCCAATTTTGTCAAACTGGTCTGGGTATGCTCTCTTTAGGTCTGCACTGTTAGATATGGTCATTTTGGGTTTTGTCTGTCTTGTGTTAGCTTTTTTCTGGTTTGCATGTCCTTTCTCGGTCACTGCATCTACATTGACAGTCACTAGGTTTAACAGTTCACATGTTGGCAGCCCAACTATGGCTGGCCCTGGTACGTCTACAACATAGAACTTTGCATTGATCCATTTGGATTCTTTGTACTGGCATGGAATGTCAATGGTGCCTAGGCAGGGGATGGCGTGACCACTGTATGCAGATAGCCTCCTGTTGGTTTTTTTCAGTCGTTTCTGGGTGCATGCATTTTCACCGTACATCTGCTTGAAGGTACGCAATGGGAGTGTGTTGCCTGACGCACCTGTGTCTATCTTCAGACATAGTGTGTATCCACGACCAGGTAGGTCAGGTGGTGTCACCTTCAGGACTGTGTACGCCTCCTCTCTGGCTGGCTTGCTGTCTATGCTATGCATGCACTTTTCACTGATAGTTATGGAGTGGAACTGTTTCTGGTAAGTACTTTTGTTCTCACTGTCTGTTTCACTGCTACTCTCTACAGCATGTATGCGAGTCCTGCTCTGTTGCTTTTTGTCTATATAGGTTTTGCGCTTGTGCTGTTTGTCTTGTGGTGTGTGGGACTTACTTCCCCTGCTCCTGCTCTGGCTGGAGTGTTCCTGGCGCTCTCGTTTGGCCTTCCTGCAGCACCGCTCCCAGTGACCTTTTGCACCACACGCATTGCATTCATCATCATATGCAGGACATCGACGTGGTTTGTGGCTTCTCCCACAGTTACGACATATGCGGTCCCTGTCCACAGCGTGGATTCTCTCATTGTGTGACAGGCTAAGTTTGTCTAACTGTTCATTGCCTGCTGTCAGGGCTTCATATTTTCGTCCCTCGGCCAGAACCTCTGCTAAGGAATATCCTTTTGGTTTGCTGTATAGATCATTCCTCAGGGCATCATGGGGAGTGCTCGCAATAATAAGCTCAATCATACGCTCGTTAAGCTCTTCGTCTGAAAACTGACATTTCTGTGCTAGTGTTCTGGCTCTGGTCACAAAATCATCAATATTCTCATCTGGTTTCTGTCTGTGTTGCATCAGTTGCAGTCTATGGATTCTGAAATTTACGTTCAACTTTAGCTGTTTTTCAAAGAAGTCCCATAGTTTGGCAGGCTTTTTCTTTTCATCATCGGTGAGACCAATGGCGTTCAGTCTTTTTAATCCTTCATCTCCGATTCCACGACATATTTTCCTAGCTTGTTTAGCTGCGCCATTTATTTCTTCATCTTCTAAATACAGAGTCATTTTCTGTTTATACAGTGAAATTGCCTCACCCAGGTCCGGGTCTGACCAATTCATCGTCGGTAGATGCGATGCCATGACGTCTCCTGTTACTAGCTAGCTAGTTAGCTTTGCGGCTAGCTCAGCTCCGGCGCACTCTTGCTTGAATGATGACAGAAATTATCCACGGACAATTTTATCAGTCTATCTCCATTCTTCATAGAGAGTACTTTACCGCTGCCACCATGAAGTAATACTTGGGGTAGTATTGGTCGAGGATCAATGACCACACCGGGTTATAGAACTCAGGTTTAATCGTGGCTCAGTAGGCAGACGTAATAACCATACATGGTAGTGGTGTAACCATAATAACAGTCCGGGTAGTACATAACACCTAGTGTAGTTCCAGTGGATATACATGGCGTTATATCACTACAGGTGGTGGGCACATTTTTCTTATTTAATTGAAGGCGGTGCACTGATAAAATTGTGGCCACACTTTATTGAATTTGTTGAAGTTGCGCGAGTGACTGGTGAACTCTACATATCAGTTGTGGAAACCTTTTCGTTATCTCCGCCAAGAAGTTGCGTGTTTGCATCCAAACTACTGGACCTATCAGCCTATTTATTCTTCTGTGCACAGTTATGACTGTATGATCAAGAACCTCTCATGGTTGCGGTGATTGAAAACCTTGGGAAAACGTTTGTTCTTGCTATCGCCGCTCCCTCTCTTCATTCTATCTCGCTCGACCGATGCCGCGCGCAGTGACAGTGCTCATTATGTATTCGTGCATGAGTGCTGAAAATAAATGAGAAATGAGACGCAAATCGTGTTACGCAAATCATCAAATTATTCACTGCTGATCTCAGCACAGGAGAACTGCAGGAACCAAAAATAATTCACTATTCACCTCGCCGCCATGTTTGTATAACTGACACCATGAGTGGGATTAGAAGTGGAAGTGCCGTAGATGTGTTCACTTACTTACATGCGTCAAATGTGCGTGCGCAGACCGTGAGGCAAAAAGGGGCCACGAGTCTTGTGTTTGTAAACATTACTATGTTTATTTCGAACCGATCATCACGGGGAAATTAATTTAAAACGGAACGAAATGCCTCACTGTTGTTGCGCTGTCGGTTGCAAAAATCGTGAAGATGGTAAAAGCAAGCATCTGCATTTTTATCGCATGCCGAAAGGGAAAACTCCAACCAAAAAACGAAGAAGACAGGCGTGGATTCATGCGATCCGTCGCGGGGACTGGAAGACGTGGTCAGAAGAGCAAATGTCAAACGTGAAGATTTGTGGAGAACATTTTATGTCTGGTATGTATCCGTTTCTTACACAAATAAGTATTGTGATTGAACATACGTACGTAACAGCTCTACATGTGATACTGTCCTAGTAGAGCAACTGCCAAACCAAAGTTTGAGTTGTTAATGCCTAGCCTTCCTCAAGTTTGACAACAATCCGTCAGCTTTCTGGTGTCATGATGTTTGAAGTATCATGAAAACTGCAATGGTTAAGCACATCTGAAGTCTTTTAATAAGGGCCCCTTCTTACGGTAGGTGAAAAAAGGGTGGTTTGTCACCAAGTCGGAGCACCGGAGAAGGGGGGATGCGCCTGGCGGAGATCTGCACTCTACCAAGTGCAGTAGTTGTTTTTGTGCCATGCGGTGTGCGTGTGCACGCGGGTTTCTGGGGGATATAAAGGAAGAAGTGATGGTGATGCTGCCATAGCTGCTATAGTGCACAGTGGTGGGCCTTGTGCTGGTTGAAGATCCGCTGTCTTGTTGATGTTGATGCAGTAGTGCATATAGTGCATGACAGTGTATTTTGTATGTCGCTGTGTTGACTGTATCGTCATCCAAATGAGAAATTTGTGTGTGTGTGTGGGGGGGGGGTTGCAGTTCATTACTGAAGGCCCTGACTGAAACCCCACGATACGCTACTGATTCTTCATTCCACACTTCGTGTATTTTTCACAGTAATACTACAGTTGTTGCTTTTTACAACATGTTGTCTTTAGGGGCGTCATGCTTCACAGGACGAGTTGGCAGCCTCAGCATTTCAGGCTGTCGAGCTGGACCAGAAGTATGGAGGAGAGCCAGTGCAAATAAGAGTAGCCATGGGAAAAGAACCGAGACACTTTATGGCCATGTTCAAGGGTAAAATGGTCATCTTTGAGGTATGAGCATCTGCTGTACTTGTAGTAATGTAACTGGAGACATTCATTTGAGTTTCTCTTCTCACAGATCTGTGACTTCAAATTATTAATGGTCGATAATGACTAAGTTCTGACTAGAATGTACAGTGCAAATAGCAGTAACAATAGATCTTTACACCCTCTTTATTCTTCTTCAGGGCGGCACTTCTAGGAAGGGTGGTTCTGACCCGGAACCACCAATAAGACTGTTCCAGATCCACGGTTCCGACCCCTTCAACACCAAAGCCATTGAGGTGCCAGCCCTGGCCCCTTCCCTCAACTCCAACGATGTCTTTTTGCTGAAGAGCCAATCAGCAATGTGTGTTTGGTGTGGGAAGGTAGGACAGATGTCATCAGAATACCAAGAAGAAAAAGAGACACTGAGGAAATCCTCGGTTTTTTCTTCTCATTTCAACTGTAAATGATACACGTATCCAATTATAGAAATACTCAGCTGGTTTGTTCACATATTTTTGAATAAGTTCAGCCATTTCTGTGACCCATGGGCCAGTGAAATCAGGGGCAGCGGGTAATGTAGGCTAAAGAGGGCTAGTCTTCCCTAACTGCTGGCTATTGTGCACCCTACATGACCATATGCCCGGCTTTTGGAGAGACCATCCGGTTTTTGTGCTCCCTGTCCGGCATCTGGCACAATGGCTGGATGGAGGCCTATTGGTCCTCCTTTTGATCCAGGTGCTCCGGTTTCCTCCCACAGTCCAAAGACATGTAGGTCAGGTGAATCGGACTTACTAAATTGTCCCTAGGTGTGAATGTGTGTGTGTGTGTGTGTGTGTGTGTGTGTGTTTGTGTGTGTGTGTGTGTGTGTGTGTGTGTGTGTGTGTGTGTGTGTGTGTGTGTGTGCCCTGCGATGGCCTGGCGGCCTGTCCAAGGTGTCTCCCCGCCTGCTGCCCAATGACTGCTGGGATAGGCTCCAGCATCCTCGCGACCCTGATTAGGATAAGCGGCTTGGAAAATGGATGAATGGATGGATGATACACCTATACTTGACCCCATTTCACTGCCTCATCACACTTGCAGTAACTACAGTATGCAGCCACCTCCACTCAGCTTGACTCTGCAGCAGTATGTACGTAAAGGATGTGATGTAATTGTTACTGTTTTGCAAGGGTTCAAGTGGAGACGAGAGGGCCATGGCAAAGGAGATCAGCTCTGTGATTGGACGAAATTGTATCGGTGAGGAGACGGTAGCTGAGGGTCAGGAACCTACTGAATTCTGGGAATTGCTTGGTGGGAAAGCACCTTATGCCAGTGAGAAGAGGTAATGACACGAGGGGAGTAGGTTATAAGTTGGACCAGCAAACCAATGAGATCTAAAACTCCGTTCAAATGTCATAAAAATTACAGTGATCATAGAAACACCTTTATCCTATTACTTATATCTATTACTTATATCTATCAACCATACCTATTACTCATTATACCGATTACTTATATCTAGTACTTATATCTATCAACCATATCTATTACTTATATCTATCACTTATACCTATTACTTATATCTCTTACTTATAATTACTAATATCTATTAATTATATCTATTACATATATCCATTACTTATATTAGTAATATCTCTTACTTAGATCTCTTACTTATATCTACCAACCATATCTATTACTTGTACCTATTACTTATATCTATCAACCATATCTATTACTTATATCTATCACGTATATCTATTACTTATATCTATTACTTATAATTACTAATATATATTACTTATATCTATGACTTATAGCCATTACCTATATTACTAACATGTTACTTATATCTCTTAATTATATCTATCAACCATATCTATTACTTATATCTATTTCTTGTACCTATTACTTATATGTATTACTTATACCTATTACTTATATCTACTACTTATATCTATTACTTATATATATTACTTATGTCTATCCATTATATCTATTACTTATAATTACTAAACTCTATTACTTATATCTGTTACTTAGAATTACTAATATCTATTACTTATATCTGTTACTTATCGCTATTACTTATATCTATCACTTATATCTATTACTTATAATTACTAATATTACTTATATCTCTTATTTATATCTCTTATTTATATCTATCAACCATGTCTATTACTTATACCTATTACTTATAATTACTTATATCTATTACTCATAATTACTTATATCTGTTACTTATATCTATTACTTATATCTATCAACCATATCTATTATTTATATATATATTACTTACACCTATTACCTATAATTACTTATATCTATTACTTGTAATTACTCTTATACTTGCCTTTTTGTACTTTGTAACGTTGTTTTAGAAAAGTGCTATATAAGTAAAGTTATTATATTATTACACTTTTGGGGTCATGTGTGTGTGTGTGTGTGTGTGTGTGTGTGTGTGTGTGTGTGTGAAGATTACAACAGACTGTTTTAGACCACCCACCGCGTCTGTTTGAGTGCTCAAATAAGACTGGCCGCTTTATGGTAACAGAGGTGCCCCAGTTCACACAGGATGACCTCACGCAGGATGACGTCATGCTACTAGACACATGGGACCAGGTATCAGAGACACTGCTAATCGTTCATTTGAGCTGAAATATGGTGCCAGAAGCGGTTTAGCTACCAAATAAACTAATAAATCCACGCCATGACGAGTAGCATTCCGACGCCCGCGGGCATGCAAATGTCCGGGGATTTGGGAAAGAATTGGGAAGTTTTTTGAGCAGAATTCGAGGATTTTTTTTGCTAGCAACAGGTCTACATGAGAAGCCGAAAGACAAGCAGGCAGCCTCGCTGAGACTTCTGCTCGGGTACAATATTGACTCGGGGTCCTTCGACTACATATGACGTCACTGATTATTTTGCTAGCTAGCTTTATTGTTATTTGGCTGTGTGTTTTTTACAATCCACATTGACATAGATGGTGGGGCAGATAAGCAAACCAATTGTGCATTTTATGACTAAAGCACGAAACTTTCAGCATACACTGCATCTGGAAAGTATTCACACCCCTTCACTTTCCCCACATTTTGTTATGTTACAGCCTTATTCCAACATGGATTAAATTCCTTTTTTTTCTCATCAATCTACACACAATACCCCATAATGACAAAGTGAAAAAGGTTTTGTAGAAATTTTTGCTAATTTACTAAAAATAAAAAGCTGAAATATTGCATGTACATAAGTATTCACACCCTTTGCTATGACACTCAAAATTGAGCTCAGGTTCATCCTATTTCCATTGATCATCCTTGAGATGTTTCTACATCTTGATTGGAGTCCACCTGTAGCAAATTCAACTGTCTATATAAGGTCCCACTGTTGACAGTGCATGTCAGAGCAGAAACCAAGCCATGAAGTCAAAGGAATTGTCTGTGGACCTCCGAGACAGGATTGTATCGAGGCACAGATCTGGGGAAGGGTACAAAAGGCACAGTGGTCTCCATCATTCGTAAATGGAAGAGGTTTGGATCCATCAGGACTCTTCCTAGAGCTGGCCGCCCAGCCAAACTGAGCAATCGGGGGAGAAGGGCCTCGGTCAGGGAGGTGACCAAGAACCCGATGGTCACTCTGACAGAGCTCCAGCGTTCCTCTGTGGAGATGGGAGAACCTTCCAGAAGGACAACCATCTCTGCAGCCCTCCACCAATCAGGCCTTTATGGTATAGGTGGCCAGACGGAAGCCTCTGCTCAGTAAAAGGCACATGACAGCCCGCTTGGAGTTTGCCAGAAAGCACCTAAAGGACTCTCAGACCATGAGAAACAAGATTCTCTGGTCTGATGAAACCAAGATTGAACTCTTTGGCCTGAATGCCAAACGTCACATCTGGAGGAAACCAGGCAGCTCTCATCACCTTGCTAATACCATTCCTACAGTGAAGCATGGTGGTGGCAGCATCATGCTGTGGGGATGTTCTTCAGCGGCAGGAACTGGGAGACTAGTCAGGATGAAGGGAAAGATGAATGGAGCAAAGTACAGAGAGATCCTTGATGAAAACCTGCTCCAGAGCGCTCAGGACCTCAGACTGGGGCAAAGGTTTACCGTTCAACATGACAACGACCCTAAGCGCACAGCCAAGACAACGAAGGAGTGGCTTCGGGACAAGTCTGTGAATGTCCTTGAGTCGCCCAGCCAGAGCCCAGACTTGAACCCCATTGAACATCTCTGGAAAGACCTGAAAATAGCTGTGCAGCGACGCTCCCCATCTAACCTTACAGAGCTCGAGAGGATCTGCAGAGAAGAATGGGAGAAATACCCCAAATATAGGTGTGACAAGATTGTAGCTTCGTACCCAAGAAGACTTGAGGCTGTAATCACTGCCAAGGGTGCCTCAACCAAGTACTGAGTAAAGGGTGTGAATACTTATGTACATAAAATATTTCAGTATTTTATTTTTAATAAATTTGCAAAAATTTCTACAAAACCTTTTTCACTTTGTCATTATGGGGTATTGTGTGTAGATTGATGAGAAAAAAAATGAATTTAATCCATTTTGGAATAAGGCTATAACATAACAAAATGTGGGGAAAGTGAAGGGGTGTGAATACTTTCCGGATGCACTGTATAATCTACATACCCCAAGGTTTTATTTCAGATGTGGAAACACTTTCTGTCTGACCTCTGGTGACCTTGAAAGGTCATTGACCTCAGCATTGCATTTTTCCAGTTTTTGACCCATCACTCTCCATTATAATAATGTATATCTTTGCTAGAATTGCAGTTTTGCTCTAATAAATATATTTATTTGCTCAGCCATCGCCTTGTGTCAATGTGTGTCAGTTCATAGCATGATACTACCATTGCAGACCAGCAGAGGGCAGTAGAGCTAGGCCGCACCGCTTACTGTACTTCACAGGTGTGATTTGGACATGAAGACTCACAGGAGTGCACACGAGAGAAGAGTGACATTTTGATGTCTGGAAAAGTGAGTAATTTAATCATGTTCTTTCTGATCAAAGACTATACTGAATCAGCGTAATTACTTTTGTGCCGTTATGGCAATATTTTATGAAAAAAATGTTCACATTATTTATAGGCTATGTATTTAAAGTGCAACTTATACTAGCTAGCTGTTGATGAATGAAATTAAATAGCTAGCTAGGTAGCTATTTCATTTCATTCATGTTCACATTATTTATAGGCTATGTATTTTAAGTGCATCTTATACTAGCTAGCTGTTGATGAATGAAATGAAGTAGTGTTAGCAAATCCACCTCTAACTTCTTCACCCTTACTTCCTCCAAAGAGGGTGTTAATGACATTTCACTCACTATGAATGTAGTATAAATTTTTAAAATAATATGAATATACACTTACAATGTGGTATGTTCTTGTGCATTACAGGATCCCTCTGTATGTGTCAGCTAGCTACTGGCTAGCTAGCTACTGCACTCTTCAGATCTTTGACACTTCAACACTGTCTGCGTCATGTCAAAACGCCATATACTGATTGATCCAGCCCAGCCTTCTACATCTAAGCATTCTAAGCTGCATTGCCCCACTAACTGGGAACTCTGTGCTCTCTGCCAAATAGAAACAGGGGAAGATTTGCAATGCCCTGCCAGGTCAAGCAAGCCACCAGTAGGCAGTGGTTATGTGTCATTGGCCAGGGATCTCCTTGCATTTCAGGAAATTAGACAAATGCCAGCTTAGCTGGATCTGTACCGGCTGGATGATGGAAATAGCATAGAAGCCACAGTGATGAACAACAGGGCACAGTGGCACAAGGCCTGTCGAATAAAATATAGCTTATGCTAACCTGCGCAAGCTACTTCACCGGGCCTACAATCAGCACTGCACATCTGAAGCAGTCCCTCCAACATTTGAAGAATGGTGCCTACAGCGAGTCATTGAAAACATGCATTTCGACTACTGGTTAAAAACCCTATCACTCGAGGTCCTAATGCTCATGTACATCAGATCACTGCGGGAGGGCAACTTTCAGCTCACACAGCTCCTACCCTGGATGTTTGCTCTGGGCCACACTCACTACTCCAGGTGGCTCTCAGTACATGTTCGTGACATGATAGTCCTCTCTGATAAACATCCAGCAATCCTGGAGGAATTCCGTGCCGGGAAGTTTGTTGTGTATAAAACAAATTGCAAGTTCTCAGCTATGGCAATTGAGCACTGCCATGAACACAACAATGCACTAATCAAAGGATCTGGTGGAGCAATTGGCCTGACAGAGTATCCTGGGGCACTGCATCGCTGGATGGTGGCAGGACCAGAAATTGCCAGAATGACTACAGATTTTGAGAATTGAAAGCTCCCCAAAAAGTGAAAACCGTCACCATGAGCAGCAGCCAGCAGTGCAATAAGCCTTCGTGAAGCATGTTAGGTCCCTCACAGCAGTGATCGAAGAGATGGGGAACCCATTTCTTGAAAAGAGTCAGGGTCTTCTGGTGCTTGACTCCAGAGATATCATGAATTCATCAGTTGCAGACACCGTGAGGAAGGTGGAGTCCTTGGGGGCACAACAGTACAAGACCTTTGTGGAAGAACGGCTGGAGCAGCGAGCAAAGCCAGTCACAGATACCCTGCTCAAGAACAAGATGCCTCTCTTCAGCCACCCGCCAGTGAAAGCACAGTCAAAGCAGCAGATACAACTTGAAACACTGAAGCGTGATTGCAATCTCTTCTCACGGCTGTATGTGTCTTGCCAAAGATGTGATGGCAATCTGGGTCAATTCTTCAGCCACGAAAACCAGGAAGCACCACCATCTTTGTCTCAGGGAGGGAAGATGCGGCTTGGTACAAAAGCAGACCTCTTGACCCTCAGCTGCCAAGCCCTTCTGATTGGGGCTGGGTGAAGGACGCAATGGGATGGCAGCCACTGTGGACCACCCTTCCAGAAGCCTCACAGAGCTGCTACGAACTTATCCATTGTGGCTGCAAGAAAGGGTGTACTACGCGCTGCAAGTGCAAAAAGGCTGCCCTCAAGTGTACTGTCCTTTGCTTATGCTCAGGAGACTGTTAGGCTTAGAAAGGAAACACATGACCATACTGAACTAATAATGTCATCGTAGGGTGGGTTAAGAGATGCCGACATGACAACACTGTTCAGCCAAATTTAACACAAATTGTGTTAAGTCCACTTTTTTGAGTTTTTGTTTTTGTGTGTGGTGGGTGTTTCCCCCATTTGTTCATGTTTGGAAAATAAAACACAAATGATATAGCCTATACTGCTGTTGAAATGTCAGTCTGCCTTCACCTATTACAGCAATTTTAAGATGATCAGTGTGCTCCAGAACTCTCCTTTTTGTTGTCTGATCTATACTGCCTTTATGCCTGCGAAAAATGTGAAAAAAAATTGACAGCCCGAAATGTGTTCACCCTCTGACGAGTTCCAGGGGTCAATTCTGGTGTTTCCACGTCAAACAAACTTCATGGTGTATAGAAACACTGGAGAAAGTTTCATGCTTTAGTCATAAAATGCACAATACCTTCCATATACAAGCTTATCTGCCCCTTAGTAAAGGTGAGAGGGCCGAAGTCTCGAGCAGCGTCTAAGGAGCGAGGCCGCAGGCTCAGGGTCCTTGACGACCGAACGAGCGGCGTCTAACGTCAATCTACTGTTTCCCGCTGTTCCTAAACTGAACTAGCCCTTACCCAAGCCCCTACCCAATCATAATGCGTGAAGTAATGATGTTGTCATCTGTAGTCGCAGGATCCCGAGCACATCCGGTAGATCAAGTATTCACACCGTCATATTTACATGCACAACCTCACGTTGACCGAGGATCAAAAGAAAGACCCAACTGCTATCTTGGATGCTTTGGGGGATCACTTCTACGAGAGGTACGTGTTCGGGTGTTGCAAACAAGAAACGGTTGAACCGATAGACAGTTTTCTAACGAGGCTAAGGGAAAGCAGCACCATGCGAGTTCAGAAGGACGAACTGATTCGAGACAGGCTCGCGCTAGGTGCTGCAAGTGAGGACGTCAGGAGGCGCTTGCTGCGCGAACGAGACCTGACGCTAACTGCAGCAGTTGAAATCTGTCGGCTTGCGGAACTGACAGAGAAACACATGAAAATGATGGGGGCTCACAAGGGCACACACACAGTGTGAGTGCCGTGGACGAAACTCAAGGAAAAATGGCGAGGATAGACCCACATTGGACCTGTAAATATTGTGGAAACAGTCACAAGCGGGGCAGAGAGCAATGCCCAGCCTATGGTAAGACATGCCGAGCATGCGGCGTTTCAAATCACTTTGCTATTGTCGTGTATCTCCAGGATAACTGAATTATACAACGATCAAGGTGCATCTTGGTCTTCCTCTTTTATTTGCTAGACCGTAGTAACATTACAAAACGACTGCGTTAAGCGGGCACGAAAACACGTGTGACCTTCTTGCTCCGTCTTCTGCCAAGGGGCGCGCACCAGAGTGGCGCGCGTACATTTATACAACACACACAACCAATAGACATCGAGGGTCAGAGGTCAAACATAAAATACATATTACTGCAAATAAAAACATTTGCTTTCGTGTGTATCTCCATACACTACACTCCTCCCCTGAAATCTGAACCCAGTACATTTACAGTACAACATGTCATTTTTTTTTTACATCTTTTCAACATGACATTGTTATAACAACAACTGGGTTCTCACAGATTTAATCTATCAGGCGGCTTCACGTGCCGCTGCGGCCTCTGGACACCCTGGACACCCAACTGATCACCGGATCCTTGCTGCACAACCCTCTCAGTGGATTCTGGAACGTTTACAGGCGTTGCTACACATGCATGTGATACATTTGGAACAACCCTCAGATCATCATCAGATTCATCTGACACATTACAGTTCTCAATCTCAGTATTGATCATTTGATTGACATGTCTCTTGTACACCTTTCCATACACTTTCACAAGATATGTGACAGGACCAAGTGCCTTTACAATGCACCCAGGCACCCATTTAACACCTTCCCCTCCCCTGTGGTTTCGAAGTTCACCTCCGGGCCGCCTTTAGTCCGAGGCGGGCGGGCAGACCAATGTCCAGCAGACCGCCTCCCTTGGTCCCTACCGGCGTCGGTGCGCTTGTTCCGACAGGCTCGCTCCAGATGTCCGTTCTTTCCACATCCGCGACACCGGAAGTCTTTGAAGCGGCAGCTCCCCGGTCCGTGTCCTTCCCCGAGGCACCTGTAGCAGTCCTGGTGGCTGTCGCTGACCTCCCACTGGTTCCGCTCAGTCCTGGGCTCTCGGTGTCTCCGCACCCCGACATGATCCGCTCGCATGTGCACAGAGGACTGTCCCTTCTGCCTGCTTTCTACTCCAGAGTTCCTGCATTGGAAATTGTTCGTTACTTCCGCCATCTTTTGCCACGTTAATCCCTCGCCAATGGCGGCATCAGTAACTTCCGGCGCAGCTCTTTGTGACGTCCCACACACGAGCTGATCTCGGAGCCGCTCCTCCAGGCTCGCGCCAAAATGGCATGTAGAAGCTAATCCTTTCAAGCTAGTAGCAATGTAATCAGCAAAAGTCTCTCCAGACTGTTGTCGACGGCTTCTGAAAGCAAATCTTTCCGCCAATACCTTCTTCTTTGGCGTGTAAAAACCCCGCAACGTCTGTAGCAAGGTTGCCAAAGCAACTTCACTTAACTTTTCCGGGGATATCAAGTCCTTTAGCAAGGCTAAAGTCTTCGGTCCAACCACGGACAAAAACACGGCTCTTCTCCTGTCTTGTTCAGTTTGGTTAGCAGACAAGAGCTGCAGAAGCCTTTCTTCATAACGGGCGAAGGTTTCCGCCGTGGAACTGCAGTCCTGGTATATCTGGACTATACAGAGCCGTCACGTACGCTAGCTGCTAAGCTGCTATCATCGTTCCAACATTACCGGTCCAGACGGGAGCAACCCGCTGCACATCAAAATAAGAGGAAATCCCATCCTCGTCCCCAAAACCTGTCGTGTATCTCCAGGATAACTGAATTATACAACGATCAAGGTGTATCTTGGTCTTCCTCTTTTATTTGCTAGACCGTAGCAACATTACAACACGACTGCGTTAAGCAGGCCAGGAAACACATGAGTGACCCTCGTGCTCCGTCTTCTTCCAAGGGCGCGCACCAGAGTGGCGCGCGTACATTTACACAACATACACAACCAATAGACATCGAGGGTCAGAGGTCAAACATAAACTACATATTACTGCAAATAAAAACCTTTGCTTTCGTGTGTATCTCCATACACTACAGCTATAGTATGTCAGTCCTACAAAATAAAAAAAGTGAATGTGCTTGAAGATGTTGAACAGGGGGAAGGGGACGCGGGCACTGATAATAGACCGTTCCTAGCGTTGCGTTCGTTTGTTTTTGTTTTGTTTTTTTGTAAGTTGCACCTTGATCATACTGCTGTTCTTGGCAGCTGGAGCCAGCAAAGTTTTGCAGATGGGGAGGGTGGTACGTGTCTGTCTTGACATAAGTCGTTCAGCTGGTGAACCAAGAGTCTGGTCACGAGGTACATTATGAAGGTTGGGCAGGTGCAGGAAAACATCTGTTCCATCTCGCTTGGACCTTCCCATCAGTTGTCATGCACTGTGCACAGCTCTTTCAGCTAATCCATTAGCCTGAGGGAACTCCGGGCTGCTGGTCACATGGATGAAATCCCAGGTTGAGGCAAACTCTTTAAATCATTGGCTTGTGAACTGGGCCCCATTGTGTGAGATTACTTTGTGTGGGCTTCCATGAACTGAGAAATGTCTTTTTAGTTTTCTTATCACAGTGTTGGATGTGATGTCACAAAGCAAGTCGACCTCAAACCATCCAGAGGATGAGTCGACCAATACTAGGTAGTGCTGGCCATTCCACTCAAAGATGTCTGTTGCTACAGTTGACTATGGTAAGTCTGGGATGGGATGTAGCTTGAGTCACTCTTTTTGTTGGTGTGGTTTTGTGCTGTTACAGACGGGGGATGAAAGTGTTCTCCTCTCAATATCCTTTGTCATAGTGGGCCAAAACACAATGTCTGTGGTTCGGCGTTTTGTTGACTCTGTCCCGGGGTGGTCTCTATGTAGGATTGTGATGTACTAGTCCCTTTGTAGCGATTTGGGGATTACTGCCTTTGGGCCTTTCATAACGAGCCATCTTCGATCGTGAGCTCTCCCCTGAATGTAAAGTACTGATAAACATCTGCTGGCAGTTTGAACTCTTTTGTAGGCCATCCATGGTTGATGATGTTGCATATTTTCTGAAGGGTTGGGTCCCTTTCTGTGTGTTCCTTGAGCTCTTCTAAACATAAAGAAGAGATGTGTCTTAATGCCATGACCTCAAAATCAGTCTTTTCATTGCTGTGCTGCTCGGTGGTCTGTCTGGGGGCTCATGCAAACGTGTCAGCAAGGTACATGTGTTTCCCTCTTTTGTAGATCAGTTCAAAGTCATACTTTTGTAGTCTTAGCATCATACATTGCAGTCCGGCTGGAGCTGTGTGTATGGGCTTGGATAAGATAGTGACTAGTGGTTGATGATCTTTCGATTTGGACTCACTTTCTGTATATGAAGTCAGTGAATTTGGAGCATGCGAACACCACAGGAAGAAGCTCCTTCTGCATCTGTGCGTATCACATTTCCGT
The DNA here is from genome assembly GCA_022114975.2 of Lampris megalopsis. NCBI lineage: Eukaryota > Metazoa > Chordata > Actinopteri > Lampriformes > Lampridae > Lampris > Lampris megalopsis. The sequence continues at coordinate 6,895,361 of JAJHIY020000431.1, forward strand.
TTGTGTTAAGATACGAGATGCATATGTAATTGGAAGGGCTTCCTGTAAACATGCTGCACCTAGACCGTACTGTGAAGCATCACATGTAAGTGTGACGGGCTTGTGGACATTGTAGTACTTTAGCGTAGGTGGGTTTGAGAGACTCTGTTTTAGTGCATTAAATGCATCTTCATGCTGTTTGTACCAGCACCACTCTATGTCTTTGTGTGTTAGGTGTCACAGGGGAGCTGAGACCTCACTAAAGTTTGGGATGAACCTCCCCAAGTAGTTGACCATTCCAAGGAATCGCTGCAGAGCTGTGGTATCTTCTGGAGCAGACATTTCACTGATAGCTTTTGTCATAGATGGGTCTGGCTTTAGCCCTTGGCTTGTGAACTTGACTTCCTTCTGACTGACTTCCTTCAGTCTGAATCTGCACTTCTTTGGGTTTAGCCCCAAGTTGACTTCACGTGCTCGATCGAGGACTTTCTTGAGGTTTTTGTCATGTTCTTTCTCGATGCTTCCTCTGACAATGATGTCATCAGCTGTCACTGCACAAATGTTCAACTAATGAGGAGCTGAATATCAACACGGATACTGGAAAAAAAGTTTAATACATTGCAGTACAGGCCTGTTTCGTGCGTCTCGCACTCATCAGCTGATAATGTGGGTAAACAAAGAATCATACAGTTTACGTTGCCCAGCGTCATGCCCCTAATTTCGGTTGGACAGCGACCAATCAGATGGGGAAACATTCAAACTATAACAACCAATGGGGTAGGTACTTATGATGCACAGCAACCAATGGAGGGGTAGAAAACATTACAACCAATGGGACTGGCATCTTTTATCCCTAACTGAATATTATGCACTATTCTTTGTAAGGATTTTCCATGAGACGGAATAACTGACATTCTTGTCTACCAATGACCAAATGTGGCGGCTTAAGGCCGTTGCATTTTTTGCATGCTCATTTCTGAAGCTACTCATATGGGCGTCAAACCTCATTTTAAAAGGGCCCTCTGTTAATCTCATGTAAGTGTCCACATTGCAGTTGTCTTCTCTTGTCACCGACGCCTGGTAGATGACTCCCTCTATCTAAAAGATGTAACCTGTCCCTGGCAGAAAAATATTTTATTATTTGCAGACCTGATATGTCCATCTTGAATAATAGAAACGAATTGGCCACCAGTTGTAGACACCGAAAAACATATCTCCTTTGTAACTATGAGTAAAACGTCTTTATATCCCCCCACCCCATTAGATGATACACATATGCCATTTATTAGAGTTTTTTTTATATATATTAATATTTTAACTGCCTGTCCTTCCAACTATGCCCCAATACCACCCCACTATATAATTCACATAAGTTACCTTGTTATATTTTTAATGTAGGCCATTTCAACAGCGCCCTGACCCCTAAATGCTTTTCAAAACAAACCTCAGTCCCACTGGTTGTAATGTTTTCTACCCCTCCACTGGTTGCTGTGCATCATAAGTACCTACCTCATTGGTTGTTATAGTTTGAATGGTTCCCCATCTGATTGGTTGCTGTCCAACCGAAATTAGGGGCGTGACGCTTGGCAACGCAAACTGTATGATTCTTTGTTGAACCACATTAGCAGCTGATGAGTGTGAGACGCACCAAACAGGCCTGTACTGCTGTACTGCTATGCATTAACATCTTTTGTTGTCCTGTATCCTGTTGAGATATATATATATTGTGACGTGGTTAAATAATGGACTTCTTAGACACCCTTTCAGAGTTAACAAGTAAGCTTTTAATGATCGCAAGTCATTAAAGTCAGAACAGACACAAGTTTGTATGGGTCTTCGCTCTCCCCTTTTCCGGCCACCGAAGCGACCCCATCTACCTGCCTACTCTTTACCCTCATGGTGGGAAGCAGCATGTTATCTAATCTAGCTTCTCCCATAACGTCCCCATTACCTTCCACCACATCACCGCTATCTGTAACAGATATGTCCGTTTTTAACATGTTCCAAATCCCACAACATAACTAAAACATCGACTGCTCAGTTGCATTGTGGGTAATATGTGAATGAACCTCGGGGCAGAAACACTAGCAGAATTCGCCACAATATATACATTGTAGCGAATTCGGGGGGCAGCCCGGGAACCGTCGCCACAGCCGGGACGCGAACCCGTGTCTCCCGCTCCGCAAGCGACAACGTTAACCAGTCGACTAAACGGTCCGACCCCTTAGTCAAGGACCAACGTGTCTACTAATCCATGCACGTTACAATACACACGCACACACACACACACGCACACACACACGCACGCACGCACGCACGCACGCATACATACATAGTGTAGTGGGAAATGCCTGGGGATGTACTTGGAATGTTGCACTGGGCTCGTGCAGCTAGAGGACCAATCACAGGTTAGCTCGCGCTGTCACAGACGCAACTATATTAGACACCGCGGGAGAGACAAAGCGCCAGAACTGTTTAGTAACCATATCGTAGACTGTCACCTTAGCGTGGGATAGAGCAGGGAAACCTAGCGTATCCTGGGCTAGACAGTAGATACGGTGGCTAGCAGTGGTAGTGTTAGCAGCAGACTGCCTCGGTACCTGTAGCTAGCTGACTACCCCCGAGAGCTTCCCCAGAGAGACTGAGAGAGACATTCACCCGGTCACACCGGAGCCAGAGTACAGAGAGAGAGAGAGACACGCACCCCGGAGAGCAGCCATCCATCTCCCGCCCCGCCTAGAGCTCAGCCGCCCTGTTCCATCACCAGCCCTGGTCCCAAGGTGAGCTTGCTAACCCATTAGCACACGGCTAACTAGCTAACTAGCAGGCTAGCCCTAGCATTGGCGCAGCTATCTAGCTAACGGCGTTGAAGCCCGGTTTGTCGCAACTAAAAGTCCCCGCCTCCATCCATAGTTATCCGGGCTATAGAAAAACCGCGACAAGTGGTGTCAGAAGTGGGATAAAAGGTTGGGATTCGCCATAATCTCAACACCGGAGGTTCCTGCCCCGGTCACATGGCGGCATAATTCAGCCTGCACACTGTGAGCTAACCCAGCTAGCAACTGAGTGAGTCAGCCATTTTGTGAAGCACTGTAATTTCTTCAGTAGTCACGTAAATCAGTGGAAAAATAAAAATGTCACAGGACAAAGAAAATGTAAAAGAACAGTCTGAGTTGAGTCTGGATGGTGCTGGTGTGGGGACAGAAGACCCCGGAGAGCACGCCTGGATGAAGCTCCTCCTGGCGCAGATGGAAACCATGAACCAGACCCAGGTTCAGATGCAACGCCAGATGGAAAACATGGAACGCCAGACCCAGGTTAAGATGCAACGCCAGATAGAGATGCAGATGGAGGCCCTCACAGCGCGTATCGATGGACTAGCGGAAGCGGTGGCTAAGCGATCTCGTCCCCCCACACCTCCCATTCAGCGCACCGATTGGGCCCGTCATCGTTCAGATATCCAAGGTGAGCCTCCCGGTTTGTCGCCCATCGCTCAAGTAGTGAAGCAAGGGGTTTCTCCTAGTAGCCCTCAAAGCGATAGTGGTGTAGGGTCGGCAGGGGCTGTGCTCGGAGAACGAACTAGCAGAACGGTGCAAGACATGAGCCTACTCTCGCAGTTCACCCCGGCCCGGGAGAACCCAGGGGCCAGACAGCGAGACGGCGCTGATCACCTGTTGCCAGCAGCTATGGCCGCAGTGGCTAACTTGAGCGACCGGCGCAACGAGGAGACGCCAGCCAGGCCGAGCAGCAAAGCGGCCCCAGCAGCCCTGCGCTATACAGGAAATGGACCCAGTGAGCCCGCACCACTTACCAGCACTCCGATCGGTCATGATGGAAAAAATGGAGCGACTGCAGTACCACCCCCCGACGGGATGCAGGGTGGCCAAATGTCCCTGGACAGCAACGGCGGCCGAAACCTGCTGGATGACAGCGTTGGAGGGCAGGCAGGTTCCTCTAGAGGTCAACAGAGCCAGACAGGAGACCTTCAAAGTCGGAGCGGCAACCGAAGCTCACAAGGTCCCGACCGAGGACACGAAAATGACATCAAGCTCCTCGCCACTTTTGATGGTAAGGGCGACTGGGATAGTTTCGTTGGACCATTCGAACGGATGGCGAGAAAGAGGGGCTGGACCGACGAGACCTGTTTGGACGCCTTGTATCTCCGACTGAGGGACAACGCCATGTCTTTTGTCATCGCGCAGCCGGCTCCGATAAAAGATGACTACCACGCGCTCATCACCCAGTTACGCCGCCGCTACGGTAAAGAGCTGCCTGAGGGAACTGCGCGCCGTAAACTCAGCGAGGTTAAGCAGGCCAGAGAGATGACCCTCTATGAGTTTGGCGAGGAAGTGAGGAGACTTGTCACACTGGCATACCCGCAGGTTGGTGTTACACTGCAGGAGGCCTACGCTGCAGAAGCCTTTCTGCGCGGGCTGAAGAACCAAAACATCGCGTATGAAGTCCTGGGGGCAGAACCCAAAACACTAGCTGAAGCAATCAGGAAGGTTGAGGCACGCGAGTATGACTTTAAAGCGACGCTGGGGCGAGAGGTTGAAGGAAAAGGGAGAATCCGGCGAGTAGCATGGGAAGACGAGCGGCGTCGCGATAGCTCTCCAAGTCCTCCGCCGGTAAGAGACAGCATGAGCACCCCCGAGCTCAAGACCCTGGCCAGTGGCATCGACAACATTAACAAGGTGCTCTTAAACATCGAGCGGTACATGGCCAAAGAACAAGTAGGAGTGGAACGGGGAAGGACGCTTGAGCAGGCTACCTACGCGCACACGGGGCAACGCGCGCAGCGGTCCCCGAGCCCAAGTTCCCGCAGCAAAGGGACCTGTTACCAGTGTGGAGAGGAGGGCCATTTCAAGCGAGAGTGTAACTCACGGTCACCAAGCCCGAGGGCTCCGAGGAAGGTCAGCGAGCAGCCATCAGTCAATCTCGGCCGAGCCTCGGGGAATGGACCCAGTCTCGTAATTCCCATCACCGTGAACAGCCTGCAGCTGAAGTGCATCGTTGACACAGGGGCCGAAGCCACGGTGATGTCCCGAGACACATTCCAACGATTAAATCTGGCCGACCAGCCGAGCGTCGGAATCGCCATTCTGCGTAACGCTGAAGAGGGTAAAGACATGGCTGAAACCCCGAAGTATAGGGTGACCATCCGCTTGGGCCCCAAGACCATCGAATGGGATGTGTTCGTCGCGCCCATCCGCGACCCCTTCCTCCTGGGCCTAGATCTCATGTTGGCCGCTCATGTCACTGTATCCGGGGGAGGCCAGGTCTACGTCGAAGGGGAGCCAGTGGCCACAGTTATCGTGGGTACGTCCGTGGGGGAGTACGCCGTCTCTCGCGTACTGCTGCAGGACTCTTTGACACTATCAGCGGAGAGCGAGCAGGACGTCTGGGGTGTGGTGGAAAGCCCCAAGGCAGGTATCTCCGCCGTCCTGGAGCCTGCTGGCCTCACCGAGGGAGTTTCATCTGGCAGTGTGTTGGTCAACGTTGCCCCACACGTCCCTGTGCGACTTTGTAACCTGATGCCGAAAGAAGTTAGGCTGAAGAAAGGAGCCTGCCTCGGCGTGCTAGTGGAGGCGGAAGAGGAGCTTCAGGCCCCACAAGAGGACGACATGAGCCGAAAAAATGAACCAGCCACAGTCCGACGGATGGAGTCGTCACCAACTATGGGTCTGCCCGACCATCTGTCGTCCCTGTATGAGTCCGCCAGTGAAGGGTTGGATGAGGATCAGCGGAGGGCCCTGCAACAACTCCTGATTGAACACCAGGGCGTGTTCGCGGCCAGTGACGCGGACCTGGGGCGCTTCGATGCGGTCCAGCACCGAATCAACACTAGCGAAGGCCAACCTGTCCGACAACCGGCTCGGCGCACGCCCCTGGGCTTTCAACAAGAAGAGGAGCGGCACCTGAAGAGCATGCTAGAGGCCGGAGTGATTACACCATCCACTTCGGAATGGGCCTCTCCAGTGGTGTTAGTTAGAAAGAAGGACGGAGGTGTGCGGTGGTGCATAGATTATAGAAGACTCAACGACCTGACTCTCAAAGATGCATATCCACTGCCGCGGATCGAAGAGTGTCTGGACACCCTCGAGGGGGCCACTGTATTCTCGACTTTAGATATGCAAAGTGGATATTGGCAGATTGGAGTGCACCCGGATGATCGTGGAAAGACAGCCTTTATAACACGCTATGGGCTGTTCGAGTACACCCGAATGCCCTTCGGGCTGTGCAATGCGCCCGGCACATTTCAACTTGCGATGGAGGTGGTGTTGAGAGGGTTACAGTGGAGACACCTGCTTGTATACCTCGACGACATCATTGTGCTGGGGCGTGGAGTCGAAGAGGGTCTGCAGAGCCTGGGGAAGGTCTTGGAGCGCATCCGGGCGTACGGTCTCAAACTCAAGCCATCTAAATGCCACCTGCTGCGGAGAGAGGTCCTGTTCTTGGGGCATGTCGTGAGCGGAGACGGAGTCAGCCCGAACCCGGAGCTTGTGAAGTCTGTGAACGACTGGAGGACCCCAAGAAACCTCACTGAGCTCCAGGCTTTTCTCGGCTTGTGTAACTACTACAGACGGTTTGTGCGAGGATTTGCCCATCTGTGCAGCCCCCTCTACGAACTTCAGAAAAAGGGGGGGGGAGTTTAAGTGGGGCGACACACAACAAGTAGCCTTCGAGGAGTTAAAGGCAAGACTCACCACGGCACCTCTTCTGGCATACCCCACTCGAGATGGACTGTTTCTGCTCGACACTGACGCGTCCAACACATGCGTCGGAGCTGTCCTGTCACAGATGCAAGCAGGAGAAGAAAAGGTCATAGCCTACGCCAGTGCACATCTGCAAAGCACACAGCAGCGATACTGCGTCACACGCCGAGAGCTTCTGGCTGTAGTCCGCTTCACACGGCAGTTTCGCCACTACCTGTTGGGCCGGTCGTTCATCATCCGGACGGACCATAACAGTTTGATTTGGCTGTTTCGGTTCAAGAGCCCAGAAGGCCAGCAGGCGAAATGGAGTCCTGTACTACCGCTGGGACGAAGGAGCTGACACGCCATCCATCCTCCGTCTCATTGTTCCAACAGCGCTCCAAGAAGAGGTCCTACGTTTGTGTCACTGCGCCCTGCTGTCCGGTCACTTGGGCCGTGAGAAGACCTACCATCGAGTTCGCAGAGAGTTCTACTGGGTTGGTCTGACTGACAGTGTGAACCAGTTCGTCCGACGCTGTCCTGAATGTCAGGCGTGTAAATCCTCTGGAAGAACAGGCAGAGCTGCCTTGCAGATGTACCAGGCCGGCGCTCCTATGGACAGGGTTCACATCGACGTGGTTGGACCGCTCCCAGTATCCAAGATGGGGAACCGATACATCCTTGTGATGGTGGACCAGTTCACGCGCTGGGTGGAGGTGGCCCCGATCCCCGAGCAAACTGCAGAGATCACCGCTCAGAAGCTGCTACAGGAGTTCCTCTCCAGGTTTGGAGTACCCCTGGAGATCCACACAGACCAGGGACGCAACTTCGAGAGTGCCCTGTTTCGTGAGCTCTGTGAACTTCTCCAGGTGGCCAAGACCAGAACGACCCCCTACCATCCTGCGTCGAATGGTCAAGTCGAGAGGTTCAACCGAACTCTCCTGCAAATGATCCGCTGTTACGTGGGGAAACACCAGAGCGAGTGGGACCAACACCTCCACCTCCTCGCCGGGGCTTACCGCAGCTCACCCCATGCCTGTACGGGTTACACACCAAACCGGATGATGCTTGGGCGAGAAGTCAACCAGCCGCAAGGACTCACCCTGAGGGTGCAGGAAGCCAACGTTCATCGCACTTCCCCAGCCGAGTACGTTGCTGACCTGGAGGCGAACATGCGGGACACCCACGAAGTGGCGCGCCAGCATCTCCGTGCTGCCCAGCTCAGGAACAAGAAGGACCACGACCTACGTGCTCGACAACGCACATTTCACCCTGGAGATCTAGTGTATGTCCGGGACGACACCAGGAAGAAGGGTCAATCTCCAAAGTTGAAGCCACGGTGGAGAGGTCCCGGCCTCATCACAGAGAAGATGGGAGACGTCTTGTACAGAGTCCAGGAAGGTCGTAAGGAGAGAGTCCTCCACCACGATCGACTGCTACCCTACCTCTCAGACGACGTGCCGGTCTGGATTCAGCGGAGGCGCCATGCTCTGTTGTCTGCTCCAGCACCAGCCATAGGGCCGCAGGAAACACCTGAAGGAGGTCCTCCCGCTGCTGACATGGAGGAGCCGGGGGCGCAGAGAACAGAGGAGTACGAAGGAGTGACAGAGCAGGAGGAGATCGATGAAGACCTTGATCTCCGGCTGGAGGACCTGTTCCACGCAAACGACGATGGAGGACCCAGCACACCAGGCTTCCCGGCTCGGTTCCAGCCGCTCCAACACACTGCTGCCAGCTACTCTTCAGGCGAGTCGACAATCACCCAACGTCGTGGGACAGCAGCCTGTGCTCCGGGCGGGCAGTCCAACGCCCCTGACCCAGAAGGAGACGAAGCCGACGCCGCTGAGTCCCATCTCCCGTACACCACCAGACGGGGCCGGCCAGTCCGGAGGCCCGCCTGGCTCCTAGACTAACTTTGACGGACGTGACTAGTTGACTTGGGGGTTACTAGGCTAGTCACAAGAGTCCAGTATGGATAGCGACCACCCACATTTGTTTGACGCCCTTTGTTCCGGGCCTAGTTCATTTCGCGGGTGTTCTGTCCCGTTTATCGTGTTAGATTAATCAGACTGATCTTTGTAGTCTGTTGTTCATTTATGTTGAAGGGACTCAACAGTGCTGGAGGGGGGCAGTGTAGTGGGAAATGCCTGGGGATGTACTTGGAATGTTGCACTGGGCTCGTGCAGCTAGAGGACCAATCACAGGTTAGCTCGCGCTGTCACAGACGCAACTATATTAGACACCGCGGGAGAGACAAAGCGCCAGAACTGTTTAGTAACCATATCGTAGACTGTCACCTTAGCGTGGGATAGAGCAGGGAAACCTAGCGTATCCTGGGCTAGACAGTAGATACGGTGGCTAGCAGTGGTAGTGTTAGCAGCAGACTGCCTCGGTACCTGTAGCTAGCTGACTACCCCCGAGAGCTTCCCCAGAGAGACTGAGAGAGACATTCACCCGGTCACACCGGAGCCAGAGTACAGAGAGAGAGAGAGACACGCACCCCGGAGAGCAGCCATCCATCTCCCGCCTCGCCTAGAGCTCAGCCGCCCTGTTCCATCACCAGCCCTGGTCCCAAGGTGAGCTTGCTAACCCATTAGCACACGGCTAACTAGCTAACTAGCAGGCTAGCCCTAGCATTGGCGCAGCTATCTAGCTAACGGCGTTGAAGCCCGGTTTGTCGCACCTAAAAGTCCCCGCCTCCATCCATAGTTATCCGGGCTATAGAAAAACCGCGACAATATATACAAACATATAAGAAAGGAAATTGACCGAAAACGCCGGAAAAAAAACCGGCTCGCGAACCGTCGTCTGCGGGCGGGAGGAGCGAGGGCGGATAACGCGCGCGTTTGCAGTGACCACTTCGTCAAAGAAATCCCTCTTCATAACATACCATCATATCATGTCCAACATGTCCCACTTCCTGTTTACACCGTCTTCTCATGATGTCGTCTAAACCAGCGCACTCCATCTCGTCCGTTCTGCTTTTCACTTCCTGCCCTCCGTCTGAACCTCGCGCGTCACCAGAATCACGTGACTGCAAACAAGCTATTTAGAGACGGTGTAATTACACCCCATCAGAAACTCAACAGAACTCTTTGTTTTTGTCTCTTTTTTTATTTTCCCCTTTTTCTACCCCAATTGTATCTGGCCAATTACCCCGCTGCTTTTGAGCCGTCCCGGTCGCTGCTCCTCCTCCCCTGCCGATCCGGGAGGCGCCCCGACCGACCAGAGGAGGCGCTAGTGCAGCGAACAGGACAAATTCCCGCATCCGACTTACCACCCGCAGACACGGCCAATTGTGTCTGTAGGGACGCCCGACCGATCCCGTGTTGGTAGGCAACGGAATAGACCGCTACGCTACCCAGACTCCTAACAGAACTCCTTGTACGTAACTGGCAGGCCGATTGCTGACGTATTTCCTGTAGCAGTAGAAGGCGGTTACCTTAGTACGGTGGCTGTTATGTAACGTGCATGGATAAGAAGACACGCTGGCCGCTGGCTCGCGGGTCTGACCCTTTAGTCGAGCGGTTAGCGATGTCTCCTGCGGTGCGGGCGATACGGGTGCGCTTCCCGGCCGCGGCAGTTCCTGTGGTTGCGTTGTCTCCCGAATTCGCTACATTGGTGTCAGAAGTGGGATGGAGCGACCGTAAGGCCATCGGAAGCGTATGCACCCTGAGGCGTGAAGGAGTTGATATGCTCAAGCGCGGGGACGCGCTTCCCGAAGGAGGGGGGTAGTGTAACGTGCATGGATAAGAAAACACGCTGGCCGCTGGCTCGCGGGCCTGACCCTTTAGTCGAGCGGTTAGCGATGTCTCCTGCGGTGCGGGCGATACGGGTTCGCTTCCCGGCCGCGGCAGTTCCTGTGGTTGAGTTGTCCCCCGAATTCGTTACATGTCAAACGTGTTGGAACAATACAATGTTCTACAGTGTCCACTGATTAAATGCCGTCTCTCTGCACTGTGAGGAGGGAAAACCCAGATAGTCACACAGTTTGTGATAAATGACAGCTTGTTTCTTCGTGCAAAATAGATTTGGGGTTTAAAATTAAATTAAATTAAATTACTTTAATTTAGAGGCTTAATGAATGCGGGTCATAAATGACCCTTAAGACAAGAGCAGTATAAACAATGTGTGGACAACACGAGGGTTAAAGTGAAACAAAAGAGAAGTGCATGACTAATTTATTCCATGTAGTAATATATCTATTAACGTTATACGGTACCACTGTACTTGTTATGGTTTGTGGAAGACGCGGGGTGGGCGAGCCGTAACAGTACCCCCCCCCCTCCACGGGAGCCACCAGGCGACTTGCCCGGCTTGTCGGGATGGAAACGATGAAACTCAGTGAGTAGCCCAGGGTCCAGGATGAGCTGGCGGGAGACCCAGCTACGTTCCTCCGGACCGTAGCCTTCCCAGTCCACCAAATACTGGAACACCCGTCCTCGGCGCCGGACGTCCAGCAGCCGGCGGACCTTCCACTGAGGGGGCCCATCCACGATCTCAGGGGGAGGCGGAGCTGGGGCCGGAGGCATCAGAGGACTGTGGGAGACAGGCTTAACCCGAGACACATGAAAAACAGGATGGATCTTCAAGGAAGCCGGAGCTTCAGACTCACCGCCGCGGGACTGAGCACCTTCCTGATCTCAAAGGGCCCGACAAACCGGGGGTTCAGCTTCTTCGCAGTGGACTGAAGCGGGAGGTCATTCGAGGACAGCCACAACCTTTGGCCTGGTTGGTACGTAGGCGCTGGGGACTGGCGTCGGTTGGCTCCCCGACTGGCGCGATCAGCTGCCCGGAGCAGAGCAGCTCCAGTCACCTCCCAGACGCGACGACACCGGTTCAGATGGGCCTGCACAGAGGGAACTGCCACTTCCGACTCCTGCACAGCAAAGAGAGGCGGCTGGTAGCCCAGGGACACCTCAAAAGGTGAGAGGCCGGTGGCAGAGCTGACCAGGGAGTTGATGGCATACTCGACCCAGGGGAGGAACCGGCTCCAGGAGTTGGGCTTCTTGGCGGCCACACACCGGAGGGCAGACTCCACGCTCTGGTTCAGCCTCTCCGTCTGCCCGTTAGTCTGTGGGTGATATCCAGAGGAGAGACTAACAGAGGCACCCAACCCCTTACAAAAAGCCCGCCATACCTCGGAGACGAACTGGGGCCCTCGGTCCGAGAAGACGTCCAGGAGAAGGCCGTGGAGACGGAACACGTGGCTCGTCAGGAGGTCCGCCGTCTCAGAAGCCGATGGGAGTTTGGGGAGGGCCACCAGGTGCACTCCCTTACTGAAGCAGTCCACCACTGTCAGGATCACAGTGTTACCCTGGGAGGGAGGCAGTCCGGAGACGAAATCCAACGCCACATGGGACCAGGGCTGGCTTGGAGTTGGGAGGGGCTGCAGCAGACCCGCGGGTGCCTGGTGAGAGGCCTTGCTGCGAGCACAGACGGAGCAGGCCTTTACGAAGTCCCTGACGTCGTTCCTCATGGTGGGCCACCAGAAACGCCGAGCCAGGAAGGTGAAGGTGCGGTGGACACCTGGGTGGCAAGCAAACTGACTGGCATGGCCCCACTGAAGAACCCGGGACCGGACTGAGTCCGGGACGAACATACGGCGTGGAGGCACGTCGCTCGGGGCGGGATGGGAGCGCAACGCCTGCCTGACCACGGTCTCGATGCCCCAGGTAACCACGCCAACCACCCTGGCCTCAGGAAGGATGGGAGCCGGCTCCTCTGTAGCTGTAGTGTTGCGGGACCCGGGGCGATAAGTCAGCGTGAAGTCAAACCGACTGAGGAAGCTGGCCCACCGTGCCTGCCGACCACTGAGACGCTTGGTTGCTCGATGAACGTCAAGTTCTTATGATCAGTCCAGATGGTGAACGGCTGTTCCGCCCCCTCCAGCCAATGGCGCCACTCCTCCAGAGCAGCCACCACTGCCAGCAGCTCCTGGTTCCCGACACCGTAGTTCTCCTCAGCGGGGAGGAACCGGCGAGAGAAGGTGCATGGATGGACCTTCTGGTCAGACACTGACCGCTGGGAGAGGACAGCCCCCAACCCGGTGTCCGAAGCGTCCACCTCCACGATGAACTGCCTCTTGGGGTCGGGGTGGAGCAGGACCGGGGCGCTGGTGAACCTCTCCTTGAGGGACTGGAATGCAGAGCGGGCAGCCGGGGACCAGATGAATGGCTGGGAGGGGGAGGTCAGCCTTGTGAGAGGTTCTGCCACGCGGCTGTAGTTCCTGATCAACCTCCTATAGAAGTTCGCAAACCCGAGGAAGCTCTGTAATTCCTTCCGTGATGTGGGATCGGGCCAGTCCACCACGGCCTGGATCTTGTGGGGGTCGGCCCGGGTCTGTCCCCTCTCAGCGACGAAGGCCAGGTAGTCAACGGAAGGGGAATGGAACCGGCACTTCTCTGCCTTGACGAAGAGCCGGTTCCGGAGGAGACGTTCGAGTACCCGGCGGACATGCTGGACATGTTCCTGGAGGGTCCTGGAGAAGATGAGGATGTCATTGAGGTAGACCACAACAAACTCGTCGAGCATGTGGCGGAGAATGTCATTCATGAGAGCCTGGAATACCGCCGGGGCGTTGGTGAGGCCGAACGGCATGACCAGGTACTCATAATGACCCCGGAGCATCATAAAGGCTGTCTTCCACTCGTCCCCCTTCAGGATCCGGACCAGGTGATAGGCACATCGGAGGTCCAGCTTAGTGAAGACAGTAGCCTGGGTGAGGGGCTCAAGGGTGGAACTCATGAGGGGAAGGGGGTACTTGTTTTTGATGGTTATCTCATTGAGTTGGCGATAGTCAATGCAGGGTCGGAGGCCCCCGTCCTTCTTCTTCACGAAAAAGAATCCAGCTGCCACCTGGGAGGACGAGGAACGAATGAGCCCCGCTGCCAAGGACTCGGAGATGTACTCGTCCATCGCAGCCTTCTCGGGGATGGACAGACTGTACAGACGACTGCTGGGAAGGGGTGCCCCAGAGTGGAGGTCGATAGCACAGTCATAAGGCCGATGAGGAGGATGAGATTGGGCCCGGGTCTTGCTGAAAACCTCACCTAGCTCATGGTACTCAGGAGGAACAGAGGAGAGGTCGGGAGGAGGGGCACTAGGGGGGATGGGCCAGGAGCAGCCTGGAGACATTGGGCATGACAGCAGGAGCTCCACTCCATGATGGTATCGGAGGCCCAGGCGATGTGTGGCTCATGCTGCACGAACCAGGGGTGCCCTAGGATCACAGGGACTAAAGGGGACTGGATGATGAAGAACCGAAGTCTCTCCACATGGTTCCCTGCTATGGTGAGAGAGACAGGGTGGGTGCGTTGGGTGACGCTGGCCAGGCAGCGCTCGTCCAGCGCGAAGGTCTCCATGGGCTTCTCCAGCATCTCTAGCGGGATGTTAGTCTGGGCAGCAAACTCTGAGTCCAGGAAACACTCATCAGCTCCTGAGTCGAGGAGTGCACCCACCATGAGCCGCTGGTCAGCCCAGGCCAGGGTAACGCTAACCAGATGGTTCTGTGGGGCAGGACGGCGGGAACAGGAAAGGCAGGTCACTAGGATCTCCCGGGGCCCCAGTGAGCCTAGTCTTTTGGCCGAGTGGGGCAACCGCTGATCAGATGTACCTTCTGGCCGCAGTAGAGGCACTGACCCGCCTTGAACCATGCCTCCCGTTCGGCCGGACTAAGGCGTGTGCGCCCCAGCTGCATAGGTTCCTCCCCCGTCGTGGTCTGGGGTGCGGAGGGAGAAACGGCCACAGGGAAAGTGGGGCGAGCAGGAGTAGGGGTTCTGTCAGGAGTGCTGGACGACTGGGGAATGGACGGGGATCCACACAGGGCTTGCTCACGACTCCTCTCCCGGAGGCGTCCATCGATGCGGATGGCAAGTTTGATCAGGTCATCGAGGGAGGTAGGCTCCTCCCGGGTGGCTAGCTGGTCCTTGACAGCCTCGCTGAGACCTCTCCGGAAGGTGACCCGAAGTGACTGGTCGTTCCAGCCGCTCTCAGCTGCGGCCAGCCTGAACTCCACCGAGTAGTCTGTGACACTGCCATTGCCCTGCTGGATACTGCTCAGCCGAGCACCAGGGTCCTGGCCACAGACTGGATGGTGGAATACCTTCCGCAGTTCCGCCACAAAGTCCCCGTAGGTGACGCAGAAACTGGCCCTCATTGACCAGGACGCAGTGGCCCACTAAGCTGCTCGGCCTGTGAGCAGGTTGGTCACGTAAGCGACACGGGCAGCATCAGACGTGAATATGCTGGGTTGGTGCATGAAGACCAGCTCATACTGCATGATGAACGTGGCACAGGTCTCAAAGTTGCCATCAAATGGTCGTGGGCTGGAGAGGCAGGGCTCCCGGGGAACTGGGTTGAGCCCCACAGGGTTAACTGGGGCAGCGGGCCCAGGGGGCGGGTCACCCACGACTCCAGGGGCAGGCTGGCCCGGCGGCTGGTTGGTGAGAGCCGCTGTGATGGTTTGCAACTTGCGCAGGATCTCTGCTTGTTGGCTCGCCAACCCCGCCTGCTGGCCCGTTAGGTTACCCACAGAGGCCTGGAGGGGCTGGACCTGAGTCTGAAGATCCCTCACCGCAACAGAGGCCGCCTCTAGCTGCTGGGTGTGGAAGTTGGTCAGTTGGATCTGTCTGATGGGAGCTGCTTGAACCGGACTGGTCGGTACGCTCTCTGTGCCGGCTGCGGTCGTCATGGTCAGTTCGTACTGTTATGGTTTGTGGACGATCCCAAGCGCACGACACCAGGCAGAGATGGAGTTAGCCGAAACTGGCGTACTTCATTACTAGCTCATACAACGGTCAACACAGGAGGGCAATGAGCAACTTAGAAAACAGGAAGTCCAAGAAAAAACTCACTGGTAATCCAAACTGGGAACGCGGCAGGATACTTCCCCAGGGAAACTTCACAGAGAAAACAGTAAACCAATAGTCCATGGGCCAGAGCCCAAAATTTCCTATTTCGGTACACTCAAGGTGGCAAAACTTACTTATAATTTTTGAAAGGATCCATGTCTGTAGATGATATTTTGGTATGATAACCATTCCTGAGTGGCAGCTGTATCACAGTTATCAGCTCATGAAGTTAACCACCCCCTAAAGTAAATTGCATTTTAGACGCTGGTGCATATCCTGGTTTAGCCTCATGGTCAGGACATTTTTCAATGTTCTATAATATTGTCTTTGGTATCATTTTAAAGGGGACCTTCTTAGCTTTCATTCAAGCCCTGTTGTGGATATTTCTCACAAATATAGAGGTCACTTGAGCTCTTCAACCCGTCAATAACACACATCTTTCTGCAATGTTCGCCTAAACTATATACTTTCTTTTAGCCCTGTGGCATCTAGGAATATCAGGGACACAAAACACAAAAACTGGAATACTCACAGGACTGTAAAGATTCAGGAAATGTATAATATACCCATACTATTTCATTGTGTGAGGTGATTGTGAACCTTAAATTAGAAGGGCATTATTACTAAGAAACTAACTAGACCAAAGCCAGTTAGTCCATGGGTCAGACCAGATATCGATATCACCCAAGGTGACACAACTTCACTGGTGCCATTTTATTTGGTACACTAACAGAAGTAAAATAATACATGATAACCTTTCCAAATGAGCAGCTATTTCATTTTTCTTTCAGGAAACCTGTTTCTGTGCCTCTCACGATTGTGTATTTGCCCAGATTTTTACAAATATAGCATTTCAACACCCCTGGTACTGATTAGCCTAGCTTAAACTCTGGGACAGTTCTTAGTTGGCCAACAACCAAGGATAACCAGTACTGTGTACTTCCTTTCATTGTGCTAAGCTAGGCTAACGTGCAGCCAGATAGCTTTCTACTAAACACATATAGAGGAAACTGGTATCTATCTTCTTGTCTCACTCTGGAGAAGATTGTAAGCTAATTTCCCATAATGTTAGCATGTTCTTTTAATGTATATGTTAATATGATTAGTTAAAGTGGCTACGAGGAACTTTCATCTTGTGTTGATTTTAGCGGCCTCATGTGGACAAAATACAGCTGTTGCATAGCAACTAGTTAATGTATCTATTTGTGGCTATGTAAGATAAATAATGGTAATATGACGCTGGTGAAGCAAAGTAAACTTTGTTTTAGTAGTGTTCATACACCTAAGTTACATGTATTTGTTTGTATGTGGCAGGTGAAAACTGACTGAATATGGCCACTGGTGAACAAGCAAGTTTTTACCCAATACCAAAGCGCCCACGGGTGGAGTGCATTATCCACTGTTCTGATGATACAGATAAGCTGGTTTCACTACAAAGTGTCGACTCATGGAGAACTCTGCTCAGGGCAGCTCAGATACGAAATCATGCACCAGTTTTGAAACTGGCAAAAGACATTCCTGAGGGACAGATTCCAGCAATCTACTACCACAGAAAGTGTCGCAGTATCTTCACTATGAAGCAAATTCTTGATGGCCTCCTTGCAAAAGAAAAGAAAAGTTGTGTCTCTGCTGAAGAGAAACAATCTAAGAGAGTAGCTCGACATGCTCCAAGTACATCTAGGACTTATGATGCAGAGTGCATATTTTGTCAGAAAAACAGCAAATATTCCAAGAGACAGAATACGAGAGAAGTACTGGTGCAGTGTCGAGAACTGCGAGCTGATGCAAAGATCAGGAGTGCAGCCACAAAGAAAAGGGACAGCAGAATCCTTGCCATTGTGAGTAGAGACCTTGTAGCAGCTGAAGGGCACTACCACAGGTCATGCTATAGACTTTACACCAAAGAAGAGGTTTCCAAAGGAGAGGTTGCCAGCAATGAAGATGATGATGCTGCAGCCCAGTATGAAGCTGCTGTGAATAAGGCATACAATGAGTTGTTCCTCTTCATCAGGATGGAGCTTTTTGGCAATCCTCAAGTGATGACAATGACTGATCTCTCTTCTAGACTGGTAGCTTCAATGAACTCCCAAGGCATTGCCCAAGTCAAGGAATCAACCAAGAAGCACACAAGGCGAAACCTGGAGAGTGAGTTTGCTGGAGCCTTGCAGATATTCCCTGATGAGAAAGGAAAATTCCTCCTCTATCCCGATAACTTGTCCATGAGGGAACTTGCCAAAGAAAATCAGTCTCTCAAAAGGGAGCTGCAGACCCTGAAAAGTGTCAGTGCACAAGATGTTATAGCCAAAGCAGCCATCAAATTGAGAGCAGACATTAAAAGTCAAGATGTTCCTCAAACCTGGCCGCCTGAAGTCAAACCAGAAGCAGAATGTCCTACCATTCCAGAGTCGCTCATTATCTTCCTGTACTCTCTACTCACAGGCTCAAATGATCCTGATCATGCATCCCAGAGAGTGCAGTGCCTTCTGCAGTCATTTGGCCATGACATAGTATATGCAGTGACATGTGGAAATACCAAGCCTTCCAAGCACATTGTTCTGCCATTCAGTGTCAAATCGTTGACAGGAAATGTAGAGTTGATAAACATCCTCAACCGACTTGGTCACAGTGTGTCCTATTCACAGATGGAAGAGATCAACACTGCCCTGTGTCTCCAGAAACTCTCATCATCAGGGAGTGGCATTGCCCTTCCAGCTAACATCCATCCTGGCATATTCACAACTTTAGCCTGGGACAATATTGACCGTCTTGAAGAAACTGTCAGTGGTGAGGGAACATCTCACAGAGTCAATGGGATTGCTGTGCAAGCAAAGCCAGTCAACCCACTTCCTGTCCAACCCATGCCCACTGTTCCCAAAACAAAGAAGAGAAGCATTGATGGACCCCCACCAATGTTACCAACTTACAATGCTGGACAACGGGTAGGGCCACCACAAAGCAAAAAGTCAGATGCCGATACTGCAGCCAATACTAAGCTTGCCAGAGAGAAAAACCTTCTTTGGGTCCTAGCACGCATGTCACAACAAGAAGAACAGTCAGTCAGCAGCTGGACAGGCTTCAACATCCTGACTCGAGGAGAGATGACGGTCATCCCTGACAATATAGGCTATCTGCCTACCATCAATGCTCCAGCGACACAAATGTCTACTGTCAACGAGGTGCTTAACCAGTCACTGAGCATCATGCAGTGCTTAGGCCTGAGGAAGATTGTCTGTGTCTTTGACCAAGCCCTGTATGCGAAGGCTGTCGAGATCACATGGAAACACCATGACAAGTTCCATGATATCATCGTTAGGCTTGGGGTATTCCACACCATCTGCACACTGCTGGCAATAATAGGAAAGCGTTTCCAAGATGCTGGACTCAAAGACCTCTGCATTGAGTCTGGCATGATTGCAGAAGGCTCAATTGCTGGTGTTATGGATGGCCGCAAGTACAACAGGGCAGTGCGACTACACAAGCTCCTGTATGAGGCTCTCATGCAACTGACCTTGAATGGTTTCCTGTCCTGGTTGGAAGAAACTCACAGGAATGACATGGTTCACCTGAATGAGACACTGAAGACCATTGACAGCCTTGGGAAAGAAGTCTCACAACATGCTTTGAAGGAGGTCCTCGAGAACAGCTCTTGTACACGCATCATGGATCTATTTGAAGTCTACCGTGAGTTCCTTAGAGGTGGAAACGGCAGCCTCTCGAACTTCTGGATGTCATTTTTGGACATGGTTGAAATCTTGTTGGGGCTCATCCGAGCATCCAGGGAGGGAGACTGGATGCTACACTTGGCTAGCATTCGAGCAATGATCCCATGGTGCTTTGCTTATGACAGGATGAATTATGCACGCTACCTCCCCTACTACTACACCCAGATGTCTGAGCTGCCCATCACACACCCAGATGTGTACACAGAATTCATGGAAGGAGGCTTCTCAGTCCAACTGGGCTCCACCAATCCCTTTGGCCGAATCCCTGTTGACCAAGCTATAGAAGAAACGGTGAACAAAGACACCCAAACAGCTGGAGGGACAAAGGGATTCAGCTTGAAGCCAGGAGCTGTGACCAAATATTATCTCACAGCTGAGTATAGAAGCATGTACCTCAGACAGCTGAGAGACCTGACAGGTCAAGGCAGGTGCAAATGGTCTCATCCAGATCTACAGAGTCCAAGGATCAAGAGAGATGAAGCAGATGTCCAGTCTCTCATGGACCTTATGGAGAATAACTGGCTCAATCCTATGTCCCCTGATGAGATTGATTTGGTTAGCCTCTCCACTGGCAACATGGCTCCACCTGATGTGACCATAGATCTCTTGAGAGCTCTTGAGAAAGGAGAAGAGGCCTACCAAGCATTCCAGCAAACAAGGTTAGATGCAGACCCACCACCTGTGAAATTCCACGACAAGATGACCAAGCAAAGTCTGAAAACATTCTCCAATGTCAGCACAAAACAAGCTCATGGAAAGAAAGCACAGGATGTGGTTCTGAAGGCAGATAGAAACCTTTTCAGTCACATGATCCTGGTGGCTGAAAGCAGGAAGGTGAATCTGAAAGATGTCCTTGCCTACCCATTGGGCCCACTACCATGGGCACTGGCAAATGCTGATGGGTCCTTACGAAAAACAAACAAGGCTGCACTTGCCAGAGAGCTTGAAAAGAATGTATCTCCTGCAGAAGACATCCCAATCCCATCTACTTCCATCATTGATGGGATGAGCCTGGTCCAAAAAATGAATGGCAACAACAAAACCTTTGCACAGGTGGCAGAGTCAGCCTTGACCCAGGTCCTCCATGAGGGAGCACAGAGTGGGAGGATTGATGTTGTTTTTGATGTCTATCACCAGACTTCGATCAAAGATGCTGAACGACTGAACCGGGATGGAGACATCACTCTCCAGTACAAGAATCTTGCAGGGGGACACCACGTCCAGCAGTGGAGAAAATTTCTGTGCAGTTCCTCCAACAAGACCAGTCTCATCAAGTTTCTGGTGGAAGAGTGGAAACTCCCACGATACAGAGCTATGCTGCATGGCAAGGTGTTGTACATGACCTGTGAGGAAACCTGCTACAAGTTGACAGAAGATGGGTGTGAGGAAGCAGCAGAACTGCACTCCACACATGAAGAAGCTGACACCCGTCTGCTCCTGCATGCATTGCATGCAGCAAATGCGGGCTCAAAGTCAGTTATGATCACAGCTGAGGACACTGATGTCATGGTGCTTTGTCTTGGCTTCCAGAAGGACATCACCTGTCCCATCTACCAGAAGTGTGGGACTCAGAACCGCACACGGTTTGTCGACATCACCAAACTGGCAAGTTCACTTGGAGACAGCATCTGTGACAGCCTAATTGGCTTACATGCCTTCACAGGCTGCGACACTGTCAGTGCATTCGCTGGTCGAGGGAAGCTGAATGTCCTGAAGATAGTGAGAAAGCACACTTCCTGCCAAGAGACTTTTAGTCAACTGGGACAGACATGGAATGTGAGTGATGAGCTGTTCCAGAAAATTGAGCAGTTCACCTGTCGGATGTATGTTGCTAATAGCAGCACTGCTGAGGTGAGCAAACTGCGTTACCAGCTCTTTTGCACCAAAAGGGGAGAGGTTGAGTCCAGCCAGCTGCCGCCATGTAGAGACTGTCTCTTTATGCATGTTCAACGAGCCAACTATCAGGCAGCAATATGGAAGTGCTGTCTGCAGGCTAACCCTGTGGTGCCAAGCCCTACTGAGTATGGATGGACAGACGATGAAGGCAAGCTGGCCATTTACTGGATGCGCTCCCCACCTGCACCAGATGTGGTCTTGGAAATGCTAACATGCAAGTGTGTGCATTCATGCAAAATGCCAAGCTGCATGTGCCTGTCAAATGGACTTCCATGCACAGACATGTGCAGGTTACAGACCTGCAGTAACCAAAAACAGCAGGATGGTCCAGAACTGGACTTTGAACTTGGGGAGTCAGATGATGAGAGAAACGAGCAGTTTGATGAATGACAGTGTGATGATTCCGATGGTATTACTGTCGTAGTAGTCTATTGATGCACAGGATGTTGATTCTGGACTTGGTTACCCAGAGCTTGATAACAATAATGTAACCATATTCACATATACCCATTACCCTACCCATTACCATTACATATACCCACTAATGATATGGGATTACATGTATCATTGACTAAGTATATGTAAATGTCAATGTTGTTTAAAATATTAAAATAGTTCATTACCTCACTATATTGGTATTCCTTTTTATCATGTATTTTGATTGTGTATTTAAACAAATGTATAGAGACCAGTTTGTGACCTAACTGGCTTTGGTCTAGTTCTCATTTAAGGCTCACAATCACCTCACACAATGAAATAGTATGGGTATATTATACATTTCCTGAATCTTTACAGTCCTGTGAGTATTCCAGTTTTTGTGTTTTGTGTTCCTGATATTCCTAGATGCCACAGGGCTAAAAGAAAGTATATAGTTTAGGCGAAAATTGCAGAAAGATGTGTGTTATTGACGGGTTGAAGAGCTCAAGTGACCTCTATATTTGTGAGAAATATCCACAACAGGGCTTGAATGAAAGCTAAGAAGGTCCCCTTTAAAATGATGCCAAAGACAATATTATAGAACATTGAAAAATGTCCTGACCATGAGGCTAAACCAGGATATGCACCAGCGTCTAAAATGCAATTTAGTTTAGCGGGTGGTTAACTTCATGAGCTGATAACTGTGATAGAGCTGCCACTCAGGAATGGTTATCATACCAAAATATCATCTACAGACATGGATCCTTTCAAAAATTATAAGTAAGTTTTGCCACCTTGAGTGTACCGAAATATCGTCTGGCCCATGGACTACAAGGGCTGAGATAAACTCGGAGAGAAATGCACTGGGAGGGGAGAGTAACCACTCCTGCGAGGAGGTTACGGCACGAACTGACAACGGGCGCTGGGAGACCAGCAAACTTAAGCCCAGCCCTGACGACTAAGCCCAGCCCTGACGAGCTGATTGGCTGCCGGCGCGGGGTGGGCGGGCCACGGCGCGGGGTGGGCGAGCCGTAACAGTACTGTACTGTGTGGTAATACACAATTGAGGTAGATTCACCAGGGGCTGCTGCTCCTTTAAGGCGGACATTCAGAGTGCTGACATAGGCACTGCTTAGAGTTTCCGGGGGGGGGGGCATGTTTGCTGCAGCCTAGCGGTTAGCTGGTTGCCAGGAGAGATTGTGTTTTATCGGTGTCGTTTTGTGTGGCGAGTAGACAGGATTGACTCGACTCGATCTCTCCGTCTCCTCATTCCTGCACTCCCACATTGGTGACCCGGCACGTTGACAACGAACATGTCGACCCAAAGCGATGACGACACCGCTCCGGCTCCGAGTGATGCTAACGGTATGGCTCATGATAGCGCTAGCATCTCAGCAGCGACGGTGAAGTTGCCCGACTTTTGGCAGCACAGTCCCCGGCCATGGTTTTAGCACATTGAAGCCCAGTTCGAGCTGGGAGGAATAACGCGGGACGCTACGAGGTATTTCCATGTGGTGGCGGCGTTGGATGCCCAGATGATTGCCCGAGCTATGGGGCTACTGGAAGCCCCCCCGGCTGTGGGAAAATACGGCGCACTCAAGGCCTTCCTTTTGCAGCTCTTCGACCTGTCGGAGATGGAGAAGGCGGATCGCTGTTGTCACTCAACGGACTCGGTGATAGCAAACCTTCTGAGCTGCTGGAGAAGTTGTTGGCGGTTTTGGGCTCGGCGGACCCCTCCTTCATTTTCCCCCATATTTTTCTGCGGCAGCTCCCAGCGCCGGTGCGCACAGCGCTAGCCAGCTTCCCCCTCTCCTCCACCAAAGACTACCGCGCTCTGGGTGCGGCAGCGGACAGGATTTTCCTCGCCAACCGGCAGCAGTTCGTTCACACGATGCTCCCCACCTAGACCTCGCCCCCGCCACTGGAGGACGCAGCGGGCACCGCGGCTGCGGTGGCTTCCCGCCGCCAGCGTGACAGCGGGTTGTGTTATTATCACAACAGGTTTGGTGCCAGGGCCAAGCAGCGTCGCCCGCAATGCAGCTTCAGCGTCAAGGGAAACGCCAGCGCCGGCGCTCAATAGCAGCTATGAGTGCCGGCGAGAACAGCAGGCTGTTGTTTATCAAGGACGCCTTATCTGGCCGGCGGCTGCTGGTCGATTCGGGCGCTCAGCGTAGCATCCTGCCTGCATCGGCCGCGGACACCAAGGCCGGCGGTCAAGGCCCCCCGATGGATGCCGCGAACGGCACACCCATACGTACCTACGGCACCAGGTATGTGGAGGTGTGTTTCGGCGGGCGGCGTTTCGGCTGGGACTTCGTTATGGCCGCGGTGTCGGTTTCCCTCCTGGGCGTGTACTTCCTGTGCGCCTTTAGGCTGCTGGTGGATGTTACAAACTGTCGCTTAATCGATGCCATCTCTTTCGCCATATACCTGTGCACACTGGGAGGTGCAGGGACGCTCGGCCTGTCAAACATGCTCGCCGCCGGAGATACGTATCAACGACTGCTCGCAGAGTTCCCTGACCTCACCACACCTACGTTCTCGTCAGCGGTGGCTAAGCACGGCGTGGAGCACCATATTGCCACCGACGGCCCTATTGTATTTAGAAATCACGTCAGGACACAGCGCTGTCACTCGACACAACCTCTCCGTGGCATTCTTTATTTAGACTGACACAGCATCAAAGGCAGACCCGATCAAACAACCCAGAGCCCGCAGGCATCACCAATCGATCCCAGCACAATAGAACAGCACCAAATCAAATGCAGCACTATCGATGTGTGCAGACATAACATCCCCCCCCCCCGGCAGGATTTCAAACATGAAAGGTTGACACAAAGTCCTCTAGGTGGCCAGGGCGTAAACGTGTGCGAACAGGTCGCGGGGCGGCCTGAGGCTGGGCAGGCCGAAGTGGGGAGGGAGAAGGCAGGGGAAGCTGAGGCTCAGGAATGTCTGGGGCCCGTGTAGGAGCTGCATGAAGCCCCGGGGCGTCTCGCCATGCTGAGGGAATGGCTAAGGTTGTGTCACCAGCTGTGTGTGGCGGAGCTGACACCTTCCATAGACCACTGGAGTGCCACCGAGTGCCATCACTGAGGAGGTAAGTGGCTGGGCCCAGCTGACGGGTGACTTGGAGAGGAGAGGACCAGTATGAAGCCATTTTATTGTCCCTGTGGGGCCTGCGGACCCTGACCCAGTCTGACACATTGATGTTTGGCACCCTGGTTCGTTTTGACTGGTCAAACCGTTGCTTCATCCGCGTCTGCTGATGAGTGACTGAGGCTCTGACCCCAGAGGGAGGTGCCTGAGGTGTGGAGGGGCGGGGCCTGTCAAGGGGGATGCACAGTTCCCGGCCTAGCATGAGAGAGGCTGGGGAGACGCCTGTGGTCGAGTGCTGTGTGGCCCGATAGTGCAGCAGAGTGTGACGGATGGCCTGCGTGAAAGAGCACCCTTGGGCCATGTGTGCTCTGAGGCCGTTCTTCAGTGACTGGTGAAAACGTTCAACGCCGCCATTGGCCTGGGGGTGGTAGTACGCAGTGCGTATATGACGGATGCCCTTGCTTTCGAGATAAGCAGTGAACTCAGCAGAGACCAGCTGAGGGCCGTTGTCAGTGGTGATGGTCTTTGGGAGGCCCCAGCGAGAGAAAAGAGAGTCCAGGAAGTCGATGATGATCTGTGAGGTCACAGTGCCGGAAGTGGTGAGTTCAGGCCATTTTGAGTGTAGATCGTAGGCGACAACCATGAAGCGTTGGTGGTGGGGAACTCCATGGATCTCACCACAAATGTCCAACTATAGGTGTTCCCAGGGCTGAGAGGGCCAGGCGAGAGGTTGCAGGGGTGGGGGAGCCTTGTGGCCAGTCTTGCCACTCACAAGGCAGGCAGAACAGTCCTTCACCAGAGCCTCAATATGTCTGTCTATCCCCGGCCACCACACCAGGTCTCGGCAGCGCTGTTTCAGTTTCACAATGCCCAGGTGGCCTTCATGCGCCGTATTCAAAACACGTGCACGGAGAGCAGCTGGGACCACTGTGCAAAACCCACGTGCCACGCAGGTGTCGTTCCAGCAGGAGAGCTCCTGTCTGACTCGGGCGAACGCAGCCAGCTCCTCTGGGACCTTGTGAGGCCAGCCGTTCTGGATGTAGGTGCGGAGCTGGGAGAGGACAGGGTCCTGTTCGGAGGCTGCCCTCAGCTCCTGCAGAGAGACAGTGGCCTGGAGGGGTGTGTGTAGCATTTGGACAATGTCCTTTTCCACACAGTCAGTGTCCGTCTGTGGAGCTGGGGTGGAGACAGAGCGAGAGAGCAGGTCGCCGACAACATTGTCTCTGCCTGGGGTGAACTGCAGGCTGAAGTTGTACTGGCGGAGGCAGTCAGACCAGCGGTGCAGCCTCAGGGGTTTGTGGCCTGTCCCAGATGTGGACAGCAGCGCTGTCAGGGCCTGGTGATCTGTCCTGAGGGTGAAGGAGCGGCCATAGAGGTAGAGGTGCCACCTTTCACAAGCCCAGATACAGGCTAACGCCTCATGCTCACCCATGGAGTACCGCTGCTCAGTCAGGTTGAGGGCACGGGAGGCGAAGGCGATGGGCTTCTCCACACCGTTCTGGGTTTGAGACAGCACAGCCCCTATCGCTGTGGCTGATGCGTCACAGGTCACAAAGGTGGAGCTGGAGATGTCGAAGTGAGCCAACACTGGTGGTGAAGTCAGTTGAGTCTTGAGATCACGCACAGCGTCACTGCATGCCTTTGACCACACCCATGGCTCGTCCTTACGCAGCAGCTGGCGCAGGAGGGCTGTGGTCGCAGAGTACTGGGGAAGAAACCTCAGGTAGTAACTTGTCATACCCAGGAAGGAGGCGACCTGGGCGGCCGAGCTGGGCTCAGGGATGGCCTGAATGGCATCCACGTTGGATTGTAGTGGAGTTACACCGCTCGCTGACAGCCGGAACCCCATGAACTTGATGGCTGGCACAGAGAGGACACATTTCTCAGCATTGAGAGTTAGCTTGTGCTTGGACAGGGCTGCGAAGACCATGTTGAGGCGCTTGTCGTGGATTTCACTGGTGGGCCCGTGTACCACTATATCGTCCAGATAAATGGCCACGCCCAGTATGCCAGCCAGCACAGAGACCATGATTTTCTGGAAGCAGCTAGGGGCGGAGCTGAGACCGAAAGGCATCCTGGTGTAGCGAAACACTCCTGCATGTGTCACAAAGGCTGTGAGGTTTCGGCTGCTGGGGTGGAGGGGCACCTGTAAGTACCCCTGTCTGAGGTCGAGCTTGGAGAACACCTCAGAGCCATAGAACTGAGCAGTGAGTTCTTCTGAGGTGGGCAGTGGATACTTATCAGGGACCACTGCCTTATTTACTGCACGTAGATCGACGCAGACACGCAGGCCCCCCGACTTCTTCTTAGCCACCACGAGGTTTGAGACCCAAGGTGACGTGTCCACCGGTTCAATGATGCCAGCTTCCAGCAGTTGTTGCAGCTCGGCGGAGACCCCATCACGGAGAGCCAACGGGATGCGGCGCAGTGGTTGGATGACAGATTTCACAGCAGGGTCGAGGAGAGGTTGATGGGCGAAGGCGGAGAGGCAGCCCAGCCCCATAAACAGCGATGGCCACTTCTGCTGCCAAGGTGTGGCAACAGTCAGGATTGCTGCCCCCCTTGTGTCTAAGAGGGAGAACCCCAGAGTGGAGAACAGGTCCAGGCCCATCAGGTTGGCCCCACGGCGTGCCACATGAAAAACTGCATTGGGCACCAGCTTGGTTCCATAGCGGACAGTCACTTGGAGAGAGCCAACCAGATTGATTTTGGAGTCACCATACCCACAGAGGACAGCTGAGGGTGCGGACAGTGGCAGTGAACCGAAAAATTGACGGTAGGTATCAACATTCAGGAGAGACACACCTGCACCGGTGTCCAACAGCAGGGGGATGCACACATCATTAATGTTGACTGTGCATGATTTGAATGACACTGGCCCAGAGCTCACCTTGTGAATGACGGCGGTCGAAGACTGGGGGGCGTGGCCATCTGACCCAGCCGGGGAAGATCGACAGACGTTGGCAAAGTGATTTTGCTTACCGCAGCTACGGCATGTCTCGCCACGGGCAGGGCAGTTCTGAGCCCTTGAAACATGAGACCGAGACCCACAGTTACCACAGGACTGTTGAGGGCGGGGCCGACAACGCCGTCGTTGCAGTTGCAAGACGTCCCCAGTGGAGTCGGCGCCCGCCTCGCTCTGGCCGGGTTGCGTCCCGAGGGGCAGCCGTGAGTAGAGGGAGGAGTCGTTGGCAGCTTGACTGGAGGTGGCCACTTGCTGTGTATTTAGCACAGCAGCACACTCAGCTGCTCCCTCAACCTGTAGTGCGATGGTAATTGCTCTGGACAGCAGCAGATCGTCATTTTCCAGCAGGAGAGTCTCACTCACCTTTGCGTTGTTGGTGTGTTCGATTAGCTGGTCGCGAACCATCTCGTCCTGAAGCGCGCCAAACTTGCATGAGCTAGCTAGCCCTCGCAAATTAGCTACATACTGCCGCACAGACTCACCAGGCAGTTGGTGTCGCTGACGGAATATAAATCGCCGAAGGAGGGCACTCTGTGGAGCAGCGAAATGGGTGCTCATAAGTCCCACAGCTTCGTCAAAGTCTGTGACGTTCCCCAGAGTCCCGAGCACACGATGACCCTCTGCTCCCAAGCAGTGTAGCAACAGAGCCGTCTTCCTAGACTGGCTCACGTCGTCGAGCCCTGAGGCGATGATGTAATTTTCAAAACTATGTAGCCAGCGAGTCCATAGTACCGGAGGCTCGCCAGGTAATGCCAGGAAGGGGGCAGGTGGTGGGAGAGAGATATCAGCCATCCTCGTCGCCAATATTTTATTTAGAAATCACGTCAGGACACAGCGCTGTCGCTCGACACAACCTCTCCATGGCATTCTTTATTTAGACTGACACAGCATCAAAGGCATACCCGATCAAACAACCCAGAGCCCGCAGGCATCACCAATCGATCCCAGCACAATAGAACAGCACCAAATCAAATGCAGCACTGTCGATGTGTGCAGACATAACAGCCCCCCCGGTGTACGCACGTGCTCGGCGCCTCGACTCTGCTAAGCTCGCAATCGCCAAGGAAGATTTTGCCACCATGGAACGCCTCGGCAT
Source organism: Lampris megalopsis (assembly GCA_022114975.2). Taxonomy (NCBI): domain Eukaryota; kingdom Metazoa; phylum Chordata; class Actinopteri; order Lampriformes; family Lampridae; genus Lampris; species Lampris megalopsis. The sequence continues at coordinate 6,924,079 of JAJHIY020000431.1, forward strand.
TGTGCGCCGCTCGGACAGCCCGTGGGCCTCCCCCCTGCACATGGTTTCTAAGGCTGACGGCGGTTGATGACCCTGTGGCGATTTTCGTCGCCTGAACAACGCCACAACCCCTGACCGGTACCCCGTCTCGCACATACAGGATTTCTCAGCCCACCTGGCGGGGGCCACCATCTTTTTCAAAGTAGATTTGGTGCGGGGCTACCACCAGGTACGTGCCCGGGACGTGCCCAAGACAGCGGTCGTCACGCCATTTGGACTCTTAGAGTTCCTGCGGATGCCCTTCGGTCTCAAGGGGGCAGCGCAGACGTTTCAGCGGCTGATGGACTCTGTGCTACGGGATATGCCGTTCTTGTTTGTTTACTTGGATGACATTCTCGTGGCCAGCGCATCCGCGGAGGAGCACCTGACGCAGCTCCGGCAGTTATTCGAGCGGCTCAGTGCACATGGACTCATAGTCAACCCAGCCAAGTGCCAGTTTGGCCTGTCGTCCATCGACTTCCTCGGCCACCGCATCTCCCCACAAGGAGCCATTCCGCTTCCTGCCAGAGTGGACGCCGTCAACAGTTTTCCAAGCACCCGCACTGTGAAGTCCCTGCAGGAGTTCTTGGGCATGGTGAACTTTTATAATAGGTTTATTCCCCACGCAGCTCACCGCATGCAGTCCTTGTACGAGGCCCTGCGGGGCAAGGAAGCCAAGGGCAAGGTAGACTGGTCCCCGGGGATGGACGAAGCTTTCGACGACGCCAAGGCTGCGCTGGCCAATGCCGCTTTGCTGACGCACCCGTCCCCCACTGCCCCGATTGCCCTCACGACCGACGCCTCTGACTATGCGGTCGGGGCGGTGTGCGAACAGCGGGTGGGCGGCGCCTGGCAGCCCCTTGCCTTCTTTAGCAAACAGCTTAAGGACAACGAGCGGAAGTACAGCACCTTCGACCGGGAGCTCCTGGGTCTCTTCCTCGCCTCCCGACAATTCAGGTTCCTGTTGGAAGGCCGCCGTTTCACTGCCTTCGTCGACCACAAGCCGCTGACATTTGCCATTGCCAAGACCTCCGAGCCGTGGTCCGGGCGCCAACAGCGTCAACTGTCTGCCAGCTCGGAGTTTACGACAGACATCCGGCACGTGGCTGGCAAGGACAACTTGGTCGCTGACTGCCTCTCCGGGCGGTGGCAGGGTCCGTTCACTTGGGACTGGATTACGCTGCCATGGCTCCAGACGCGGACATCCAGTCCTATCGGACGGCTGCTACGGGGCTGCGGTTGGAGGATGTGGTGTTTGACAGCGCCAACGCCACGCTCCTTTGCGACGTTTCCACGGGCCAGCCCCGCCCCATGGTGCCCACCGGCTGGCGGCGCCGTGTTTTTGACGATATCCATGGCCTTTCCCACCCGGATGTGAAGGCGTCCACTAAGCTGGTGGGGGCCAAGTTCGTCTGGCCCGGCCTCAGGAAGGACGTCAAGGCCTGGGCTAACTCCTGCGTGGTGTGCCAGCATTCAAAAGTACACCGTCATACCAAAGCCCCCTTGGCGTCATTCCTGGTGCCCGAGAGGCGTTTTGACCATGTGAATGTGGACCCGGTGGGCCCCCTGCCCCCCTCCCACGGGTTCACTCACCTTCTCACCATGGTGGACAGGACCACCAGGTGGCCGGAAGCTGTTCCCCTGTCATCCACGTCAGAGCTCTGGACTGCAGTCGCGGGGGGGGGGCTGGGGGTGAAGCTCCACCGCACCACAGCATACAACCCGCAGGGCAACGGACTTTGTGAGCGGTTTCATCGGTCTATGAAGGCTGCTCTTCGTGCCAACCTCACGGACAGCAACTGGGTTGATCGCCTCCCGTGGGTCATGCTCGGCCTTCGCTCTGCCCCCAAGGAAGACCTCCAGCCCTCGTCTGCCGAGCTGGTTTACGGCCAGCCGCTGCGTATCCCGGGTGAGTTTCTCCCGGACGCTGTGGCCCCCTGGTCAGCAGCTTCTCATCGGGCTGTGGCCCGGGACAGTGCCAACGCTTTTGCTCCGATCCCTACATCTCACCACTGCCTCCCTCAGTCCTACGTCCTCCAAGGATCTGCTGTCGGCCAGGTACATCTTCATCCGCCACGACAGCCACCGTACCCCCCTGCAGTCCCCCTACGACGGGCCCTTCCAAGTCCTGGAAGCGAGGCCTAAGAACTTTGTGGTGGACATGGGAGGCAAGCCGGAGCGGGTCTCAGTGGACCGTCTCAAGCCTGCCCATTTGGACCTGGGTGGATCGGTCGAACTGGCCCTGCCCTCACGGCGTGGACGCCCCCCTTCTCAGGCCCCTGGCACTGCCTCGGCCCCTGCCAGGGCTCCGGCTCTGTCCCCTGCCTCTGCCCCTGCCCCCGCCCCCGCCCCCATACCCATTCAGCGCAGCCATTTTGGCCGCTTGGTCCGCCCCCCGAGACGTTGACTGTTTCACTGAGGACTGTTCGCTTGTTGGCTGTGTGTGTTTCGCTGAGTACTGTTGTGTTGCATTTTTTCATGATGGTGAATTCTGGGGGGGGGGCTGTGTGATGATACACAAGTGAGGGTAGATTAACCAGGGGCTGCTGCTCCTTTAAGGCGGACATTCAGAGTGCCGACATAGGCACTGCTTAGAGTTTCCGGGGTGGAGCCATGTTTGCAGCAGCCTAGCGGTTAGCAGCTGGTTGCCACGAGTGATTGTGCTGTATCGGTGTCGTTTTGTGTGGCGAGTAAACAGAACTGACTCGACTCGATCTCTCCGTCTCCTCATTCCTGCACTCCCACAACTGTATATTAACTTATACTATTAAAATTCTGTGATGGCCTGGCGACCTGTCCAAGTGTCTCCCCGCCTGCCGCCCAATGACTGCTGGGATAGCATCCCCACGACCCTGAGAGCAGGATAAACTGTTCAGATAATGGATGGATGGATGTATTATTAGCGTTATACTGTCAGAGTTATTTGTGGCCATTAATTGAGTGTTCTGTGTGGCCCACGGACCTCCGGTGATTTTCCCGTTTGGCCCACGTGCTATTGAAGTTGAACAGCCCTGTCCTGCAGTGTCTCAGTGCTAGGGTTGCCAACCGTCCCATAAAATACAGAATTATCCCGTGATTGCAAACTAAAAGACGTGTTCCGTACTGAACTGCTATGGGACATGCTTTGTTCCGTATTTTTAAGAATCAATTCAGTGCAAATCTATCGGAGAGGAATAGACCAGGTCAGACTATTAAGACAGGGTGATTTGTATGATAGAAGGAAACACTCCAGAGAGTTCGAGATACTAAGATTTTCATTGGGAGTGATGAAGAAGGACAGGATTAGGAACGAGTATATTAGAGGGACAGCTCACGTTGCGGTTTGGAGACAAAGCAAGAGACAGGATTGAGATGGTTTGGACATGTGTGGAGGAGAGATGCTGGGTATTCACCCTTTGCAGACGCGTCACAATTATCACGTGACGAGGGAGACTGCGCCATGACGGACGGCAGGAAGTGATAGACCGGGAAATTCAAAAGCGAACAACAAAAACAAACAAAATATTGCGACGGATGAGTAGCTATTATAGTTTAAATTTAAGTGATGGCTACCAATAGTCAGAGTAATGTTGTGGAGTTGTCCTGTGAAGTGAAGTGAGTCACCTTGTAGGACGGCACAAAGAGCGATATGTGGAGAAACTAGTGATAGCAGGGTTAGCTAGCGATAGCAGGGTTAGCTACCGACCCGTACCTTCTTCCTACCGATGTGTTCACGGATCTAGCAAAATCGTCCAGTCTGCCCGAGTTCAAGCCACACGATCTGTACCACTATGTTACCAACGGAGTGTCCCCACACACAGGCGCTGACCTAAAAGCATACAAAAGTCTGGATGTGTCCTATACTAGACTTTATCACATTAGTATAGCTGTAAAATAATAACGAGGCAAGAGACGAGCACCATACGTTTTCAACTCCTTTCTTTTTATCTCACTTCTTCATCACCCTCAGCACCGTACTACACTCAGCAACAATCATTAGGCTACTGCGCCCTCTGGTGGCGTGGTGGTATTGCAATGCATGGACTTGCTTGCTTGCTGGTTGTCCATCGTGCCCGATGATGACCATCTTCTTCTATTTGTGGGTCCTTTGAGGACTCAGATAGCAGAAGATACCTGCGCAGAGATGGTTTTTAAAGTGGCATGGGGGGTGCGCTTCTCCCAACGCCACATGACTTGATTGTAGAGGAGATGGTTCCGATGGCAAGGGGGATCCCTAGACGACCGGCACCTCCACACAACTGCAGGGGGCTGCCGGAAATCCAGTTTTTCGGAAACCGCCTCGAAGCGTGCCGCCACAGCTTGCTTTTCTGTTGGGGTAAGCTCCCTTAGCCTTATGTCTTCCAGACTCACCCACAAGGCAGCGGGGCAGTGGTTGATAGGTGCCAGGGCCTGCACACCATATCTCTGGGGCCCACTGCTGCTCCGAGATCCCCTGCCAAGTTAGCCTGGGGCCGCAAGACCCCAGTTACCATGTGTGGCCACGGGGAGGCCTGGCAGGAGTCTTGGTGAAGGAGAGGCTATGTACTGGCAAGGGAAGGCTTACACGCTAGGATGCTTCCCTATTCGCCACAAAGGCTAGCCAGCGGCAGCAAGCTAAGGGCAGGAAGGACACAAGCGGGTTGGAAGAACACATGCACCTTCCCTCCAACTACACACTGCTGCACTAGACGCATCACAACACCCTGTGTGTATGTACACACACACACAATGCATGAACAATGAGTGAACCGACTACACAACATATTCCCCCTCTCTTAAGAAGCTTACCCGTACATGAAAATACTATGTCCCATGTCACAGACATCAGTAGTACAATAACTCAAGTGCTATCAGCATCAACACAACTTCCCACAATAGAAATGTTATAATAACCATCAACCACAATAACCATGAACCACAGTTCCACTGTAATATTACTGTAAATAAAATATAGCAGGAAATCTTGAACCTGTAACCCCAAAAATGTTAATCAGTGTAACATAGGCACTTTCAATCACAAGGCACTAAAATCACAGTAACCTGGTATCAATCAAAATCAGTGCAAAACAAACATTTCTTTTTTTTCTTAGTCAGCATTGTTTTTTCACATTTTAGTATCAACAGTATTTTTTTTTTCACATTTTCACATCCACTTATTCTCTCCTCATTTCTCACCGTCCATTGGACTAACTAGTGTTCATAGTCCTTCAGCCAAGCAGGCTCCTTTCTTACTCTCACAGGTCTGTCCATGACCCCAGTGCCAACTGGTTGTTGGGGTGGCTCAGGTTGTCGGGCCGACTCCGGCACTGGAGCAGGGTTGGCAACTGGCTTTGGATCGGATTCCCTGTTTGTTCCGCTTTCAGGGACCAGAGAGAGGTGGGCAGCGTTCCATGTACGCCCATCCTCTAGCACATAAGCACTCGAACCAGCTTTGCGTATCACTCGGGTAGGTCTCTGAAACTTAGACAGTCCCTTTTTCACATGGAAAGGTTTCCTCACTCTGACTAAGCTTCCCTCTTTGATCTTAGGCACGCGTGCTCCCCTTTTCTTGTCAGTGTAGGTTTTCGATGCCTCCTGTTTGGCAGCAACCCGACTGCGTAGTTGTTCCTCCGACAGTGGGTCAGGTTTTCATGCAGGGCCAATGTTCACTTTGGTGCGCATCAGTCGGTTGTACATGAGTTCATACGGTGACACCCCGGTGGTGCCATGTGGGGTAGCACGGTAGGTGGACAAGAAATCCTGTACGTATGGCTTCCATGGCCTTCTCTCCTGCTCGGCAGAGAGTAGTGTTTCTTTGAGAACGCGGTTCCAGCACTCCACAGCTCCATTCGCTTGTGGATAGTAAAGAGACACTCTACTGTGTTTAATGTCTCTCGCTGCAAGGTAGTCTGCAAACTCGGTAGAGGTGAATTGTGTTCCATTGTCACTCACCAGTTCGATAGGATTTCCCAACCGGGAGAACACAGCAGACAGGAAGGTAGTGATTGCAGCGGTAGTGATAGTTGAAGTGAAAGCGACCTCTGGCCACTTTGTGTAGTAGTCAGTCAGCGTCACAGCAAAGCGACAGTCCCAAGTAGCTGACTCGAACAGTCCCACTATGTCTATCCCCACTTTCTGCCATGGGGCATCCGGAAGTGGGACGGGCTGGAGAGGAGCAGAATGCGTCTTGGCACTTTTATCATTCATCTGGCACGATCCACATGAGCGGATAGTCTCCTGCACACGCGTGTCCATACCGGGCCACCAGTATAAGTCCCGCAGCCTGTTTGGTGCGGACCACCCCTTGGTGTGTCTCGTGTGCCAAGTCCACCAGCTGCTTCAGTAGGGCAACTGGCACAAGTCGTCGGTGAGGCCCCCTGTAAATAATCACATCCTGTATCGACAGTTCATTTCTCGTGGTGAAGTATGGTTTGAGCTCGTCTGGTAGGGACTTAGCTGTCTTAGGCCAGCCCCTGTTTATCTGTGCTCTAAGAGCTGTGAGCTCAGGGCACGCCTCACATGCCTCCGTAAAGTCTTTTACTGAAAGAGCTTTCAGTTCTGTGTCCAACAGAGCAACAAGCTCCGGCTCGGTCACTGGCTCTGTATCCTCGTCTGCAGGGAGGGGCAACCGGGAAAAGCAGTCGGCCACCTGGTTTTGTGAGCCAGGACGGTACTCCACGTCATATGTAAAGCACAGTAGTCTCGCAGAACAACGCGCAATACGCATCCCTGCGCGGCCCAGGCCTTTTGTTGCAAGTAGTGTGGTCAAAGCCTGGTGGTCCGTGCGTAGTGTAAACCTAGTACCCCATAAGAAGGTCCTCCATTTTTCAGCGGCCCACACGCAGGCCAACGCCTCCTTTTCAACAATGGAGTACTTGCGTTCAGCGGGGTTAAGTGTGCGTGAGGCACATGCAACTGTACGTTCTGTCCCATCCGGGAGTAGTTGTGTCAGTACGGCCCCCAAGCCGTAATCGGATGCGTCCGTAAACACGTAGGTGGGGAGGCTGGGGTCGAAGACGGACAGCGCTGGGCTGTTTACAATACGGTCCTTCACCGCCTCGAAGCTCCCCTGAGCTGCTGAAGTCCACTGAAATGTGTCCTCATGCAGACATGCTCGCATAGGCTCCACGAGCGACGCGTAGTTGTTTACGAACTTCTGGTACCACGCCGTGAGCCCTAGAAATGAGCGAAGTGTTGTAGCATCACTTGGCACTGGAGCCTCTGTAATGGCTCTGACGTGCTCGGTGAGCGGCTGCAGGCCCGGGGCAGAGATCATGTGCCCAAGGAACCGCAGGCTGGACCGGTTAAACTGGCATTTTTCCTCGTTTAGTTGGAGGCCGGCGCCCCTGATAGCGGCGAGCACCTCCTGCAGGTTGCAGTCGTGGTCCTCCTTGACCTTGCCATACATTATGACATCGTCCAAGTAGTACTGGACCCCCTTGAGGCCTTTAAGTACGAGCGACATCATCTTAGAGAACGCACTTGGGGCGGAGCACAGCCCTTATGGGACCCGTTTGAACCTGAAAAGTCCGTCGTGCGTTATGAATGTGGTTAAGTCCCGGCTTTCCGGCGCTAAAAGGACTTGATGATATGCGTTTGCGAGATCTATGGAAGAATATACAGTAGCACCGCTAATCTCGGAGAACAAGTCATCCATGTGTGGAAGTGGGTAACTGTCCATCACTATAGCCTTGTTAGGCTCACGTAAGTCCACGCACAGTCTCACCGCACCGTTCTTCCGTTGCGTGACCACGATGGGTGAAACCCATGGAGATGCATCAATCCTCTCTATCACGTCCATTTCTAACAGCCTCTCAAGTTCTGTGGAGACAGCTTGTCTCACGGAGAGGGGAAGTCTCCTCAGCTTCTGTTGGACGGGCTGTACTGCTTCATTGCCCTCCTTCACTTTAACATGGTGGACAAAACCCTTGGCTAAGCCCAGTTTCACTGGTCCAGTTTTAACCTCTGTCACTGGAGCCGCAGTTGAGAGCACAGTATTATTTACTATAGAAAGTCTCAGTGCCCTGAATAAGTCCATCCCCAAGACAGCGGTACCTGTCTTTTTGACAATGTATAGTGTAGCCGGAACTGTAGTATCTTCGTGCTGCACTGTAGCTGATAGACAGCCTATTACTGGGATGTCTGACTTTGTATATGACACTAACTTAACCTCTGGTTCTGTCAGGGGCACATCGCTGAAATGCTCTCTGTAGACGGGTTCAGGAATGATGGACACAGCGGCGCCCGTATCCACCACTAGCTCTACTGGGCAAGAAGTTGACTTGGCATTAATAGTCACTTCACATGATATTTTCTGAGCTGGTTGGGTTGCATTAATTCCCAGCACTTGCACAACAACTTCACCTACTTTTTTGGTAGACTTTTCACCTGACCTTTCAGAAGATTTACAAACTTTGGCAAAATGACCTACTTTATTGCATTTCCGACAAGTCCTTTTCAGGGCAGGGCAGTCTGGAGCATTTGCAAGATGAGTAGACGACCCACACCTAAAACAGCATCTGTCCTGTCTTGGAGTGGCGTTTGCAGGCTCTGCAGAGCGGTTGTATTTCCCTTTATTTTTGAATGGACGGTTTAGGCTTCGCCGTTACAGCTTGCACGGGAACCTGGGACTCTGAACCTAGCGTGCGCGCATACCCGATGGAAGCTTCCGCCTGGCATGCAATCTGGAGTGTTTTTTCAAGTGTCAAATTTGCATCTGCTTGTCCTAGCAGTCTCTCGCGTATCTTTGCACAATGGATATGCTCGATGATCTGGTCACGTATCATTTCGTCTCTACTGTTGTCAAACCGACATGTTGTGGCAAGCTCGCGCAGCGCGGCAACGTACTCTGTAATGGACTCCTGCGGTCTCTGTATTCTCTGTCTGAACTTATGACGTTCCACCACAACATTTATGGCTGGGTTGAAGTGTGCACGCAGTGCCATCATTGCTTCTTTGTAAGTCCTACCTGCATTTGCAAGCGTATAAAACACACGCTGGCCCTCTGTACCCAGACAATGTAAAAGAAGTGCACGTAACCTCGTGTCTGGCCAGTCATCACCATCCGCATCAATGGCTAGCAGATAGTTCTCGAACATCCTAGCCCACATGTCGAACGGAATTGTAGGTGGTCCGGCACACGACAGAAATAAAGCAGGTAAGGGCACAGCTGCAGTCGCAATTTCTCGTCGCCAATTTGTCCTATACTAGACTTTATCACATTAGCATAGCTGTAAAATAATAACGAGGCAAGAGACGAGCACCGCACGTTTTCAACTCCTTTCTTTTTATCTCACTTCTTCATCACCCTCAGCACCGTACTACAATCAGCAACAATCATTAGGCAACTGCGCCCTCTGGTGGCGTGGTTGTATTGCAATGCATGAACAATGAATGAACCGACTACACAACATATTCCCCCTCTCTTAAGAAGCTTACCCGTACATGAAAATACTGTGTCCTATGTCACAGACATCAGTAGTACAATAACTCAAGTGCTATCAGCATCAACACAACTTCCCACAATAGAAATGTTATAATAACCATCAACCACAATAACCATGAACCACAGTTCCACTGTAATATTACTGTAAATAAAATATAGCAGGAATTTTTGGTTAAAATATATATTAATATAATATGTTAATACATAGTATATTATATATTTTAACCAAAAATTATGCACTTTTAATTTAATTAACACATTTCATATGAAGAGGGGTGTATTTTTGCTCATAAGAACAATAAAAGTTAAAATTAAAAATGCATAATTTTTGGTTAAAATATAATATATATATATAATTATATTTTTTTATTTGCTCATAAGAACAATTAAAGTCTGAGATTTATGTGATATTTTTTAAGTGTTACCTTACATGAATGTGAGAAATGGTCAGAGTGGACATGAGAAAATGATTGTAATCTAACAAAAACAGCTAAAAATATACAAATTGTGTATTTATTATGTAATTGTATTTTGCTTCATGCTAACCAGTACACTTGAATCAGTGGCTTCAGACACTGAAAACATTACTGACCGTTTTATTATGCCTCCTTGTCCCCTTTGAATGTTGTGGACTCAAACTTAACACTTTCTATGGAATTACCCAAATGCTAGCTAGATGGCAAGACTGTGTAACCTACTATGAAAGGGCGTGTGAGCTGCTTTTGGTTACAGTTGATTTGAGTTTTGATGGCATCCTAGGGGAAACAGGTTAAAAACATACACAGCTGGCTAGCTAGCTATGTCTTACCTTTGCCATTATGAGATACATCCCCCTGCTGTCAGCGTAGCGCCGCGATTTTGTAACCCAACCAGCTACAAAGAACTGGTAAGCATCCAGACTTTTGTATGCTTTTAGGTCAGCACCTGTGTGTGGGGACACTCCGTTGGTAGCATAGTGGTACAGATCGTGTGGATTGAACTCGGGCAGACTGGACGGTTTTGCTAGATCAGTGAACACATCGGTAGGAAGAAGGTACGGGTCAGTAGCTAACCCTGCTATCGCTAGCTTCTCCACATGTCGCTCTTTGTGCCGTCCTACAAGGTGACTCACTTCACAGGACAACTCCACAACATTACCCTGACTATTGGTAGCCATCACTTAAATTTAAACTATAATAGCTACTCATCCGTCGCAATATTTTGTTTATTTGTGTTCGCTTTTGAATTTCCCGGTGTATCACTTCCTGCCGTCCGTCATGGCGTTCATATTCCCCGCGAGTGGGACGTGACGTCACGTGCAAAGGGTCAATATTGGGAGAAGGATGTTGCATATGGAGCTGCCAGGGAAGAGGACCAAAGAGGAGGTTTATGGATGTGGTGAGGGAGGACATGCAGGTGGCTGGTGGAGAAGAAGAAGATGCAAAGGACAGCAAGAGATGGAAACGGATGATCCGCTGTGGCGACCCCTGACGGGAGCAGCCGAAAATACTAGAAGTAGAAGGAAACCCTCCTGCTCTGTCACGTTATGTTCCACTATCCACGTCCACTACCAAAAAAGAGAATACGCTTCTCATTAGTTCTGACGCTCGACCAATGAGAAGTACTGTTAATATGATACGCGTGACAGCGGGGTATCGTAGTAACAGCGCTTCTCATTGTTCGAGAGTCACGACAAGCGAAGCGCCCATTGGTCTAGAGTCACGACAAATGAGACGCGCTGTTGCTACGATACGCATAACGGAGGTATCGTAGCAACATGCGAGCGTAGTCCGCAGCCCCCCCCCCCCAAAAAAAGATTACAAAAATACAGAAGGGAATGGGAAAATGAATACCAATTTCTGGAATGCGTGAGAAGATCTACAAGGTCAACTGCTCTTTCTGCCACCGGGTTTTGTCCATTAGTCATAGAGAATTTTTTTTATATATATATATAACTTTTTTCAGCAAGACAATGTACATAATACGTCAGGTACAAACAAAAAAACACAATACAGGAGAGCTGATAACAACACCCAAAAAAAACCCCCAAAAAACAAATATATATGAGATGAATGACATTCTAAATAGATGAAAAATAAATAATTATAGTAACAGTACAAAAATAAATAAAAATCTTAAACTAACTAAAATTAAAAAAAATCATTTGACGTCAGGGGTTTCATCAAATATGTTTCTGTAATATTCTAAGAACCTGCTACTTCTGTTGTGTGAGAGCAAGAGAGTTAAGCATCGACTTAAATTCGATCAAAAAAGAGGGAAGGATGGTCGTGAATCTAAAAACCTCTGTTTATGAATAAAGAATTTTTCCAATAAAAAAATGAACAACATATTTCAGAGATTTGTTACTCATATTGTCATAGTAACAGATCACGTATTCTCATGAAACGGTTCGTGTGATATTGTACGAAAAGTTATGCACAATTTTTTCGTGGATAGTCCTACGAATGTCCCACTACACGAGCGATTCGGGGCGCCTGCGCAATCCCCTGCAATTTGTCCACATGGCCAAAAATGGTCGAATATGGCATCCGGGTAGCGTGGTGGTCTATTCCGTTGCCTACCAACACGGAGATCGCGGTACGAAACCCCGTGTAACCTCCGGCTTGGTTAGTGATGTTTTATTTTAGAAGATGAATGGTGTACTTACCGTCGCTAGAAATGTTATCAAACTGCATTTTAATGGCCAAACTATCTTAAAATGTTGCATTTTCCACTGAGAATAAAAGAAACGTCCGCCATTTTTTTCACGACAGCCAGCGCCTAGGTCACGTGATCGCAGCCTGGCCCACGATTACGTGGGTTACATACGAATTTTAGTCCATTACTTTCGTACAATATCACACGAACCGTTTCATGAGAATACGTTGAACAGATTAAATCTTTAAGAGTAAAACAATGAGTAACACTAGTGATATTGAAAACATGAGAATTTAAATCAGACCAAACTTTCATTGTTATTTTACACTGAAAGAATAAATGGATCGACGTTTCATCAGCATGTCCACAAAAAGAACAAGAATGATCAACATCCACATATCTGGAGTTTATAGGTTTTACTTATAGATTACTTTATAGATTCAGTGTAAGATTTTAAAATGAACTTCTTTGACTTTGTTAGGAATACAAAACTTATAAGGTAAAAGCCATGTTTTTTGCCAGTTGGTTTCTTCCAAATGTGAGATCCAGTAAAATTTTCCTCTTGGAGTGATTTTGTTTTTACTTTTAAAAATGTTGACGAGCATGTCTATTATTACATTTCTTGTCATTTATGTTGATACCATTCAAAAGTCAACTGATCACCACCTGGTGGTGAGTTGGATCAGATGGTGGAGAATGCTGCCGGACAGACCTGGCAAAACCAAACGTGTAGTGAGGGTGAACTGGGAACGTCTGGCAGAGGCCCCTGTCCGTGAGGTCTTCAACTCCCACCTCTGGAAGAAGTTATCGTGTATCCCGAGGGAGGCTGAGGACATGGAGTCTGAGTGGGCCATGTTCAAAGCCTCTATTGTAGATGCGGCAGGCAGGAGCTGTGGTCAAAAGGTCATTGGTGCCTGTCAAGGCGGCAACCCAAGAACCCACTGGTGGACACAGGTGGTGAAGGAAGCCGTCAGGATGAAGAAGGAGGCCTTTTGGACTTGGTTGGCCCAGGGGTCTCCTGAAGCAGCAGACAGGTACCGGGAGACCAGAAGGGCTGCTGCTTTGGCGGTCGCGAAAGCAAAAACTCGGGGAGGAGGAGTTCGGCGAGGCTATGGAGGAGGACTTTCAGTTGGCCTCAAGGAAGTTCTGGCAAAACCATCTGGCGACTCAGGAAGGGGAAGCAGGGCTTGACTCTGGCTGTGTTCAGCTGGGGAGGGCAACTGTTGACCCGGACTGGGGGTGTTGTCCAGCAGTGGAAAGAACACTTTGAGGAGTTCCTGAACCCGACTAACAGGTCCTCAGTGGAGGAGGTAGAGTCTGGAGACTCAGGGGAAGCCCCACCTATATCCCTGGCAGAGGTCTCTGAAGTGGTTAAAAAGCTCATCAGTGGCAAGGCGTGGGTGTGGATGAGATTCGCCCTGAGATGCTGAAGGCTCAGGGCATTGTTGGGCTGTCTTAATTGACACGCCTCTTCAGTGTCGCGTGGAGGTCGGGGACAGTACCTGTGGAGTGGCGGACTGGGGTGGTGGTTCCCATATTCAAAAAAGGGGACCGGAGGGTGAGCTCCAATTATCGGGGCATCACATTGCTCAGCCTCCCGGGGAAAGTCTAATCTAGGGTGCTCGAAAGGAGGCTCCGACCAATTGTCGAACCTCAGATCCAGGAGGACCAACGCGGATTCCGTCCTGGCCGTGGAACAACGGACCAACTCTTTACCCTTGTGGAAGTGCTGAAGGGGGGGGGGCATGGGAGTTTGACCAGCCAGTCTACATGTTTTTTGTGGACTTGGAGAAGGCTTACGACCGTGTACCCCGGGGCACTCTGTGGGGGGTACTGCAGGAGTATGTGGTACCGGGGCAGTTGCTACAAGCCATCCGGTCCTTGTATAACCAAAGTGAGAGCTGTGTCCGCATTCATGGCACAAAGTCAAACACATTTTCGGTGGGTGTCGGACTCCGCCAAGGTTGTCCCTTGTCTCCAATTCTGTTTGTGATATTCATTGACAGGATCTCAAGGCGCAGCCAAGGTGAGGAGTCTGTCCGTTTTGGGAACCTCAGAACTGCATCTCTGCTCTTCGCAGATGATGTGGTTTTGTTGACTTCAGCAAAACGCGACCTCCGGTGCGCACTGGGGCGGTTTGCAGTTGAGTGTGAAATGGCCGGGATGAGAGTCAGCACCTCCAAATCCCGAGGCCATGGTTCTCTACTGGAAAATGGTGGATTGCTCCCTCCGGGTTGGGGATGAGTTGCTGCCCCAAGTGAAGGAGTTCAAGTATCTCGAGGTCTTGTTCATTTGTGAGGATAGGATGGAGCGGGAGATTGACAGACGGATTGGTGCAGCATCAGCAGCAATGCGGACGTTGTACCGGACCGTTGTGGCGAAGAAAGAGCTGAGCCGGAAGACAACGCTCTCAATTTACCAGTCAATGTTTGTTTCAATCCTCACCTATGGTCATGAGCTTTGGGTAGAGATCGAAAGGGTGAGATCGCGGATACAAGCGGCTGAAATTAATTTCCTCCGTAGGGTGTCTGGGCTCAGCCTTACATATAGGGTGAGGAGCTCGGACATCCGGAGGGAGCTCGGAGTGAGCAGCTGCTTCTTCGCATCCAAAGGAGCCAGTTGAGATGGTCCGGACATCTGATTAGGATGCCTCCTGGGCGCCTTCCTTTGGAGGTTTACCGGGCACGGCCAACTGGGAGGAGACCTTGGGGTAGACCCAGAACTCGCTGGAGGGACTACATGTCCAATCTGGCCTGGGAACGCCTTGGGATCCCCCAGGAGGAGCTGGAGGCCGTTGCTGGGGAGGGGGATGTCTGGAGTGCCCTACTTAGCTTGCTGCCACCGCGACCCGACCCCGGAGAAGCGGATGAAGATGAGATGAGACCATTCAAAAGCAATGCAGGTGGAGCATCTGTGGTATTTCCTCCACCAAAACATAAGTGACTGCTAATAAGATGGATTAGACCAGAAGGAATGGCTTTGACAACGGAACTGTATTCTTTAAAAGGAATTGGAAAGTTGTGTCTAGTTATAAAAAGCTCATAGGACAGTATACAGCCATGTTCATCCACAATGGATAAAACAATGACAATATTTCTTTGGAACCACTTGGGATAAAAAAGAGACTTCTTCCTCATAGTTATTTAATAATTTTTCCATAAGAAAGTTTTATGAGGAGAAAAATTGTGGATGAAGCATAACTTCCAGGCAAGAAGGGATTACTGATGAAAGACACGGGAAGTTTGTTAGGTGAGTAATTACATGTTAGTATAAAACAGAGACCACAAATTTTATCAAAATTATAATTTGAGATGAAGAACCACAGAGAATCTGGGCTTGCCAGACATTTTTTTTAGCCAATTAACTTTAAAAGTGTTTACAGTATCAATGAAATTTAAAACTTCAAGACCTCCCTCCGCTCTACTGTTAGAACGTACTGCCTTTTGAAGTTTGTGAGACTTATTTTTCCAGATGAAGTCAAGGAATAACTTGCTGATTTCATTAACTGTGGGGTCATTAACAAAAAGAGAAAGGGAAGGATAAACGAAGCGAGGAAGGCCCTCAGCCTTAGATGAAAGGACTCTGCCGTATAATGTAAAGTCTCTTTGAAGCCGGAGGTTAAAGACATTCTAGGTTTTCTTAATCCTTCCGTTAAAGTTCAGTTGCTGTCTGGCTACAAGGTTTTTAGTTATAAATGGCCAAATATTTAACTGTGTTCTTTACAGGAACGTTTTTAATTAATGTATCTTCACAATCATGTATGGGCAATAACTCACATTTAGAAACATTGAGTTTCAAACCTGAAGCTTGTGAAAACTGTTTAGCTAGGTTTATTGCTTTCGGCAACTGATCTTTATCTCTTAAGAATTGTGTCGTCAGTTAGTTGTGAAATTCTTATTTCCCTATTAAATATGGAGATGCCTTTAAACTCTGGATCATGTAAAATATTTAGGGATAATAATTCAACAACTAAAATAAATAAAAAAGGGTAAAATCGGGCAACCTTTACAGACACATTTTATATCAAATCTATGGGCGGTGTTGAAGTTGATAACCACAGAGCTTTTTATAAAACATAGTATCTATAAAAGTTTTTCCAAAACCAAACAACTGAAGACATTCTAAAAGAAACTTGTGTTCAATGGTATTGAAGGCTTTGTAGAAATCTAAAAAAAAAGAAGAATAAAAGCTTTTGAATGTACTGAATCTGCATAGTCCAATAAATCTAAGATAAGCCTGATATTATTGCTAATATGCCGGCCTTTAATAAAACCGGACTATTTCAGCAACAATATGATTAAGCCCTGTCTTCAGTCTGTTCACATAGGCCAAATTTTTATAATCAATAGTTATAAGAGTAATAGGCCACCAATTAACGATTAACAATGTGTCATTATCCGGTTTTGGAATAAGGGAAATAATACCTTGTTTCATAGTTGTGCTCATCTCTCTCAGACTGATACTTTATTGTACATACCAAATAATGGGTTTTGAATGAGGTCCCAAAAATGAACATAAAATTCAACTGAAAGACTATCAATACCTGGCGATTTTCCATTTTTCATTGAGAAAAGAGCAGTTTTAATTTCATTTACTGTTAGATCAGAATCAGAGTATTTTACAGTCCTCAATAGCAGAAACATGTTTCCTTATCTTACTGATAAACTTTCACAGGAACAGTCATTGAATTCAGACGTATACAGGTTCCCATAAAAGGAAGAGACAAAGTTGGAAATTAATTTTGGGTCTGTACACTGAGTTCTATTGATATTAAGAGCAGCTAGTGACTTTCTTTTTTCAAGAGCAGAAAAGTAGCTGGAGTTTGTCTCCCCATCCTCTAGCCATTTGGCTCTGGATCTTATAAATGCACCCTTGGCCAAATCCAGATAAATTTGATCTATTTTTAGTTGAATCTCCTTCAATTCCCGTTCCTCTTCAGCAGATATGTTAGACTGAGATAAGAGGACATTTATTCTGTTCAATAAATTAGACCGTTTTACTTTGAAGGGCTTTTAACTCTTTACTTGTCTTTATAGCAACACCTCTAATCATGTACTTAAAATACTCCCATTTTTGTTTATATTAGAAATTTGTGTTATCAATAGAGATTTCGTTAATTAACTTTTTTACACCGTCATTAAAGGGGCTGTCTTTAAGAAGGGCGTTGTTGAGTTTCCAGTAGCCTCTTAATTTTGGAGTATCCTGTAGGCCACCATGCTTTAGAATAATTTGCTTATGATCTGACGACAGAGCAAAATAATGACAGACATCTTCTACAAGATGAACATATGAGCTTAAAAAGAGATTTATTCTGGACTGAGAGGACAAGTTCTTATTAGACCAAGTAAAATTCTGTATATCAGGATTTAAAAAGTGCCACGCATCAGTCAGAGAGATCAGAACTGTCACGTATCTGGAAAAACCCCAAAAACAGACGGGACAACCAGGTAAGGAAAAATCAAGTCTTTATTGAAGTGGCAGATCCCAGGAGTAGAGCAGGAGTTGGCTCAGTGGCAGGGAGACTGGCATGCAGGCTGAAGTCCTGAAGAGCAAAAAAAAAAAAAAAAAAAAAAAGACAGGCAGGCAGGCAAGAGTGCAAAAACTATGATCATCAGAGAATGCAGGCTAGGACTGGGCGTGCAATAACCTTTAGGCAACAAACAATGAATGGCAACGTTCCAGCGCAGACTGGTCCACAGTGGAGGCTTCTTAAAGGTGAGGGTGATTGATGGCCAGCAGGTGTGTTGATTGAAACCATGGACAGGTGTGCCAGAGTGAAGGAGGCGTGAGCAGGTGTCAAGAGAGGGGTTGTGACAGTACCCCCCCTCCCACCCACCAGGCCTGTCAGGGTGCGTCCTGTGGAAGTCCCGGACGAGGGTCGCGTCCAGGACAAGGCGACGAGGGACCCAACACCTTTCCTCCGGGCCATATCCCTCCCAGTCAACGAGATACTGCAGGCCGCGACGACGAGAGTCCAGGAGACGATGAACAGTGTAAGCAGGATGATCGTCGATCATACGATGAGGTGGGGGGGCCGGAGGAACTAGAGGGCTGGTAGAGACAGGACACATGGAAGGATGAACCTGGAGAGTGTGGGGCAGCTTCAGACGGACCACAGAGGGGTTAATGACTTTGACAATGGGACCAATATACCTGGGGGACAGTTTCTTGGCGTCCGATTTCAAGGGTAGATCGCCATACCTGGTCACCGGGGGAGTAGTCCGGAGCAGGTGTGCGATGACGATCAGCTAAGCGCTGGTAACGGCCCGAGGCCCTGAGCAGTGCAGCACGGGCTCGCCGCCAGGTCCTACGGCACCGACGGACATGGGCCTGGACAGACGGAACCGGAATGTCGTCCTCCTGAGAAAGAAAAAGGGGAGGCTGATAGCCGTAAAGGCATTGACAAGGGGACAACCCAGTAGCAGACGATGGCAAGGTGTTATGGGCATATTCTACCCAGGGAAGTTGAGGACCAAGAGGATGGGTTGGCAGACACCAGTCTCCAATACCTGGTTGGCCCTCTCGGCCTGGCCGTTGGTCTGAGGATGGAACCCCGATGACAGACTAACGGTGGCACCGATGGCAGAGCAGAAAGCAGAAGTGAACTGGGGGACACGGTCAGACACTATCACGGGGAAGACCGTGGACCCGGAAAACCTCCCTGACCAGCAGATCCGCAGTCTCTCGGGCCGAAGGCAGTTTAGACAAGGGCAAAAAATTAACAAATTTACTGAAGCGATCAACAACAGTCAGTACAACGGTATTACCGTCGGAGGCGGGCAGACCAGAGACAAAATCCAAGGACAGATGGACCAGGGACGGTGTGGAACAGGCAGGGGGCGCAGCAGACCGGCACTGGCCCGAGTTGAGGGCTTATTCTGGGCACAAACAGGACAGGCAGAAACAAAAGACCCAGTATCCTTCGTCATGGAAGGCCACCAGAACCGCCTACGGAGGAAGGCTAGGGTACGGGTTACTCCAGGATGGCAGGTAAGTTTGGAAGAGTGAGCCCACTGCAACTCTAGATTTAACATCCGGAACAAACAAGCGCCCAGGGGGACCGTTACCTGGGTCGGTTGTGCTGCTATGACCTCCCTTTCAATGTTCCAGGTGACAGCTGCAACCACACAGGCAGAGGGAACGATGGTGTCAGGTTGGAGCTTGGGCTCAGACTCCTTCCCATGCACACGAGACAGAGCATCGGGCTTGGCATTCCTGGAGCCAGGTCTGCAAGTCAAAGAAAAATTAAAACGACCAAAAAAAAAAAAAAAAAAAAGAGCACCCACCTGGCTTGGCGCGCGTTGAGTCGCTTTGCTGACTGGATGTATTCCAGGTTCTTATGGTCAGTCCACACTATAAAAGGAAGCTCAGACCCCTCCAGAAAATGTCGCCATTCCTCCAGTGCCAATTTGACTGCCAGGAGCTCACGATTCCCCACATCGTAATTCCTTTCAGCTGGGGAGAGACAGGAAGGCACAGGGGTGTACCTTACCATCCCCACTGGATCGCTGAGAAAGGACCGCCCCCACCCCAATCTCAGAAGTGTCCACTTCCACAACGAACTACTTGGTTGGGTCTGGCTGTATGAGGATAGCAGCTGTGGTGAAGCGGTGCTTGAGGGCTTGGAAAGCTGCCTCTGCTACAGGGGTCCACAGGAACTGTCTGGAGGTGGAGGTAAGAGCAGTTAGTGGGGCCGCAACACGGCTGTAATTGCGGATGAACCGTCTATAAAAGTTGGCAAAACCGAGAAACCTCTGAAGCTGCTTACGGCTAGTCGGGCTTGGCCACTCAAGAACCGCTCTGACCTTGGCGGGGTCCATTCTCACTTGCCCATCGGCCACGATGTAGCCCAGGAAGGTGACTGAAGGAGCATGGAATTCGCACTTCTCTGCTTTCACGAAAAGGCGGTTCTCGAGAAGCCATTGAAGGACATGCATGACATGCTCTGACAGGTCTCTGGGCAAAAGAAAAAATAAATCTGGATATCATCCAGGTAAACAAAACGATCCAACATGTCACGTAGGATGTCATTGACCAGACTGTGGAAGACAGCTGGGGCATTAGTGACCAAATGGCATCAGATATTCAAAATGCCCCAGGGGGGTTGTTAAAGGCAGTCTTCCATTCATCTTCGTCTCGAACCAGGTGGTAAGCATTGCGGAGGTCTAGTTTAGTGAACACTGTGGCTCCCTGGAGAGAATCAAAAGCAGAAGTCATGAGGGGCAGAGGATACTTATTCTTGACTGTGATGTTATTGAGGCCTCTATAGTCAATACACGGCCGGAGGGTCTTGTCCACAAAAAAAACCCCGCACGAAGGGGTGACGATGAAGGGCGAATAAGACCAGCAGCCAAGGAGTCCTTGATGTACCTCTCCATGGACTCCCGCTCAGGCTTGGAGAGGCTATATAGACGGCTGCTGGGGAGGGGAGCGCCCAGCAGCAGGTCAATAGCGCAATCATCGGGGCGATGAGGAGGCAGGGAGATAGCTTGCCACTTGTTGAACACGGCTTGGAGGTCATGGTACTCTGGAGGCGCCAGTGACAGGTCAGAGGTCTCAGAGCTTGACACCTGACAGGGGACAGACTGAGGCAGAGCAGACTGGAGGCATGTTGCATGAGAGACGGGACTCCAACTTGAAATTCTGGCCGATGACCAATCAATATGGGGACAAGTCAGGGATGACCAAGTATAATGGGAACAAAGGGAGAATTGATAAAAAAAAAAAAACAAAAAAAAACAAAAAACACTTAACTCCTCTTGATGGTTTCCCGACAACAGGCTCGGTCTTAGAGGTTATCCAGGCCAGGAGACGTCCATCCAGGGCATTAGCTTCAAGAGGCTGGTCCAGACTCACAGTGGCAAGACCTAACTGCTTCACAACACTTGCATCCAAAAAGCTTTCATCAGCTCCAGAGTCAATTAAAGCCAAAAGTTTAGTGGACTGACCTTTAAAATTGATGGTAGCTTGCAACTGGGTACGTGGACGAGGAGACAGAGGGCAGACAGTTGGGCTCACGAGGGTCCTCCTCCTCCTCCCTCATGAGCCTGCTAGTTTGACGGACGGTGAGGACAGGAGGCGAGAAAGTGACCAGGCTTGACCACGATACAAGCAGCTGTTCTTGGTGATGCGGCGTTGACGCTCCTCCGGGTTGAGCCGGAAGCGGCCGAGTTGCATCGGCTCCGAAGCTGGGGAAGAGTCACGCCTCGGGCTTTCTCGGAGGACGGCAACCTCAGTCGAGCGAGCTCGGCCCCCAGAGTTTGGAGGTGTGGCCCATGGAAAGTTGTTGTGACCAGGAAAGCGGCGCGTCCTCGCTCTCCTCCGCTCCCGGAGACGGTTGTCCACACGAATGGCCAGGGTAACCAATCCCTCCAACCCTCCAGGCCGGAAACCAATTCGTCCTTTATTGATTCGCTTAGACCGTTGGAAAAGCCGGCCTGGAGGAACTGGTTGTTCCATCCGCTCTCCGCTGATAGCGTACGGAACTCAACTGAGTGGTCGGCGACGCTGCGGGAACCCTGGCGGAGAGAGATCAGTCTTTTTGACGCATCCTTTCCCCGCACGGGATGATCAAAAACCTGGCGAAAAGCAGCGGTGAATTCAGCGTAGGATGAGGAAGTGGGGGTCCGCATCTCCCACACCGCTGTAGCCCAATCCAGAGCGCTTCCCCGGAGAAGACCCATGATGTAAGCGACTTTGGCTCCATCCGTGGAATATGACTGGGGCTGCTGGTTAAACACAATCTCACACTGCATCAAAAAAGGGCGACAAAGTCCAAAATCTCCATCATACTTATCGGGCGGGGCAACCCATGGTTCCTTAGCCGCAGTTGATGGCGCTGAGGGTGGCGGAGCTGGAGGGGCCGGACCCGGGCTAGCGGAGGCACCGAGCTGGGTCTGGACTCCGGAGATCTTTGAGCTGAGCTCACGGAGGGCGTCAGCCATCCCCTGTAGTACCTGGCTGTGGACCGATTCCTGGTTGGCTACAGCCTGGCAGACCGTGGCCAGGTCTGTGGTGGAATGGTCTGCTGGGTCCATAGTGGCTGGAACGTACTGTCACGTATCTGGAAAATCCCAAAAGCAGACGGGACAACCAGGTAAGGAAGAAATTAAGTCTTTATTGAAGTGGCAGATCCCAGGAGTAGAGCAGGAGTTGGCTCAGTGGCAGGGAGACTGGCAGGCTGAAGTCCCGGAGAGCAGAGAGCAAAAAATCAGACAGGCATGCAAGAGTGCAAAAACTATGAACATCAGAGAATGCCGGCTAGGACTGGACGTGCAATAACCTTTAGGCAACAAACCATGAATGGCTACCTTCCAGCGCAGACTGGTCCACAGTGGAGGCTTCTTAAAGGTGGGGGTGATTGCTTGATGGCCAGCAGGGGTGTTGATTGAAACCATGGACAGGTGTGCCAGAGTGAAAGAGGAGGCGGAGGAGTGAGCAGGTGTCAAGGGAGAGGGGTTGTGACAAGAACAGTCTCAAAACAAGACTACTTCTTTGAAGACCCTGACAAATTTTTGGAGGAAACCTATCCCTCACATCATCAGCACATTCATTAAAGTCCGCACATAAAATTAAGTAACAGTCTGAATATTTATATAAGCGATCATTGAGTTTAGAAATTACCTCACAAAAAAGCACCTTGTTGGAGGAATGAGAGCTGTGACCATAAACATTACACACAATGAAAATTGAATTAGCTTGTTTAAGTGTGATTGAATTAAATTGAATTAAATCACCGAGAAATGTGTGACTGTGTGGCGGACACTAGGGGCTATGCCTCTCACCCAGCAGGACTGTGAGCTGGGGGCGTGGTTTACGTTCCCGGGCTCGCCGGGGCAGGGTTGTTTCTGCTGGAGTTGGTTTTTGGAGTTGAGGAATAAACATCAAACTCGCCTTGGTCTCATGTGTTTTTCCTCATTCCTGCGACATTGGTGACCCTGAATTGAACATGTTTGGAGCGGAAGATGTGTGTGAATCCACTTCGGCCACGCCGCCCCAACTCTCACAGCCGGCCGTTCTCGCCGCGGCTGTGAAACTCCCAGATTTCTGGCAGAGCGACCCGGCCTCGTGGTTCCAGCATGTCGAGGCGCTGTTCCACCTGCGTGGAATCTCCGCGGACGACTCCAGATACTATCTGGTCGTCGCTGCGCTCGACCAGCAGTCCACACGCTGGGCCATGCAGCTGTTGCGCGCCCCTCCGCAACACGATAAATACGTCGCCCTCAATCTTCTGCTCCGGAGGTACAGTCTATCTACCGCAGAGAGGGCAGATAGAATCCTTTCCCTATCCGGTTTGGGCGACGGGACGGCTGTGGATCTCATGGACAATATGCTGTCGCTGCTAGGCTCAGACGAAGGTGGGTTCCTTTTCCCGCACGCTTTCCTGCGCCAGCTCCCGTCTCCTGTGAGCGCGGCTTTGGCTAACTCCCCGTGTCTGGCCGCTGGTGACTGCCGAGGTTTGGCTGAGGAGGCCGATCGGGTCCTGCTGGCTACCAGACGGTCTCTGTGCAGAGTGTGGCATCGGAGCCTCTGCAGCCGACGTCGGAGGACGCGGACCCGGCAGTGGTGGCTGGAGTGACTGCCCGGAGACGGCGCGGGAGAGGCCTCTGTTTCTTCCACCAGCGGTTCGGCGGCAAGGCGAGGCGCTGCGTCCCTCCGTGCACGTTTGAGGCGGCGGGAAACTCCAGGGCCAGCGCTCAGTAGTAGCTGTGGACGCTGGCGGACGTAGTGAGCTGCTCTTCATTAAGGACACGATGTCAGGAAGACGGTCTCTGGTGGACTCAGGCTCGCAAAAGAGCCTACTCCCTCCTGCTAAGACAGACAGGTCGGCCGAAGGCGGCGGCCCACAGTTGAGTGAAGCTAACGGTTCGTCCATTGCGACGTTTGGCACAAGGTTGGTGACTGTTTGCTTCCACGGGCGCCATTTTGAGTGGGACTTTGTAGTGGCCGCCATTACGGTTCCTATTATCGGCGCGGATTTTCTGTGTGCTAATGGTCTGCTGGTTGATGTTGCAAACCGCCGTTTAATTGATGCTGTGTCTTTCGCCACTGTTTCGTGCGAGACAGGGGGAGCCGGGCCGTTAACACACGCTAACTTTTTAGCATTAGGTGATGTTTTTCAGCGCTTGCTGGCGGATTTTCCATCGGTGACTACACCTGCCTTTTCCACGGCGGTTACTAAACACGGGGTAGAACATTTCATTCTCACTCTGGGACCGCCAGTTTTTGCGCGCGCGCGGCGCCTCGACGCGGTAAAATTGGCTATTGCTAAGGAGGAGTTCGCCATCATGGAGCGTCTGGGTGTAGCGAGGCGTTCCAACAGCCCGTGGGCCTCGCCGCTTCACATGGTGCCCAAGGCGGATGGGGCGTGGCGGCCTTGCGGCGATTTTCGCCGCCTGAACAACGTCACCGCCAATGGCCGCTATCCCATCACACACATACAGGACTTTTCCATACGCCTGGCAGGTACCACTATTTTCTCTAAGGTGGACCTGGTGCGCGGCTATCATCAGGTTCCCGTGCGCGCAGAGGACGTGCCCAAGACCGCAGTGATCACCCCATTTGGGCTTTTTGAGTTCATGCGCATGCCCTTTGGCTTGAAGGGGGCTGCGCAAACCTTTCAGAGGCTGATGGACTCGGTGTTGCGTGACCTTGATTTCGTGTTCGTTTATCTCGACGACATATTAGTGGCCAGTCCGTCAGCTGACGAGCACCTGGCGCACCTGAAACAGGTTTTCCGTCGTCTGGACGAACACGGCCTGATAGTCAACCCGGCCAAGTGTCAGTTTGGACTGCCGGTGATTGACTTCTTGGGTCACCGCATTTCGCCGCAAGGCGCGGTCCCGTTGCCTTCTAAGGTGCAAGCGGTAGCGGAATTTCCCCGCCCAGTCTCTGTTAAGGCATTGCAGGAATTCTTGGGCATGGTGAATTTCTATAACCGTTTCCTCCCTCGCGCTGCCCACCTCCTTCAACCACTTTACGAAGCCCTGCGGCTTAAGAAGGCTAACGACCCTGTCGACTGGACTCCCGAACAGGTCCAGGCCTTTGACGGAGCTAAGTGCGCCCTGGCTAACGCTGCCCTCCTCGCCCATCCCACACCCACGGCGTCCACAGCTTTAACAACCGATGCGTCTGACATAGCCGTGGGGGCTGTGGTTGAACAGCGTGTGGCGAATGCGTGGCAGCCACTCGCATTTTTTAGCCGCAAACTGCGAGATAGCGAGCGCATGTACAGCGTTTTTGACCGGGAGTTGCTGGCACTGTACCTTGCAACCCGGCATTTCCGCTTCCTGTTGGAGGGTTGCCCATTCACGGCATATGTGGATCATAAGCCGCTGATTTTTTGCCATGTCCAAGGTGACTGAGCCGTGGTCTGCTCGTCAACAGCGCCACCTAGCGGCGATCTCCGAGTTCACAACGGACATTCAGCATGTGGCCGGGAAGTCCAACCCTGTTGCTGATTGTCTGTCGCGTGTGCTTGTGTGTCCTGTGCACTTCGGTGTGGATTTCTCCGCTATGGCTGCCGACCAGCCCAGCGAGCCGGACATCCTTGCCCTTAGGTCAACGTGTACCGGTCTCAAGCTAGAGGACGCTGTGATGCAGGAAGGCAGTCCTGCCCTCCTCTGCGATGTCTCCACCGGCCGTCCCCGCCCCGTTGTTCCAGTGGCCTGGCGCCGTCGAGTTTTCGATTCGATTCACTCCCTCTCGCACCCTGGAGTTCGGGCGTCGTTGAAGTTGGTCGGTTCCAAGTTCGTCTGGCCTGGCCTCCGCAAGGACGTCAAGGGGTGGGCAGCTGCATGTGTAGCGTGCCAGCGCGCTAAGGTCCCAGCACACTAAATCGCCCCTCGAACCGTTTCCGATCCCGGCCAGACGTTTCGACCACGTGCATGTGGACCTGGTGGGCCCTCTACCTTCTTCACAGGGTGTTACGCACCTGCTCACAATGGTAGTGTTAGAAGACTAGAGTAATACTTTATGTCTATCTCTGCGCAGATGAAGTGGATTATTAAACCGTTATAAAGAATCGTACTGACTACCGAACTTCTGCTGGAGGGAAAAATGCAGCCTCCGTTTATTCGGTAGTTTTGGGAGAAGAAGAAAATGAACAGCGTCTCAGTGACGTAATCAATCCACGCATGCAAGCGCAACACCGCCCACTTGTGGACAAACAAAGTCGTAAACAAAATAATAGTACACAGTAACACATAGTCATACAAATACACTGGTGTTATATCTCAACACTCCCACTTATGAATCATGTGCTTACTGTATACCTTTTCATATTCATAGAACAAATGAAAAGAAACTTGGTATAACCCATACCACTCACATGTCACACACCAAACATTGCCTTAGCAAATGTCTTCAGTTTTACCTTGGATGCGGGCTTCGTCATTACATCCATCTGGTGTAAAATCAAGTCATACTGAGCCGCCTTCTGTAGAAGCACTCGAACACTTGTTAGGTTGGCTGTCGGCGAAAATGTCTCCCCATAATCCACCCCAGCTCTCTGGCTATATCCCTTTGCTACAAATCTAGCCTTGTACTTGTCGTGTCCGTCTATATCTGTCTTTATCGCATACACCCACCTTCCTCCCACTGTTTTCTTGCCCTCTGGCAATTTCGTAAGGGTGAATGTTTTGTTGTCTCTTAGAGACTCCATTTCCTCGTCCATTGCCCTGGACCACTTTTCTGATTCTGGCGATTCCATGGCCTCTTTAAAGGTCAGAGGGACACCGCACACTGCCCTGTATGCATAATCTATAGTAGTGAGTGAGCTGTCATCACTGTCGCCCTGACTATAGTCAATCAGGTATCTCGGAGGGTTGCGTTCCCTTTGGGGGTACCTCCCACTGGCTGAGGCTTGTGACGTCACCCTTGGGTGCTCCTCGTCATCATCCTCGGGTGCTGACTGTGTACCGTCAGTCTGTACATTTTTCTGTACTCTAGGCTGAGTTGCAGCTGTCTCAACAGACTTTCTCTCTCTTACCCAGTCTTCTGGGTGCAGACCTGGTGTCTGAGTCTCATTTTCACTAGTTGCCTTGTGTACAAATTTAACTAGTCTGTGTTTCTGTACTTTCTCTTGGTCAGGGTAGTAGACTAGGTAGGCCGGGCTGTTCTTGTCGTGTCCTACAAAACGCCCCCTCTCACATCTAGAATCTAACTTTCCCTTGTCCTGCTGGTAAGCATAGCGCTCTGTCCCGAACTTTTGCATTCTAGCCATGTTGCACTTTTTTCCTGTCATTGCCGTGTATGGCGTAGTGCCTGTGTGCTTGTTGAAGCATCTGTTTCTGGTGTGGGCTGCCTCTTGTACAGCATAATGCCAGAGGCTCTTTGGTAGACCACTATCTATTAGCATACACCTTGCCATCTCGAATAGTGTGCGTCCTTCTCTCTCTGCAACGCCATTTTGATGGGGAGAGTATGGGCAGGACGTCTCATGTCTTATTTTGTTCCGTCTCAACAGGGTTTGAAACTCCTTGCCTGTAAACTCAGTTCCATTATCTGACCTTATGCATTTCACTGTCCCATAGGGAGCTACATCTGCCAGAAATTTCTCGGTCGCTTGCACTGTGTCACTCTTTGTTTTTAAGAAATAAACACACACTGCCCCTGTGCACACATCTGTAAATGATTGCATGCACCTGAAACCATTAATGGACTCGTTTGCCACAGGACCGGCTAAATCAGTGTTTACCAACTCCAGTGGTGTCTTGGCTTTGTCTGTAGATTTCCTGTTCCTGTTTTGGGTAAACTTCCCTTCTATGCATACCGCACACTCTTTGTCAGGTTTACACACTTTACCCTTTATATGCATACCATCAGTGATATCCTGTAGCTTTATGATATCGTCATAGTTGCAGTGGCCCATTATCTCATGCCAAGTTTCTATATCATGGCTCACATGGCACTTTTCAACAACACATTCAGTTTGCAAATAGTACATTTTCCCCTGTACAAAAATGTCAAACCTGGTACCATCCAGTGACATCAGGGCATCTCTGCCCTCTTCGAAGAACACACTGGCTCCGTGTGCTGTCGCAGACTTCACAGAGAAGAGCTCTTGGGGGTACGATGGAATATATAGTGCGTTCCGCAGTGTCACTCTACACCGTCGCCCCTCACTGTCGAGCAGACATACCGTAGCATCTCCCCTGCCCTGCACCACATCAAAGGTGCGCTTACCGTCCGCCAGCTCCATGCAGTGTTTCTCTGGCTCGAACGAGCTGTCAAAGCTCTTGAACTTCTTCTTATCATTGACTATGTGGGAAGAAGCCCCACAGTCCACAATCAATCCTGGTTTGAACTGTTGCCGTCGTCCTGGTCCTGCTGAGCTGGTCTCTCCAGCCTGCACTCTGAAGATGTAGTTCTCTTCTTCCGCAGCATTCCCCGGTCCCTGACCTCGACCTGCTCCGTGACCACCACCGCCGCCGCCACCTTGCTCGCGTGCACACCTGGCTCCATCAGCGCGGTCCTTCTTCTT
This sequence comes from Lampris megalopsis, assembly GCA_022114975.2. Taxonomy (NCBI): domain Eukaryota; kingdom Metazoa; phylum Chordata; class Actinopteri; order Lampriformes; family Lampridae; genus Lampris; species Lampris megalopsis. Next base: position 6,952,620 of record JAJHIY020000431.1, read on the forward strand.
GCACACTTTGTCCGTGTGACCCTTGATCCGGCAGAAGCTGCACCACACGCTGCGTGAACAGTCCGATTTCCGATGGCCTTTGTCACCGCATCGCCAGCACACTGTTTGTTCATCATCTCCCTCACAGCGTTTCACTGGCCTTTTCTTAGGCGCTGCGTGGGCCTCCATCACCCTCTAGGACGTCTCGTCCGATGCTGTAGCATTATCTACATCTTCAGCCGCCTCAAAGTTTCTCAATTTGGCCTTAAATTGTCCCAATGTCAACTCACTGTCGCCATGTGTCACCATTAGAGTGAATGGCTTATATCTCTCGGGTAACCCCCTCATCACCATGGCCATCATTAGTCCCTCACTCGGTGCTTCTCCCGCCCCTTTGAGAGCCGTAATGATTTGTTCAGCTCGGATAATGTATTCGGTTATCGTCTCATTATCAGCTTTCTTTAGCCCAGTCAATGTTACATACAGAGTGACAATCCGGGGTCTGCCCTTACCAATGTAATGTTCCCGCAACACCCGTAGACTCTCTCTACCGTTGTTCTTCGTTTCTCTGAAGATCAGTCCCAAGCTTGTGTTGTCCAATAAAGGCGCCAATGCGCCCTAGGCGTCCGCGTTCCGCTCCTCGTCTAGGGCCTGCTCTTCCGCTGTCAAAGGTCCCGCGGGCTCGGTAAGAATGGTGGTTTTCAGGCCCACACCACGCATGCAACAGAGCATTCGCTCTTCCCACAGTTCATACTCATCGGCCTGTCCATTGAATGTGGGCCACCTGCTCTTCTTTCGCTCCATCTCCCTAGGTAGCGTTAGCTTAGCTTAGCGTTCCGTTAGCTTCCCGATAGCCTCTCTCGATGCTAACTAGCTTCACACTTGCTAACTTGCTACTCCGTGCTAACCTGCGCGCATCCCGCCATCCGAGGTTATCACACTTCGTGTACTTCTTTTATCAAACTACTAAATAATCCAACGTTATCTGGGCCCATAACCTGTTAGAAGACTAGAGTAATACTTTATGTCTATCTCTGCGCAGATGAAGTGGATTATTAAACCGTTATAAAGAATCGTACTGACTACCGAACTTCTGCTGGAGGGAAAAATGCAGCCTCCGTTTATTCGGTAGTTTTGGGAGAAGAAGAAATGAACAGCGTCTCAGTGACGTAATCAATCCACGCATGCAAGCGCAACACCGCCCACTTGTGGACAAACAAAGTCGTAAACAAAATAATAGTACACAGTAACACATAATCATACAAATACACTGGTGTTATATCTCAACAGGTAGATCGGACCACAAGGTGGCCAGAGGCTGTCCCTCTATCCTCCACAACATCCTCGGATGTTGCACGCGCTTTTCTTTCCTCCTGGGTCGCCCGTTTCGGCACTCCGTCAGATATCACCTCAGACAGGGGCCCCCAGTTTGTGTCAGAGCTCTGGTCGGCACTTGCGCGATCCTTGGGTGTGCAGGTACACCGCACTACCGCGTATCACCCTCAGGCTAACGGCTTGTGTGAACGTTTTCATCGGTCGCTCAAGGCAGCGCTGGGCGCTGCGCTCTCGGATGGTAACTGGGTGGACCGTTTACCTTGGGTTATGCTCGGGTTGCGTTCGGCTCCTAAGGAGGACCTCGACGCGTCACCCGCTGAGCTGGTGCTCGGTCAGCCGCTCCGCGTCCCTGGGGAATTTTTGCCTGGGAGTTCCGCTCCTCGACCCCGTCCGGCCGTTTATCCTTTTTTGTCCGACAGCACTCGGGTTCCAGGCCCCGTTCACCACTGTTTTCCGCGGTCGTTCGTGCCTGCGGAGCTCAGGTCGGCTCGTTTTGTTTTTGTACGGCATGATGCTCACCGCTCACCCCTCCAACCCCCATACGATGGCCCATTTCGGGTTCTTGAGACGGGTCCTAAGGGTTTTGTGCTAGATATGGGTGGGCGTAGGGAGCGTGTCACGCTTGATAGGCTTAAACCGGCGCACAGGGTGGCAGACGAAGTTGTGTTTCCGGCCCAGGTTCCCCGTCGGGGTCGTCCTCCTTCCAGGACCCCGGCAGTGTCTTCACGGGTTCAGCGTTCTGCTTCTAAGCCGGCTTTGGACTGTGTTTCACCTACTGTTTCGGCTGAGGGACGGCGCAGCCGTTATGGCAGGCTGCTTAAGCCTCCAGTGAGACACTAAGTTTCTTTCCAGGAGTCCCTTCTGGGTGTTCGGGGGGGGGGGGGCTGTGTGGCGGACACTAGGGGCTATGCCTCTCACCCAGCAGGACTGTGAGCTGGGGACGTGGTTTACGTTCCCGGGCTCGCCGGTGCAGGGTTGTTCCTGCTGCAGTTGGTTTTTGGAGTTGAGGAATAAACATCAAACTCGCCTTGGTCTCATGTGTTTTTCCTCATACCTGCGACAACATCAAAGATGCACAGGGAGAAAATCATAGAAGGAGCGAGAGGCTGAGGTCTTACAGTCCACCCGCATCCCGAACATGTGTACTGAATCAGTCGCTGAGTTGTAACAAAGCAAACAAACTACATGTGTCAAAGCGCCCCTAGACTTTTGATTTTCTCGCCATGAAAGCTCAATAGCGACACCTTCTGTATTCAACAAGCACCAGAAGCACTATTGATGCAAGTCTTAAATTGACATTGAGAATCCCTTTTGACTGACAGCTGTCTTTTCCTGATTCTGGCATATGTTGTGTGATATCCAGGTCTTTCTCTGGGTGGGTCACGAAGCCAATGAAGTAGAGCGGAGGGAAGCGGTGGCAACCAGCCAGGAATACCTGCGTACCCATCCAGGGAGCAGGGACTCACACACTCCGGTCATCTTAATCAAGCAAGGATATGAACCCCCCACCTTTACCGGCTGGTTCACTGCCTGGGACCCTTACAAGTGGAGCGTAAGTTAAAAAAAAATCGACCCTTTTATGTGCATATATCAGCAGAATTTTTGAAAAGCAAACTGTGTGGATCTTTCTTTCAGAGAGGCAGATCCTATGAAGAGATGAAGAGGGAGCTGGGAGATGTAACATCACCAATTCATGTTACAAACGTAAGCAATGGTTTCATTCAAGCTCGTTAATTAATGTCGTATACGATATATCCTGACCCTTATACTACTTGGACCCTTTGCAAGCACTTGTGACAATGGAAACGAAGTTTTCATTATTTTCAGATTTTCGAGGCAGTTCAGGTACTTATGGGCTGTAGCCATCTTGCCAGCATTACTACCAATCTCTTCCAAGGTCTGGTTGCATCACCAAATCACTGAACAACATTTCCCAGTCTGTGGCAACAGACAGTCAAATGTCATTATCTGAGGATACAGACAGTCAAATGTCATTATCTGAGGATGCTGTCCAGATGGGGAAATTGTTCAAAAGGAGAAATTGTACAAAAACACCAAAGATTATTTTCAGTGTTTAAAAAAGTAAAGACCGGAGGATCATTATGCATGCTCAATAATCCAGATAAGGAAATCACAGAAAGGTGAATCGGTTCATCTGGACACAACATTTATTGACAGATATGTTTCATCATCATCTAAGTGACCTCTTCAGTCTCACCTGACTGCAGGTGTCCCCACCCTTATAAACAATACAGTGACTGCAGGTGTCCCCACCCTTATAAACAATACAGTGACTGCAGGTGTCCCACCCTTATAAACAATACAGTGACTGCAGGTGTCCCCCCCCTTATAAACAATAGAGTGACTGCAGGTGTCCCACCCTTATAAACAATACAGTGGCATAACGACACAAACCAACGACCAGTTTCATATGCAAATATGGTGTGACCATTAACTAGAGTTACAATGGCCATGTGTACTATTGACAGAGGATTGGCGAATAGTTGCAACCCCAGCATTGTAATATGGCGACAGATGTACTCTTATTACATCTGTCATCATCATGTGTGTTTGTCTGTCAATTCAATTAAACAGATCCATTAATAATGTTATTAACTGCAGCTGTGTTTATCCTGCTATGCTTACACCACAGGGTACCAAGACCAGCCCGCCATGTTTTTAACTTTTATATGGTTTTTAACCTTTAGATGTCAGCAACCTCACTAACTTGGTGTAGGTTTTCATTACTTTATAATTCTTTTTACCTCTTAGGAGCAGAATTGTGTTGAGAATGACAGCAGCTCCAACATGTACCCACCCGAGGCTTTGATTAACAAGCCTGCCAATGAGCTGCCTGAGGGGGTTGACCCCACCCATAAAGAGGTAGTTTATGTATGTGTGTGTGTGGGGGGGCATTAAATTAGGACTGTTGATTTGAGAGGATTAATCCTTCATATCTGCTTCACAATCCAAAGACTTTAGGAAAGACCTGTTGTCTGCTATCTCAGACGGTGAGGACAGGGGGAGGTACTGGGTGTGATGTGATGAAATGTCTTCATACATGACACATTCTATAATATTCTAGAATTAAATAGCCTCTTTCTCTGTGTATGTATTGTACACAATGATACGTACAACCTGATGTCAACACTTCATATCAACACTTTGTGTAGGACACACAGAATGAAATTCTTTTTTCTACACCCAGTGAGAGTTTCTACTGCAAACAGCTTGATGGTATGAAGTGCCAACAGCTTGATGGTATGAACTGCAAACAGGTTGATGGTATGAACTGCAAGATAAAAGCAGCTGCAGAACACTAGCTGAATGTTTTCACTTTTTATCAGATCACTTCCTCGTGGAGATACGTGGCCTGCAGCTGACGCAGTTATTTGTTTTTCAAGCTTTCAATACCAAAAAACAAACAATACTTGTAGGATATTTACGCTTTCTGTAAAGTATACTAAAAGACAGGGGCAGTTGACTTTTCAAAATAGCTTTTAAAGTTCGAGGCTTTCGTGGCTACATCAAGTAATGGTGTAGCCACGAAAGCCTCGAAAATCTGTCAATCAGTCGAGTTTTCCAAATATTTTAGAGGGGTGCTTTTCCACCAGTTTGAAGGAACTTAACAAGAAACGAGGCAGAGAGCCGTGACATGTTGCATTATACAGAACACAGAACAAGAGAGAGAACATGATTCAATATGTTCAAATAACAGTTTGGTTAGTGAGGGAAACGCCGCTGGTAGGGAGGGAGTAAAAACATCTGAAAGGAAACGCCTCTGGTAAGGAGGGAGTAAAAACGTCCCTTGCTCCCTTGCTCAGGTGCCTACGGTGCAGCATGATGACAGAAGTCAGGTATCTGTGAGGCGGCATGTTTAAGACAGACAAAAGCAATGAAGGTGTTACTGTCACTTAGTAAGGGATAATCCACATCGAGGTGGTTCTCTAGTGAAAAATAACTGCAGGTTTTTCGTCCTGCGAGGGAACATGTTTTTCAGTTGAAGACCACTTCGGAATGGATTATCCCGCTTATTACATGGCTTTGCGTTATGAAAGAAGTCAGTAAATTGGCAGACTGGAAGAGACATCCTAGGATGCACTGGGACACATCATCAGGGATGTTTTCTCAGGTCCTCGGGTGTTTCCAGTCTTTCAACATCATACACACTCACTCAGGCGACCCAGCCAGGGTTGATCAGGCCCTGGCTTGTGTCCCAGAGGCATTGATCCAAAGCCATCTATGGTCATCTATTACATGAGTTGCATGAGTTACATGCAACCCCCCCCCCATATTATGCATATATGCATATTAGCCATATATAGGCTGGGGAGTCAAACGGTGCGAAACAACAAACACTATGTTGTAATAAGAACAGAAAGTTCCTCTTATAAGTAAGAGGAGCAGGTCTATATAAACCTATCGCATTTCATGATCTCCCTTATTTAACCATTGGAATGACTTTGTGTATGTAGGCATAAGCGACTACTTTGTAAAAAGATGTTTTGACAGGTTTTCCATCACCGCCTCCCTTCATCTAGTGTGTTCAGGTTGACAGGTGTGGTTTCTGTTTAAGTGCCTCATGTACCTGCCATTGTTGGGATGTCATTATGAAAATGGATGTCAGTAACTAGCTCGCAGAATGGCATGCACGTTAATCTTACACAAGACTTTTAGTTCCAACAGGACTTGAATTGATGGGCTTACATGCAGGACCAGCGCACACCTGTTGTCCCGCAGCGTCATGCTGCAGGTGTAAGAACGGTCACAACCAGATCTGCATCTCTTTCTAATGCTTCCACCGCTTGCTTTCCAGAAGCACCTCTCTGACCCGGACTTCAACAAGACATTTGGGATGTCCAGAGACGAGTTTGTGGGTCTTCCACAGTGGAAACAGTTACACATGAAGAAAGACAAAGGCCTGTTTTGAGACGTTTCTCTCAATGTCTGTATTTTATAATAGTCCATGTAGTTCACATTAAATGGGAGGTCATCTTCACTTTCCCTAATTCTTCAGATGAAATGACAATGGTTAATATCTTAAATGGTCAAATAATAAATTATGAAGTAATTCTTGTGTAGATTTGTAGACCAGATTGTACAATAATGAACGGCTGCTTGTTACCGTTTAGGGACATCCTCTATAAAGTCTATGTAGCGTAATTTTGCGAATGCTGTGTTCTGAAAATGTTCTTTCATTAGTTTAAATTTTTCACTGCGCTAGATCTCATTCTAATCCTGAATATTCCTCCTGAAATAATTTTAGGAGTAATAGTTTTTAGAAAAATCCAGTGATCCAAGTAATTTCTTTAATCAGACCGTTACAAGCCTGTTTCATGCGACATGATATTTTTTACAATATGAACACAGAAAATAAAATCATTACAGCACATGACTCTGCTGACACAAAGCATGTCAAATCTGACTACAGAAAGTTAAAACCAGTGATCAGCGTCATCCAGGTTTGGCTTTTAAGTGTCCCTTATATTGTCCAGCTATGGAATATTTTTCTTTGCAGTCTCTTGTTATGACATTTACACCTGCTGTATAAAATAAAATAAAGGAATATGAGGCGACATTTCACTGCATCATGACACATTTTTTGAGGATGTAATATTTCTGATCCAGTCACAGACAAATTACTACAGTCAGCTGCTGGGAAACAGTCACCAGATTGTGTCACAAATCACTCCTGACACTCTTCTCCACCCACTCCACCCTGCCTGCACTCTCTTCTTCACCTCTCTTCTGCACTACCCGTTACTTTGGACAGCTGACCCCAAGTACTTAAACTCATATGTACTCCTTGCATCCTCACCATTCCGCTGTCCTCCCTCTCGTTCACACATAGGTGTTCCGTCTTGCTCCTACTGACTTTCATTCCTCTTCTCTCCAGTGCATCCCTCCACCTCTCCAGGCTTTCCTCAACCTGCACCCTGCTCTCGCTACAAATCACAATGTCATCCATGAACGTCATCGTCCGCAGAGATTCCTGCCTGATCTCGTCCGTCAACCTGTCCATCACCATTGCAAACAAGAAAAGGCTCAGAGCTGATCCTTGATGTAATCCCACCTCCACCTTGAACCCATCTATCATTCCAACTGCACACCTCACCATTGTCACACTTCCCTCATACATATCCTGCACCATTCCTACATACTTCTCTGCAACTCCCGACTTCCTCATACAATACCACACCTCCTCTCTCGGCACCCTGTCATATGCTTTCTCTAAATCTACAAAGACACAATGTAACTCCTTCTGGCCTTCTCTATACTTCTCAATCAACATTCTCAAAGCAAACATCACATCTGTGGTGCTCTTTCCAGCTTGAAGCCATACTGCTGCTCGCTAATCATCACCTCTCCTCTTAACCTAGTTTCTATTACTCTTTCCCATATCTTCATGCTGTGGCTGATCAACTTTATACCTCTGTAGTTGCTACAGTTCTGCACATCACCCTTGTTCTTGAAAATCGGTACCAGTGTGCTTCTTCTCCACTCCTCAGGCATCCTCTCGCTTTCCAAGATTGTGTTAAACAATCCCGTTAAAAACCCCACTGCCATCTCTCCTAAACATCTCTATGCTTCCACAGGTATGTCATCAGGACCAACTGCCTTTCCATTCTTCGTCCTCTTCATAGCTGCCCTCACTTCTTCCTTGCTAATCCACTGCACTTCCTGATTTACTATCCCCCCATCATCCAACCTTCTCTCTCTCTCATTTTCTTCATTCATCAGCCCCTCAAAGTACTCCTTCCACCTTCTCAGCACACCCTCCTCGCTTGTCAGCACATTTCCATCTCTACCCTTGATCGTCCTAACTTGCTGCACACCCTTCCCCTCTCGGTCCCTCTGTTTAGTCTGGATAAGATTGCCCACCCCTGGTCTAACCTCATACAACTCACCATACACCTTTTCCATTGCCTTTGCCTCCTCTCTCTTTGCTTTATGCTGTGTCTCCTTGTACTCTTGTCTACTTTCTTCATCTCTCTGACTATCCCACTTCTTTGCCAACCTCTTTCTGTGTATAATTTGCTGTACTTCCTCATTCCACCACCAAGTCTCCTTGTCTTTCTTCCTCTGTCCTGGTGACACACCAAGTACCTTCCTAGCTGTCTCCCTCACTTATTTCTGCAGTGCTTGCCCAGCCATCCAGCAACTCTTCACTGCCACCCAGTGCCTGTCTTAACTCCTCCCTGAACTCCACACAACAGTCTTCTTTCTTCAACTTCCACCATTTGATCTTCGGCTCTGCCTTCACTCGCTTCCTCTTCTTGGTCTCCAAAGTCATCCTACAGACCACCATCTGATGCTGCCTAGCTACATTCTCCCGTCACCACCTTGCAGTCTCCAATCCCTTTTAGATCGCACCTTCTACACAAGATATAGTCCACCTGTGGGCACCTTCCTCCACTCTTGTACATCACCCTGTGTTCCTCCCTCTTCTTGAAATATGTATTCACCACAGCCATTTCCATCCTTTTCGCAAAATCCACCACCATCTGTCCTTCCACATTTCTCTTCTTGACACCATACCTACCCATCACCACCTCATCTCCTCTATTTTCTTCACCAACATGTCCATTGAAGTCTGCTCCAATCACCACTCTCCTCCTTGGGTACCCTCTCCACCACGTCATCTAACTCACTCCAGAATTCTTCTTTCTCTTCCATCTCACACTCAACTTGCGGGGCATATGCGCTGATAACATTCATCAATACACCTTCGATTTCCAGTTTCATACTCATCACTCTGTCTGGCACTCGCTTCACCTCCAGCACACTATACTCTTCCTTCAGAATTACGCTTACCCCATTCCTCCTCCCATTCTCACCATGGTAGAAGAGGTTGAACCCACCTCTGATACTCCTGGCCTTACTCCCCTTCCAACTGGTTTCTTGCACACACAGTATGCCTACCTTTATTCTTTCCATCATATCAGCCAGCTGTCTCCCTTTACCAGTCATAGTGCCAACATTCAAAGTTCTGACTCTCACCTCCACACTCCTACCCTTCCTCCTCTCTCACTGCCTCTGGACATGCCTTCCCGTTCTCCTTCGCCTAACAGTAGCATAGTTTCCACTGGTACCCTGTTGATTAACAGTAACAGTGGCGGTCATTGGTAAACCAGGCCTCGACCGATCCGGTATGGAAATCTTATTTATGATCTGCATATTTGATCTGGCAAAGATTTTATGCTGGATGCCCTTTCTGACGCAGCCCTTCCTGACGCAACCCTGACGCCCTTCCTGACGCAACCAGTTATCCGGGCTTGGGACTGGCACTAAGAATTTACTGGCTTGTGCATCCTCAGTGACTCAAAACTGTTCCCGTTAAATAAAAGTGATTTATTTACAGGGAGTAGCTATAGTGAAACAAAAGAAGGTTGTTGTCGTCGTCGTCGTTGGTGTCTCTCGTGTCCGAGGATCCATTCCAAGAGATTAAGGTGTGTTTTTGAAACGAAGATTGTTTGACAGTCCAAGGTGAGAATAGAAGAGACTGGAACAGCGTGGACAGGGGATAGTAGGGGGTGGACTCATTCCTGCAGCTCTCTGTTCTTGGCAGATTTTTCGGCGGCGGTGCTTTTCCGCATGCGTTCGTTTGTCCGTTGCAGCCTTGATGAAACCAGCCAGGCAGGCAGTTCTCCAGTGCTTTCGATTTTCCCAGTTCTTAGGGTCAATGTTGAAGGTGATCAACGTTCACGTGGTGCAGTCCTTGTAGCGTTTTTTGAGATCTCCTTTTTCTTTGACCTTCAGTCAGCTTGGCGTATAAATTTGTTTTGGGAGTCTGTCGTTTGGCTTCCTCTGGATGTGGCCAAGCCACCGCAGCTGGTGATGTTCAATTGTCGTGTCGATGGAAAGGAGATCGGCTCTTTTGAGAACTTGATTGTTGGTGACCCGTTCTTGCCAGGAAATTCCCAGAACACTTCTCATTTTTTGCTGGTGGAAGCATTCTAGTTTATGGATTTGGTACTTGTAGAGGGTCCAGGCTTCACAACCATACAGGGGGGTTGAAAGAACCACTGCACAGTAAACCATTATTTTGGTTGATCTCTTGAGATCACGATCATAGAAAACACGGTGAGAAAGTCAGCCAAAGGCAGTGTGGGCAGCTTTCAGTCTGTTGGTTATATCTGGTTCTAGACTGCATGTTTCTTCAATACTTCCAAGGCACTGAAAGGATTGAACTTGTTCTATAGGTTGGCAATGGATGGTGATTTGAAGCAGAAATCCTGGGGTATCCTAAGGCACAACAGCAAGCGTTTTGGTTTTCTTGATGTTCACAGAAAAACCAAAAGTTTCGTAGGCCTGAACAAAGGAGTTGGTGATCGACTGAAGACCTTCTGGAGTCATGGCAGGAGCAGAATTATCATCGGCATACTGAAGCTCAATGATGACGTTGGTGGATGTCTTTTTCTTAGACTTCAAGCGCTGGAGATTGAACAGGCTGCCATCAAAGTGGTAATGGATATTGACTTTACCGTCGAGTGACCGATCTGTCTTCTGCAAGAGAGCAGCAAGGTATATGGAAAATAATGTAGGTGATAGAACACAGCCTTACTTTACACCACAATCCATGGGGAAAGGCTCGGAAAGGGTTCCACGGAAACAGACACAGCCTTTCATGTCATCATGGAGGGCGCGAATCATCTGGATGAAATGGTCAGGGCATCCAGATTTGGATAGCACATCCCACAAAGTGGCTCTCGGAAGAGAATCAAATGCTTTCTCAAGGTCGAAAAAGATGAAAAACATCATCTTCTGTTGTTCTCTTGCCTTCTCCATGAGCTGTCATGGGATCGATGACCGTTTTGGGATTCAGGGAGAACTTCTTCAGCCAGGGTGGTGAGACGATTCAGAAGGATACACAACAAAATTTTCCCAGCTGTTGAGAGGAGGGAAATTCCTCTGTAATTGCCGCACACTCCTCGGTCCCTTTTTTTGAAAATGGTAATGATGTTTGCGTCTCTGAAATCAGCTGGGACGGTCCGGGTTTTCCAGATCTGCAGGATGATTTCGTACAGTTGCTTCTGAAGAGGTAGTCCTCCATACTTGTACAGTTCTGCAGGGATTCCATCAGCGCCAGCCGCTTTGTTGTTGCGCATCTGAGCGATCACTGTTTGAAGCTCCTTGGTGGAAGGAGGTGCAGATATCCACGGTTTTTGTGGCAGAGTAGGTAAGCCATCTAGGCAGTCCAGAGATGTTAGTGATGGTTTGCAGCGGAGCTGGTGGAAGTGCTGTTTCCATCGTTGACTGATGGCTATGTCGTCCCTCAGAATTGTTACATTGTCCTCTGCTTTCATTGGTGTTGGTGCTGGCTTGATGGGCCCGTAGATGGCACGGGTAGCAGAGAAGAAGTCGTGAAGGTGGTTCTGGTCTGCGTAGCCCTGGATCTCAAGGGCTTTACTTTGCCACCAAGCATCCTTCATAGAGCGGAGTTGAGCTTGGGTGTTTGACTTCAGTTCTTGTAGTGCTCTTTTTCGTCTTGGAGGTTCTGTCTTTCTCCCAGGAGAGACGAGCTTGATTCTTTGGGCTGATCAGGTTGAAATTTTCCTGGTTGTTCTTATCAAACCGATCCTGGTGACGTCTTTTCAGAATACCAATTTCGAGAAGGGTCGTTTTTAGGTTTATCCAGTTTGATATGGGCTTGTTTTCGATGAGGGCAACATCCTTCAGGATTTCCATGACGTTATTCCGGAAGCTTCTTCTTACGCTGAGATCTTCAAGCTTTCGGATGTCGATTTTCTTTAGCGGGATGGTCATGGCAGGGCGTCTAGGCTTGGGTTTGAGTCGCAGATGGAGCTTGGAGATGACCAGCCTATGATCAGTCCGTTCGTTTATGCAGACAGGTGTTAGATTCAGGTCACGGACAAGTTTGGATCTGATCGCAAAGCCGACTCCAAGAATTTGGCGGTCCGTTTCCAGTAATCCTTTCCATATGAACCTATATCTGAGACCTTTTTCTTCGAGTTGGCCTTCATCTGCAAGTCTTGTCTCTTGGAGAGCCGCAAGATCGATGTTGAAACGAGAGAGTTGTTGTGCAATAAGGGCAGTTCGTTGTTCTGGTCTATCAGTCATTCCAATCAAGAAGAGTCCTAATGTTCCAGGTTCCAAAAGTCAGTAGTGTAAAAACTTGTATTTCTCCCACAAGAAATGGATTTCCCACTGGACGCGGTATTCCAGTCAGGAGACATGGGAAACAGCTGTTTTTAGCCAAGATTTTCTAGGGCCTTCCCCTGGTTGGGGGCGCAGCGCTGTCCCTAAAAAGGGCTGCTCCATCACAAGGTTGCTGCCGAATCCACACAAAGTTTCCTGGGTTCATGTAGAGGCGACCATCAGATCCTTGCCGCCAATTGTGTGCCTTTGGAGCTAGGAGCTTCCAGGATGATCATTCCCTGCTCCCATGGCTCTGCAGCAACACCAGTGGACTTTGGGGAGGGGGGGGGGTAAAGCAAGGTCCTTGAAAAACTCTCGGAGCCATTCCGTTCTTCATGAATCCTTGGACCTCTCCAGTAAGGGAACCTCACTTGACTGAAATGTTCTACACTGGATGTCCCCAATGGCTGCGCATCAGGCCTCTCCCAAATAGCTTGGTTGTCAGAGTACTCTGCCTTGAGCTCGGCAGAGGGGTTAAAGACGGTTGCTGCACCTTCCAACAGCTGCAGGCACTCCTGACGGTCCTTCTGCACTCCCTCCTGAGGCTGGGCACACTGCTGCTGGACTCAATTCCACCTCTGCTCCTTCTGCTTGCCTGCCTGCTCCATCCTCACACCCCTGTCAGACTGTTTCCGCACCAGATATCACCAAAGACTGGACAGTTCAGCACAACCTAGTTGATCTGGCAGTTGACCGTTGCTCCCTGCTGGTCAAGGTCATGATGGACTTCAGCACATCAGTTGCTTGAAGTTTCCTTTCTCAGGAAGGCCTGGATCCCACCGCTGCAATCAACTGTGGGGAAGTCTGACCAGAGTGGCTAAAATGTAGGACTACCACTACTACTTTCAGCTGCTCCCGTTAGGGGTCGCGACAGCGGATCATCCGTTTCCATTTCTTTCTGTCCTCTGTAACTTCCTCTGTCACACCAGCCACCTGCATGTCCTTCCTCACCACATCCATAAACCTCCTCTTTGGCCTTCCTCTTTCCCGCTTCCCTGGCAGCTCCATATTGAGCATCCTTCTCCCAATATACCCAGCATCTCACCTCCACACATGTCCAAGCCATCTCAATCTTGCCTCTCTTGCTTTGTCTCCAAACTGTCCAACATGAGCTGTCCCTCCAATATACTCGTTCCTAATCCTGTCCTGTCCTCCTCCCTCACTTCCAATGAAAATCTTAGCATCTTCAACTCTGCCACCTCCAGCTCTGCCTCCTGTCTTTTCGTCAGTGACACTGTCTCCAAACCACAACATAGCTGGTCTCACAACCATCTCGTAAATATTCGCTTTAACTCTTGCTGGTACCCTTCTATCGCAAATCACTCTTGACACTCTTCTCCACCCACTCCACCCTGACTGTACTCTCTTCTTCACCTCTCTTCTGCACTTCCCGTTACTTTGAACAATTCATCTCATCTCATCATCAGCTGCTTCTCCGGGGTCGGGTCGCGGTGGCAGCAAGCTAAGTAGGGCAATCCAGACGTCCCTCTCCCCAGCAACACCTTCCAGCTCCTCCTGGGGGATCCCAAGGCATTCCCAGGCCAGATTAGACATGTAGTCCAGCGAGCTCTGGGTCTACCCCGGCGTTTCTTCCCAGTTGGACGTTCCCGGAAAACCTCCAAATGTAGGTGCTCAGGAGGCATCCTAATCAGATCCCCGAACCCCCTCAACTGGCTCCTTTCTACATGAAGGAGCAGCGGCTCTACTCCAAAATCCCTCTGGATGTCCGAGGTCCTCACCCTATCTCTAAGGCTGAGCCCAGACACCCTACAGAGGAAAGTAATTTCAGCCCCTTGTATCCGCGATCTCACCCTTTTGGTCACTACCTAAGGCTCATGACCATAGGTGACGGTTGGAATGAAGACTGACCGGTAAATTTAGAGCTTTGCCTTCCAACTCAGTTCCCTCTTCACCACAACGGTTTGGTACAATGTCCCCATTACTGCTGATGCTGCACCAATCCGCCTGTCAATCTTCCCCTCCATCCTACCCTCACTCGTAAACAAGATCCCGAGATACTTGAACTCCTTCACTTGAGGCAACAACTCATCCCCAATCCGGTGACACACCCCACTCTGTGCCCTAGATTTTGTTTTCTTTATGTCGTCACCTTCTTAAAATAATGGCCTAAGTCATATTTTCAAGTTTTTCAAAAAACAGAATAAACTGAAACTGAAACAAAATTTGTCAGTTTATTCTGGCAGGGAAGGAGCCTGAGCTGGTGCAAGAGGTGGAGGGGTACCAACTAGACATAGAATAAACTGAAACTGAAAAAAAACTTTGTCAGTTTATTCTGTTTTTTGAAAAACTTGAAAATATGACTTTGGCCATTATTTTAAGAAGGTGACAATGTCATGTCTGCCTATTGCCTGGTCTTTTATTTTGAGAGTCTCACCTCTCCTCTCGTTTCAGAAACTTCACTTCCTGCCCCAGTGTCTGTGTCCTCCTGCATGATTACTTTCCCCGCCCTGATTGGATTAATCTGTGCCTTGTTACCTCCAGTGTATTTAGTATCTGTGCTCCCCCCCTTTCTGTGCCAGTTTGTTTTGTGCCTGGTGTCAACTCATGCCAGCTTTTCTCTAGTGTTTGTATTTCTTGCCTATATCTTTGCTCTGCCCCCAGACCTCGCTTTTGCCTAACCCTTTTGGATCATCTGTTTAGACTATTGGATTTGATTACCTTGCTTTGTCCCTGGACCTCGCCTTCACCTACTCCTTTGGTATTGTTTGCTTGGATTACTGGACTGCATTTTCCGTGTACTGTACCCTGCTTTTCAGTAAAGAGTACTTTTCAACTCTGACCTCGTCTCTTGTGTCGTGCTATCGAGTCCTCTGCCTAGTGTGTGTTAGAGTACGAACTGGCCATACTATGGACTCAGCCGACACATTGCGCGCTACACTCCAAGCCCAAGGAAAGCGAACCCACCAACAGGAGGAGCAACTCGCTGCTATTTGTGCAGGGGTGAAGGAGATGGCAGCACACCATGAGGCTTTCCAGAAAACCTTCGATACCCAGGCTACTCAGTTCCAGGAGGCGACTACCCGGTTTCAGCAGGCTGCTGCACACATGGACACTCTCGTTCCTAATCCTGCTAATCCAGCTCCAGACCCAGTCCTCGCTCCTCGCCATTAAGATTGACACCCGGCTCCAAGTGAGAGAGCAGGAAAGACCCACGCCTGTTGGCCTCCCGCCTGTCCAGAGGGGGCAGCCTGCGGTCACTAGTCCTCCTCCCCGGCGTCCGTCCGCCCGTGCCGTTCCGGTGACCGTCTCTTCGTCGTCCCCTGCTGCTCCGGAGGAACCGATGCAATTTGGCAGAGCCAGACTCACTCCCGAAGAACGGCAGCGCCGCCTGCAGGAGGGAAGATGCATTTACTGCGCTCAACTGGGCCACTTCATCTCCTCCTGTCTGGTAAACGCACGTGCTCATCAGTAAGGCAGGGGGCGCTGGTGAGCCGTTCAACTTTTTCCAATGATTCCTCTCGACCCACTCAGGCACGGCTCATCTCATCTTCAATGTCTCTTGGTCTCCCAGTGTTAGTGGACTCTGGGGCGGATGGGAATTTTATGGACTGGGGGTTAGACAAACGGCTGAAACTCAGTCACGTTCCCTTGTCTGAGCCTCTAGAGGCCAACGCTCAGGATGGTCGTCCACTCTGCAGAGTTACCCATCAAACCACCCCCGTTTCCCCAATGCATCCTCTTATCTTTGGCCTACCCTGGCTGCAACAACATAACCCTCACCCTAACTGGACTACTGGGGAGGTGACAGGGTGGGGCCGGAATTGCTCTAGCGCCTGCCTGTGTTCCATTTCCACCCTGGATCATTCTCAGCATCCTGACTACTCGTCTCCTGTGTCTCCTGTGCCTGATACCTCTGTGACTCCTGCCTACGCGTCACCTCCAGTTTTGTTGGTTCTGACTTTCCAGACCTCTCCAGAGTGCTGTCTTGTTACTACAATATCAATAGCCCCATTTCCACTATGGGCTTAACCTAGTGCTTGAACTCGGCCTATTGGTTCCTGTTGTGTTTCCTTTGGCTTTCCTGGGGCTTCAGGCGGGCTTATCCGAGAACTTAAGCCCTGCCATAAAAACTTTTAAAAAGGCAGGGCCACAGCAGTAAGCCCCGGGGGCTTAGGGTGGAAGTACGTCATACGCATGAACTACGTTCCTTACGTCTTGGTTACGTCCTGTGAATTTCACTGTTTGTGAATGCCGCCATTTTAAACATCGCATCGCTAGCAGCTACAAGCTAACGTTTGCTAGCTAGTTTGTTAACGTTTCTTGCAAGTTTTTATAGGGGCACTATCAGTCTGTGCCACTCGAACGTCACGCAGGTTCTACTGTGCATGTCGGCTGCAGCAAGGAAGTGGTCGGCATCATCATGTCGTGTTGTGCAGTCGGTTCCCAGAATCATTTTGACAAACAAAACAAAACGCTCAATTTTTACCGAATTCCGTCAACTCGCACCCCTTTTAAGGCTAACCAGGGACGTCTTTCTTTCTTCCCCAATCTATTGCATTTACATGGGACAAGTCTTTGTTGTCTTTGCATTACCTGTTTGACTAAGTTCGTTTTAGCTGTCTCGGCTCTTACAGTGCATGCACGATGTACGATGGTGCTAGTTATCCGTCCAGCTCTGTGTGTGTGCCAAGCCTGGGATTGGGCCTGATTTTTAGTGATATGCTCAAGGTTTACACACTGGTCCTGTGTTAATTCCTGCCCCAGTTTGGAAAAGGTCTCTTCACTCTTCTCCTGTAATTCACTTGGGCAGAGGCCTCTCAGATTGGCACCATACAGAGCTACCAGTGGCTCCAGCGGGTCTCCGTTCTCTTTGTCAGATTCCGATGTGGAGTCGGTGTCGCTGCAGTCCAGACTAGTGAGCACAGCGGCATAAGGTTCCAGTAGTTTCAGTTTCTTTATGTCTTCATCCCCTCAGCTCTGAATACATAATAAATTAGATGTTAGATATCGCATGAATATAACTGTGTGGGATACAATGTAGTACAATCAGGGGTGTAGTGGTAAATACAGAGGTGGGTAAACTCTGTCGAGTGCAGAGTTTACCAACCTTGTTTCCCCTCATTTATTAACACAGTTGATCAGAAAATAAGCGAGTAAACAGTCTCATTTAAAGAAGGTGGGTAAAATGAGTTTAGCTGGGTTTACCCCCCACTACACCCCTGGGTGCAATGTGTGTGATAGTTGTTGTGTCCATATACATATGTAACCCCTTCTTCACTGGCGGGCAACGCCAAGCACATTTGAACAAGACAACATCCTAATGCTACCAGTTACTAAAGTGTTACAAGCAAATCAAATGGCGCAACAGGATCCTGAGTTCTCAGCGGTGGAATGTTGAGCTGGCCGAACCTCCTGTGCACTAGTAGGCTAGTGCCACTAATGACAATAATAGTGATAAATGATAATAGAAATAATTAACCAGGATATTTATCAGTGTAGTAGCGCGGTGCCTCCACTGAGAAAATACTACACTTACCTAAGGCTAGTGAATGGTGTATCTTCCCAGAATTTAAACAAACCTGTGGTTAAGGCAGATCGTGTAACCCTGCTGTGTACTGAAATACCGTACACGCTTATTACCAGCACTCCAAAAGTAAATGAGCTGCCAATACACCCGAAATATAATTAATAATAATATAATTTATTGGATAATAATGAGAGAGAGAGAGAGTGTGAGAGAGAGAGGGAGAGAGAGAGAAAAAAAACAGAGTACCACACGAGTGTGGTACTGTTGATCAACTAAACAGTCATTAAAATTTCACAGGGTGTGACAACCGTTCACAATACACAGAAAGAAAGTATCAAAAGAATACAAAATACCAAGCGCTTTCTGTTGGGGCCCGTTGGTGCACATTAAACCAGTTCTCTAAGCGCAGGGCAAGGCAGACACCCTACGATGCCCAGGCGACGAGACAAAAGTGCGTGGGTGTGTGTGTATAAGTTCTCTGTCCAAGTTACTCACGACCCAACGCTCCCACGACCGCGAGGCTGTGTGTAGTTCAGAGGATGGTCGGCGCTGTGCTTGCCGTCGGCTCCCCGGCAGGGCCTCCGATGGTCGGCGCTGTGCTTGCCGTCGGCTCCCCGGCAGGGCCTCCGTCCGCAAGATGGCCACAGGTCGCAACGTTCCGAAAACCCCGGCGAAGACAATGGTCCTCCGGTGGGAAACGAAGCAATCCGACCCGAAACAAACCCCACCAGCAAGCACACGACCGTGGGCCAATCGCAACCCTCGGGTCCTCAAATGCGGGCCAATACACGGCTGTGTACAAAGTCTCCGCGAAACGGGCACTCAAACGGGGCCGCAGAGAGAGAGATAAAAAAATGGGACCTCTCTCCTTGGAGTCCTGCTGAATCTTCAAGCTCCCTCCTTTTCGCGAGGAGATCGACCGTTGCCACCCCGCGATTTCGCGGGCAGAACACTCCTCATCCTATCATTGGCCGATAACAAAAATTCAAAGACAAATACATCCCATTGGTCCACACGTTTGGAAACCACACCCACACAGGAAACGTTTTAAGACACAAGCATGCTGGCAAATTAAACACCAAAGATCTCCAGATTCTAAAAGGTCCTTACACATACATAGTGATGCAGTGTTCTGTTGAAGCTATTTACGTTGGAGACCGCTAGGTGGCACTACTATGGTTAATATGTTCCAGGTACTGTGAGTTACGTGTGTGTGTAGAAGAAGTAAAACATGTCGATGAAAAAAAGTGCAAAGTAAAGTACCTGCTCCCCTGTTCCTCTGCTTCGTGTGTTGATGTTTGATACTGAACCAACTACACAACAAAGTGGCGACGAGAGTAGTAGAGACGAAGAGATGGCTTTGCTCCCCTTGCAAACTCCTGCTGTGTTCCCGGAGTGCCCAGGTGAACCGAAAACCACATTTGCTGCGTGGAAAAAGTTGTTCCGACAATTACCTGCTTGCTATCGGGGGAAGTGACTTTCCTGCCGAGAGAAAGAGAGCCTTGCTAGTTCACTGCTTAGGAACAGAGGGAGAAAGAATCTACAGCCTCTTGCCGCTCACGGCTGATACATACGATGGATCTGTGCAGGCTTTGGAGGCGTATTTCCCCCCGAAACTGAACGTTGTCACCGAGAGGTGCCGCTTTAGGCAACGAGCTCAAGCTGTGGGTGAGTCAACGTATGGCATCGCTGCGCGAGCTCGTGAAGAAATGTAAGTTTGGCAATATGGAAAGTGAAATGCTGCGTGATCAGATCGTAGAGAAGACAAATAATCCTCGTATCCGTGAGAGACTGTTAATGGAGGAGGACCTGAAACTTGATAGCGCTTTGGAAGTAGCTAGGCGTACTGAAGCTGCTATAGCTGATGCAAAAGTAATTGCTGACGGTGACACAAAGCACGTCGCCGCCGTTCAAGTGTAAAAGAAGGCGCGCAAGCCAAAATACAAGACCGTTCAGAAAATGGATGCAACCCACACATGCTATCGTTGTGGTTCAGCTGACCACCTAGCCAACGATAAATCTAGCCCTGCGAAGGACTGCAAATGTAAAACATGTGGTAAGATGAGACATTTTTCTAGAGTGTGCAAATCCTCCCAAAAGTCTGTTAATGAAGTGACTGTGCCTGATATTACTGTCTTAACTGTTAGTTCTACTACTGAAACAGCTGCTAAGCTAATGTGTACTGCTACTATTACTGCGCCTACTACTGCACAGGTATGCACTGTTGAATTACTTGTTGATACGGGGTCTGGTGTTTCTATACTGCCTGAGAATGTTTACAGTGAATATTTTGGTTCAAGTAAGCTAAGTGAACATAGAATGCAGCTTGTTACATATTCCAGAGAGAGTTGAATGTGCTAGGATGTCTTAAAGCTGACATTACTTACTATGACAAGAGTGCCTCCACAGACTTTTACATAGTGAAAACAGGGACACCTATACTAGGTATGGACCTGGTGACTGCTCTCCAGCTACAGATCAAAGGAAGACAGTTAATACCTGAGACTGCCAATGTCTGTGCGACACTCCATCAAACCGAAGCTCCGCCCACTACCAGCAAACAGAAAAGTGAGACTTCAGCTGCGTTTGGATGTGCAAAGGACTTTGCACACAAAGTGAAGGTACGACCAGAAGTGAAGCCGGTACAACAAAAGCTTCGACGCTTACCACTTTCAGTCCGTGATGCCATTTCCGATGAACTCAAGAACCTGGAGGAAAATGGGATTATTGAGAAAGTTGATGCATATGAATGGGTATCCCCAATTGTAGTCACTAAGAAGAAGACAGGTGGCATACGCATGTGCATCGATTTGATGGAACCTAACAACGCAGTAGTCGTTGACAGCCATCCCTTACCACTGATTGAGGACATACTGTCTGAGCTGCGTGGATCTGTCATGTTCTCTACCCTGGATCTCAAATCTGCATACCATCAACTGAAGCTGCATGAAGAGAGCAGAGGGCTCACTGCTTTCATTACGCATGAAGGCCTGTACCAATACTGCAGAATTCCTTATGGACTGAGTTCTACCCCTGCTACATTTCAGAAGATGATGACAACGATCCTCAGTGGCCTCAAAGGGGTGCAATGTTACCTCGATGATGTAATCATTACGGATCCTCAGAAGCTGAACATGAGGCCAATCTCCGTGCTGTGCTGCACAAAATCAATGAAGCGGGACTGAAACTCAATGTTGACAAATGTCAGCTCCGTCAAACTACTCTCAGCTTTCTTGGCCAAAAGATCAGTACAGAAGGTCTGCAGCCAGATGACTCTCATGTCACTGCTATCCTGAATGCCCCGCCCCCTACTGATCCTGACACCCTGTGCTCATTTCTTGGGCTGAGTGCATGGTACAGCAAGTTTGTGCCCAACTACGCTACTGTTGAACCTATGAGAGCTCTGCTGGACAGTTCATTCCAGTGGAATGATGCAGCTCAAGCAGCATTTGACCGAGTCAAGAAGATGATCATGAATAGCCCTGCTCTAGTGCTGTTCAAACCCAACAAGCCTACCATAGTCTCTACAGACGCTTCAGGCTATGGGCTAGGTGCCGTCTTGACTCAGCTGGACAGTACTGGTGAGGAAAAGACTGTTGCTTTTGCATCTCGCAGTCTGTCGGACGCTGAGAGAAAATATTTCATCACCGAGAAGGAAGCACTGGCCTGCGTCTGATCTGCTGAGAAATGGCGTACATGGCTCTGGGGAAGGAAATTCCTGTTACGCACCGATCATCAAGCACGTACAACACTCATGACTACCAAAGGCAATAACCGTGCTGGTCTCCGGATACCCAGATGGTCTGCTCACCTGATGGAGTTTGACTATGATGTTGAATACAGAAATGGATCTTTGAACTATGTTGCTGACTGTCTATCTAGACTCCCACTTCCCGAGACAGACACTGCATGTGCAGAGAATGTGGAATCATTCTCACTGATCTGAGTGCTGTGTCTGTGGATGACTTCCAGTCTGAGTGCTGTGCCTGCCCAGTGCTCACAAAGCTCCATGCACAGATATGGAAGGGCTGGCCCTCACGAAAGAAAGCAACTGAGCCTGACTTACAGACATTCTTCCTGATCCGCCATGAGCTTGCAGTCATGGATGACTGTATTGTCAGAGGTACTCATCGGCTGCTGGTGCCTGAGTCATTGCAGAAAAAACTAATTAATATCGCTCATGAAACCCACCAAGGCATTGTGCACACTAAACAACGCCTCAGAGAACTGTATTGGTGGCCCAAAATGGACTCCCAGATACAGACATTGATTAAGAACTGTACAGCCTGCGGACAGAATGATAAGTCGACTGTAACCCACGATGCTCCACTCCAAACCGTTCCCCTACCAGCTGCTGCCTGGGAAAAGGTTTCCGTGGACATCGTAGGTCCATTTGAGATGGCACCTGCTGATTGCAGATATGCCATAACACTGTTATACTACTATAGTAAATGGCCTGATGTAGCCTTTGCTCCGCGTGCTGACACAGCTACTGTCATCCAGTTCCTGACCACTGTTTTCTCTCGAGAAGGGAATCCAAAAGAACTGGTCAGTGATAATGGACCTCAATTCCTCTCCTTTGAGTTCTCTGACTTTCTCAAAAAGAGGGAAATCAGACACCTGAGATCTTCAGTTTATTATCCAAGAGCCAATGGAGAAGTTGAGAGATTCAACAGAAGCCTTAAAGACTGCCTACAGACCGCATCAATCCAAAGAGAACCCTGAAAATCATTCCTGAGAATTTACCTGATGGATTACAGAGCAACGCCTCATTCTACGACTGGAGTATCCCCGTCAGAACTGCACCATGGTCGACAAATGAGAACAAAGCTACAGGTGATGGAGATGCCTGTACCTCCAAAAGATGGACACGCTGTGCGTGAAAGTGTGAGGCAAAAACAAGTGAAGACAAAAGAATGCACAGATGCTCACAGACACGCTAAATCAACTGATTTCCAGTCCGGTGACAAAGTACAGATTAGGAAGCCATGGAAAGTAAAGAAAGGAGAACTGAAGTTCACAAAACCAAGGACTGTTGTGACAAAAAAAGGACCAAACACTTACTTACTGGATGATGGAAGGATCTGGAACGCCTCACGCTTATCTGCACTGCCAGAGTTGATCCCGAATACTGACTCTGACGGAGCAATGGACTGTACTAAACCAGAGACTGATAAACCACCTGACTCTAACTCTGATAACCAGCTCAGGTTTACCAGGATTAGAAATCCACCTAGCTGGACCAAAGACTTTGTCATGGGAAAGTGGAAAAAAAATACTGCTGACTAATGTGGGGAGGGAAAAGAAAATGTAAAAAGTGAATGTTATTGGGTTACATACATTATTCAGAGTGTAATACTGTCAGTTCTAATCTAAGGTACTAGAAGTATTTGTTCAAAAGGGGAAGATGTTGTGTCCATATACTACATACACTCACCGGCCACTTTATTAGGGACACCTGTCCAACTGCTCGTTAACGAAAATTTCTAATCAGCCAATCACATGGCAGCAACTCAATGCATTTAGGCATGTAGACATGGTCAAGACGATCTGCTGCAGTTCAAACTGAGCATCAGAATGGGGAAGAAAGGTGATTTAAGTGACTTTGAACGTGGCATGGTTGTTGGTGCCAGACGGGCTGGTCTGAGTATTTCAGAAACTGCTGATCTACTGGGATTTTCACGCACAACCATCTCTAGGGTTTACAGAGAATGGTCCAAAAAAGAGAAAATATCCAGTGAGCGGCAGTTCTGTGGGCGAAAATGCCTTGTTGATGCCAGAGGTCAGAGGAGAATGGCCAGACTGTTTCGAGCTGATAGAAAGGCAACAGTAACTCAAATAACCACTCATTACAACCGAGGTATGCAGAAGAGCATCTCTGAACGCACAACACGTCGAACCTTGAGGCAGATGGGCTACAGCAGCAGAAGACCACTCCGGGTGCCACCCCTGTCAGCTAAGAACAGGAAACTGAGGCTACAATTCGCACAGGCTCACCAAAATTGGACAATAGAAGATTGGAAAAACGTTGCCTGGTCTGATGAGTCTCGATTTCTGCTGCGACATTCGGGTGGGAGGGTCAGAATTTGGCGTCAACAACATGAAAGCATGGATCCATCCTGCCTTGTATCAACGGTTCCGGCTGGTGGTGGTGGTGTAATGGTGTGGGGGATATTTTCTTGGCACACTTTGGGCCCCTTAGTACCAATTGAACATCATGTCAATGCCACAGCCTACCTGAGTATTGTTGCTGACCATGTCCATCCCTTTATGACCACAGTGTTCCCATCTTCTGATGGCTACTTCCAGCAGGATAACGCGCCATGTCATAAAGCTCGAATCATCTCAGACTGGTTTCTTGAACATGACAATGAGTTCACTGCAGGCCCGTAGTCAGAAACATGTTTTGGGGGGGGTCGGGCAACACTGCCGAAAGCTACCGGTAAATAAAATTCCCACACTGTATACTATAGCCTAATACCCAACCGTACGGTAAATGTCAACGTATTAATGGCCCATAGATAATCATCAATCCATTAATAAATAAAAGTGGGTCTTACCTTATAAAAGCAGGTCCAATCGTCTTTTTTGTCTGCAAAAGATGTCCAGTACCTCTTCCGGCGTCACCACAATGTCTCTGTGCTCCGAGAGCAATGTCAGTCCATTAAGCCGTCTTTCCGTCATTGTACTGCGCATTTTGTCCTTGATCCTTCCCAGACGGGAAAAACTTCTCTCGACATGGGCACTGGTGACAGGAAGCGTGGTCAAAACGCGGAGAACCTTGAAGATGCTTGGAAACAACTCACTGTTACAGGCATTTAATGCCTCAATGGCATTTTGTGGAACATAAGTTGCATCTTCCCATGTATCCCGCCAGGTGTCAATTTCTGACTTTACAACTTCCAGATGCGGTGACACTTCATCAGGATACAGGTTGGAGAGCGCTTGAGCTGAGCTGTCGTTCAGCATGCTGACCTTAGATGGCAGTAAGGAGCAGAGGTTGGAGATCACATTTCTGTGTTTGCTGAAGCGTTCCTTCATCTGTGATGAATAAAAGTCCAGCATGACTATGAAAAGCTTTTGCCGGTAGTGATTTTCACAGGCCTTCAATGGATCCTCATTGCAGTCCATGCCTCTTTGTGGTCGAAATTCAACCCCATACTTGGCTGCTTGGGAAGAGGTCTTTTGGAAAATCTGCCTGAACTCCATCTCAGTTAGCCCTCATCTCTTCTACTTGCTTAATAACAGCATCAGCAGCTGAAACGCAACTCACCAAGTCACAATTTTCCTTCTGAAGGAAGGTGGACAGGTGGTAGGTTTTTGCAAGCATCTTCTCACTCACATTCATGGACAGCATGAATTCTGCATTGTCAATTGAATTAAAGAGCTGAGTGGCTTTGACAGATGTGTCTCCTGTGAAGGTTTCACTGATTTTCTGCAGGCTGGATCGCACAGGGTCTAAAAGCTCGTTGAATGTAAATATTGCGTCGTGGCGTTCGACCCATCTCGTTTCACACAATTTCGTCAGTCGCGTTTTCTTGCAGTGGGGTAAAAGATGCTCCGTCTCGTGTCGCAGACTGCATGCAGACCGCAAAGCCGAATCATGGAAAAAAGTGCAGATTTCCGAGACAATTCCAAAGCAATTTCGCACCATTTGTACAGTGCAGCACTTGTTTAGGACCAAATTCAAACTGTGGCTGGCACAGTGCACATAAACTGCTTGCTTGTGCTTCTCTTTGATTTTAGCTTGGGCGCTATTTAAACGGCCCCTCATGGCAGATGCGCCGTCGTATCCCTGGCCACGTAAAAACTGTAAATCAACGCCTGCATTTGTCAACTGACTTTCGATTGAATTGGCGATTGCCTCCCCGGTTAACTTCTCAATATCAACAAAGGACAAAAAATCCTCTCTGATGCTATATTGGCTGTCATGCTGGTTCACGTATCTGACACAGACAGAAAGCTGATCCCGCCCTGAAACATCTTTCATTTCATCTGCCAACACAGCGAAACACTGCGCGGAGTTTACTTTCTGCACCAGTTTGTTTGTTATCACATCTCCAATTATGCTGATTATTTCATTTTGTACATCAGGACTGCAGTAGCTAGCGTTTGCTGCACATTTACTCAAGTGTTGTAACAGTACTGTGTCGCCAGATGTAGCCCTAAACCTGAGTAAAGCCCTGAAATTTCCGTCTTTGTGAGTTGGCTCATTCAATGTCACTGGTCCCGAATCAATATCACCTCTCAGGGCGAGTTCTTGGCGACCGCAAAAAATCAACGTTGCAATGATGCTTTTGAGTTTTTCTCTGTTTTCTTGGACTTGGGCCGCTTTCAAACATGCATCCTTGTGATATGCCTTTTGTGCATGGTCTTTGAACGTCTCTAAAGCATGTTTCCAGTCTGAGAAGTGGACATTAATTAGCTTGCCAGCTTTTCTGTGCCCTCCCTTGCCCACATGCTCGACTGCAAACGCAACACAGTGCTTACAAAAACAACCGTCGGACCTTGTTGAGTATACTAGCCAGCTAAACTGGTCAATCCAATGACGTTGGAAACGTAGTTTACCTCCTAGTTTTGTAGGGAATGTTTGTCCGATATTGGCCGTCCAGTCCAGTGAGTATATTTCTCTTCTCTGTTCGTCTGATATTTTCCCACCAATATAATCCACAAAGTCGTGTGAAAACGTTTCCGAGGTAGAGGACGGCGGGTCTGCTAACTCTGGCTCCGTTTCCGAGGAGGAGGGCAGTGGGTCTGCTAACACTTGCTCCGGGAAATCGGTAACGTTAGTGACCAGATCATCTGTAATGTTCTTGTTTTTCTTTTTTGAGTCGGGACACGTTGAAACAAAAAAATCATTGATTTTACGAATATTAACTTTACTGCTCTTGCCTGATTTACAGGCAGCTTTCGGCGGCTCCATTGCTTTTGAAAAGCAAACTATAGATCGACCATTTAGCTAGCATAACCAGTGGCAGGTTGCTTAGCTGACTCGTCAGACCCCTGAGTCAATCAAAAGCCTGTGATTTTATTTGTTTTACGAAACAGACCAATAAGATACATCATGTTTGGAAACAAATTAACTGACAGGTTTAACGCCTGTCAGTCACGATAGATGCAGTGTATGAATAGGCTAGAGGGGCGGTGACAAATAATCAAAACGATAACTAAATAATTATTGGTGTCATTTCAGACGGGCCGTGGGGTTTCGGGG
Organism: Lampris megalopsis; assembly: GCA_022114975.2. Taxonomy (NCBI): domain Eukaryota; kingdom Metazoa; phylum Chordata; class Actinopteri; order Lampriformes; family Lampridae; genus Lampris; species Lampris megalopsis. The sequence goes on from JAJHIY020000431.1 coordinate 6,979,796, forward strand.
GGGGTTCAGACACGAAAACCACCTACCTGGCTACGTGCCTGGTTCACTGTACTCAAATGGCCTCCACAGTCACCAGATCTCAATCCAATAGAGCACCTTTGGGATGTGGTGGACCGGGAGATTCGCATCATGGATGTGCAGCCGACAAATCTGCAGCAACTGCATGATGCTATCATGTCAGTATGGACCAAACTCTCTGAGGAATGTTTCCAGTACCTTGTTGAATCCATGCCACGAAGGATTAAGGCAGTTCTGAAGGCAAAAGGGGGTCCAACCCGGTACTAGCAAGGTGTACCTAATAAAGTGGCCGGTGAGTGTATATAGTGATGCATTGTGTTCCGTTAATGCTATTTACGTTGGAGACCGCTAGGTGGCATTACTATGGCTAATATGTTCCAGGTACAGTGAGTTACGTGTGTGTGTGTGTGTGTGTGTGTGTGTGTGTGTGTGTGTGTGTGTGTGTGTGTGTGTAGCAGGAGTAGAAGAAGTAAAACATGTCAATGAAAAAAACTGCTAAGTAAAGTACCTGTTCCTCTGCTTCGTGTGTTGATTTCTGATACTGAACCAACCACACAACAATAGTAATATCTTTACATGAAGAAAATTCATTTTTTAATATAATATAAAATATATTATACCTTTGACATTGGCCTTTCTGGCTGGTTGCAGTTGGGTGTCTCTCCTCTTTGGCTTTCTGATGCAGATTTCACTCAGTCTGGCTGGCTTCACCTTTCTTTTGGATGTTTAGGAGCCACTTGTTTGTCCCTGAGGTACAACACTTCTCGGTCTTTCCATATCTGACCCACAGCTCAAGTTTGAGCAGCAGGCATGTCTGCAGCATGACCCCAAGCTGCAAGAAAATAGTATAGAGATTAATTCCTAGCAATCTACTTTATTACACACACTGGTTTAAATGGTGTTCAGGCTAGATATGCCCGCAGGCACAGCTGTATAACTGCAGCAAATGAGCAGTGAAATTTTGTTTACTACATTAACGACAGTGACTGAAGAGGTTAAACAGTAATAGAAAGCTAAGAGTATTTAGTAAATTAACTTAAGTTACATACCCAGCCATACAGATGCAGTTCGCGGTCAGAATACAGTTGTTTCTCTTGTTCACAACAACCCAGACCTTGTACAGCTCCGTATTCTTGCCCTGTCTGTGGCTAGGCAGCACCTCAGTCCTCAGAAATACAAAGTTTTCAACGTTATCATCATGAAATAGTATGTCCTGGACATGAGCGCTAGTAACATAGTTGTATGCATCCAGAGGCGTGTACGCTTTCAAGTTCTCCCGGCAATAAAGACTTGGTGTGTCGATCAGGTATTCGTGAATATTTGGTCACTGAAGACTGGGCTATTTTGTCTCGTCATTAATCCACTGACCTGCGCCTAAAGCATACGGGTCTCCAAGACGTATCCCATTCACCAAGGTTAATTTCGTAGCATAACTGGTCTTGTCACTGGGTGACAAGCTGTTGCAGTAGGCGGAAAACATTTTAAAACTAAAAGCAAACTGTTGTAACGTATCGGAAATTCGCTAGCCGTCTTCATACCAAGCCGAGCCGGTAATCACCGGTCGGGTAACGTTCTTCCTGCAACCAAGCTGCGCACGCATCCCCAGTGTTGATAACAAATAATTCCTCTATAAAACAAAAAATGGAAAATCACATATCTAGACAACACTGGACGACAGAGGAGAACCAAGCGCTACTCGCGATATACTGCGAATCTGATATTCAGAAGCAGCTGGATGGCGTCGTAAGAAATGATTTTCCCGCTTCTTCAGTGTATTTCATTTGTAAACCAACTGGACGATGCATATCGCCACCTACTGTGCTTGGAGGTCGAAACGTGTGTGACGCAGTAAGGCTAGGGAAGTGGGAAAACAACACTAACTGAAGACCTCGTGCTTAGGTTCCAGATCTACGTTCCAGCGCTTAAGTTCTAGGGCTTAAGTTCCGTAAGGGAAAGCCGGCTAAGGAAGTGTTCAATAAGGCTCGTGCTACGTCTCTGCCCCCTCACCGACCCTACGACTGTGCCATTGATTTGCTTCCCGGGACCACGCCGCCCAGGGGCCGTCTGTAATCCTTGTCAGCCCCGGAGACTACGGCTATGAAGGTCTATCTGGACTCTTCTCTGGCTGCTGGCATTATCCGACCATCTTCATTTCCTGCGGGGGCGGGGTTCTTCCTCGTTGAGAAAAAGGACAAGACGCTGCGTCCCTACATAGACTACCTTGGCCTGAATGGCATCATCGTCAAGAACAGGTGTAAACTACAACGGACTCACTGGCGGGTCGGCAGGGGGTGGGGTCGGCCCCTTTAGCCGAGCGGTCAGCGAGGTCGCCTTGTGGTGCAGTGCACCTCGGATCGAATCCCGCAGCGGGCATTGACTGAGTCACGTTACATTGGTGGCAGCGGTTGGATCCGGAAGTGTCCGGAAGCGTGCAGATCTTCACAAGTCTCTTCGGAGCGCGGAATGACACAGCGCGAGGGCGCGCTTCCAGGAGAAGGTGACTACTGTAAACTACAAGAGACACACTGGCCGGTCGGCCCCCCCTCCCCAGCCGACCGGCCGGCCGGCCGGCCAGCGATGTCGCCTTGTAGTCGAGTGCACCTCGGATCGAATCCCGCAGTGGGCATTGATTGAGCCACATTACACCGGTACCCCATTCCTCTTGTCTCTTCTGCATTCGAACTATTGCAAGGTGCTAAGATTTTTACCAAACTCGAGCTTGATAATGCCCATCGTTTGGTCAGGATATGGGAGGGGGGACGAGTGGAAGACTGCTTCTAACACTCCTAGCGGGCATTACGAGTACCTCGCGATGCCCTTTGGTCTGACCAGTGCTCCAGCGGTTTTCCATGCTCTAGTGAATGACGTCCTTAGGGACATGTTGGACTGGTTTGTTTTCGTCTACTTGGACAATATCCTCATCTTCTCCCCCAGTGAAGAGTCACACGTCCAGCATGTACGGCAAGTGCTGCAGCACCTCCTCGACCACCAGCTCTTCGCCAAGGCTGAGAAGTGCGATTTCTACATTTCCACCGTCGCCTTCTTGGGGTACATCATCTCTGAGGGCAGTATGGAAATGGATCCCGCTAAGGTCAGTGCTGTTGTGGAGTGGCCTACGCCCTCCAATATGACCCAGCTCCGCCATTTCCTGGGTTTGGCAATTTTTTACAGGCGGTTCATCCGTCGGTGCAGCGCCATCACCGCCCCACTGCATGCCTTAACCTCCCCCAGTGTGAAGTTTCTGTGGTCTCCCCAGGTTGATCAGGCTTACCAGCTGCTGAAGGAGAGCTTCACATCAGCGCCCATCCTCACGGTGCCTGATCCTTGGCGGCAGTTCGTGGTGGAGGTCGATGCCTCGGAGGTGGGACTGGGTGCTGTCCTCTCTCCGCGTTCTCCAGAGGACAACAAGATCCATCCCTGCGCTTTCCTCTCCCGGATGCTCACCCCCGCTGAGAGGAATTACGATGTGGGGAACAGGGAGTTTTTGGCCATTCTGGTGGCTTTGGAGGAGTGGCACCGCTGGTTGGAGGGGGCGGAGCACCCATTCTTTGATTGGATTTACCATAAGAACTTGAAGTACATCCGGACAGCCAAGCGATTCGCCTCCAGACAGGCCAGGTGGGCTCTTTTTTTTTTTTACCCGATTTAACTTTACCCTGTCCTACTGTCCTGGTTCCAAGAACGCCAAGGCGGATACCCTGTCTCGTCTGTTTTGCTCTGACCCCGCTCCTTGGTGTCCAGCCAGCATCCTGCCTGCTTCCTGTGTGGTGGGGGCCATCATCTGGGGCATTGAGAGCAAGGTCCGACGGGTGTCCGCTAACACCCCAGCGCCTGCTGGCTGTCCCCCGAATCGGCTGTTTGTTCCTGTCTCTCTTCACTCTCAGGTTATCCATTGGGCTCACACCTGCCACCTCTCCTGTCATCCTGGTGTGCGGCGGACTCTCTTCGTCATTCGACAGCGGTTCTGGTGGCTGGCCATGGAGAAGGAGATAGGAGAATAAATGACTGCTTGTCCTGTGTTCACTCGGAACAAGGTCTCCCGACGTCCTCCTCCTGGTCTCCTGTGCCCGCTCCCAGTGCCCCACCGTCCTTGGTCTGATGTCTTCCTGGACTTCGTCACAGGCCTACCGCCCTCGGATGGTAACACCACCATTCTGACGGTAGGGGACTGGTTCTCGAAAATGGTGCGTTTCATCCCTCCGCCCAAGATGCCCACTGCCAAGCGCATGGCGGAGGTTGTGCTGTCTCATGTGTTTCACCTCTATGGATTTCCTAGGGATGTGGTTTCTGATCGAGGACCCCAGTTCGTCTCAAAGTTCTGGAAGGCGTTTTGTTCATTGTTCGGGGCCTCAGTCAGTCTCTCCTCCAGGTTTCACCCCCAGTCCAATGGTCAGGCGGTCCAATGAACCAGGAGCTGGAGACCGGGCTGCACTATCTCATCTCCCAGAACCCGGCCACCTGGAGCAAGCACCTCATTTTGGGTTGAGTATGCGCACAACACCCTGTCTTGCTCTGCCACTGGTCTCACCCCCTTTCAGTACGCCTATGGTTACCAACCACCTCTGTCCCCTGCACTGGAGCCAGAAGTTGACGTCCGCTCAGCCCTGGCCGTCGTCCGTCAATGTCGGCGCACCTGGACCCGGGCCCGCCGGGTGCTCCTGAGGACTTTCGACTGGTATAAGAGGCTGACTGATTGGCAGCGGACCCCCGCGCCTGCCTTTCGGCCTGGCCAGAAAGTCTGGCTGTCCCAGATCAAGCCTGTGCGGGAGAGTCCTTTGGTTCTCGCCTCCGCCCCCCCCCCCCCGGTTCGTCCATGGTGGCCCTGTGTACACCGTCCGGCGTCTCCTGGCGGTTCATGCTCGGGGTCGGGGGCCGTCGGTATCTGGTGGATTGGGCGGGGTACAGCCTGAGGGGCGGTCCTGGGTCCCTGCCCGCTTTGTTCTGGATCCGAGCCTCATTTGGGACTTTCATCGCCACCATCCTGATTTGCCTGGGCCGTCCGGTGCCGGCCCGGGGTGGGGGGGTATTGACACACTCCGCTCTGTGCCGTAGGTTTTGTTTTCTTTATGTCATGTCTGTCTATTGTCTGGTCTTTTATTTTGAAAGTCTCACCTCTCCCCTCGTCTAAGAAACTTTACTTCCTGCCCCAGTGTCTGTGTCCTCCAGCATGATTACTTTCCCCGCCCTGATTGGATTCATCTGTGCGCCTTGTTACCTGCAGTGTATCCAGTCTCTGTGCCGCTCTCTCTTTGTGCCAGTTCGTTTTGTGCCTAGCGTCAACTCGCGCCCGCCTTTCTCTAGTGTTTGGATTTCTTGTGTATATCTTTGCTCTGCCCCCGGACCTCGCTTCTGCTTAACCCTTTTAGATCTGTTTGTACTAAAAGATTTGATTACCTTGCTTTGTCCCTGGACCTTGCCTTCGCTTACTCCTTTGGTATTGTTTGCTTGGATTACTGGACTGCCTTTTACCGTACCCTGCTTTTCGGTAACGACTACTTTTGAACTCTGACCTCGTCTCTTGTGTCATGCTATTGTGTCCTCTGCCTAGTGTGTGTTACACCCGGAGGGAGCAATCAACCATTTTCCTGTAGCGAAGTGTGACTTCAGACTTGGAGGTGCTGACTCTCATCCCGGCCATTTCACACTCAGCTGCAATCCGTCCCAGTGCGTGCTGGAGGTCGCGTTCTGATGAAGCCAACAAAACCACATCATCTACGAAGAGCAGAGATGCAATTCTGAGATTCCCAAAACGGACACACTCCTCACATTGGCTGCACCTTGAGATCCTGTCCATGAATATCAAAAACGGAACCGGAGACAAGGGACAAACTTGGCGAAGTCTGACACCCACCAAAAACGTGTTTGACTTTGCGCCGAAAATGTGGAGACAGCTTTCACTTTGGTTATACAAGGACCGGATGGCCTGTGGCAATTGCTCCGGCACTCCATACTCCCGCAGTACCCCCCACAGTGTGCCCCGGGGTTCACGGTCATAAGCCTTCTCCAAAAAATACATGGTAGACTAGCTGGTCAAACTCCCATGCCTCCCTCAGCACTTCTGCAAACGTAAAGAGTTGGCCCGTTGTTCCATGGCCAAGATGCAATCTGCATTGTTCCTCCTGGATCTGAGGTTCGACGACAATTGGTCAGAGCCTCCTTTCCAGGGCCTTAGAGTAGACTTTCCCAGGGAGGCTGAGCAACGTGATGCCCCGATAATTGGAGCAGACCCTCTGGCCCCCTTTAAAAAAAAAAAAGGGAATCACCACCTCAGTCTGCCACTCCACAGGTACTGTCCCCGACCTCCACACAACACTGAAGAGGCGTGTCAGCCAAGACAGCCCAACAATGTCCAGAGCCTTCAGCATCTCAGGGTGAATCTCATCCACACCCAGCGCCTTGCCGCCGAGGAGCTTCTTAAGAGACCTTTGCCAGGGAAATGGGTGGGGCTTCCCCTGAGTCTTCAGACTCGACCTCCTCCACTGAGGACATGTTAGCCAGGTTCAGGAGGTCCCCAAAGTGTTCTTTCCACCGCCTGATAACATCCCCAGTCCGGGTCAGCAGTTCCCCCTCCCCAGCTGAACAGAGCCTGAGTCAGGCCCTGTTTCCCCTTTCTGAGTCGCTGGATGGTTTGCCAGAACTTCCTTGAGGCCAACTGAAAGTCATCCTTCATAGCCTCACTGAACTCCTCCCACACCGGAGGTTTTGTTTCCGCGACCATCTAAGTCACAGCCCTTCTGGCCTTACAATACTTGACTGTTGCTTCAGGAGACCCCTGGGCCAACCAAGCCCAAAAGGCCTCCTTCTTCATCCTGACGGCTTCCCTCACCGCCGGTGTCCACCAGCGGGTTCTTAGGTTGCCACCTCGACAGGCACCAATGACCTTATGACCACAGCTCCTGCCTGCCGCATCTGCAATAGAGTCTTTGAAAATAACCCACTCAGATTCCATGTCCCCAGCCTCCCTCGGGATACACGAGAACTTTTTTCGGAGGTGGGAGTTGAAGACCTCACGTACAGGGGCCTCCACCAGATTTTCCCAGTTCACCGTCACTACACATTTGAGTTTGCCAGGTCTGTCCAGCAGCCTTCCCTGCCATCTAATCCAACTCACCACCAGGTGGTGATCAGTTGACAGCTCTGCTCGTCTCTTCACCCGAGTGTCCAAAACATACGGTCGCAGATGTGATGCTATGACCACAAAGACTATCATTGATCTTCGGCCTAAGGTGCTCTGGTAGCAAGTACACTTATGAACTACCTTATGTTCGAACATGGTCTTTGTTATGGCCAGTCCATAACTAGCACAGAAGTCCAATAACAAGGCACCGCTCGGGTTCTGATCGGGGAGGCCATTCCTGCTAATCACACCCCTCCAGGTTTTTCCATCGTTGCCCATGTGAGCGTTGAAGTCCCCCAGCAGAACAATAGAGTCCCCAGGCGGAACCCTATCCAGGACACCACCCAGAGACTCCAAGAAGGCCGGATACTCCAAACTGCTATTCAGTGCATAAGCACACACAACAGTCAGAGCCTTCCACCCAGCGATTTGCAGTCATATAGAGGCGAACCTCTCATTCCCCGGGGAGAACTCCAACAACTCAACTGGGGACTTGTGAGTATACCCACACCTGCCTGGCGCCTGTCACCTTAGCCAACTCTGGACAAGTAATGAGAGCCCATGCTATGTGTGGAGGTGAGCCCAACTATATCTAGTTGGCACCGCTCCATCTCCCGCACCAGCTCAGGCTCCCTCCCTGCCAGAGAGGTGACATTCCACGTCCTGAGGACCAATCTGCTATGCCGGAAGTCGGCATACCCTGGTCCCCAGCTTTACCTGCAGCCCGGCCTGCATTGCACCCTACCTCAATGCTCATCCCCGCGTGTGCTGGGCCCACGGGCTGGTGGTTCCATGTTGTTTTTTCGGGCTGGGCCTGACTGGGCCCCATGGGCCAAGGGCCGACCACCAGATGCTCGCCGGCGAGCTTTTTTTTTTTTTTTTTTTTTACTTTTCCGCTGTTGGCCAAGGTGACAGGGTGTGGGGATACTCACAAGTCACCGGTTGAGCACCGCCATGTTGGAGTCGCCTGGGGAGGGATATAGACTCTGACCAGAATAAATTATGAAAATTCCCGCGGTGAATAGAATGGTTTACAGTCAATGAAAAAGGTTTCCAAATGATGGCTGCTTGATTTTTTTCCAACACAGTGACATCCGTATGCTCACTAAGCCAGATTTCAGTGAGGCACAGGACGAGTAGCAGTTCTTCCATCTTGTTGGTCAGAGAGCGGACATTTGCCAGGTGGACTGACGGGAAAGCGGTTCGAAATCCCCGCTGTCGCAGTTTCACGAGTGCTCCGGCTCACTTCCCCCTTCTGCGTCTTCATCGTAGTCCGCACAGGGGTGTGCCGATCAAGACCTCGGCAAGACTTTCGTTAAATGTTCAATTAAAGTCGGTAAAAAAAAAGTCTGTTCAGTTGGCCAGCGGACAGTTGGAGACTTAAAAGTTCTTCCCTGCTGGATGTGATCAGTGAGTGGGCGCTGGACACTAAATAAACAGAAACAGCAAAAAGTACAAGAGAGCGCAGAACCGAGGCTACCGCTCACAGCGCCATTTTGATGACGACAATGGAAATAATCAGTATAAGGTATAAATACAATACGGTTAACCAAAGGAACTGAATACCAAGTCCAGTTGCACTCGATTCAATTCCTTCGGATAACCATGACCTGGATGAATGAGAACATTCACAGACAATACAGCTAACGATAAAATACATCTTAAGAGGTGCAAAAACGTCAGCAAAAACGCAGTGAAGGTGTAGTGGACAGAAATGAAGTGACTTTAAGTGACATGGGTAAATAATCTAAATATTGCACGTGCCCAATGGTGGCCGCACATCAGTCTCGCCGGACTGAGGAAGTGTTTGAGTTCACGAGTGCCACAGCTTTTGGAAAGAAGCTGTTTTTCAGTGTTTTTGTGCTTGTGCGGATTGGTATGAAGCGCATGGGCGGGGCTGAAACAGATGGTGTCCACCGGGGTGTGTGATATCTTTTATTGTAACGTGCATGGAAGTGGACCCGTTAGCGGACTCTTTAGTCGAGTGGTTAGCGATGTCTCTGGCGGCGCGGGAGAAACGGGTTCGCGTCCCGGCTACGGCGGTTCCTGTGGTTGCCCACCGAGTTCGCTACATTGGTGTCAGAAGTGGGATACGCGCGGACGCGCTTTCCCGAAGGAGGGGGTACTGTAACGTGCATGGATAAGTAGACACGTTGGCTAACGGGTCGGACCCTTTAGTCGACTGGTTGACGTTGTCGCCCGCGGTGCGGGAGATACGAGTTCGCGTCCTGGATGAGGCGTTTCCTGAGCTGCCCCCCGAATACGTTACATTTTATGATGTTCTTAGCCCTCCTCACAGCGAGTGCTTTGAAGATGTTCTAGTGACGGCAGCTAAATGCCAACAGTGTCCTGTGCGGTTTCCACCACACGCTAGAGGGCTTCTTTGTCAGCAGTGGTGCGGCTGCTGTACCAGGCTGTCATGCAGTAGTTAGGAGCATCTATAAAGGTTTACAAGCAGATTTTGGGGAGAGGTTTGTTATGTCTGCACACATCGACAGTGCTGCATTTGATTTGGTGCTGCTCTATTGTGCTGGGATCGATTGGTGATGCCTGCGGGCTCTGGGTTGTTTGATCGGGTCTGCCTGTGATGCTGTGTCAGGCTAAATAAAGAATGCAACGTAGCGGTTGTGTCGAGCGACAGCGCTGTGTCCTGACGTGATTTCTAAATACAATATTGGCGACGAGGATGGCTGCTATCTCTCTCCCTCCACCTGCCCCCTTCCTGGCATTACCTGGCGAGCCTCCGGTACCATGGACTCGCTGGCTACACAGTTCTGAAAATTACCTCATAGCCTCAGGGCTCGACGACGTGAGCCAGGCTAGGAAGACGGCTCTGTTGCTACACTGCTTGGGAGCAGAGGGTCATCGTGTGCTCGGGACTCTGGGGAACGTCACAAACTTTGACGAAGCTGTGGGACTTATGAGCACCCATTTCGCTGCTCCACAGAGTGCCCTCCTTCGGCGATTTATATTCCGTCAGCGACACCAACTGCCTGGTGAGTCTGTGCAGCAGTATGTAGCTAATTTGCGAGGGCTAGCTAGCTCATGCAAGTTTGGCGCGCTTCAGGACGAGATGGCTCGCGACCAGCTAATCGAACACACCAACAACGCAAAGGTGCGTGAGACTCTCCTGCTGGAAAAAGACGATCTGCTGCTGTCCAGAGCAATTACCATCGCACTACAGGTTGAGGCAGCAGCTGAGTGTGCTGCTATGCTAAATACACAGCAAGTGGCCACCTCCAGTCAAGCTGCCAACGACTCCTCCCTCTACTCACGGCTGCCCCCCGGGACGCAACCCAGCCAGAGCGAGGCGGGCGCCGACTCCACTGGGGACGTCTTGCAACTGCAACGACGGCGTTCTCGGCCCCGCCCTCAACAGTCCTGTGGTAACTGTGGATCTCGGTCTCATGTTTCAAGGGCTCAGAACTGCCCTGCCTGTGGCCAGACATGCCGTAGCTGCGGTAAGCAAAATCACTTTGCCAACGTCTGTTGATCTTCCCCGGCTGGGTCAGAGGGCCACACCCCCCAGTCTTCAACCGCCATCATTCACAAGGTGAGCTCTGGGCCAGTGTCATTCAAATAATGCACAGTCAACATTAATGATGTGTGCATCCCCCTGCTGTTGGACACCGGTGCAGGTGTGTCTCTCCTGAATGCTGATACCTACAGTCAATTTTTCGGTTCACTGCCACTGTCCACACCCTCAGCTGTCCTCTGTGGGTATGGTGACTCCAAAATCGATCTGGTTGGCTCTCTCCAAGTGACTGTCCGCTATGGAACCAAGCTGATGCCCAATGCAGTTTTTCATGTGGCACGCCGTGGGGCCAACCTGATGGGCCTGGACCTGTTCTCCACTCTGGGGTTCTCCCTCTTAGACACAAGGGGGGCAGCAATCCTGACTGTTGCCACGCCTTGGCAGCAGAAGTGGCTATCGCTGTTTATGGGGCTGGGCTGCCTCTCCGCCTTTGCCCATCAACCTCTCCTCAACCCTGCTGTGAAATCTGTCATCCAACCACTGCGCCGCATCCCGTTGGCTCTCCGTGATGGGGTCTCCGCCGAGCTGCAAAACTGCTGGAAGCTGGCATCATTGAACTGGTGGACGCGTCACCTTGGGTCTCAAACCTCGTGGTGGCTAAGAAGAAGTCGGGGGGCCGGCGTGTCTGCGTCGATCTACGTGCAGTAAATAAGGCAGTGGTCCCTGATAAGTATCCACTGCCCACCTCAGAAGAACTCACTGCTCAGTTCTATGGCTCTGAGGTGTTCTCCAAGCTCGACCTCAGACAGGAGTACTTACAGTTGCCCCTCCACCCCAGCAGCCGAAACCTCACAGCCTTTGTGACACATGCAGGAGTGTTTCGCTACACCAGGATGCCTTTCGGTCTCAGCTCTGCCCCTAGCGGCTTCCAGAAAATCATGGTCTCCATGCTGGCTGGCATACTGGGCGTGGCCATTTATATGGACTATATAGTGGTACACGGGCCCACCAGTGAAATCCACGACAAGCGCCTCAACATGGTCTTCGCAGCCCTGTCCAAGCACAAGCTAACTCTCAATGCCGAGAAATGTGTCCTCTCTGTGCCAGCCATCGAGTTCGTGGGGTTCCGGCTGTCAGCGAGCGGTGTAACTCCACTACAATCCAACGTGGATGCCATTCAGGCCATCCCTGAGCCCAGCTCGGCCGCCCAGGTCGCCTCCTTCCTGGGTATGACAAGTTACTACCTGAGGTTTCTTCCCCAGTACTCTGCAACCACAGCCCCCCTGCTTCAGCTGCTGCGTAAGGACGAGCCACGGGTGTGGTCAAAGGCATACAGTGACGCTGTGCGTGATCTCAAGACTCAACTGACTTCACCACCAGTGTTGGCTCACTTCGACATCTCCAGCTCCACCTTTGTGACCTGTGACGCGTCAGCCACAGCGGTAGGGGCTGTGCTGTCTCAAACCCAGAACGGTGTGGAGAAGCCCATTGCCTTCGCCTCCCGTGCCCTCAACCTGACCGAGCAGCGGTACTCCGTGGGTGAGCGTGAGGTGTTAGCCTGTATCTGGGCTTGTGAAAGGTGGCACCTCTACCTCTATGGCCGCTCCTTCACCCTCAGGACAGATCACCAGGCCCTGACAGCGCTGCTGTCCACATCTGGGACAGACCACAAACCCCTGAGGCTGCACCGCTGGTCTGACCGCCTCCGCCAGTACAACTTCAGCCGGCAGTTCACCCCAGGCAGAGACAATGTTGTCGCCGACTTGCTCTCTCGCTCTGTCTCCACAGACGGACACTGACTGTGTGGAAAAGGACATTGTCCAAATGCTACACACACCCCTTCAGGCCACTGTCTCTCTGCAGAAGCTGAGGGCAGCCTCCGAACAGGACCCTGTCCTCTCCCAGCTCCGCACCTACATCCAGAACGGCTGGCCTCACAAGGTCCCAGAGGAGCTGGCTGCGTTCTCCTGAGTCAGACAGGAGCTCTCCTGCTGGAACGACACCTGCGTGGCATGTGGGTTTTGCACAGTGGTCCCAGCTGCTCTCCGTGCGCGTGTTTTGAATATGGCACATGAAGGCCACCTGGGCATTGTGAAACTGACACAGCGCTGCCGAGACCTGGTGTGGTGGCCGGGGATAGACAGAGATATTGAGGCTCTGGTGAAGGACTGTTCTGCCTGCCTTGTGAGTGGCAAGACTGGCCACCAGGCTCCCCCACCCCTGCAACCTCTCGCCTGGCCCTCTCAGCCCTGGGAACACCTGCAGTTGGACATTTGTGGTGAGATCCATGGAGTTCCCCACCACCAACGCTTCATGGTGGTCGCCTACGATCTACACTCAAAATGGCCTGAACTCACCACTTCCGGCACTGTGACCTCACAGATCATCATCGACTTCCTGGACTCTCTCTTCTCTCGCTGGGGCCTCCCAAAGACCATCACCACTGACAACGTCCCTCAGCTGGTCTCTGCTGAGTTCACTGTTTATCTCGAAAGCAAGGGCATCCTTCATATATGCACTGCGTACTACCACCCCCAGGCCAATGGCGGCGTTGAACGTTTTCACCAGTCACGGAAGAACGGCCTCAGAGCACACATGGCCCAAGGGTGCTCTTTCACGCAGGCCATCCGTCACACTCTGCTGCACTATCGGGCCACACAGCACTCGACCACAGGCGTCTCCCCAGCCTCTCTCATGCTGGGCCGGGAACTGTGCATGCCCCTTGACAGGCTCCGCTCCTCCACACCTCAGGCACCCCCCTCTGGGGTCAGAGCCTCAGTCACTCGCCAGCAGACGCGGATGAAGCAACGGTTTGACCAGTCAAAACGAACCAGGGTGCCAGACATCAATGTGTCAGACTGGGTCAGGGTCCGCAGGCCCCACAGGGACAATAAAATGGCTTCATACTGGTCCTCTCCTTTCCAAGTCACCCGCCAGCTGGGCCCAGCCACCTACCTCCTCAGCGATGGCACTCGGTGGCACTCCAGTCGTCTGCGGAAGGTGTCAGCTCTGCCACACACAGTTGGTGACACAACCTTAGCCATTCCCTCAGCATGGCTTCACGCAGCTCCTACACGGGCCCCAGACATTCCTGGGCCTCAGCTTCCCCTGCCTTCTCACTCCCCACCTCGGCCTGCCCAGCCTCAGGCCGCCCCGCGACCTGTTCGCACACGTTTACGCCCTGGCCACCTAGAGGACTTTGTGTCAACCTTTCATGTTTGAAATCCTGCCGGGGGGGGGGGGGATGTTATGTCTGCACACATCGACAGTGCTGCATTTGATTTGGTGCTGTTCTATTGTGCTGGGATCGATTGGTGATGCCTGCGGGCTCTGGGTTGTTTGATCGGGTCTGCCTGTGATGCTGTGTCAGGCTAAATAAAGAATGCAACGTAGAGGTTGTGTCGAGCGACAGAGCTGTGTCCTGACGTGATTTCTAAATACAATAAGGTTGGCGCCCCTTCGCCTCCTCAGCAAATAAAGGCGTTGTTGTGCCTTACGCACCGCTGCTGAGGTGTTGCCAGCCCAGGAGAGGTCCTGTGTGATGGCGACTCCCTCCACAGCCTCTGTGTTGATGTGGACTGGACTGTCAGTACTCAGTCTGCCACTACCATGCTCCACCGTGGGTCTGGTGTTCTTCTGGTGATGATGAGGTGTTGGTGTTGTGCCAAACATACCTTCTGGAAATATGGCCACAAAGTTCATCCTGGTCTCATCAGACCACAACACATTTTTCCACATGGTTTTGGGAAACTGGATTCATCTTTTTGCAAAATTTAGCCGGGTTTTTTTTGGGTCTTTTTTCTATTTCCAGATTTCTGCAGTTGTCATCTGGACTTAACATGACATGGCACGATGTTCAAATGTATGAGGGAAACACATGCACACATTACCGTCAGTACATTGCGTGCGCACACACACACACACACACACACACACACACACACACACACACACACACACACACACACACACACACTTACTGTTAACCATACGTGACCTCACATGGATAACCAGTGCAGCGTTCACTGGTTAAATCACCCGTTTCTAAAAAGTCAACTGCTTTTGTTTTGTTTTGTAAAGTTTTTATTTTCATTTATGATATACAATTTCAAGGCAATTTATGAGTTTGTAATTATGTAAAGATTAATAACATTGCAAGCATGGAACAAGGCAAACTGTTTGAGCCCATCAGAAATGCACCATGAGACAAATCTACGCAACAAACCAGTTTCATCTGAACTACAACGCATGCGCAGAAAACGCTTCATGTCAACAGCTGATGCCAGTAAAACCCCACTGGTGAGTCTTTACTCACAGAGGAGCCGAGACACGGGCCCCACTGGTGAGTCTTTACTCACAGAGGAGCCGAGACACGGGCCCCACTGGTGAGTCTTTACTCACAGAGGAGCCGAGACACGGGCCCCACTGGTGAGTCTTTACTCACAGAGGAGCCGAGACACGGGCCCCCCTGGTGAGTCTTTACTCACAGAGGAGCCGAGACACGGGCCCCACTGGTGAGTCTTTACTCACAGAGGAGCCGAGACACGGGCCCCCCTGGTGAGTCTTTACTCACAGAGGAGTCGAGACACGGGCCCCACTGGTGAGTCTTTACTCACAGAGGAGCCGAGACACGGGCCCCCCTGGTGAGTCTTTACTCACAGAGGAGCCGAGACACGGGCCCCACTGGTGAGTCTTTACTCACAGAGGAGCCGAGACACGGGCCCCCCTGGTGAGTCTTTACTCACAGAGGAGCCGAGACACGGGCCCCACTGGTGAGTCTTTACTCATAGAGGAGCCGAGACACGGCCATGAACCAGAGCAGCCCGTCCCTTCCACTCTGAAGAACACAACTCAACCAAACCGAACCGTTCTTTAAGCAGTCTGACAGCATGCACGTGCCGCGATTGGAAACCCGAGCTAAAAACCAACAGGACGCTTTACTGTGCTGGACCAGCTGCTAGGACAACTGACAGCTAAAAACACAAAACAAATAAACAAAAAACAAACCCAGTGAGAAACCAAGCAGCTCCACGTGGGAGTAAAGACAAGGTAGAAACGGTATAAAAAAGCTTTAACAGCTGAAAAACATGTCCACATAGAAAACATGTCCACATAGAAAACATGTCCACATATGAAGCCAAAGCACCACCTTCACCCAAAACATTCCCCAGAAATCATTAAACATACAGACGTCATCGATGACCCGAGAGCAAGTTGCTGTGATCTGGTCATAAGATTGGAAATAGTGTGGAAATATATATATGTTATAAACAGCCTGGAAACACACACACACACACACACACACACACATAGTGTGGAAATATATAATATATATTATAAACAGTCTGGAAACATATATATATATATATATATATATATATATATATATATATATATATATATATATATATATATATATATATATATATATATATATAGTGGGGAACTATATAATATATATTATAAATAGTGTGGATATATAATATATATTATAAACAGTCTGGAAATATATTATAAATAGTGTGGAAATGTATATACTATGTATTATAAACAGACTGGAAATAATATATATTATAAACAGACTGGAAATAGATATATATTATAAACAGACTAGAAATATATTATATTATAAATAGTGTGGAAATATATAATATATATTATACATAAACTGGAAATATATACTATATATTATACATAAGACTGGAAATTTATATAATATATATTATAAATAGACTGGAAACAATGATTGTGCTCTGTAGCCATTATGATGCCCTTACACTGATGTCTGAGTAACAATGTTGTTACTACGTTATTAATATTGTAGTGTATTGCCCTTAAACTGACGTCTGAATAACAATATTGTTACTATGTATTAATATTGTGTGTTGCCCTTACACTGACGTCTGAGTAATAATATTGTAACGGCAGTTTACATATTAACTTTATGAACTTGTCCCATTTGAACAAAATATTTGAGCAACACAGTCCAAAACGTGATATTAGATAAAGTTATTAACGTATTACGTGTTCAGTTTGTTCTGACTGAACAGACCGTCATGTAGCGTCATGTCGTCTGTCTAACAGGGGTGACTGGTGATGCAGTGTTTGGTTAAAACTGCAAGCCCTGTTACGATACACACACGTTTGTTTGTTTAGAAGAATCACAACATCGGAGAGGGACTATCTGATACTGTAACAATCTACACACATGTTCACAAACTGAAAATCCTCTTATAATATCCCTTTTTGGTTATTTTCTGGTTATGACTGCTTTAAATTGCATTTGGGTAATTTACTAACTCAGAAGTACAAAATACAGAGAATAAAAAGACGAGAGTCGTTGGGAGTGCATGCTTCAATCACACCCAGCACCACCCAGAACCAACCAGCACCACCCACCGGCAGAGAAATTATCAGCCTTACACACACAGACATAATGTCAGCATCTTGTAAAAACATTGCTCTGATAAAAAATAATAATAATTGATTTGGTCATTTTTAGCTTGAAGCATTTTTGTTTTTACCAAAAAACATACTCACATTTACTAAACTTCTAATTTCATGTTCCCTTTTCTTGCATTTTTGTATTTGTGTGCAGTTATTACCCTCAATGTAATTATTACCCTCATTGTAGTGACCATGTCATAGTAGTGACCATGTCATAGTAAGGACCATGTCATAGTAAGGACCATGTCATAGCAGTGACCATGCCATAGTAGTGTCCATGTCATAGTAAGGACCGTGCCATAGTAGTGACCGTGTCATAGTAAGGACCGTGTCATTGTAAGGACCATGTCATAGTGAGGACCATGTCATAGTAAGGACCATGTCATAGTAAGGACCATGTCATAGTAAGGACCATGTCATAGTAGTGACCATGTCATAGTAAGGGCCATGTCATAGTAAGGGCCATGTCATTGTAAGGACCATGTCATTGTAAGGACCATGTCATAGTAAGGACTATGTCATAGTAAGGGCCATGTCATTGTAAGGACCATGTCATTGTAAGGACCATGTCATAGTAAGGGCCATGTCATAGTAAGGGCCATGTCATAGTAAGGACCATGTCATTGTAAGGACCATGTCAAAGTATTGACCATGTCATAGTAAGGGCCATGTCATAGTAAGGGCCATGTCATTGTAAGGACCATGTCATAGTAAGGACCATGTCATTGTAAGGACCATGTCATTGTAAGGACCATGTCATAGTAAGGGCCATGTCATAGTAAGGACCATGTCATTGTAAGGACCATGTCATAGTAAGGACCATGTCACTGTAAGGACCATGTCACAGTAAGGACCATGTCACTGTAAGGACCATGTCATAGTAAGGACCATGTCATAGTAAGGGCCATGTCATAGTAAGGACCATGTCATAGTAAGGACCATGTCATTGTAGTGACCATGTCATAGTAAGGACCATGTCATTGTAGTGACCATGTCATAGTAAGGACCATGTCATAGTAAGAACCATGTCACCTCTACATGAGCCTGGTGTTTAATCAGTGAGTTGGAAGTCTTGCAGAGCTCACTGTGTTTCGTACACATGTAAATTACATTTTGTGTCCTCGAGTGCCTGCTGTGTAAAACAGCCCCCATAAGAGAATACTGGCCCCTTCCCAGTGAACACCAACACAAACACATGGAACTGACAGGATGCAGCTGCTTGTCAAGCCATACACCCTGAAGAGGATTAGGAAACATGGAATAGTTATAACTACGACCACCTGACAGACCCATCCCATCCTGAGAGTAACTTCTGCTGTGGAAACAAAAAACTTGTTAACTTTTCAACAGCACAGCATGTACATGATCCTGCACCAGGGTATCCTGACACTTAAATACACCTGGACATGATCCTGCACCAGGGTATCCTGACACTTAAATACCCCTGTACATGATCCTGCACCAGGGTATCCTGACACAAATACACCTGGACATGATCCTGCACCAGGGTATCCTGACACTTAAATACCCCTTGTACATGATCCTGCACCAGGGTATCCTGACACTTAAATACACCTGGACATGATCCTGCACCAGGGTATCCTGACACCTAAATATACCTGTTCTCCTTGATTAGGCTTGGAGTAAGAATATAAAGCTCTGGGTAAACTACAAGTGCAACAGCAGATTTTTTTCCCTTTTTTTCTCCCCAATTGTACTTGGCCAATTACCCCACTCTTTCGAGCCGTCCCGGTTGCTGTTCCACCCCGTGCCGATCCGGGGAGGGCTGCAGACTACCACATGCTTCCTCCCATACATGTGGAGTCACCAGCCGCTTCTTTTCACCTGACAGAGAGGAGTTTCACCAGGGGGACGTAGCACACAGGAGGATCTCGCTATTCCCCCCAGTTCCCCCTCCCCCCCGAACAGACGCCCCGACTGACCAGAGGAGGCGCCAGTGTAGTGACCAGGACACATACCCACATCTGGCTTCCCACCCACAGACACAGCCAATTGTGTCTGTAGGGACACCCGACCAAGCCAGAGGTAACACGGGGATTCGAACCAGCGATCCCTGTGCTGGTAGGCAACGGAATAGACCGCCACGCCTCCCGGATGCCCCACAACAGCAGATTTTTTTTTTTTAACCACCGTCAATGTCCCTCAATTTTACATAAACGCTGTCCAATGTTTTTATCAATGTAAGAATAAAGAGGGTAAAATAAGTGGAAGATTTATGACAGAATACAAGAATCAGGACTTCTGGGGTCTGAGGGCTCAGAGCTATCGTCCTGATGGCAGTGATCTGGTTTCCCCTTCTCATCGACTGTGGCCAGTGCATCGTCAGGCAGCTCCACCATGCCAGGGGCAGTTCCCTCTGGAAAGCTGTCGTCTTGCTCTGGTGTCTCGGCGGTTGCATCCTCATAGGCACTTATGCTATCGGTGTCATTGCTGTTTTCGGGAGACAGGTCTCGTCCATCCTCTTCCTGACTTTCATAAGGCCTTCTGTAGATCCCCTCCTCAGTGAGCTGGCTGCCCAGTTCAAGTGTGGGCAACTGCCCAGTGGTCTTACTGGCCATTCTGTGGGGCTTAGTGAGAGGGCTTCCATTATGTTCTGCCCCTTCCCCCTTCCCCACTTCCTCATATTTCATCAAGGAGCTCGTGCCAACATTATCTTCTCTGAATGCCTCTCGAATGTCCTCCTTTTTCACTGGGTGGATCTGACCAGTCACCTCATTCTCCCTCGTCCTCTCTCCACCAGTCATGTGTGCTGGAGCAGCAGGCGTGGCGCTTCTCTCCTGCAGAGACACATTGAATCAGCAGTAAGATAATGAGCTCACCCTTGTCATTGTGTTGTTCTACTTGCTAGTATGTGGGACAAACTGCTGGTGGCAAATGCAGGTATGGTTGCATGGAGCAGCTTTCTTGGCTGCTCCCTTGTGAAATTTGAGTTTCTGACAAAAAGCAGGGTAAGATAAAACATAAAGACTGCCATTTACAGATTCTGTTAATATTACTAATTTGTTAATTCACTCGTATACTCTTTGAATACAAATGTACGAGTGGCAGAGTCCGCAAAGCTAGCTTAAGATGGGTTAAACCACAGCAGCACCTCAAACCAACACACAGCGGACACTCCCTTCTTAATTTTCCTCCCTGTTAAAAGGGTTTTAGGGAGTTGTTCCTTATCTGATGCGAGGGTGCAGGGGTGGGCAGTCTTATCCAGAATGGCCGCTGTGGGTGAAGATTTTTGTTCCAACCAAGCAGTTACACACGTGTGTCTCCTAATCAAGTTCCTCAGCAAAAACTCTACTGGTTGGTTAGTGGGCTCAGGTGTGTAACTGCTTGGTTGGAACAAAAACCTGCACCCACACCGGCCCTTTCTGAATAAGATTGCCCAAGGACAGGATGTTGTGTTGCTGTAAAGCCCCCTGAGGCAAATTTGTAATTTGTGATATTGGGCTATACAAATAAAACTGACTTGACTTGATGTACAGACACAGACAAAAAAAACACTGTTGGGTGAAAAGTGCCAGAAATGTTCAGTGTTTGTGGTGTAGAAAATAATTTAGATAATCGTATCCACATGCCATGAATATCTGTGCTATCGTGGTTAGTTCTTGATGTTATGTATGCTGTTTTCGTTTATTTTATTTAATTTGACCGGGCATAAAAACATGGCAAGTCAACATGCCCACAGACAGCAGATAGTAGCAGCAGGTCTGTGGTTTCCAGTGCGTCTTCAGTCTGGCTGCCAGTCAGCTGACTGCTGGCCAGTTTCACTTCCCTGATACTGGACAAGCTGTTCAGACTGGACCAGCCTCACTACTCTGCACTTTACATACAAGCACCAAAGTTGGATATTCAAAATGACTTCACCACACACACACACACACACACACACACACACACACACACACACACACACACACACACACACACACACACACACACACACACACACACAGGCAGAGAGAGGGGGAGAGACATATTGTTCTTCCAAATGCACTGTTCTGTACTTTTGCTCTAGTCATAGCTTATATATAATAACTGAAATATTGTTTTCTTATGCAGAAACAAAACGGCTTTAAAGTTCAATAACAACATTTTTTTCTGTTTTGGTCAGTAAAATTATTCAGTAATTTTTTAAAATATTTTGTGGAATTATTAGGTTCTCTTTACGGAGGCTCTGAAGGACATGGGGCTATCTTATTTGAACAATTTAGTATATCGTTTGAACAACTTAGTATCTCATCAAAACGACTTAATAGCTCGTTAAAATGACTTGGTATCTCGTTTCAACGACTTAGTATCTTGTTTGAACAAAGTATCTCGTTAAAACTACTTAGTATCTCGTTAAAATGACTTAGTATCTCGTTTGAACGATTTAGTATCTCATTAAAACTACTTAGTATCTCGTTAAAATGACTTAGTATCTCGTTTGAATAATTTAGTATCTCATTTGAATGACTTAGTATCTTGTTTGACCATAGTATCTCGTTAACACGACTTAGTATCTCATTAAAATGACTTAGTACCTCGTTTGAACGACAGTATCTCATTTTAATGACTAAGTATCTTGTTTGAACAACTTACTATCTCATTAAAACGACTTAGTATCGTTAAAATGACCCAGTATCTCATTTGAATGACAATATCTCATTTGAATGATTTATAGTATCTTGTTTGAACAACTTAGTATCTCGTTAAAACAACTTAGTATCTCATTCGAACGACTTAGTATCTCATTTGAATGACTTAGTATCTCATCTGAATGCCTTAGTATCTTGTTTGAATGACTTAGTATCTCATTGGAAAGACTTAGTGTCTTGTTTGAATGACAGTTTCTTGTTTGAATGACAGTACCTCATTTGAACGACTTAGTAGCTCATTTGAATGACTTAGTATCTGGTTGAATGACTTAGTATCTTGTCTGAAAGAGTTAGTATCGCGTTTGAATGACTTAATATCTCATTTGCACATTAGTAAAGAGCCATTTGCTAGCAGATCCTCTCAGAAACGTCTTACTCTACAAGCATTTTATGTGTCTTCGTTTCCACATTCCTAAAATAAACAGACATGTTTTACACAATTTGAAACACACACTTTATACATCAAAAATGTTCTGCATTTGACTGATTCGAATGGTACCAGGTGGAAACTACTTTTGACGCTATGACCCTCGGAGCGGCCAGACGCACACAACTGTCAAAGAGTATTGATGCAGAAACTATTGCGCAAGTCTGTTCAAAATAAAAATATACCAAATGACTCACTTAAAACTAGAAAGCACTAAGAGTGCACACATCTAACTAAAGCTTTCTCAATCCTTAATTATATTTCACTTATAGAAAATTTTTTAATTTACATCTGGCTCTACATCAAAATACACACACAGAAGCTAGCACCATTCCTTTTCCTGTCACAAAAGTTGCAGACTCAGTGACCTGACAGGCTGGAGTTTGTGCAACCTGCAAAAAAACCCAGAAATTTACTATGATAAATGGTGAAAACCAATATAAAACTACTGAAAAAAGACCAACTCACTATATAACAACCACTCAGACTCACAATACCCAACTACTGCACATTCAGCTGAGGCAGTGCTGAGGCGACCAACTCCCCTCTGTTACATAATATATGACACGATACAGGAGAAAAAAAAGGGCGGGGTTTTTTTAGGAGCTTTGCTGAAAACAGCAACTTTTTCCTCTGGATTTGTGCCCTAATGTCTTGTTAAACATTAAATCCTACATTAACTTTTCAAAATGGTAAATTTTGTAAAAAAAAAAAAATTAACCTGCAATACGCACTTTAATAATAATAATAATTATTATTATTATTATATAGCACTTTTCTATAACAATGTTACAAAGTGCTTTACAAAGAAATAAAACCAGACAAGGCAAAAATAAGAATAAGACCAAATGAATAAAAATAAAAACAGTATAAATAAATAAAAACAAATATCAAACATTTGTAAAACCTTTCACAAAGACAAACGTTTTAAGAAGAGATTTAAAAGAAGCTAGAGACTTGGTTTGTCTTAGTTCAACGGGAAGAGAGGTCCACAGTGTGGGGGCTCTAACAGCAAAAGTCCGATCATCCTTTGTGACAAACTGTGACCTGGGAATGACCAGCAGGGCTCCAGCTTCGGATCTAAATGGTCGAGAGGGCATACAGTGCTGCTTGAAAGTATGTGAACCCCTTGAGCAGTTTAGATTTTTCTGTTGTTTTACCATGATTTTCTTATTCTATCATCACCAATTTTCATGTATGAAATGTCAGATATATGTTTATCAGTTGCATGTACTTGTTTAGTGGGACTTGTTTAAGTAGCCCAAAAACTACATGAAACATGGAATTAGTGTATCTGCAAAAGTAAGTGAACCCCCAGCTGCATTGGTTAAGTCAAGCAGGTAACAGACTCGGGGTGAAACACATTTGGGTGCTTAATCAATCATTTAAGCAGACCAATGAAATGAGACATCCTTGGGAAAGGGTTTGGCCTGCACTAATTAAAAGAGAGAGGAAACCAACCAAACAACTGTTGTCCCATACAAATCAACAATGCCGAGAGCAAAGGAGATATCTGAGGACATGAAGAAGAGGGTATTGATAGCCCATCAGTCTGGGGAGGGATATAAGACCATCTCCAAAAGATTCCAGCTCCATCCATCCACTGTAAGACAAATAATTTACAAATGGAGGGCCTTCAACATGACAGCAACTCTGCCTAGAAGTGGACGCCCATCAAAACTATCACCCAGAAGCACCAGAAAAATAATAAATCAGGTAAAGGCCAACCCACACATCACCTCTAGAGAGTTGCAGACCTCTCTGGTCGTATCTGGGACAAATGTGCATGCGTCTACAATCAGACGAAAATTGAATAGCCATGACATTCATGGGAGGGTTGATAGAAGGAAGCCTCTGCTCTCAAAAAAGAACAAAGCTGCCCATTTCAACTTTGCCAGAGAGCACTTGGACAAACCAGAGACCTTCTGGAAGTCCATTCTCTAGACAGACGAGTCCAAAATAAAATTATTTGGTCACAATCAAAACCAACATGTTTGGAGAAAAGCCAACACTGCATATGAAGAAAAGAACTTCCTCCCAACAGTGAAGCATGGTGGTGGAAATGTGAAGGTCTGGGGCTGCTTTTCTGCTTCTGGACCTGGACGACTCCATATTATCCAAGGAACCATGAATTCTCCGGCATATCAACAAATTCTTGACCAGAATCTCCTGCCATCAGTCAGGGAGTTGAAGCTGGGACGAAAATGGATTATGCAACAAGACAATTACCCAAAGCATTCCAGCAAAACTACAAAGGAATGGCTTCAGAGAAAGAGGATTCGTACTCTGGATAGGCCCAGTCAAAGTCCGGATCTTAATCCAATTGAAATGTTGTGGCGAGACCTGAAGAAGTTGGTACATACCAAATGTCCCTCCAACCTCTCTCAACTGGCTGAGTTCTGCGAGGAGGAGTGGGCAAAAATCCCCATAAGCAGATGCGAGAGACTGTTTAGTGGTTACAGAAGACGTTTGGTTGAAGTAATGGCTGCAAAAGGAGGAGCCACAAGCTACTAATACAAGGGTTCACATACTTTTGCACATGTTAAATTTTCAGTTTTTGTGAAATAAACCACCTTTGTTGAATTAAATAATGAAAATATATCTCTTTTTGTATGTGTGTCCATTATTTGGAAGGTGTGCTTTACAAATTGGGATTTGGATGTATGTGTAATAAGCTTATTTTAATGTTTTTTTACAAAAAAAGTGACCATGTCTGGAGGGTTCACAAACTTTCAAGCAGCACTGTATACCAGGTCAATAAACCAGAAATGTATGTAGGAGCAAGACTATTTAAAGCCTTAATCAATTCCAAATATAACCGGAAGCCAGTGTAGGGATGCAAGAACAAGAGTGATATGGTCATGCCTCTTTGTCCCGGTAATGAGCCGAGCAGCAGCATTTTATACCAACTGCAGACGGTTGAGAGAGCCCTTGCTGATACCAGAGTAAATTGCATTATAATAATCAAGCCAAGAATAGATAAAAGTAGGTGCAACTTTTTGCAGATCAGCAATTGATAAAAATGACCTAATTTTGGAGATTAGCTTGAGCTGGAGAAAGCATGACTGAACATGTCAGGAACAATTTACTGTCATCTCATTCATGTACTTGCGCACACAAGAGACAAAATTTTGTTTCTCCCAGCCCAAAGCAGTGCAAAACAAAAGACAAAAACACATAACCAAAACCTCCCAAAAACGACACCACCAAAAACATACAAAAACAGAGAGAACAAAGCAAAAAAAAAAAAAAAAAAACACAGTTAACAACACAGTCCATTCAGTAAATTTGCAACACAGTCCAAAAATGATTTGATTATCAAAACCGAGGTTGACATTGAATCAGGTTGACCCCAAGATTCCTAGCAGCCTGCTTAAGACTACGTGACAGACCGCCAAGATTAGTTACAAAAGGGCTGATGGAATTTTCGGGACTGACCGAACAGAATGATCTCAGATGACTTATTGTCATTAAATTTGAGTAAATTTTCGGACATCCAGAATTTAATGTCAGAGAGGCAAGTTGTGAGATTTGCTAGGGTGCTAGCATCTGTGGGTTTTAGTGGCATGTATAGCTGAGTGTTGTCAGCATAAAAATGATAAAGCACATCATGATTTTGAATGACCTGGCCAAAGGGCAGCATGTAAATAGAAAACAGAGGGGGCCAAGAACTGAACCTTGAGGGACATCATAACTCAACTGAGCCATGGAGGAAGTAGAATTACCAAGAACAAACAGAAAAAGTTCTGTTGGTGAGGTGAGAGCATAATAAACTAACAGCCAAGCACTTGATGCGAACCCGTCTTTAAGCGATGTAAGAGGATACTGTGATCAACTGTGTCAAAGGCAGCACCTAAGTCTAAAAGAACTAAAATCGAGCAGTCGCCTCTGTCTGCAGTCAGCAGTAGGTCATTAGTGACCTTAACTAGAGTTGTCTCAGTACTATAAAGTGCTCTAAAACCAGACTGGAAACTGTTAAAAACACTATTTGTATTTATGAAAGAAATCAATTGAGATGAAATTACTCTCTCCAGAAGCTTAGATAGAAAAAACAATTTGGAGATTGGTCTGTAGTTACTTAAGGACAGGGGATCTAAATTAAGTTTCTTCAGCAATGGGTAAGCAATGACATGCTTAAAACTGTCTGGAAAAGAACCAGAGGCCAGAGAATTCTTAAGAATTTGCAGAATAACGGGGCTAATAGTTGAAAATACTTCCCTGACCAGTTTATTGGGAATGGTGTCTAAGATGCAGGAGGATGAGTTCATATTTGAGACTGTACTCTCTAACACTGGAATTGTAACTGGAACCGGGTAAAAGAGACATAATTAACATGGGGAATGGAAAGAATGCAAGAGCCTGGCTAGATTTGGGACCTGATATTCTCCACCTTATTTACAAAATGAGTGAAATTTTATTTTTCCTTTGGACAACTCACAACCAGGTTCAAAGAGAGAAGTGAAGGGACCATTAATAACAGAATCAATTACCCTAAAGAGAACTTTTGGATTGTGGTTATTTCTTGATATCAGCTCAGAGAAGAATGCTGATCTCGTATCCTTAACTGCCTTCTGGTAAATTAACATTTGTTTTTTAAGGGTGTTATGTGCTAATTCGGACTTGTTGACCTTCCATTGTCATTCTGCTTTTCTATTCTAAGCACACGACTGTAATCGTTCACCCTGGGGGGTTATTTGACTTTTGTTTCCTAGTTTAAACTGTGCAATTTGGTCAAGGATGGATAGGCACTGATCATTGAATGAATTTAACAGTGCATCTGGATTCAGGGAGGATAAAGAGGACCTAAAGGATGATGAATTAAAAGCATCACAGAATTTAACTGCTGAGCCAGCATTGAGAATGCAAGAGCGTGTTTTAGAATAGTAACTAAGAATAGGGAGTTGTAGTGGGACTTTGAAAATGATAGCTTTATGGTCAGATACAGGCATGTACACCAGATTAAGACACTCCAGAAAGAAACCAGATGAGAGTATAATGTCTAAGATGTGGCCTTTGGAATGTGTGGCCCCTTTAACAGATTGGATTAGGTTAAGAGTCTATAAGATCCAAAAAATGTGAAGTCAGGGAATAGGAAGGACAACACACATGAATATTAAATTCACCAAGAATAAGCACCCCGTCATATTTTGGCATGACAATAGATAAGATAGTTATACCCAGCCACTGAGGATGCACAAGCCAGTGCATTCTTAGTGCCGGTCCCAAGCCCAGATAAATGGGGAGGGTTGTGTCAGGAAGGGCACCCGGCTTAAAATCTTTGCCAAATCAAATATGTGGATCATAAATAAGATTTCCATAATGGATCGGTCGAGGCGAGGTCGAGGACAAGCGAGGAGAGTATGCTGAGAAGTTGGAAGAAGTACTTTGAGGGGCTGATGAATGAAAAAAATGAAAGAGAATGTTGGATGACGTGGGGATAGTGAATCAGGAGGTTCAGCAAGGGCAGCAAGGAGGAAGTGAGGGCAGCTATGAAGAGGATGAAGAGTGGAAAGGTAGTTGGTCCTGATGACATGCCTGTGGAGGCATGGAGACGTTTAGGAGAGATGGCAGTGGAGTTTTCAACTAGATTGTTTAACACAATCTTGGAAAGTGAGAGGATGCCTGAGGAGAGGAGAAGAAGAATACTGGTACCGATTTTTAAGAATAAGGATGATGCGCAGAACTGTAGCAACTACAGAGGTATAAAGTTGATCAGCACACAGCATGATGATGGGAAAGAGTAATAGAAGCTAGGTTAAGAGGAGAGGTGATGATTAGCGAGCAGCAGTATGGTTTCATGCCACGAAAGAGCACCACAGATGTGATGTTTGCTTTGTGAATGTTGACTGAGAAGCATAGAGAAGGTCAGAAGGAGTTACATTGTGTCTTTGTGGATTTAGAGAAAGCATACGACAGGGTGCCAAGAGAGGACCTGCGGTATTGTATGAGGAAGTCGGGAGTTGCAGAGAAGTATCTAGGAGTGGTGCAGGATATGTATGAGGGCAGTCTGACAGTGGTGAGGTGTGCGGTAGGAATGACAGATGGGTTCAAGGTGGAGGTGAGATTACATCAAGGATCGGCTCTGAGCCCTTTCTTGTTTGCAATGGTGATGGACAGGTTGACGGATGAGATCAGGCAGGAGCCTCCGTGGACTATGACGTTTGCAGATGACATTATAATCTGTAGTGAGAGTAGGGTGTGGGTAGAGCAGAGCCTGGAGAGGTGGAGGTATGAACTGGAAAGAAGAGGAATGAAAGTCAGTAGGAGCAAGATGAAATACATATACGTGACTGAGAGGAAGGACAGTGGAATGGTGAGGATGCAAGGAGTAGAGGTGATGAAGGTGTATGAGTTTAAATACTTGGGGTCAACTGTCCAAAGTAATGGGGAGTGCAGGGTCCTTGGAGGTGTAGCGTTCTAAGCATCGGCTTTGTGTCGATGCAGTTGCCCACTGGGGACCAGGGTTGGCGCCTCGGTCTCGTCAGATCCGACTATGGCCAGATTCAATGAAGCAGCAATAATTGGCAAAGCTGTCTTCGGGAGGGGGGCAGAGTCGGCTTGTGTTCATCACATGATCGTGTCTCTGTGTGTGGCGCAAAAAGCAGTGGTTCAGCCTGGATTCGCCTTATCACGGAAGTGGCGAGGCGTCTCCTTCGAAACTGCAGTTGGCAAAACGCATGCATTACGGGGATGGGTGTTTTAACTAGAATAGGGAGCGATTGGCCACTAAATTGGGAGAAAAACGGGAAAAATCAGAAATAAATTTGTGGGAAAAAAAAGTAATGGGGAGTGCAGAAGAGAGGTGAAGAACAGAGTGCAGGCAGGATGGAGAGGGTGGAGAAGAGTGTCAGGAGTGATTTGCGACAGAAAGGTACCAGCAAGAGTTAAAGAGAAGGTTTACAAGATGGTTGTGAGACCAGCTATGTTACATGGTTTTGAGACAGTGGCACTGATAAAAAGACAGGAGGTGGAGCTGGAGGTGGCAGAGGTGAAGATGATATGATTTTCATTGGGAGTGATGAAGAAGGACAGGATTAAGAAGGAGTATATTAGAGGGACAGCTCAGGTTGGATGGTTTGGAGACAAAGCAAGACAGGCAAGATTGAGATGGCTTGGACATGTGTGGAGGAGAGATGCTGGGTATATTGGAAGAAGGATGCTGAATATGGAGCTGCCAGGGAAGAGGAGAAGAGGAAGGCCAAAGAGGAGGTTTACGGATGTGGTGAGGGAGGACATGCAGGTGGCTGGTGTGACAGAGGAAGATGCAGAGAACAGGAAGAGATGGACACGGATGATCCGCTGTGGTGACCCCTAACGGACGTAGCCGAAAGTGCTAATAGTAGAATAGACAGATAGTTACACAA
Source organism: Lampris megalopsis (assembly GCA_022114975.2). Lineage (NCBI taxonomy): Eukaryota > Metazoa > Chordata > Actinopteri > Lampriformes > Lampridae > Lampris > Lampris megalopsis. Next base: position 7,009,296 of record JAJHIY020000431.1, read on the forward strand.
CTCAGATAAAACCAACTGAATTAGGAGACCTATAAATTAAGATGCAAAGTAAAGGGGGAGGGCCAGTGATTAAAAAACAAAACCTCAAACGAGATAAAATTAACAAAGTAACAGGATGGCACTTAAGACCTAACTTATAAAAAACAGCTAGACCACCCCCTCTCCCACAGTGCCTAGGAATATGAAAATATGCACAATCGGGGCCAGCTTCAATCAGGGGAACAGTGTCCCCTGGGGACAGCCATATCTCAGTAATCATAAAAAAAGTCCAGATTATTAGAAACAATAAAATCATTAATAATAAATGACTTATTACCCAGAGATCTCACATTCAAGAGGCCAAAATTGTTTGATGTCAAAGCAGAATTAAAACCAACAGGAGTACAACAAATAGGACACTTCCTTAATTTTTCTCACTGTTAAAGGTTTTTTTTAGGGAGTTCTTCCTTATCTGATGTGAGGGTAAAAGGACAGGATGTTGTGTTGCTGTAAAGCCCCTTGAGGCAAATTGTAATTTGTGATATTAGATACAAATAAGATTGACTTGACAATGTAAATTGTAGAGATTTGCTCCAGATATTCAGTTGCTATCGTTTCTACTATGAGATACGCTGTGTGAGAGGCATGGTGACTTATAATAATAGTCTGTATGGGGAAAACTCCTGGTGAGGGTCAATGACAGACAAGGCCAGTGGAGAGAGCCAGCCGGTGGAACAGTATCGTCGAGTGCCACCACAGACAGAAGCGGAGGCTTTGGGAGGGAAGTGTGGGATGTAAACAGTCAATCACGTGGAGAAGACTCTACGGCGTGCTGCAGGTTGGCTGCTAGCATCCAACTACCAAGCCTGTTTGAGTGGACTCCGTCAGATCTGAAGGAGAGATGATCCCAAAACAGATTAAAATTGTCAATAAAACCCATATTGTGAGCTCTGCAGGTAGAAATGAGCCACGTGTGCAGGCTGAGGATTCTGCTGAAATGCCCCACTCCACACAGGCCAGTGTCGGAATAGGATCTGAGATAAAAACAGACTTTCCACACATAACTTAAAAATCCTTTTTTCAGACTGCTGACGAGCTGCATCATTTGTCCCCACATGAACGATCACTCGATTGGTGGAGGACGGGACTGAGCGGATCAACCCCAGTTGATCAACCCAAGATGTCAGGGACTTTAGCTCCAGGGAAACAGTGAGTGGCTGCATTAAGAAAATGGATGTTTCTGATTATGGAACCCCAACTATTAATGTGGCTGGGGGAAAAAGGGGACAAGGGGATGCCGGCTGTGGGTGTATATGATCCACACTGTGTGTTGAAATTGCCGACTGGGGATTTGGTGTCTGAACAAACAAGTGTCGTGACGAGGCAGCGACATCAGTTTTGAGAATGGATTTCACTGCCGGCTCGGGGCATGGAAGACTTTGAGAGCATCTAATCACAGCCTCTTATGATGGGAAGAGGAGGTCATTACCCGGGATGAGGGCTCTTGTTTAAGTGAGTCAGAGCAATGAAAAAACATATCAGGGTTTGGCCAGAGGGCGCAACCTCACCATTGCAGGACTGTTTTTTTACACACTGACTGGAATATAAATCAGGACAGCAGCCTCTTATGACCACCACACAGACATTGAGTAGTATACTGAGGCAGTGACTAGATATATAGCCAAGTGCACAGAGGATATCACTGTTATTAAAACTTTCACTGCACATGGCAATCAAAAGCCATGGATGACAACAGAGGTCCATTCGCCACCAAGCGTATGTGGCAGGGAATCCAGGCAATAATGGGTTACAAGACCAGGCATCAGGTTGATGACAGCGATGCTGCTCTTTCAGACAGACTCATCAACCTCTTTGCACATTTTAAGGCATCAAAAACTACACTGGGGCAAGAGCTCAACTTCTCTCATCATCTGACCAGAAGGTTCCAAGCACTGAGACAGCAGACACATGGAGGAGAAAGCTGCAGGACCTGACAACATCCTAGGATGTGTGCTTCGGGACTTTGCCGACCAGTTAGCAGATGTTCTAACAGACATCCATAACATCTCTCTCTGAGTCACGCCATTATACCCTGATGCTTCAAAACCACTACAATAATCCCAGCTCCAAAGAAACCAGCTGTGGCCTGTTTGAATGACTACAGTCCCGTTGCCCTGACCCCCAATAGTGATGGGATCCTTTTAACGGCTCGTCAAGGCCAACATCACAGCCAGCCTCCCTATGTCACTGGATCCATTCCAATTTGCCTACCGCCCCAACTAATATACGGAAGATGCAATATGTGTTTTTCGTTTTGTTTTTCAGGTAATATTTTCACTTTTTCAACTTTGCTATTCAAGTTGGACCATGTCTCTCTGAAGTTTAAATTGTTTAAAATAGTATTATAGTTGTTAAAATGTTAATTTTGGTGTCAGTCGTTTCTTAACAGACATACTAACATATGCAGCACATTAATATCTCAGTTGGGTATGTAGCTTGACAGAATATAGAGTTTAAACACCGGCCGTCATGTTGACCGCCCATGATCGTTTTAGGTAGGAGTGAAATCCCGGTCGTTTTTTTAAGCCGCTTTATTTCTGTCCGCTGCACCTTCACTGCATTTTTGCTGATGATATTCTTGGACCTCGTAAGTTGTATTTTATCATTAACTACTGTATTTTATACGGCTTATATTTTGCATTTATATTGTTTAGACTACTTTTTATTGCTGATATTTTATATTTTGTATTTGTATTTGTTGAGGTGTCTGACACACCTGCAATTTTGTTGTGCTTGGCACAATGACAAAGTTCTTCTTGATTCTTCATGTAGACAGCAGCAGAATGAATTGTATTATTAATTGTATTATTGTTGGGCTTTTTAGACATTAACGCACTATATTCATTACTCAATTCACTGGAATCTTTATGATACCGATGCCACATATGCTCACTTATTGAATTATCAAATTAAATGGGCACTATACATTTAGAAAAAATACAGGATGACCAACAATATGTATGGTTGTCCACACACACACACACACACACACACACACACACACACACACACAAGTGCCTTGTGAGGATGTAAAACTAGCCAATATTCAACAAATGCAGGAATCCCTTGAGATGGTGCATGTGGTACATTTCCAGTTAAATATCTTCTGGTCTGTTGTATCAGCTCGAGGAACACTTAACACTTGGATGCAACTCTGCAGTTAAAATAAATGAGGCTTTACTGAAAATGTACTATCCTACATGTACACACACAGGCTCATGCAGGCACACACCCACACATACACAAAAACCTGTTAGATTAAGTACACTGAAGTTGAGGGCGAGCCAATGCCATCCTGACAAACTGTTACACAACAGTTGGCATGCATTAACAGGCCATTAGTCAGTCTTTATTCACATATTCAGGAAGCTTGTGGCTGCGCCTCTGTGTCAATTATGTAAGTTCCCCCTTTCCGTTCCTCTTCCCATTACCTCTTTTAACCTTTCCAGCTCTTGCGTCAGAGAGCAGACCATGTCCTCCCATTTCTTCCTGGCCTCTCGCTCCCGCTCCAACTCCTACAAGTACACAGAGCCACAGTGATGTCATGCGAGGTATCTTTAGGCTACATCCTGTGTTAAACCACTGCTAGGCACTCAGATAGAGCGAAAACACCATCTTTGCATTAAAGAAGAGATGCAGAATCCTCACTGAGGACTGATGGAGATATCCATGACACCAATAGTATGAAACATCAACAATGTCCTACTGCTGGTCATGTCTCACATACCATGTTGGCTTGTCCAGCTTCTCTCTGGGCCTCCGCCAGCAGCTCCTCCACACCCTCGAGAGTGTCCTGCAGGATGTCCACCTGGAACAACAGACCTTCTCGCTCTACCTCCAGCCCATGCAGCTCCTGGACCACCTCATCATAGCTGGCCTGTAGCTCCAACTACACCACAAAAAGTTAAATATCAGTGTGGGCAGTTTCATCTGGCTATGCTGAGTAACTCAGCACAGTCAGTGGGTGGGCAACGCATCCAAGTTGTACTGTTAGCCAGCCTTCACAAGATGATAAACAGTGGGCGGACTCCAATGACATGCGGTCAGGGTAGGTAATTTTTTTTTAAATTTTTTTTTGGGGGGGGGGTTCTCCCTTTTTCTCTGAATTGTACTTGGCCAATTACCCCACTCTTCCAAGCTGTCCCGGTCGCCGCTCTACCCCCTCTGCCGATCCGGGGAGGACTGCAGACTACCACGTCTCCTCCCATACATGTGGAGTCACCAGCTGCTTCTTTTCACCTGACAGTGAGGAGTTTCACCAGGGGGGCGTAGCGCGTGGAAGGATCACGCTATTCCCCCCAGTTCCTCCTCCCCCCTGAACAGGCACCCCGACCGACCAGAGGAGGCGCTAGTGCAGCGACCAGGACACACTCACATCCGGCTTCCCACCTGCAGACATGGTCAATTGTGTCTGTAGGGACGCCCGACCAAGCCGGAGGTAACACGGGGATTCGAACCGGCGATCCCCGTGTTGGTAGGCAACGGAATAGACCACTACGCTACCCGGACGCCCACCCTGTGATAATTTAATCAAAATAACCATACAACAAGTTCATAACGACATATAAAATCTCACTCTAGCTACAAGTATGCTGTGTTATAAGGTATTTTTAATTATATTTTTATCTCCTTGTCCTTTCTAAGTCCTTAAACTTCTAAGAGTGAAATGCCGTATAGTGCACAAGCGTATAGCACATAAGCATACAGCGCACAAGCGCATAGTGCACAAGCTTGCCCACTTTTTCATTGGGCAGGGTAGGCGCTGCTCTTTTCAGGATTGCATTTAACGTTGTCAATTTCAGAGTTCGCACATGCGTATTGTGTAGCTTAAGGTGAAATCAACGGATGAGGAAAGGCGCTGCTTATGGCGGGAGTGCGAGCCAATCAGAGCCATTCAGGTCACGTCACGTCCCCCCATGTCACGTCACATCACGTCACGTCATGTCAGGTCCCGTCATGTCACATCACATCACGCCATGTTAGGTCACGGAGTGATTCGTGGAGAAAGAGGCGAATGGACTTCATCTTCAAGTGGAGGTAAGCCATTGGTGTTGTGCTTTTGTGCTGGTGGCGGTGTTAAATTAAATAAACATGTTTGTCATGTAGTGTGGCTGTTGGACAAGTTAACATATACGTAAATACGATTTTTACTATGATTTTGTAGTCTGAATTTTAACTTTGTTATAGAATGCTGTCCTGCATCAGACAACCATCGCTGAAACACCTTCCCTATCAGCTGCACACACTCGTTACTTCACATCCTTATTATTCACATTATTATTATTATTATTATTAATAGCTCTTTATACAACTATTTTGTAGATGTGTTTTAATTCAAGTTTCATTGTTCATTTTTACAAATCTATACAAAGTTCACATTGATATTTATTGTTCATTTTTACTATACAAATGTAGAGTTCACAAAGCTATGCAACTGTTTGTGTAGCTGAACCAAAGTGTTTAGTAATGGATTTTACAAATCTACACAACATTTGAATTGATATTTATTGTTAATTTTTACAAACCTGTACAAATGTAGAGTCCACAAAGGTATGCAACTGTTCTAACATTCATGCACTTTTTCAACTGTGTAGCTGAACTGACATTCTGGTGGAGGCATGGATGTGTTTAGGAGAGATGGCAGTGGAGTTTTTAACTAGATTGTTTAACACAACCTTGGAAAGTGAGAGGATGCCTGAGGAGTGGAGAAGAAGCATACTGGTACCGATTTTCAAGAACGGGTACCGATTTTCAAGAATACTACAGTTCTGTATATCAGTGCAGAACTGTAGCAACTACAGAGGTATAAAGTTGATCAGCCACAGCATGAAGATATGGGAAAGAGTAATAGAAGCTAGGTTAAGAGGAGAGGTGATGATCAGCAAGCAGCAGTATGGTTTCATGCCACGAAACAGCACCACAGATGTGATGTTTGCTTTGAGAATGTTGATGGAGAAGTACAGAGAAGGCCAGAAGGAGTTACATTGTGTCTTTGTGGATTTAGAGAAAGCATACGACAGGGTGCCGAGAGAGGAGGTGTGGTATTGTATGAGGAAGTCAGGAGTTGCAGAGAAGTATGTAGGAGTGGTGCAGGATATGCATGAGGGAAGTGTGACAGTGATGAGGTGTGCGGTTGGAATGACAGATGGGTTCAAGGTGGAGGTCGGATTATGGAGAAGTTGACGGATGAGATCAGACAGGAGTCTCCGTGGACTATGACGTTTGCGGATGACATTGTGATCTGTAGTGAGGTGAGAGTAGGGTGCAGGTTGAGGAGAGCCTGGAGAGGTGGAGATATGCACTGGAGAGAAGAGGAATGAAAGTCAGTAGGAGCAAGACGGAATACATATGCGTGAATGAGAGGGAGGACAGTGGAATGGTGAGGATGCAAGGAGTAGAGGTGACAAAGGCGTATGAGTGTAAATACTTGGGGTCAACTGTCCAAAGTAACGGGTAATGTAGAAGAGTGGTGAAGAAGAGAGTGCAGGCAGGGTGGAGTAGGTGGAGAAGAGTGATGTGTGACAGAAGGGTACCAGGAAGAGTTAAAGGGAAAGTTTACAAGATGGTTGTGAGACCAGCTATGTTATATGGTTTGGAGACAGTGGCACTAATGAAAAGACAGGAGGTGGAGCTGGAGGTGGCAGAGTTGAAGATGATATGATTTTCATTGGGAGTGATGAAGAAGGACAGGATTAGGAACAAGTATATTAGAGGGACAGCTCAGGTTGGACGGTTTGGAGACAAAGCGAGAGAGGCAAGATGGAGATGGTGTGGACATGTGTGGAGGAGAGATGCTGGGTATACTGAGAGAAGGATGCTGAATATGGAGCTGCCAGGGAAGAAGAGAAGAGGAAGGCCAAAGAGGAGGTTTATGGATGTGGTGAGAGAGGACATGCAGGTGGCTGGTGTGACAGAGGAAGATGCAGAGGACAGGAAGATATGGAAACGGATGATCCACTGTGGCGACCCGAAAGTAGTAGTAGTAGTAGTAGTAGTAGTAGTAGTAGTAGTAGTAGCTGAACTGAAGTGTTTAGCTGCAGTGGATGCTTGCATGCTTTGCAGCCAGTATCATTTATTATGCCTTTGTCACTTTGTGTTTCTAAGATACTGGCTAAATGTGAAAGTGAGTACTGTGAATGACTTGAGGACATGGGTCATTATATGGCTTCCCAAGTCGCACTTTTTTTTTTTACTTGTAGTTTTACCATGTTTTTTTTTCAGGCTGCCTCAAGGCATCATGCCACATCTTCTTTTCGTTGATTGACAATTCATCTCCCACTAATACATCAAAAACAACCCTGAAAGTTGTAACATTTTGAAGTTTACAGATTTGTGCAAGTCATCTCAGTTTATTTTCCATTTTTACAAACCAGTGCAATTACTCATAAATAATATTTACTGTTCACTTTCACTATACAATTTATGTGATTATGTTGATTCACTTTTTAAAACATGTACAAGTTGTTATATGATGTAGTTGAACTGGACTGGGATCTACCTGCACAGGAGCCGCATGAATGATGGGATACATGCTATTATATGTTCACGTTCTCATCATTTGTCCCCTAATATGCTGATGACACTATCTTATAAGTTTGCCTCTAAATCGTTTTGGGTAAAAGGATAACCTAAGTGAATAACTGTATTCCACATGGGCAATACATGTGGAGTATTCCACATGTATTGCCCAAAAATGAGTTTTTAATTGATCTATAGGTGACCTCAATACACTTGATCTCTCCATTCTGTCACCTCTGGACTCAGTTTATTTATTTTTAAATTTATTTCTGATTTTTCCCTTTTTCTCCCAATTTAGTGGCCAATTGATCCCTATTCTAGTTCAAACACCCACCCTCGTACTGCATGCGTTCGCCAACTGCATCTCTCCGGCCGGCAGTCTTGAAGGAAACGCCTCGCCACTTTCTTGACAAGGCGGCTCAGCCGCTGACCTCACCACACCTCACTGCCTACCCAGCCGCTGACCTCACCACACCTCACTGCCTACCCAGCTGCTGACCTCACCACACCTCACTGCCTACCCAGCTGCTGACCTCACCACACCTCACTGCCTACCCAGCTGCTGACCTCACCACACCTCACTGCCTACCCAGCCTCTGACCTCATCACACCTCACTGCTTCCCCAGGCACTGACCTCATCACACCTCACTGCCTACGCAGCTGCTGACCTCACCACACCTCACTGCCTACCCAGCTGCTGACCTCACCACACCTCACTGCCTACCCAGCCACTGACCTCACCACACCTCACTGCCTACCCAGCTGCTGACCTCACCACACCTCACTGCCTACCCAGCTGCTGACCTCACCACACCTCACTGCTTCCCCAGGCACTGACCTCACCACACCTCACTGCCTACGCAGCTGCTGACCTCACCACACCTCACTGCCTACCCAGCTGCTGACCTCACCACACCTCACTGCCTACCCAGCCACTGACCTCACCACACCTCACTGCCTACCCAGCTGCTGACCTCACCACACCTCACTGCCTACCCAGCTGCTGACCTCACCACACCTCACTGCCTACCTAGCCACTGACCTCACCACACCTCACTGCCTACCCAGCCTCTGACCTCATCACACCTCACTGCTTCCCCAGGCACTGACCTCACCACACTTCACTGCTTCCCCAGGCACTGACCTCACCACACCTCACTGCCTACCCAGCTGCTGACCTCACCACACCTCACTGCCTACCCAGCTGCTGACCTCACCACACCTCACTGTCTACCCAGCCGCTGACCTCACCACACCTCACTGCCTACCCAGCTGCTGACCTCACCACACCTCACTGCCTACCCAATCACTGACATCACTACATGTCACTGGTGGACTCAAGACTTGTTCACATCGTCACATGACTGCTGCACCAAATTCAATTCTCAAAGGGTTTCACTGTCTTGCTATTCCTCTCCAATTCAGAATCTGCTTTGTTTACCAAGTAAATTTTCATATACCAGGAATGACTTGCCGACATACAACACTTCGCCATAACACAATATTTTAAAAAGGTTATCACAACTGAGACTGGAATTAAAATAATTATGTCAGAGCCTAAAACAAGTCTGCAACAGCTTTACAGTACAGGGACCTACCATCTCCTATTTTATTTTGCAACTGTAAACTTGAACTAGTATTTAAAAAATCTGGCATAGCTCATGAAACCAATATTTGGGGCTTTAATGTATCCTTTGTGATTCTGTAAATAGGTTATTCTGTAACCTAATATTGTTTCCTAATTAAATAGCCCCTGTGGCTCCAAAATAAACTGTTATGAAGGTCATACATGTATTTTTGCTGTGTCATGAACCTAACAACAGAGAAAGAAGCGAGCTTCATATTAATGTGAGGATTGTTCCTTCCTTAGCAATGTTGAAATGCGGCCATTCACCAAAATAACTATCCATCTGGAAAATAAACCCTAACCATTACTAAGCACTTAAATAGAGATTCCTAACAGCCTTGTTTTTAATATGGTTTCTTAGAACCCCCCTAAGAAGGGAACAGTTATCCAAGTGAACTTAAATGTTTTATTTCAAATTGAGATCAATACTTTAGTTATTCAAAACAATGTCATTTAATCTGAGACAGACTGTCCCTGCATTCAGCAACCTCTATTGAGTGATGCAAGCAGTTTACCAGGTCACGTCAAGTGAGGGAATATAACCAAAATTCACAGCAGGTCAGCTTAAAAAACTCACAAGAATGGTAAGACTGACGAGAGTTTAAATGTCTTGCTAGTTACCATTTCTGGGAGGCCCATGAACAGGTCCTGGTCAGACTGCTGGATGGAAAAAACAAGGCTTGATTAGCTCCATAGCATTTTATCTATGAATCAATAGCTAAGGGACACAACATTCAGCGTTCTCCGCACCCTTCAGTTGTCGTACCTGACCGCCGGTCCTCTTCTTAAGGGTTCCGCCTCTGCTGTCCGCGCGGCTCAGACGCCTGGACGGGCAGTCCGTCTGCTGAAAACACAGCTAATAAATACATAGCGAATACACCGTGACACATGAATCTCAATCTTATGTCACCACAGCTAACAAATATATACAGAATACAGCCAGCTAATAAATACATAGCGAATACACCGTGACACATGAATCTCAATTTTATGTTACCTCAGCTAAGAAATACACTCACCGGCCACTTTATTAGGGACACCTGTCAAACTGCTCGTTAACGCAAATTTCTAATCAGCCAATCACATGGCAGCAACTCAATGCATTTAGGCATGTAGACATAGTCAAGACGATCTGCTGCAGTTCAAACCGAGCATCAGAATGGGGAAGAAAGGTGATTTAAGTGACTTTGAACGTGGCATGGTTGTTGGTGCCAGACGGGCTGGTCTGAGTATTTCAGAAACTGCTGATCTACTGGGATTTTCACGCACAACCATCTCTAGGGTTTACAGAGAATGGCCCGAAAAAGAGAAAATATGCAGTGAGCGGCAGTTCTGTGGGCGAAAATGCCTTGTTGATGCCAGAGGTCAGAGGAGAATGGCCAGACTGGTTCGAGCTGATAGAAAGGCAACAGTAACTCAAATAACCACTCATTACAACCGAGGTATGCAGAAGAGCATCTCTGAACGCACAACACGTCGAACCTTGAGGCAGATGGGCTACAGCAGCAGAAGACCACACCGGGTGCCACTCCTGTCAGCTAAGAACAGGAAACTGAGGCTACAATTCGCACAGGCTCACCAAAATTGGACAATAGAAGATTGGAAAAACGTTGCCTGGTCTGATGAGTCTCGATTTCTGCTGCGACATTTGGATGGTAGGGTCAGAATTTGGCGTCAACAACATGAAAGCATGGATCCATCCTGCCTTGTATCAACGGTTCAGGCTGCTGCTGGTGGTGTAATGGTGTGGGGGATATTTTCTTGGCACACTTTGGGCCCCGTAGTACTAATTGAGCATCGTGTCAACGCCACAGCCTACCTGAGTATTGTTGCGGACCATGTCCGTCCCTTTATGACCACAGTGTTCCCATCTTCTGATGGCTACTTCCAGCAGGATAACGCACCATGTCATAAAACTCGAATCATCTCAGACTGGTTTCTTGAACATGACAATGAGTTCACTGTACTCAAATGGCCTCCACAGTCACCAGATCTCAATCCAATAGAGCACCTTTGGGATGTGGTGGACCGGGAGATTTGCATCATGGATGTGCAGCCGACAAATCTGCAGCAACTGCGTGATGCTATCATGTCAATATGGACCAAACTCTCTGAGGAATGTTTCCAGTACCTTGTTGAATCTATGCCACGAAGGATTAAGGCAGTTCTGAAGGCAAAAGGGGGTCCAACCCGGTACTAGCAAGGTGTACCTAATAAAGTGGCCAGTGAGTGTATATACAGAATACAGCCAGCTAATAAATACATAGCGAATACACCGTGACACATGAATCTCAATCTTATGTCACCTCAGCTAAGAAATATATACAGAATACAGCCAGCTAATAAATACATAGCGAATACACCGTGACACATGAATCTCAATTTTATGTCACCTCAGCTAAGAAATATATACAGAATACAGCCAGCTAATAAATACATAGCGAATACACCATGACACATGAATCTCAATCTTATGTCACCTCGGCTAACAAATATATACAGAATACAGCCAGCTAATAAATACATAGCGAATACACGGTGACACATGAATCTCAATCTTATGTCACCTCGGCAAAGAAATATATACAGAATACAGCCAGCTAATAAATACATAGCGAATACACCGTGACACATGAATCTCAATCTTATGTCACCTCAGCTAACAAATATATACAGAATACAACCAGCTAATAAATACATACCGAATACACCGTGAAACATGAATCTCAATCTTATGTCACCTCAGCTAACAAATATATACAGAATACAGCCAGCTAATAAATACACAGCAAATACACCGTGACACATGAATCTCAATCTTATGTCACCTCAGCTAAGAAATATATACAGAATACAGCCACCTAATAAATACATACCGAATACACCGTGACACATGAATCTCAGTCTTATGTCACCTCAGCTAAGAAATATATACAGAATACAGCCAGCTAATAAATACATAGCGAATACACCGTGACACATGAATCTCAATCTTATGTCACCTCAGCTAAGAAATATATACAGAATACAGCCAGCTAATAAATACATAGCGAATACACCGTGATACATGAATCTCAATCTTATGTCACCTCAGCTAAGAAATATATACAGAATACAGCCAGCTAATAAATACATACCGAATACACCGGGACACATGAATCTCAATCTTATGTCACCTCAGCTAAGAAATACATACAGAATACAGCCAGCTAATAAATACATAGCGAATACACCGTGACACATGAATCTCAATCTTATGTCACCTCAGCTAAGAAATATATACAGAATACAGCCAGCTAATAAATACATAGCGAATACACCCTGACACATGAATCTCAATCTTATGTCACCTCAGCTAAGAAATATATACAGAATACAGCCAGCTAATAAATACATAGCGAATACACCGTGATATATGAATCTCAATCTTATGTCACCTCAGCTAAGAAATATATACAGAATACAGCCAGCTAATAAATACATAGCGAATACACCGTGACACATGAATCTCAATCTTATGTCACCTCAGCTAAGAAATATATACAGAATACAGCCAGCTAATAAATACATAGCGAATACACCGTGACACATGAATCTCAATCTTATGTCACCTCAGCTAACAAATATATACAGAATACAGCCAGCTAATACTTACACAGCGAATACACCGTGACACATGAATCTCAGTCTTATGTCACCTCAGCTAAGAAATATATACAGAATACAGCCAGCTAATAAATACACAGCGAATACACCGTGACACATGAATCTCAGTCTTATGTCACCTCAGCTAAGAAATATATACAGAATACAGCCAGCTAATAAATACACAGCGAATACACCGTGACACATGAATGTCAATCTTATGTCACCTCAGCTAACAAATATATACAGAATACAGCCAGCTAACAAATACACAGCGAATACACCGTGACACATGAATCTCAGTCTTATGTCACCTCAGCTAAGAAATATATACAGAATACAGCCAGCTAATTAATACACAGCGAATACACCGTGACACATGAATCTCAGTCTTATGTCACCTCAGCTAAGAAATATATACAGAATACAGCCAGCTAATAAATACACAGCGAATACACCGTGACACATGAATCTCAATCTTATGTCACCTCAGCTAAGAAATATATACAGAATACAGCCAGCTAATAAATACATAGCGAATACACCGTGACACATGAATCTCAATCTTATGTCACCTCAGCTAAGAAATATATACAGAATACAGCCAGCTAATAAATACATAGCGAATACACCGTGACACATGAATCTCAATCTTATGTCACCTCAGCAAAGAAATATATACAGAATACAGCCAGCTAATAAATACATAGCGAATACACCGTGACACATGAATCTCAATCTTATGTCACCTCAGCTAACAAATATATACAGAATACAGCCAGCTAATAAATACATAGCGAATACACCGTGACACATGAATCTCAATCTTATGTCACCTCAGCTAACAAATATATACAGAATACAGCCAGCTAATAAATACATAGCGAATACACCGTAACACATGAATCTCAATCTTATGTCACCTCGGCTAACAAATATATACACAATACAGCCAGCTAATAAATACATAGCGAATACACCGTGACACATGAATCTCAATCTTATGTCACCTCAGCTAAGAAATATATACAGAATACAGCCAGCTAATAAATACACAGCGACTACACCGTGACACATGAATCTCAATCTTATGTCACCTCAGCTAAGAAATATATACAGAATACAGCCAGCTAATAAATACACACCGAATACACCGTGACACATGAATCTCAATCTTATGTCACCTCACCTAAGAAATATATACAAAATACAGCCAGCTAATAAATACATAGCGAATACACCGTGACACATGAATCTCAATCTTATGTCACCTCAGCTAAGAAATATATACAGAATACAGCCAGCTAATAAATACATAGCGAATACACCGTGACACATGAATCTCAATCTTATGTCACCTCAGCTAACAAATATATACAGAATACAGCCAGCTAATAAATACATAGCGAATACACCGTGACACATGAATCTCAATCTTATGTCACCTCGGCTAACAAATATATACAGAATACAGCCAGCTAATAAATACATAGCGAATACACCGTGACACATGAATCTCAATCTTATGTCACCTCCGCAAAGAAATATATACAGAATACAGACAGCTAATAAATACATAGCGAATACACCGTGACACATGAATCTCAATCTTATGTCACCTCAGCTAACAAATATATACAGAATACAGCCAGCTAATAAATACATACCGAATACACCGTGAAACATGAATCTCAATCTTATGTCACCTCAGCTAACAAATATATACAGAATACAGCCACCTAATAAATACATACCGAATACACCGTGACACATGAATCTCAATCTTATGTCACCTCGGCTAACAAATATATACAGAATACAGCCAGCTAATAAATACATAGCGAATACACCGTGACACATGAATCTCAATCTTATGTCACCTCAGCTAACAAATATATACAGAATACAGCCAGCTAATAAATACATAGCGAATACACCGTGACACATGAATCTCAATCTTATGTCACCTCAGCTAACAAATATATACAGAATACAGCCAGCTAATAAATACACAGGGAATACACCGTGACACATGAATCTCAGTCTTATGTCACCTCAGCTAAGAAATATATACAGAATACAGCCAGCTAATAAATACACAGCGAATACACCGTGACACATGAATCTCAATCTTATGTCACCCCAGCTAACAAATATATACAGAATACAGCCAGCTACTAAATACACAGCGAATACACCGTGACACATGAATCTCAGTCTTATGTCACCTCAGCTAAGAAATATATACAGAATACAGCCAGCTAATTAATACACAGCGAATACACCGTGACACATGAATCTCAGTCTTATGTCACCTCAGCTAACAAATATATACAGAATACAGCCAGCTAATAAATACATAGCGAATACACCGTGACACATGAATCTCAATCTTATGTCACCTCAGCTAACAAATATATACAGAATACAGCCAGCTAATAAATACATAGCGAATACGCCGTGACACATGAATCTCAATCTTATGTCACCTCGGCAAAGAAATATATACAGAATACAGCCAGCTAATAAATACATAGCGAATACACCGTGACACATGAATCTCAATCTTATGTCACCTCAGCTAACAAATATATACAGAATACAGCCAGCTAATAAATACATACCGAATACACCGTGAAACATGAATCTCAATCTTATGTCACCTCAGCTAAGAAATATATACAGAATACAGCCACCTAATAAATACATACCGAATACACCGTGACACATGAATCTCAGTCTTATGTCACCTCAGCTAAGAAATATATACAGAATACAGCCAGCTAATAAATACATAGCGAATACACCGTGACACATGAATCTCAATCTTATGTCACCTCAGCTAAGAAATATATACAGAATACAGCCAGCTAATAAATACATAGCGAATACACCGTGATACATGAATCTCAATCTTATGTCACCTCAGCTAAGAAATATATACAGAATACAGCCAGCTAATAAATACATAGCGAATACACCGTGACACATGAATCTCAATCTTATGTCACCTCAGCTAACAAATATATACAGAATACAGCCAGCTAATAAATACATAGCGAATACACCGTGACACATGAATCTCAATCTTATGTCACCTCGGCTAACAAATATATACAGAATACAGCCAGCTAATAAATACATAGCGATTACACCGTGACACATGAATCTCAATCTTATGTCACCTCTGCAAAGAAATATATACAGAATACAGCCAGCTAATAAATACATAGCGAATACACCGTGACACATGAATCTCAATCTTATGTCACCTCAGCTAACAAATATATACAGAATACAGCCAGCTAATAAATACATACCGAATACACCGTGAAACATGAATCTCAATCTTATGTCACCTCAGCTAACAAATATATACAGAATACAGCCACCTAATAAATACATACCGAATACACCGTGACACATGAATCTCAATCTTATGTCACCTCGGCTAACAAATATATACAGAATACAGCCAGCTAATAAATACATAGCGAATACACCGTGACACATGAATCTCAATCTTATGTCACCTCAGCTAACAAATATATACAGAATACAGCCAGCTAATAAATACATAGCGAATACACCGTGACACATGAATCTCAATCTTATGTCATCTCAGCTAACAAATATATACAGAATACAGCCAGCTAATAAATACATACCGAATACACCGTGAAACATGAATCTCAATCTTATGTCACCTCAGCTAACAAATATATACAGAATACAGCCACCTAATAAATACATAACGAATACACCGTGACACATGAATCTCAATCTTATGTCACCTCGGCTAACAAATATATACAGAATACAGCCAGCTAATAAATACATAGCGAATACACCGTGACACATGAATCTCAATCTTATGTCACCTCAGCTAACAAATATATACAGAATACAGCCAGCTAATAAATACATAGCGAATACACCGTGACACATGAATCTCAATCTTATGTCACCTCAGCTAACAAATATATACAGAATACAGCCAGCTAATAAATACACAGGGAATACACCGTGACACATGAATCTCAGTCTTATGTCACCTCAGCTAAGAAATATATACAGAATACAGCCAGCTAATAAATACACAGCGAATACACCGTGACACATGAATCTCAATCTTATGTCACCTCAGCTAACAAATATATACAGAATACAGCCAGCTACTAAATACACAGCGAATACACCGTGACACATGAATCTCAGTCTTATGTCACCTCAGCTAAGAAATATATACAGAATACAGCCAGCTAATTAATACACAGTGAATACACCGTGACACATGAATCTCAGTCTTATGTCACCTCAGCTAAGAAATATATACAGAATACAGCCAGCTAATAAATACACAGCGACTACACCGTGACACATGAATCTCAATCTTATGTCACCTCAGCTAAGAAATATATACAGTATACAGCCAGCTAATAAATACACAGCGAATACACCGTGACACATGAATCTCAATCTTATGTCACCTCAGCTAAGAAATATATACAGAATACAGCCAGCTAATAAATACATAGCGAATACACCGTGACACATGAATCTCAATCTTATGTCACCTCAGCTAAGAAATATATACAGAATACAGCCAGCTAATAAATACATAGCGAATACACCGTGACACATGAATCTCAATCTTATGTCACCTCAGCTAACAAATATATACAGAATACAGCCAGCTAATAAATACATAGCGAATACACCGTGACACATGAATCTCAATCTTATGTCACCTCAGCTAACAAATATATACAGATTACAGCCAGCTAATTAATACATAGCGAATACACTGTGACACATGAATCTCAATCTTATGTCACCTCGGCTAACAAATATATACACAATACAGCCAGCTAATAAATACATAGCGAATACACCGTGACACATGAATCTCAATCTTATGTCACCTCGGCTAACAAATATATACACAATACAGCCAGCTAATAAATACATAGCAAATACACCGTGACACATGAATCTCAATCTTATGTCACCTCAGCTAAGAAATATATACAGAATACAGCCAGCTAATAAATACACAGCGAATACACCGTGACACATGAATCTCAATCTTATGTCACCTCACCTAAGAAATATATACAAAATACAGCCAGCTAATAAATACATAGCGAATACACCGTGACACATGAATCTCAATCTTATGTCACCTCAGCTAAGAAATATATACAGAATACAGCCAGCTAATAAATACATAGCGAATACACCGTGACACATGAATCTCAATCTTATGTCACCTCAGCTAACAAATATATACAGAATACAGCCAGCTAATAAATACATAGCGAATACACCGTGACACATGAATCTCAATCTTATGTCACCTCAGCTAACAAATATATACAGAATACAGCCAGCTAATAAATACATAGCGAATACGCCGTGACACATGAATCTCAATCTTATGTCACCTCGGCAAAGAAATATATACAGAATACAGCCAGCTAATAACTACATAGCGAATACACCGTGACACATGAATCTCAATCTTATGTCACCTCAGCTAACAAATATATACAGAATACAGCCAGCTAATAAATACATACCGAATACACCGTGAAACATGAATCTCAATCTTATGTCACCTCAGCTAAGAAATATATACCGAATACAGCCACCTAATAAATACATACCGAATACACCGTGACACATGAATCTCAGTCTTATGTCAACTCAGCTAAGAAATATATACAGAATACAGCCAGCTAATAAATACATAGCGAATACACCGTGACACATGAATCTCAATCTTATGTCACCTCAGCTAAGAAATATATACAGAATACAGCCAGCTAATAAATACATAGCGAATACACCGTGACACATGAATCTCAGTCTTATGTCACCTCAGCTAAGAAATATATACAGAATACAGCCAGCTAATAAATACATAGCGAATACACCGTGACACATGAATCTCAATCTTATGTCACCTCAGCTAACAAATATATACAGAATACAGCCAGCTAATAAATACATAGCGAATACACCGTGACACATGAATCTCAATCTTATGTCACCTCAGCTAACAAATATATACAGAATACAGCCAGCTAATAAATACATAGCGAATACGCCGTGACACATGAATCTCAATCTTATGTCACCTCGGCAAAGAAATATATACAGAATACAGCCAGCTAATAACTACATAGCGAATACACCGTGACACATGAATCTCAATCTTATGTCACCTCAGCTAACAAATATATACAGAATACAGCCAGCTAATAAATACATACCGAATACACCGTGAAACATGAATCTCAATCTTATGTCACCTCAGCTAAGAAATATATACCGAATACAGCCACCTAATAAATACATACCGAATACACCGTGACACATGAATCTCAGTCTTATGTCAACTCAGCTAAGAAATATATACAGAATACAGCCAGCTAATAAATACATAGCGAATACACCGTGACACATGAATCTCAATCTTATGTCACCTCAGCTAAGAAATATATACAGAATACAGCCAGCTAATAAATACATAGCGAATACACCGTGATACATGAATCTCAATCTTATGTCACCTCAGGTAAGAAATATATACAGAATACAGCCAGCTAATAAATACACGCGAATACACCGTGACACATGAATCTCAATTTTATGTCACCTCAGCTAAGAAATATATACAGAATACAGCCAGCTAATAAATACATACCGAACACACCGTGACACATGAATCTCAATCTTATGTCACCTCAGCTATAAAATATATACAGAATACAGCCAGCTAATAAATACATAGCGAATACACCGTGACACATGAATCTCAATCTTATGTCACCTCAGCTAAGAAATATATACAGAATACAGCCAGCTAATAAATACATAGCGAATAAACCGTGACACATAAATCTCAATCTTATGTCACCTCAGCTAACAAATATATACAGAATACAGCCAGCTAATAAATACATAGCGAATACACCGTGACACATGAATCTCAATCTTATGTCACCTCGGCTAACAAATATATACAGAATACAGCCAGCTAATAAATACATAGCGAATACACCGTGACACATGAATCTCAATCTTATGTCACCTCGGCAAAGAAATATATACAGAATACAGCCAGCTAATAAATACATACCGAATACACCGTGACACATGAATCTCAATCTTATGTCACCTCAGCTATAAATATATACAGAATACAGCCAGCTAATAAATACATAGCGAATACACCGTGACACATGAATCTCAATCTTATGTCACCTCAGCTAACAAATATATACAGAATACAGCCAGCTAATAAATACATAGCGAATACACCGTGACACATGAATCTCAATCTTATGTCACCTCGGCAAAGAAATATATACAGAATACAGCCAGCTAATAAATACATAGCGAATACACCGTGACACATGAATCTCAATCTTATGTCACCTCAGCTAACAAATATATACAGAATACAGCCAGCTAATAAATACATACCGAATACACCGTGAAACATGAATCTCAGTCTTATGTCACCTCAGCTAAGAAATATATACAGAATACAGCCAGCTAATTAATACACAGCGAATACACCGTGACACATGAATCTCAATCTTATGTCACCTCAGCTAACAAATATATACAGAATACAGCCAGCTAATAAATACATACCGAATACACCGTGAAACATGAATCTCAATCTTATGTCACCTCAGCTAACAAATATATACAGAATACAGCCAGCTAATAAATACACAGCGAATACACCGTGACACATGAATCTCAATCTTATGTCACCTCAGCTAAGAAATATATACAGAATACAGCCAGCTAATAAATACACAGCGAATACACCGTGACACATGAATCTCAGTCTTATGTCACCTCAGCTAAGAAATATATACAGAATACAACCAGCTAATAAATACATACCGAATACACCGTGAAACATGAATCTCAATCTTATGTCACCTCAGCTATAAAATATTTACAGAATACAGCCAGCTAATAAATACATAGCGAATACACCGTGACACATGAATCTCAATCTTTTGTCACCTCGGCTAACAAATATATACAGAATACAGCCAGCTAATAAATACATAGCGAATAAACCGTGACACATAAATCTCAATCTTATGTCACCTCAGCTAACAAATATATACAGAATACAGCGATGACGACAACATCCGGGGCAAGATCCAATCAACTTTACCCCCCCCCCCCATGAGACGTTAACAGTCTTTAACAATTAAATTCACGCTAACGTCGACGTAGCTTTGGTGCATCTTAAAATACGAACTTATCCAGTGACGTATTCTAGAAAGATCTCAGTGTGAAGGTCACATTTAACACAGTCTTTGGAAAAACCTCTCCCCGCCGTCGCTCACCGACCTCCTTTATAATGCTGCGGAGCGACTCGTCCTCGCTCATCCCTCGAGACAGCGTCTTCTTCTTCGGCGACGCGTTTCTGTCCGGACTTATGGCATACATGTCCACGATACCTCCACGACCCCGTGGCGAGCAGCCTATCGATTAGAAATCGCTGGTTTTGTTTGGCCGAGGCTTGTCAGGGAGGACGCCGAGTGCCGCTACGGAAGGCTAAAGGGTACAAACGGCTCCTCCTTACGCACGCAGTCTCACCACCGGCTAGCTCGCGACACCACCGACGGAAGAGAGCCGACGAATAAGAACGTTTATGGTTTTGTAGTGCGGAAGTCAGCCTGTAAATAAACACATAGCAACCAACATTCCTTTGATTTTTGCCGAGCGCAGTAAGCTATACAGACCTTTAGCTTCAAAGGATCAAGTGTAAACTAATCATAAAGTGCTAAATCGATTAATTATCAATTACTTACTTAGTGCTTCGGCTTTGCGGTAGACGCGGAGGCTGCGAAAGGGACGCGCCTGACTCTTTCTCCGTTGCTGCAGATCCACTGCTTTTTCACCTACGTTAAGATGATCGGTTGGGGTGGACAATAGAAGGATCCAGCTCCATTATTTTGAGTACAATTACAACGTTGTTTTGATACAGACGCTTACATTATGAAGCTTGGCTATATATTAGAAATTGGGTGTAATGCACCATAGATAACTCCTGGTTGTGATATTTGTTCCGCAGGTCTGCTTCTCTCCGACATAGTTTCTGAACAAGAGCTGGTAACTTTGGCTGGTGATTCCTACACGTGTGGACTTTCTTCTGTCCCCGCTAAAGTGAACACTAAGGGCAAAAGGGAAAATCACATCTAAGTTTCTGAACAAGAGCTGGTAACTTTGGCTGGTGATTCCTACACGTGTGGACTTTCTTCTGTCCCCGCTAAAGTGAACACTAAGGGCAAAAGGGAAAATCACATCTAATTTGGTGACGCTATTACACTCCTGCACTGATCCTTACAGATCTTCAGATTATTTCAGTTCTAATGCACTTGATCTATAATGTCAGATTTTTAGTTCATTCGCCTAAATCATATTCAGTCAGTACAGTTAAGCATGTGCAATTATCAGGGGCGCCCCGATGGCTCACCTGGTAAAGCGCGTATGAGGCACACAATTCTAACCGCAGCGGCCTGGGTTCGAATCCAGACCGGGCCCTTCGCTGAATGTCATCCTCTCTCTCCCCTTCCTGTTTCTTTCCACTGTCACTGTAAATATAAAACAGAATGTGCTGGGAACAAAAACACGTGTAATTATCTCCCAAATGAAAGAGCCACCGTTACGGTGTGTCAGCAGGGGACAAAAACGGAGTCCTTCCACCAGCAATCAGTTCTTGTAGACTCTAGGAAACTTTTGGGATTTAACACCAAAGTGAGCTTTATTTCAGTATACTGAAGAGTTAAATCAGACGATGTGCCCACACGCCTGTCAAATCATGGTAATTACTGTATACAAAGGTAACGTCGTGCACATGGAGCAGCTGAGGCATTTAAAGTGTATGACGGCACGGCAACCTATGGCGAAGCCATTAACACGGGCCAGCGGAGCAATTCAATAAAGAATATTGTAGCGAACTCGGGGGACAACGCAACCACGGGAACTGCCGCGGCCCGGAAGCGAACCCGTATCGCCCGCACCGCAGGAGATATCGCTAACCGCTCGACTAAAGAGTAAGATTCGCGAGCTGGCGGCCAGCGTGTCTTCTTATCCATGCACGTTACAATATGTTTAACATACTTTTTTGATTAAAAATGTTTCAATATAAAATATATCACAATGGTGAACTAGAACAATTTGGTTTAAAATAATACTGAAATAATACATCTTAAAACAAACCATTTGAAGTAATACTTGGGGTAGTATTGGTCGAGGATCAATGACCACACCGGGTTATAGAACTCAGGTTTAATCGCGGCTCAGTAGGCAGACGTAATAACCATACATGGTAGTGGTGTAACCATAATAACAGTCCGGGTAGTACATAACACCTAGTGTAGTTCCAGTGTATATACATGGCGTTATATCACTACATCCTCCCTGTTTAGTTTTCAATTTTTACAGTATCAAAATATAAACATATTCAGAGCCCTCCTTTTGTGTGTGATTGTCTCTACTCATAGTCCTGGTAGTGAGCTGGTTTGGAAACAGATCATCCATATCTTGTGCGTACTGTCTTGTGTGTTTCACAGGTTTGGCTGGAAGAAGTTCCAGCCGCATGAGTGTCCCGTTGAGGTTCTGTGAAGCGGGTTCTTGCGCTCCTCAGTGCATGGGGGTGGTGAATTTCCCGCAGGTGGCTCCTGCCACGTCTGAGTTTGTTCCCATTTGATGTTTGCACAATGTAGCTCCTTGGCTCATCGCACTTTTGTACGACGGTGGCTGGATACCAAGTCCCTTTTTCCTTGTTTAGGACAGATACGTGCTGTCCGGGACCGAGTGGAGGTAGTTCTCTGCCGCTGCTGCGGTCATGATGTTCCTTCATGTTTGCTGTTCTCTGCTCCAGGTGGAGTCGGTTTTCCTCCTTGCCTGGGTCCCCTCGACTCGACAGCAGGGTGGTGACTGGCCTTCCGAAGATCAGTTCTGCTGGTGATGGTAGTTTACTGTCGATGGGTGTTGCTCTGACCTGTAGTAAGGCCACTTGTATGTTACCTCCTTGTCTCATGGTTTTCTTCACAATGGATTTGATGTGTCGCACATGCCTCTCAATGAATCCATTGCTTTTTGGATAGTGGGGTGAGCTTGTCACGTGCCTGATTCCCCAGTCAGCCGTGAATTTCTGGAACGCGTGCCCTGTGTACTGGGGTCCATTATCTGTAAGTATCTCGTCAGGCCTTCCAAAAACAGACATGTACATTTCCATTTTTTGTGCAACTGCCCGGCTGGACACAGGCATGGGCATTTCATCCACTAGAGGGAAATTAGAATATCTGTCCACAATCAGTAAATACTGATGTCCATCGATCTCGAATAGATCAGAAGCTAGGGATTGCCATGGTTTTGACGGTGTGTTGTGTGGGTTGAGAGGTTGCTTTGGATTTGCATCCTGATGTTCCACGCATACGCTACATGACCTGCAGACTCTTTCGATGTCATCGTTCATTCTGATCCAGTAGACACTTTCTCTCGCCAGTCGCCGTGTCTTTTCGATGCCCTGGTGTCCTACATGCAGCTGTTCGAGTATAGAATCAGTCATGGAGTCTGGGATGAGCACCTGTCTGCCTTTGAATATGACTCCTGCTTCAACTGCGAGCTCATCTCTGAATGACCATTACTCACATAGTTGTCTTGGTAGAGCTTTGATGTTGTCTGGCCATCCCTGGTGGATCAGCTCTTTCAGTGCATTGAGTCTGGGGTCGCTGGTGGTTTCCGTGCGGAGTGCGTCCTGTTTCTCGGGAGAGAAGTTTATCATTGCAACAGTGAGCATCTCTGGATCCTCGACTTCTGCCTCTATTCCGTCATTGCGCTCGTCCAGCTCGATGTTGCTGTTGTTCTCAGGGTTGGGTAGTCGGCTGAGTGTGTCTGCCAGGACCATCTGGTTTCCTGGTCGATACGTGACCTCGTAGTTGTATCCTTGTGTTTTTATCAGCATTTGCTGAAGCCGTGGCGGGGCGGCATGCAGTGGCTTTGTGCATATGGTAACGAGGGGTTTGTGGTCTGTAACTACAATGAATGACTTCCCATACAGGTAGGTATGGTGTCGCTGCATTCCATAGACTATGGCCAGCATTTCTCGCTCTATGTTGCTGTACCTGGATTGGCAGTCGTCCAGTGTCTTTGAGCCAAAAAGCTATGGGTCTTTTGTTCTGCACTAATGCCACGCCCAGTCCTTTCTGTGATGCATCGACCTCAAGTGTCAGAGGTGTGCTTGGATCATAGTACTTCAGGCAGTCATGTTCATTGATAACTGATTTCAGGTCCTCAAAGCTCTTTTGGTGGT
Source organism: Lampris megalopsis (assembly GCA_022114975.2). NCBI lineage: Eukaryota > Metazoa > Chordata > Actinopteri > Lampriformes > Lampridae > Lampris > Lampris megalopsis. Next base: position 7,034,490 of record JAJHIY020000431.1, read on the forward strand.
CAGTGTCCCATGTCCAAGGCACGTCATTTTCAGCAGCACCCTCAGTGTGTGTGCTTTGTCTGCGAACTTTGGGATGTAGGGTGACAGGTAGGTCAGCATCCCCAAGAATCTGCTCAGTTCATCTTTGTTCTGGGGTGTCGGCATTTTCTGGATGTCCCTGATTTTGGCTGGGTCAGGTTTGATACCTTTGTCTGTGTACAGGTTGCCAAAGAATGAGATGCTTGTCTGTTTGATTGTGCACTTGTCACTGTTGAACACAATACCTGTCTTGGCTGCTCTCTCCATCAGGTTGGTCAGGTTCCTGTCATGCTCCTCTTCGCTTGCTCCGTAGACTGCGATATCATCGGCTATGCTGACGACACCGTCGAGCCCCTCCAGGATTTGGTCCATCTTTGCCTGGAAGAGATCTTGAGAGACACTGAGACCAAATGGCAAACGTTTCCAGCAGTATCTACCAAATGGAGTTCGGAATGTGGTTAGCAGTTGTGACTCTTCCTCTAGGTGTATTGACCAATATCCAGCTTTTGCGTCAAGTTTGCTGAATATTTTTGCATTTGCAAACTTCGGGTTCAGTTCCTCCACAGTAGGAATATTGTGTGGGCATCTCCTAAGGCTGGCATTAAGCTTTTGGGGGTCTAAGCATATGTGAAGGAAACCGTCTTTCTTTGTGCTGTATGCCAGACTCGAGCACCAGTCTGTGTGCTGTTCTACTTTTCTTAACACATCTTGTTCGACTAGGTTATTCAGTTCATCTTTCAGTTTGTCTTTGATGTGAATGCTGCACTTACGTGGTGGGTCTATGAATGGTTCATCATCCTTTTTCAGTAAGAGCTTGGCCTTTCCACTGAAGTTGCCAATTTTGTCAAACTGGTCTGGGTATGCTCTCTTTAGGTCTGCACTGTTAGATATGGTCATTTTGGGTTTTGTCTGTCTTGTGTTGACTTTTTTCTGGTTTGCATGTCCTTTCTCGGTCACTGCATCTACATTGACAGTCACTAGGTTTAACAGTTCACATGTTGGCAGCCCAACTATGGCTGGCCCTGGTACGTCTACAACATAGAACTTTGCGTTGATCCATTTGGATTCTTTGTACTGGCATGGAATGTCAATGGTGCCTAGGCAGGGGATGGCATGACCACTGTATGCAGATAGCCTCCTGTTGTTTTTTTTCAGTCGTTTCTGGGTGCATGCATTTTCACCGTACATCTGCTTGAAGGTACGCAATGGGAGTGTGTTGCCTGACGCACCTGTGTCTATCTTCAGACGTAGTGTGTATCCACGACCAGGTAGTTCAGGTGGTGTCACCTTCAGGACTGTGTACGCCTCCTCTCTGGCCGGCTTGCTGTCTATGCTATGCATGCACTTTTCACTGATGATTATGGAGTGGAACTGTTTCTGGTAAGTACTTTCGTTCTCACTGTCTGTTTCACTGCTACTCTCTACAGCATGTATGCGAGTCCTGCTCTGTTGCTTTTTGTCTATATAGGTTTTGCGCTTGTGCTGTTTGTCTTGTGGTGTGTGGGACTTACTTCCCCCGCTCCTGCTCTGGCTGGAGTGTTCCTGGCGCTCTCGTTTGGCCTTCCTGCAGCACCGCTCCCAGTGACCTTTTGCACCACACGCATCGCATTCATCATCATATGCAGGACATCGACGTGGTTTGTGGCTTCTCCCACAGTTACGACATATGCGGTCCCTGTCCACAGCGTGGATTCTCTCATTGTGTGACAGGCTAAGTTTGTCTAACTGTTCATTGCCTGCTGTCAGGGCTTCATATTTTCGTCCCTCGGCCAGAACCTCTGCTAAGGAATATCCTTTTGGTTTGCTGTATAGATCATTCCTCAGGGCATCATGGGGAGTTCTCGCAATAATAAGCTCAATCATATGCTCGTTAAGCTCTTCGTCTGAAAACTGACATTTCTGTGCTAGTGTTCTGGCTCTGGTCACAAAATCATCAATATTCTCATCTGGTTTCTGTCTGTGTTGCATCAGTTGCAGTCTATGGATTCTTAAATTTACGTTCAACTTTAGCTGTTTTTCAAATAAGTCCCATAGTTGGGAAGGCTTTTTCTTTTCATCATCGGTGAGACCACTGGCGTTCAATCTTTTTAATCCGTCATCTCCGATTCCACGACATATTTTCCTAGCTTGTTTAGCTGCGCCATTTATTTCTTTATCTTCTAAATACAGAGTCATTTTCTGTTTATACAGTGAAATTGCCTCACCCAGGTCCGGGTCTGACCAATTCATCGTCGGTAGATGCGATGCCATGACGTCTCCTGTTGCTAGCTAGCTAGTTAGCTTTGCGGCTAGCTCAGCTCCGGCGCACTCTTGCTTGAATGATGACAGAAATTATCCACGGACAATTTTATCAGTCTATCTTCATTCTTCATAGAGAGTACTTCACCGCTGCCACCATGAAGTAATACTTGGGGTAGTATTGGTCGAGGATCAATGACCACACCGGGTCATAGAACTCAGGTTTAATTGTGGCTCAGTAGGCAGACGTAATAACCATACATGGTAGTGGTGTAACCATAATAACAGTCCGGGTAGTACAGAACACCTAGTGTAGTTCCAGTGTATATACATGGCGTTATATCACTACACCATTGTTTTTGCTTTTGTTTTGTTTTGTTTTTTTAAACAAATTTTATGAATAAATTCCAAGTATAAACAGCATCAATCAATCAACACCAATACATAGAGACATATATGCCAGGGGTTATGGGTTATGAGATAAATAAAATATAAAATGAAGGAAAAAGGAATTAAAAAAAGAACAAAAAATAAATAGAGGTTCAGCAGTTCAGACAACTATATAGTTTACACACGTCAAGAGGTTTTAAGGCTTTGGGGTTCGTAGAGTGCTGAATATTTTGCATGTATTGTTGCACTTCATTTATAAACATTTTAATAAAGGTTTTCTGTTGGGAAATTGTTTTTGACACCACCGTTTTGCACGCCATTGTTTTTGAACGCAAGAGAGCGCACACAAGTGACGTAATCTATCATGCCCCTCCCCCTCCCCCTGAGCTGGCATGAACGCAGCATTACAGCGGTAGTGACGATGTATCATAGATAGATAGCTTCCTGTTTTGTTTATGGGAAGAACGACTGACATAGCAGAAGCAATATTGTCTAATATTCAAAACTTTCAGCCGTCTTGTACGCTTCATAAAAAACGTTTGTCCATGTCACCTCCCGGGCTTCGTAGTCTTGGACAAAAGAATTCAGATTTATTTCAGAAAGGACTGTGTGCACGCTCTGCTGTGAAAATGTGTGTTGAACTTCAAGTGTAAAACGTCATTGTTAAACAAAGCAGGAGAAAAGCGTCAAAAATAAGGCTGCTAGACGGCCGGGTAGTGTAGCGGTCTATTCCGTTGCCTACCAACACGGGGACACTGGTTCAAATCCCCGTGTTACCTCCGGCTTGGTCGAGCGTCCCTACAGACACACTTGGCAGCAGTGGATGGGAAGCCGGATGTGGGTATGTGTCCTGGTCACTGCACCACCACCTCGCTCTGGTCGGTCGGGGCGCCTGTTGAACGGGGCGGGGGAATAAAATGTCCTCCCACGCCCTGTGCCCCCCCAGGCGACACTCCTCACTGTCAGGTGAAAAGAAGCGGCTGGTGAAATGTATCGGAAGAGGCGTGTGGTAGTCTGCAGCCCTCCCGGGATCAGCAGAGGGGGTGGAGCAGCGACCGGGACGGCTCGGAAGAGTAAAATTTGGAGAAAAAGCGGTAAAGAAAAAGAAAAGACAAAAAAGGAAAGGCTGATCAAGCTGAATCGATCGAGAGGGCAGCGCAAAGCAAAGCAAAGCAGTGTGTTTACAAACCGAAGTGCACCAAAACCAAGCTACACAGGGCAACTATATGTACAAAACCAAGCTACACAGGGCAACTATATGTACAAAACCAAGCTACACAGGGCAACTATATGTACAAAACCAAGCTACACAGGGCAACTACATGTACAAAACCAAGCTACACAGGGCAACTATATGTACAAAACCAAGCTACACAAGGCAACAATATGTCCAAAACCAAGCTACACAAGGCAACTATATGTACAAAACCAAGCTACACAGGAAAAATACATGTACACAACCAAGCTACACAGGAAAAATACATGTACACAAACAAGCTACACAGGAAAAATACATGTACAAAACCAAGATACACAGGGCAACTACAAGTACAAAACCAAGCTACACAGGAAAAATACATGCACAAAATCAAGCCACACAGGGCAACTATATGTACAAAACCAAGCTACACAAGGCAACTATATGTACAAAACCAAGCTACACAGGGCAGCTACATGTACAAAACCAAGCTACACAGGGCAGCTACATGTACAAAACCAAGCTACACAGGGCAGGTACATGTACAAAACCAAGCTACACAGTGCAGGTACATGTACAAAACCAAGCTACAAAGGGCAACTACATGTACTAAACCAAGCTACAAAAGAAAAATACATGTACAAAACAAGCTACACAAGGAAACTACATGTACAAAACCAAGCTACACAAGGCAACTATTTGTACAAAACCAAGCTACACAGAGCAGCTACATGTACAAAACCAAGCTACACAGGAAAAACACATGTACAAAACCAAGCTACACAGGGCAGATACATGTACAAAACCAAGCTACACAAGGCAGATACATGTACAAAACCAAGCTACACAGGAAAAATTACATGTACAAAACCAAGCTACACAGGGCAGATACATGTACAAAACCAAGCTACACAAGGCAGATACATGTACAAAACCAATCTACACAGAGCACCTATACGTACAAAACCAAGCTAAACAGGGCAGCTATATGTACAAAACCAAGTTACACAGGGCAGCTATAAGTACAAAACCAAGCTACAGAGCGCAGCTACATGTACGAAACCAAGCTACACAGGAAAAATACATGTACAAAACCAAGCTACACATTGCAGCTATATATACAAAACCAAGCTATACAGGGCAGCTACATGTACAAAAACAAGTTACACAGGGCAGCTATAAGTACAAAACCAAGCTACAGAGCGCAGCTATATGTACAAAACCAAGCTACACAGGAAAAATACATGTACACAACCAAGCTACACAGCGCAGCTACATGTACAAAACCAAGCTACACAAGGCAACTACATGTACAAAACCAAGCTACACAAGGCAACTATATGTACAAAACCAAGCTACACAGGGCAGCTACATGTACAAAACCAAGCTACACAGGGCAACTATATGTACAAAACCAAGCTACACAGGGCAATTACATGTACAAAACCAAGCTACACAGGAAAAATACATGTACAAAACCAAGCTACACAGGGCAACTACATCTACAAAACCAAGCTACACAAGGCCACTATATGTACAAAACCAGTCTACACAGGGCAACTATATGTACAAAACCAAGCTACTGAGGGCAGCTATATGTACAAAACCAAGCTACACAGGGCAGCTACATGTAAAAAAAACAAGCTACACAGGGCAGGTACATGTACAAAACCAAGCTACACAGGGCAACTACATGTACAAAACCAAGCTACACAGGAAAAATACATGTACAAAACCAAGCTACACAAGTCAACTACATGTACAAAACCAAGTTACACAAGGCAACTATATGTACAAAACCAAGCTACACAGGGCAGCTACATGTACAAAACCAAGCTACACAGGGCAGCTACATGTACAAAACAAAGCTACACAGGCCAGGTACATGTACAAAACCACGATACAGAAGGCAACTACATGTACAAAACCAAGCTAAACAAGGCAACTACATGTATAAAACCAAGCTACATAAGGCAACTATATGTACAAAACCAAGCTACACAGGGCAGCTACATGTACAAAACCAATCTACACAGGGCAGATACATGTACAAAACCAAGCTAGACAGGGCAGCTACAGGTACAAAACCAAGCCACACAGGAAAAATACATGTACAAAACCAAGCTACACAGGAAAAATACATGTACAAAACCAAGCTACACAGGGCAACTACATGTAGAAAACCACGCTACACAAGGCAACTATATGTACAAAACCAAACTACACAGGGCAGCTACATGTACAAAACCAAGCTACACAGCGCAGCTACATGTACAAAACCAAGCCACACAGGGCAGCTACATGTACAAAACCAAGCTACACAGGGCAGGTACATGTACAAAACCAGGCTACACAGGGCAACTACATGTACAAAACCAAGCTAAACAGAAAAAATACATGTACAAAACCAAGCTACACAAGGCAACTACATGTATAAAACCAAGCTACACAAGGCAACTATATGTACAAAACAAAGCTACACAGGGCAGCTACATGTACAAAACCAAGCTACACAGGGCAACTGCATGTACAAAACGACGCTACACAAGGTAACTACATGTACAAAACCAAGCTACAAAAGGCAGCTACATGAACAAAATTAAGCTAGGGAGGGCAGCTACGTGTACAAAACCAAGCTACACTGGGCAGCTATATGTGCAGAATCAACCTACAGAGGGTAGCTTTTTTTTACAAAACTAAGCTACACAAGGCAGCTATATGTACAAAACTAAGCTACACAAGGTAGCTATATGTACAAAACCAAGCTACACAGGGCACCTATACGTACAAAACCATGCTACACATTGCAGCTATATATAAACAACCTGGCTAGACAGGGCAGCTACATGTACAAAACCAAGCTACACAGGGCAGCTATGTGTACAAAACCAAGTTACACAGGGCAGCTATAAGTACAAAACCAAGCTACAGAGCGCAGCTATATGTACAACATTAAGTTACAGAGGGCAGCTACATGTACAAAACCAAGCTACACAGGAAATATACATGTACAAAACCGAGCTAAACAAGGCAGCTACATGTACAAAACCAAGCTACACAGGGCAACTACATGTACAAAACCAAGCTACACAAGGCAACTACATGTAAAAAACCAAGCTACACAAGGCAACTACATGTAAAAAACCAAGCTACACAGCGCAGCTACATGTACAAAACCAAGCTACACAGGGCAGCTACATGTACAAAACAAAGCTACACAGTCCAGGTACATGTACAAAACCACGATACAGAAGGCAACTACATGTACAAAACCAAGCTACACAAGGCAACTACATGTATAAAACAAAGCTACATAAGGCAACTACATGTACAAAACCAAGCTACACAGGGCAGCTACATGTACAAAACCAATCTACACAGGGCAGCTACATGTACAAAACCAAGCTAGACAGGGCAGCTACAGGTACAAAACCAAGCCACACAGGAAAAATACATGTACAAAACCAAGCTACACAGGAAAAATACATGTACAAAACCAAGCTACACAGGGCAACTACATGTAGAAAACCACGCTACACAAGGCAACTATATGTACAAAACCAAACTACACAGGGCAGCTACATGTACAAAACCAAGCTACACAGGGCAGCTACATGTACAAAACCAAGCTACACAGGAAAAATACATGTACAAAACCAAGCTACACAGGAAAAATACATGTACAAAACCAAGCTACACAAGGCAACTACATGTAAAAAACCAAGCTACACAGCGCAGCTACATGTACAAAACCAAGCTACACAGGGCAGCTACATGTACAAAACAAAGCTACACAGGCCAGGTACATGTACAAAACCACGATACAGAAGGCAACTACATGTACAAAACCAAGCTACACAAGGCAACTACATGTATAAAACCAAGCTACATAAGGCAACTATATGTACAAAACCAAGCTACATAGGGCAGCTACATGTACAAAACCAATCTACACAGGGCACCTATACGTACAAAACCATGCTACACATTGCAGCTATATATAAACAACCTGGCTAGACAGGGCAGCTACATGTACAAAACCAATCTACACAGGGCAGGTACATGTACAAAACCAAGCTACACAGGGCAACTACATGTACAAAACCAGGCTACACAGGGCAACTACATGTACAAAACCAAGCTACACAGAAAAAATACATGTACAAAACCAAGCTACACAAGGCAACTACATGTATAAAACCAAGCTACACAAGGCAACTATATGTACAAAACAAAGCTACACAGGGCAGCTACATGTACAAATCCAAGCTACACAGGGCAACTGCATGTACAAAACGACGCTACACAAGGTAACTACATGTACAAAACCAAGCTACAAAAGGCAGCTACATGAACAAAATTAAGCTAGGGAGGGCAGCTACGTGTACAAAACCAAGCTACACTGGGCAGCTATATGTGCAGAATCAACCTACAGAGGGTAGCTTTTTTTTACAAAACTAAGCTACACAAGGCAGCTATATGTACAAAACTAAGCTACACAAGGTAGCTATATGTACAAAACCAAGCTACACAGGGCACCTATACGTACAAAACCATGCTACACATTGCAGCTATATATAAACAACCTGGCTAGACAGGGCAGCTACATGTACAAAACCAAGCTACACAGGGCAGCTATGTGTACAAAACCAAGTTACACAGGGCAGCTATAAGTACAAAACCAAGCTACAGAGCGCAGCTATATGTACAACATTAAGTTACAGAGGGCAGCTACATGTACAAAACCAAGCTACACAGGAAATATACATGTACAAAACCGAGCTAAACAAGGCAGCTACATGTACAAAACCAAGCTACACAGGGCAACTACATGTACAAAACCAAGCTACACAAGGCAACTACATGTAAAAAACCAAGCTACACAAGGCAACTACATGTAAAAAACCAAGCTACACAGCGCAGCTACATGTACAAAACCAAGCTACACAGGGCAGCTACATGTACAAAACAAAGCTACACAGTCCAGGTACATGTACAAAACCACGATACAGAAGGCAACTACATGTACAAAACCAAGCTACACAAGGCAACTACATGTATAAAACAAAGCTACATAAGGCAACTACATGTACAAAACCAAGCTACACAGGGCAGCTACATGTACAAAACCAATCTACACAGGGCAGCTACATGTACAAAACCAAGCTAGACAGGGCAGCTACAGGTACAAAACCAAGCCACACAGGAAAAATACATGTACAAAACCAAGCTACACAGGAAAAATACATGTACAAAACCAAGCTACACAGGGCAACTACATGTAGAAAACCACGCTACACAAGGCAACTATATGTACAAAACCAAACTACACAGGGCAGCTACATGTACAAAACCAAGCTACACAGGGCAGCTACATGTACAAAACCAAGCTACACAGGAAAAATACATGTACAAAACCAAGCTACACAGGAAAAATACATGTACAAAACCAAGCTACACAAGGCAACTACATGTAAAAAACCAAGCTACACAGCGCAGCTACATGTACAAAACCAAGCTACACAGGGCAGCTACATGTACAAAACAAAGCTACACAGGCCAGGTACATGTACAAAACCACGATACAGAAGGCAACTACATGTACAAAACCAAGCTACACAAGGCAACTACATGTATAAAACCAAGCTACATAAGGCAAATTTATGTACAAAACCAAGCTACATAGGGCAGCTACATGTACAAAACCAATCTACACAGGGCACCTATACGTACAAAACCATAATACACATTGCAGCTATATATAAACAACCTGGCTAGACAGGGCAGCTACATGTACAAAACCAAGCTACACAGGGCAGCTATGTGTACAAAACCAAGTTACACAGGGCAGCTATAAGTACAAAACCAAGCTACAGAGCGCAGCTATATGTACAACATTAAGTTACAGAGGGCAGCTACATGTACAAAACCAAGCTACACAGGAAATATACATGTACAAAACCGAGCTAAACAAGGCAGCTACATGTACAAAACCAAGCTACACAGGGCAACTACATGTACAAAACCAAGCTACACAAGGCAACTACATGTAAAAAACCAAGCTACACAGGGCAACTATATGTACAAAACCAAGCTACACAAGGCAACTACATGTAAAAAACCAAGCTACACAGCGCAGCTACATGTACAAAACCAAGCTACACAGGGCAGGTACATGTACAAAACCAAGCTACACAAGGCAACAATATGTCCAAAACCAAGCTACACAAGGCAACTATATGTACAAAACCAAGCTACACAGGAAAAATACATGTACACAACCAAGCTACACAGCGCAGCTACATGTACAAAACCAAGCTACACAAGGCAACTACATGTACAAAACCAAGCTACACAAGGCAACTATATGTACAAAACCAAGCTACACAGGGCAGCTACATGTACAAAACCAAGCTACACAGGGCAACTATATGTACAAAACCAAGCTACACAGGGCAATTACATGTACAAAACCAAGCTACACAGGAAAAATACATGTACAAAACCAAGCTACACAGGGCAACTACATGTACAAAACCAAGCTACACAAGGCCACTATATGTACAAAACCAGTCTACACAGGGCAACTATATGTACAAAACCAAGCTACTGAGGGCAGCTATATGTACAAAACCAAGCTACACAGGGCAGCTACATGTAAAAAAAACAAGCTACACAGGGCAGGTACATGTACAAAACCAAGCTACACAGGGCAACTACATGTACAAAACCAAGCTACACAGGAAAAATACATGTACAAAACCAAGCTACACAAGTCAACTACATGTACAAAACCAAGTTACACAAGGCAACTATATGTACAAAACCAAGCTACACAGGGCAGCTACATGTACAAAACCAAGCTACACAGGGCAGCTACATGTACAAAACAAAGCTACACAGGCCAGGTACATGTACAAAACCACGATACAGAAGGCAACTACATGTACAAAACCAAGCTAAACAAGGCAACTACATGTATAAAACCAAGCTACATAAGGCAACTATATGTACAAAACCAAGCTACTGAGGGCAGCTATATGTACAAAACCAAGCTACACAGGGCAGCTACATGTAAAAAAAACAAGCTACACAGGGCAGGTACATGTACAAAACCAAGCTACACAGGGCAACTACATGTACAAAACCAAGCTACACAGGAAAAATACATGTACAAAACCAAGCTACACAAGTCAACTACATGTACAAAACCAAGTTACACAAGGCAACTATATGTACAAAACCAAGCTACACAGGGCAGCTACATGTACAAAACCAAGCTACACAGGGCAGCTACATGTACAAAACAAAGCTACACAGGCCAGGTACATGTACAAAACCACGATACAGAAGGCAACTACATGTACAAAACCAAGCTAAACAAGGCAACTACATGTATAAAACCAAGCTACATAAGGCAACTATATGTACAAAACCAAGCTACACAGGGCAGCTACATGTACAAAACCAATCTACACAGGGCAGATACATGTACAAAACCAAGCTAGACAGGGCAGCTACAGGTACAAAACCAAGCCACACAGGAAAAATACATGTACAAAACCAAGCTACACAGGAAAAATACATGTACAAAACCAAGCTACACAGGGCAACTACATGTAGAAAACCACGCTACACAAGGCAACTATATGTACAAAACCAAACTACACAGGGCAGCTACATGTACAAAACCAAGCTACACAGCGCAGCTACATGTACAAAACCAAGCCACACAGGGCAGCTACATGTACAAAACCAAGCTACACAGGGCAGGTACATGTACAAAACCAGGCTACACAGGGCAACTACATGTACAAAACCAAGCTACACAGAAAAAATACATGTACAAAACCAAGCTACACAAGGCAACTACATGTATAAAACCAAGCTACACAAGGCAACTATATGTACAAAACAAAGCTACACAGGGCAGCTACATGTACAAAACCAAGCTACACAGGGCAACTGCATGTACAAAACGACGCTACACAAGGTAACTACATGTACAAAACCAAGCTACAAAAGGCAGCTACATGAACAAAATTAAGCTAGGGAGGGCAGCTACGTGTACAAAACCAAGCTACACTGGGCAGCTATATGTGCAGAATCAACCTACAGAGGGTAGCTTTTTTTTACAAAACTAAGCTACACAAGGCAGCTATATGTACAAAACTAAGCTACACAAGGTAGCTATATGTACAAAACCAAGCTACACAGGGCACCTATACGTACAAAACCATGCTACACATTGCAGCTATATATAAACAACCTGGCTAGACAGGGCAGCTACATGTACAAAACCAAGCTACACAGGGCAGCTATGTGTACAAAACCAAGTTACACAGGGCAGCTATAAGTACAAAACCAAGCTACAGAGCGCAGCTATATGTACAACATTAAGTTACAGAGGGCAGCTACATGTACAAAACCAAGCTACACAGGAAATATACATGTACAAAACCGAGCTAAACAAGGCAGCTACATGTACAAAACCAAGCTACACAGGGCAACTACATGTACAAAACCAAGCTACACAAGGCAACTACATGTAAAAAACCAAGCTACACAAGGCAACTACATGTAAAAAACCAAGCTACACAGCGCAGCTACATGTACAAAACCAAGCTACACAGGGCAGCTACATGTACAAAACAAAGCTACACAGTCCAGGTACATGTACAAAACCACGATACAGAAGGCAACTACATGTACAAAACCAAGCTACACAAGGCAACTACATGTATAAAACAAAGCTACATAAGGCAACTACATGTACAAAACCAAGCTACACAGGGCAGCTACATGTACAAAACCAATCTACACAGGGCAGCTACATGTACAAAACCAAGCTAGACAGGGCAGCTACAGGTACAAAACCAAGCCACACAGGAAAAATACATGTACAAAACCAAGCTACACAGGAAAAATACATGTACAAAACCAAGCTACACAGGGCAACTACATGTAGAAAACCACGCTACACAAGGCAACTATATGTACAAAACCAAACTACACAGGGCAGCTACATGTACAAAACCAAGCTACACAGGGCAGCTACATGTACAAAACCAAGCTACACAGGAAAAATACATGTACAAAACCAAGCTACACAGGAAAAATACATGTACAAAACCAAGCTACACAAGGCAACTACATGTAAAAAACCAAGCTACACAGCGCAGCTACATGTACAAAACCAAGCTACACAGGGCAGCTACATGTACAAAACAAAGCTACACAGGCCAGGTACATGTACAAAACCACGATACAGAAGGCAACTACATGTACAAAACCAAGCTACACAAGGCAACTACATGTATAAAACCAAGCTACATAAGGCAACTATATGTACAAAACCAAGCTACATAGGGCAGCTACATGTACAAAACCAATCTACACAGGGCACCTATACGTACAAAACCATGCTACACATTGCAGCTATATATAAACAACCTGGCTAGACAGGGCAGCTACATGTACAAAACCAATCTACACAGGGCAGGTACATGTACAAAACCAAGCTACACAGGGCAACTACACGTACAAAACCAGGCTACACAGGGCAACTACATGTACAAAACCAAGCTACACAGAAAAAATACATGTACAAAACCAAGCTACACAAGGCAACTACATGTATAAAACCAAGCTACACAAGGCAACTATATGTACAAAACAAAGCTACACAGGGCAGCTACATGTACAAAACCAAGCTACACAGGGCAACTACATGTACAAAACGACGCTACACAAGGTAACTACATGTACAAAACCAAGCTACAAAAGGCAGCTACATGAACAAAATTAAGCTAGGGAGGGCAGCTACGTGTACAAAACCAAGCTACACTGGGCAGCTATATGTGCAGAATCAACCTACAGAGGGTAGCTTTTTTTTACAAAACTAAGCTACACAAGGCAGCTATATGTACAAAACTAAGCTACACAAGGTAGCTATATGTACAAAACCAAGCTACACAGGGCACCTATACGTACAAAACCATGCTACACATTGCAGCTATATATAAACAACCTGGCTAGACAGGGCAGCAACATGTACAAAACCAAGCTACACAGGGCAGCTATGTGTACAAAACCAAGTTACACAGGGCAGCTATAAGTACAAAACCAAGCTACAGAGCGCAGCTATATGTACAACATTAAGTTACAGAGGGCAGCTACATGTACAAAACCAAGCTACACAGGAAATATACATGTACAAAACCGAGCTAAACAAGGCAGCTACATGTACAAAACCAAGCTACACAGGGCAACTACATGTACAAAACCAAGCTACACAAGGCAACTACATGTAAAAAACCAAGCTACACAAGGCAACTACATGTAAAAAACCAAGCTACACAGCGCAGCTACATGTACAAAACCAAGCTACACAGGGCAGCTACATGTACAAAACAAAGCTACACAGTCCAGGTACATGTACAAAACCACGATACAGAAGGCAACTACATGTACAAAACCAAGCTACACAAGGCAACTACATGTATAAAACAAAGCTACATAAGGCAACTACATGTACAAAACCAAGCTACACAGGGCAGCTACATGTACAAAACCAATCTACACAGGGCAGCTACATGTACAAAACCAAGCTAGACAGGGCAGCTACAGGTACAAAACCAAGCCACACAGGAAAAATACATGTACAAAACCAAGCTACACAGGAAAAATACATGTACAAAACCAAGCTACACAGGGCAACTACATGTAGAAAACCACGCTACACAAGGCAACTATATGTACAAAACCAAACTACACAGGGCAGCTACATGTACAAAACCAAGCTACACAGGGCAGCTACATGTACAAAACCAAGCTACACAGGAAAAATACATGTACAAAACCAAGCTACACAGGAAAAATACATGTACAAAACCAAGCTACACAAGGCAACTACATGTAAAAAACCAAGCTACACAGCGCAGCTACATGTACAAAACCAAGCTACACAGGGCAGCTACATGTATAAAACCAAGCTACATAAGGCAACTACATGTATAAAACCAAGCTACATAAGGCAACTATATGTACAAAACCAAGCTACATAGGGCAGCTACATGTACAAAACCAATCTACACAGGGCACCTATACGTACAAAACCATGCTACACATTGCAGCTATATATAAACAACCTGGCTAGACAGGGCAGCTACATGTACAAAACCAAGCTACACAGGGCAGCTATGTGTACAAAACCAAGTTACACAGGGCAGCTATAAGTACAAAACCAAGCTACAGAGCGCAGCTATATGTACAACATTAAGTTACAGAGGGCAGCTACATGTACAAAACCAAGCTACACAGGAAATATACATGTACAAAACCGAGCTACACAAGGCAACTACATGTAAAAAACCAAGCTACACAGGGCAACTATATGTACAAAACCAAGCTACACAAGGCAACTACATGTAAAAAACCAAGCTACACAGCGCAGCTACATGTACAAAACCAAGCTACACAGGGCAGGTACATGTACAAAACCAAGCTAAACAAGGCAACAATATGTCCAAAACCAAGCTACACAAGGCAACTATATGTACAAAACCAAGCTACACAGGAAAAATACATGTACACAACCAAGCTACACAGGAAAAATACATGTACACAAACAAGCTACACAGGAAAAATACATGTACAAAACCAAGGTACACAGGGCAACTACAAGTACAAAACCAAGCTACACAAGGCAACTATATGTACAAAACCAAGCTACACAGGGCAGCTACATGTACAAAACCAAGCTACACAGGGCAGCTACATGTACTAAACCAAGCTACAAAAGAAAAATACATGTACAAAACTAAGCTACACAAGGAAACTACATGTACAAAACCAAGCTACACAAGGCAACTATTTGTACAAAACCAAGCTACACAGAGCAGCTACATGTACAAAACCAAGCTACACAGGAAAAACACATGTACAAAATCAAGCTACACAGGGCAGATACATGTACAAAACCAAGCTACACAAGGCAGATTCATGTACAAAACCAAGCTACACAGGAAAAATTACATGTACAAAACCAAGCTACACAGGGCAGATACATGTACAAAACCAAGCTACACAAGGCAGATACATGTACAAAACCAAGCTACACAGAGCACTTATACGTACAAAACCAAGCTAAACAGGGCAGCTATATGTACAAAACCAAGTTACACAGGGCAGCTATAAGTACAAATCCTAGCTACAGAGCGCAGCTACATGTACGAAACCAAGCTACACAGGAAAAATACATGTACAAAACCAAGCTACACATTGCAGCTATATATACAAAACCAAGCTATACAGGGCAGCTACATGTACAAAAACAAGTTACACAGGGCAGCTATAAGTACAAAACCAAGCTACAGAGCGCAGCTATATGTACAAAACCAAGCTACACAGGAAAAATACATGTACACAACCAAGCTACACAGCGCAGCTACATGTACAAAACCAAGCTACACAAGGCAACTACATGTACAAAACCAAGCTACACAAGGCAACTATATGTACAAAACCAAGCTACACAGGGCAGCTACATGTACAAAACCAAGCTACACAGGGTAACTATATGTACAAAACCAAGCTACACAGGGCAATTACATGTACAAAACCAAGCTACACAGGAAAAATACATGTACAAAACCAAGCTACACAGGGTAACTATATGTACAAAACCAAGCTACACAGGGCAATTACATGTACAAAACCAAGCTACACAGGAAAAATACATGTACAAAACCAAGCTACACAGGGCAACTACATCTACAAAACCAAGCTACACAAGGCCACTATATGTACAAAACCAATCTACACAGGGCAACTATATGTACAAAACCAAGCTACTGAGGGCAGCTATATGTACAAAACCAAGCTACACAGGGCAGCTACATGTAAAAAAAACAAGCTATACAGGGCAGGTACATGTACAAAACCAAGCTACACAGGGCAACTACATGTACAAAACCAAGCTACACAGGAAAAATACATGTACAAAACCAAGCTACACAAGTCAACTACATGTACAAAACCAAGTTACACAAGGCAACTATATGTACGAAACCAAGCTACACAGGGCAGCTACATGTACAAAACCAAGCTACACAGGGCAGCTACATGTACAAAACAAAGCTACACAGGCCAGGTACATGTACAAAACCACGATACAGAAGGCAACTACATGTACAAAACCAAGCTAAACAAGGCAACTACATGTATAAAACCAAGCTACATAAGGCAACTATATGTACAAAACCAAGCTACACAGGGCAGCTACATGTACAAAACCAATCTACACAGGGCAGCTACATGTACAAAACCAAGCTAGACAGGGCAGCTACAGGTACAAAACCAAGCCACACAGGAAAAATACATGTACAAAACCAAGCTACACAGGAAAAATACATGTACAAAACCAAGCTACACAGGGCAACTACATGTAGAAAACCACGCTACACAAGGCAACTATATGTACAAAACCAAACTACACAGGGCAGCTACATGTACAAAACCAAGCTACACAGGGCAGCTACATGTACAAAACCAAGCTACACAGTAAAAATACATGTACAAAACCAAGCTACACAGGAAAAATACATGTACAAAACCAAGCTACACAAGGCATATACATGTACAAAACCAAGCTACACAGAGCACCTATACGTACAAAACCAAGCTAAACAGGGCAGCTATATGTACAAAACCAAGCTACACATTGCAGCTATATATACAAAACCAAGCTATACAGGGCAGCTACATGTACAAAACCAAGCTACAGAGCGCAGCTATATGTACAAAATTAAGCTACACAGGAAAAATACATGTACACAACCAAGCTACACAGCGCAGCTACATGTACAAAACCAAGCCACACAGGGCAGCTACATGTACAAAACCAAGCTACACAGGGCAGGTACATGTACAAAACCAGGCTACACAGGGCAACTACATGTACAAAACCAAGCTACACAGAAAAAATACATGTACAAAACCAAGCTACACAAGGCAACTACATGTATAAAACCAAGCTACACAAGGCAACTATATGTACAAAACAAAGCTACACAGGGCAGCTACATGTACAAAACCAAGCTACACAGGGCAACTACATGTACAAAACGACGCTACACAAGGTAACTACATGTACAAAAGCAAGCTACAAAAGGCAGCTACATGTACAAAATTAAGCTAGGGAGGGCAGCTACGTGTACAAAACCAAGCTACACTGGGCAGCTATATGTGCAGAATCAACCTACAGAGGGTAGCTTTTTTTTTTTTACAAAACTAAGCTACACAAGGCAGCTATATGTACAAAACTAAGCTACACAAGGTAGCTATATGTACAAAACCAAGCTACACAGGGCACCTATACGTACAAAACCATGCTACACATTGCAGCTATATATAAACAACCTGGCTAGACAGGGCAGCTACATGTACAAAACCAAGCTACACAGGGCAGCTATGTGTACAAAACCAAGTTACACAGGGCAGCTATAAGTACAAAACCAAGCTACAGAGCGCAGCTATATGTAAAACATTAAGTTACAGAGGGCAGCTACATGTACAAAACCAAGCTACACAGGAAATATACATGTACAAAACCGAGCTAAACAAGGCAGCTACATGTACAAAACCAAGCTACACAGGGCAACTACATGTACAAAACCAAGCTACACAAGGCAACTACATGTAAAAAACCAAGCTACACAGGGCAACTACATGTACAAAACCAAGCTACACAAGGCAACTACATGTAAAAAACCAAGCTACACAGCGCAGCTACATGTACAAAACCAAGCTACACAGGGCAGCTACATGTACAAAACAAAGCTACACAGTCCAGGTACATGTACAAAACCACGATACAGAAGGCAACTACATGTACAAAACCAAGCTACACAAGGCAACTACATGTATAAAACAAAGCTACATAAGGCAACTACATGTACAAAACCAAGCTACACAGGGCAGCTACATGTACAAAACCAATCTACACAGGGCAGCTACATGTACAAAACCAAGCTAGACAGGGCAGCTACAGGTACAAAACCAAGCCACACAGGAAAAATACATGTACAAAACCAAGCTACACAGGAAAAATACATGTACAAAACCAAGCTACACAGGGCAACTACATGTAGAAAACCACGCTACACAAGGCAACTATATGTACAAAACCAAACTACACAGGGCAGCTACATGTACAAAACCAAGCTACACAGGGCAGCTACATGTACAAAACCAAGCTACACAGGAAAAATACATGTACAAAACCAAGCTACACAGGAAAAATACATGTACAAAACCAAGCTACACAAGGCAACTACATGTAAAAAACCAAGCTACACAGCGCAGCTATATGTACAAAACCAAGCTACACAGGGCAGCTACATGTACAAAACAAAGCTACACAGGCCAGGTACATGTACAAAACCACGATACAGAAGGCAACTACATGTACAAAACCAAGCTACACAAGGCAACTACATGTATAAAACCAAGCTACATAAGGCAACTATATGTACAAAACCAAGCTACATAGGGCAGCTACATGTACAAAACCAATCTACACAGGGCACCTATACGTACAAAACCATGCTACACATTGCAGCTATATATAAACAACCTGGCTAGACAGGGCAGCTACATGTACAAAACCAAGCTACACAGGGCAGCTATGTGTACAAAACCAAGTTACACAGGGCAGCTATAAGTACAAAACCAAGCTACAGAGCGCAGCTATATGTACAACATTAAGTTACAGAGGGCAGCTACATGTACAAAACCAAGCTACACAGGAAATATACATGTACAAAACCGAGCTAAACAAGGCAGCTACATGTACAAAACCAAGCTACACAGGGCAACTACATGTACAAAACCAAGCTACACAAGGCAACTACATGTACAAAACCAAGCTACACAAGGCAACTATATGTACAAAACCAAGCTACACAGGGCAGCTACATGTACAAAACCAAGCTACACAGGGCAGCTACATGTACAAAACAAAGCTACACAGTCCAGGTACATGTACAAAACCAAGCTACACAGTGCAGGTACATGTACAAAACCAAGCTACACAGCGCAGGTACATGTACAAAACCAAGCTACAAAGGGCAACTACATGTACTAAACCAAGCTACAAAAGAAAAATACATGTACAAAACTAAGCTACACAAGGAAACTACATGTACAAAACCAAGCTACACAAGGCAACTATTTGTACAAAACCAAGCTACACAGAGCAGCTACATGTACAAAACCAAGCTACAAAGGAAAAACACATGTACAAAACCAAGCTACACAGGGCAGATACATGTACAAAACCAAGTTACACAGGGCAGCTATAAGTACAAAACCAAGCTACAGAGCGCAGCTACATGTACGAAACCAAGCTACACAGGAAAAATACATGTACAAAACCAAGCTACACATTGCAGCTATATATACAAAACCAAGCTATACAGGGTAGCTACATGTACAAAAACAAGTTACACAGGGCAGCTATAAGTACAAAACCAAGCTACAGAGCGCAGCTATATGTACAAAACCAAGCTACACAGGAAAAATACATGTACACAACCAAGCTACACAGCGCAGCTACATGTACAAAACCAAGCTACACAAGGCAACTACATGTACAAAACCAAGCTACACAAGGCAACTATATGTACAAAACCAAGCTACACAGGGCAATTACATGTACAAAACCAAGCTACACAGGAAAAATACATGTACAAAACCAAGCTACACAGGGCAACTACATCTACAAAACCAAGCTACACAAGGCCACTATATGTACAAAACCAATCTACACAGGGCAACTATATGTACAAAACCAAGCTACTGAGGGCAGCTATATGTACAAAACCAAGCTACACAGGGCAGCTACATGTAAAAAAAACAAGCTACACAGGGCAGGTACATGTACAAAACCAAGCTACACAGGGCAACTACATGTACAAAACCAAGCTACACAGGAAAAATACATGTACAAAACCAAGCTACACAAGGCAACTACATGTAAAAAACCAAGTTACACAAGGCAACTATATGTACAAAACCAAGCTACACAGGGCAGCTACATGTACAAAACCAAGCTACACAGGGCAGCTACATGTACAAAACAAAGCTACACAGGCCAGGTACATGTACAAAACCACGATACAGAAGGCAACTACATGTACAAAACCAAGCTAAACAAGGCAACTACATGTATAAAACCAAGCTACATAAGGCAACTATATGTACAAAACCAAGCTACACAGGGCAGCTACATGTACAAAACCAATCTACACAGGGCAGCTACATGTACAAAACCAAGCTAGACAGGGCAGCTACAGGTACAAAACCAAGCCACACAGGAAAAATACATGTACAAAACCAAGCTACACAGGGCAACTACATGTAGAAAACCACGCTACACAAGGCAACTATATGTACAAAACCAAACTACACAGGGCAGCTACATGTACAAAACCAAGCTACACAGGGCAGCTACATGTACAAAACCAAGCTACACAGTAAAAATACATGTACAAAACCAAGCTACACAGGAAAAATACATGTACAAAACCAAGCTACACAAGGCAGATACATGTACAAAACCAAGCTACACAGAGCACCTATACGTACAAAACCAAGCTAAACAGGGCAGCTATATGTACAAAACCAAGCTACACATTGCAGCTATATATACAAAACCAAGCTATACAGGGCAGCTACATGTACAAAACCAAGTTACACAGGGCAGCTAAAAGTACAAAACCAAGCTACAGAGCGCAGCTATATGTACAAAATTAAGCTACACAGGAAAAATACATGTACACAACCAAGCTACACAGCGCAGCTACATGTACAAAACCAAGCCACACAGGGCAGCTACATGTACAAAACCAAGCTACACAGGGCAGGTACATGCACAAAACCAGGCTACTGAGGGCAACTACATGTACAAAACCAAGCTACACAGAAAAAATACATGTACAAAACCAAGCTACACAAGGCAACTACATGTATAAAACCAAGCTACACAAGGCAACTATATGTACAAAACAAAGCTACACAGGGCAGCTACATGTACAAAACCAAGCTACAAAAGGCAGCTACATGTACAAAATTAAGCTAGGGAGGGCAGCTACGTGTACAAAACCAAGCTACACTGGGCAGCTATATGTGCAGAATCAACCTACAGAGGGTAGCTTTTTTTTTTACAAAACTAAGCTACACAAGGCAGCTATATGTACAAAACTAAGTTACACAAGGTAGCTATATGTACAAAACCAAGCTACACAGGGCACCTATACGTACAAAACCATGCTACACATTGCAGCTATATATAAACAACCTGGCTAGACAGGGCAGCTGCATGTACAAAACCAAGCTACACAGGGCAGCTATGTGTACAAAACCAAGTTACACAGGGCAGCTATAAGTACAAAACCAAGCTACAGAGCGCAGCTATATGTACAACATTAAGTTACAGAGGGCAGCTACATGTACAAAACCAAGCTACACAGGAAATATACATGTACAAAACCGAGCTAAACAAGGCAGCTACATGTACAAAACCAAGCTACACAGGGCAACTACATGTACAAAACCAAGCTACACAAGGCAACTACATGTAAAAAACCAAGCTACACAGGGCAACTACATGTACAAAACCAAGCTACACAAGGCAACTACATGTAAAAAACCAAGCTACACAGCGCAGCTACATGTACAAAACCAAGCTACACAGGGCAGCTACATGTACAAAACAAAGCTACACAGTCCAGGTACATGTACAAAACCACGATACAGAAGGCAACTACATGTACAAAACCAAGCTACACAAGGCAACTACATGTATAAAACAAAGCTACATAAGGCAACTACATGTACAAAACCAAGCTACACAGGGCAGCTACATGTACAAAACCAATCTACACAGGGCAGCTACATGTACAAAACCAAGCTAGACAGGGCAGCTACAGGTACAAAACCAAGCCACACAGGAAAAATACATGTACAAAACCAAGCTACACAGGAAAAATACATGTACAAAACCAAGCTACACAGGGCAACTACATGTAGAAAACCACGCTACACAAGGCAACTATATGTACAAAACCAAACTACACAGGGCAGCTACATGTACAAAACCAAGCTACACAGGGCAGCTACATGTACAAAACCAAGTTACACAAGGCAACTATATGTACAAAACCAAGCTACACAGGGCAGCTACATGTACAAAACTAAGCTACACAAGGTAGCTATATGTACAAAACCAAGCTACACAGGGCACCTATACGTACAAAACCATGCTACACATTGCAGCTATATATAAACAACCTGGCTAGACAGGGCAGCTACATGTACAAAACCAAGCTACACAGGGCAGCTATGTGTACAAAACCAAGTTACACAGGGCAGCTATAAGTACAAAACCAAGCTACAGAGCGCAGCTATATGTACAACATTAAGTTACAGAGGGCAGCTACATGTACAAAACCAAGCTACACAGGAAATATACATGTACAAAACCGAGCTAAACAAGGCAGCTACATGTACAAAACCAAGCTACACAGGGCAACTACATGTACAAAACCAAGCTACACAAGGCAACTACATGTAAAAAACCAAGCTACACAGCGCAGCTACATGTACAAAACCAAGCTACACAGGGCAGCTACATGTACAAAACAAAGCTACACAGTCCAGGTACATGTACAAAACCACGATACAGAAGGCAACTACATGTACAAAACCAAGCTACACAAGGCAACTACATGTATAAAACAAAGCTACATAAGGCAACTACATGTACAAAACCAAGCTACACAGGGCAGCTACATGTACAAAACCAAGCTAGACAGGGCAGCTACAGGTACAAAACCAAGCCACACAGGAAAAATACATGTACAAAACCAAGCTACACAGGAAAAATACATGTACAAAACCAAGCTACACAGGGCAACTACATGTAGAAAACCACGCTACACAAGGCAACTATATGTACAAAACCAAACTACACAGGGCAGCTACATGTACAAAACCAAGCTACACAGGGCAGCTACATGTACAAAACCAAGTTACACAAGGCAACTATATGTACAAAACCAAGCTACACAGGGCAGCTACATGTACAAAACCAAGCTACACAGGGCAGCTACATGTACAAAACAAAGCTACACAGGCCAGGTACATGTACAAAACCACGATACAGAAGGCAACTACATGTACAAAACCAAGCTAAACAAGGCAACTACATGTATAAAACCAAGCTACATAAGGCAACTATATGTACAAAACCAAGCTACACAGGGCAGCTACATGTACAAAACCAATCTACACAGGGCAGCTACATGTACAAAACCAAGCTAGACAGGGCAGCTACAGGTACAAAACCAAGCCACACAGGAAAAATACATGTACAAAACCAAGCTACACAGGAAAAATACATGTACAAAACCAAGCTACACAGGGCAACTACATGTAGAAAACCACGCTACACAAGGCAACTATATGTACAAAACCAAACTACACAGGGCAGCTACATGTACAAAACCAAGCTACACAGGGCAGCTACATGTACAAAACCAAGCTACACAGTAAAAATACATGTACAAAACCAAGCTACACAGGAAAAATAAATGTACAAAACCAAGCTACACAAGGCAGATACATGTACAAAACCAAGCTACACAGAGCACCTATACGTACAAAACCAAGCTAAACAGGGCAGCTATATGTACAAAACCAAGCTACACATTGCAGCTATATATACAAAACCAAGCTATACAGGGCAGCTACATGTACAAAACCAAGTTACACAGGGCAGCTAAAAGTACAAAACCAAGCTACAGAGCGCAGCTATATGTACAAAATTAAGCTACACAGGAAAAATACATGTACACAACCAAGCTACACAGCGCAGCTACATGTACAAAACCAAGCCACACAGGGCAGCTACATGTACAAAACCAAGCTACACAGGGCAGGTACATGTACAAAACCAGGCTACACAGGGCAACTACATGTACAAAACCAAGCTACACAGAAAAAATACATGTACAAAACCAAGCTACACAAGGCAACTACATGTATAAAACCAAGCTACACAAGGCAACTATATGTACAAAACAAAGCTACACAGGGCAGCTACATGTACAAAACCAAGCTACACAGGGCAACTACATGTACAAAACGACGCTACACAAGGTAACTACATGTACAAAACCAAGCTACAAAAGGCAGCTACATGTACAAAATTAAGCTAGGGAGGGCAGCTACGTGTACAAAACCAAGCTACACTGGGCAGCTATATGTGCAGAATCAACCTACAGAGGGTAGCTTTTTTTTTACAAAACTAAGCTACACAAGGCAGCTATATGTACAAAACTAAGCTACACAAGGTAGCTATATGTACAAAACCAAGCTACACAGGGCACCTATACGTACAAAACCATGCTACACATTGCAGCTATATATAAACAACCTGGCTAGACAGGGCAGCTACATGTACAAAACCAAGCTACACAGGGCAGCTATGTGTACAAAACCAAGTTACACAGGGCAGCTATAAGTACAAAACCAAGCTACAGAGCGCAGCTATATGTACAACATTAAGTTACAGAGGGCAGCTACATGTACAAAACCAAGCTACACAGGAAATATACATGTACAAAACCGAGCTAAACAAGGCAGCTACATGTACAAAACCAAGCTAGACAGGGCAACTACATGTACAAAACCAAGCTACACAAGGCAACTACATGTAAAAAACCAAGCTACACAGGGCAACTACATGTACAAAACCAAGCTACACAGCGCAGCTACATGTACAAAACCAAGCTACACAGGGCAGCTACATGTACAAAACAAAGCTACACAGTCCAGGTAAATGTACAAAACCACGATACAGAAGGCAACTACATGTACAAAACCAAGCTACACAAGGCAACTGCATGTATAAAACAAAGCTACATAAGGCAACTACATGTACAAAACCAAGCTACACAGGGCAGCTACATGTACAAAACCAATCTACACAGGGCAGCTACATGTACAAAACCAAGCTAGACAGGGCAGCTACAGGTACAAAACCAAGCCACACAGGAAAAATACATGTACAAAACCAAGCTACACAGGAAAAATACATGTACAAAACCAAGCTACACAGGGCAACTACATGTAGAAAACCAAGCTACACAGAAAAAATACATGTACAAAACCAAGCTACACAAGGCAACTACATGTATAAAACCAAGCTACACAAGGCAACTATATGTACAAAACGAAGCTACACAGGGCAGCTACATGTACAAAACCAAGCTACAAAAGGCAGCTACATGTACAAAATTAAGCTAGGGAGGGCAGCTACGTGTACAAAACCAAGCTACACTGGGCAGCTATATGTGCAGAATCAACCTACAGAGGGTAGCTTTTTTTTTACAAAACTAAGCTACACAAGGCAGCTATATGTACAAAACTAAGTTACACAAGGTAGCTATATGTACAAAACCAAGCTACACAGGGCACCTATACGTACAAAACCATGCTACACATTGCAGCTATATATAAACAACCTGGCTAGACAGGGCAGCTACATGTACAAAACCAAGCTACACAGGGCAGCTATGTGTACAAAACCAAGTTACACAGGGCAGCTATAAGTACAAAACCAAGCTACAGAGCGCAGCTATATGTACAACATTAAGTTACAGAGGGCAGCTACATGTACAAAACCAAGCTACACAGGAAATATACATGTACAAAACCGAGCTAAACAAGGCAGCTACATGTACAAAACCAAGCTACACAGGGCAACTACATGTACAAAACCAAGCTACACAAGGCAACTACATGTAAAAAACCAAGCTACACAGGGCAACTACATGTACAAAACCAAGCTACACAAGGCAACTACATGTAAAAAACCAAGCTACACAGCGCATCTACATGTACAAAACCAAGCTACACAGGGCAGCTACATGTACAAAACAAAGCTACACAGTCCAGGTACATGTACAAAACCACGATACAGAAGGCAACTACATGTACAAAACCAAGCTACACAAGGCAACTACATGTATAAAACAAAGCTACATAAGGCAACTACATGTACAAAACCAAGCTACACAGGGCAGCTACATGTACAAAACCAATCTACACAGGGCAGCTACATGTACAAAACCAAGCTAGACAGGGCAGCTACAGGTACAAAACCAAGCCACACAGGAAAAATACATGTACAAAACCAAGCTACACAGGAAAAATACATGTACAAAACCAAGCTACACAGGGCAACTACATGTAGAAAACCACGCTACACAAGGCAACTATATGTACAAAACCAAACTACACAGGGCAGCTACATGTACAAAACCAAGCTACACAGGGCAGCTACATGTACAAAACCAAGTTACACAAGGCAACTATATGTACAAAACCAAGCTACACAGGGCAGCTACATGTACAAAACTAAGCTACACAAGGTAGCTATATGTACAAAACCAAGCTACACAGGGCACCTATACGTACAAAACCATGCTACACATTGCAGCTATATATAAACAACCTGGCTAGACAGGGCAGCTACATGTACAAAACCAAGCTACACAGGGCAGCTATGTGTACAAAACCAAGTTACACAGGGCAGCTATAAGTACAAAACCAAGCTACAGAGCGCAGCTATATGTACAACATTAAGTTACAGAGGGCAGCTACATGTACAAAACCAAGCTACACAGGAAATATACATGTACAAAACCGAGCTAAACAAGGCAGCTACATGTACAAAACCAAGCTACACAGGGCAACTACATGTACAA
Organism: Lampris megalopsis; assembly: GCA_022114975.2. Lineage (NCBI taxonomy): Eukaryota > Metazoa > Chordata > Actinopteri > Lampriformes > Lampridae > Lampris > Lampris megalopsis. The sequence continues at coordinate 7,062,168 of JAJHIY020000431.1, forward strand.
AACCAAGCTACACAAGGCAACTACATGTAAAAAACCAAGCTACACAGGGCAACTACATGTACAAAACCAAGCTACACAAGGCAACTACATGTAAAAAACCAAGCTACACAGCGCAGCTACATGTACAAAACCAAGCTACACAGGGCAGCTACATGTACAAAACAAAGCTACACAGTCCAGGTACATGTACAAAACCACGATACAGAAGGCAACTACATGTACAAAACCAAGCTACACAAGGCAACTACATGTATAAAACAAAGCTACATAAGGCAACTACATGTACAAAACCAAGCTACACAGGGCAGCTACATGTACAAAACCAATCTACACAGGGCAGCTACATGTACAAAACCAAGCTAGACAGGGCAGCTACAGGTACAAAACCAAGCCACACAGGAAAAATACATGTACAAAACCAAGCTACACAGGAAAAATACATGTACAAAACCAAGCTACACAGGGCAACTACATGTAGAAAACCACGCTACACAAGGCAACTATATGTACAAAACCAAACTACACAGGGCAGCTACATGTACAAAACCAAGCTACACAGGGCAGCTACATGTACAAAACCAAGTTACACAAGGCAACTATATGTACAAAACCAAGCTACACAGGGCAGCTACATGTACAAAACCAAGCTACACAGGGCAGCTACATGTACAAAACAAAGCTACACAGGCCAGGTACATGTACAAAACCACGATACAGAAGGCAACTACATGTACAAAACCAAGCTAAACAAGGCAACTACATGTATAAAACCAAGCTACATAAGGCAACTATATGTACAAAACCAAGCTACACAGGGCAGCTACATGTACAAAACCAATCTACACAGGGCAGCTACATGTACAAAACCAAGCTAGACAGGGCAGCTACAGGTACAAAACCAAGCCACACAGGAAAAATACATGTACAAAACCAAGCTACACAGGAAAAATACATGTACAAAACCAAGCTACACAGGGCAACTACATGTAGAAAACCACGCTACACAAGGCAACTATATGTACAAAACCAAACTACACAGGGCAGCTACATGTACAAAACCAAGCTACACAGGGCAGCTACATGTACAAAACCAAGCTACACAGTAAAAATACATGTACAAAACCAAGCTACAAAAGGCAGCTACATGTACAAAATTAAGCTAGGGAGGGCAGCTACGTGTACAAAACCAAGCTACACTGGGCAGCTATATGTGCAGAATCAACCTACAGAGGGTAGCTTTTTTTTTACAAAACTAAGCTACACAAGGCAGCTATATGTACAAAACTAAGCTACACAAGGTAGCTATATGTACAAAACCAAGCTACACAGGGCACCTATACGTACAAAACCATGCTACACATTGCAGCTATATATAAACAACCTGGCTAGACAGGGCAGCTACATGTACAAAACCAAGCTACACAGGGCAGCTATGTGTACAAAACCAAGTTACACAGGGCAGCTATAAGTACAAAACCAAGCTACAGAGCGCAGCTATATGTACAACATTAAGTTACAGAGGGCAGCTACATGTACAAAACCAAGCTACACAGGAAATATACATGTACAAAACCGAGCTAAACAAGGCAGCTACATGTACAAAACCAAGCTAGACAGGGCAACTACATGTACAAAACCAAGCTACACAAGGCAACTACATGTAAAAAACCAAGCTACACAGGGCAACTACATGTACAAAACCAAGCTACACAAGGCAACTACATGTAAAAAACCAAGCTACACAGCGCAGCTACATGTACAAAACCAAGCTACACAGGGCAGCTACATGTACAAAACAAAGCTACACAGTCCAGGTAAATGTACAAAACCACGATACAGAAGGCAACTACATGTACAAAACCAAGCTACACAAGGCAACTGCATGTATAAAACAAAGCTACATAAGGCAACTACATGTACAAAACCAAGCTACACAGGGCAGCTACATGTACAAAACCAATCTACACAGGGCAGCTACATGTACAAAACCAAGCTAGACAGGGCAGCTACAGGTACAAAACCAAGCCACACAGGAAAAATACATGTACAAAACCAAGCTACACAGGAAAAATACATGTACAAAACCAAGCTACACAGGGCAACTACATGTAGAAAACCAAGCTACACAGAAAAAATACATGTACAAAACCAAGCTACACAAGGCAACTACATGTATAAAACCAAGCTACACAAGGCAACTATATGTACAAAACGAAGCTACACAGGGCAGCTACATGTACAAAACCAAGCTACAAAAGGCAGCTACATGTACAAAATTAAGCTAGGGAGGGCAGCTACGTGTACAAAACCAAGCTACACTGGGCAGCTATATGTGCAGAATCAACCTACAGAGGGTAGCTTTTTTTTTACAAAACTAAGCTACACAAGGCAGCTATATGTACAAAACTAAGTTACACAAGGTAGCTATATGTACAAAACCAAGCTACACAGGGCACCTATACGTACAAAACCATGCTACACATTGCAGCTATATATAAACAACCTGGCTAGACAGGGCAGCTACATGTACAAAACCAAGCTACACAGGGCAGCTATGTGTACAAAACCAAGTTACACAGGGCAGCTATAAGTACAAAACCAAGCTACAGAGCGCAGCTATATGTACAACATTAAGTTACAGAGGGCAGCTACATGTACAAAACCAAGCTACACAGGAAATATACATGTACAAAACCGAGCTAAACAAGGCAGCTACATGTACAAAACCAAGCTACACAGGGCAACTACATGTACAAAACCAAGCTACACAAGGCAACTACATGTAAAAAACCAAGCTACACAGGGCAACTACATGTACAAAACCAAGCTACACAAGGCAACTACATGTAAAAAACCAAGCTACACAGCGCATCTACATGTACAAAACCAAGCTACACAGGGCAGCTACATGTACAAAACAAAGCTACACAGTCCAGGTACATGTACAAAACCACGATACAGAAGGCAACTACATGTACAAAACCAAGCTACACAAGGCAACTACATGTATAAAACAAAGCTACATAAGGCAACTACATGTACAAAACCAAGCTACACAGGGCAGCTACATGTACAAAACCAATCTACACAGGGCAGCTACATGTACAAAACCAAGCTAGACAGGGCAGCTACAGGTACAAAACCAAGCCACACAGGAAAAATACATGTACAAAACCAAGCTACACAGGAAAAATACATGTACAAAACCAAGCTACACAGGGCAACTACATGTAGAAAACCACGCTACACAAGGCAACTATATGTACAAAACCAAACTACACAGGGCAGCTACATGTACAAAACCAAGCTACACAGGGCAGCTACATGTACAAAACCAAGTTACACAAGGCAACTATATGTACAAAACCAAGCTACACAGGGCAGCTACATGTACAAAACCAAGCTACACAGGGCAGCTACATGTACAAAACAAAGCTACACAGGCCAGGTACATGTACAAAACCACGATACAGAAGGCAACTACATGTACAAAACCAAGCTAAACAAGGCAACTACATGTATAAAACCAAGCTACATAAGGCAACTATATGTACAAAACCAAGCTACACAGGGCAGCTACATGTACAAAACCAATCTACACAGGGCAGCTACATGTACAAAACCAAGCTAGACAGGGCAGCTACAGGTACAAAACCAAGCCACACAGGAAAAATACATGTACAAAACCAAGCTACACAGGAAAAATACATGTACAAAACCAAGCTACACAGGGCAACTACATGTAGAAAACCACGCTACACAAGGCAACTATATGTACAAAACCAAACTACACAGGGCAGCTACATGTACAAAACCAAGCTACACAGGGCAGCTACATGTACAAAACCAAGCTACACAGTAAAAATACATGTACAAAACCAAGCTACACAGGAAAAATAAATGTACAAAACCAAGCTACACAAGGCAGATACATGTACAAAACCAAGCTACACAGAGCACCTATACGTACAAAACCAAGCTAAACAGGGCAGCTATATGTACAAAACCAAGCTACACATTGCAGCTATATATACAAAACCAAGCTATACAGGGCAGCTACATGTACAAAACCAAGTTACACAGGGCAGCTAAAAGTACAAAACCAAGCTACAGAGCGCAGCTATATGTACAAAATTAAGCTACACAGGAAAAATACATGTACACAACCAAGCTACACAGCGCAGCTACATGTACAAAACCAAGCCACACAGGGCAGCTACATGTACAAAACCAAGCTACACAGGGCAGGTACATGTACAAAACCAGGCTACACAGGGCAACTACATGTACAAAACCAAGCTACACAGAAAAAATACATGTACAAAACCAAGCTACACAAGGCAACTACATGTATAAAACCAAGCTACACAAGGCAACTATATGTACAAAACAAAGCTACACAGGGCAGCTACATGTACAAAACCAAGCTACACAGGGCAACTACATGTACAAAACGACGCTACACAAGGTAACTACATGTACAAAACCAAGCTACAAAAGGCAGCTACATGTACAAAATTAAGCTAGGGAGGGCAGCTACGTGTACAAAACCAAGCTACACTGGGCAGCTATATGTGCAGAATCAACCTACAGAGGGTAGCTTTTTTTTTACAAAACTAAGCTACACAAGGCAGCTATATGTACAAAACTAAGCTACACAAGGTAGCTATATGTACAAAACCAAGCTACACAGGGCACCTATACGTACAAAACCATGCTACACATTGCAGCTATATATAAACAACCTGGCTAGACAGGGCAGCTACATGTACAAAACCAAGCTACACAGGGCAGCTATGTGTACAAAACCAAGTTACACAGGGCAGCTATAAGTACAAAACCAAGCTACAGAGCGCAGCTATATGTACAACATTAAGTTACAGAGGGCAGCTACATGTACAAAACCAAGCTACACAGGAAATATACATGTACAAAACCGAGCTAAACAAGGCAGCTACATGTACAAAACCAAGCTAGACAGGGCAACTACATGTACAAAACCAAGCTACACAAGGCAACTACATGTAAAAAACCAAGCTACACAGGGCAACTACATGTACAAAACCAAGCTACACAAGGCAACTACATGTAAAAAACCAAGCTACACAGCGCAGCTACATGTACAAAACCAAGCTACACAGGGCAGCTACATGTACAAAACAAAGCTACACAGTCCAGGTAAATGTACAAAACCACGATACAGAAGGCAACTACATGTACAAAACCAAGCTACACAAGGCAACTGCATGTATAAAACAAAGCTACATAAGGCAACTACATGTACAAAACCAAGCTACACAGGGCAGCTACATGTACAAAACCAATCTACACAGGGCAGCTACATGTACAAAACCAAGCTAGACAGGGCAGCTACAGGTACAAAACCAAGCCACACAGGAAAAATACATGTACAAAACCAAGCTACACAGGAAAAATACATGTACAAAACCAAGCTACACAGGGCAACTACATGTAGAAAACCAAGCTACACAGAAAAAATACATGTACAAAACCAAGCTACACAAGGCAACTACATGTATAAAACCAAGCTACACAAGGCAACTATATGTACAAAACGAAGCTACACAGGGCAGCTACATGTACAAAACCAAGCTACAAAAGGCAGCTACATGTACAAAATTAAGCTAGGGAGGGCAGCTACATGTACAAAACCAAGCTACACTGGGCAGCTATATGTGCAGAATCAACCTACAGAGGGTAGCTTTTTTTTTACAAAACTAAGCTACACAAGGCAGCTATATGTACAAAACTAAGCTACACAAGGTAGCTATATGTACAAAACCAAGCTACACAGGGCACCTATACGTACAAAACCATGCTACACATTGCAGCTATATATAAACAACCTGGCTAGACAGGGCAGCTACATGTACAAAACCAAGCTACACAGGGCAGCTATGTGTACAAAACCAAGTTACACAGGGCAGCTATAAGTACAAAACGAAGCTACAGAGCGCAGCTATATGTACAACATTAAGTTACAGAGGGCAGCTACATGTACAAAACCAAGCTACACAGGAAATATACATGTACAAAACCGAGCTAAACAAGGCAGCTACATGTACAAAACCAAGCTACACAGGGCAACTACATGTACAAAACCAAGCTACACAAGGCAACTACATGTAAAAAACCAAGCTACACAGGGCAACTACATGTACAAAACCAAGCTACACAAGGCAACTACATGTAAAAAACCAAGCTACACAGCGCAGCTACATGTACAAAACCAAGCTACACAGGGCAGCTACATGTACAAAACAAAGCTACACAGTCCAGGTACATGTACAAAACCACGATACAGAAGGCAACTACATGTACAAAACCAAGCTACACAAGGCAACTACATGTATAAAACAAAGCTACATAAGGCAACTACATGTACAAAACCAAGCTACACAGGGCAGCTACATGTACAAAACCAATCTACACAGGGCAGCTACATGTACAAAACCAAGCTAGACAGGGCAGCTACAGGTACAAAACCAAGCCACACAGGAAAAATACATGTACAAAACCAAGCTACACAGGAAAAATACATGTACAAAACCAAGCTACACAGGGCAACTACATGTAGAAAACCACGCTACACAAGGCAACTATATGTACAAAACCAAACTACACAGGGCAGCTACATGTACAAAACCAAGCTACACAGGGCAGCTACATGTACAAAACCAAGTTACACAAGGCAACTATATGTACAAAACCAAGCTACACAGGGCAGCTACATGTACAAAACCAAGCTACACAGGGCAGCTACATGTACAAAACAAAGCTACACAGGCCAGGTACATGTACAAAACCACGATACAGAAGGCAACTACATGTACAAAACCAAGCTAAACAAGGCAACTACATGTATAAAACCAAGCTACATAAGGCATCCATAGGTACAAAACCAAGCTACACAGGGCAGCTACATGTACAAAACCAATCTACACAGGGCAGCTACATGTACAAAACCAAGCTAGACAGGGCAGCTACAGGTACAAAACCAAGCCACACAGGAAAAATACATGTACAAAACCAAGCTACACAGGAAAAATACATGTACAAAACCAAGCTACACAGGGCAACTACATGTAGAAAACCACGCTACACAAGGCAACTATATGTACAAAACCAAACTACACAGGGCAGCTACATGTACAAAACCAAGCTACACAGGGCAGCTACATGTACAAAACCAAGCTACACAGTAAAAATACATGTACAAAACCAAGCTACACAGGAAAAATACATGTACAAAACCAAGCTACACAAGGCAGATACATGTACAAAACCAAGCTACACAGAGCACCTATACGTACAAAACCATGCTACACATTGCAGCTATATATAAACAACCTGGCTAGACAGGGCAGCTACATGTACAAAACCAAGCTACACAGGGCAGCTATGTGTACAAAACCAAGTTACACAGGGCAGCTATAAGTACAAAACCAAGCTACAGAGCGCAGCTATATGTACAACATTAAGTTACAGAGGGCAGCTACATGTACAAAACCAAGCTACACAGGAAATATACATGTACAAAACCGAGCTAAACAAGGCAGCTACATGTACAAAACCAAGCTACACAGGGCAACTACATGTACAAAACCAAGCTACACAAGGCAACTACATGTAAAAAACCAAGCTACACAGGGCAACTACATGTACAAAACCAAGCTACACAAGGCAACTACATGTAAAAAACCAAGCTACACAGCGCAGCTACATGTACAAAACCAAGCTACACAGGGCAGCTACATGTACAAAACAAAGCTACACAGTCCAGGTACATGTACAAAACCACGATACAGAAGGCAACTACATGTACAAAACCAAGCTACACAAGGCAACTACATGTATAAAACAAAGCTACATAAGGCAACTACATGTACAAAACCAAGCTACACAGGGCAGCTACATGTACAAAACCAATCTACACAGGGCAGCTACATGTACAAAACCAAGCTAGACAGGGCAGCTACAGGTACAAAACCAAGCCACACAGGAAAAATACATGTACAAAACCAAGCTACACAGGAAAAATACATGTACAAAACCAAGCTACACAGGGCAACTACATGTAGAAAACCACGCTACACAAGGCAACTATATGTACAAAACCAAACTACACAGGGCAGCTACATGTACAAAACCAAGCTACACAGGGCAGCTACATGTACAAAACCAAGTTACACAAGGCAACTATATGTACAAAACCAAGCTACACAGGGCAGCTACATGTACAAAACCAAGCTACACAGGGCAGCTACATGTACAAAACAAAGCTACACAGGCCAGGTACATGTACAAAACCACGATACAGAAGGCAACTACATGTACAAAACCAAGCTAAACAAGGCAACTACATGTATAAAACCAAGCTACATAAGGCATCCATAGGTACAAAACCAAGCTACACAGGGCAGCTACATGTACAAAACCAATCTACACAGGGCAGCTACATGTACAAAACCAAGCTAGACAGGGCAGCTACAGGTACAAAACCAAGCCACACAGGAAAAATACATGTACAAAACCAAGCTACACAGGAAAAATACATGTACAAAACCAAGCTACACAGGGCAACTACATGTAGAAAACCACGCTACACAAGGCAACTATATGTACAAAACCAAACTACACAGGGCAGCTACATGTACAAAACCAAGCTACACAGGGCAGCTACATGTACAAAACCAAGCTACACAGTAAAAATACATGTACAAAACCAAGCTACACAGGAAAAATACATGTACAAAACCAAGCTACACAAGGCAGATACATGTACAAAACCAAGCTACACAGAGCACCTATACGTACAAAACCAAGCTAAACAGGGCAGCTATATGTACAAAACCAAGCTACACATTGCAGCTATATATACAAAACCAAGCTATACAGGGCAGCTACATGTACAAAACCAAGTTACACAGGGCAGCTAAAAGTACAAAACCAAGCTACAGAGCGCAGCTATATGTACAAAATTAAGCTACACAGGAAAAATACATGTACACAACCAAGCTACACAGCGCAGCTACATGTACAAAACCAAGCCACACAGGGCAGCTACATGTACAAAACCAAGCTACACAGGGCAGGTACATGTACAAAACCAGGCTACACAGGGCAACTACATGTACAAAACCAAGCTACACAGAAAAAATACATGTACAAAACCAAGCTACACAAGGCAACTACATGTATAAAACCAAGCTACACAAGGCAACTATATGTACAAAACAAAGCTACACAGGGCAGCTACATGTACAAAACCAAGCTACACAGGGCAACTACATGTACAAAACGACGCTACACAAGGTAACTACATGTACAAAACCAAGCTACAAAAGGCAGCTACATGTACAAAATTAAGCTAGGGAGGGCAGCTACGTGTACAAAACCAAGCTACACTGGGCAGCTATATGTGCAGAATCAACCTACAGAGGGTAGCTTTTTTTTTACAAAACTAAGCTACACAAGGCAGCTATATGTACAAAACTAAGCTACACAAGGTAGCTATATGTACAAAACCAAGCTACACAGGGCACCTATACGTACAAAACCATGCTACACATTGCAGCTATATATAAACAACCTGGCTAGACAGGGCAGCTACATGTACAAAACCAAGCTACACAGGGCAGCTATGTGTACAAAACCAAGTTACACAGGGCAGCTATAAGTACAAAACCAAGCTACAGAGCGCAGCTATATGTACAACATTAAGTTACAGAGGGCAGCTACATGTACAAAACCAAGCTACACAGGAAATATACATGTACAAAACCGAGCTAAACAAGGCAGCTACATGTACAAAACCAAGCTAGACAGGGCAACTACATGTACAAAACCAAGCTACACAAGGCAACTACATGTAAAAAACCAAGCTACACAGGGCAACTACATGTACAAAACCAAGCTACACAAGGCAACTACATGTAAAAAACCAAGCTACAAAGCGCAGCTACATGTACAAAACCAAGCTACACAGGGCAGCTACATGTACAAAACAAAGCTACACAGTCCAGGTACATGTACAAAACCACGATACAGAAGGCAACTACATGTACAAAACCAAGCTACACAAGGCAACTACATGTATAAAACAAAGCTACAAAAGGCAACTACATGTACAAAACCAAGCTACACAGGGCAGCTACATGTACAAAACCAATCTACACAGGGCAGCTACATGTACAAAACCAAGCTAGACAGGGCAGCTACAGGTACAAAACCAAGCCACACAGGAAAAATACATGTACAAAACCAAGCTACACAGGAAAAATACATGTACAAAACCAAGCTACACAGGGCAACTACATGTAGAAAACCACGCTACACAAGGCAACTATATGTACAAAACCAAACTACACAGGGCAGCTTCATGTACAAAACCAAGCTACACAGGGCAGCTACATGTACAAAACCAAGCTACACAGTAAAAATACATGTACAAAACCAAGCTACACAGGAAAAATACATGTACAAAACCAAGCTACACAAGGCAGATACATGTACAAAACCAAGCTACACAGAGCACCTATACGTACAAAACCAAGCTAAACAGGGCAGCTATATGTACAAAACCAAGCTATACAGGGCAGCTACATGTACAAAACCAAGTTACACAGGGCAGCTAAAAGTACAAAACCAAGCTACAGAGCGCAGCTATATGTACAAAATTAAGCTACACAGGAAAAATACATGTACACAACCAAGCTACACAGCGCAGCTACATGTACAAAACCAAGCCACACAGGGCAGCTACATGTACAAAACCAAGCTACACAGGGCAGGTACATGTACAAAACCAGGCTACACAGGGCAACTACATGTACAAAACCAAGCTACACAGAAAAAATACATGTACAAAACCAAGCTACACAAGGCAACTACATGTATAAAACCAAGCTACACAAGGCAACTATATGTACAAAACAAAGCTACACAGGGCAGCTACATGTACAAAACCAAGCTACACAGGGCAACTACATGTACAAAACGACGCTACACAAGGTAACTACATGTACAAAACCAAGCTACAAAAGGCAGCTACATGTACAAAATTAAGCTAGGGAGGGCAGCTACGTGTACAAAACCAAGCTACACTGGGCAGCTATATGTGCAGAATCAACCTACAGAGGGTAGCTTTTTTTTTACAAAACTAAGCTACACAAGGCAGCTATATGTACAAAACTAAGCTACACAAGGTAGCTATATGTACAAAACCAAGCTACACAGGGCACCTATACGTACAAAACCATGCTACACATTGCAGCTATATATAAACAACCTGGCTAGACAGGGCAGCTACATGTACAAAACCAAGCTACACAGGGCAGCTATGTGTACAAAACCAAGTTACACAGGGCAGCTATAAGTACAAAACCAAGCTACAGAGCGCAGCTATATGTACAACATTAAGTTACAGAGGGCAGCTACATGTACAAAACCAAGCTACACAGGAAATATACATGTACAAAACCGAGCTAAACAAGGCAGCTACATGTACAAAACCAAGCTAGACAGGGCAACTACATGTACAAAACCAAGCTACACAAGGCAACTACATGTAAAAAACCAAGCTACACAGGGCAACTACATGTACAAAACCAAGCTACACAAGGCAACTACATGTAAAAAACCAAGCTACACAGCGCAGCTACATGTACAAAACCAAGCTACACAGGGCAGCTACATGTACAAAACAAAGCTACACAGTCCAGGTACATGTACAAAACCACGATACAGAAGGCAACTACATGTACAAAACCAAGCTACACAAGGCAACTACATGTATAAAACAAAGCTACATAAGGCAACTACATGTACAAAACCAAGCTACACAGGGCAGCTACATGTACAAAACCAATCTACACAGGGCAGCTACATGTACAAAACCAAGCTAGACAGGGCAGCTACAGGTACAAAACCAAGCCACACAGGAAAAATACATGTACAAAACCAAGCTACACAGGAAAAATACATGTACAAAACCAAGCTACACAGGGCAACTACATGTAGAAAACCACGCTACACAAGGCAACTATATGTACAAAACCAAACTACACAGGGCAGCTACATGTACAAAACCAAGCTACACAGGGCAGCTACATGTACAAAACCAAGTTACACAAGGCAACTATATGTACAAAACCAAGCTACACAGGGCAGCTACATGTACAAAACCAAGCCACACAGGGCAGCTACATGTACAAAACCAAGCTACACAGGGCAGGTACATGTACAAAACCAGGCTACACAGGGCAACTACATGTACAAAACCAAGCTACACAGAAAAAATACATGTACAAAACCAAGCTACACAAGGCAACTACATGTATAAAACCAAGCTACACAAGGCAACTATATGTACAAAACAAAGCTACACAGGGCAGCTACATGTACAAAACCAAGCTACACAGGGCAACTACATGTACAAAACGACGCTACACAAGGTAACTACATGTACAAAACCAAGCTACAAAAGGCAGCTACATGTACAAAATTAAGCTAGGGAGGGCAGCTACGTGTACAAAACCAAGCTACACTGGGCAGCTATATGTGCAGAATCAACCTACAGAGGGTAGCTTTTTTTTTACAAAACTAAGCTACACAAGGCAGCTATATGTACAAAACTAAGCTACACAAGGTAGCTATATGTACAAAACCAAGCTACACAGGGCACCTATACGTACAAAACCATGTTACACATTGCAGCTATATATAAACAACCTGGCTAGACAGGGCAGTTACATGTACAAAACCAAGCTACACAGGGCAGCTATGTGTACAAAACCAAGTTACACAGGGCAGCTATAAGTACAAAACCAAGCTACAGAGCGCAGCTATATGTACAACATTAAGTTACAGAGGGCAGCTACATGTACAAAACCAAGCTACACAGGAAATATACATGTACAAAACCGAGCTAAACAAGGCAGCTACATGTACAAAACCAAGCTAGACAGGGCAACTACATGTACAAAACCAAGCTACACAAGGCAACTACATGTAAAAAACCAAGCTACACAGGGCAACTACATGTACAAAACCAAGCTACACAAGGCAACTACATGTAAAAAACCAAGCTACAAAGCGCAGCTACATGTACAAAACCAAGCTACACAGGGCAGCTACATGTACAAAACAAAGCTACACAGTCCAGGTACATGTACAAAACCACGATACAGAAGGCAACTACATGTACAAAACCAAGCTACACAAGGCAACTACATGTATAAAACAAAGCTACAAAAGGCAACTACATGTACAAAACCAAGCTACACAGGGCAGCTACATGTACAAAACCAATCTACACAGGGCAGCTACATGTACAAAACCAAGCTAGACAGGGCAGCTACAGGTACAAAACCAAGCCACACAGGAAAAATACATGTACAAAACCAAGCTACACAGGAAAAATACATGTACAAAACCAAGCTACACAGGGCAACTACATGTAGAAAACCACGCTACACAAGGCAACTATATGTACAAAACCAAACTACACAGGGCAGCTTCATGTACAAAACCAAGCTACACAGGGCAGCTACATGTACAAAACCAAGCTACACAGTAAAAATACATGTACAAAACCAAGCTACACAGGAAAAATACATGTACAAAACCAAGCTACACAAGGCAGATACATGTACAAAACCAAGCTACACAGAGCACCTATACGTACAAAACCAAGCTAAACAGGGCAGCTATATGTACAAAACCAAGCTATACAGGGCAGCTACATGTACAAAACCAAGTTACACAGGGCAGCTAAAAGTACAAAACCAAGCTACAGAGCGCAGCTATATGTACAAAATTAAGCTACACAGGAAAAATACATGTACACAACCAAGCTACACAGCGCAGCTACATGTACAAAACCAAGCCACACAGGGCAGCTACATGTACAAAACCAAGCTACACAGGGCAGGTACATGTACAAAACCAGGCTACACAGGGCAACTACATGTACAAAACCAAGCTACACAGAAAAAATACATGTACAAAACCAAGCTACACAAGGCAACTACATGTATAAAACCAAGCTACACAAGGCAACTATATGTACAAAACAAAGCTACACAGGGCAGCTACATGTACAAAACCAAGCTACACAGGGCAACTACATGTACAAAACGACGCTACACAAGGTAACTACATGTACAAAACCAAGCTACAAAAGGCAGCTACATGTACAAAATTAAGCTAGGGAGGGCAGCTACGTGTACAAAACCAAGCTACACTGGGCAGCTATATGTGCAGAATCAACCTACAGAGGGTAGCTTTTTTTTTACAAAACTAAGCTACACAAGGCAGCTATATGTACAAAACTAAGCTACACAAGGTAGCTATATGTACAAAACCAAGCTACACAGGGCACCTATACGTACAAAACCATGCTACACATTGCAGCTATATATAAACAACCTGGCTAGACAGGGCAGCTACATGTACAAAACCAAGCTACACAGGGCAGCTATGTGTACAAAACCAAGTTACACAGGGCAGCTATAAGTACAAAACCAAGCTACAGAGCGCAGCTATATGTACAACATTAAGTTACAGAGGGCAGCTACATGTACAAAACCAAGCTACACAGGAAATATACATGTACAAAACCGAGCTAAACAAGGCAGCTACATGTACAAAACCAAGCTAGACAGGGCAACTACATGTACAAAACCAAGCTACACAAGGCAACTACATGTAAAAAACCAAGCTACACAGGGCAACTACATGTACAAAACCAAGCTACACAAGGCAACTACATGTAAAAAACCAAGCTACACAGCGCAGCTACATGTACAAAACCAAGCTACACAGGGCAGCTACATGTACAAAACAAAGCTACACAGTCCAGGTACATGTACAAAACCACGATACAGAAGGCAACTACATGTACAAAACCAAGCTACACAAGGCAACTACATGTATAAAACAAAGCTACATAAGGCAACTACATGTACAAAACCAAGCTACACAGGGCAGCTACATGTACAAAACCAATCTACACAGGGCAGCTACATGTACAAAACCAAGCTAGACAGGGCAGCTACAGGTACAAAACCAAGCCACACAGGAAAAATACATGTACAAAACCAAGCTACACAGGAAAAATACATGTACAAAACCAAGCTACACAGGGCAACTACATGTAGAAAACCACGCTACACAAGGCAACTATATGTACAAAACCAAACTACACAGGGCAGCTACATGTACAAAACCAAGCTACACAGGGCAGCTACATGTACAAAACCAAGTTACACAAGGCAACTATATGTACAAAACCAAGCTACACAGGGCAGCTACATGTACAAAACCAAGCTACACAGGGCAGCTACATGTACAAAACAAAGCTACACAGGCCAGGTACATGTACAAAACCACGATACAGAAGGCAACTACATGTACAAAACCAAGCTAAACAAGGCAACTACATGTATAAAACCAAGCTACATAAGGCAACTATATGTACAAAACCAAGCTACACAGGGCAGCTACATGTACAAAACCAATCTACACAGGGCAGCTACATGTACAAAACCAAGCTAGACAGGGCAGCTACAGGTACAAAACCAAGCCACACAGGAAAAATACATGTACAAAACCAAGCTACACAGGAAAAATACATGTACAAAACCAAGCTACACAGGGCAACTACATGTAGAAAACCACGCTACACAAGGCAACTATATGTACAAAACCAAACTACACAGGGCAGCTACATGTACAAAACCAAGCTACACAGGGCAGCTACATGTACAAAACCAAGCTACACAGTAAAAATACATGTACAAAACCAAGCTACACAGGAAAAATACATGTACAAAACCAAGCTACACAAGGCAGATACATGTACAAAACCAAGCTACACAGAGCACCTATACGTACAAAACCAAGCTAAACAGGGCAGCTATATGTACAAAACCAAGCTACACATTGCAGCTATATATACAAAACCAAGCTATACAGGGCAGCTACATGTACAAAACCAAGTTACACAGGGCAGCTAAAAGTACAAAACCAAGCTACAGAGCGCAGCTATATGTACAAAATTAAGCTACACAGGAAAAATACATGTACACAACCAAGCTACACAGCGCAGCTACATGTACAAAACCAAGCCACACAGGGCAGCTACATGTACAAAACCAAGCTACACAGGGCAGGTACATGTACAAAACCAGGCTACACAGGGCAACTACATGTACAAAACCAAGCTACACAGAAAAAATACATGTACAAAACCAAGCTACACAAGGCAACTACATGTATAAAACCAAGCTACACAAGGCAACTATATGTACAAAACAAAGCTACACAGGGCAGCTACATGTACAAAACCAAGCTACACAGGGCAACTACATGTACAAAACGACGCTACACAAGGTAACTACATGTACAAAACCAAGCTACAAAAGGCAGCTACATGTACAAAATTAAGCTAGGGAGGGCAGCTACGTGTACAAAACCAAGCTACACTGGGCAGCTATATGTGCAGAATCAACCTACAGAGGGTAGCTTTTTTTTTACAAAACTAAGCTACACAAGGCAGCTATATGTACAAAACTAAGCTACACAAGGTAGCTATATGTACAAAACCAAGCTACACAGGGCACCTATACGTACAAAACCATGCTACACATTGCAGCTATATATAAACAACCTGGCTAGACAGGGCAGCTACATGTACAAAACCAAGCTACACAGGGCAGCTATGTGTACAAAACCAAGTTACACAGGGCAGCTATAAGTACAAAACCAAGCTACAGAGCGCAGCTATATGTACAACATTAAGTTACAGAGGGCAGCTACATGTACAAAACCAAGCTACACAGGAAATATACATGTACAAAACCGAGCTAAACAAGGCAGCTACATGTACAAAACCAAGCTAGACAGGGCAACTACATGTACAAAACCAAGCTACACAAGGCAACTACATGTAAAAAACCAAGCTACACAGGGCAACTACATGTACAAAACCAAGCTACACAAGGCAACTACATGTAAAAAACCAAGCTACACAGCGCAGCTACATGTACAAAACCAAGCTACACAGGGCAGCTACATGTACAAAACAAAGCTACACAGTCCAGGTACATGTACAAAACCACGATACAGAAGGCAACTACATGTACAAAACCAAGCTACACAAGGCAACTACATGTATAAAACAAAGCTACATAAGGCAACTACATGTACAAAACCAAGATACACAGGGCAGCTACATGTACAAAACCAATCTACACAGGGCAGCTACATGTACAAAACCAAGCTAGACAGGGCAGCTACAGGTACAAAACCAAGCCACACAGGAAAAATACATGTACAAAACCAAGCTACACAGGAAAAATACATGTACAAAACCAAGCTACACAGGGCAACTACATGTAGAAAACCACGCTACACAAGGCAACTATATGTACAAAACCAAACTACACAGGACAGCTACATGTACAAAACCAAGCTACACAGGGCAGCTACATGTACAAAACCAAGCTACACAGGAAAAATACATGTACAAAACCAAGCTACACAGGAAAAATACATGTACAAAACCAAGCTACACAAGGCAACTACATGTAAAAAACCAAGCTACACAGCGCAGCTACATGTACAAAACAAAGCTACACAGGCCAGGTACATGTACAAAACCACGATACAGAAGGCAACTACATGTACAAAACCAAGCTACACAAGGCAACTACATGTATAAAACCAAGCTACATAAGGCAACTATATGTACAAAACCAAGCTACATAGGGCAGCTACATGTACAAAACCAATCTACACAGGGCACCTATACGTACAAAATCATGCTACACATTGCAGCTATATATAAAAAAACAACCTGGCAAGACAGGGCAGCTACATGTACAAAACCAAGCTACACAGGGCAGCTATGTGTACAAAACCAAGTTACACAGGGCAGCTATAAGTACAAAACCAAGCTACAGAGCGCAGCTATATGTACAACATTAAGTTACAGAGGGCAGCTACATGTACAAAACCAAGCTACACAGGAAATATACATGTACAAAACCGAGCTAAACAAGGCAGCTACATGTACAAAACCAAGCTACACAGGGCAACTACATGTACAAAACCAAGCTACACAAGGCAACTACATGTAAAAAACCAAGCTACACAGGGCAACTACATGTACAAAACCAAGCTACACAAGGCGACTACATGTAAAAAACCAAGCTACACAGGGCAGCTACATGTACAAAACCAAGCTACACAGGGCAGCTACATGTACAAAACAAAGCTACACAGTCCAGGTACATGTACAAAACCACGATACAGAAGGCAACTACATGTACAAAACCAAGCTACACAAGGCAACTACATGTATAAAACAAAGCTACATAAGGCAACTACATGTACAAAACCAAGCTACACAGGGCAGCTACATGTACAAAACCAATCTACACAGGGCAGCTACATGTACAAAACCAAGCTAGACAGGGCAGCTACAGGTACAAAACCAAGCCACACAGGAAAAATACATGTACAAAACCAAGCTACACAGGAAAAATACATGTACAAAACCAAGCTACACAGGGCAACTACATGTAGAAAACCACGCTACACAAGGCAACTATATGTACAAAACCAAACTACACAGGGCAGCTACATGTACAAAACCAAGCTACACAGGGCAGCTACATGTACAAAACCAAGCTACACAGGAAAAATACATGTACAAAACCAAGCTACACAGGAAAAATACATGTACAAAACCAAGCTACACAAGGCAACTACATGTAAAAAACCAAGCTACACAGCGCAGCTACATGTACAAAACCAAGCTACACAGGGCAGCTACATGTACAAAACAAAGCTACACAGGCCAGGTACATGTACAAAACCACGATACAGAAGGCAACTACATGTACAAAACCAAGCTACACAAGGCAACTACATGTATAAAACCAAGCTACATAAGGCAACTATATGTACAAAACCAAGCTACATAGGGCAGCTACATGTACAAAACCAATCTACACAGGGCACCTATACGTACAAAACCATGCTACACATTGCAGCTATATATAAAAAAACAACCTGGCAAGACAGGGCAGCTACATGTACAAAACCAAGCTACACAGGGCAGCTATGTGTACAAAACCAAGTTACACAGGGCAGCTATGAGTACAAAACCAAGCTACAGAGCGCAGCTATATGTACAACATTAAGTTACAGAGGGCAGCTACATGTACAAAACCAAGCTACACAGGAAATATACATGTACAAAACCGAGCTAAACAAGGCAGCTACATGTACAAAACCAAGCTACACAGGGCAACTACATGTACAAAACCAAGCTACACAAGGCAACTACATGTAAAAAACCAAGCTACACAGGGCAACTACATGTACAAAACCAAGCTACACAAGGCGACTACATGTAAAAAACCAAGCTACACAGGGCAGCTACATGTACAAAACCAAGCTACACAGGGCAGCTACATGTACAAAACAAAGCTACACAGTCCAGGTACCTGTACAAAACCACGATACAGAAGGCAACTACATGTACAAAACCAAGCTACACAAGGCAACTACATGTATAAAACAAAGCTACATAAGGCAACTACATGTACAAAACCAAGCTACACAGGGCAGCTACATGTACAAAACCAATCTACACAGGGCAGCTACATGTACAAAACCAAGCTAGACAGGGCAGCTACAGGTACAAAACCAAGCCACACAGGAAAAATACATGTACAAAACCAAGCTACACAGGAAAAATACATGTACAAAACCAAGCTACACAGGGCAACTACATGTAGAAAACCACGCTACACAAGGCAACTATATGTACAAAACCAAACTACACAGGGCAGCTACATGTACAAAACCAAGCTACACAGGGCAGCTACATGTACAAAACCAAGCTACACAGGAAAAATACATGTACAAAACCAAGCTACACAGGAAAAATACATGTACAAAACCAAGCTACACAAGGCAACTACATGTAAAAAACCAAGCTACACAGCGCAGCTACATGTACAAAACCAAGCTACACAGGGCAGCTACATGTACAAAACAAAGCTACACAGGCCAGGTACATGTACAAAACCACGATACAGAAGGCAACTACATGTACAAAACCAAGCTACACAAGGCAACTACATGTATAAAACCAAGCTACATAAGGCAACTATATGTACAAAACCAAGCTACATAGGGCAGCTACATGTACAAAACCAATCTACACAGGGCAGCTACATGTACAAAACCAAGCTAGACAGGGCAGCTACATGTACAAAACCAAGCCACACAGGAAAAATACATGTACAAAACCAAGCTACAAAGGAAAAATACATGTACAAAACCAAGCTACACAGGGCAACTACATGTAGAAAACCACGCTACACAAGGCAACTATATGTACAAAACCAAACTACACAGGGCAGCTACATGTACAAAACCAAGCTACACAGGGCAGCTACATGTACAAAACCAAGCTACACAGGAAAAATACATGTGCAAAACCAAGCTACACAGGAAAAATACATGTACAAAACCAAGCTACACAAGGCAGATACATGTACAAAACCAAGCTACACAGAGCACCTATACGTACAAAACCAAGCTAAACAGGGCAACTATATGTACAAAACCAAGCTACACATTGCAGCTATATATACAAAACCAAGCTATACAGGGCAGCTACATGTACAAAACCAAGTTACACAGGGCAGCTAAAAGTACAAAACAAAGCTACAGAGCGCAGCTATATGTACAAAATTAAGCTACACAGGAAAAATACATGTACACAACACAGCTACACAGCGCAGCTACATGTACAAAACCAAGCTACACAGGGCAGGTACATGTACAAAACCAGGCTACACAGGGCAACTACATGTACAAAACCAAGCTACACAGAAAAAATACATGTACAAAACCAAGCTACACAGGGCAGCTACATGTACAAAACCAAGCTACAGAGCGCAGCTATATGTACAAAACCAAGCTACACAGGAAAAATACATGTACACAACCAAGCTACACAGCGCAGCTACATGTACAAAACCAAGCTACACAAGGCAACTACATGTACAAAACCAAGCTACACAAGGCAACTATATGTACAAAACCAAGCTACACAGGGCAGCTACATGTACAAAACCAAGCTACACAGGGCAACTATATGTACAAAACCAAGCTACACAGGGCAATTACATGTACAAAACCAAGCTACACAGGAAAAATACATGTACAAAACCAAGCTACACAGGGCAGCTACATGTACAAAACCAAGCTACACAGGGCAGCTACATGTACAAAACCAAGCTACACAGGGCAGGTACATGTACAAAACCAAGCTACACAGTGCAGGTACATGTACAAAACCAAGCTACACAGCGCAGGTACATGTACAAAACCAAGCTACAAAGGGCAACTACATGTACTAAACCAAGCTACAAAAGAAAAATACATGTACAAAACTAAGCTACACAAGGAAACTACATGTACAAAACCAAGCTACACAAGGCAACTATTTGTACAAAACCAAGCTACACAGAGCAGCTACATGTACAAAACCAAGGTACACAGGAAAAACACATGTACAAAACCAAGCTACACAGGGCAGATACATGTACAAAACCAAGCTACACAAGGCAGATACATGTACAAAACCAAGCTACACAGGAAAAATTACATGTACAAAACCAAGCTACACAGGGCAGATACATGTACAAAACCAAGCTACACAAGGCAGATACATGTACAAAACCAAGCTACACAGAGCACCTATACGTACAAAACCAAGCTAAACAGGGCAGCTATATGTACAAAACCAAGTTACACAGGGCAGCTATAAGTACAAAACCAAGCTACAGAGCGCAGCTACATGTACGAAACCAAGCTACACAGGAAAAATACATGTACAAAACCAAGCTACACATTGCAGCTATATATACAAAACCAAGCTATACAGGGCAGCTACATGTACAAAAACAAGTTACACAGGGCAGCTATAAGTACAAAACCAAGCTACAGAGCGCAGCTATATGTACAAAACCAAGCTACACAGGAAAAATACATGTACACAACCAAGCTACACAGCGCAGCTACATGTACAAAACCAAGCTACACAAGGCAACTACATGTACAAAACCAAGCTACACAAGGCAACTATATGTACAAAACCAAGCTACACAGGGCAGCTACATGTACAAAACCAAGCTACACAGGGCAACTATATGTACAACACCAAGCTACACAGGGCAATTACATGTACAAAACCAAGCTACACAGGAAAAATACATGTACAAAACCAAGCTACACAGGGCAACTACATCTACAAAACCAAGCTACACAAGGCCACTATATGTACAAAACCAATCTACACAGGGCAACTATATGTACAAAACCAAGCTACTGAGGGCAGCTATATGTACAAAACCAAGCTACACAGGGCAGCTACATGTAAAAAAAACAAGCTACACAGGGCAGGTACATGTACAAAACCAAGCTACACAGGGCAACTACATGTACAAAACCAAGCTACACAGGAAAAATACATGTACAAAACCAAGCTACACAAGTCAACTACATGTACAAAACCAAGTTACACAAGGCAACTATATGTACAAAACCAAGCTACACAGGGCAGCTACATGTACAAAACCAAGCTACACAGGGCAGCTACATGTACAAAACAAAGCTACACAGGCCAGGTACATGTACAAAACCACGATACAGAAGGCAACTACATGTACAAAACCAAGCTAAACAAGGCAACTACATGTATAAAACCAAGCTACATAAGGCAACTATATGTACAAAACCAAGCTACACAGGGCAGCTACATGTACAAAACCAATCTACACAGGGCAGCTACATGTACAAAACCAAGCTAGACAGGGCAGCTACAGGTACAAAACCAAGCCACACAGGAAAAATACATGTACAAAACCAAGCTACACAGGAAAAATACATGTACAAAACCAAGCTACACAGGGCAACTACATGTAGAAAACCACGCTACACAAGGCAACTATATGTACAAAACCAAACTACACAGGGCAGCTACATGTACAAAACCAAGCTACACAGGGCAGCTACATGTACAAAACCAAGCTACACAGTAAAAATACATGTACAAAACCAAGCTACACAGGAAAAATACATGTACAAAACCAAGCTACACAAGGCAGATACATGTACAAAACCAAGCTACACAGAGCACCTATACGTACAAAACCAAGCTATACAGGGCAACTACATGTACAAAACGACGCTACACAAGGTAACTACATGTACAAAACCAAGCTACAAAAGGCAGCTACATGTACAAAATTAAGCTAGGGAGGGCAGCTACGTGTACAAAACCAAGCTACACTGGGCAGCTATATGTGCAGAATCAACCTACAGAGGGTAGCTTTTTTTTTACAAAACTAAGCTACACAAGGCAGCTATATGTACAAAACTAAGCTACACAAGGTAGCTATATGTACAAAACCAAGCTACACAGGGCACCTATACGTACAAAACCATGCTACACATTGCAGCTATATATAAACAACCTGGCTAGACAGGGCAGCTACATGTACAAAACCAAGCTACACAGGGCAGCTATGTGTACAAAACCAAGTTACACAGGGCAGCCATAAGTACAAAACCAAGCTACAGAGCGCAGCTATATGTACAACATTAAGTTACAGAGGGCAGCTACATGTACAAAACCAAGCTACACAGGAAATATACATGTACAAAACCGAGCTAAACAAGGCAGCTACATGTACAAAACCAAGCTACACAGGGCAACTACATGTACAAAACCAACCTACACAAGGCAACTACATGTAAAAAACCAAGCTACACAGCGCAGCTACATGTACAAAACCAAGCTACACAGGGCAGCTACATGTACAAAACAAAGCTACACAGTCCAGGTACATGTACAAAACCACGATACAGAAGGCAACTACATGTACAAAACCAAGCTACACAAGGCAACTACATGTATAAAACAAAGCTACATAAGGCAACTACATGTACAAAACCAAGCTACACAGGGCAGCTACATGTACAAAACCAATCTACACAGGGCAGCTACATGTACAAAACCAAGCTAGACAGGGCAGCTACAGGTACAAAACCAAGCCACACAGGAAAAATACATGTACAAAACCAAGCTACACAGGAAAAATACATGTACAAAACCAAGCTACACAGGGCAACTACATGTAGAAAACCACGCTACACAAGGCAACTATATGTACAAAACCAAACTACACAGGGCAGCTACATGTACAAAACCAAGCTACACAGGAAAAATACATGTACAAAACCAAGCTACACAGGAAAAATACATGTACAAAACCAAGCTACACAAGGCAACTACATGTAAAAAACCAAGCTACACAGCGCAGCTACATGTACAAAACCAAGCTACACAGGGCAGCTACATGTACAAAACAAAGCTACACAGGCCAGGTACATGTACAAAACCACGATACAGAAGGCAACTACATGTACAAAACCAAGCTACACAAGGCAACTACATGTATAAAACCAAGCTACATAAGGCAACTATATGTACAAAACCAAGCTACATAGGGCAGCTACATGTACAAAACCAATCTACACAGGGCACCTATACGTACAAAACCATGCTACACATTGCAGCTATATATAAACAACCTGGCTAGACAGGGCAGCTACATGTACAAAACCAAGTTACACAGGGCAGCTATAAGTACAAAACCAAGCTACAGAGCGCAGCTATATGTACACCATTAAGTTACAGAGGGTAGCTACATGTACAAAACCAAGCTACACAGGAAATATACATGTACAAAACCGAGCTAAACAAGGCAGCTACATGTACAAAACCAAGCTACACAGGGCAACTACATGTACAAAACCAAGCTACACAAGGCAACTACATGTAAAAAACCAAGCTACACAGGGCAACTACATGTACAAAACCAAGCTACACAAGGCGACTACATGTAAAAAACCAAGCTACACAGCGCAGCTACATGTACAAAACCAAGCTACACAGGGCAGCTACATGTACAAAACAAAGCTACACAGTCCAGGTACATGTACAAAACCACGATTCAGAAGGCAACTACATGTACAAAACCAAGCTACACAAGGCAACTACATGTATAAAACAAAGCTACATAAGGCAACTACATGTACAAAACCAAGCTACACAGGGCAGCTACATGTACAAAACCAATCTAAACAGGGCAGCTACATGTACAAAACCAAGCTAGACAGGGCAGCTACAGGTACAAAACCAAGCCACACAGGAAAAATACATGTACAAAACCAAGCTACACAGGAAAAATACATGTACAAAACCAAGCTACACAGGGCAACTACATGTAGAAAACCACGCTACACAAGGCAACTATATGTACAAAACCAAGCTACACAAGGCAGATACATGTACAAAACCAAGCTACACAGAGCACCTATACGTACAAAACCAAGCTAAACAGGGCAGCTATATGTACAAAACCAAGCTACACATTGCAGCTATATATACAAAACCAAGCTATACAGGGCAGCTACATGTACAAAACCAAGTTACACAGGGCAAATAAAAGTACAAAACCAAGCTACAGAGCGCAGCTATATGTACAAAATTAAGCTACACAGGAAAAATACATGTACACAACCAAGCTACACAGCGCAGCTACATGTACAAAACCAAGCCACACAGGGCAGCTACATGTACAAAACCAAGCTACACAGGGCAGGTACATGTACAAAACCAGGCTACACAGGGCAACTACATGTACAAAACCAAGCTACACAGAAAAAATACATGTACAAAACCAAGCTACACAAGGCAACTACATGTATAAAACCAAGCTACACAAGGCAACTATATGTACAAAACAAAGCTACACAGGGCAGCTACATGTACAAAACCAAGCTACACAGGGCAACTACATGTACAAAACGACGCTACACAAGGTAACTACATGTACAAAACCAAGCTACAAAAGGCAGCTACATGTACAAAATTAAGCTAGGGAGGGCAGCTACGTGTACAAAACCAAGCTACACTGGGCAGCTATATGTGCAGAATCAACCTACAGAGGGTAGCTTTTTTTTTACAAAACTAAGCTACACAAGGCAGCTATATGTACAAAACTAAGCTACACAAGGTAGCTATATGTACAAAACCAAGCTACACAGGGCACCTATACGTACAAAACCATGCTACACATTGCAGCTATATATAAACAACCTGGCTAGACAGGGCAGCTACATGTACAAAACCAAGCTACACAGGGCAGCTATGTGTACAAAACCAAGTTACACAGGGCAGCTATAAGTACAAAACCAAGCTACAGAGCGCAGCTATATGTACAACATTAAGTTACAGAGGGCAGCTACATGTACAAAACCAAGCTACACAGGAAATATACATGTACAAAACCGAGCTAAACAAGGCAGCTACATGTACAAAACCAAGCTACACAGGGCAACTACATGTACAAAACCAAGCTACACAAGGCAACTACATGTAAAAAACCAAGCTACACAGCGCAGCTACATGTACAAAACCAAGCTACACAGGGCAGCTACATGTACAAAACAAAGCTACACAGTCCAGGTACATGTACAAAACCACGATACAGAAGGCAACTACATGTACAAAACCAAGCTACACAAGGCAACTACATGTATAAAACAAAGCTACATAAGGCAACTACATGTACAAAACCAAGCTACACAGGGCAGCTACATGTACAAAACCAATCTACACAGGGCAGCTACATGTACAAAACCAAGCTAGACAGGGCAGCTACAGGTACAAAACCAAGCCACACAGGAAAAATACATGTACAAAACCAAGCTACACAGGAAAAATACATGTACAAAACCAAGCTACACAGGGCAACTACATGTAGAAAACCACGCTACACAAGGCAACTATATGTACAAAACCAAACTACACAGGGCAGCTACATGTACAAAACCAAGCTACACAGGAAAAATACATGTACAAAACCAAGCTACACAGGAAAAATACATGTACAAAACCAAGCTACACAAGGCAACTACATGTAAAAAACCAAGCTACACAGCGCAGCTACATGTACAAAACCAAGCTACACAGGGCAGCTACATGTACAAAACAAAGCTACACAGGCCAGGTACATGTACAAAACCACGATACAGAAGGCAACTACATGTACAAAACCAAGCTACACAAGGCAACTACATGTATAAAACCAAGCTACATAAGGCAACTATATGTACAAAACCAAGCTACATAGGGCAGCTACATGTACAAAACCAATCTACACAGGGCACCTATACGTACAAAACCATGCTACACATTGCAGCTATATATAAACAACCTGGCTAGACAGGGCAGCTACATGTACAAAACCAAGCTACACAGGGCAGCTATGTGTACAAAACCAAGTTACACAGGGCAGCTATAAGTACAAAACCAAGCTACAGAGCGCAGCTATATGTACAACATTAAGTTACAGAGGGCAGCTACATGTACAAAACCAAGCTACACAGGAAATATACATGTACAAAACCGAGCTAAACAAGGCAGCTACATGTACAAAACCAAGCTACACAGGGCAACTACATGTACAAAACCAAGCTACACAAGGCAACTACATGTAAAAAAACAAGCTACACAGGGCAACTACATGTACAAAACCAAGCTACACAAGGCGACTACATGTAAAAAACCAAGCTACACAGCGCAGCTACATGTACAAAACCAAGCTACACAGGGCAGCTACATGTACAAAACAAAGCTACACAGTCCAGGTACATGTACAAAACCACGATTCAGAAGGCAACTACATGTACAAAACCAAGCTACACAAGGCAACTACATGTATAAAACAAAGCTACATAAGGCAACTACATGTACAAAACCAAGCTACACAGGGCAGCTACATGTACAAAACCAATCTAAACAGGGCAGCTACATGTACAAAACCAAGCTAGACAGGGCAGCTACAGGTACAAAACCAAGCTACACAGGAAAAATACATGTACAAAACCAAGCTACACAGGAAAAATACATGTACAAAACCAAGCTACACAAGGCAACTACATGTAAAAAACCAAGCTACACAGCGCAGCTACATGTACAAAACCAAGCTACACAGGGCAGCTACATGTACAAAACAAAGCTACACAGGCCAGGTACATGTACAAAACCACGATACAGAAGGCAACTACATGTACAAAACCAAGCTACACAAGGCAACTACATGTATAAAACCAAGCTACATAAGGCAACTATATGTACAAAACCAAGCTACATAGGGCAGCTACATGTACAAAACCAATCTACACAGGGCAGCTACATGTACAAAACCAAGCTAGACAGGGCAGCTACAGGTACAAAACCAAGCCACACAGGAAAAATACATGTACAAAACCAAGCTACACAGGAAAAATACATGTACAAAACCAAGCTACACAGGGCAACTACATGTAGAAAACCACGCTACACAAGGCAACTATATGTACAAAACCAAACTACACAGGGCAGCTACATGTACAAAACCAAGCTACACAGGGCAGCTACATGTACAAAACCAAGCTACACAGGAAAAATACATGTACAAAACCAAGCTACACAGGAAAAATACATGTACAAAACCAAGCTACACAAGGCAGATACATGTACAAAACCAAGCTACACAGAGCACCTATACGTACAAAACCAAGCTAAACAGGGCAGCTATATGTACAAAACCAAGCTACACATTGCAGCTATATATACAAAACCAAGCTATACAGGGCAGCTAAAAGTACAAAACAAAGCTACAGAGCGTAGCTATATGTACAAAATTAAGCTACACAGGAAAAATACATGTACACAACACAGCTACACAGCGCAGCTACATGTACAAAACCAAGCTACACAGGGCAGGTACATGTACAAAACCAGGCTACACAGGGCAACTACATGTACAAAACCAAGCTACACAGAAAAAATACATGTACAAAACCAAGCTACACAGGGCAGCTACATGTACAAAACCAAGCTACACAGGGCAACTACATGTACAAAACCACGCTACACAAGGTAACTACATGTACAAAGCCAAGCTACAAAAGGCAGCTACATGTACAAAATTAAGCTAGGGAGGGCAGCTACGTGTACAAAACCAAGCTACACTGGGCAGCTATATGTGCAGAATCAACCTATAGAGGGCAGCTATATGTACAAAACCAAGCTACACAGGAAAAATACATGTACAAAACCAAGCTACACAAGTCAACTACATGTACAAAACCAAGTTACACAAGGCAACTATATGTACAAAACCAAGCTACACAGGGCAGCTACATGTACAAAACCAAGCTACACAGGGCAGGTACATTTACAAAACCAAGCTACACAGGGCAGGTACATGTACAAAACCAAGCTAGACAGGAAAAATACATGTACAAAACCAAGCTACACAAGGCAACTACATGTACAAAACCAAGCTACACAAGGCAACTATATGTAGAAAACCAAGCTACACAGGGCAGCTACAAGTACAAAACCAAGCTACACAGGGCAATTACATGTACAAAAACAAAGCTACACAGGAAAAATACATGTACAAAACCAAGCTACACAAGTCAACTACATGTACAAAACCAAGTTACACAAGGCAACTATATGTACAAAACCAAGCTACACAGGGTAGCTACATGTACAAAACCAAGCTACACAAGGCAACTATTTGTACAAAACCAAGCTACACAGGGCAGCTACATGTACAAAACCAAGCTACACAAGGCAACTATTTGTACAAAACCAAGCTACACATGGGAATTACATGTACAAAACCAAGCTACACAGGAAAAATACATGTACAAAACCAAGCTACACAAGGCAACTACATGTACAAAACCAAGCTACACAAGGCAACTATATGTACAAAACCAATCTACACAGGGCAACTATATGTACAAAACCAAGCTACACAGGGCAGCTACATGTACAAAACCAAGCTACACAGGGCAGCTACATGTAAAAAAAACAAGCTACACAGGGCAGGTACATGTACAAAACCAAGCTACACAGGGCAACTACATGTACAAAACCAAGCTACACAGGAAAAATACATGTACAAAACCAAGCTACTCAAGTCAACTACATGTACAAAACCAAGTTACACAAGGCAACTATATGTACAAAACCAAGCTACACAGGGCAGCTACATGGACAAAACCAAGCTACACAGGGCAGCTACATGTACAAAACAAAGCTACACAGGCCAGGTACATATACAAAACCACGATACAGAAGGCAACTACATGTACAAAACCAAGCTACACAAGGCAACTACATGTATAAAACCAAGCTACATAAGGCAACTATATGTACAAAACCAAGGTACACAGGGCAGCTACATGTACAAAACTAATCTACACAGGGCAGCTACATGTACAAAACCAAGCTAGACAGGGCAGCTACAGGTACAAAACCAAGCCACACAGGAAAAATACATGTACAAAACCAAGCTACACAGGAAAAATACATGTACAAAACCAAGCTACACAGGGCAACTACATGTAGAAAACCACGCTACACAAGGCAACTATATGTACAAAACCAAACTACACAGGGCAGCTACATGTACAAAACCAAGCTACACAGGGCAGCTACATGTACAAAACCAAGCTACACAGGAAAAATACATGTACAAAACCAAGCTACACAGGAAAAATACATGTACAAAACCAAGCTACACTAGGCAGATACATGTACAAAACCAAGCTACACAGAGCAGCTATACGTACAAAACCAAGCTAAACAGGGCAGCTACATGTACAAAACCAAGCTACACAAGGCAACTATTTGTACAAAACCAAGCTACACAGGGCAATTACATGTACAAAACCAAGCTACACAGGAAAAATACATGTACAAAACCAAGCTACACAAGGCAACTACATGTACAAAACCAAGCTACACAAGGCAACTATATGTACAAAACCAATCTACACAGGGCAACTATATGTACAAAACCAAGCTACTGAGGGCTGCTATATGTACAAAACCAAGCTACACAGGGCAGCTACATGTAAAAAAAAACAAGCTACACAGGGCAGGTACATGTACAAAACCAAGCTACACAGGGCAACTACATGTACAAAACCAAGCTACACAGGAAAAATACATGTACAAAACCAAGCTACACAAGTCAACTACATGTACAAAACCAAGTTACACAAGGCAACTATATGTACAAAACCAAGCTACACAGGGCAGCTACATGTACAAAACCAAGCTACACAGGGCAGGTACATTTACAAAACCAAGCTACACAGGGCAGGTACATGTACAAAACCAAGCTAGACAGGAAAAATACATGTACAAAACCAAGCTACACAAGGCAACTACATGTACAAAACCAAGCTACACAAGGCAACTATATGTAGAAAACCAAGCTACACAGGGCAGCTACATGTACAAAACCAAGCTACACAGGGCAACTATATGTACAAAATCAAGCTACACAGGGCAATTACATGTAAAAAACCAAGCTACACAGCGCAGCTACATATACAAAACCAATCTACACAGGGCAGGTACATGTACAAAACCAAGCTAGACAGGAAAAATACATGTACAAAACCAAGCTACACAAGGCAACTACATGTACAAAACCAAGCTACACAAGGCAACTATTTGTACAAAACCAAGCTACACAGGGCAGCTACATGTACAAAACCAAGCTACACAAGGCAACTATTTGTACAAAACCAAGCTACACATGGGAATTACATGTACAAAACCCAGCTACACAGGAAAAATACATGTACAAAACCAAGCTACACAAGGCAACTACATGTACAAAACCAAGCTACACAAGGCAACTATATGTACAAAACCAATCTACACAGGGCAACTATATGTACAAAACCAAGCTACTGAGGGCAGCTATATGTACAAAACCAAGCTACACAGGGCAGCTACATGTAAAAAAAACAAGCTACACAGGGCAGGTACATGTACAAAACCAAGCTACACAGGGCAACTACATGTACAAAACCAAGCTACACAGGAAAAATACATGTACAAAACCAAGCTACTCAAGTCAACTACATGTACAAAACCAAGTTACACAAGGCAACTATATGTACAAAACCAAGCTACACAGGGCAGCTACATGGACAAAACCAAGCTACACAGGGCAGCTACATGTACACAACAAAGCTACACAGGCCAGGTACATATACAAAACCACGATACAGAAGGCAACTACATGTACAAAACCAAGCTACACAAGGCAACTACATGTATAAAACCAAGCTACATAAGGCAACTATATGTACAAAACCAAGGTACACAGGGCAGCTACATGTACAAAACCAAGCTAGACAGGGCAGCTACAGGTACAAAACCAAGCCACACAGGAAAAATACATGTACAAAACCAAGCTACACAGGAAAAATACATGTACAAAACCAAGCTACACAGGGCAACTACATGTAGAAAACCACGCTACACAAGGCAACTATATGTACAAAACCAAACTACACAGGGCAGCTACATGTACAAAACCAAGCTACACAGGGCAGCTACATGTACAAAACCAAGCTACACAGGAAAAATACATGTACAAAACCAAGCTACACAGGAAAAATACATGTACAAAACCAAGCTACACTAGGCAGATACATGTACAAAACCAAGCTACACAGAGCAGCTATACGTACAAAACCAAGCTAAACAGGGCAGCTACATGTACAAAACCAAGCTACTCAAGTCAACTACATGTACAAAACCAAGTTACACAAGGCAACTATATGTACAAAACCAAGCTACACAGGGCAGCTACATGGACAAAACCAAGCTACACAGGGCAGCTACATGTACAAAACAAAGCTACACAGGCCAGGTACATATACAAAACCACGATACAGAAGGCAACTACATGTACAAAACCAAGCTACACAAGGCAACTACATGTATAAAACCAAGCTACATAAGGCAACTATATGTACAAAACCAAGGTACACAGGGCAGCTACATGTACAAAACTAATCTACACAGGGCAGCTACATGTACAAAACCAAGCTAGACAGGGCAGCTACAGGTACAAAACCAAGCCACACAGGAAAAATACATGTACAAAACCAAGCTACACAGGAAAAATACATGTACAAAACCAAGCTACACAGGGCAACTACATGTAGAAAACCACGCTACACAAGGCAACTATATGTACAAAACCAAACTACACAGGGCAGCTACATGTACAAAACCAAGCTACACAGGGCAGCTACATGTACAAAACCAAGCTACACAGGAAAAATACATGTACAAAACCAAGCTACACAGGAAAAATACATGTACAAAACCAAGCTACACTAGGCAGATACATGTACAAAACCAAGCTACACAGAGCAGCTATACGTACAAAACCAAGCTAAACAGGGCAGCTACATGTACAAAACCAAGCTACACAAGGCAACTATTTGTACAAAACCAAGCTACACAGGGCAATTACATGTACAAAACCAAGCTACACAGGAAAAATACATGTACAAAACCAAGCTACACAAGGCAACTACATGTACAAAACCAAGCTACACAAGGCAACTATATGTACAAAACCAATCTACACAGGGCAACTATATGTACAAAACCAAGCTACTGAGGGCTGCTATATGTACAAAACCAAGCTACACAGGGCAGCTACATGTAAAAAAAAACAAGCTACACAGGGCAGGTACATGTACAAAACCAAGCTACACAGGGCAACTACATGTACAAAACCAAGCTACACAGGAAAAATACATGTACAAAACCAAGCTACACAAGTCAACTACATGTACAAAACCAAGTTACACAAGGCAACTATATGTACAAAACCAAGCTACACAGGGCAGCTACATGTACAAAACCAAGCTACACAGGGCAGGTACATTTACAAAACCAAGCTACACAGGGCAGGTACATGTACAAAACCAAGCTAGACAGGAAAAATACATGTACAAAACCAAGCTACACAAGGCAACTACATGTACAAAACCAAGCTACACAAGGCAACTATATGTAGAAAACCAAGCTACACAGGGCAGCTACATGTACAAAACCAAGCTACACAGGGCAACTATATGTACAAAATCAAGCTACACAGGGCAATTACATGTAAAAAACCAAGCTACACAGCGCAGCTACATATACAAAACCAATCTACACAGGGCAGGTACATGTACAAAACCAAGCTAGACAGGAAAAATACATGTACAAAACCAAGCTACACAAGGCAACTACATGTACAAAACCAAGCTACACAAGGCAACTATTTGTACAAAACCAAGCTACACAGGGCAGCTACATGTACAAAACCAAGCTACACAAGGCAACTATTTGTACAAAACCAAGCTACACATGGGAATTACATGTACAAAACCCAGCTACACAGGAAAAATACATGTACAAAACCAAGCTACACAGGGCAACTATATGTACAAAACCAAGCTACTGAGGGCAGCTATATGTACAAAACCAAGCTACACAGGGCAGCTACATGTAAAAAAAACAAGCTACACAGGGCAGGTACATGTACAAAACCAAGCTACACAGGGCAACTACATGTACAAAACCAAGCTACACAGGAAAAATACATGTACAAAACCAAGCTACTCAAGTCAACTACATGTACAAAACCAAGTTACACAAGGCAACTATATGTACAAAACCAAGCTACACAGGGCAGCTACATGGACAAAACCAAGCTACACAGGGCAGCTACATGTACACAACAAAGCTACACAGGCCAGGTACATATACAAAACCACGATACAGAAGGCAACTACATGTACAAAACCAAGCTACACAAGGCAACTACATGTATAAAACCAAGCTACATAAGGCAACTATATGTACAAAACCAAGGTACACAGGGCAGCTACATGTACAAAACCAAGCTAGACAGGGCAGCTACAGGTACAAAACCAAGCCACACAGGAAAAATACATGTACAAAACCAAGCTACACAGGAAAAATACATGTACAAAACCAAGCTACACAGGGCAACTACATGTAGAAAACCACGCTACACAAGGCAACTATATGTACAAAACCAAACTACACAGGGCAGCTACATGTACAAAACCAAGCTACACAGGGCAGCTACATGTACAAAACCAAGCTACACAGGAAAAATACATGTACAAAACCAAGCTACACAGGAAAAATACATGTACAAAACCAAGCTACACTAGGCAGATACATGTACAAAACCAAGCTACACAGAGCAGCTATACGTACAAAACCAAGCTAAACAGGGCAGCTACATGTACAAAACCAAGCTACTCAAGTCAACTACATGTACAAAACCAAGTTACACAAGGCAACTATATGTACAAAACCAAGCTACACAGGGCAGCTACATGGACAAAACCAAGCTACACAGGGCAGCTACATGTACAAAACAAAGCTACACAGGCCAGGTACATATACAAAACCACGATACAGAAGGCAACTACATGTACAAAACCAAGCTACACAAGGCAACTACATGTATAAAACCAAGCTACATAAGGCAACTATATGTACAAAACCAAGGTACACAGGGCAGCTACATGTACAAAACCAAGCTAGACAGGGCAGCTACAGGTACAAAACCAAGCCACACAGGAAAAATACATGTACAAAACCAAGCTACACAGGAAAAATACATGTACAAAACCAAGCTACACAGGGCAACTACATGTAGAAAACCACGCTACACAAGGCAACTATATGTACAAAACCAAACTACACAGGGCAGCTACATGTACAAAACCAAGCTACACAGGGCAGCTACATGTACAAAACCAAGCTACACAGGAAAAATACATGTACAAAACCAAGCTACACAGGAAAAATACATGTACAAAACCAAGCTACACTAGGCAGATACATGTACAAAACCAAGCTACACAGAGCAGCTATACGTACAAAACCAAGCTAAACAGGGCAGCTACATGTACAAAACCAAGCTACACAAGGCAACTATTTGTACAAAACCAAGCTACACAGGGCAATTACATGTACAAAACCAAGCTACACAGGAAAAATACATGTACAAAACCAAGCTACACAAGGCAACTACATGTACAAAACCAAGCTACACAAGGCAACTATATGTACAAAACCAATCTACACAGGGCAACTATATGTACAAAACCAAGCTACTGAGGGCTGCTATATGTACAAAACCAAGCTACACAGGGCAGCTACATGTAAAAAAAAACAAGCTACACAGGGCAGGTACATGTACAAAACCAAGCTACACAGGGCAACTACATGTACAAAACCAAGCTACACAGGAAAAATACATGTACAAAACCAAGCTACACAAGTCAACTACA
Source organism: Lampris megalopsis (assembly GCA_022114975.2). NCBI lineage: Eukaryota > Metazoa > Chordata > Actinopteri > Lampriformes > Lampridae > Lampris > Lampris megalopsis. Next base: position 7,098,555 of record JAJHIY020000431.1, read on the forward strand.
TGTACAAAACCAAGTTACACAAGGCAACTATATGTACAAAACCAAGCTACACAGGGCAGCTACATGTACAAAACCAAGCTACACAGGGCAGGTACATTTACAAAACCAAGCTACACAGGGCAGGTACATGTACAAAACCAAGCTAGACAGGAAAAATACATGTACAAAACCAAGCTACACAAGGCAACTACATGTACAAAACCAAGCTACACAAGGCAACTATATGTAGAAAACCAAGCTACACAGGGCAGCTACATGTACAAAACCAAGCTACACAGGGCAACTATATGTACAAAATCAAGCTACACAGGGCAATTACATGTAAAAAACCAAGCTACACAGCGCAGCTACATATACAAAACCAATCTACACAGGGCAGGTACATGTACAAAACCAAGCTAGACAGGAAAAATACATGTACAAAACCAAGCTACACAAGGCAACTACATGTACAAAACCAAGCTACACAAGGCAACTATTTGTACAAAACCAAGCTACACAGGGCAGCTACATGTACAAAACCAAGCTACACAAGGCAACTATTTGTACAAAACCAAGCTACACATGGGAATTACATGTACAAAACCCAGCTACACAGGAAAAATACATGTACAAAACCAAGCTACACAAGGCAACTACATGTACAAAACCAAGCTACACAAGGCAACTATATGTACAAAACCAATCTACACAGGGCAACTATATGTACAAAACCAAGCTACTGAGGGCAGCTATATGTACAAAACCAAGCTACACAGGGCAGCTACATGTAAAAAAAACAAGCTACACAGGGCAGGTACATGTACAAAACCAAGCTACACAGGGCAACTACATGTACAAAACCAAGCTACACAGGAAAAATACATGTACAAAACCAAGCTACTCAAGTCAACTACATGTACAAAACCAAGTTACACAAGGCAACTATATGTACAAAACCAAGCTACACAGGGCAGCTACATGGACAAAACCAAGCTACACAGGGCAGCTACATGTACACAACAAAGCTACACAGGCCAGGTACATATACAAAACCACGATACAGAAGGCAACTACATGTACAAAACCAAGCTACACAAGGCAACTACATGTATAAAACCAAGCTACATAAGGCAACTATATGTACAAAACCAAGGTACACAGGGCAGCTACATGTACAAAACCAAGCTAGACAGGGCAGCTACAGGTACAAAACCAAGCCACACAGGAAAAATACATGTACAAAACCAAGCTACACAGGAAAAATACATGTACAAAACCAAGCTACACAGGGCAACTACATGTAGAAAACCACGCTACACAAGGCAACTATATGTACAAAACCAAACTACACAGGGCAGCTACATGTACAAAACCAAGCTACACAGGGCAGCTACATGTACAAAACCAAGCTACACAGGAAAAATACATGTACAAAACCAAGCTACACAGGAAAAATACATGTACAAAACCAAGCTACACTAGGCAGATACATGTACAAAACCAAGCTACACAGAGCAGCTATACGTACAAAACCAAGCTAAACAGGGCAGCTACATGTACAAAACCAAGCTACACAAGGCAACTATTTGTACAAAACCAAGCTACACAGGGCAATTACATGTACAAAACCAAGCTACACAGGAAAAATACATGTACAAAACCAAGCTACACAAGGCAACTACATGTACAAAACCAAGCTACACAAGGCAACTATATGTACAAAACCAATCTACACAGGGCAACTATATGTACAAAACCAAGCTACTGAGGGCAGCTATATGTACAAAACCAAGCTACACAGGGCAGCTACATGTAAAAAAAACAAGCTACACAGGGCAGGTACATGTACAAAACCAAGCTACACAGGGCAGGTACATGTACAAAACCAAGCTAGACAGGAAAAATACATGTACAAAACCAAGCTACACAAGTCAACTACATGTACAAAACCAAGTTACACAAGGCAACTATATGTACAAAACCAAGCTACACAGGGCAGCTACATGTACAAAACCAAGCTACACAGGGCAGGTACATTTACAAAACCAAGCTACACAGGGCAGGTACATGTACAAAACCAAGCTAGACAGGAAAAATACATGTACAAAACCAAGCTACACAAGGCAACTACATGTACAAAACCAAGCTACACAAGGCAACTATATGTAGAAAACCAAGCTACACAGGGCAGCTACATGTACAAAACCAAGCTACACAGGGCAACTATATGTACAAAATCAAGCTACACAGGGCAATTACATGTAAAAAACCAAGCTACACAGCGCAGCTACATATACAAAACCAATCTACACAGGGCAGGTACATGTACAAAACCAAGCTAGACAGGAAAAATACATGTACAAAACCAAGCTACACAAGGCAACTACATGTACAAAACCAAGCTACACAAGGCAACTATTTGTACAAAACCAAGCTACACAGGGCAGCTACATGTACAAAACCAAGCTACACAAGGCAACTATTTGTACAAAACCAAGCTACACATGGGAATTACATGTACAAAACCAAGCTACACAGGAAAAATACATGTACAAAACCAAGCTACACAAGGCAACTACATGTACAAAACCAAGCTACACAAGGCAACTATATGTACAAAACCAATCTACACAGGGCAACTATATGTACAAAACCAAGCTACTGAGGGCAGCTATATGTACAAAACCAAGCTACACAGGGCAGCTACATGTAAAAAAAACAAGCTACACAGGGCAGGTACATGTACAAAACCAAGCTACACAGGGCAACTACATGTACAAAACCAAGCTACACAGGAAAAATACATGTACAAAACTAAGCTACTCAAGTCAACTACATGTACAAAACCAAGTTACACAAGGCAACTATATGTACAAAACCAAGCTACACAGGGCAGCTACATGGACAAAACCAAGCTACACAGGGCAGCTACATGTACACAACAAAGCTACACAGGCCAGGTACATATACAAAACCACGATACAGAAGGCAACTACATGTACAAAACCAAGCTACACAAGGCAACTACATGTATAAAACCAAGCTACATAAGGCAACTATATGTACAAAACCAAGGTACACAGGGCAGCTACATGTACAAAACCAATCTACACAGGGCAGCTACATGTACAAAACCAAGCTAGACAGGGCAGCTACAGGTACAAAACCAAGCCACACAGGAAAAATACATGTACAAAACCAAGCTACACAGGAAAAATACATGTACAAAACCAAGCTACACAGGGCAACTACATGTAGAAAACCACGCTACACAAGGCAACTATATGTACAAAACCAAACTACACAGGGCAGCTACATGTACAAAACCAAGCTACACAGGGCAGCTACATGTACAAAACCAAGCTACACAGGAAAAATACATGTACAAAACCAAGCTACACAGGAAAAATACATGTACAAAACCAAGCTACACTAGGCAGATACATGTACAAAACCAAGCTACACAGAGCAGCTATACGTACAAAACCAAGCTAAACAGGGCAGCTATATGTACAAAACCAAGCTACACATTGCAGCTATATATACAAAACCAAGCTATACAGGGCAGCTACATGTACAAAACCACGTTACACAGGGCAGCTAAAAGTACAAAACCAAGCTACAGAGCGCAGCTATATGTACAAAATTAAGCTACACAGGAAAAATACATGTACACAACCAAGCTACACAGCGCAGCTATATGTACAAAACCAAGCTACACAGGGCAGCTACATGTACAAAACCAAGCTACACAGGGCACGTACATGTACAAAACCAGGCTACACAGCGCAGCTATATGTACAAAACCAAGCTACACAGGGCAATTACATGTACAAAACCAAGCTACACAGGAAAAATACATGTACAAAACCAAGCTACACAAGGCAACTACATGTACAAAACCAAGCTACACAAGGCAACTATATGTACAAAACCAATCTACACAGGGCAACTATATGTACAAAACCAAGCTACTGAGGGCAGCTATATGTACAAAACCAAGCTACACAGGGCAGCTACATGTAAAAAAAACAAGCTACACAGGGCAGGTACATGTACAAAACCAAGCTACACAGGGCAGGTACATGTACAAAACCAAGCTAGACAGGAAAAATACATGTACAAAACCAAGCTACACAAGTCAACTACATGTACAAAACCAAGTTACACAAGGCAACTATATGTACAAAACCAAGCTACACAGGGCAGCTACATGTACAAAACCAAGCTACACAGGGCAGGTACATTTACAAAACCAAGCTACACAGGGCAGGTACATGTACAAAACCAAGCTAGACAGGAAAAATACATGTACAAAACCAAGCTACACAAGGCAACTACATGTACAAAACCAAGCTACACAAGGCAACTATATGTAGAAAACCAAGCTACACAGGGCAGCTACATGTACAAAACCAAGCTACACAGGGCAACTATATGTACAAAATCAAGCTACACAGGGCAATTACATGTAAAAAACCAAGCTACACAGCGCAGCTACATATACAAAACCAATCTACACAGGGCAGGTACATGTACAAAACCAAGCTAGACAGGAAAAATACATGTACAAAACCAAGCTACACAAGGCAACTACATGTACAAAACCAAGCTACACAAGGCAACTATTTGTACAAAACCAAGCTACACAGGGCAGCTACATGTACAAAACCAAGCTACACAAGGCAACTATTTGTACAAAACCAAGCTACACATGGGAATTACATGTACAAAACCAAGCTACACAGGAAAAATACATGTACAAAACCAAGCTACACAAGGCAACTACATGTACAAAACCAAGCTACACAAGGCAACTATATGTACAAAACCAATCTACACAGGGCAACTATATGTACAAAACCAAGCTACTGAGGGCAGCTATATGTACAAAACCAAGCTACACAGGGCAGCTACATGTAAAAAAAACAAGCTACACAGGGCAGGTACATGTACAAAACCAAGCTACACAGGGCAACTACATGTACAAAACCAAGCTACACAGGAAAAATACATGTACAAAACCAAGCTACTCAAGTCAACTACATGTACAAAACCAAGTTACACAAGGCAACTATATGTACAAAACCAAGCTACACAGGGCAGCTACATGGACAAAACCAAGCTACACAGGGCAGCTACATGTACACAACAAAGCTACACAGGCCAGGTACATATACAAAACCACGATACAGAAGGCAACTACATGTACAAAACCAAGCTACACAAGGCAACTACATGTATAAAACCAAGCTACATAAGGCAACTATATGTACAAAACCAAGGTACACAGGGCAGCTACATGTACAAAACCAATCTACACAGGGCAGCTACATGTACAAAACCAAGCTAGACAGGGCAGCTACAGGTACAAAACCAAGCCACACAGGAAAAATACATGTACAAAACCAAGCTACACAGGAAAAATACATGTACAAAACCAAGCTACACAGGGCAACTACATGTAGAAAACCACGCTACACAAGGCAACTATATGTACAAAACCAAACTACACAGGGCAGCTACATGTACAAAACCAAGCTACACAGGGCAGCTACATGTACAAAACCAAGCTACACAGGAAAAATACATGTACAAAACCAAGCTACACAGGAAAAATACATGTACAAAACCAAGCTACACTAGGCAGATACATGTACAAAACCAAGCTACACAGAGCAGCTATACGTACAAAACCAAGCTAAACAGGGCAGCTATATGTACAAAACCAAGCTACACATTGCAGCTATATATACAAAACCAAGCTATACAGGGCAGCTACATGTACAAAACCACGTTACACAGGGCAGCTAAAAGTACAAAACCAAGCTACAGAGCGCAGCTATATGTACAAAATTAAGCTACACAGGAAAAATACATGTACACAACCAAGCTACACAGCGCAGCTATATGTACAAAACCAAGCTACACAGGGCAGCTACATGTACAAAACCAAGCTACACAGGGCACGTACATGTACAAAACCAGGCTACACAGCGCAGCTATATGTACAAAACCAAGCTACACAGGGCAGCTACATGTACAAAACCAAGCTACACAGGGCACGTACATGTACACAACCAGGCTACACAGGGCATCTACATGTACAAAACCAAGCTACAAAAGGCAGCTACATGTACAAAATTAAGCTAGGGAGGGCAGCTACGTGTGCAAAACCTAGCTACACTGGGCAGCTATATGTGCAGAATCAACCTACAAAGGGTAGCTTTTTTTTACAAAACTAAGCTACACAAGGCAGCTATATGTACAAAACCAAGCTATACAGGGCAGCTACATGTACAAAACCAAGCTACACAGGAAAAATACATGTACAAAACCAAGCTACATAGGGCAGCTATATGTACAAAACCAAGCTACAAAAGGCATCTATATGTACAAAATTAAGCTAGAGAGGGCAGCTACGTGTATAAAACCAAGCTACACTGGGCAGCTATGTGTACAGAATCAACCTACAGAGGGCAGCTATATGTAAAAAGCTAAGCTACACAAGGCAACTATATGTACAAAACCAATCTACACAGGGCAACTATATGTACAAAACCAAGCTACTGAGGGCAACTACATGTACAAAACCAAGCTACACAGGAAAAATACATGTACAAAACCAAGCTACACAAGTCAACTACATGTACAAAACCAAGTTACACAAGGCAACTATATGTACAAAACCAAGCTACACAGGGCAGCTACATGTACAAAACCAAGCTACACAGGGCAGGTACATTTACAAAACCAAGCTACACAGGGCAGGTACATGTACAAAACCAAGCTAGACAGGAAAAATACATGTACAAAACCAAGCTACACAAGGCAACTACATGTACAAAACCAAGCTACACAAGGCAACTATATGTAGAAAACCAAGCTACACAGGGCAGCTACAAGTACAAAACCAAGCTACACAGGGCAATTACATGTACAAAACCAAGCTACACAGGAAAAATACATGTACAAAACCAAGCTACACAAGTCAACTACATGTACAAAACCAAGTTACACAAGGCAACTATATGTACAAAACCAAGCTACACAGGGTAGCTACATGTACAAAACCAAGCTACACAAGGCAACTATTTGTACAAAACCAAGCTACACAGGGCAGCTACATGTACAAAACCAAGCTACACAAGGCAACTATTTGTACAAAACCAAGCTACACATGGGAATTACATGTACAAAACCAAGCTACACAGGAAAAATACATGTACAAAACCAAGCTACACAAGGCAACTACATGTACAAAACCAAGTTACACAAGGCAACTATATGTACAAAACCAATCTACACAGGGCAACTATATGTACAAAACCAAGCTACACAGGGCAGCTACATGTACAAAACCAAGCTACACAGGGCAGCTACATGTAAAAAAAACAAGCTACACAGGGCAGGTACATGTACAAAACCAAGCTACACAGGGCAACTACATGTACAAAACCAAGCTACACAGGAAAAATACATGTACAAAACCAAGCTACTCAAGTCAACTACATGTACAAAACCAAGTTACACAAGGCAACTATATGTACAAAACCAAGCTACACAGGGCAGCTACATGGACAAAACCAAGCTACACAGGGCAGCTACATGTACAAAACAAAGCTACACAGGCCAGGTACATATACAAAACCACGATACAGAAGGCAACTACATGTACAAAACCAAGCTACACAAGGCAACTACATGTATAAAACCAAGCTACATAAGGCAACTATATGTACAAAACCAAGGTACACAGGGCAGCTACATGTACAAAACTAATCTACACAGGGCAGCTACATGTACAAAACCAAGCTAGACAGGGCAGCTACAGGTACAAAACCAAGCTAAACAGGGCAGCTATATGTACAAAACCAAGCTACACATTGCAGCTATATATACAAAACCAAGCTATACAGGGCAGCTACATGTACAAAACCACGTTACACAGGGCAGCTAAAAGTACAAAACCAAGCTACAGAGCGCAGCTATATGTACAAAATTAAGCTACACAGGAAAAATACATGTACACAACCAAGCTACACAGCGCAGCTATATGTACAAAACCAAGCTACACAGGGCAGCTACATGTACAAAACCAAGCTACACAGGGCACGTACATGTACAAAACCAGGCTACACAGCGCAGCTATATGTACAAAACCAAGCTACACAGGGCAGCTACATGTACAAAACCAAGCTACACAGGGCACGTACATGTACACAACCAGGCTACACAGGGCATCTACATGTACAAAACCAAGCTACAAAAGGCAGCTACATGTACAAAATTAAGCTAGGGAGGGCAGCTACGTGTGCAAAACCTAGCTACACTGGGCAGCTATATGTGCAGAATCAACCTACAAAGGGTAGCTTTTTTTTACAAAACTAAGCTACACAAGGCAGCTATATGTACAAAACCAAGCTATACAGGGCAGCTACATGTACAAAACCAAGCTACACAGGAAAAATACATGTACAAAACCAAGCTACATAGGGCAGCTATATGTACAAAACCAAGCTACAAAAGGCATCTATATGTACAAAATTAAGCTAGAGAGGGCAGCTACGTGTATAAAACCAAGCTACACTGGGCAGCTATGTGTACAGAATCAACCTACAGAGGGCAGCTATATGTAAAAAGCTAAGCTACACAAGGCAACTATATGTACAAAACCAATCTACACAGGGCAACTATATGTACAAAACCAAGCTACTGAGGGCAACTACATGTACAAAACCAAGCTACACAGGAAAAATACATGTACAAAACCAAGCTACACAAGTCAACTACATGTACAAAACCAAGTTACACAAGGCAACTATATGTACAAAACCAAGCTACACAGGGCAGCTACATGTACAAAACCAAGCTACACAGGGCAGGTACATTTACAAAACCAAGCTACACAGGGCAGGTACATGTACAAAACCAAGCTAGACAGGAAAAATACATGTACAAAACCAAGCTACACAAGGCAACTACATGTACAAAACCAAGCTACACAAGGCAACTATATGTAGAAAACCAAGCTACACAGGGCAGCTACAAGTACAAAACCAAGCTACACAGGGCAATTACATGTACAAAACCAAGCTACACAGGAAAAATACATGTACAAAACCAAGCTACACAAGTCAACTACATGTACAAAACCAAGTTACACAAGGCAACTATATGTACAAAACCAAGCTACACAGGGTAGCTACATGTACAAAACCAAGCTACACAAGGCAACTATTTGTACAAAACCAAGCTACACAGGGCAGCTACATGTACAAAACCAAGCTACACAAGGCAACTATTTGTACAAAACCAAGCTACACATGGGAATTACATGTACAAAACCAAGCTACACAGGAAAAATACATGTACAAAACCAAGCTACACAAGGCAACTACATGTACAAAACCAAGCTACACAAGGCAACTATATGTACAAAACCAATCTACACAGGGCAACTATATGTACAAAACCAAGCTACACAGGGCAGCTACATGTACAAAACCAAGCTACACAGGGCAGCTACATGTAAAAAAAACAAGCTACACAGGGCAGGTACATGTACAAAACCAAGCTACACAGGGCAACTACATGTACAAAACCAAGCTACACAGGAAAAATACATGTACAAAACCAAGCTACTCAAGTCAACTACATGTACAAAACCAAGTTACACAAGGCAACTATATGTACAAAACCAAGCTACACAGGGCAGCTACATGGACAAAACCAAGCTACACAGGGCAGCTACATGTACAAAACAAAGCTACACAGGCCAGGTACATATACAAAACCACGATACAGAAGGCAACTACATGTACAAAACCAAGCTACACAAGGCAACTACATGTATAAAACCAAGCTACATAAGGCAACTATATGTACAAAACCAAGGTACACAGGGCAGCTACATGTACAAAACTAATCTACACAGGGCAGCTACATGTACAAAACCAAGCTAGACAGGGCAGCTACAGGTACAAAACCAAGCCACACAGGAAAAATACATGTACAAAACCAAGCTACACAGGAAAAATACATGTACAAAACCAAGCTACACAGGGCAACTACATGTAGAAAACCACGCTACACAAGGCAACTATATGTACAAAACCAAACTACACAGGGCAGCTACATGTACAAAACCAAGCTACACAGGGCAGCTACATGTACAAAACCAAGCTACACAGGAAAAATACATGTACAAAACCAAGCTACACAGGAAAAATACATGTACAAAACCAAGCTACACTAGGCAGATACATGTACAAAACCAAGCTACACAGAGCAGCTATACGTACAAAACCAAGCTAAACAGGGCAGCTACATGTACAAAACCAAGCTACACAAGGCAACTATTTGTACAAAACCAAGCTACACAGGGCAATTACATGTACAAAACCAAGCTACACAGGAAAAATACATGTACAAAACCAAGCTACACAAGGCAACTACATGTACAAAACCAAGCTACACAAGGCAACTATATGTACAAAACCAATCTACACAGGGCAACTATATGTAAAAAACCAAGCTACTGAGGGCAGCTATATGTACAAAACCAAGCTACACAGGGCAGCTACTTGTAAAAAAAACAAGCTACACAGGGCAGGTACATGTACAAAACCAAGCTACACAGGGCAACTACATGTACAAAACCAAGCTACACAGGAAAAATACATGTACAAAACCAAGCTACACAAGTCAACTACATGTACAAAACCAAGTTACACAAGGCAACTATATGTACAAAACCAAGCTACACAGGGCAGCTACATGTACAAAACCAAGCTACACAGGGCAGGTACATTTACAAAACCAAGCTACACAGGGCAGGTACATGTACAAAACCAAGCTAGACAGGAAAAATACATGTACAAAACCAAGCTACACAAGGCAACTACATGTACAAAACCAAGCTACACAAGGCAACTATATGTAGAAAACCAAGCTACACAGGGCAGCTACATGTACAAAACCAAGCTACACAGGGCAACTATATGTACAAAATCAAGCTACACAGGGCAATTACATGTAAAAAACCAAGCTACACAGCGCAGCTACATATACAAAACCAATCTACACAGGGCAGGTACATGTACAAAACCAAGCTAGACAGGAAAAATACATGTACAAAACCAAGCTACACAAGGCAACTACATGTACAAAACCAAGCTACACAAGGCAACTATTTGTACAAAACCAAGCTACACAGGGCAGCTACATGTACAAAACCAAGCTACACAAGGCAACTATTTGTACAAAACCAAGCTACACATGGGAATTACATGTACAAAACCAAGCTACACAGGAAAAATACATGTACAAAACCAAGCTACACAAGGCAACTACATGTACAAAACCAAGCTACACAAGGCAACTATATGTACAAAACCAATCTACACAGGGCAACTATATGTACAAAACCAAGCTACTGAGGGCAGCTATATGTACAAAACCAAGCTACACAGGGCAGCTACATGTAAAAAAAACAAGCTACACAGGGCAGGTACATGTACAAAACCAAGCTACACAGGGCAACTACATGTACAAAACCAAGCTACACAGGAAAAATACATGTACAAAACCAAGCTACTCAAGTCAACTACATGTACAAAACCAAGTTACACAAGGCAACTATATGTACAAAACCAAGCTACACAGGGCAGCTACATGGACAAAACCAAGCTACACAGGGCAGCTACATGTACACAACAAAGCTACACAGGCCAGGTACATATACAAAACCACGATACAGAAGGCAACTACATGTACAAAACCAAGCTACACAAGGCAACTACATGTATAAAACCAAGCTACATAAGGCAACTATATGTACAAAACCAAGGTACACAGGGCAGCTACATGTACAAAACCAAGCTAGACAGGGCAGCTACAGGTACAAAACCAAGCCACACAGGAAAAATACATGTACAAAACCAAGCTACACAGGAAAAATACATGTACAAAACCAAGCTACACAGGGCAACTACATGTAGAAAACCACGCTACACAAGGCAACTATATGTACAAAACCAAACTACACAGGGCAGCTACATGTACAAAACCAAGCTACACAGGGCAGCTACATGTACAAAACCAAGCTACACAGGAAAAATACATGTACAAAACCAAGCTACACAGGAAAAATACATGTACAAAACCAAGCTACACTAGGCAGATACATGTACAAAACCAAGCTACACAGAGCAGCTATACGTACAAAACCAAGCTAAACAGGGCAGCTACATGTACAAAACCAAGCTACACAAGGCAACTATTTGTACAAAACCAAGCTACACAGGGCAATTACATGTACAAAACCAAGCTACACAGGAAAAATACATGTACAAAACCAAGCTACACAAGGCAACTACATGTACAAAACCAAGCTACACAAGGCAACTATATGTACAAAACCAATCTACACAGGGCAACTATATGTACAAAACCAAGCTACTGAGGGCAGCTATATGTACAAAACCAAGCTACACAGGGCAGCTACATGTAAAAAAAACAAGCTACACAGGGCAGGTACATGTACAAAACCAAGCTACACAGGGCAACTACATGTACAAAACCAAGCTACACAGGAAAAATACATGTACAAAACCAAGCTACACAAGTCAACTACATGTACAAAACCAAGTTACACAAGGCAACTATATGTACAAAACCAAGCTACACAGGGCAGCTACATGTACAAAACCAAGCTACACAGGGCAGGTACATTTACAAAACCAAGCTACACAGGGCAGGTACATGTACAAAACCAAGCTAGACAGGAAAAATACATGTACAAAACCAAGCTACACAAGGCAACTACATGTACAAAACCAAGCTACACAAGGCAACTATATGTAGAAAACCAAGCTACACAGGGCAGCTACATGTACAAAACCAAGCTACACAGGGCAACTATATGTACAAAATCAAGCTACACAGGGCAATTACATGTAAAAAACCAAGCTACACAGCGCAGCTACATATACAAAACCAATCTACACAGGGCAGGTACATGTACAAAACCAAGCTAGACAGGAAAAATACATGTACAAAACCAAGCTACACAAGGCAACTACATGTACAAAACCAAGCTACACAAGGCAACTATTTGTACAAAACCAAGCTACACAGGGCAGCTACATGTACAAAACCAAGCTACACAAGGCAACTATTTGTACAAAACCAAGCTACACATGGGAATTACATGTACAAAACCAAGCTACACAGGAAAAATACATGTACAAAACCAAGCTACACAAGGCAACTACATGTACAAAACCAAGCTACACAAGGCAACTATATGTACAAAACCAATCTACACAGGGCAACTATATGTACAAAACCAAGCTACTGAGGGCAGCTATATGTACAAAACCAAGCTACACAGGGCAGCTACATGTAAAAAAAACAAGCTACACAGGGCAGGTACATGTACAAAACCAAGCTACACAGGGCAACTACATGTACAAAACCAAGCTACACAGGAAAAATACATGTACAAAACCAAGCTACTCAAGTCAACTACATGTACAAAACCAAGTTACACAAGGCAACTATATGTACAAAACCAAGCTACACAGGGCAGCTACATGGACAAAACCAAGCTACACAGGGCAGCTACATGTACACAACAAAGCTACACAGGCCAGGTACATATACAAAACCACGATACAGAAGGCAACTACATGTACAAAACCAAGCTACACAAGGCAACTACATGTATAAAACCAAGCTACATAAGGCAACTATATGTACAAAACCAAGGTACACAGGGCAGCTACATGTACAAAACCAAGCTAGACAGGGCAGCTACAGGTACAAAACCAAGCCACACAGGAAAAATACATGTACAAAACCAAGCCACACAGGAAAAATACATGTACAAAACCAAGCTACACAAGTCAACTACATGTACAAAACCAAGTTACACAAGGCAACTATATGTACAAAACCAAGCTACACAGGGTAGCTACATGTACAAAACCAAGCTACACAAGGCAACTATTTGTACAAAACCAAGCTACACAGGGCAGCTACATGTACAAAACCAAGCTACACAAGGCAACTATTTGTACAAAACCAAGCTACACATGGGAATTACATGTACAAAACCAAGCTACACAGGAAAAATACATGTACAAAACCAAGCTACACAAGGCAACTACATGTACAAAACCAAGCTACACAAGGCAACTATATGTACAAAACCAATCTACACAGGGCAACTATATGTACAAAACCAAGCTACACAGGGCAGCTACATGTACAAAACCAAGCTACACAGGGCAGCTACATGTAAAAAAAACAAGCTACACAGGGCAGGTACATGTACAAAACCAAGCTACACAGGGCAACTACATGTACAAAACCAAGCTACACAGGAAAAATACATGTACAAAACCAAGCTACTCAAGTCAACTACATGTACAAAACCAAGTTACACAAGGCAACTATATGTACAAAACCAAGCTACACAGGGCAGCTACATGGACAAAACCAAGCTACACAGGGCAGCTACATGTACAAAACAAAGCTACACAGGCCAGGTACATATACAAAACCACGATACAGAAGGCAACTACATGTACAAAACCAAGCTACACAAGGCAACTACATGTATAAAACCAAGCTACATAAGGCAACTATATGTACAAAACCAAGGTACACAGGGCAGCTACATGTACAAAACTAATCTACACAGGGCAGCTACATGTACAAAACCAAGCTAGACAGGGCAGCTACAGGTACAAAACCAAGCCACACAGGAAAAATACATGTACAAAACCAAGCTACACAGGAAAAATACATGTACAAAACCAAGCTACACAGGGCAACTACATGTAGAAAACCACGCTACACAAGGCAACTATATGTACAAAACCAAACTACACAGGGCAGCTACATGTACAAAACCAAGCTACACAGGGCAGCTACATGTACAAAACCAAGCTACACAGGAAAAATACATGTACAAAACCAAGCTACACAGGAAAAATACATGTACAAAACCAAGCTACACTAGGCAGATACATGTACAAAACCAAGCTACACAGAGCAGCTATACGTACAAAACCAAGCTAAACAGGGCAGCTACATGTACAAAACCAAGCTACACAAGGCAACTATTTGTACAAAACCAAGCTACACAGGGCAATTACATGTACAAAACCAAGCTACACAGGAAAAATACATGTACAAAACCAAGCTACACAAGGCAACTACATGTACAAAACCAAGCTACACAAGGCAACTATATGTACAAAACCAATCTACACAGGGCAACTATATGTACAAAACCAAGCTACTGAGGGCAGCTATATGTACAAAACCAAGCTACACAGGGCAGCTACTTGTAAAAAAAACAAGCTACACAGGGCAGGTACATGTACAAAACCAAGCTACACAGGGCAACTACATGTACAAAACCAAGCTACACAGGAAAAATACATGTACAAAACCAAGCTACACAAGTCAACTACATGTACAAAACCAAGTTACACAAGGCAACTATATGTACAAAACCAAGCTACACAGGGCAGCTACATGTACAAAACCAAGCTACACAGGGCAGGTACATTTACAAAACCAAGCTACACAGGGCAGGTACATGTACAAAACCAAGCTAGACAGGAAAAATACATGTACAAAACCAAGCTACACAAGGCAACTACATGTACAAAACCAAGCTACACAAGGCAACTATATGTAGAAAACCAAGCTACACAGGGCAGCTACATGTACAAAACCAAGCTACACAGGGCAACTATATGTACAAAATCAAGCTACACAGGGCAATTACATGTAAAAAACCAAGCTACACAGCGCAGCTACATATACAAAACCAATCTACACAGGGCAGGTACATGTACAAAACCAAGCTAGACAGGAAAAATACATGTACAAAACCAAGCTACACAAGGCAACTACATGTACAAAACCAAGCTACACAAGGCAACTATTTGTACAAAACCAAGCTACACAGGGCAGCTACATGTACAAAACCAAGCTACACAAGACAACTATTTGTACAAAACCAAGCTACACATGGGAATTACATGTACAAAACCAAGCTACACAGGAAAAATACATGTACAAAACCAAGCTACACAAGGCAACTACATGTACAAAACCAAGCTACACAAGGCAACTATATGTACAAAACCAATCTACACAGGGCAACTTTATGTACAAAACCAAGCTACTGAGGGCAGCTATATGTACAAAACCAAGCTACACAGGGCAGCTACATGTAAAAAAAACAAGCTACACAGGGCAATTACATGTAAAAAACCAAGCTACACAGCGCAGCTACATATACAAAACCAATCTACACAGGGCAGGTACATGTACAAAACCAAGCTACACAAGGCAACTATATGTACAAAACCAAGCTACACAAGGCAACTACATGTACAAAACCAAGCTACACAAGGCAACTATATGTACAAAACCAATCTACACAGGGCAACTATATGTACAAAACCAAGCTACTGAGGGCAGCTATATGTACAAAACCAAGCTACACAGGGCAGCTACATGTAAAAAAAACAAGCTACACAGGGCAGGTACATGTACAAAACCAAGCTACACAGGGCAACTACATGTACAAAACCAAGCTACACAGGAAAAATACATGTACAAAACCAAGCTACTCAAGTCAACTACATGTACAAAACCAAGTTACACAAGGCAACTATATGTACAAAACCAAGCTACACAGGGCAGCTACATGGACAAAACCAAGCTACACAGGGCAGCTACATGTACACAACAAAGCTACACAGGCCAGGTACATATACAAAACCACGATACAGAAGGCAACTACATGTACAAAACCAAGCTACACAAGGCAACTACATGTATAAAACCAAGCTACATAAGGCAACTATATGTACAAAACCAAGGTACACAGGGCAGCTACATGTACAAAACCAAGCTAGACAGGGCAGCTACAGGTACAAAACCAAGCCACACAGGAAAAAAACATGTACAAAACCAAGCCACACAGGAAAAATACATGTACAAAACCAAGCTACACAAGTCAACTACATGTACAAAACCAAGTTACACAAGGCAACTATATGTACAAAACCAAGCTACACAGGGTAGCTACATGTACAAAACCAAGCTACACAAGGCAACTATTTGTACAAAACCAAGCTACACAGGGCAGCTACATGTACAAAACCAAGCTACACAAGGCAACTATTTGTACAAAACCAAGCTACACATGGGAATTACATGTACAAAACCAAGCTACACAGGAAAAATACATGTACAAAACCAAGCTACACAAGGCAACTACATGTACAAAACCAAGCTACACAAGGCAACTATATGTACAAAACCAATCTACACAGGGCAACTATATGTACAAAACCAAGCTACACAGGGCAGCTACATGTACAAAACCAAGCTACACAGGGCAGCTACATGTAAAAAAAACAAGCTACACAGGGCAGGTACATGTACAAAACCAAGCTACACAGGGCAACTACATGTACAAAACCAAGCTACACAGGAAAAATACATGTACAAAACCAAGCTACTCAAGTCAACTACATGTACAAAACCAAGTTACACAAGGCAACTATATGTACAAAACCAAGCTACACAGGGCAGCTACATGGACAAAACCAAGCTACACAGGGCAGCTACATGTACAAAACAAAGCTACACAGGCCAGGTACATATACAAAACCACGATACAGAAGGCAACTACATGTACAAAACCAAGCTACACAAGGCAACTACATGTATAAAACCAAGCTACATAAGGCAACTATATGTACAAAACCAAGGTACACAGGGCAGCTACATGTACAAAACTAATCTACACAGGGCAGCTACATGTACAAAACCAAGCTAGACAGGGCAGCTACAGGTACAAAACCAAGCCACACAGGAAAAATACATGTACAAAACCAAGCTACACAGGAAAAATACATGTACAAAACCAAGCTACACAGGGCAACTACATGTAGAAAACCACGCTACACAAGGCAACTATATGTACAAAACCAAACTACACAGGGCAGCTACATGTACAAAACCAAGCTACACAGGGCAGCTACATGTACAAAACCAAGCTACACAGGAAAAATACATGTACAAAACCAAGCTACACAGGAAAAATACATGTACAAAACCAAGCTACACTAGGCAGATACATGTACAAAACCAAGCTACACAGAGCAGCTATACGTACAAAACCAAGCTAAACAGGGCAGCTACATGTACAAAACCAAGCTACACAAGGCAACTATTTGTACAAAACCAAGCTACACAGGGCAATTACATGTACAAAACCAAGCTACACAGGAAAAATACATGTACAAAACCAAGCTACACAAGGCAACTACATGTACAAAACCAAGCTACACAAGGCAACTATATGTACAAAACCAATCTACACAGGGCAACTATATGTACAAAACCAAGCTACTGAGGGCAGCTATATGTACAAAACCAAGCTACACAGGGCAGCTACTTGTAAAAAAAACAAGCTACACAGGGCAGGTACATGTACAAAACCAAGCTACACAGGGCAACTACATGTACAAAACCAAGCTACACAGGAAAAATACATGTACAAAACCAAGCTACACAAGTCAACTACATGTACAAAACCAAGTTACACAAGGCAACTATATGTACAAAACCAAGCTACACAGGGCAGCTACATGTACAAAACCAAGCTACACAGGGCAGGTACATTTACAAAACCAAGCTACACAGGGCAGGTACATGTACAAAACCAAGCTAGACAGGAAAAATACATGTACAAAACCAAGCTACACAAGGCAACTACATGTACAAAACCAAGCTACACAAGGCAACTATATGTAGAAAACCAAGCTACACAGGGCAGCTACATGTACAAAACCAAGCTACACAGGGCAACTATATGTACAAAATCAAGCTACACAGGGCAATTACATGTAAAAAACCAAGCTACACAGCGCAGCTACATATACAAAACCAATCTACACAGGGCAGGTACATGTACAAAACCAAGCTAGACAGGAAAAATACATGTACAAAACCAAGCTACACAAGGCAACTACATGTACAAAACCAAGCTACACAAGGCAACTATTTGTACAAAACCAAGCTACACAGGGCAGCTACATGTACAAAACCAAGCTACACAAGACAACTATTTGTACAAAACCAAGCTACACATGGGAATTACATGTACAAAACCAAGCTACACAGGAAAAATACATGTACAAAACCAAGCTACACAAGGCAACTACATGTACAAAACCAAGCTACACAAGGCAACTATATGTACAAAACCAATCTACACAGGGCAACTATATGTACAAAACCAAGCTACTGAGGGCAGCTATATGTACAAAACCAAGCTACACAGGGCAGCTACATGTACAAAACCAAGCTACACAGGGCAGCTACATGTAAAAAAAACAAGCTACACAGGGCAGGTACATGTACAAAACCAAGCTACACAGGGCAACTACATGTACAAAACCAAGCTACACAGGAAAAATACATGTACAAAACCAAGCTACTCAAGTCAACTACATGTACAAAACCAAGTTACACAAGGCAACTATATGTAAAAAAAACAAGCTACACAGGGCAGGTACATGTACAAAACCAAGCTACACAGGGCAACTACATGTACAAAACCAAGCTACACAGGAAAAATACATGTACAAAACCAAGCTACTCAAGTCAACTACATGTACAAAACCAAGTTACACAAGGCAACTATATGTACAAAACCAAGCTACACAGGGCAGCTACATGTACAAAACCAAGCTACACAGGAAAAATACATGTACAAAACCAAGCTACACAGGAAAAATACATGTACAAAACCAAGCTACACTAGGCAGATACATGTACAAAACCAAGCTACACAGAGCAGCTATACGTACAAAACCAAGCTAAACAGGGCAGCTACATGTACAAAACCAAGCTACACAAGGCAACTATTTGTACAAAACCAAGCTACACAGGGCAATTACATGTACAAAACCAAGCTACACAGGAAAAATACATGTACAAAACCAAGCTACACAAGGCAACTACATGTACAAAACCAAGCTACACAAGGCAACTATATGTACAAAACCAATCTACACAGGGCAACTATATGTAAAAAACCAAGCTACTGAGGGCAGCTATATGTACAAAACCAAGCTACACAGGGCAGCTACTTGTAAAAAAAACAAGCTACACAGGGCAGGTACATGTACAAAACCAAGCTACACAGGGCAACTACATGTACAAAACCAAGCTACACAGGAAAAATACATGTACAAAACCAAGCTACACAAGTCAACTACATGTACAAAACCAAGTTACACAAGGCAACTATATGTACAAAACCAAGCTACACAGGGCAGCTACATGTACAAAACCAAGCTACACAGGGCAGGTACATTTACAAAACCAAGCTACACAGGGCAGGTACATGTACAAAACCAAGCTAGACAGGAAAAATACATGTACAAAACCAAGCTACACAAGGCAACTACATGTACAAAACCAAGCTACACAAGGCAACTATATGTAGAAAACCAAGCTACACAGGGCAGCTACATGTACAAAACCAAGCTACACAGGGCAACTATATGTACAAAATCAAGCTACACAGGGCAATTACATGTAAAAAACCAAGCTACACAGCGCAGCTACATATACAAAACCAATCTACACAGGGCAGGTACATGTACAAAACCAAGCTAGACAGGAAAAATACATGTACAAAACCAAGCTACACAAGGCAACTACATGTACAAAACCAAGCTACACAAGGCAACTATTTGTACAAAACCAAGCTACACAGGGCAGCTACATGTACAAAACCAAGCTACACAAGGCAACTATTTGTACAAAACCAAGCTACACATGGGAATTACATGTACAAAACCAAGCTACACAGGAAAAATACATGTACAAAACCAAGCTACACAAGGCAACTACATGTACAAAACCAAGCTACACAAGGCAACTATATGTACAAAACCAATCTACACAGGGCAACTATATGTACAAAACCAAGCTACTGAGGGCAGCTATATGTACAAAACCAAGCTACACAGGGCAGCTACATGTAAAAAAAACAAGCTACACAGGGCAGGTACATGTACAAAACCAAGCTACACAGGGCAACTACATGTACAAAACCAAGCTACACAGGAAAAATACATGTACAAAACCAAGCTACTCAAGTCAACTACATGTACAAAACCAAGTTACACAAGGCAACTATATGTACAAAACCAAGCTACACAGGGCAGCTACATGGACAAAACCAAGCTACACAGGGCAGCTACATGTACACAACAAAGCTACACAGGCCAGGTACATATACAAAACCACGATACAGAAGGCAACTACATGTACAAAACCAAGCTACACAAGGCAACTACATGTATAAAACCAAGCTACATAAGGCAACTATATGTACAAAACCAAGGTACACAGGGCAGCTACATGTACAAAACCAAGCTAGACAGGGCAGATACAGGTACAAAACCAAGCCACACAGGAAAAATACATGTACAAAACCAAGCTACACAGGAAAAATACATGTACAAAACCAAGCTACACAGGGCAACTACATGTAGAAAACCACGCTACACAAGGCAACTATATGTACAAAACCAAACTACACAGGGCAGCTACATGTACAAAACCAAGCTACACAGGGCAGCTACATGTACAAAACCAAGCTACACAGGAAAAATACATGTACAAAACCAAGCTACACAGGAAAAATACATGTACAAAACCAAGCTACACTAGGCAGATACATGTACAAAACCAAGCTACACAGAGCAGCTATACGTACAAAACCAAGCTAAACAGGGCAGCTACATGTACAAAACCAAGCTACACAAGGCAACTATTTGTACAAAACCAAGCTACACAGGGCAATTACATGTACAAAACCAAGCTACACAGGAAAAATACATGTACAAAACCAAGCTACACAAGGCAACTACATGTACAAAACCAAGCTACACAAGGCAACTATATGTACAAAACCAATCTACACAGGGCAACTATATGTACAAAACCAAGCTACTGAGGGCAGCTATATGTACAAAACCAAGCTACACAGGGCAGCTACATGTAAAAAAAACAAGCTACACAGGGCAGGTACATGTACAAAACCAAGCTACACAGGGCAACTACATGTACAAAACCAAGCTACACAGGAAAAATACATGTACAAAACCAAGCTACACAAGTCAACTACATGTACAAAACCAAGTTACACAAGGCAACTATATGTACAAAACCAAGCTACACAGGGCAGCTACATGTACAAAACCAAGCTACACAGGGCAGGTACATTTACAAAACCAAGCTACACAGGGCAGGTACATGTACAAAACCAAGCTAGACAGGAAAAATACATGTACAAAACCAAGCTACACAAGGCAACTACATGTACAAAACCAAGCTACACAAGGCAACTATATGTAGAAAACCAAGCTACACAGGGCAGCTACATGTACAAAACCAAGCTACACAGGGCAACTATATGTACAAAATCAAGCTACACAGGGCAATTACATGTAAAAAACCAAGCTACACAGCGCAGCTACATATACAAAACCAATCTACACAGGGCAGGTACATGTACAAAACCAAGCTAGACAGGAAAAATACATGTACAAAACCAAGCTACACAAGGCAACTACATGTACAAAACCAAGCTACACAAGGCAACTATTTGTACAAAACCAAGCTACACAGGGCAGCTACATGTACAAAACCAAGCTACACAAGGCAACTATTTGTACAAAACCAAGCTACACATGGGAATTACATGTACAAAACCAAGCTACACATGAAAAATACATGTACAAAACCAAGCTACACAAGGCAACTACATGTACAAAACCAAGCTACACAAGGCAACTATATGTACAAAACCAATCTACACAGGGCAACTATATGTACAAAACCAAGCTACTGAGGGCAGCTATATGTACAAAACCAAGCTACACAGGGCAGCTACATGTAAAAAAAACAAGCTACACAGGGCAGGTACATGTACAAAACCAAGCTACACAGGGCAACTACATGTACAAAACCAAGCTACACAGGAAAAATACATGTACAAAACCAAGCTACTCAAGTCAACTACATGTACAAAACCAAGTTACACAAGGCAACTATATGTACAAAACCAAGCTACACAGGGCAGCTACATGGACAAAACCAAGCTACACAGGGCAGCTACATGTACACAACAAAGCTACACAGGCCAGGTACATATACAAAACCACGATACAGAAGGC
The DNA here is from genome assembly GCA_022114975.2 of Lampris megalopsis. Lineage (NCBI taxonomy): Eukaryota > Metazoa > Chordata > Actinopteri > Lampriformes > Lampridae > Lampris > Lampris megalopsis. The sequence continues at coordinate 7,121,837 of JAJHIY020000431.1, forward strand.
AACTACATGTACAAAACCAAGCTACACAAGGCAACTACATGTATAAAACCAAGCTACATAAGGCAACTATATGTACAAAACCAAGGTACACAGGGCAGCTACATGTACAAAACCAAGCTAGACAGGGCAGCTACAGGTACAAAACCAAGCCACACAGGAAAAATACATGTACAAAACCAAGCCACACAGGAAAAATACATGTACAAAACCAAGCTACACAAGTCAACTACATGTACAAAACCAAGTTACACAAGGCAACTATATGTACAAAACCAAGCTACACAGGGTAGCTACATGTACAAAACCAAGCTACACAAGGCAACTATTTGTACAAAACCAAGCTACACAGGGCAGCTACATGTACAAAACCAAGCTACACAAGGCAACTATTTGTACAAAACCAAGCTACACATGGGAATTACATGTACAAAACCAAGCTACACAGGAAAAATACATGTACAAAACCAAGCTACACAAGGCAACTACATGTACAAAACCAAGCTACACAAGGCAACTATATGTACAAAACCAATCTACACAGGGCAACTATATGTACAAAACCAAGCTACACAGGGCAGCTACATGTACAAAACCAAGCTACACAGGGCAGCTACATGTAAAAAAAACAAGCTACACAGGGCAGGTACATGTACAAAACCAAGCTACACAGGGCAACTACATGTACAAAACCAAGCTACACAGGAAAAATACATGTACAAAACCAAGCTACTCAAGTCAACTACATGTACAAAACCAAGTTACACAAGGCAACTACATGTACAAAACCAAGCTACACAGGGCAGCTACATGGACAAAACCAAGCTACACAGGGCAGCTACATGTACAAAACAAAGCTACACAGGCCAGGTACATATACAAAACCACGATACAGAAGGCAACTACATGTACAAAACCAAGCTACACAAGGCAACTACATGTATAAAACCAAGCTACATAAGGCAACTATATGTACAAAACCAAGGTACACAGGGCAGCTACATGTACAAAACTAATCTACACAGGGCAGCTACATGTACAAAACCAAGCTAGACAGGGCAGCTACAGGTACAAAACCAAGCCACACAGGAAAAATACATGTACAAAACCAAGCTACACAGGAAAAATACATGTACAAAACCAAGCTACACAGGGCAACTACATGTAGAAAACCACGCTACACAAGGCAACTATATGTACAAAACCAAACTACACAGGGCAGCTACATGTACAAAACCAAGCTACACAGGGCAGCTACATGTACAAAACCAAGCTACACAGGAAAAATACATGTACAAAACCAAGCTACACAGGAAAAATACATGTACAAAACCAAGCTACACTAGGCAGATACATGTACAAAACCAAGCTACACAGAGCAGCTATACGTACAAAACCAAGCTAAACAGGGCAGCTACATGTACAAAACCAAGCTACACAAGGCAACTATTTGTACAAAACCAAGCTACACAGGGCAATTACATGTACAAAACCAAGCTACACAGGAAAAATACATGTACAAAACCAAGCTACACAAGGCAACTACATGTACAAAACCAAGCTACACAAGGCAACTATATGTACAAAACCAATCTACACAGGGCAACTATATGTACAAAACCAAGCTACTGAGGGCAGCTATATGTACAAAACCAAGCTACACAGGGCAGCTACTTGTAAAAAAAACAAGCTACACAGGGCAGGTACATGTACAAAACCAAGCTACACAGGGCAACTACATGTACAAAACCAAGCTACACAGGAAAAATACATGTACAAAACCAAGCTACACAAGTCAACTACATGTACAAAACCAAGTTACACAAGGCAACTATATGTACAAAACCAAGCTACACAGGGCAGCTACATGTACAAAACCAAGCTACACAGGGCAGGTACATTTACAAAACCAAGCTACACAGGGCAGGTACATGTACAAAACCAAGCTAGACAGGAAAAATACATGTACAAAACCAAGCTACACAAGGCAACTACATGTACAAAACCAAGCTACACAAGGCAACTATATGTAGAAAACCAAGCTACACAGGGCAGCTACATGTACAAAACCAAGCTACACAGGGCAACTATATGTACAAAATCAAGCTACACAGGGCAATTACATGTAAAAAACCAAGCTACACAGCGCAGCTACATATACAAAACCAATCTACACAGGGCAGGTACATGTACAAAACCAAGCTAGACAGGAAAAATACATGTACAAAACCAAGCTACACAAGGCAACTACATGTACAAAACCAAGCTACACAAGGCAACTATTTGTACAAAACCAAGCTACACAGGGCAGCTACATGTACAAAACCAAGCTACACAAGACAACTATTTGTACAAAACCAAGCTACACATGGGAATTACATGTACAAAACCAAGCTACACAGGAAAAATACATGTACAAAACCAAGCTACACAAGGCAACTACATGTACAAAACCAAGCTACACAAGGCAACTATATGTACAAAACCAATCTACACAGGGCAACTATATGTACAAAACCAAGCTACTGAGGGCAGCTATATGTACAAAACCAAGCTACACAGGGCAGCTACATGTAAAAAAAACAAGCTACACAGGGCAATTACATGTAAAAAACCAAGCTACACAGCGCAGCTACATATACAAAACCAATCTACACAGGGCAGGTACATGTACAAAACCAAGCTACACAAGGCAACTATATGTAGAAAACCAAGCTACACAGGGCAGCTACATGTACAAAACCAAGCTACACAGGGCAACTATATGTACAAAATCAAGCTACACAGGGCAATTACATGTAAAAAACCAAGCTACACAGCGCAGCTACATATACAAAACCAATCTACACAGGGCAGGTACATGTACAAAACCAAGCTAGACAGGAAAAATACATGTACAAAACCAAGCTACACAAGGCAACTACATGTACAAAACCAAGCTACACAAGGCAACTATTTGTACAAAACCAAGCTACACAGGGCAGCTACATGTACAAAACCAAGCTACACAAGGCAACTATTTGTACAAAACCAAGCTACACATGGGAATTACATGTACAAAACCAAGCTACACAGGAAAAATACATGTACAAAACCAAGCTACACAAGGCAACTACATGTACAAAACCAAGCTACACAAGGCAACTATATGTACAAAACCAATCTACACAGGGCAACTATATGTACAAAACCAAGCTACTGAGGGCAGCTATATGTACAAAACCAAGCTACACAGGGCAGCTACATGTAAAAAAAACAAGCTACACAGGGCAGGTACATGTACAAAACCAAGCTACACAGGGCAACTACATGTACAAAACCAAGCTACACAGGAAAAATACATGTACAAAACCAAGCTACTCAAGTCAACTACATGTACAAAACCAAGTTACACAAGGCAACTATATGTACAAAACCAAGCTACACAGGGCAGCTACATGGACAAAACCAAGCTACACAGGGCAGCTACATGTACACAACAAAGCTACACAGGCCAGGTACATATACAAAACCACGATACAGAAGGCAACTACATGTACAAAACCAAGCTACACAAGGCAACTACATGTATAAAACCAAGCTACATAAGGCAACTATATGTACAAAACCAAGGTACACAGGGCAGCTACATGTACAAAACCAAGCTAGACAGGGCAGCTACAGGTACAAAACCAAGCCACACAGGAAAAATACATGTACAAAACCAAGCCACACAGGAAAAATACATGTACAAAACCAAGCTACACAAGTCAACTACATGTACAAAACCAAGTTACACAAGGCAACTATATGTACAAAACCAAGCTACACAGGGTAGCTACATGTACAAAACCAAGCTACACAAGGCAACTATTTGTACAAAACCAAGCTACACAGGGCAGCTACATGTACAAAACCAAGCTACACAAGGCAACTATTTGTACAAAACCAAGCTACACATGGGAATTACATGTACAAAACCAAGCTACACAGGAAAAATACATGTACAAAACCAAGCTACACAAGGCAACTACATGTACAAAACCAAGCTACACAAGGCAACTATATGTACAAAACCAATCTACACAGGGCAACTATATGTACAAAACCAAGCTACACAGGGCAGCTACATGTACAAAACCAAGCTACACAGGGCAGCTACATGTAAAAAAAACAAGCTACACAGGGCAGGTACATGTACAAAACCAAGCTACACAGGGCAACTACATGTACAAAACCAAGCTACACAGGAAAAATACATGTACAAAACCAAGCTACTCAAGTCAACTACATGTACAAAACCAAGTTACACAAGGCAACTATATGTACAAAACCAAGCTACACAGGGCAGCTACATGGACAAAACCAAGCTACACAGGGCAGCTACATGTACAAAACAAAGCTACACAGGCCAGGTACATATACAAAACCACGATACAGAAGGCAACTACATGTACAAAACCAAGCTACACAAGGCAACTACATGTATAAAACCAAGCTACATAAGGCAACTATATGTACAAAACCAAGGTACACAGGGCAGCTACATGTACAAAACTAATCTACACAGGGCAGCTACATGTACAAAACCAAGCTAGACAGGGCAGCTACAGGTACAAAACCAAGCCACACAGGAAAAATACATGTACAAAACCAAGCTACACAGGAAAAATACATGTACAAAACCAAGCTACACAGGGCAACTACATGTAGAAAACCACGCTACACAAGGCAACTATATGTACAAAACCAAACTACACAGGGCAGCTACATGTACAAAACCAAGCTACACAGGGCAGCTACATGTACAAAACCAAGCTACACAGGAAAAATACATGTACAAAACCAAGCTACACAGGAAAAATACATGTACAAAACCAAGCTACACTAGGCAGATACATGTACAAAACCAAGCTACACAGAGCAGCTATACGTACAAAACCAAGCTAAACAGGGCAGCTACATGTACAAAACCAAGCTACACAAGGCAACTATTTGTACAAAACCAAGCTACACAGGGCAATTACATGTACAAAACCAAGCTACACAGGAAAAATACATGTACAAAACCAAGCTACACAAGGCAACTACATGTACAAAACCAAGCTACACAAGGCAACTATATGTACAAAACCAATCTACACAGGGCAACTATATGTACAAAACCAAGCTACTGAGGGCAGCTATATGTACAAAACCAAGCTACACAGGGCAGCTACTTGTAAAAAAAACAAGCTACACAGGGCAGGTACATGTACAAAACCAAGCTACACAGGGCAACTACATGTACAAAACCAAGCTACACAGGAAAAATACATGTACAAAACCAAGCTACACAAGTCAACTACATGTACAAAACCAAGTTACACAAGGCAACTATATGTACAAAACCAAGCTACACAGGGCAGCTACATGTACAAAACCAAGCTACACAGGGCAGGTACATTTACAAAACGAAGCTACACAGGGCAGGTACATGTACAAAACCAAGCTAGACAGGAAAAATACATGTACAAAACCAAGCTACACAAGGCAACTACATGTACAAAACCAAGCTACACAAGGCAACTATATGTAGAAAACCAAGCTACACAGGGCAGCTACATGTACAAAACCAAGCTACACAGGGCAACTATATGTACAAAATCAAGCTACACAGGGCAATTACATGTAAAAAACCAAGCTACACAGCGCAGCTACATATACAAAACCAATCTACACAGGGCAGGTACATGTACAAAACCAAGCTAGACAGGAAAAATACATGTACAAAACCAAGCTACACAAGGCAACTACATGTACAAAACCAAGCTACACAAGGCAACTATTTGTACAAAACCAAGCTACACAGGGCAGCTACATGTACAAAACCAAGCTACACAAGGCAACTATTTGTACAAAACCAAGCTACACATGGGAATTACATGTACAAAACCAACCTACACAGGAAAAATACATGTACAAAACCAAGCTACACAAGGCAACTACATGTACAAAACCAAGCTACACAAGGCAACTATATGTACAAAACCAATCTACACAGGGCAACTATATGTACAAAACCAAGCTACTGAGGGCAGCTATATGTACAAAACCAAGCTACACAGGGCAGCTACATGTAAAAAAAACAAGCTACACAGGGCAGGTACATGTACAAAACCAAGCTACACAGGGCAACTACATGTACAAAACCAAGCTACACAGGAAAAATACATGTACAAAACCAAGCTACTCAAGTCAACTACATGTACAAAACCAAGTTACACAAGGCAACTATATGTACAAAACCAAGCTACACAGGGCAGCTACATGGACAAAACCAAGCTACACAGGGCAGCTACATGTACACAACAAAGCTACACAGGCCAGGTACATATACAAAACCACGATACAGAAGGCAACTACATGTACAAAACCAAGCTACACAAGGCAACTACATGTATAAAACCAAGCTACATAAGGCAACTATATGTACAAAACCAAGGTACACAGGGCAGCTACATGTACAAAACCAAGCTAGACAGGGCAGCTACAGGTACAAAACCAAGCCACACAGGAAAAATACATGTACAAAACCAAGCTACACAGGAAAAATACATGTACAAAACCAAGCTACACAGGGCAACTACATGTAGAAAACCACGCTACACAAGGCAACTATATGTACAAAACCAAACTACACAGGGCAGCTACATGTACAAAACCAAGCTACACAGGGCAGCTACATGTACAAAACCAAGCTACACAGGAAAAATACATGTACAAAACCAAGCTACACAGGAAAAATACATGTACAAAACCAAGCTACACTAGGCAGATACATGTACAAAACCAAGCTACACAGAGCAGCTATACGTACAAAACCAAGCTAAACAGGGCAGCTACATGTACAAAACCAAGCTACACAAGGCAACTATTTGTACAAAACCAAGCTACACAGGGCAATTACATGTACAAAACCAAGCTACACAGGAAAAATACATGTACAAAACCAAGCTACACAAGGCAACTACATGTACAAAACCAAGCTACACAAGGCAACTATATGTACAAAACCAATCTACACAGGGCAACTATATGTACAAAACCAAGCTACTGAGGGCAGCTATATGTACAAAACCAAGCTACACAGGGCAGCTACATGTAAAAAAAACAAGCTACACAGGGCAGGTACATGTACAAAACCAAGCTACACAGGGCAACTACATGTACAAAACCAAGCTACACAGGAAAAATACATGTACAAAACCAAGCTACACAAGTCAACTACATGTACAAAACCAAGTTACACAAGGCAACTATATGTACAAAACCAAGCTACACAGGGCAGCTACATGTACAAAACCAAGCTACACAGGGCAGGTACATTTACAAAACCAAGCTACACAGGGCAGGTACATGTACAAAACCAAGCTAGACAGGAGGCAACTACATGTACAAAACCAAGCTACACAAGGCAACTACATGTACAAAACCAAGCTACACAAGGCAACTATATGTAGAAAACCAAGCTACACAGGGCAGCTACATGTACAAAACCAAGCTACACAGGGCAACTATATGTACAAAATCAAGCTACACAGGGCAATTACATGTAAAAAACCAAGCTACACAGCGCAGCTACATATACAAAACCAATCTACACAGGGCAGGTACATGTACAAAACCAAGCTAGACAGGAAAAATACATGTACAAAACCAAGCTACACAAGGCAACTACATGTACAAAACCAAGCTACACAAGGCAACTATTTGTACAAAACCAAGCTACACAGGGCAGCTACATGTACAAAACCAAGCTACACAAGACAACTATTTGTACAAAACCAAGCTACACATGGGAATTACATGTACAAAACCAAGCTACACAGGAAAAATACATGTACAAAACCAAGCTACACAAGGCAACTACATGTACAAAACCAAGCTACACAAGGCAACTATATGTACAAAACCAATCTACACAGGGCAACTATATGTACAAAACCAAGCTACTGAGGGCAGCTATATGTACAAAACCAAGCTACACAGGGCAGCTACATGTAAAAAAAACAAGCTACACAAGGCAACTACATGTACAAAACCAAGCTACACAAGGCAACTATATGTAGAAAACCAAGCTACACAGGGCAGCTACATGTACAAAACCAAGCTACACAGGGCAACTATATGTACAAAATCAAGCTACACAGGGCAATTACATGTAAAAAACCAAGCTACACAGCGCAGCTACATATACAAAACCAATCTACACAGGGCAGGTACATGTACAAAACCAAGCTAGACAGGAAAAATACATGTACAAAACCAAGCTACACAAGGCAACTACATGTACAAAACCAAGCTACACAAGGCAACTATTTGTACAAAACCAAGCTACACAGGGCAGCTACATGTACAAAACCAAGCTACACAAGGCAACTATTTGTACAAAACCAAGCTACACATGGGAATTACATGTACAAAACCAAGCTACACAGGAAAAATACATGTACAAAACCAAGCTACACAAGGCAACTACATGTACAAAACCAAGCTACACAAGGCAACTATATGTACAAAACCAATCTACACAGGGCAACTATATGTACAAAACCAAGCTACTGAGGGCAGCTATATGTACAAAACCAAGCTACACAGGATAGCTACATGTAAAAAAAACAAGCTACACAGGGCAGGTACATGTACAAAACCAAGCTACACAGGGCAACTACATGTACAAAACCAAGCTACACAGGAAAAATACATGTACAAAACCAAGCTACTCAAGTCAACTACATGTACAAAACCAAGTTACACAAGGCAACTATATGTACAAAACCAAGCTACACAGGGCAGCTACATGGACAAAACCAAGCTACACAGGGCAGCTACATGTACACAACAAAGCTACACAGGCCAGGTACATATACAAAACCACGATACAGAAGGCAACTACATGTACAAAACCAAGCTACACAAGGCAACTACATGTATAAAACCAAGCTACATAAGGCAACTATATGTACAAAACCAAGGTACACAGGGCAGCTACATGTACAAAACCAAGCTAGACAGGGCAGCTACAGGTACAAAACCAAGCCACACAGGAAAAATACATGTACAAAACCAAGCTAGACACGCTACACAAGGCAACTATATGTACAAAACCAAACTACACAGGGCAGCTACATGTACAAAACCAAGCTACACAGGGCAGCTACATGTACAAAACCAAGCTACACAGGAAAAATACATGTACAAAACCAAGCTACACAGGAAAAATACATGTACAAAACCAAGCTACACTAGGCAGATACATGTACAAAACCAAGCTACACAGAGCAGCTATACGTACAAAACCAAGCTAAACAGGGCAGCTACATGTACAAAACCAAGCTACACAAGGCAACTATTTGTACAAAACCAAGCTACACAGGGCAATTACATGTACAAAACCAAGCTACACAGGAAAAATACATGTACAAAACCAAGCTACACAAGGCAACTACATGTACAAAACCAAGCTACACAAGGCAACTATATGTACAAAACCAATCTACACAGGGCAACTATATGTACAAAACCAAGCTACTGAGGGCAGCTATATGTACAAAACCAAGCTACACAGGGCAGCTACATGTAAAAAAAACAAGCTACACAGGGCAGGTACATGTACAAAACCAAGCTACACAGGGCAACTACATGTACAAAACCAAGCTACACAGGAAAAATACATGTACAAAACCAAGCTACACAAGTCAACTACATGTACAAAACCAAGTTACACAAGGCAACTATATGTACAAAACCAAGCTACACAGGGCAGCTACATGTACAAAACCAAGCTACACAGGGCAGGTACATTTACAAAACCAAGCTACACAGGGCAGGTACATGTACAAAACCAAGCTAGACAGGAAAAATACATGTACAAAACCAAGCTACACAAGGCAACTACATGTACAAAACCAAGCTACACAAGGCAACTATATGTAGAAAACCAAGCTACACAGGGCAGCTACATGTACAAAACCAAGCTACACAGGGCAACTATATGTACAAAATCAAGCTACACAGGGCAATTACATGTAAAAAACCAAGCTACACAGCGCAGCTACATATACAAAACCAATCTACACAGGGCAGGTACATGTACAAAACCAAGCTAGACAGGAAAAATACATGTACAAAACCAAGCTACACAAGGCAACTACATGTACAAAACCAAGCTACACAAGGCAACTATTTGTACAAAACCAAGCTACACAGGGCAGCTACATGTACAAAACCAAGCTACACAAGGCAACTATTTGTACAAAACCAAGCTACACATGGGAATTACATGTACAAAACCAAGCTACACAGGAAAAATACATGTACAAAACCAAGCTACACAAGGCAACTACATGTACAAAACCAAGCTACACAAGGCAACTATTTGTACAAAACCAAGCTACACAGGGCAGCTACATGTACAAAACCAAGCTACACAAGGCAACTATTTGTACAAAACCAAGCTACACATGGGAATTACATGTACAAAACCAAGCTACACAGGAAAAATACATGTACAAAACCAAGCTACACAAGGCAACTACATGTACAAAACCAAGCTACACAAGGCAACTATATGTACAAAACCAATCTACACAGGGCAACTATATGTACAAAACCAAGCTACTGAGGGCAGCTATATGTACAAAACCAAGCTACACAGGGCAGCTACATGTAAAAAAAACAAGCTACACAAGGCAACTACATGTACAAAACCAAGCTACACAAGGCAACTATATGTAGAAAACCAAGCTACACAGGGCAGCTACATGTACAAAACCAAGCTACACAGGGCAACTATATGTACAAAATCAAGCTACACAGGGCAATTACATGTAAAAAACCAAGCTACACAGCGCAGCTACATATACAAAACCAATCTACACAGGGCAGGTACATGTACAAAACCAAGCTAGACAGGAAAAATACATGTACAAAACCAAGCTACACAAGGCAACTACATGTACAAAACCAAGCTACACAAGGCAACTATTTGTACAAAACCAAGCTACACAGGGCAGCTACATGTACAAAACCAAGCTACACAAGGCAACTATTTGTACAAAACCAAGCTACACATGGGAATTACATGTACAAAACCAAGCTACACAAGGCAACTACATGTACAAAACCAAGCTACACAAGGCAACTATATGTACAAAACCAATCTACACAGGGCAACTATATGTACAAAACCAAGCTACTGAGGGCAGCTATATGTACAAAACCAAGCTACACAGGATAGCTACATGTAAAAAAAACAAGCTACACAGGGCAGGTACATGTACAAAACCAAGCTACACAGGGCAACTACATGTACAAAACCAAGCTACACAGGAAAAATACATGTACAAAACCAAGCTACTCAAGTCAACTACATGTACAAAACCAAGTTACACAAGGCAACTATATGTACAAAACCAAGCTACACAGGGCAGCTACATGGACAAAACCAAGCTACACAGGGCAGCTACATGTACACAACAAAGCTACACAGGCCAGGTACATATACAAAACCACGATACAGAAGGCAACTACATGTACAAAACCAAGCTACACAAGGCAACTACATGTATAAAACCAAGCTACATAAGGCAACTATATGTACAAAACCAAGGTACACAGGGCAGCTACATGTACAAAACCAAGCTAGACAGGGCAGCTACAGGTACAAAACCAAGCCACACAGGAAAAATACATGTACAAAACCAAGCTACACACGCTACACAAGGCAACTATATGTACAAAACCAAACTACACAGGGCAGCTACATGTACAAAACCAAGCTACACAGGGCAGCTACATGTACAAAACCAAGCTACACAGGAAAAATACATGTACAAAACCAAGCTACACAGGAAAAATACATGTACAAAACCAAGCTACACTAGGCAGATACATGTACAAAACCAAGCTACACAGAGCAGCTATACGTACAAAACCAAGCTAAACAGGGCAGCTACATGTACAAAACCAAGCTACACAAGGCAACTATTTGTACAAAACCAAGCTACACAGGGCAATTACATGTACAAAACCAAGCTACACAGGAAAAATACATGTACAAAACCAAGCTACACAAGGCAACTACATGTACAAAACCAAGCTACACAAGGCAACTATATGTACAAAACCAATCTACACAGGGCAACTATATGTACAAAACCAAGCTACTGAGGGCAGCTATATGTACAAAACCAAGCTACACAGGGCAGCTACATGTAAAAAAAACAAGCTACACAGGGCAGGTACATGTACAAAACCAAGCTACACAGGGCAACTACATGTACAAAACCAAGCTACACAGGAAAAATACATGTACAAAACCAAGCTACACAAGTCAACTACATGTACAAAACCAAGTTACACAAGGCAACTATATGTACAAAACCAAGCTACACAGGGCAGCTACATGTACAAAACCAAGCTACACAGGGCAGGTACATTTACAAAACCAAGCTACACAGGGCAGGTACATGTACAAAACCAAGCTAGACAGGAAAAATACATGTACAAAACCAAGCTACACAAGGCAACTACATGTACAAAACCAAGCTACACAAGGCAACTATATGTAGAAAACCAAGCTACACAGGGCAGCTACATGTACAAAACCAAGCTACACAGGGCAACTATATGTACAAAATCAAGCTACACAGGGCAATTACATGTAAAAAACCAAGCTACACAGCGCAGCTACATATACAAAACCAATCTACACAGGGCAGGTACATGTACAAAACCAAGCTAGACAGGAAAAATACATGTACAAAACCAAGCTACACAAGGCAACTACATGTACAAAACCAAGCTACACAAGGCAACTATTTGTACAAAACCAAGCTACACAGGGCAGCTACATGTACAAAACCAAGCTACACAAGGCAACTATTTGTACAAAACCAAGCTACACATGGGAATTACATGTACAAAACCAAGCTACACAGGAAAAATACATGTACAAAACCAAGCTACACAAGGCAACTACATGTACAAAACCAAGCTACACAAGGCAACTATATGTACAAAACCAATCTACACAGGGCAACTATATGTACAAAACCAAGCTACTGAGGGCAGCTATATGTACAAAACCAAGCTACACAGGGCAGCTACATGTAAAAAAAACAAGCTACACAGGGCAGGTACATGTACAAAACCAAGCTACACAGGGCAACTACATGTACAAAACCAAGCTACACAGGAAAAATACATGTACAAAACCAAGCTACTCAAGTCAACTACATGTACAAAACCAAGTTACACAAGGCAACTATATGTACAAAACCAAGCTACACAGGGCAGCTACATGGACAAAACCAAGCTACACAGGGCAGCTACATGTACACAACAAAGCTACACAGGCCAGGTACATATACAAAACCACGATACAGAAGGCAACTACATGTACAAAACCAAGCTACACAAGGCAAATACATGTATAAAACCAAGCTACATAAGGCAACTATATGTACAAAACCAAGGTACACAGGGCATCTACATGTACAAAACCAATCTACACAGGGCAGCTACATGTACAAAACCAAGCTAGACAGGGCAGCTACAGGTACAAAACCAAGCCACACAGGAAAAATACATGTACAAAACCAAGCTACACAGGAAAAATACATGTACAAAACCAAGCTACACAGGGCAACTACATGTAGAAAACCACGCTACACAAGGCAACTATATGTACAAAACCAAACTACACAGGGCAGCTACATGTACAAAACCAAGCTACACAGGGCAGCTACATGTACAAAACCAAGCTACACAGGAAAAATACATGTACAAAACCAAGCTACACAGGAAAAATACATGTACAAAACCAAGCTACACTAGGCAGATACATGTACAAAACCAAGCTACACATTGCAGCTATATATACAAAACCAAGCTATACAGGGCAGCTACATGTACAAAACCAAGTTACACAGGGCAGCTAAAAGTACAAAACCAAGCTACAGAGCGTAGCTATATGTACAAAATTAAGCTACACAGGAAAAATACATGTACACAACCAAGCTACACAGCGCAGCTATATGTACAAAACCAAGCTACACAGGGCAGCTACATGTACAAAACCAAGCTACACAGGGCACGTACATGTACAAAACCAGGCTACACAGGGCATCTACATGTACAAAACCAAGCTACACAAGGCAACTACATGTACAAAACCAAGCTACACAAGGCAACTATATGTAGAAAACCAAGCTACACAGGGCAGCTACATGTACAAAACCAAGCTACACAGGGCAACTATATGTACAAAATCAAGCTACACAGGGCAATTACATGTAAAAAACCAAGCTACACAGCGCAGCTACATATACAAAACCAATCTACACAGGGCAGGTACATGTACAAAACCAAGCTAGACAGGAAAAATACATGTACAAAACCAAGCTACACAAGGCAACTACATGTACAAAACCAAGCTACACAAGGCAACTATTTGTACAAAACCAAGCTACACAGGGCAGCTACATGTACAAAACCAAGCTACACAAGGCAACTATTTGTACAAAACCAAGCTACACATGGGAATTACATGTACAAAACCAAGCTACACAGGAAAAATACATGTACAAAACCAAGCTACACAAGGCAACTACATGTACAAAACCAAGCTACACAAGGCAACTATATGTACAAAACCAATCTACACAGGGCAACTATATGTACAAAACCAAGCTACTGAGGGCAGCTATATGTACAAAACCAAGCTACACAGGGCAGCTACATGTAAAAAAAACAAGCTACACAGGGCAGGTACATGTACAAAACCAAGCTACACAGGGCAACTACATGTACAAAACCAAGTTACACAGGAAAAATACATGTACAAAACCAAGCTACACAAGGAAACTACATGTACACAAACAAGCCACACCGGAAAAATACATGTACAAAACCAAGACACACAGGAAAAATACATGTACACAACCAAGCTACACAGGGCAACTACAAGTACAAAACCAAGCTACACAGGAAAAATACATGCACAAAACCAAGCCACACAGGGCAACTATATGTACAAAACCAAGCTAAACAAGGCAACTATATGTACAAAACCAAGCTACACAGGGCAGGTACATGTACAAAACCAAGCTACACAGGGCAGGTACATGTACAAAACCAAGCTACAAAGGGCAACTACATGTACTAAACCAAGCTACAAAAGAAAAATACATGTACAAAACCAAGCTACACAAGGAAACTACATGTACAAAACCAAGCTACACAAGGCAACTACATGTACAAAACCAAGCTACACAGAGCAGCTACATGTACAAAACCAAGCTACACAGGAAAAATACATGTACAAAACCAAGCTACACAGGGCAGATACATGTACAAAACCAAGCTACACAAGGCAGATACATGTACAAAACCAAGCTACACAGGAAAAATTACATGTACAAAACCAAGCTACACAGGGCAGATACATGTACAAAACCAATCTACACAGGGCAGATACATGTACAAAACCAAGCTACACAGAGCACCTATACGTACAAAACCAAGCTAAACAGGGCAGCTATATGTACAAAACCAAGTTACACAGGGCAGCTATAAGTACAAAACCAAGCTACAGAGCGCAGCTACATGTACGAAACCAAGCTACACAGGAAAAATACATGTACAAAACCAAGCTACACATTGCAGCTATATATACAAAACCAAGCTATACAGGGCAGCTACATGTACAAAACCAAGTTACACAGGGCAGCTATAAGTACAAAACCAAGCTACAGAGCGCAGCTATATGTACAAAACCAAGCTACACAGGAAAAATACATGTACACAACCAAGCTACACAGCGCAGCTACATGTACAAAACCAAGCTACACATGGCAGCTACATGTACAAAACCAAGCTACACAGGGCAGGTACATGTACAAAACCAAGCTACACAGGGCAGGTACATGTACAAAACCAAGCTACAAAGGGCAACTACATGTACTAAACCAAGCTACAAAAGAAAAATACATGTACAAAACCAAGCTACACAAGGAAACTACATGTACAAAACCAAGCTACACAAGGCAACTATTTGTACAAAACCAAGCTACACAGAGCAGCTACATGTACAAAACCAAGCTACACAGGAAAAATACATGTACAAAACCAAGCTACACAGGGCAGATACATGTACAAAACCAAGCTACACAGGGCAGGTACATGTACAAAACCAAGCTACACAGGGCAGGTACATGTACAAAACCAAGCTACACAGGGCAGGTACATGTACAAAACCAAGCTACAAAGGGCAACTACATGTACTAAACCAAGCTACAAAAGAAAAATACATGTACAAAACCAAGCTACACAAGGAAACTACATGTACAAAACCAAGCTACACAAGGCAACTATTTGTACAAAACTAAGCTACACAGAGCAGCTACATGTACAAAACCAAGCTACACAGGAAAAATACATGTACAAAACCAAGCTACACAGGGCAGATACATGTACAAAACCAAGCTACACAAGGCAGATACATGTACAAAACCAAGCTACACAGGAAAAATTACATGTACAAAACCAAGCTACACAGGGCAGATACATGTACAAAACCAAGCTACACAAGGCAGATACATGTACAAAACCAAGCTACACAGAGCACCTATACGTACAAAACCAAGCTAAACAGGGCAGCTATATGTACAAAACCAAGTTACACAGGGCAGCTATAAGTACAAAACCAAGCTACAGAGCGCAGCTACATGTACGAAACCAAGCTACACAGGAAAAATACATGTACAAAACCAAGCTACACATTGCAGCTATATATACAAAACCAAGCTATACAGGGCAGCTACATGTACAAAACCAAGTTACACAGGGCAGCTATAAGTACAAAACCAAGCTACAGAGCGCAGCTATATGTACAAAACCAAGCTACACAGGAAAAATACATGTACACAACCAAGCTACACAGCGCAGCTACATGTACAAAACCAAGCTACACAGGGCAGCTACATGTACAAAACCAAGCTACACAGGGCAGGTACATGTACACAACCAAGCTACACAGCGCAGGTACATGTACAAAACCAAGCTACACAGGGCAGGTACATGTACAAAACCAAGCTACAAAGGGCAACTACATGTACTAAACCAAGCTACAAAAGAAAAATACATGTACAAAACCAAGCTACACAAGGAAACTACATGTACAAAACCAAGCTACACAAGGCAACTATTTGTACAAAACCAAGCTACACAGAGCAGCTACATGTACAAAACCAAGCTACACAGGAAAAATACATGTACAAAACCAAGCTACACAGGGCAGATACATGTACAAAACCAAGCTACACAAGGCAGATACATGTACAAAACCAAGCTACACAGGAAAAATTACATGTACAAAACCAAGCTACACAGGGCAGATACATGTACAAAACCAAGCTACACAAGGCAGATACATGTACAAAACCAAGCTACACAGAGCACCTATACGTACAAAACCAAGCTACACAAGGCAACTACATGTACAAAACCAAGCTACACAAGGCAACTACATGTACAAAACCAAGCTACACAAGGCAACTATATGTACAAAACCAAGCTACACAGGGCAGCTACATGTACAAAACCAAGCTACACAGGGCAACTATATGTACAAAACCAAGCTACACAGGGCAATTACAGGTACAAAACCAAGCTACTGAGGGCAGCTATATTTACAAAACCAAGCTACAGAGCGCAGCTATATGTACGAAACCAAGCTACACAGGGCAGCTACATGTACAAAACCAAGCTACACAGGGCAGCTACATGTACAAAACCAAGCTACACAGGAAAAATACATGTACAAAACCAAGCTACATAGGGCAGCTATATGTACAAAACCAAGCTACAAAAGGCATCTATATGTACAAAATTAAGCTAGAGAGGGCAGCTACGTGTATAAAACCAAGCTACACTGGGCAGCTATGTGTACAGAATCAACCTACAGAGGGCAGCTATATGTAAAAAGCTAAGCTACACAAGGCAGCTATATGTACAAAACCAAGCTGCACAGGGCACCTATACATACAAAACCAAGCTAAACAGGGCAGCTATATGTACAAAACCAAGCTACACAGGGCACCTATACGTACACAACCAAGCTAAACAGGGCAGGTATATGTACAAAACCAGGGTACACATTGCTGCTATATATACTAAACCAAGCTACACAGGGCAGCTACATGCACAAAACCAAGCTACAAAGGGCAACTATATGTACAAAACCAAGCTACAGAGAGCAGCGATATGTACAAAACCAAGCTACACAGGGCTGCTATATGTACAAAACCATGTTACAAAGGGCAGCTATAAGTACAAAGCCAAGCTACACAGCGCAGCTATATGTACAAAACCAAGCTACACAGGGCAGCTACGTGTCCAAAACCAACCTACACTGGGCGGCTATGTGGACAAAACCAAGCTACACAGGGTAGCTATATGTACAAAACCAAGCTACATATGGCAGCTACATGTCCAAAACCAAGCTGCACAGGGCACCTATACATACAAAACCAAGCTAAACAGGGCAGCTATATGTACAAAACCAAGCTACATATGGCAGCTACATGTACAAAACCAAGCTACACAGGGCAGCTATATGTCCAAAACCAATCTACACTGGGCAGCTATAAGTACAAAACCAAGCTACACATGGTAGCTATATGTACAAAACCAAGCTACGCAGGGCAGCTATGAGTACAAAACCAAGCTACATAGGGCAGCTATATGTACAAAACCAAGCTACAAAAGGCATCTATATGTACAAAATTAAGCTAGAGAGGGCAGCTACATGTACAAAACCAAGCTACACAGGGCAACTACATGTACAAAACCAAGCTACACAGGGCAGCTACATGTACAAAACCAAGCTACACAAGGCAACTAAATGTACAAAACCAAGCTACACAGCGCAGCTACATATACAAAACCAATCTACACAGGGCAGGTACATTTACAAAACCAAGCTACACAGGGCAGGTACATGTACAAAACCAAGCTACACAGGGCAACTATATGTACAAAACCAAGCTACACAGGGCAATTACATGTACAAAACCAAGCTACACAGGAAAAATACATGTACAAAACCAAGCTACACAAGGCAACTAAATGTACAAAACCAAGCTACACAAGGCAACTATATGTACAAAACCAATCTACACAGGGCAGGTACATGTACAAAACCAAGCTACACAGGGCAACAACATGTACAAAACCAAGCTACACAGGAAAAATACATGTACAAAACCAATCTACACAGGGCAGGTACATGTACAAAACCAAGCTACACAGGGCAGCTACATGTACAAAACCAAGCTACACAGGAAAAATACATGTACACAACCAAGCTACACAGGAAAAATACATGTACACAAACAAGCTACACAGGAAAAATACATGTACAAAACTAAGATACACAGGAAAAATACATGTACACAACCAAGCTACACAGGGCAACTACAAGTACAAAACCAAGCTACACAGGAAAAATACATGCACAAAACCAAGCCACACAGGGCAACTATATGTACAAAACCAAGCTACACAAGGCAACTATATGTACAAAACCAAGCTACACAGGGCAGCTACATGTACAAAACCAAGCTACACAGGGCAGGTACCTGTACAAAACCAAGCTACACAGGGCAGCTATAAGTACAAAACCAAGCTACAAAGGGCAACTACATGTACTAAACCAAGCTACAAAAGAAAAATACATGTACAAAACCAAGCTACACAAGGAAACTACATGTACAAAACCAAGCTACACAAGGCAACTACATGTACAAAACCAAGCTACACAGAGCAGCTACATGTACAAAACCAAGCTACACAGGAAAAATACATGTACAAAACCAAGCTACACAGGGCAGATACATGTACAAAACCAAGCTACACAAGGCAGATACATGTACAAAACCAAGCTACACAGGAAAAATTACATGTACAAAACCAAGCTACACAGGGCAGATACATGTACAAAACCAAGCTACACAAGGCAGATACATGTACAAAACCAAGCTACACAGAGCACCTATACGTACAAAACCAAGCTAAACAGGGCAGCTATATGTACAAAACCAAGTTACACAGGGCAGCTATAAGTACAAAACCAAGCTACAGAGCGCAGCTACATGTACGAAACCAAGCTACACAGGAAAAATACATGTACAAAACCAAGCTACACATTGCAGCTATATATACAAAACCAAGCTATACAGGGCAGCTACATGTACAAAACCAAGTTACACAGGGCAGCTATAAGTACAAAACCAAGCTACAGAGCGCAGCTATATGTACAAAACCAAGCTACACAGGAAAAATACATGTACACAACCAAGCTACACAGCGCAGCTACATGTACAAAACCAAGCTACACATGGCAGCTACATGTACAAAACCAAGCTACACAGGGCAGGTACATGTACAAAACCAAGCTACACAGGGCAGCTACATGTACAAAACCAAGCTACACAGGGCAACTACATGTACAAAACCAAGCTACACAGGAAAAATACATGTACAAAACCAAGCTACACAAGGCAACTACATGTACAAAACCAAGCTACACAAGGCAACTACATGTACAAAACCAAGCTACACAGGGCAGGTACATGTACAAAACTAAGCTACACAGGCAGCTACATGTACAAAACCAAGCTACACAGGGCAGGTACATGTACAAAACCAAGCTACACAGGGCAGGTACATGTACAAAACCACGATACAGAAGGCAACTACATGTACAAAACCAAGCTACTGAGGGCAGCTACATGTACAAAACCAAGCTACATAAGGCAACTATATGTACAAAACCAAGGTACACAGGGCAGCTACATGTACAAAACCAAGCTAGACAGGGCAGCTACAGGTACAAAACCAAGCCACACAGGAAAAATACATGTACAAAACCAAGCTACACAGGAAAAATACATGTACAAAACCAAGCTACACAGGGCAACTACATGTAGAAAACCACGCTACACAAGGCAACTATATGTACAAAACCAAACTACACAGGGCAGCTACATGTACAAAACCAAGCTACACAGGGCAGCTACATGTACAAAACCAAGCTACACAGGAAAAATACATGTACAAAACCAAGCTACACAGGAAAAATACATGTACAAAACCAAGCTACACTAGGCAGATACATGTACAAAACCAAGCTACACAGAGCAGCTATACGTACAAAACCAAGCTAAACAGGGCAGCTACATGTACAAAACCAAGCTACACAAGGCAACTATTTGTACAAAACCAAGCTACACAGGGCAATTACATGTACAAAACCAAGCTACACAGGAAAAATACATGTACAAAACCAAGCTACACAAGGCAACTACATGTACAAAACCAAGCTACACAAGGCAACTATATGTACAAAACCAATCTACACAGGGCAACTATATGTACAAAACCAAGCTACTGAGGGCAGCTATATGTACAAAACCAAGCTACACAGGGCAGCTACATGTAAAAAAAACAAGCTACACAGGGCAGGTACATGTACAAAACCAAGCTACACAGGGCAGGTACATGTACAAAACCAAGCTAGACAGGAAAAATACATGTACAAAACCAAGCTACACAAGTCAACTACATGTACAAAACCAAGTTACACAAGGCAACTATATGTACAAAACCAAGCTACACAGGGCAGCTACATGTACAAAACCAAGCTACACAGGGCAGGTACATTTACAAAACCAAGCTACACAGGGCAGGTACATGTACAAAACCAAGCTAGACAGGAAAAATACATGTACAAAACCAAGCTACACAAGGCAACTACATGTACAAAACCAAGCTACACAAGGCAACTATATGTAGAAAACCAAGCTACACAGGGCAGCTACATGTACAAAACCAAGCTACACAGGGCAACTATATGTACAAAATCAAGCTACACAGGGCAATTACATGTAAAAAACCAAGCTACACAGCGCAGCTACATATACAAAACCAATCTACACAGGGCAGGTACATGTACAAAACCAAGCTAGACAGGAAAAATACATGTACAAAACCAAGCTACACAAGGCAACTACATGTACAAAACCAAGCTACACAAGGCAACTATTTGTACAAAACCAAGCTACACAGGGCAGCTACATGTACAAAACCAAGCTACACAAGGCAACTATTTGTACAAAACCAAGCTACACATGGGAATTACATGTACAAAACCAAGCTACACAGGAAAAATACATGTACAAAACCAAGCTACACAAGGCAACTACATGTACAAAACCAAGCTACACAAGGCAACTATATGTACAAAACCAATCTACACAGGGCAACTATATGTACAAAACCAAGCTACTGAGGGCAGCTATATGTAAAAAACCAAGCTACACAGGGCAGCTACATGTAAAAAAAACAAGCTACACAGGGCAGGTACATGTACAAAACCAAGCTACACAGGGCAACTACATGTACAAAACCAAGCTACACAGGAAAAATACATGTACAAAACTAAGCTACTCAAGTCAACTACATGTACAAAACCAAGTTACACAAGGCAACTATATGTACAAAACCAAGCTACACAGGGCAGCTACATGGACAAAACCAAGCTACACAGGGCAGCTACATGTACACAACAAAGCTACACAGGCCAGGTACATATACAAAACCACGATACAGAAGGCAACTACATGTACAAAACCAAGCTACACAAGGCAACTACATGTATAAAACCAAGCTACATAAGGCAACTATATGTACAAAACCAAGGTACACAGGGCAGCTACATGTACAAAACCAATCTACACAGGGCAGCTACATGTACAAAACCAAGCTAGACAGGGCAGCTACAGGTACAAAACCAAGCCACACAGGAAAAATACATGTACAAAACCAAGCTACACAGGAAAAATACATGTACAAAACCAAGCTACACAGGGCAACTACATGTAGAAAACCACGCTACACAAGGCAACTATATGTACAAAACCAAACTACACAGGGCAGCTACATGTACAAAACCAAGCTACACAGGGCAGCTACATGTACAAAACCAAGCTACACAGGAAAAATACATGTACAAAACCAAGCTACACAGGAAAAATACATGTACAAAACCAAGCTACACTAGGCAGATACATGTACAAAACCAAGCTACACAGAGCAGCTATACGTACAAAACCAAGCTAAACAGGGCAGCTATATGTACAAAACCAAGCTACACATTGCAGCTATATATACAAAACCAAGCTATACAGGGCAGCTACATGTACAAAACCACGTTACACAGGGCAGCTAAAAGTACAAAACCAAGCTACAGAGCGCAGCTATATGTACAAAATTAAGCTACACAGGAAAAATACATGTACACAACCAAGCTACACAGCGCAGCTATATGTACAAAACCAAGCTACACAGGGCAGCTACATGTACAAAACCAAGCTACACAGGGCACGTACATGTACAAAACCAGGCTACACAGCGCAGCTATATGTACAAAACCAAGCTACACAGGGCAATTACATGTACAAAACCAAGCTACACAGGAAAAATACATGTACAAAACCAAGCTACACAAGGCAACTACATGTACAAAACCAAGCTACACAAGGCAACTATATGTACAAAACCAATCTACACAGGGCAACTATATGTACAAAACCAAGCTACTGAGGGCAGCTATATGTACAAAACCAAGCTACACAGGGCAGCTACATGTAAAAAAAACAAGCTACACAGGGCAGGTACATGTACAAAACCAAGCTACACAGGGCAGGTACATGTACAAAACCAAGCTAGACAGGAAAAATACATGTACAAAACCAAGCTACACAAGTCAACTACATGTACAAAACCAAGTTACACAAGGCAACTATATGTACAAAACCAAGCTACACAGGGCAGCTACATGTACAAAACCAAGCTACACAGGGCAGGTACATTTACAAAACCAAGCTACACAGGGCAGGTACATGTACAAAACCAAGCTAGACAGGAAAAATACATGTACAAAACCAAGCTACACAAGGCAACTACATGTACAAAACCAAGCTACACAAGGCAACTATATGTAGAAAACCAAGCTACACAGGGCAGCTACATGTACAAAACCAAGCTACACAGGGCAACTATATGTACAAAATCAAGCTACACAGGGCAATTACATGTAAAAAACCAAGCTACACAGCGCAGCTACATATACAAAACCAATCTACACAGGGCAGGTACATGTACAAAACCAAGCTACACAGGAAAAATACATGTACAAAACCAAGCTACACAAGGCAACTACATGTACAAAACCAAGCTACACAAGGCAACTATATGTACAAAACCAATCTACACAGGGCAACTATATGTACAAAACCAAGCTACTGAGGGCAGCTATATGTACAAAACCAAGCTACACAGGGCAGCTACATGTAAAAAAAACAAGCTACACAGGGCAGGTACATGTACAAAACCAAGCTACACAGGGCAACTACATGTACAAAACCAAGCTACACAGGAAAAATACATGTACAAAACTAAGCTACTCAAGTCAACTACATGTACAAAACCAAGTTACACAAGGCAACTATATGTACAAAACCAAGCTACACAGGGCAGCTACATGGACAAAACCAAGCTACACAGGGCAGCTACATGTACACAACAAAGCTACACAGGCCAGGTACATATACAAAACCACGATACAGAAGGCAACTACATGTACAAAACCAAGCTACACAAGGCAACTACATGTATAAAACCAAGCTACATAAGGCAACTATATGTACAAAACCAAGGTACACAGGGCAGCTACATGTACAAAACCAATCTACACAGGGCAGCTACATGTACAAAACCAAGCTAGACAGGGCAGCTACAGGTACAAAACCAAGCCACACAGGAAAAATACATGTACAAAACCAAGCTACACAGGAAAAATACATGTACAAAACCAAGCTACACAGGGCAACTACATGTAGAAAACCACGCTACACAAGGCAACTATATGTACAAAACCAAACTACACAGGGCAGCTACATGTACAAAACCAAGCTACACAGGGCAGCTACATGTACAAAACCAAGCTACACAGGAAAAATACATGTACAAAACCAAGCTACACAGGAAAAATACATGTACAAAACCAAGCTACACTAGGCAGATACATGTACAAAACCAAGCTACACAGAGCAGCTATACGTACAAAACCAAGCTAAACAGGGCAGCTATATGTACAAAACCAAGCTACACATTGCAGCTATATATACAAAACCAAGCTATACAGGGCAGCTACATGTACAAAACCACGTTACACAGGGCAGCTAAAAGTACAAAACCAAGCTACAGAGCGCAGCTATATGTACAAAATTAAGCTACACAGGAAAAATACATGTACACAACCAAGCTACACAGCGCAGCTATATGTACAAAACCAAGCTACACAGGGCAGCTACATGTACAAAACCAAGCTACACAGGGCACGTACATGTACAAAACCAGGCTACACAGCGCAGCTATATGTACAAAACCAAGCTACACAGGGCAATTACATGTACAAAACCAAGCTACACAGGAAAAATACATGTACAAAACCAAGCTACACAAGGCAACTACATGTACAAAACCAAGCTACACAAGGCAACTATATGTACAAAACCAATCTACACAGGGCAACTATATGTACAAAACCAAGCTACTGAGGGCAGCTATATGTACAAAACCAAGCTACACAGGGCAGCTACATGTAAAAAAAACAAGCTACACAGGGCAGGTACATGTACAAAACCAAGCTACACAGGGCAGGTACATGTACAAAACCAAGCTAGACAGGAAAAATACATGTACAAAACCAAGCTACACAAGTCAACTACATGTACAAAACCAAGTTACACAAGGCAACTATATGTACAAAACCAAGCTACACAGGGCAGCTACATGTACAAAACCAAGCTACACAGGGCAGGTACATTTACAAAACCAAGCTACACAGGGCAGGTACATGTACAAAACCAAGCTAGACAGGAAAAATACATGTACAAAACCAAGCTACACAAGGCAACTACATGTACAAAACCAAGCTACACAAGGCAACTATATGTAGAAAACCAAGCTACACAGGGCAGCTACATGTACAAAACCAAGCTACACAGGGCAACTATATGTACAAAATCAAGCTACACAGGGCAATTACATGTAAAAAACCAAGCTACACAGCGCAGCTACATATACAAAACCAATCTACACAGGGCAGGTACATGTACAAAACCAAGCTAGACAGGAAAAATACATGTACAAAACCAAGCTACACAAGGCAACTACATGTACAAAACCAAGCTACACAAGGCAACTATTTGTACAAAACCAAGCTACACAGGGCAGCTACATGTACAAAACCAAGCTACACAAGGCAACTATTTGTACAAAACCAAGCTACACATGGGAATTACATGTACAAAACCAAGCTACACAGGAAAAATACATGTACAAAACCAAGCTACACAAGGCAACTACATGTACAAAACCAAGCTACACAAGGCAACTATATGTACAAAACCAATCTACACAGGGCAACTATATGTACAAAACCAAGCTACTGAGGGCAGCTATATGTACAAAACCAAGCTACACAGGGCAGCTACATGTAAAAAAAACAAGCTACACAGGGCAGGTACATGTACAAAACCAAGCTACACAGGGCAACTACATGTACAAAACCAAGCTACACAGGAAAAATACATGTACAAAACCAAGCTACTCAAGTCAACTACATGTACAAAACCAAGTTACACAAGGCAACTATATGTACATAACCAAGCTACACAGGGCAGCTACATGGACAAAACCAAGCTACACAGGGCAGCTACATGTACACAACAAAGCTACACAGGCCAGGTACATATACAAAACCACGATACAGAAGGCAACTACATGTACAAAACCAAGCTACACAAGGCAACTACATGTATAAAACCAAGCTACATAAGGCAACTATATGTACAAAACCAAGGTACACAGGGCAGCTACATGTACAAAACCAATCTACACAGGGCAGCTACATGTACAAAACCAAGCTAGACAGGGCAGCTACAGGTACAAAACCAAGCCACACAGGAAAAATACATGTACAAAACCAAGCTACACAGGAAAAATACATGTACAAAACCAAGCTACACAGGGCAACTACATGTAGAAAACCACGCTACACAAGGCAACTATATGTACAAAACCAAACTACACAGGGCAGCTACATGTACAAAACCAAGCTACACAGGGCAGCTACATGTACAAAACCAAGCTACACAGGAAAAATACATGTACAAAACCAAGCTACACAGGAAAAATACATGTACAAAACCAAGCTACACTAGGCAGATACATGTACAAAACCAAGCTACACAGAGCAGCTATACGTACAAAACCAAGCTAAACAGGGCAGCTATATGTACAAAACCAAGCTACACATTGCAGCTATATATACAAAACCAAGCTATACAGGGCAGCTACATGTACAAAACCACGTTACACAGGGCAGCTAAAAGTACAAAACCAAGCTACAGAGCGCAGCTATATGTACAAAATTAAGCTACACAGGAAAAATACATGTACACAACCAAGCTACACAGCGCAGCTATATGTACAAAACCAAGCTACACAGGGCAGCTACATGTACAAAACCAAGCTACACAGGGCACGTACATGTACAAAACCAGGCTACACAGCGCAGCTATATGTACAAAACCAAGCTACACAGGGCAGCTACATGTACAAAACCAAGCTACACAGGGCACGTACATGTACACAACCAGGCTACACAGGGCATCTACATGTACAAAACCAAGCTACAAAAGGCAGCTACATGTACAAAATTAAGCTAGGGAGGGCAGCTACGTGTGCAAAACCTAGCTACACTGGGCAGCTATATGTGCAGAATCAACCTACAAAGGGTAGCTTTTTTTTACAAAACTAAGCTACACAAGGCAGCTATATGTACAAAACCAAGCTATACAGGGCAGCTACATGTACAAAACCAAGCTACACAGGAAAAATACATGTACAAAACCAAGCTACATAGGGCAGCTATATGTACAAAACCAAGCTACAAAAGGCATCTATATGTACAAAATTAAGCTAGAGAGGGCAGCTACGTGTATAAAACCAAGCTACACTGGGCAGCTATGTGTACAGAATCAACCTACAGAGGGCAGCTATATGTAAAAAGCTAAGCTACACAAGGCAACTATATGTACAAAACCAATCTACACAGGGCAACTATATGTACAAAACCAAGCTACTGAGGGCAACTACATGTACAAAACCAAGCTACACAGGAAAAATACATGTACAAAACCAAGCTACACAAGTCAACTACATGTACAAAACCAAGTTACACAAGGCAACTATATGTACAAAACCAAGCTACACAGGGCAGCTACATGTACAATACCAAGCTACACAGGGCAGGTACATTTACAAAACCAAGCTACACAGGGCAGGTACATGTACAAAACCAAGCTAGACAGGAAAAATACATGTACAAAACCAAGCTACACAAGGCAACTACATGTACAAAACCAAGCTACACAAGGCAACTATATGTAGAAAACCAAGCTACACAGGGCAGCTACAAGTACAAAACCAAGCTACACAGGGCAATTACATGTACAAAACCAAGCTACACAGGAAAAATACATGTACAAAACCAAGCTACACAAGTCAACTACATGTACAAAACCAAGTTACACAAGGCAACTATATGTACAAAACCAAGCTACACAGGGTAGCTACATGTACAAAACCAAGCTACACAAGGCAACTATTTGTACAAAACCAAGCTACACAGGGCAGCTACATGTACAAAACCAAGCTACACAAGGCAACTATTTGTACAAAACCAAGCTACACATGGGAATTACATGTACAAAACCAAGCTACACAGGAAAAATACATGTACAAAACCAAGCTACACAAGGCAACTACATGTACAAAACCAAGTTACACAAGGCAACTATATGTACAAAACCAATCTACACAGGGCAACTATATGTACAAAACCAAGCTACACAGGGCAGCTACATGTACAAAACCAAGCTACACAGGGCAGCTACATGTAAAAAAAACAAGCTACACAGGGCAGGTACATGTACAAAACCAAGCTACACAGGGCAACTACATGTACAAAACCAAGCTACACAGGAAAAATACATGTACAAAACCAAGCTACTCAAGTCAACTACATGTACAAAACCAAGTTACACAAGGCAACTATATGTACAAAACCAAGCTACACAGGGCAGCTACATGGACAAAACCAAGCTACACAGGGCAGCTACATGTACAAAACAAAGCTACACAGGCCAGGTACATATACAAAACCACGATACAGAAGGCAACTACATGTACAAAACCAAGCTACACAAGGCAACTACATGTATAAAACCAAGCTACATAAGGCAACTATATGTACAAAACCAAGGTACACAGGGCAGCTACATGTACAAAACTAATCTACACAGGGCAGCTACATGTACA
This sequence comes from Lampris megalopsis, assembly GCA_022114975.2. Taxonomy (NCBI): domain Eukaryota; kingdom Metazoa; phylum Chordata; class Actinopteri; order Lampriformes; family Lampridae; genus Lampris; species Lampris megalopsis. The sequence goes on from JAJHIY020000431.1 coordinate 7,151,369, forward strand.
AAACCAAGCTAGACAGGGCAGCTACAGGTACAAAACCAAGCTAAACAGGGCAGCTATATGTACAAAACCAAGCTACACATTGCAGCTATATATACAAAACCAAGCTATACAGGGCAGCTACATGTACAAAACCACGTTACACAGGGCAGCTAAAAGTACAAAACCAAGCTACAGAGCGCAGCTATATGTACAAAATTAAGCTACACAGGAAAAATACATGTACAGAACCAAGCTACACAGCGCAGCTATATGTACAAAACCAAGCTACACAGGGCAGCTACATGTACAAAACCAAGCTACACAGGGCACGTACATGTACAAAACCAGGCTACACAGCGCAGCTATATGTACAAAACCAAGCTACACAGGGCAGCTACATGTACAAAACCAAGCTACACAGGGCACGTACATGTACACAACCAGGCTACACAGGGCATCTACATGTACAAAACCAAGCTACAAAAGGCAGCTACATGTACAAAATTAAGCTAGGGAGGGCAGCTACGTGTGCAAAACCTAGCTACACTGGGCAGCTATATGTGCAGAATCAACCTACAAAGGGTAGCTTTTTTTTACAAAACTAAGCTACACAAGGCAGCTATATGTACAAAACCAAGCTATACAGGGCAGCTACATGTACAAAACCAAGCTACACAGGAAAAATACATGTACAAAACCAAGCTACATAGGGCAGCTATATGTACAAAACCAAGCTACAAAAGGCATCTATATGTACAAAATTAAGCTAGAGAGGGCAGCTACGTGTATAAAACCAAGCTACACTGGGCAGCTATGTGTACAGAATCAACCTACAGAGGGCAGCTATATGTAAAAAGCTAAGCTACACAAGGCAACTATATGTACAAAACCAATCTACACAGGGCAACTATATGTACAAAACCAAGCTACTGAGGGCAACTACATGTACAAAACCAAGCTACACAGGAAAAATACATGTACAAAACCAAGCTACACAAGTCAACTACATGTACAAAACCAAGTTACACAAGGCAACTATATGTACAAAACCAAGCTACACAGGGCAGCTACATGTACAAAACCAAGCTACACAGGGCAGGTACATTTACAAAACCAAGCTACACAGGGCAGGTACATGTACAAAACCAAGCTAGACAGGAAAAATACATGTACAAAACCAAGCTACACAAGGCAACTACATGTACAAAACCAAGCTACACAAGGCAACTATATGTAGAAAACCAAGCTACACAGGGCAGCTACAAGTACAAAACCAAGCTACACAGGGCAATTACATGTACAAAACCAAGCTACACAGGAAAAATACATGTACAAAACCAAGCTACACAAGTCAACTACATGTACAAAACCAAGTTACACAAGGCAACTATATGTACAAAACCAAGCTACACAGGGTAGCTACATGTACAAAACCAAGCTACACAAGGCAACTATTTGTACAAAACCAAGCTACACAGGGCAGCTACATGTACAAAACCAAGCTACACAAGGCAACTATTTGTACAAAACCAAGCTACACATGGGAATTACATGTACAAAACCAAGCTACACAGGAAAAATACATGTACAAAACCAAGCTACACAAGGCAACTACATGTACAAAACCAAGCTACACAAGGCAACTATATGTACAAAACCAATCTACACAGGGCAACTATATGTACAAAACCAAGCTACACAGGGCAGCTACATGTACAAAACCAAGCTACACAGGGCAGCTACATGTAAAAAAAACAAGCTACACAGGGCAGGTACATGTACAAAACCAAGCTACACAGGGCAACTACATGTACAAAACCAAGCTACACAGGAAAAATACATGTACAAAACCAAGCTACTCAAGTCAACTACATGTACAAAACCAAGTTACACAAGGCAACTATATGTACAAAACCAAGCTACACAGGGCAGCTACATGGACAAAACCAAGCTACACAGGGCAGCTACATGTACAAAACAAAGCTACACAGGCCAGGTACATATACAAAACCACGATACAGAAGGCAACTACATGTACAAAACCAAGCTACACAAGGCAACTACATGTATAAAACCAAGCTACATAAGGCAACTATATGTACAAAACCAAGGTACACAGGGCAGCTACATGTACAAAACTAATCTACACAGGGCAGCTACATGTACAAAACCAAGCTAGACAGGGCAGCTACAGGTACAAAACCAAGCCACACAGGAAAAATACATGTACAAAACCAAGCTACACAGGAAAAATACATGTACAAAACCAAGCTACACAGGGCAACTACATGTAGAAAACCACGCTACACAAGGCAACTATATGTACAAAACCAAACTACACAGGGCAGCTACATGTACAAAACCAAGCTACACAGGGCAGCTACATGTACAAAACCAAGCTACACAGGAAAAATACATGTACAAAACCAAGCTACACAGGAAAAATACATGTACAAAACCAAGCTACACTAGGCAGATACATGTACAAAACCAAGCTACACAGAGCAGCTATACGTACAAAACCAAGCTAAACAGGGCAGCTACATGTACAAAACCAAGCTACACAAGGCAACTATTTGTACAAAACCAAGCTACACAGGGCAATTACATGTACAAAACCAAGCTACACAGGAAAAATACATGTACAAAACCAAGCTACACAAGGCAACTACATGTACAAAACCAAGCTACACAAGGCAACTATATGTACAAAACCAATCTACACAGGGCAACTATATGTAAAAAACCAAGCTACTGAGGGCAGCTATATGTACAAAACCAAGCTACACAGGGCAGCTACTTGTAAAAAAAACAAGCTACACAGGGCAGGTACATGTACAAAACCAAGCTACACAGGGCAACTACATGTACAAAACCAAGCTACACAGGAAAAATACATGTACAAAACCAAGCTACACAAGTCAACTACATGTACAAAACCAAGTTACACAAGGCAACTATATGTACAAAACCAAGCTACACAGGGCAGCTACATGTACAAAACCAAGCTACACAGGGCAGGTACATTTACAAAACCAAGCTACACAGGGCAGGTACATGTACAAAACCAAGCTAGACAGGAAAAATACATGTACAAAACCAAGCTACACAAGGCAACTACATGTACAAAACCAAGCTACACAAGGCAACTATATGTAGAAAACCAAGCTACACAGGGCAGCTACATGTACAAAACCAAGCTACACAGGGCAACTATATGTACAAAATCAAGCTACACAGGGCAATTACATGTAAAAAACCAAGCTACACAGCGCAGCTACATATACAAAACCAATCTACACAGGGCAGGTACATGTACAAAACCAAGCTAGACAGGAAAAATACATGTACAAAACCAAGCTACACAAGGCAACTACATGTACAAAACCAAGCTACACAAGGCAACTATTTGTACAAAACCAAGCTACACAGGGCAGCTACATGTACAAAACCAAGCTACACAAGGCAACTATTTGTACAAAACCAAGCTACACATGGGAATTACATGTACAAAACCAAGCTACACAGGAAAAATACATGTACAAAACCAAGCTACACAAGGCAACTACATGTACAAAACCAAGCTACACAAGGCAACTATATGTACAAAACCAATCTACACAGGGCAACTATATGTACAAAACCAAGCTACTGAGGGCAGCTATATGTACAAAACCAAGCTACACAGGGCAGCTACATGTAAAAAAAACAAGCTACACAGGGCAGGTACATGTACAAAACCAAGCTACACAGGGCAACTACATGTACAAAACCAAGCTACACAGGAAAAATACATGTACAAAACCAAGCTACTCAAGTCAACTACATGTACAAAACCAAGTTACACAAGGCAACTATATGTACAAAACCAAGCTACACAGGGCAGCTACATGGACAAAACCAAGCTACACAGGGCAGCTACATGTACACAACAAAGCTACACAGGCCAGGTACATATACAAAACCACGATACAGAAGGCAACTACATGTACAAAACCAAGCTACACAAGGCAACTACATGTATAAAACCAAGCTACATAAGGCAACTATATGTACAAAACCAAGGTACACAGGGCAGCTACATGTACAAAACCAAGCTAGACAGGGCAGCTACAGGTACAAAACCAAGCCACACAGGAAAAATACATGTACAAAACCAAGCTACACAGGAAAAATACATGTACAAAACCAAGCTACACAGGGCAACTACATGTAGAAAACCACGCTACACAAGGCAACTATATGTACAAAACCAAACTACACAGGGCAGCTACATGTACAAAACCAAGCTACACAGGGCAGCTACATGTACAAAACCAAGCTACACAGGAAAAATACATGTACAAAACCAAGCTACACAGGAAAAATACATGTACAAAACCAAGCTACACTAGGCAGATACATGTACAAAACCAAGCTACACAGAGCAGCTATACGTACAAAACCAAGCTAAACAGGGCAGCTACATGTACAAAACCAAGCTACACAAGGCAACTATTTGTACAAAACCAAGCTACACAGGGCAATTACATGTACAAAACCAAGCTACACAGGAAAAATACATGTACAAAACCAAGCTACACAAGGCAACTACATGTACAAAACCAAGCTACACAAGGCAACTATATGTACAAAACCAATCTACACAGGGCAACTATATGTACAAAACCAAGCTACTGAGGGCAGCTATATGTACAAAACCAAGCTACACAGGGCAGCTACATGTAAAAAAAACAAGCTACACAGGGCAGGTACATGTACAAAACCAAGCTACACAGGGCAACTACATGTACAAAACCAAGCTACACAGGAAAAATACATGTACAAAACCAAGCTACACAAGTCAACTACATGTACAAAACCAAGTTACACAAGGCAACTATATGTACAAAACCAAGCTACACAGGGCAGCTACATGTACAAAACCAAGCTACACAGGGCAGGTACATTTACAAAACCAAGCTACACAGGGCAGGTACATGTACAAAACCAAGCTAGACAGGAAAAATACATGTACAAAACCAAGCTACACAAGGCAACTACATGTACAAAACCAAGCTACACAAGGCAACTATATGTAGAAAACCAAGCTACACAGGGCAGCTACATGTACAAAACCAAGCTACACAGGGCAACTATATGTACAAAATCAAGCTACACAGGGCAATTACATGTAAAAAACCAAGCTACACAGCGCAGCTACATATACAAAACCAATCTACACAGGGCAGGTACATGTACAAAACCAAGCTAGACAGGAAAAATACATGTACAAAACCAAGCTACACAAGGCAACTACATGTACAAAACCAAGCTACACAAGGCAACTATTTGTACAAAACCAAGCTACACAGGGCAGCTACATGTACAAAACCAAGCTACACAAGGCAACTATTTGTACAAAACCAAGCTACACATGGGAATTACATGTACAAAACCAAGCTACACAGGAAAAATACATGTACAAAACCAAGCTACACAAGGCAACTACATGTACAAAACCAAGCTACACAAGGCAACTATATGTACAAAACCAATCTACACAGGGCAACTATATGTACAAAACCAAGCTACTGAGGGCAGCTATATGTACAAAACCAAGCTACACAGGGCAGCTACATGTAAAAAAAACAAGCTACACAGGGCAGGTACATGTACAAAACCAAGCTACACAGGGCAACTACATGTACAAAACCAAGCTACACAGGAAAAATACATGTACAAAACCAAGCTACTCAAGTCAACTACATGTACAAAACCAAGTTACACAAGGCAACTATATGTACAAAACCAAGCTACACAGGGCAGCTACATGGACAAAACCAAGCTACACAGGGCAGCTACATGTACACAACAAAGCTACACAGGCCAGGTACATATACAAAACCACGATACAGAAGGCAACTACATGTACAAAACCAAGCTACACAAGGCAACTACATGTATAAAACCAAGCTACATAAGGCAACTATATGTACAAAACCAAGGTACACAGGGCAGCTACATGTACAAAACCAAGCTAGACAGGGCAGCTACAGGTACAAAACCAAGCCACACAGGAAAAATACATGTACAAAACCAAGCCACACAGGAAAAATACATGTACAAAACCAAGCTACACAAGTCAACTACATGTACAAAACCAAGTTACACAAGGCAACTATATGTACAAAACCAAGCTACACAGGGTAGCTACATGTACAAAACCAAGCTACACAAGGCAACTATTTGTACAAAACCAAGCTACACAGGGCAGCTACATGTACAAAACCAAGCTACACAAGGCAACTATTTGTACAAAACCAAGCTACACATGGGAATTACATGTACAAAACCAAGCTACACAGGAAAAATACATGTACAAAACCAAGCTACACAAGGCAACTACATGTACAAAACCAAGCTACACAAGGCAACTATATGTACAAAACCAATCTACACAGGGCAACTATATGTACAAAACCAAGCTACACAGGGCAGCTACATGTACAAAACCAAGCTACACAGGGCAGCTACATGTAAAAAAAACAAGCTACACAGGGCAGGTACATGTACAAAACCAAGCTACACAGGGCAACTACATGTACAAAACCAAGCTACACAGGAAAAATACATGTACAAAACCAAGCTACTCAAGTCAACTACATGTACAAAACCAAGTTACACAAGGCAACTATATGTACAAAACCAAGCTACACAGGGCAGCTACATGGACAAAACCAAGCTACACAGGGCAGCTACATGTACAAAACAAAGCTACACAGGCCAGGTACATATACAAAACCACGATACAGAAGGCAACTACATGTACAAAACCAAGCTACACAAGGCAACTACATGTATAAAACCAAGCTACATAAGGCAACTATATGTACAAAACCAAGGTACACAGGGCAGCTACATGTACAAAACTAATCTACACAGGGCAGCTACATGTACAAAACCAAGCTAGACAGGGCAGCTACAGGTACAAAACCAAGCCACACAGGAAAAATACATGTACAAAACCAAGCTACACAGGAAAAATACATGTACAAAACCAAGCTACACAGGGCAACTACATGTAGAAAACCACGCTACACAAGGCAACTATATGTACAAAACCAAACTACACAGGGCAGCTACATGTACAAAACCAAGCTACACAGGGCAGCTACATGTACAAAACCAAGCTACACAGGAAAAATACATGTACAAAACCAAGCTACACAGGAAAAATACATGTACAAAACCAAGCTACACTAGGCAGATACATGTACAAAACCAAGCTACACAGAGCAGCTATACGTACAAAACCAAGCTAAACAGGGCAGCTACATGTACAAAACCAAGCTACACAAGGCAACTATTTGTACAAAACCAAGCTACACAGGGCAATTACATGTACAAAACCAAGCTACACAGGAAAAATACATGTACAAAACCAAGCTACACAAGGCAACTACATGTACAAAACCAAGCTACACAAGGCAACTATATGTACAAAACCAATCTACACAGGGCAACTATATGTACAAAACCAAGCTACTGAGGGCAGCTATATGTACAAAACCAAGCTACACAGGGCAGCTACTTGTAAAAAAAACAAGCTACACAGGGCAGGTACATGTACAAAACCAAGCTACACAGGGCAACTACATGTACAAAACCAAGCTACACAGGAAAAATACATGTACAAAACCAAGCTACACAAGTCAACTACATGTACAAAACCAAGTTACACAAGGCAACTATATGTACAAAACCAAGCTACACAGGGCAGCTACATGTACAAAACCAAGCTACACAGGGCAGGTACATTTACAAAACCAAGCTACACAGGGCAGGTACATGTACAAAACCAAGCTAGACAGGAAAAATACATGTACAAAACCAAGCTACACAAGGCAACTACATGTACAAAACCAAGCTACACAAGGCAACTATATGTAGAAAACCAAGCTACACAGGGCAGCTACATGTACAAAACCAAGCTACACAGGGCAACTATATGTACAAAATCAAGCTACACAGGGCAATTACATGTAAAAAACCAAGCTACACAGCGCAGCTACATATACAAAACCAATCTACACAGGGCAGGTACATGTACAAAACCAAGCTAGACAGGAAAAATACATGTACAAAACCAAGCTACACAAGGCAACTACATGTACAAAACCAAGCTACACAAGGCAACTATTTGTACAAAACCAAGCTACACAGGGCAGCTACATGTACAAAACCAAGCTACACAAGACAACTATTTGTACAAAACCAAGCTACACATGGGAATTACATGTACAAAACCAAGCTACACAGGAAAAATACATGTACAAAACCAAGCTACACAAGGCAACTACATGTACAAAACCAAGCTACACAAGGCAACTATATGTACAAAACCAATCTACACAGGGCAACTATATGTACAAAACCAAGCTACTGAGGGCAGCTATATGTACAAAACCAAGCTACACAGGGCAGCTACATGTAAAAAAAACAAGCTACACAGGGCAATTACATGTAAAAAACCAAGCTACACAGCGCAGCTACATATACAAAACCAATCTACACAGGGCAGGTACATGTACAAAACCAAGCTACACAAGGCAACTATATGTACAAAACCAAGCTACACAAGGCAACTACATGTACAAAACCAAGCTACACAAGGCAACTATATGTACAAAACCAATCTACACAGGGCAACTATATGTACAAAACCAAGCTACTGAGGGCAGCTATATGTACAAAACCAAGCTACACAGGGCAGCTACATGTAAAAAAAACAAGCTACACAGGGCAGGTACATGTACAAAACCAAGCTACACAGGGCAACTACATGTACAAAACCAAGCTACACAGGAAAAATACATGTACAAAACCAAGCTACTCAAGTCAACTACATGTACAAAACCAAGTTACACAAGGCAACTATATGTACAAAACCAAGCTACACAGGGCAGCTACATGGACAAAACCAAGCTACACAGGGCAGCTACATGTACACAACAAAGCTACACAGGCCAGGTACATATACAAAACCACGATACAGAAGGCAACTACATGTACAAAACCAAGCTACACAAGGCAACTACATGTATAAAACCAAGCTACATAAGGCAACTATATGTACAAAACCAAGGTACACAGGGCAGCTACATGTACAAAACCAAGCTAGACAGGGCAGCTACAGGTACAAAACCAAGCCACACAGGAAAAATACATGTACAAAACCAAGCCACACAGGAAAAATACATGTACAAAACCAAGCTACACAAGTCAACTACATGTACAAAACCAAGTTACACAAGGCAACTATATGTACAAAACCAAGCTACACAGGGTAGCTACATGTACAAAACCAAGCTACACAAGGCAACTATTTGTACAAAACCAAGCTACACAGGGCAGCTACATGTACAAAACCAAGCTACACAAGGCAACTATTTGTACAAAACCAAGCTACACATGGGAATTACATGTACAAAACCAAGCTACACAGGAAAAATACATGTACAAAACCAAGCTACACAAGGCAACTACATGTACAAAACCAAGCTACACAAGGCAACTATATGTACAAAACCAATCTACACAGGGCAACTATATGTACAAAACCAAGCTACACAGGGCAGCTACATGTACAAAACCAAGCTACACAGGGCAGCTACATGTAAAAAAAACAAGCTACACAGGGCAGGTACATGTACAAAACCAAGCTACACAGGGCAACTACATGTACAAAACCAAGCTACACAGGAAAAATACATGTACAAAACCAAGCTACTCAAGTCAACTACATGTACAAAACCAAGTTACACAAGGCAACTATATGTACAAAACCAAGCTACACAGGGCAGCTACATGGACAAAACCAAGCTACACAGGGCAGCTACATGTACAAAACAAAGCTACACAGGCCAGGTACATATACAAAACCACGATACAGAAGGCAACTACATGTACAAAACCAAGCTACACAAGGCAACTACATGTATAAAACCAAGCTACATAAGGCAACTATATGTACAAAACCAAGGTACACAGGGCAGCTACATGTACAAAACTAATCTACACAGGGCAGCTACATGTACAAAACCAAGCTAGACAGGGCAGCTACAGGTACAAAACCAAGCCACACAGGAAAAATACATGTACAAAACCAAGCTACACAGGAAAAATACATGTACAAAACCAAGCTACACAGGGCAACTACATGTAGAAAACCACGCTACACAAGGCAACTATATGTACAAAACCAAACTACACAGGGCAGCTACATGTACAAAACCAAGCTACACAGGGCAGCTACATGTACAAAACCAAGCTACACAGGAAAAATACATGTACAAAACCAAGCTACACAGGAAAAATACATGTACAAAACCAAGCTACACTAGGCAGATACATGTACAAAACCAAGCTACACAGAGCAGCTATACGTACAAAACCAAGCTAAACAGGGCAGCTACATGTACAAAACCAAGCTACACAAGGCAACTATTTGTACAAAACCAAGCTACACAGGGCAATTACATGTACAAAACCAAGCTACACAGGAAAAATACATGTACAAAACCAAGCTACACAAGGCAACTACATGTACAAAACCAAGCTACACAAGGCAACTATATGTACAAAACCAATCTACACAGGGCAACTATATGTACAAAACCAAGCTACTGAGGGCAGCTATATGTACAAAACCAAGCTACACAGGGCAGCTACTTGTAAAAAAAACAAGCTACACAGGGCAGGTACATGTACAAAACCAAGCTACACAGGGCAACTACATGTACAAAACCAAGCTACACAGGAAAAATACATGTACAAAACCAAGCTACACAAGTCAACTACATGTACAAAACCAAGTTACACAAGGCAACTATATGTACAAAACCAAGCTACACAGGGCAGCTACATGTACAAAACCAAGCTACACAGGGCAGGTACATTTACAAAACCAAGCTACACAGGGCAGGTACATGTACAAAACCAAGCTAGACAGGAAAAATACATGTACAAAACCAAGCTACACAAGGCAACTACATGTACAAAACCAAGCTACACAAGGCAACTATATGTAGAAAACCAAGCTACACAGGGCAGCTACATGTACAAAACCAAGCTACACAGGGCAACTATATGTACAAAATCAAGCTACACAGGGCAATTACATGTAAAAAACCAAGCTACACAGCGCAGCTACATATACAAAACCAATCTACACAGGGCAGGTACATGTACAAAACCAAGCTAGACAGGAAAAATACATGTACAAAACCAAGCTACACAAGGCAACTACATGTACAAAACCAAGCTACACAAGGCAACTATTTGTACAAAACCAAGCTACACAGGGCAGCTACATGTACAAAACCAAGCTACACAAGACAACTATTTGTACAAAACCAAGCTACACATGGGAATTACATGTACAAAACCAAGCTACACAGGAAAAATACATGTACAAAACCAAGCTACACAAGGCAACTACATGTACAAAACCAAGCTACACAGGGCAACTACATGTAGAAAACCACGCTACACAAGGCAACTATATGTACAAAACCAAACTACACAGGGCAGCTACATGTACAAAACCAAGCTACACAGGGCAGCTACATGTACAAAACCAAGCTACACAGGAAAAATACATGTACAAAACCAAGCTACACAGGAAAAATACATGTACAAAACCAAGCTACACTAGGCAGATACATGTACAAAACCAAGCTACACAGAGCAGCTATACGTACAAAACCAAGCTAAACAGGGCAGCTACATGTACAAAACCAAGCTACACAAGGCAACTATTTGTACAAAACCAAGCTACACAGGGCAATTACATGTACAAAACCAAGCTACACAGGAAAAATACATGTACAAAACCAAGCTACACAAGGCAACTACATGTACAAAACCAAGCTACACAAGGCAACTATATGTACAAAACCAATCTACACAGGGCAACTATATGTACAAAACCAAGCTACTGAGGGCAGCTATATGTACAAAACCAAGCTACACAGGGCAGCTACTTGTAAAAAAAACAAGCTACACAGGGCAGGTACATGTACAAAACCAAGCTACACAGGGCAACTACATGTACAAAACCAAGCTACACAGGAAAAATACATGTACAAAACCAAGCTACACAAGTCAACTACATGTACAAAACCAAGTTACACAAGGCAACTATATGTACAAAACCAAGCTACACAGGGCAGCTACATGTACAAAACCAAGCTACACAGGGCAGGTACATTTACAAAACCAAGCTACACAGGGCAGGTACATGTACAAAACCAAGCTAGACAGGAAAAATACATGTACAAAACCAAGCTACACAAGGCAACTACATGTACAAAACCAAGCTACACAAGGCAACTATATGTAGAAAACCAAGCTACACAGGGCAGCTACATGTACAAAACCAAGCTACACAGGGCAACTATATGTACAAAATCAAGCTACACAGGGCAATTACATGTAAAAAACCAAGCTACACAGCGCAGCTACATATACAAAACCAATCTACACAGGGCAGGTACATGTACAAAACCAAGCTAGACAGGAAAAATACATGTACAAAACCAAGCTACACAAGGCAACTACATGTACAAAACCAAGCTACACAAGGCAACTATTTGTACAAAACCAAGCTACACAGGGCAGCTACATGTACAAAACCAAGCTACACAAGACAACTATTTGTACAAAACCAAGCTACACATGGGAATTACATGTACAAAACCAAGCTACACAGGAAAAATACATGTACAAAACCAAGCTACACAAGGCAACTACATGTACAAAACCAAGCTACACAAGGCAACTATATGTACAAAACCAATCTACACAGGGCAACTATATGTACAAAACCAAGCTACTGAGGGCAGCTATATGTACAAAACCAAGCTACACAGGGCAGCTACATGTACAAAACCAAGCTACACAGGGCAGCTACATGTAAAAAAAACAAGCTACACAGGGCAGGTACATGTACAAAACCAAGCTACACAGGGCAACTACATGTACAAAACCAAGCTAAACAGGAAAAATACATGTACAAAACCAAGCTACTCAAGTCAACTACATGTACAAAACCAAGTTACACAAGGCAACTATATGTAAAAAAAACAAGCTACACAGGGCAGGTACATGTACAAAACCAAGCTACACAGGGCAACTACATGTACAAAACCAAGCTACACAGGAAAAATACATGTACAAAACCAAGCTACTCAAGTCAACTACATGTACAAAACCAAGTTACACAAGGCAACTATATGTACAAAACCAAGCTACACAGGGCAGCTACATGTACAAAACCAAGCTACACAGGAAAAATACATGTACAAAACCAAGCTACACAGGAAAAATACATGTACAAAACCAAGCTACACTAGGCAGATACATGTACAAAACCAAGCTACACAGAGCAGCTATACGTACAAAACCAAGCTAAACAGGGCAGCTACATGTACAAAACCAAGCTACACAAGGCAACTATTTGTACAAAACCAAGCTACACAGGGCAATTACATGTACAAAACCAAGCTACACAGGAAAAATACATGTACAAAACCAAGCTACACAAGGCAACTACATGTACAAAACCAAGCTACACAAGGCAACTATATGTACAAAACCAATCTACACAGGGCAACTATATGTAAAAAACCAAGCTACTGAGGGCAGCTATATGTACAAAACCAAGCTACACAGGGCAGCTACTTGTAAAAAAAACAAGCTACACAGGGCAGGTACATGTACAAAACCAAGCTACACAGGGCAACTACATGTACAAAACCAAGCTACACAGGAAAAATACATGTACAAAACCAAGCTACACAAGTCAACTACATGTACAAAACCAAGTTACACAAGGCAACTATATGTACAAAACCAAGCTACACAGGGCAGCTACATGTACAAAACCAAGCTACACAGGGCAGGTACATTTACAAAACCAAGCTACACAGGGCAGGTACATGTACAAAACCAAGCTAGACAGGAAAAATACATGTACAAAACCAAGCTACACAAGGCAACTACATGTACAAAACCAAGCTACACAAGGCAACTATATGTAGAAAACCAAGCTACACAGGGCAGCTACATGTACAAAACCAAGCTACACAGGGCAACTATATGTACAAAATCAAGCTACACAGGGCAATTACATGTAAAAAACCAAGCTACACAGCGCAGCTACATATACAAAACCAATCTACACAGGGCAGGTACATGTACAAAACCAAGCTAGACAGGAAAAATACATGTACAAAACCAAGCTACACAAGGCAACTACATGTACAAAACCAAGCTACACAAGGCAACTATTTGTACAAAACCAAGCTACACAGGGCAGCTACATGTACAAAACCAAGCTACACAAGGCAACTATTTGTACAAAACCAAGCTACACATGGGAATTACATGTACAAAACCAAGCTACACAGGAAAAATACATGTACAAAACCAAGCTACACAAGGCAACTACATGTACAAAACCAAGCTACACAAGGCAACTATATGTACAAAACCAATCTACACAGGGCAACTATATGTACAAAACCAAGCTACTGAGGGCAGCTATATGTACAAAACCAAGCTACACAGGGCAGCTACATGTAAAAAAAACAAGCTACACAGGGCAGGTACATGTACAAAACCAAGCTACACAGGGCAACTACATGTACAAAACCAAGCTACACAGGAAAAATACATGTACAAAACCAAGCTACTCAAGTCAACTACATGTACAAAACCAAGTTACACAAGGCAACTATATGTACAAAACCAAGCTACACAGGGCAGCTACATGGACAAAACCAAGCTACACAGGGCAGCTACATGTACACAACAAAGCTACACAGGCCAGGTACATATACAAAACCACGATACAGAAGGCAACTACATGTACAAAACCAAGCTACACAAGGCAACTACATGTATAAAACCAAGCTACATAAGGCAACTATATGTACAAAACCAAGGTACACAGGGCAGCTACATGTACAAAACCAAGCTAGACAGGGCAGCTACAGGTACAAAACCAAGCCACACAGGAAAAATACATGTACAAAACCAAGCTACACAGGAAAAATACATGTACAAAACCAAGCTACACAGGGCAACTACATGTAGAAAACCACGCTACACAAGGCAACTATATGTACAAAACCAAACTACACAGGGCAGCTACATGTAGAAAACCAAGCTACACAGCGCAGCTACATATACAAAACCAATCTACACAGGGCAGGTACATGTACAAAACCAAGCTAGACAGGAAAAATACATGTACAAAACCAAGCTACACAAGGCAACTACATGTACAAAACCAAGCTACACAAGGCAACTATTTGTACAAAACCAAGCTACACAGGGCAGCTACATGTACAAAACCAAGCTACACAAGGCAACTATTTGTACAAAACCAAGCTACACATGGGAATTACATGTACAAAACCAAGCTACACATGAAAAATACATGTACAAAACCAAGCTACACAAGGCAACTACATGTACAAAACCAAGCTACACAAGGCAACTATATGTACAAAACCAATCTACACAGGGCAACTATATGTACAAAACCAAGCTACTGAGGGCAGCTATATGTACAAAACCAAGCTACACAGGGCAGCTACATGTAAAAAAAACAAGCTACACAGGGCAGGTACATGTACAAAACCAAGCTACACAGGGCAACTACATGTACAAAACCAAGCTACACAGGAAAAATACATGTACAAAACCAAGCTACTCAAGTCAACTACATGTACAAAACCAAGTTACACAAGGCAACTATATGTACAAAACCAAGCTACACAGGGCAGCTACATGGACAAAACCAAGCTACACAGGGCAGCTACATGTACACAACAAAGCTACACAGGCCAGGTACATATACAAAACCACGATACAGAAGGCAACTACATGTACAAAACCAAGCTACACAAGGCAACTACATGTATAAAACCAAGCTACATAAGGCAACTATATGTACAAAACCAAGGTACACAGGGCAGCTACATGTACAAAACCAAGCTAGACAGGGCAGCTACAGGTACAAAACCAAGCCACACAGGAAAAATACATGTACAAAACCAAGCCACACAGGAAAAATACATGTACAAAACCAAGCTACACAAGTCAACTACATGTACAAAACCAAGTTACACAAGGCAACTATATGTACAAAACCAAGCTACACAGGGTAGCTACATGTACAAAACCAAGCTACACAAGGCAACTATTTGTACAAAACCAAGCTACACAGGGCAGCTACATGTACAAAACCAAGCTACACAAGGCAACTATTTGTACAAAACCAAGCTACACATGGGAATTACATGTACAAAACCAAGCTACACAGGAAAAATACATGTACAAAACCAAGCTACACAAGGCAACTACATGTACAAAACCAAGCTACACAAGGCAACTATATGTACAAAACCAATCTACACAGGGCAACTATATGTACAAAACCAAGCTACACAGGGCAGCTACATGTACAAAACCAAGCTACACAGGGCAGCTACATGTAAAAAAAACAAGCTACACAGGGCAGGTACATGTACAAAACCAAGCTACACAGGGCAACTACATGTACAAAACCAAGCTACACAGGAAAAATACATGTACAAAACCAAGCTACTCAAGTCAACTACATGTACAAAACCAAGTTACACAAGGCAACTATATGTACAAAACCAAGCTACACAGGGCAGCTACATGGACAAAACCAAGCTACACAGGGCAGCTACATGTACAAAACAAAGCTACACAGGCCAGGTACATATACAAAACCACGATACAGAAGGCAACTACATGTACAAAACCAAGCTACACAAGGCAACTACATGTATAAAACCAAGCTACATAAGGCAACTATATGTACAAAACCAAGGTACACAGGGCAGCTACATGTACAAAACTAATCTACACAGGGCAGCTACATGTACAAAACCAAGCTAGACAGGGCAGCTACAGGTACAAAACCAAGCCACACAGGAAAAATACATGTACAAAACCAAGCTACACAGGAAAAATACATGTACAAAACCAAGCTACACAGGGCAACTACATGTAGAAAACCACGCTACACAAGGCAACTATATGTACAAAACCAAACTACACAGGGCAGCTACATGTACAAAACCAAGCTACACAGGGCAGCTACATGTACAAAACCAAGCTACACAGGAAAAATACATGTACAAAACCAAGCTACACAGGAAAAATACATGTACAAAACCAAGCTACACTAGGCAGATACATGTACAAAACCAAGCTACACAGAGCAGCTATACGTACAAAACCAAGCTAAACAGGGCAGCTACATGTACAAAACCAAGCTACACAAGGCAACTATTTGTACAAAACCAAGCTACACAGGGCAATTACATGTACAAAACCAAGCTACACAGGAAAAATACATGTACAAAACCAAGCTACACAAGGCAACTACATGTACAAAACCAAGCTACACAAGGCAACTATATGTACAAAACCAATCTACACAGGGCAACTATATGTACAAAACCAAGCTACTGAGGGCAGCTATATGTACAAAACCAAGCTACACAGGGCAGCTACTTGTAAAAAAAACAAGCTACACAGGGCAGGTACATGTACAAAACCAAGCTACACAGGGCAACTACATGTACAAAACCAAGCTACACAGGAAAAATACATGTACAAAACCAAGCTACACAAGTCAACTACATGTACAAAACCAAGTTACACAAGGCAACTATATGTACAAAACCAAGCTACACAGGGCAGCTACATGTACAAAACCAAGCTACACAGGGCAGGTACATTTACAAAACCAAGCTACACAGGGCAGGTACATGTACAAAACCAAGCTAGACAGGAAAAATACATGTACAAAACCAAGCTACACAAGGCAACTACATGTACAAAACCAAGCTACACAAGGCAACTATATGTAGAAAAACAAGCTACACAGGGCAGCTACATGTACAAAACCAAGCTACACAGGGCAACTATATGTACAAAATCAAGCTACACAGGGCAATTACATGTAAAAAACCAAGCTACACAGCGCAGCTACATATACAAAACCAATCTACACAGGGCAGGTACATGTACAAAACCAAGCTAGACAGGAAAAATACATGTACAAAACCAAGCTACACAAGGCAACTACATGTACAAAACCAAGCTACACAAGGCAACTATTTGTACAAAACCAAGCTACACAGGGCAGCTACATGTACAAAACCAAGCTACACAAGACAACTATTTGTACAAAACCAAGCTACACATGGGAATTACATGTACAAAACCAAGCTACACAGGAAAAATACATGTACAAAACCAAGCTACACAAGGCAACTACATGTACAAAACCAAGCTACACAAGGCAACTATATGTACAAAACCAATCTACACAGGGCAACTATATGTACAAAACCAAGCTACTGAGGGCAGCTATATGTACAAAACCAAGCTACACAGGGCAGCTACATGTAAAAAAAACAAGCTACACAGGGCAATTACATGTAAAAAACCAAGCTACACAGCGCAGCTACATATACAAAACCAATCTACACAGGGCAGGTACATGTACAAAACCAAGCTACACAAGGCAACTATATGTACAAAACCAAGCTACACAAGGCAACTACATGTACAAAACCAAGCTACACAAGGCAACTATATGTACAAAACCAATCTACACAGGGCAACTATATGTACAAAACCAAGCTACTGAGGGCAGCTATATGTACAAAACCAAGCTACACAGGGCAGCTACATGTAAAAAAAACAAGCTACACAGGGCAGGTACATGTACAAAACCAAGCTACACAGGGCAACTACATGTACAAAACCAAGCTACACAGGAAAAATACATGTACAAAACCAAGCTACTCAAGTCAACTACATGTACAAAACCAAGTTACACAAGGCAACTATATGTACAAAACCAAGCTACACAGGGCAGCTACATGGACAAAACCAAGCTACACAGGGCAGCTACATGTACACAACAAAGCTACACAGGCCAGGTACATATACAAAACCACGATACAGAAGGCAACTACATGTACAAAACCAAGCTACACAAGGCAACTACATGTATAAAACCAAGCTACATAAGGCAACTATATGTACAAAACCAAGGTACACAGGGCAGCTACATGTACAAAACCAAGCTAGACAGGGCAGCTACAGGTACAAAACCAAGCCACACAGGAAAAATACATGTACAAAACCAAGCCACACAGGAAAAATACATGTACAAAACCAAGCTACACAAGTCAACTACATGTACAAAACCAAGTTACACAAGGCAACTATATGTACAAAACCAAGCTACACAGGGTAGCTACATGTACAAAACCAAGCTACACAAGGCAACTATTTGTACAAAACCAAGCTACACAGGGCAGCTACATGTACAAAACCAAGCTACACAAGGCAACTATTTGTACAAAACCAAGCTACACATGGGAATTACATGTACAAAACCAAGCTACACAGGAAAAATACATGTACAAAACCAAGCTACACAAGGCAACTACATGTACAAAACCAAGCTACACAAGGCAACTATATGTACAAAACCAATCTACACAGGGCAACTATATGTACAAAACCAAGCTACACAGGGCAGCTACATGTACAAAACCAAGCTACACAGGGCAGCTACATGTAAAAAAAACAAGCTACACAGGGCAGGTACATGTACAAAACCAAGCTACACAGGGCAACTACATGTACAAAACCAAGCTACACAGGAAAAATACATGTACAAAACCAAGCTACTCAAGTCAACTACATGTACAAAACCAAGTTACACAAGGCAACTATATGTACAAAACCAAGCTACACAGGGCAGCTACATGGACAAAACCAAGCTACACAGGGCAGCTACATGTACAAAACAAAGCTACACAGGCCAGGTACATATACAAAACCACGATACAGAAGGCAACTACATGTACAAAACCAAGCTACACAAGGCAACTACATGTATAAAACCAAGCTACATAAGGCAACTATATGTACAAAACCAAGGTACACAGGGCAGCTACATGTACAAAACTAATCTACACAGGGCAGCTACATGTACAAAACCAAGCTAGACAGGGCAGCTACAGGTACAAAACCAAGCCACACAGGAAAAATACATGTACAAAACCAAGCTACACAGGAAAAATACATGTACAAAACCAAGCTACACAGGGCAACTACATGTAGAAAACCACGCTACACAAGGCAACTATATGTACAAAACCAAACTACACAGGGCAGCTACATGTACAAAACCAAGCTACACAGGGCAGCTACATGTACAAAACCAAGCTACACAGGAAAAATACATGTACAAAACCAAGCTACACAGGAAAAATACATGTACAAAACCAAGCTACACTAGGCAGATACATGTACAAAACCAAGCTACACAGAGCAGCTATACGTACAAAACCAAGCTAAACAGGGCAGCTACATGTACAAAACCAAGCTACACAAGGCAACTATTTGTACAAAACCAAGCTACACAGGGCAATTACATGTACAAAACCAAGCTACACAGGAAAAATACATGTACAAAACCAAGCTACACAAGGCAACTACATGTACAAAACCAAGCTACACAAGGCAACTATATGTACAAAACCAATCTACACAGGGCAACTATATGTACAAAACCAAGCTACTGAGGGCAGCTATATGTACAAAACCAAGCTACACAGGGCAGCTACTTGTAAAAAAAACAAGCTACACAGGGCAGGTACATGTACAAAACCAAGCTACACAGGGCAACTACATGTACAAAACCAAGCTACACAGGAAAAATACATGTACAAAACCAAGCTACACAAGTCAACTACATGTACAAAACCAAGTTACACAAGGCAACTATATGTACAAAACCAAGCTACACAGGGCAGCTACATGTACAAAACCAAGCTACACAGGGCAGGTACATTTACAAAACCAAGCTACACAGGGCAGGTACATGTACAAAACCAAGCTAGACAGGAAAAATACATGTACAAAACCAAGCTACACAAGGCAACTACATGTACAAAACCAAGCTACACAAGGCAACTATATGTAGAAAACCAAGCTACACAGGGCAGCTACATGTACAAAACCAAGCTACACAGGGCAACTATATGTACAAAATCAAGCTACACAGGGCAATTACATGTAAAAAACCAAGCTACACAGCGCAGCTACATATACAAAACCAATCTACACAGGGCAGGTACATGTACAAAACCAAGCTAGACAGGAAAAATACATGTACAAAACCAAGCTACACAAGGCAACTACATGTACAAAACCAAGCTACACAAGGCAACTATTTGTACAAAACCAAGCTACACAGGGCAGCTACATGTACAAAACCAAGCTACACAAGACAACTATTTGTACAAAACCAAGCTACACATGGGAATTACATGTACAAAACCAAGCTACACAGGAAAAATACATGTACAAAACCAAGCTACACAAGGCAACTACATGTACAAAACCAAGCTACACAAGGCAACTATATGTACAAAACCAATCTACACAGGGCAACTATATGTACAAAACCAAGCTACTGAGGGCAGCTATATGTACAAAACCAAGCTACACAGGGCAGCTACATGTAAAAAAAACAAGCTACACAGGGCAATTACATGTAAAAAACCAAGCTACACAGCGCAGCTACATATACAAAACCAATCTACACAGGGCAGGTACATGTACAAAACCAAGCTACACAAGGCAACTATATGTAGAAAACCAAGCTACACAGGGCAGCTACATGTACAAAACCAAGCTACACAGGGCAACTATATGTACAAAATCAAGCTACACAGGGCAATTACATGTAAAAAACCAAGCTACACAGCGCAGCTACATATACAAAACCAATCTACACAGGGCAGGTACATGTACAAAACCAAGCTAGACAGGAAAAATACATGTACAAAACCAAGCTACACAAGGCAACTACATGTACAAAACCAAGCTACACAAGGCAACTATTTGTACAAAACCAAGCTACACAGGGCAGCTACATGTACAAAACCAAGCTACACAAGGCAACTATTTGTACAAAACCAAGCTACACATGGGAATTACATGTACAAAACCAAGCTACACAGGAAAAATACATGTACAAAACCAAGCTACACAAGGCAACTACATGTACAAAACCAAGCTACACAAGGCAACTATATGTACAAAACCAATCTACACAGGGCAACTATATGTACAAAACCAAGCTACTGAGGGCAGCTATATGTACAAAACCAAGCTACACAGGGCAGCTACATGTAAAAAAAACAAGCTACACAGGGCAGGTACATGTACAAAACCAAGCTACACAGGGCAACTACATGTACAAAACCAAGCTACACAGGAAAAATACATGTACAAAACCAAGCTACTCAAGTCAACTACATGTACAAAACCAAGTTACACAAGGCAACTATATGTACAAAACCAAGCTACACAGGGCAGCTACATGGACAAAACCAAGCTACACAGGGCAGCTACATGTACACAACAAAGCTACACAGGCCAGGTACATATACAAAACCACGATACAGAAGGCAACTACATGTACAAAACCAAGCTACACAAGGCAACTACATGTATAAAACCAAGCTACATAAGGCAACTATATGTACAAAACCAAGGTACACAGGGCAGCTACATGTACAAAACCAAGCTAGACAGGGCAGCTACAGGTACAAAACCAAGCCACACAGGAAAAATACATGTACAAAACCAAGCCACACAGGAAAAATACATGTACAAAACCAAGCTACACAAGTCAACTACATGTACAAAACCAAGTTACACAAGGCAACTATATGTACAAAACCAAGCTACACAGGGTAGCTACATGTACAAAACCAAGCTACACAAGGCAACTATTTGTACAAAACCAAGCTACACAGGGCAGCTACATGTACAAAACCAAGCTACACAAGGCAACTATTTGTACAAAACCAAGCTACACATGGGAATTACATGTACAAAACCAAGCTACACAGGAAAAATACATGTACAAAACCAAGCTACACAAGGCAACTACATGTACAAAACCAAGCTACACAAGGCAACTATATGTACAAAACCAATCTACACAGGGCAACTATATGTACAAAACCAAGCTACACAGGGCAGCTACATGTACAAAACCAAGCTACACAGGGCAGCTACATGTAAAAAAAACAAGCTACACAGGGCAGGTACATGTACAAAACCAAGCTACACAGGGCAACTACATGTACAAAACCAAGCTACACAGGAAAAATACATGTACAAAACCAAGCTACTCAAGTCAACTACATGTACAAAACCAAGTTACACAAGGCAACTATATGTACAAAACCAAGCTACACAGGGCAGCTACATGGACAAAACCAAGCTACACAGGGCAGCTACATGTACAAAACAAAGCTACACAGGCCAGGTACATATACAAAACCACGATACAGAAGGCAACTACATGTACAAAACCAAGCTACACAAGGCAACTACATGTATAAAACCAAGCTACATAAGGCAACTATATGTACAAAACCAAGGTACACAGGGCAGCTACATGTACAAAACTAATCTACACAGGGCAGCTACATGTACAAAACCAAGCTAGACAGGGCAGCTACAGGTACAAAACCAAGCCACACAGGAAAAATACATGTACAAAACCAAGCTACACAGGAAAAATACATGTACAAAACCAAGCTACACAGGGCAACTACATGTAGAAAACCACGCTACACAAGGCAACTATATGTACAAAACCAAACTACACAGGGCAGCTACATGTACAAAACCAAGCTACACAGGGCAGCTACATGTACAAAACCAAGCTACACAGGAAAAATACATGTACAAAACCAAGCTACACAGGAAAAATACATGTACAAAACCAAGCTACACTAGGCAGATACATGTACAAAACCAAGCTACACAGAGCAGCTATACGTACAAAACCAAGCTAAACAGGGCAGCTACATGTACAAAACCAAGCTACACAAGGCAACTATTTGTACAAAACCAAGCTACACAGGGCAATTACATGTACAAAACCAAGCTACACAGGAAAAATACATGTACAAAACCAAGCTACACAAGGCAACTACATGTACAAAACCAAGCTACACAAGGCAACTATATGTACAAAACCAATCTACACAGGGCAACTATATGTACAAAACCAAGCTACTGAGGGCAGCTATATGTACAAAACCAAGCTACACAGGGCAGCTACTTGTAAAAAAAACAAGCTACACAGGGCAGGTACATGTACAAAACCAAGCTACACAGGGCAACTACATGTACAAAACCAAGCTACACAGGAAAAATACATGTACAAAACCAAGCTACACAAGTCAACTACATGTACAAAACCAAGTTACACAAGGCAACTATATGTACAAAACCAAGCTACACAGGGCAGCTACATGTACAAAACCAAGCTACACAGGGCAGGTACATTTACAAAACGAAGCTACACAGGGCAGGTACATGTACAAAACCAAGCTAGACAGGAAAAATACATGTACAAAACCAAGCTACACAAGGCAACTACATGTACAAAACCAAGCTACACAAGGCAACTATATGTAGAAAACCAAGCTACACAGGGCAGCTACATGTACAAAACCAAGCTACACAGGGCAACTATATGTACAAAATCAAGCTACACAGGGCAATTACATGTAAAAAACCAAGCTACACAGCGCAGCTACATATACAAAACCAATCTACACAGGGCAGGTACATGTACAAAACCAAGCTAGACAGGAAAAATACATGTACAAAACCAAGCTACACAAGGCAACTACATGTACAAAACCAAGCTACACAAGGCAACTATTTGTACAAAACCAAGCTACACAGGGCAGCTACATGTACAAAACCAAGCTACACAAGGCAACTATTTGTACAAAACCAAGCTACACATGGGAATTACATGTACAAAACCAAGCTACACAGGAAAAATACATGTACAAAACCAAGCTACACAAGGCAACTACATGTACAAAACCAAGCTACACAAGGCAACTATATGTACAAAACCAATCTACACAGGGCAACTATATGTACAAAACCAAGCTACTGAGGGCAGCTATATGTACAAAACCAAGCTACACAGGGCAGCTACATGTAAAAAAAACAAGCTACACAGGGCAGGTACATGTACAAAACCAAGCTACACAGGGCAACTACATGTACAAAACCAAGCTACACAGGAAAAATACATGTACAAAACCAAGCTACTCAAGTCAACTACATGTACAAAACCAAGTTACACAAGGCAACTATATGTACAAAACCAAGCTACACAGGGCAGCTACATGGACAAAACCAAGCTACACAGGGCAGCTACATGTACACAACAAAGCTACACAGGCCAGGTACATATACAAAACCACGATACAGAAGGCAACTACATGTACAAAACCAAGCTACACAAGGCAACTACATGTATAAAACCAAGCTACATAAGGCAACTATATGTACAAAACCAAGGTACACAGGGCAGCTACATGTACAAAACCAAGCTAGACAGGGCAGCTACAGGTACAAAACCAAGCCACACAGGAAAAATACATGTACAAAACCAAGCTACACAGGAAAAATACATGTACAAAACCAAGCTACACAGGGCAACTACATGTAGAAAACCACGCTACACAAGGCAACTATATGTACAAAACCAAACTACACAGGGCAGCTACATGTACAAAACCAAGCTACACAGGGCAGCTACATGTACAAAACCAAGCTACACAGGAAAAATACATGTACAAAACCAAGCTACACAGGAAAAATACATGTACAAAACCAAGCTACACTAGGCAGATACATGTACAAAACCAAGCTACACAGAGCAGCTATACGTACAAAACCAAGCTAAACAGGGCAGCTACATGTACAAAACCAAGCTACACAAGGCAACTATTTGTACAAAACCAAGCTACACAGGGCAATTACATGTACAAAACCAAGCTACACAGGAAAAATACATGTACAAAACCAAGCTACACAAGGCAACTACATGTACAAAACCAAGCTACACAAGGCAACTATATGTACAAAACCAATCTACACAGGGCAACTATATGTACAAAACCAAACTACTGAGGGCAGCTATATGTACAAAACCAAGCTACACAGGGCAGCTACATGTAAAAAAAACAAGCTACACAGGGCAGGTACATGTACAAAACCAAGCTACACAGGGCAACTACATGTACAAAACCAAGCTACACAGGAAAAATACATGTACAAAACCAAGCTACACAAGTCAACTACATGTACAAAACCAAGTTACACAAGGCAACTATATGTACAAAACCAAGCTACACAGGGCAGCTACATGTACAAAACCAAGCTACACAGGGCAGGTACATTTACAAAACCAAGCTACACAGGGCAGGTACATGTACAAAACCAAGCTAGACAGGAGGCAACTACATGTACAAAACCAAGCTACACAAGGCAACTACATGTACAAAACCAAGCTACACAAGGCAACTATATGTAGAAAACCAAGCTACACAGGGCAGCTACATGTACAAAACCAAGCTACACAGGGCAACTATATGTACAAAATCAAGCTACACAGGGCAATTACATGTAAAAAACCAAGCTACACAGCGCAGCTACATATACAAAACCAATCTACACAGGGCAGGTACATGTACAAAACCAAGCTAGACAGGAAAAATACATGTACAAAACCAAGCTACACAAGGCAACTACATGTACAAAACCAAGCTACACAAGGCAACTATTTGTACAAAACCAAGCTACACAGGGCAGCTACATGTACAAAACCAAGCTACACAAGACAACTATTTGTACAAAACCAAGCTACACATGGGAATTACATGTACAAAACCAAGCTACACAGGAAAAATACATGTACAAAACCAAGCTACACAAGGCAACTACATGTACAAAACCAAGCTACACAAGGCAACTATATGTACAAAACCAATCTACACAGGGCAACTATATGTACAAAACCAAGCTACTGAGGGCAGCTATATGTACAAAACCAAGCTACACAGGGCAGCTACATGTAAAAAAAACAAGCTACACAAGGCAACTACATGTACAAAACCAAGCTACACAAGGCAACTATATGTAGAAAACCAAGCTACACAGGGCAGCTACATGTACAAAACCAAGCTACACAGGGCAACTATATGTACAAAATCAAGCTACACAGGGCAATTACATGTAAAAAACCAAGCTACACAGCGCAGCTACATATACAAAACCAATCTACACAGGGCAGGTACATGTACAAAACCAAGCTAGACAGGAAAAATACATGTACAAAACCAAGCTACACAAGGCAACTACATGTACAAAACCAAGCTACACAAGGCAACTATTTGTACAAAACCAAGCTACACAGGGCAGCTACATGTACAAAACCAAGCTACACAAGGCAACTATTTGTACAAAACCAAGCTACACATGGGAATTACATGTACAAAACCAAGCTACACAGGAAAAATACATGTACAAAACCAAGCTACACAAGGCAACTACATGTACAAAACCAAGCTACACAAGGCAACTATATGTACAAAACCAATCTACACAGGGCAACTATATGTACAAAACCAAGCTACTGAGGGCAGCTATATGTACAAAACCAAGCTACACAGGATAGCTACATGTAAAAAAAACAAGCTACACAGGGCAGGTACATGTACAAAACCAAGCTACACAGGGCAACTACATGTACAAAACCAAGCTACACAGGAAAAATACATGTACAAAACCAAGCTACTCAAGTCAACTACATGTACAAAACCAAGTTACACAAGGCAACTATATGTACAAAACCAAGCTACACAGGGCAGCTACATGGACAAAACCAAGCTACACAGGGCAGCTACATGTACACAACAAAGCTACACAGGCCAGGTACATATACAAAACCACGATACAGAAGGCAACTACATGTACAAAACCAAGCTACACAAGGCAACTACATGTATAAAACCAAGCTACATAAGGCAACTATATGTACAAAACCAAGGTACACAGGGCAGCTACATGTACAAAACCAAGCTAGACAGGGCAGCTACAGGTACAAAACCAAGCCACACAGGAAAAATACATGTACAAAACCAAGCTACACACGCTACACAAGGCAACTATATGTACAAAACCAAACTACACAGGGCAGCTACATGTACAAAACCAAGCTACACAGGGCAGCTACATGTACAAAACCAAGCTACACAGGAAAAATACATGTACAAAACCAAGCTACACAGGAAAAATACATGTACAAAACCAAGCTACACTAGGCAGATACATGTACAAAACCAAGCTACACAGAGCAGCTATACGTACAAAACCAAGCTAAACAGGGCAGCTACATGTACAAAACCAAGCTACACAAGGCAACTATTTGTACAAAACCAAGCTACACAGGGCAATTACATGTACAAAACCAAGCTACACAGGAAAAATACATGTACAAAACCAAGCTACACAAGGCAACTACATGTACAAAACCAAGCTACACAAGGCAACTATATGTACAAAACCAATCTACACAGGGCAACTATATGTACAAAACCAAGCTACTGAGGGCAGCTATATGTACAAAACCAAGCTACACAGGGCAGCTACATGTAAAAAAAACAAGCTACACAGGGCAGGTACATGTACAAAACCAAGCTACACAGGGCAACTACATGTACAAAACCAAGCTACACAGGAAAAATACATGTACAAAACCAAGCTACACAAGTCAACTACATGTACAAAACCAAGTTACACAAGGCAACTATATGTACAAAACCAAGCTACACAGGGCAGCTACATGTACAAAACCAAGCTACACAGGGCAGGTACATTTACAAAACCAAGCTACACAGGGCAGGTACATGTACAAAACCAAGCTAGACAGGAAAAATACATGTACAAAACCAAGCTACACAAGGCAACTACATGTACAAAACCAAGCTACACAAGGCAACTATATGTAGAAAACCAAGCTACACAGGGCAGCTACATGTACAAAACCAAGCTACACAGGGCAACTATATGTACAAAATCAAGCTACACAGGGCAATTACATGTAAAAAACCAAGCTACACAGCGCAGCTACATATACAAAACCAATCTACACAGGGCAGGTACATGTACAAAACCAAGCTACACAAGGCAACTACATGTACAAAACCAAGCTACACAAGGCAACTATTTGTACAAAACCAAGCTACACAGGGCAGCTACATGTACAAAACCAAGCTACACAAGGCAACTATTTGTACAAAACCAAGCTACACATGGGAATTACATGTACAAAACCAAGCTACACAGGAAAAATACATGTACAAAACCAAGCTACACAAGGCAACTACATGTACAAAACCAAGCTACACAAGGCAACTATTTGTACAAAACCAAGCTACACAGGGCAGCTACATGTACAAAACCAAGCTACACAAGGCAACTATTTGTACAAAACCAAGCTACACATGGGAATTACATGTACAAAACCAAGCTACACAGGAAAAATACATGTACAAAACCAAGCTACACAAGGCAACTACATGTACAAAACCAAGCTACACAAGGCAACTATATGTACAAAACCAATCTACACAGGGCAACTATATGTACAAAACCAAGCTACTGAGGGCAGCTATATGTACAAAACCAAGCTACACAGGGCAGCTACATGTAAAAAAAACAAGCTACACAAGGCAACTACATGTACAAAACCAAGCTACACAAGGCAACTATATGTAGAAAACCAAGCTACACAGGGCAGCTACATGTACAAAACCAAGCTACACAGGGCAACTATATGTACAAAATCAAGCTACACAGGGCAATTACATGTAAAAAACCAAGCTACACAGCGCAGCTACATATACAAAACCAATCTACACAGGGCAGGTACATGTACAAAACCAAGCTAGACAGGAAAAATACATGTACAAAACCAAGCTACACAAGGCAACTACATGTACAAAACCAAGCTACACAAGGCAACTATTTGTACAAAACCAAGCTACACAGGGCAGCTACATGTACAAAACCAAGCTACACAAGGCAACTATTTGTACAAAACCAAGCTACACATGGGAATTACATGTACAAAACCAAGCTACACAAGGCAACTACATGTACAAAACCAAGCTACACAAGGCAACTATATGTACAAAACCAATCTACACAGGGCAACTATATGTACAAAACCAAGCTACTGAGGGCAGCTATATGTACAAAACCAAGCTACACAGGATAGCTACATGTAAAAAAAACAAGCTACACAGGGCAGGTACATGTACAAAACCAAGCTACACAGGGCAACTACATGTACAAAACCAAGCTACACAGGAAAAATACATGTACAAAACCAAGCTACTCAAGTCAACTACATGTACAAAACCAAGTTACACAAGGCAACTATATGTACAAAACCAAGCTACACAGGGCAGCTACATGGACAAAACCAAGCTACACAGGGCAGCTACATGTACACAACAAAGCTACACAGGCCAGGTACATATACAAAACCACGATACAGAAGGCAACTACATGTACAAAACCAAGCTACACAAGGCAACTACATGTATAAAACCAAGCTACATAAGGCAACTATATGTACAAAACCAAGGTACACAGGGCAGCTACATGTACAAAACCAAGCTAGACAGGGCAGCTACAGGTACAAAACCAAGCCACACAGGAAAAATACATGTACAAAACCAAGCTACACACGCTACACAAGGCAACTATATGTACAAAACCAAACTACACAGGGCAGCTACATGTACAAAACCAAGCTACACAGGGCAGCTACATGTACAAAACCAAGCTACACAGGAAAAATACATGTACAAAACCAAGCTACACAGGAAAAATACATGTACAAAACCAAGCTACACTAGGCAGATACATGTACAAAACCAAGCTACACAGAGCAGCTATACGTACAAAACCAAGCTAAACAGGGCAGCTACATGTACAAAACCAAGCTACACAAGGCAACTATTTGTACAAAACCAAGCTACACAGGGCAATTACATGTACAAAACCAAGCTACACAGGAAAAATACATGTACAAAACCAAGCTACACAAGGCAACTACATGTACAAAACCAAGCTACACAAGGCAACTATATGTACAAAACCAATCTACACAGGGCAACTATATGTACAAAACCAAGCTACTGAGGGCAGCTATATGTACAAAACCAAGCTACACAGGGCAGCTACATGTAAAAAAAAACAAGCTACACAGGGCAGGTACATGTACAAAACCAAGCTACACAGGGCAACTACATGTACAAAACCAAGCTACACAGGAAAAATACATGTACAAAACCAAGCTACACAAGTCAACTACATGTACAAAACCAAGTTACACAAGGCAACTATATGTACAAAACCAAGCTACACAGGGCAGCTACATGTACAAAACCAAGCTACACAGGGCAGGTACATTTACAAAACCAAGCTACACAGGGCAGGTACATGTACAAAACCAAGCTAGACAGGAAAAATACATGTACAAAACCAAGCTACACAAGGCAACTACATGTACAAAACCAAGCTACACAAGGCAACTATATGTAGAAAACCAAGCTACACAGGGCAGCTACATGTACAAAACCAAGCTACACAGGGCAACTATATGTACAAAATCAAGCTACACAGGGCAATTACATGTAAAAAACCAAGCTACACAGCGCAGCTACATATACAAAACCAATCTACACAGGGCAGGTACATGTACAAAACCAAGCTAGACAGGAAAAATACATGTACAAAACCAAGCTACACAAGGCAACTACATGTACAAAACCAAGCTACACAAGGCAACTATTTGTACAAAACCAAGCTACACAGGGCAGCTACATGTACAAAACCAAGCTACACAAGGCAACTATTTGTACAAAACCAAGCTACACATGGGAATTACATGTACAAAACCAAGCTACACAGGAAAAATACATGTACAAAACCAAGCTACACAAGGCAACTACATGTACAAAACCAAGCTACACAAGGCAACTATATGTACAAAACCAATCTACACAGGGCAACTATATGTACAAAACCAAGCTACTGAGGGCAGCTATATGTACAAAACCAAGCTACACAGGGCAGCTACATGTAAAAAAAACAAGCTACACAGGGCAGGTACATGTACAAAACCAAGCTACACAGGGCAACTACATGTACAAAACCAAGCTACACAGGAAAAATACATGTACAAAACCAAGCTACTCAAGTCAACTACATGTACAAAACCAAGTTACACAAGGCAACTATATGTACAAAACCAAGCTACACAGGGCAGCTACATGGACAAAACCAAGCTACACAGGGCAGCTACATGTACACAACAAAGCTACACAGGCCAGGTACATATACAAAACCACGATACAGAAGGCAACTACATGTACAAAACCAAGCTACACAAGGCAAATACATGTATAAAACCAAGCTACATAAGGCAACTATATGTACAAAACCAAGGTACACAGGGCATCTACATGTACAAAACCAATCTACACAGGGCAGCTACATGTACAAAACCAAGCTAGACAGGGCAGCTACAGGTACAAAACCAAGCCACACAGGAAAAATACATGTACAAAACCAAGCTACACAGGAAAAATACATGTACAAAACCAAGCTACACAGGGCAACTACATGTAGAAAACCACGCTACACAAGGCAACTATATGTACAAAACCAAACTACACAGGGCAGCTACATGTACAAAACCAAGCTACACAGGGCAGCTACATGTACAAAACCAAGCTACACAGGAAAAATACATGTACAAAACCAAGCTACACAGGAAAAATACATGTACAAAACCAAGCTACACTAGGCAGATACATGTACAAAACCAAGCTACACATTGCAGCTATATATACAAAACCAAGCTATACAGGGCAGCTACATGTACAAAACCAAGTTACACAGGGCAGCTAAAAGTACAAAACCAAGCTACAGAGCGCAGCTATATGTACAAAATTAAGCTACACAGGAAAAATACATGTACACAACCAAGCTACACAGCGCAGCTATATGTACAAAACCAAGCTACACAGGGCAGCTACATGTACAAAACCAAGCTACACAGGGCACGTACATGTACAAAACCAGGCTACACAGGGCATCTACATGTACAAAACCAAGCTACACAAGGCAACTACATGTACAAAACCAAGCTACACAAGGCAACTATATGTAGAAAACCAAGCTACACAGGGCAGCTACATGTACAAAACCAAGCTACACAGGGCAACTATATGTACAAAATCAAGCTACACAGGGCAATTACATGTAAAAAACCAAGCTACACAGCGCAGCTACATATACAAAACCAATCTACACAGGGCAGGTACATGTACAAAACCAAGCTAGACAGGAAAAATACATGTACAAAACCAAGCTACACAAGGCAACTACATGTACAAAACCAAGCTACACAAGGCAACTATTTGTACAAAACCAAGCTACACAGGGCAGCTACATGTACAAAACCAAGCTACACAAGGCAACTATTTGTACAAAACCAAGCTACACATGGGAATTACATGTACAAAACCAAGCTACACAGGAAAAATACATGTACAAAACCAAGCTACACAAGGCAACTACATGTACAAAACCAAGCTACACAAGGCAACTATATGTACAAAACCAATCTACACAGGGCAACTATATGTACAAAACCAAGCTACTGAGGGCAGCTATATGTACAAAACCAAGCTACACAGGGCAGCTACATGTAAAAAAAACAAGCTACACAGGGCAGGTACATGTACAAAACCAAGCTACACAGGGCAACTACATGTACAAAACCAAGTTACACAGGAAAAATACATGTACAAAACCAAGCTACACAAGGAAACTACATGTACACAAACAAGCCACACCGGAAAAATACATGTACAAAACCAAGACACACAGGAAAAATACATGTACACAACCAAGCTACACAGGGCAACTACAAGTACAAAACCAAGCTACACAGGAAAAATACATGCACAAAACCAAGCCACACAGGGCAACTATATGTACAAAACCAAGCTAAACAAGGCAACTATATGTACAAAACCAAGCTACACAGGGCAGGTACATGTACAAAACCAAGCTACACAGGGCAGGTACATGTACAAAACCAAGCTACAAAGGGCAACTACATGTACTAAACCAAGCTACAAAAGAAAAATACATGTACAAAACCAAGCTACACAAGGAAACTACATGTACAAAACCAAGCTACACAAGGCAACTACATGTACAAAACCAAGCTACACAGAGCAGCTACATGTACAAAACCAAGCTACACAGGAAAAATACATGTACAAAACCAAGCTACACAGGGCAGATACATGTACAAAACCAAGCTACACAAGGCAGATACATGTACAAAACCAAGCTACACAGGAAAAATTACATGTACAAAACCAAGCTACACAGGGCAGATACATGTACAAAACCAATCTACACAGGGCAGATACATGTACAAAACCAAGCTACACAGAGCACCTATACGTACAAAACCAAGCTAAACAGGGCAGCTATATGTACAAAACCAAGTTACACAGGGCAGCTATAAGTACAAAACCAAGCTACAGAGCGCAGCTACATGTACGAAACCAAGCTACACAGGAAAAATACATGTACAAAACCAAGCTACACATTGCAGCTATATATACAAAACCAAGCTATACAGGGCAGCTACATGTACAAAACCAAGTTACACAGGGCAGCTATAAGTACAAAACCAAGCTACAGAGCGCAGCTATATGTACAAAACCAAGCTACACAGGAAAAATACATGTACACAACCAAGCTACACAGCGCAGCTACATGTACAAAACCAAGCTACACATGGCAGCTACATGTACAAAACCAAGCTACACAGGGCAGGTACATGTACAAAACCAAGCTACACAGGGCAGGTACATGTACAAAACCAAGCTACAAAGGGCAACTACATGTACTAAACCAAGCTACAAAAGAAAAATACATGTACAAAACCAAGCTACACAAGGAAACTACATGTACAAAACCAAGCTACACAAGGCAACTATTTGTACAAAACCAAGCTACACAGAGCAGCTACATGTACAAAACCAAGCTACACAGGAAAAATACATGTACAAAACCAAGCTACACAGGGCAGATACATGTACAAAACCAAGCTACACAGGGCAGGTACATGTACAAAACCAAGCTACACAGGGCAGGTACATGTACAAAACCAAGCTACACAGGGCAGGTACATGTACAAAACCAAGCTACAAAGGGCAACTACATGTACTAAACCAAGCTACAAAAGAAAAATACATGTACAAAACCAAGCTACACAAGGAAACTACATGTACAAAACCAAGCTACACAAGGCAACTATTTGTACAAAACTAAGCTACACAGAGCAGCTACATGTACAAAACCAAGCTACACAGGAAAAATACATGTACAAAACCAAGCTACACAGGGCAGATACATGTACAAAACCAAGCTACACAAGGCAGATACATGTACAAAACCAAGCTACACAGGAAAAATTACATGTACAAAACCAAGCTACACAGGGCAGATACATGTACAAAACCAAGCTACACAAGGCAGATACATGTACAAAACCAAGCTACACAGAGCACCTATACGTACAAAACCAAGCTAAACAGGGCAGCTATATGTACAAAACCAAGTTACACAGGGCAGCTATAAGTACAAAACCAAGCTACAGAGCGCAGCTACATGTACGAAACCAAGCTACACAGGAAAAATACATGTACAAAACCAAGCTACACATTGCAGCTATATATACAAAACCAAGCTATACAGGGCAGCTACATGTACAAAACCAAGTTACACAGGGCAGCTATAAGTACAAAACCAAGCTACAGAGCGCAGCTATATGTACAAAACCAAGCTACACAGGAAAAATACATGTACACAACCAAGCTACACAGCGCAGCTACATGTACAAAACCAAGCTACACAGGGCAGCTACATGTACAAAACCAAGCTACACAGGGCAGGTACATGTACACAACCAAGCTACACAGCGCAGGTACATGTACAAAACCAAGCTACACAGGGCAGGTACATGTACAAAACCAAGCTACAAAGGGCAACTACATGTACTAAACCAAGCTACAAAAGAAAAATACATGTACAAAACCAAGCTACACAAGGAAACTACATGTACAAAACCAAGCTACACAAGGCAACTATTTGTACAAAACCAAGCTACACAGAGCAGCTACATGTACAAAACCAAGCTACACAGGAAAAATACATGTACAAAACCAAGCTACACAGGGCAGATACATGTACAAAACCAAGCTACACAAGGCAGATACATGTACAAAACCAAGCTACACAGGAAAAATTACATGTACAAAACCAAGCTACACAGGGCAGATACATGTACAAAACCAAGCTACACAAGGCAGATACATGTACAAAACCAAGCTACACAGAGCACCTATACGTACAAAACCAAGCTACACAAGGCAACTACATGTACAAAACCAAGCTACACAAGGCAACTACATGTACAAAACCAAGCTACACAAGGCAACTATATGTACAAAACCAAGCTACACAGGGCAGCTACATGTACAAAACCAAGCTACACAGGGCAACTATATGTACAAAACCAAGCTACACAGGGCAATTACAGGTACAAAACCAAGCTACTGAGGGCAGCTATATTTACAAAACCAAGCTACAGAGCGCAGCTATATGTACGAAACCAAGCTACACAGGGCAGCTACATGTACAAAACCAAGCTACACAGGGCAGCTACATGTACAAAACCAAGCTACACAGGAAAAATACATGTACAAAACCAAGCTACATAGGGCAGCTATATGTACAAAACCAAGCTACAAAAGGCATCTATATGTACAAAATTAAGCTAGAGAGGGCAGCTACGTGTATAAAACCAAGCTACACTGGGCAGCTATGTGTACAGAATCAACCTACAGAGGGCAGCTATATGTAAAAAGCTAAGCTACACAAGGCAGCTATATGTACAAAACCAAGCTGCACAGGGCACCTATACATACAAAACCAAGCTAAACAGGGCAGCTATATGTACAAAACCAAGCTACACAGGGCACCTATACGTACACAACCAAGCTAAACAGGGCAGGTATATGTACAAAACCAGGGTACACATTGCTGCTATATATACTAAACCAAGCTACACAGGGCAGCTACATGCACAAAACCAAGCTACAAAGGGCAACTATATGTACAAAACCAAGCTACAGAGAGCAGCGATATGTACAAAACCAAGCTACACAGGGCTGCTATATGTACAAAACCATGTTACAAAGGGCAGCTATAAGTACAAAGCCAAGCTACACAGCGCAGCTATATGTACAAAACCAAGCTACACAGGGCAGCTACGTGTCCAAAACCAACCTACACTGGGCGGCTATGTGGACAAAACCAAGCTACACAGGGTAGCTATATGTACAAAACCAAGCTACATATGGCAGCTACATGTCCAAAACCAAGCTGCACAGGGCACCTATACATACAAAACCAAGCTAAACAGGGCAGCTATATGTACAAAACCAAGCTACATATGGCAGCTACATGTACAAAACCAAGCTACACAGGGCAGCTATATGTCCAAAACCAATCTACACTGGGCAGCTATAAGTACAAAACCAAGCTACACATGGTAGCTATATGTACAAAACCA
This sequence comes from Lampris megalopsis, assembly GCA_022114975.2. Taxonomy (NCBI): domain Eukaryota; kingdom Metazoa; phylum Chordata; class Actinopteri; order Lampriformes; family Lampridae; genus Lampris; species Lampris megalopsis. The sequence continues at coordinate 7,189,101 of JAJHIY020000431.1, forward strand.
AGCTACGCAGGGCAGCTATGAGTACAAAACCAAGCTACATAGGGCAGCTATATGTACAAAACCAAGCTACAAAAGGCATCTATATGTACAAAATTAAGCTAGAGAGGGCAGCTACATGTACAAAACCAAGCTACACAGGGCAACTACATGTACAAAACCAAGCTACACAGGGCAGCTACATGTACAAAACCAAGCTACACAAGGCAACTAAATGTACAAAACCAAGCTACACAGCGCAGCTACATATACAAAACCAATCTACACAGGGCAGGTACATTTACAAAACCAAGCTACACAGGGCAGGTACATGTACAAAACCAAGCTACACAGGGCAACTATATGTACAAAACCAAGCTACACAGGGCAATTACATGTACAAAACCAAGCTACACAGGAAAAATACATGTACAAAACCAAGCTACACAAGGCAACTAAATGTACAAAACCAAGCTACACAAGGCAACTATATGTACAAAACCAATCTACACAGGGCAGGTACATGTACAAAACCAAGCTACACAGGGCAACAACATGTACAAAACCAAGCTACACAGGAAAAATACATGTACAAAACCAATCTACACAGGGCAGGTACATGTACAAAACCAAGCTACACAGGGCAGCTACATGTACAAAACCAAGCTACACAGGAAAAATACATGTACACAACCAAGCTACACAGGAAAAATACATGTACACAAACAAGCTACACAGGAAAAATACATGTACAAAACTAAGATACACAGGAAAAATACATGTACACAACCAAGCTACACAGGGCAACTACAAGTACAAAACCAAGCTACACAGGAAAAATACATGCACAAAACCAAGCCACACAGGGCAACTATATGTACAAAACCAAGCTACACAAGGCAACTATATGTACAAAACTAAGCTACACAGGGCAGCTACATGTACAAAACCAAGCTACACAGGGCAGCTACATGTACAAAACCAAGCTACACAGGGCAGCTACATGTACAAAACCAAGCTACACAGGGCAGGTACCTGTACAAAACCAAGCTACACAGGGCAGCTATAAGTACAAAACCAAGCTACAAAGGGCAACTACATGTACTAAACCAAGCTACAAAAGAAAAATACATGTACAAAACCAAGCTACACAAGGAAACTACATGTACAAAACCAAGCTACACAAGGCAACTACATGTACAAAACCAAGCTACACAGAGCAGCTACATGTACAAAACCAAGCTACACAGGAAAAATACATGTACAAAACCAAGCTACACAGGGCAGATACATGTACAAAACCAAGCTACACAAGGCAGATACATGTACAAAACCAAGCTACACAGGAAAAATTACATGTACAAAACCAAGCTACACAGGGCAGATACATGTACAAAACCAAGCTACACAAGGCAGATACATGTACAAAACCAAGCTACACAGAGCACCTATACGTACAAAACCAAGCTAAACAGGGCAGCTATATGTACAAAACCAAGTTACACAGGGCAGCTATAAGTACAAAACCAAGCTACAGAGCGCAGCTACATGTACGAAACCAAGCTACACAGGAAAAATACATGTACAAAACCAAGCTACACATTGCAGCTATATATACAAAACCAAGCTATACAGGGCAGCTACATGTACAAAACCAAGTTACACAGGGCAGCTATAAGTACAAAACCAAGCTACAGAGCGCAGCTATATGTACAAAACCAAGCTACACAGGAAAAATACATGTACACAACCAAGCTACACAGCGCAGCTACATGTACAAAACCAAGCTACACATGGCAGCTACATGTACAAAACCAAGCTACACAGGGCAGGTACATGTACAAAACCAAGCTACACAGGGCAGGTACATGTACAAAACCAAGCTACAAAGGGCAACTACATGTACTAAACCAAGCTACAAAAGAAAAATACATGTACAAAACCAAGCTACACAAGGAAACTACATGTACAAAACCAAGCTACACAAGGCAACTATTTGTACAAAACCAAGCTACACAGAGCAGCTACACGTACAAAACCAAGCTACACAGGAAAAATACATGTACAAAACCAAGCTACACAGGGCAGATACATGTACAAAACCAAGCTACACAGGGCAGGTACATGTACAAAACCAAGCTACACAGGGCAGGTACATGTACAAAACCAAGCTACACAGGGCAGGTACATGTACAAAACCAAGCTACAAAGGGCAACTACATGTACTAAACCAAGCTACAAAAGAAAAATACATGTACACAACCAAGCTAAATAGGAAAAATACATATACACAAACAAGCCACACCGGAAAAATACATGTACAAAACCAAGACACACAGGAAAAATACATGTACACAACCAAGCTACACAGGGCAACTACAAGTACAAAACCAAGCTACACAGGAAAAATACATGCACAAAACCAAGCCACACAGGGCAACTATATGTACAAAACCAAGCTACACAAGGCAACTATATGTACAAAACCAAGCTACACAGGGCAGCTACATGTACAAAACCAAGCTACACAGGGCAGCTATATGTACAAAACCAAGCTACACAGGGCAGGTACATGTACAAAACCAAGCTACACAGGGCAGGTACATGTACAAAACCAAGCTACACAGGGCAGGTACATGTACAAAACCAAGCTACAAAGGGCAACTACATGTACTAAACCAAGCTACAAAAGAAAAATACATGTACAAAACCAAGCTACACAAGGAAACTACATGTACAAAACCAAGCTACACAAGGCAACTATTTGTACAAAACCAAGCTACACAGAGCAGCTACATGTACAAAACCAAGCTACACAGGAAAAATACATGTACAAAACCAAGCTACACAGGGCAGATACATGTACAAAACCAAGCTACACAAGGCAGGTACATGTACAAAACCAAGCTACACAGGGCAGGTACATGTACAAAACCAAGCTACACAGGGCAACTACATGTACAAAACCAAGCTACACAGGAAAAATACATGTACAAAACCAAGCTACACAAGTCAACTACATGTACAAAACCAAGTTACACAAGGCAACTATATGTACAAAACCAAGCTACACAGGGCAGCTACATGTACAAAACCAAGCTACACAGGGCAGGTACATTTACAAAACCAAGCTACACAGGGCAGGTACATGTACAAAACCAAGCTAGACAGGAAAAATACATGTACAAAACCAAGCTACACAAGGCAACTACATGTACAAAACCAAGCTACACAAGGCAACTATATGTAGAAAACCAAGCTACACAGGGCAGCTACATGTACAAAACCAAGCTACACAGGGCAACTATATGTACAAAATCAAGCTACACAGGGCAATTACATGTAAAAAACCAAGCTACACAGCGCAGCTACATATACAAAACCAATCTACACAGGGCAGGTACATGTACAAAACCAAGCTAGACAGGAAAAATACATGTACAAAACCAAGCTACACAAGGCAACTACATGTACAAAACCAAGCTACACAAGGCAACTATTTGTACAAAACCAAGCTACACAGGGCAGCTACATGTACAAAACCAAGCTACACAAGGCAACTATTTGTACAAAACCAAGCTACACATGGGAATTACATGTACAAAACCAAGCTACACAGGAAAAATACATGTACAAAACCAAGCTACACAAGGCAACTACATGTACAAAACCAAGCTACACAAGGCAACTATATGTACAAAACCAATCTACACAGGGCAACTATATGTACAAAACCAAGCTACTGAGGGCAGCTATATGTACAAAACCAAGCTACACAGGGCAGCTACATGTAAAAAAAACAAGCTACACAGGGCAGGTACATGTACAAAACCAAGCTACACAGGGCAACTACATGTACAAAACCAAGCTACACAGGAAAAATACATGTACAAAACCAAGCTACTCAAGTCAACTACATGTACAAAACCAAGTTACACAAGGCAACTATATGTACAAAACCAAGCTACACAGGGCAGCTACATGGACAAAACCAAGCTACACAGGGCAGCTACATGTACACAACAAAGCTACACAGGCCAGGTACATATACAAAACCACGATACAGAAGGCAACTACATGTACAAAACCAAGCTACACAAGGCAAATACATGTATAAAACCAAGCTACATAAGGCAACTATATGTACAAAACCAAGGTACACAGGGCATCTACATGTACAAAACCAATCTACACAGGGCAGCTACATGTACAAAACCAAGCTAGACAGGGCAGCTACAGGTACAAAACCAAGCCACACAGGAAAAATACATGTACAAAACCAAGCTACACAGGAAAAATACATGTACAAAACCAAGCTACACAGGGCAACTACATGTAGAAAACCACGCTACACAAGGCAACTATATGTACAAAACCAAACTACACAGGGCAGCTACATGTACAAAACCAAGCTAAACAGGGCAGCTACATGTACAAAACCAAGCTACACAGGAAAAATACATGTACAAAACCAAGCTACACAGGAAAAATACATGTACAAAACCAAGCTACACTAGGCAGATACATGTACAAAACCAAGCTACACAGAGCAGCTATACGTACAAAACCAAGCTAAACAGGGCAGCTATATGTACAAAACCAAGCTACACATTGCAGCTATATATACAAAACCAAGCTATACAGGGCAGCTACATGTACAAAACCAAGTTACACAGGGCAGCTAAAAGTACAAAACCAAGCTACAGAGCGCAGCTATATGTACAAAATTAAGCTACACAGGAAAAATACATGTACACAACCAAGCTACACAGCGCAGCTATATGTACAAAACCAAGCTACACAGGGCAGCTACATGTACAAAACCAAGCTACACAGGGCACGTACATGTACAAAACCAGGCTACACAGGGCATCTACATGTACAAAACCAAGCTACACAAGGCAACTACATGTACAAAACCAAGCTACACAAGGCAACTATATGTAGAAAACCAAGCTACACAGGGCAGCTACATGTACAAAACAAAGCTACACAGGGCAACTATATGTACAAAATCAAGCTACACAGGGCAATTACATGTAAAAAACCAAGCTACACAGCGCAGCTACATATACAAAACCAATCCACACAGGGCAGGTACATGTACAAAACCAAGCTAGACAGGAAAAATACATGTACAAAACCAAGCTACACAAGGCAACTACATGTACAAAACCAAGCTACACAAGGCAACTATTTGTACAAAACCAAGCTACACAGGGCAGCTACATGTACAAAACCAAGCTACACAAGGCAACTATTTGTACAAAACCAAGCTACACATGGGAATTACATGTACAAAACCAAGCTACACAGGAAAAATACATGTACAAAACCAAGCTACACAAGGCAACTACATGTACAAAACCAAGCTACACAAGGCAACTATATGTACAAAACCAATCTACACAGGGCAACTATATGTACAAAACCAAGCTACTGAGGGCAGCTATATGTACAAAACCAAGCTACACAGGGCAGCTACATGTAAAAAAAACAAGCTACACAGGGCAGGTACATGTACAAAACCAAGCTACACAGGGCAACTACATGTACAAAACCAAGTTACACAGGAAAAATACATGTACAAAACCAAGCTACACAAGGAAACTACATGTACACAAACAAGCCACACCGGAAAAATACATGTACAAAACCAAGACACACAGGAAAAATACATGTACACAACCAAGCTACACAGGGCAACTACAAGTACAAAACCAAGCTACACAGGAAAAATACATGCACAAAACCAAGCCACACAGGGCAACTATATGTACAAAACCAAGCTAAACAAGGCAACTATATGTACAAAACCAAGCTACACAGGGCAGGTACATGTACAAAACCAAGCTACACAGGGCAGGTACATGTACAAAACCAAGCTACAAAGGGCAACTACATGTACTAAACCAAGCTACAAAAGAAAAATACATGTACAAAACCAAGCTACACAAGGAAACTACATGTACAAAACCAAGCTACACAAGGCAACTACATGTACAAAACCAAGCTACACAGAGCAGCTACATGTACAAAACCAAGCTACACAGGAAAAATACATGTACAAAACCAAGCTACACAGGGCAGATACATGTACAAAACCAAGCTACACAAGGCAGATACATGTACAAAACCAAGCTACACAGGAAAAATTACATGTACAAAACCAAGCTACACAGGGCAGATACATGTACAAAACCAAGCTACACAAGGCAGATACATGTACAAAACCAAGCTACACAGAGCACCTATACGTACAAAACCAAGCTAAACAGGGCAGCTATATGTACAAAACCAAGTTACACAGGGCAGCTATAAGTACAAAACCAAGCTACAGAGCGCAGCTACATGTACGAAACCAAGCTACACAGGAAAAATACATGTACAAAACCAAGCTACACATTGCAGCTATATATACAAAACCAAGCTATACAGGGCAGCTACATGTACAAAACCAAGTTACACAGGGCAGCTATAAGTACAAAACCAAGCTACAGAGCGCAGCTATATGTACAAAACCAAGCTACACAGGAAAAATACATGTACACAACCAAGCTACACAGCGCAGCTACATGTACAAAACCAAGCTACACATGGCAGCTACATGTACAAAACCAAGCTACACAGGGCAGGTACATGTACAAAACCAAGCTACACAGGGCAGGTACATGTACAAAACCAAGCTACAAAGGGCAACTACATGTACTAAACCAAGCTACAAAAGAAAAATACATGTACAAAACCAAGCTACACAAGGAAACTACATGTACAAAACCAAGCTACACAAGGCAACTATTTGTACAAAACCAAGCTACACAGAGCAGCTACATGTACAAAACCAAGCTACACAGGAAAAATACATGTACAAAACCAAGCTACACAGGGCAGATACATGTACAAAACCAAGCTACACAGGGCAGGTACATGTACAAAACCAAGCTACACAGGGCAGGTACATGTACAAAACCAAGCTACACAGGGCAGGTACATGTACAAAACCAAGCTACAAAGGGCAACTACATGTACTAAACCAAGCTACAAAAGAAAAATACATGTACAAAACCAAGCTACACAAGGAAACTACATGTACAAAACCAAGCTACACAAGGCAACTATTTGTACAAAACCAAGCTACACAGAGCAGCTACATGTACAAAACCAAGCTACACAGGAAAAATACATGTACAAAACCAAGCTACACAGGGCAGATACATGTACAAAACCAAGCTACACAAGGCAGATACATGTACAAAACCAAGCTACACAGGAAAAATTACATGTACAAAACCAAGCTACACAGGGCAGATACATGTACAAAACCAAGCTACACAAGGCAGATACATGTACAAAACCAAGCTACACAGAGCACCTATACGTACAAAACCAAGCTAAACAGGGCAGCTATATGTACAAAACCAAGTTACACAGGGCAGCTATAAGTACAAAACCAAGCTACAGAGCGCAGCTACATGTACGAAACCAAGCTACACAGGAAAAATACATGTACAAAACCAAGCTACACATTGCAGCTATATATACAAAACCAAGCTATACAGGGCAGCTACATGTACAAAACCAAGTTACACAGGGCAGCTATAAGTACAAAACCAAGCTACAGAGCGCAGCTATATGTACAAAACCAAGCTACACAGGAAAAATACATGTACACAACCAAGCTACACAGCGCAGCTACATGTACAAAACCAAGCTACACAGGGCAGCTACATGTACAAAACCAAGCTACACAGGGCAGGTACATGTACACAACCAAGCTACACAGCGCAGGTACATGTACAAAACCAAGCTACACAGGGCAGGTACATGTACAAAACCAAGCTACAAAGGGCAACTACATGTACTAAACCAAGCTACAAAAGAAAAATACATGTACAAAACCAAGCTACACAAGGAAACTACATGTACAAAACCAAGCTACACAAGGCAACTATTTGTACAAAACCAAGCTACACAGAGCAGCTACATGTACAAAACCAAGCTACACAGGAAAAATACATGTACAAAACCAAGCTACACAGGGCAGATACATGTACAAAACCAAGCTACACAAGGCAGATACATGTACAAAACCAAGCTACACAGGAAAAATTACATGTACAAAACCAAGCTACACAGGGCAGATACATGTACAAAACCAAGCTACACAAGGCAGATACATGTACAAAACCAAGCTACACAGAGCACCTATACGTACAAAACCAAGCTACACAAGGCAACTACATGTACAAAACCAAGCTACACAAGGCAACTACATGTACAAAACCAAGCTACACAAGGCAACTATATGTACAAAACCAAGCTACACAGGGCAGCTACATGTACAAAACCAAGCTACACAGGGCAACTATATGTACAAAACCAAGCTACACAGGGCAATTACAGGTACAAAACCAAGCTACTGAGGGCAGCTATATTTACAAAACCAAGCTACAGAGCGCAGCTATATGTACGAAACCAAGCTACACAGGGCAGCTACATGTACAAAACCAAGCTACACAGGGCAGCTACATGTACAAAACCAAGCTACACAGGAAAAATACATGTACAAAACCAAGCTACATAGGGCAGCTATATGTACAAAACCAAGCTACAAAAGGCATCTATATGTACAAAATTAAGCTAGAGAGGGCAGCTACGTGTATAAAACCAAGCTACACTGGGCAGCTATGTGTACAGAATCAACCTACAGAGGGCAGCTATATGTAAAAAGCTAAGCTACACAAGGCAGCTATATGTACAAAACCAAGCTGCACAGGGCACCTATACATACAAAACCAAGCTAAACAGGGCAGCTATATGTACAAAACCAAGCTACACAGGGCACCTATACGTACACAACCAAGCTAAACAGGGCAGGTATATGTACAAAACCAGGGTACACATTGCTGCTATATATACTAAACCAAGCTACACAGGGCAGCTACATGCACAAAACCAAGCTACAAAGGGCAACTATATGTACAAAACCAAGCTACAGAGAGCAGCGATATGTACAAAACCAAGCTACACAGGGCTGCTATATGTACAAAACCATGTTACAAAGGGCAGCTATAAGTACAAAGCCAAGCTACACAGCGCAGCTATATGTACAAAACCAAGCTACACAGGGCAGCTACGTGTCCAAAACCAACCTACACTGGGCGGCTATGTGGACAAAACCAAGCTACACAGGGTAGCTATATGTACAAAACCAAGCTACATATGGCAGCTACATGTCCAAAACCAAGCTGCACAGGGCACCTATACATACAAAACCAAGCTAAACAGGGCAGCTATATGTACAAAACCAAGCTACATATGGCAGCTACATGTACAAAACCAAGCTACACAGGGCAGCTATATGTCCAAAACCAATCTACACTGGGCAGCTATAAGTACAAAACCAAGCTACACATGGTAGCTATATGTACAAAACCAAGCTACGCAGGGCAGCTATGAGTACAAAACCAAGCTACATAGGGCAGCTATATGTACAAAACCAAGCTACAAAAGGCATCTATATGTACAAAATTAAGCTAGAGAGGGCAGCTACATGTACAAAACCAAGCTACACAGGGCAACTACATGTACAAAACCAAGCTACACAGGGCAGCTACATGTACAAAACCAAGCTACACAAGGCAACTAAATGTACAAAACCAAGCTACACAGCGCAGCTACATATACAAAACCAATCTACACAGGGCAGGTACATTTACAAAACCAAGCTACACAGGGCAGGTACATGTACAAAACCAAGCTACACAGGGCAACTATATGTACAAAACCAAGCTACACAGGGCAATTACATGTACAAAACCAAGCTACACAGGAAAAATACATGTACAAAACCAAGCTACACAAGGCAACTAAATGTACAAAACCAAGCTACACAAGGCAACTATATGTACAAAACCAATCTACACAGGGCAGGTACATGTACAAAACCAAGCTACACAGGGCAACAACATGTACAAAACCAAGCTACACAGGAAAAATACATGTACAAAACCAATCTACACAGGGCAGGTACATGTACAAAACCAAGCTACACAGGGCAGCTACATGTACAAAACCAAGCTACACAGGAAAAATACATGTACACAACCAAGCTACACAGGAAAAATACATGTACACAAACAAGCTACACAGGAAAAATACATGTACAAAACTAAGATACACAGGAAAAATACATGTACACAACCAAGCTACACAGGGCAACTACAAGTACAAAACCAAGCTACACAGGAAAAATACATGCACAAAACCAAGCCACACAGGGCAACTATATGTACAAAACCAAGCTACACAAGGCAACTATATGTACAAAACCAAGCTACACAGGGCAGCTACATGTACAAAACCAAGCTACACAGGGCAGCTACATGTACAAAACCAAGCTACACAGGGCAGCTACATGTACAAAACCAAGCTACACAGGGCAGGTACATGTACAAAACCAAGCTACACAGGGCAGCTATAAGTACAAAACCAAGCTACAAAGGGCAACTACATGTACTAAACCAAGCTACAAAAGAAAAATACATGTACAAAACCAAGCTACACAAGGAAACTACATGTACAAAACCAAGCTACACAAGGCAACTACATGTACAAAACCAAGCTACACAGAGCAGCTACATGTACAAAACCAAGCTACACAGGAAAAATACATGTACAAAACCAAGCTACACAGGGCAGATACATGTACAAAACCAAGCTACACAAGGCAGATACATGTACAAAACCAAGCTACACAGGAAAAATTACATGTACAAAACCAAGCTACACAGGGCAGATACATGTACAAAACCAAGCTACACAAGGCAGATACATGTACAAAACCAAGCTACACAGAGCACCTATACGTACAAAACCAAGCTAAACAGGGCAGCTATATGTACAAAACCAAGTTACACAGGGCAGCTATAAGTACAAAACCAAGCTACAGAGCGCAGCTACATGTACGAAACCAAGCTACACAGGAAAAATACATGTACAAAACCAAGCTACACATTGCAGCTATATATACAAAACCAAGCTATACAGGGCAGCTACATGTACAAAACCAAGTTACACAGGGCAGCTATAAGTACAAAACCAAGCTACAGAGCGCAGCTATATGTACAAAACCAAGCTACACAGGAAAAATACATGTACACAACCAAGCTACACAGCGCAGCTACATGTACAAAACCAAGCTACACATGGCAGCTACATGTACAAAACCAAGCTACACAGGGCAGGTACATGTACAAAACCAAGCTACACAGGGCAGGTACATGTACAAAACCAAGCTACAAAGGGCAACTACATGTACTAAACCAAGCTACAAAAGAAAAATACATGTACAAAACCAAGCTACACAAGGAAACTACATGTACAAAACCAAGCTACACAAGGCAACTATTTGTACAAAACCAAGCTACACAGAGCAGCTACATGTACAAAACCAAGCTACACAGGAAAAATACATGTACAAAACCAAGCTACACAGGGCAGATACATGTACAAAACCAAGCTACACAGGGCAGGTACATGTACAAAACCAAGCTACACAGGGCAACTACATGTACTAAACCAAGCTACAAAAGAAAAATACATGTACACAACCAAGCTAAATAGGAAAAATACATATACACAAACAAGCCACACCGGAAAAATACATGTACAAAACCAAGACACACAGGAAAAATACATGTACACAACCAAGCTACACAGGGCAACTACAAGTACAAAACCAAGCTACACAGGAAAAATACATGCACAAAACCAAGCCACACAGGGCAACTATATGTACAAAACCAAGCTACACAAGGCAACTATATGTACAAAACCAAGCTACACAGGGCAGCTACATGTACAAAACCAAGCTACACAGGGCAGCTATATGTACAAAACCAAGCTACACAGGGCAGGTACATGTACAAAACCAAGCTACACAGGGCAGGTACATGTACAAAACCAAGCTACACAGGGCAGGTACATGTACAAAACCAAGCTACAAAGGGCAACTACATGTACTAAACCAAGCTACAAAAGAAAAATACATGTACAAAACCAAGCTACACAAGGAAACTACATGTACAAAACCAAGCTACACAAGGCAACTATTTGTACAAAACCAAGCTACACAGAGCAGCTACATGTACAAAACCAAGCTACACAGGAAAAATACATGTACAAAACCAAGCTACACAGGGCAGATACATGTACAAAACCAAGCTACACAAGGCAGATACATGTACAAAACCAAGCTACACAGGAAAAATTACATGTACAAAACCAAGCTACACAGGGCAGATACATGTACAAAACCAAGCTACACAAGGCAGATACATGTACAAAACCAAGCTACACAGAGCACCTATACGTACAAAACCAAGCTAAACAGGGCAGCTATATGTACAAAACCAAGTTACACAGGGCAGCTATAAGTACAAAACCAAGCTACAGAGCGCAGCTACATGTACGAAACCAAGCTACACAGGAAAAATACATGTACAAAACCAAGCTACACATTGCAGCTATATATACAAAACCAAGCTATACAGGGCAGCTACATGTACAAAACCAAGTTACACAGGGCAGCTATAAGTACAAAACCAAGCTACAGAGCGCAGCTATATGTACAAAACCAAGCTACACAGGAAAAATACATGTACACAACCAAGCTACACAGCGCAGCTACATGTACAAAACCAAGCTACACAGGGCAGCTACATGTACAAAACCAAGCTACACAGGGCAGGTACATGTACACAACCAAGCTACACAGCGCAGGTACATGTATAAAACCAAGCTACACAGGGCAGGTACATGTACAAAACCAAGCTACAAAGGGCAACTACATGTACTAAACCAAGCTACAAAAGAAAAATACATGTACAAAACCAAGCTACACAAGGAAACTACATGTACAAAACCAAGCTACACAAGGCAACTATTTGTACAAAACCAAGCTACACAGAGCAGCTACATGTACAAAACCAAGCTACACAGGAAAAATACATGTACAAAACCAAGCTACACAGGGCAGATACATGTACAAAACCAAGCTACACAAGGCAGATACATGTACAAAACCAAGCTACACAGGAAAAATTACATGTACAAAACCAAGCTACACAGGGCAGATACATGTACAAAACCAAGCTACACAAGGCAGATACATGTACAAAACCAAGCTACACAGAGCACCTATACGTACAAAACCAAGCTACACAAGGCAACTACATGTACAAAACCAAGCTACACAAGGCAACTACATGTACAAAACCAAGCTACACAAGGCAACTATATGTACAAAACCAAGCTACACAGGGCAGCTACATGTACAAAACCAAGCTACACAGGGCAACTATATGTACAAAACCAAGCTACACAGGGCAATTACAGGTACAAAACCAAGCTACTGAGGGCAGCTATATTTACAAAACCAAGCTACAGAGCGCAGCTATATGTACGAAACCAAGCTACACAGGGCAGCTACATGTACAAAACCAAGCTACACAGGGCAGCTACATGTACAAAACCAAGCTACACAGGAAAAATACATGTACAAAACCAAGCTACATAGGGCAGCTATATGTACAAAACCAAGCTACAAAAGGCATCTATATGTACAAAATTAAGCTAGAGAGGGCAGCTACGTGTATAAAACCAAGCTACACTGGGCAGCTATGTGTACAGAATCAACCTACAGAGGGCAGCTATATGTAAAAAGCTAAGCTACACAAGGCAGCTATATGTACAAAACCAAGCTGCACAGGGCACCTATACATACAAAAACAAGCTAAACAGGGCAGCTATATGTACAAAACCAAGCTACACAGGGCACCTATACGTACACAACCAAGCTAAACAGGGCAGGTATATGTACAAAACCAGGGTACACATTGCTGCTATATATACTAAACCAAGCTACACAGGGCAGCTACATGCACAAAACCAAGCTACAAAGGGCAACTATATGTACAAAACCAAGCTACAGAGAGCAGCGATATGTACAAAACCAAGCTACACAGGGCTGCTATATGTACAAAACCATGTTACAAAGGGCAGCTATAAGTACAAAGCCAAGCTACACAGCGCAGCTATATGTACAAAACCAAGCTACACAGGGCAGCTACGTGTCCAAAACCAACCTACACTGGGCGGCTATGTGGACAAAACCAAGCTACACAGGGTAGCTATATGTACAAAACCAAGCTACATATGGCAGCTACATGTCCAAAACCAAGCTGCACAGGGCACCTATACATACAAAACCAAGCTGCACAGGGCACCTATACATACAAAACCAAGCTAAACAGGGTAGCTATATGTACAAAACCAAGCTACACAGGGCACCTATACGTACAAAACCAAGCTACACAAGGCAACTACATGTACAAAACCAAGCTACACAAGGCAACTACATGTACAAAACCAAGCTACACAAGGCAACTATATGTACAAAACCAAGCTACACAGGGCAGCTACATGTACAAAACCAAGCTACACAGGGCAACTATATGTACAAAACCAAGCTACACAGGGCAATTACAGGTACAAAACCAAGCTACTGAGGGCAGCTATATTTACAAAACCAAGCTACAGAGCGCAGCTATATGTACGAAACCAAGCTACACAGGGCAGCTACATGTACAAAACCAAGCTACACAGGGCAGCTACATGTACAAAACCAAGCTACACAGGAAAAATACATGTACAAAACCAAGCTACATAGGGCAGCTATATGTACAAAACCAAGCTACAAAAGGCATCTATATGTACAAAATTAAGCTAGAGAGGGCAGCTACGTGTATAAAACCAAGCTACACTGGGCAGCTATGTGTACAGAATCAACCTACAGAGGGCAGCTATATGTAAAAAGCTAAGCTACACAAGGCAGCTATATGTACAAAACCAAGCTGCACAGGGCACCTATACATACAAAACCAAGCTAAACAGGGCAGCTATATGTACAAAACCAAGCTACACAGGGCACCTATACGTACACAACCAAGCTAAACAGGGCAGGTATATGTACAAAACCAGGGTACACATTGCTGCTATATATACTAAACCAAGCTACACAGGGCAGCTACATGCACAAAACCAAGCTACAAAGGGCAACTATATGTACAAAACCAAGCTACAGAGAGCAGCGATATGTACAAAACCAAGCTACACAGGGCAGCTATATGTACAAAACCAAGCTACACAGGGCAGCTACGTGTCCAAAACCAACCTACACTGGGCGGCTATGTGGACAAAACCAAGCTACACAGGGTAGCTATATGTACAAAACCAAGCTACATATGGCAGCTACATGTCCAAAACCAAGCTGCACAGGGCACCTATACATACAAAACCAAGCTAAACAGGGCAGCTATATGTACAAAACCAAGCTACATATGGCAGCTACATGTACAAAACCAAGCTACACAGGGCAGCTATATGTCCAAAACCAATCTACACTGGGCAGCTATAAGTACAAAACCAAGCTACACATGGTAGCTATATGTACAAAACCAAGCTACGCAGGGCAGCTATGAGTACAAAACCAAGCTACATAGGGCAGCTATATGTACAAAACCAAGCTACAAAAGGCATCTATATGTACAAAATTAAGCTAGAGAGGGCAGCTACATGTACAAAACCAAGCTACACAGGGCAACTACATGTACAAAACCAAGCTACACAGGGCAGCTACATGTACAAAACCAAGCTACACAAGGCAACTAAATGTACAAAACCAAGCTACACAGCGCAGCTACATATACAAAACCAATCTACACAGGGCAGGTACATTTACAAAACCAAGCTACACAGGGCAGGTACATGTACAAAACCAAGCTACACAGGGCAACTATATGTACAAAACCAAGCTACACAGGGCAATTACATGTACAAAACCAAGCTACACAGGAAAAATACATGTACAAAACCAAGCTACACAAGGCAACTAAATGTACAAAACCAAGCTACACAAGGCAACTATATGTACAAAACCAATCTACACAGGGCAACTATATGTACAAAACCAAGCTACTGAGGGCAGCTATATGTACAAAACCAAGCTACACAGGTCAGCTACATGTAAAAAAAACAAGCTACACAGGGCAGGTACATGTACAAAACCAAGCTACACAGGGCAACTACATGTAAAAAACCAAGTTACACAGGAAAAATACATGTACACAACCAAGCTACACCGGAAAAATACATGTACACAAACAAGCCACACCGGAAAAATACATGTACAAAACCAAGACACACAGGAAAAATACATGTACACAACCAAGCTACACAGGGCAACTACAAGTACAAAACCAAGCTACACAGGAAAAATACATGCACAAAACCAAGCCACACAGGGCAGCTACATGCACAAAACCAAGCTACAAAGGGCAACTATATGTACAAAACCAAGCTACAGAGAGCAGCGATATGTACAAAACCAAGCTACACAGGGCAGCTATATGTACAAAACCAAGCTACACAGGGCAGCTACGTGTCCAAAACCAACCTACACTGGGCGGCTATGTGGACAAAACCAAGCTACACAGGGTAGCTATATGTACGAAACCAAGCTACATATGGCAGCTACATGTCCAAAACCAAGCTGCACAGGGCACCTATACATACAAAACCAAGCTAAACAGGGCAGCTATATGTACAAAACCAAGCTACATATGGCAGCTACATGTACAAAACCAAGCTACACAGGGCAGCTATATGTCCAAAACCAATCTACACTGGGCAGCTATAAGTACAAAACCAAGCTACACATGGTAGCTATATGTACAAAACCAAGCTACGCAGGGCAGCTATGAGTACAAAACCAAGCTACATAGGGCAGCTATATGTACAAAACCAAGCTACAAAAGGCATCTATATGTACAAAATTAAGCTAGAGAGGGCAGCTACATGTACAAAACCAAGCTACACAGGGCAACTACATGTACAAAACCAAGCTACACAGGGCAGCTACATGTACAAAACCAAGCTACACAAGGCAACTAAATGTACAAAACCAAGCTACACAGCGCAGCTACATATACAAAACCAATCTACACAGGGCAGGTACATTTACAAAACCAAGCTACACAGGGCAGGTACATGTACAAAACCAAGCTACACAGGGCAACTATATGTACAAAACCAAGCTACACAGGGCAATTACATGTACAAAACCAAGCTACACAGGAAAAATACATGTACAAAACCAAGCTACACAAGGCAACTAAATGTACAAAACCAAGCTACACAAGGCAACTATATGTACAAAACCAATCTACACAGGGCAACTATATGTACAAAACCAAGCTACTGAGGGCAGCTATATGTACAAAACCAAGCTACACAGGTCAGCTACATGTAAAAAAAACAAGCTACACAGGGCAGGTACATGTACAAAACCAAGCTACACAGGGCAACTACATGTAAAAAACCAAGTTACACAGGAAAAATACATGTACACAACCAAGCTACACCGGAAAAATACATGTACACAACCAAGCTACACAGGGCAACTACAAGTACAAAACCAAGCTACACAGGAAAAATACATGCACAAAACCAAGCCACACAGGGCAACTATATGTACAAAACCAAGCTAAACAAGGCAACTATATGTACAAAACCAAGCTACACAGGGCAGCTACATGTACAAAACCAAGCTACACAGGGCAGCTACATGTACAAAACCAAGCTACACAGGGCAGGTACATGTACAAAACCAAGCTACACAGGGCAGGTACATGTACAAAACCAAGCTACACAGGGCAGGTACATGTACAAAACCAAGCTACAAAGGGCAACTACATGTACTAAACCAAGCTACAAAAGAAAAATACATGTACAAAACCAAGCTACACAAGGAAACTACATGTACAAAACCAAGCTACACAAGGCAACTACATGTACAAAACCAAGCTACACAGAGCAGCTACATGTACAAAACCAAGCTACACAGGAAAAATACATGTACAAAACCAAGCTACACAGGGCAGATACATGTACAAAACCAAGCTACACAAGGCAGATACATGTACAAAACCAAGCTACACAGGAAAAATTACATGTACAAAACCAAGCTACACAGGGCAGATACATGTACAAAACCAAGCTACACAAGGCAGATACATGTACAAAACCAAGCTACACAGAGCACCTATACGTACAAAACCAAGCTAAACAGGGCAGCAATATGTACAAAACCAAGTTACACAGGGCAGCTATAAGTACAAAACCAAGCTACAGAGCGCAGCTACATGTACGAAACCAAGCTACACAGGAAAAATACATGTACAAAACCAAGCTACACATTGCAGCTATATATACAAAACCAAGCTATACAGGGCAGCTACATGTACAAAACCAAGTTACACAGGGCAGCTATAAGTACAAAACCAAGCTACAGAGCGCAGCTATATGTACAAAACCAAGCTACACAGGAAAAATACATGTACACAACCAAGCTACACAGCGCAGCTACATGTACAAAACCAAGCTACACATGGCAGCTACATGTACAAAACCAAGCTACACAGGGCAGGTACATGTACAAAACCAAGCTACACAGGGCAGGTACATGTACAAAACCAAGCTACAAAGGGCAACTACATGTACTAAACCAAGCTACAAAAGAAAAATACATGTACAAAACCAAGCTACACAAGGAAACTACATGTACAAAACCAAGCTACACAAGGCAACTATTTGTACAAAACCAAGCTACACAGAGCAGCTACATGTACAAAACCAAGCTACACAGGAAAGATACATGTACAAAACCAAGCTACACAGGGCAGATACATGTACAAAACCAAGCTACACAGGGCAGGTACATGTACAAAACCAAGCTACACAGGGCAGGTACATGTACAAAACCAAGCTACACAGGGCAGGTACATGTACAAAACCAAGCTACAAAGGGCAACTACATGTACTAAACCAAGCTACAAAAGAAAAATACATGTACACAACCAAGCTACACAGGAAAAATACATGTACACAAACAAGCCACACCGGAAAAATACATGTACAAAACCAAGACACACAGGAAAAATACATGTACACAACCAAGCTACACAGGGCAACTACAAGTACAAAACCAAGCTACACAGGAAAAATACATGCACAAAACCAAGCCACACAGGGCAACTATATGTACAAAACCAAGCTACACAAGGCAACTATATGTACAAAACCAAGCTACACAGGGCAGCTACATGTACAAAACCAAGCTACACAGGGCAGCTACATGTACAAAACCAAGCTACACAGGGCAGGTACATGTACAAAACCAAGCTACACAGGGCAGGTACATGTACAAAACCAAGCTACACAGGGCAGGTACATGTACAAAACCAAGCTACAAAGGGCAACTACATGTACTAAACCAAGCTACAAAAGAAAAATACATGTACAAAACCAAGCTACACAAGGAAACTACATGTACAAAACCAAGCTACACAAGGCAACTATTTGTACAAAACCAAGCTACACAGAGCAGCTACATGTACAAAACCAAGCTACACAGGAAAAATACATGTACAAAACCAAGCTACACAGGGCAGATACATGTACAAAACCAAGCTACACAAGGCAGATACATGTACAAAACCAAGCTACACAGGAAAAATTACATGTACAAAACCAAGCTACACAGGGCAGATACATGTACAAAACCAAGCTACACAAGGCAGATACATGTACAAAACCAAGCTACACAGAGCACCTATACGTACAAAACCAAGCTAAACAGGGCAGCTATATGTACAAAACCAAGTTACACAGGGCAGCTATAAGTACAAAACCAAGCTACAGAGCGCAGCTACATGTACGAAACCAAGCTACACAGGAAAAATACATGTACAAAACCAAGCTACACATTGCAGCTATATATACAAAACCAAGCTATACAGGGCAGCTACATGTACAAAACCAAGTTACACAGGGCAGCTATAAGTACAAAACCAAGCTACAGAGCGCAGCTATATGTACAAAACCAAGCTACACAGGAAAAATACATGTACACAACCAAGCTACACAGCGCAGCTACATGTACAAAACCAAGCTACACAGGGCAGCTACATGTACAAAACCAAGCTACACAGGGCAGGTACATGTACACAACCAAGCTACACAGCGCAGGTACATGTACAAAACCAAGCTACACAGGGCAGGTACATGTACAAAACCAAGCTACAAAGGGCAACTACATGTACTAAACCAAGCTACAAAAGAAAAATACATGTACAAAACCAAGCTACACAAGAAAACTACATGTACAAAACCAAGCTACACAAGGCAACTATTTGTACAAAACCAAGCTACACAGAGCAGCTACATGTACAAAACCAAGCTACACAGGAAAAATACATGTACAAAACCAAGCTACACAGGGCAGATACATGTACAAAACCAAGCTACACAAGGCAGATACATGTACAAAACCAAGCTACACAGGAAAAATTACATGTACAAAACCAAGCTACACAGGGCAGATACATGTACAAAACCAAGCTACACAAGGCAGATACATGTACAAAACCAAGCTACACAGAGCACCTATACGTACAAAACCAAGCTACACAAGGCAACTACATGTACAAAACCAAGCTACACAAGGCAACTACATGTACAAAACCAAGCTACACAAGGCAACTATATGTACAAAACCAAGCTACACAGGGCAGCTACATGTACAAAACCAAGCTACACAGGGCAACTATATGTACAAAACCAAGCTACACAGGGCAATTACAGGTACAAAACCAAGCTACTGAGGGCAGCTATATTTACAAAACCAAGCTACAGAGCGCAGCTATATGTACGAAACCAAGCTACACAGGGCAGCTACATGTACAAAACCAAGCTACACAGGGCAGCTACATGTACAAAACCAAGCTACACAGGAAAAATACATGTACAAAACCAAGCTACATAGGGCAGCTATATGTACAAAACCAAGCTACAAAAGGCATTTATATGTACAAAATTAAGCTAGAGAGGGCAGCTACGTGTATAAAACCAAGCTACACTGGGCAGCTATGTGTACAGAATCAACCTACAGAGGGCAGCTATATGTAAAAAGCTAAGCTACACAAGGCAGCTATATGTACAAAACCAAGCTGCACAGGGCACCTATACATACAAAACCAAGCTAAACAGGGCAGCTATATGTACAAAACCAAGCTACACAGGGCACCTATACGTACACAACCAAGCTAAACAGGGCAGGTATATGTACAAAACCAGGGTACACATTGCTGCTATATATACTAAACCAAGCTACACAGGGCAGCTACATGCACAAAACCAAGCTACAAAGGGCAACTATATGTACAAAACCAAGCTACAGAGAGCAGCGATATGTACAAAACCAAGCTACACAGGGCTGCTATATGTACAAAACCATGTTACAAAGGGCAGCTATAAGTACAAAGCCAAGCTACACAGCGCAGCTATATGTACAAAACCAAGCTACACAGGGCAGCTACGTGTCCAAAACCAACCTACACTGGGCGGCTATGTGGACAAAACCAAGCTACACAGGGTAGCTATATGTACAAAACCAAGCTACATATGGCAGCTACATGTCCAAAACCAAGCTGCACAGGGCACCTATACATACAAAACCAAGCTAAACAGGGCAGCTATATGTACAAAACCAAGCTACATATGGCAGCTACATGTACAAAACCAAGCTACACAGGGCAGCTATATGTCCAAAACCAATCTACACTGGGCAGCTATAAGTACAAAACCAAGCTACACATGGTAGCTATATGTACAAAACCAAGCTACGCAGGGCAGCTATGAGTACAAAACCAAGCTACACAGGGCAGCTACATGTACAAAACCAAGCTACACAGGGCAGCTACATGTACAAAACCAAGCTACACAAGGCAACTAAATGTACAAAACCAAGCTACACAGCGCAGCTACATATACAAAACCAATCTACACAGGGCAGGTACATTTACAAAACCAAGCTACACAGGGCAGGTACATGTACAAAACCAAGCTACACAGGGCAACTATATGTACAAAACCAAGCTACACAGGGCAATTACCTGTACAAAACCAAGCTACACAGGAAAAATACATGTACAAAACCAAGCTACACAAGGCAACTAAATGTACAAAACCAAGCTACACAAGGCAACTATATGTACAAAACCAATCTACACAGGGCAACTATATGTACAAAACCAAGCTACTGAGGGCAGCTATATGTACAAAACCAAGCTACACAGGTCAGCTACATGTAAAAAAAACAAGCTACACAGGGCAGGTACATGTACAAAACCAAGCTACACAGGGCAACTACATGTAAAAAACCAAGTTACACAGGAAAAATACATGTACACAACCAAGCTACACCGGAAAAATACATGTACACAAACAAGCCACACCGGAAAAATACATGTACAAAACCAAGACACACAGGAAAAATACATGTACACAACCAAGCTACACAGGGCAACTACAAGTACAAAACCAAGCTACACAGGAAAAATACATGCACAAAACCAAGCCACACAGGGCAACTATATGTACAAAACCAAGCTACACAAGGCAACTATATGTACAAAACCAAGCTACACAGGGCAGCTACATGTACAAAACCAAGCTACACAGGGCAGCTACATGTACAAAACCAAGCTACACAGGGCAGGTACATGTACAAAACCAAGCTACACAGGGCAGGTACATGTACAAAACCAAGCTACAAAGGGCAACTACATGTACTAAACCAAGCTACAAAAGAAAAATACATGTACAAAACCAAGCTACACAAGGAAACTACTTGTACAAAACCAAGCTACACAAGGCAACTATTTGTACAAAACCAAGCTACACAGAGCAGCTACATGTACAAAACCAAGCTACACAGGAAAAATACATGTACAAAACCAAGCTACACAGGGCAGATACATGTACAAAACCAAGCTACACAAGGCAGATACATGTACAAAACCAAGCTACACAGGAAAAATTACATGTACAAAACCAAGCTACACAGGGCAGATACATGTACAAAACCAAGCTACACAAGGCAGATACATGTACAAAACCAAGCTACACAGAGCACCTATACGTACAAAACCAAGCTAAACAGGGCAGCTATATGTACAAAACCAAGTTACACAGGGCAGCTATAAGTACAAAACCAAGCTACAGAGCGCAGCTACATGTACGAAACCAAGCTACACAGGAAAAATACATGTACAAAACCAAGCTACACATTGCAGCTATATATACAAAACCAAGCTATACAGGGCAGCTACATGTACAAAACCAAGTTACACAGGGCAGCTATAAGTACAAAACCAAGCTACAGAGCGCAGCTATATGTACAAAACCAAGCTACACAGGAAAAATACATGTACACAACCAAGCTACACAGCGCAGCTACATGTACAAAACCAAGCTACACAGGGCAGCTACATGTACAAAACCAAGCTACACAGGGCAGGTACATGTACAAAACCAAGCTACACAGGGCAGGTACATGTACAAAACCAAGCTACAAAGGGCAACTACATGTACTAAACCAAGCTACAAAAGAAAAATACATGTACAAAACCAAGCTACACAAGGAAACTACATGTACAAAACCAAGCTACACAAGGCAACTATTTGTACAAAACCAAGCTACACAGAGCAGCTACATGTACAAAACCAAGCTACACAGGAAAAATACATGTACAAAACCAAGCTACACAGGGCAGATACATGTACAAAACCAAGCTACACAAGGCAGATACATGTACAAAACCAAGCTACACAGGAAAAATTACATGTACAAAACCAAGATACACAGGGCAGATACATGTACAAAACCAAGCTACACAAGGCAGATACATGTACAAAACCAAGCTACACAGAGCACCTATACGTACAAAACCAAGCTAAACAGGGCAGCTATATGTACAAAACCAAGTTACACAGGGCAGCTATAAGTACAAAACCAAGCTACAGAGCGCAGCTACATGTACGAAACCAAGCTACACAGGAAAAATACATGTACAAAACCAAGCTACACATTGCAGCTATATATACAAAACCAAGCTATACAGGGCAGCTACATGTACAAAACCAAGTTACACAGGGCAGCTATAAGTACAAAACCAAGCTATAGAGCGCAGCTATATGTACAAAACCAAGCTACACAGGAAAAATACATGTACACAACCAAGCTACACAGCGCAGCTACATGTACAAAACCAAGCTACACAAGGCAACTATATGTACAAAACCAAGCTACACAGGGCAGCTACATGTACAAAACCAAGCTACACAGGGCAACTATATGTAGAAAACCAAGCTACACAGGGCAATTACATGTACAAAACCAAGCTACACAGGAAAAATACATGTACAAAACCAAGCTACACAAGGCAACTATACATGTACAAAACCAAGCTACACAAGGCAACTATATGTACAAAACCAATCTACACAGGGCAACTATATGTACAAAACCAGGCTACAGAGCGCAGCTACTATATGTACAACATTAAGTTACAGAGGGCAGCTACATGTACAAAACCAAGCTACACAGGAAATATACATGTACAAAACCGAGCTAAACAAGGCAGCTACATGTACAAAACCAAGCTACACAGGGCAACTACATGTACAAAACCAAGCTACACAGGGAAGCTACATGTACAAAACCAAGCTACACAAGGCAACTACATGTAAAAAACCAAGCTACACAGCTCAGCTACATGTACAAAACCAAGCTACACAGGGCAGGTACATTTACAAAACCAAGCTACACAGGGCAGGTACATGTACAAAACCAAGCTAGACAGGAAAAATACATGTACAAAACCAAGCTACACAAGGCAACTACATGTACAAAACCAAGCTACACAAGGCAACTATATGTACAAAACCAAGCTACACAGGGCAGCTACATGTACAAAACCAAGCTACACAGGGCAACTATATGTACAAAACCAAGCTACATAGGGCAATTACAGGTACAAAACCAAGCTACTGAGGGCAGCTATATGTACAAAACCAAGCTACACAGGGCAGCTGTATGTACAAAACCAAGCTACACAGGGCAGCTATATTTACAAAACCAAGCTACAGAGCGCAGCTATATGTACGAAACCAAGCTACACAGGGCAGCTACATGTACAAAACCAAGCTACACAGGGCAGCTACATGTACAAAACCAAGCTACACAGGAAAAATACATGTACAAAACCAAGCTACATAGGGCAGCTATATGTACAAAACCAAGCTACACTGGGCATCTATATGTACAAAATTAAGCTAGAGAGGGCAGCTACGTGTATAAAACCAAGCTACACTGGGCAGCTATGTGTACAGAATCAACCTACAGAGGGCAGCTATATGTAAAAAGCTAAGCTACACAAGGCAGCTATATGTACAAAACCAAGCTACACAGGGCACCTATACGTACACAACCAAGCTAAACAGGGCAGGTATATGTACAAAACCAAGCTACACATTGCTGCTATATATAAAAAACCAAGCTACACAGGGCAGCTACATGTACAAAACCAAGCTACACAGGGCAACTATATGTACAAAACCAAGCTACATAGGGCAATTACAGGTACAAAACCAAGCTACACAGCGCAGCTACATATACAAAACCAATCTACACAGGGCAGGTACATTTACAAAACCAAGCTACACAGGGCAGGTACATGTACAAAACCAAGCTACACAGGGCAACTATATGTACAAAACCAAGCTACACAGGGCAATTACATGTACAAAACCAAGCTACACAGGAAAAATACATGTACAAAACCAAGCTACACAAGGCAACTAAATGTACAAAACCAAGCTACACAAGGCAACTATATGTACAAAACCAATCTACACAGGGCAACTATATGTACAAAACCAAGCTACTGAGGGCAGCTATATGTACAAAACCAAGCTACACAGGTCAGCTACATGTAAAAAAAACAAGCTACACAGGGCAGGTACATGTACAAAACCAAGCTACACAGGGCAACTACATGTACAAAACCAAGTTACACAGGAAAAATACATGTACACAACCAAGCTACACCGGAAAAATACATGTACACAAACAAGCCACACCGGAAAAATACATGTACAAAACCAAGACACACAGGAAAAATACATGTACACAACCAAGCTACACAGGGCAACTACAAGTACAAAACCAAGCTACACAGGAAAAATACATGCACAAAACCAAGCCACACAGGGCAACTATATGTACAAAACCAAGCTACACAAGGCAACTATATGTACAAAACCAAGCTACACAGGGCAGCTACATGTACAAAACCAAGCTACACAGGGCAGCTACATGTACAAAACCAAGCTACACAGGGCAGGTACATGTACAAAACCAAGCTACACAGGGCAGGTACATGTACAAAACCAAGCTACACAGGGCAGGTACATGTACAAAACCAAGCTACAAAGGGCAACTACATGTACTAAACCAAGCTACAAAAGAAAAATACATGTACAAAACCAAGCTACACAAGGAAACTACATGTACAAAACCAAGCTACACAAGGCAACTATTTGTACAAAACCAAGCTACACAGAGCAGCTACATGTACAAAACCAAGCTACACAGGAAAAATACATGTACAAAACCAAGCTACACAGGGCAGATACATGTACAAAACCAAGCTACACAAGGCAGATACATGTACAAAACCAAGCTACACAGGAAAAATTACATGTACAAAACCAAGCTACACAGGGCAGATACATGTACAAAACCAAGCTACACAAGGCAGATACATGTACAAAACCAAGCTACACAGAGCACCTATACGTACAAAACCAAGCTAAACAGGGCAGCTATATGTACAAAACCAAGTTACACAGGGCAGCTATAAGTACAAAACCAAGCTACAGAGCGCAGCTACATGTACGAAACCAAGCTACACAGGAAAAATACATGTACAAAACCAAGCTACACATTGCAGCTATATATACAAAACCAAGCTATACAGGGCAGCTACATGTACAAAACCAAGTTACACAGGGCAGCTATAAGTACAAAACCAAGCTACAGAGCGCAGCTATATGTACAAAACCAAGCTACACAGGAAAAATACATGTACACAACCAAGCTACACAGCGCAGCTACATGTACAAAACCAAGCTACACAGGGCAGCTACATGTACAAAACCAAGCTACACAGGGCAGGTACATGTACAAAACCAAGCTACACAGGGCAGGTACATGTACAAAACCAAGCTACAAAGGGCAACTACATGTACTAAACCAAGCTACAAAAGAAAAATACATGTACAAAACCAAGCTACACAAGGAAACTACATGTACAAAACCAAGCTACACAAGGCAACTATTTGTACAAAACCAAGCTACACAGAGCAGCTACAAGTACAAAACCAAGCTACACAGGAAAAATACATGTACAAAACCAAGCTACACAGGGCAGATACATGTACAAAACCAAGCTACACAAGGCAGATACATGTACAAAACCAAGCTACACAGGAAAAATTACATGTACAAAACCAAGCTACACAGGGCAGATACATGTACAAAACCAAGCTACACAAGGCAGATACATGTACAAAACCAAGCTACACAGAGCACCTATACGTACAAAACCAAGCTAAACAGGGCAGCTATATGTACAAAACCAAGTTACACAGGGCAGCTATAAGTACAAAACCAAGCTACAGAGCGCAGCTACATGTACGAAACCAAGCTACACAGGAAAAATACATGTACAAAACCAAGCTACACATTGCAGCTATATATACAAAACCAAGCTATACAGGGCAGCTACATGTACAAAACCAAGTTACACAGGGCAGCTATAAGTACAAAACCAAGCTACAGAGCGCAGCTATATGTACAAAACCAAGCTACACAGGAAAAATACATGTACACAACCAAGCTACACAGCGCAGCTACATGTACAAAACCAAGCTACACAGGGCAGGTACATGTACAAAACCAAGCTACAAAGGGCAACTACATGTACTAAACCAAGCTACAAAAGAAAAATACATGTACAAAACCAAGCTACACAAGGAAACTACATGTACAAAACCAAGCTACATAGGGCAGCTATATGTACAAAACCAAGCTACAAAAGGCATTTATATGTACAAAATTAAGCTAGAGAGGGCAGCTACGTGTATAAAACCAAGCTACACTGGGCAGCTATGTGTACAGAATCAACCTACAGAGGGCAGCTATATGTAAAAAGCTAAGCTACACAAGGCAGCTATATGTACAAAACCAAGCTGCACAGGGCACCTATACATACAAAACCAAGCTAAACAGGGCAGCTATATGTACAAAACCAAGCTACACAGGGCACCTATACGTACACAACCAAGCTAAACAGGGCAGGTATATGTACAAAACCAGGGTACACATTGCTGCTATATATACTAAACCAAGCTACACAGGGCAGCTACATGCACAAAACCAAGCTACAAAGGGCAACTATATGTACAAAACCAAGCTACAGAGAGCAGCGATATGTACAAAACCAAGCTACACAGGGCTGCTATATGTACAAAACCATGTTACAAAGGGCAGCTATAAGTACAAAGCCAAGCTACACAGCGCAGCTATATGTACAAAACCAAGCTACACAGGGCAGCTACGTGTCCAAAACCAACCTACACTGGGCGGCTATGTGGACAAAACCAAGCTACACAGGGTAGCTATATGTACAAAACCAAGCTACATATGGCAGCTACATGTCCAAAACCAAGCTGCACAGGGCACCTATACATACAAAACCAAGCTAAACAGGGCAGCTATATGTACAAAACCAAGCTACATATGGCAGCTACATGTACAAAACCAAGCTACACAGGGCAGCTATATGTCCAAAACCAATCTACACTGGGCAGCTATAAGTACAAAACCAAGCTACACATGGTAGCTATATGTACAAAACCAAGCTACGCAGGGCAGCTATGAGTACAAAACCAAGCTACACAGGGCAGCTACATGTACAAAACCAAGCTACACAGGGCAGCTACATGTACAAAACCAAGCTACACAAGGCAACTAAATGTACAAAACCAAGCTACACAGCGCAGCTACATATACAAAACCAATCTACACAGGGCAGGTACATTTACAAAACCAAGCTACACAGGGCAGGTACATGTACAAAACCAAGCTACACAGGGCAACTATATGTACAAAACCAAGCTACACAGGGCAATTACCTGTACAAAACCAAGCTACACAGGAAAAATACATGTACAAAACCAAGCTACACAAGGCAACTAAATGTACAAAACCAAGCTACACAAGGCAACTATATGTACAAAACCAATCTACACAGGGCAACTATATGTACAAAACCAAGCTACTGAGGGCAGCTATATGTACAAAACCAAGCTACACAGGTCAGCTACATGTAAAAAAAACAAGCTACACAGGGCAGGTACATGTACAAAACCAAGCTACACAGGGCAACTACATGTAAAAAACCAAGTTACACAGGAAAAATACATGTACACAACCAAGCTACACCGGAAAAATACATGTACACAAACAAGCCACACCGGAAAAATACATGTACAAAACCAAGACACACAGGAAAAATACATGTACACAACCAAGCTACACAGGGCAACTACAAGTACAAAACCAAGCTACACAGGAAAAATACATGCACAAAACCAAGCCACACAGGGCAACTATATGTACAAAACCAAGCTACACAAGGCAACTATATGTACAAAACCAAGCTACACAGGGCAGCTACATGTACAAAACCAAGCTACACAGGGCAGCTACATGTACAAAACCAAGCTACACAGGGCAGGTACATGTACAAAACCAAGCTACACAGGGCAGGTACATGTACAAAACCAAGCTACAAAGGGCAACTACATGTACTAAACCAAGCTACAAAAGAAAAATACATGTACAAAACCAAGCTACACAAGGAAACTACATGTACAAAACCAAGCTACACAAGGCAACTATTTGTACAAAACCAAGCTACACAGAGCAGCTACATGTACAAAACCAAGCTACACAGGAAAAATACATGTACAAAACCAAGCTACACAGGGCAGATACATGTACAAAACCAAGCTACACAAGGCAGATACATGTACAAAACCAAGCTACACAGGAAAAATTACATGTACAAAACCAAGCTACACAGGGCAGATACATGTACAAAACCAAGCTACACAAGGCAGATACATGTACAAAACCAAGCTACACAGAGCACCTATACGTACAAAACCAAGCTAAACAGGGCAGCTATATGTACAAAACCAAGTTACACAGGGCAGCTATAAGTACAAAACCAAGCTACAGAGCGCAGCTACATGTACGAAACCAAGCTACACAGGAAAAATACATGTACAAAACCAAGCTACACATTGCAGCTATATATACAAAACCAAGCTATACAGGGCAGCTACATGTACAAAACCAAGTTACACAGGGCAGCTATAAGTACAAAACCAAGCTACAGA
Organism: Lampris megalopsis; assembly: GCA_022114975.2. Classification (NCBI taxonomy): domain Eukaryota; kingdom Metazoa; phylum Chordata; class Actinopteri; order Lampriformes; family Lampridae; genus Lampris; species Lampris megalopsis. The sequence goes on from JAJHIY020000431.1 coordinate 7,219,569, forward strand.
GCGCAGCTATATGTACAAAACCAAGCTACACAGGAAAAATACATGTACACAACCAAGCTACACAGCGCAGCTACATGTACAAAACCAAGCTACACAGGGCAGCTACATGTACAAAACCAAGCTACACAGGGCAGGTACATGTACAAAACCAAGCTACACAGGGCAGGTACATGTACAAAACCAAGCTACAAAGGGCAACTACATGTACTAAACCAAGCTACAAAAGAAAAATACATGTACAAAACCAAGCTACACAAGGAAACTACATGTACAAAACCAAGCTACACAAGGCAACTATTTGTACAAAACCAAGCTACACAGAGCAGCTACATGTACAAAACCAAGCTACACAGGAAAAATACATGTACAAAACCAAGCTACACAGGGCAGATACATGTACAAAACCAAGCTACACAAGGCAGATACATGTACAAAACCAAGCTACACAGGAAAAATTACATGTACAAAACCAAGATACACAGGGCAGATACATGTACAAAACCAAGCTACACAAGGCAGATACATGTACAAAACCAAGCTACACAGAGCACCTATACGTACAAAACCAAGCTAAACAGGGCAGCTATATGTACAAAACCAAGTTACACAGGGCAGCTATAAGTACAAAACCAAGCTACAGAGCGCAGCTACATGTACGAAACCAAGCTACACAGGAAAAATACATGTACAAAACCAAGCTACACATTGCAGCTATATATACAAAACCAAGCTATACAGGGCAGCTACATGTACAAAACCAAGTTACACAGGGCAGCTATAAGTACAAAACCAAGCTATAGAGCGCAGCTATATGTACAAAACCAAGCTACACAGGAAAAATACATGTACACAACCAAGCTACACAGCGCAGCTACATGTACAAAACCAAGCTACACAAGGCAACTATATGTACAAAACCAAGCTACACAGGGCAGCTACATGTACAAAACCAAGCTACACAGGGCAACTATATGTAGAAAACCAAGCTACACAGGGCAATTACATGTACAAAACCAAGCTACACAGGAAAAATACATGTACAAAACCAAGCTACACAAGGCAACTATACATGTACAAAACCAAGCTACACAAGGCAACTATATGTACAAAACCAATCTACACAGGGCAACTATATGTACAAAACCAGGCTACAGAGCGCAGCTACTATATGTACAACATTAAGTTACAGAGGGCAGCTACATGTACAAAACCAAGCTACACAGGAAATATACATGTACAAAACCGAGCTAAACAAGGCAGCTACATGTACAAAACCAAGCTACACAGGGCAACTACATGTACAAAACCAAGCTACACAGGGAAGCTACATGTACAAAACCAAGCTACACAAGGCAACTACATGTAAAAAACCAAGCTACACAGCTCAGCTACATGTACAAAACCAAGCTACACAGGGCAGGTACATTTACAAAACCAAGCTACACAGGGCAGGTACATGTACAAAACCAAGCTAGACAGGAAAAATACATGTACAAAACCAAGCTACACAAGGCAACTACATGTACAAAACCAAGCTACACAAGGCAACTATATGTACAAAACCAAGCTACACAGGGCAGCTACATGTACAAAACCAAGCTACACAGGGCAACTATATGTACAAAACCAAGCTACATAGGGCAATTACAGGTACAAAACCAAGCTACTGAGGGCAGCTATATGTACAAAACCAAGCTACACAGGGCAGCTGTATGTACAAAACCAAGCTACACAGGGCAGCTATATTTACAAAACCAAGCTACAGAGCGCAGCTATATGTACGAAACCAAGCTACACAGGGCAGCTACATGTACAAAACCAAGCTACACAGGGCAGCTACATGTACAAAACCAAGCTACACAGGAAAAATACATGTACAAAACCAAGCTACATAGGGCAGCTATATGTACAAAACCAAGCTACACTGGGCATCTATATGTACAAAATTAAGCTAGAGAGGGCAGCTACGTGTATAAAACCAAGCTACACTGGGCAGCTATGTGTACAGAATCAACCTACAGAGGGCAGCTATATGTAAAAAGCTAAGCTACACAAGGCAGCTATATGTACAAAACCAAGCTACACAGGGCACCTATACGTACACAACCAAGCTAAACAGGGCAGGTATATGTACAAAACCAAGCTACACATTGCTGCTATATATAAAAAACCAAGCTACACAGGGCAGCTACATGTACAAAACCAAGCTACACAGGGCAACTATATGTACAAAACCAAGCTACATAGGGCAATTACAGGTACAAAACCAAGCTACACAGCGCAGCTACATATACAAAACCAATCTACACAGGGCAGGTACATTTACAAAACCAAGCTACACAGGGCAGGTACATGTACAAAACCAAGCTACACAGGGCAACTATATGTACAAAACCAAGCTACACAGGGCAATTACATGTACAAAACCAAGCTACACAGGAAAAATACATGTACAAAACCAAGCTACACAAGGCAACTAAATGTACAAAACCAAGCTACACAAGGCAACTATATGTACAAAACCAATCTACACAGGGCAACTATATGTACAAAACCAAGCTACTGAGGGCAGCTATATGTACAAAACCAAGCTACACAGGTCAGCTACATGTAAAAAAAACAAGCTACACAGGGCAGGTACATGTACAAAACCAAGCTACACAGGGCAACTACATGTACAAAACCAAGTTACACAGGAAAAATACATGTACACAACCAAGCTACACCGGAAAAATACATGTACACAAACAAGCCACACCGGAAAAATACATGTACAAAACCAAGACACACAGGAAAAATACATGTACACAACCAAGCTACACAGGGCAACTACAAGTACAAAACCAAGCTACACAGGAAAAATACATGCACAAAACCAAGCCACACAGGGCAACTATATGTACAAAACCAAGCTACACAAGGCAACTATATGTACAAAACCAAGCTACACAGGGCAGCTACATGTACAAAACCAAGCTACACAGGGCAGCTACATGTACAAAACCAAGCTACACAGGGCAGGTACATGTACAAAACCAAGCTACACAGGGCAGGTACATGTACAAAACCAAGCTACACAGGGCAGGTACATGTACAAAACCAAGCTACAAAGGGCAACTACATGTACTAAACCAAGCTACAAAAGAAAAATACATGTACAAAACCAAGCTACACAAGGAAACTACATGTACAAAACCAAGCTACACAAGGCAACTATTTGTACAAAACCAAGCTACACAGAGCAGCTACATGTACAAAACCAAGCTACACAGGAAAAATACATGTACAAAACCAAGCTACACAGGGCAGATACATGTACAAAACCAAGCTACACAAGGCAGATACATGTACAAAACCAAGCTACACAGGAAAAATTACATGTACAAAACCAAGCTACACAGGGCAGATACATGTACAAAACCAAGCTACACAAGGCAGATACATGTACAAAACCAAGCTACACAGAGCACCTATACGTACAAAACCAAGCTAAACAGGGCAGCTATATGTACAAAACCAAGTTACACAGGGCAGCTATAAGTACAAAACCAAGCTACAGAGCGCAGCTACATGTACGAAACCAAGCTACACAGGAAAAATACATGTACAAAACCAAGCTACACATTGCAGCTATATATACAAAACCAAGCTATACAGGGCAGCTACATGTACAAAACCAAGTTACACAGGGCAGCTATAAGTACAAAACCAAGCTACAGAGCGCAGCTATATGTACAAAACCAAGCTACACAGGAAAAATACATGTACACAACCAAGCTACACAGCGCAGCTACATGTACAAAACCAAGCTACACAGGGCAGCTACATGTACAAAACCAAGCTACACAGGGCAGGTACATGTACAAAACCAAGCTACACAGGGCAGGTACATGTACAAAACCAAGCTACAAAGGGCAACTACATGTACTAAACCAAGCTACAAAAGAAAAATACATGTACAAAACCAAGCTACACAAGGAAACTACATGTACAAAACCAAGCTACACAAGGCAACTATTTGTACAAAACCAAGCTACACAGAGCAGCTACAAGTACAAAACCAAGCTACACAGGAAAAATACATGTACAAAACCAAGCTACACAGGGCAGATACATGTACAAAACCAAGCTACACAAGGCAGATACATGTACAAAACCAAGCTACACAGGAAAAATTACATGTACAAAACCAAGCTACACAGGGCAGATACATGTACAAAACCAAGCTACACAAGGCAGATACATGTACAAAACCAAGCTACACAGAGCACCTATACGTACAAAACCAAGCTAAACAGGGCAGCTATATGTACAAAACCAAGTTACACAGGGCAGCTATAAGTACAAAACCAAGCTACAGAGCGCAGCTACATGTACGAAACCAAGCTACACAGGAAAAATACATGTACAAAACCAAGCTACACATTGCAGCTATATATACAAAACCAAGCTATACAGGGCAGCTACATGTACAAAACCAAGTTACACAGGGCAGCTATAAGTACAAAACCAAGCTACAGAGCGCAGCTATATGTACAAAACCAAGCTACACAGGAAAAATACATGTACACAACCAAGCTACACAGCGCAGCTACATGTACAAAACCAAGCTACACAGGGCAGCTACATGTACAAAACCAAGCTACACAGGGCAGGTACATGTACAAAACCAAGCTACAAAGGGCAACTACATGTACTAAACCAAGCTACAAAAGAAAAATACATGTACAAAACCAAGCTACACAAGGAAACTACATGTACAAAACCAAGCTACACAAGGCAACTATTTGTACAAAACCAAGCTACACAGAGCAGCTACAAGTACAAAACCAAGCTACACAGGAAAAATACATGTACAAAACCAAGCTACACAGGGCAGATACATGTACAAAACCAAGCTACACAAGGCAGATACATGTACAAAACCAAGCTACACAGGAAAAATTACATGTACAAAACCAAGCTACACAGGGCAGATACATGTACAAAACCAAGCTACACAAGGCAGATACATGTACAAAACCAAGCTACACAGAGCACCTATACGTACAAAACCAAGCTAAACAGGGCAGCTATATGTACAAAACCAAGTTACACAGGGCAGCTATAAGTACAAAACCAAGCTACAGAGCGCAGCTACATGTACGAAACCAAGCTACACAGGAAAAATACATGTACAAAACCAAGCTACACATTGCAGCTATATATACAAAACCAAGCTATACAGGGCAGCTACATGTACAAAACCAAGTTACACAGGGCAGCTATAAGTACAAAACCAAGCTATAGAGCGCAGCTATATGTACAAAACCAAGCTACACAGGAAAAATACATGTACACAACCAAGCTACACAGCGCAGCTACATGTACAAAACCAAGCTACACAAGGCAACTATATGTACAAAACCAAGCTACACAGGGCAGCTACATGTACAAAACCAAGCTACACAGGGCAACTATATGTAGAAAACCAAGCTACACAGGGCAATTACATGTACAAAACCAAGTTACACAGGAAAAATACATGTACAAAACCAAGCTACACAAGGCAACTATACATGTACAAAACCAAGCTACACAAGGCAACTATATGTACAAAACCAATCTACACAGGGCAACTATATGTACAAAACCAAGCTACTGAGGGCAGCTATATGTACAAAACCAAGCTACACAGGGCAGCTACATGTACAAAACCAAGTTACACAGGGCAGCTAAAAGTACAAAACCAAGCTACAGAGCGCAGCTATATGTACAAAATTAAGCTACACAGGAAAAATACATGTACACAACCAAGCTACACAGCGCAGCTACATGTACAAAACCAAGCTACACAGGGCAGCTACATGTACAAAACCAAGCTACACAGGGCAGGTACATGTACAAAACCAAGCTAGACAGGAAAAATACATGTACAAAACCAAGCTACACAAGGCAACTACATGTACAAAACCAAGCTACACAAGGCAACTATATGTACAAAACCAAGCTACACAGGGCAGCTACATGTACAAAACCAAGCTACACAAGGCAACTACATGTACAAAACCAAGCTACACAAGGCAACTATATGTACAAAACCAAGCTACACAGGGCAGCTACATGTACAAAACCAAGCTACACAGGGCAACTATATGTACAAAACCAAGCTACATAGGGCAATTACAGGTACAAAACCAAGCTACTGAGGGCAGCTATATGTACAAAACCAAGCTACACAGGGCAGCTGTATGTACAAAACCAAGCTACACAGGGCAGCTATATTTACAAAACCAAGCTACAGAGCGCAGCTATATGTACGAAACCAAGCTACACAGGGCAGCTACATGTACAAAACCAAGCTACACAGGGCAGCTACATGTACAAAACCAAGCTACACAGGAAAAATACATGTACAAAACCAAGCTACATAGGGCAGGTATATGTACAAAACCAAGCTACAAAAGGCATCTATATGTACAAAATTAAGCTAGAGAGGGCAGCTACGTGTATAAAACCAAGCTACACTGGGCAGCTATGTGTACAGAATCAACCTACACAGGGCACCTATACATACAAAACCAAGCTAAACAGGGCAACTACATGTACAAAACCACGCTACACAAGGTAACTACATGTACAAAACCAAGCTACAAAAGGCAGCTACATGTACAAAATTAAGCTAGGGAGGGCAGCTACGTGTACAAAACCAAGCTACACTTGGCAGCTATATGTGCAGAATCAACCTACAGAGGGTAGCTTTTTTTTACAAAACTAAGCTACACAAGGCAGCTATATGTACAAAACCAAGCTATACAGGGCAGCTACATGTACAAAACCAAGCAACACAGAGCAGCTATATGTACAGAATCAACCTATAGAGCGCAGCTATATGTAGAAAACTAAGCTACACAAGGTAGCTATATGTACAAAACCAAGCTACACAGGGCACCTATACATACAAAACCAAGCTACACATTGCAGCTATATATAAACAACCTGGCTAGACAGGGCAGCTACATGTACAAAACCAAGCTACACAGGGCAGCTATGTGTACAAAACCAAGTTACACAGGGCAACTACATGTACAAAACCACGCTACACAAGGTAACTATATGTACAAAACATAGCTACACAGGGCAGCTACATGTACAAAACCAAGCTACACAGGGCAACTACATGTACAAAACCACGCTACACAAGGTAACTACATGTACAAAACCAAGCTACAAAAGGCAGCTACATATACAAAATTAAGCTAGGGAAGGCAGCTACGTGTACAAAACCAAGCTACACTGGACAGCTATATGTGCAGAATCAACCTACAGAGGGTAGCTTTTTTTTTACAAAACTAAGCTACACAAGGCAGCTATATGTACAAAACCAAGCTACACAGGGCAGCTACATGTACAAAACCAAGCAACACAGAGCAGCTATATGTACAGAATCAACCTATAGAGGGCAGCTATATGTAAACAACCTGGCTAGACAGGGCAGCTAAATGTACAAAACCAAGCTACACAGGGCAGCTATAAGTACAAAACCAGGCTACAGAGCGCAGCTACTATATGTACAACATTAAGTTACAGAGGGCAGCTACATGTACAAAACCAAGCTACACAGGAAATATACATGTACAAAACCGAGCTAAACAAGGCAGCTACATGTACAAAACCAAGCTACACAGGGCAACTACAAGTACAAAACCAAGCTACACAGGGCAGCTACGTGTCCAAAACCAACCTACACTGGGCGGCTATGTGGACAAAACCAAGCTACACAGGGTAGCTATATGTACAAAACCAAGCTACATATGGCAGCTACATGTCCAAAACCAAGCTGCACAGGGCACCTATACATACAAAACCAAGCTAAACAGGGCAGCTATATGTACAAAACCAAGCTACATATGGCAGCTACATGTACAAAACCAAGCTACACAGGGCAGCTATATGTCCAAAACCAATCTACACTGGGCAGCTATAAGTACAAAACCAAGCTACACATGGTAGCTATATGTACAAAACCAAGCTACGCAGGGCAGCTATGAGTACAAAACCAAGCTACATAGGGCAGCTATATGTACAAAACCAAGCTACAAAAGGCATCTATATGTACAAAATTAAGCTAGAGAGGGCAGCTACATGTACAAAACCAAGCTACACAGGGCAACTACATGTACAAAACCAAGCTACACAGGGCAGCTACCTGTACAAAACCAAGCTACACAAGGCAACTAAATGTACAAAACCAAGCTACACAGCGCAGCTACATATACAAAACCAATCTACACAGGGCAGGTACATTTACAAAACCAAGCTACACAGGGCAGGTACATGTACAAAACCAAGCTACACAGGGCAACTATATGTACAAAACCAAGCTACACAGGGCAATTACATGTACAAAACCAAGCTACACAGGAAAAATACATGTACAAAACCAAGCTACACAAGGCAACTAAATGTACAAAACCAAGCTACACAAGGCAACTATATGTACAAAACCAATCTACACAGGGCAACTATATGTACAAAACCAAGCTACTGAGGGCAGCTATATGTACAAAACCAAGCTACACAGGTCAGCTACATGTAAAAAAAACAAGCTACACAGGGCAGGTACATGTACAAAACCAAGCTACACAGGGCAACTACATGTACAAAACCAAGTTACACAGGAAAAATACATGTACACAACCAAGCTACACAGGAAAAATACATGTACACAAACAAGCCACACCGGAAAAATACATGTACAAAACCAAGACACACAGGAAAAATACATGTACACAACCAAGCTACACAGGGCAACTACAAGTACAAAACCAAGCTACACAGGAAAAATACATGCACAAAACCAAGCCACACAGGGCAACTATATGTACAAAACCAAGCTACACAAGGCAACTATATGTACAAAACCAAGCTACACAGGGCAGCTACATGTACAAAACCAAGCTACACAGGGCAGCTACATGTACAAAACCAAGCTACACAGGGCAGGTACATGTACAAAACCAAGCTACACAGGGCAACTACATGTACTAAACCAAGCTACAAAAGAAAAATACATGTACAAAACCAAGCTACACAAGGAAACTACATGTACAAAACCAAGCTACACAAGGCAACTATTTGTACAAAACCAAGCTACACAGAGCAGCTACATGTACAAAACCAAGCTACACAGGAAAAATACATGTACAAAACCAAGCTACACAGGGCAGATACATGTACAAAACCAAGCTACACAGGGCAGGTACATGTACAAAACCAAGCTACACAGGGCAGGTACATGTACAAAACCAAGCTACACAGGGCAGGTACATGTACAAAACCAAGCTACACAGGGCAGGTACATGTACAAAACCAAGCTACACAGGGCAGGTACATGTACAAAACCAAGCTACAAAGGGCAACTACATGTACTAAACCAAGCTACAAAAGAAAAATACATGTACAAAACCAAGCTACACAAGGAAACTACATGTACAAAACCAAGCTACACAAGGCAACTATTTGTACAAAACCAAGCTACACAGAGCAGCTACATGTACAAAACCAAGCTACACAGGAAAAATACATGTACAAAACCAAGCTACACAGGGCAGATACATGTACAAAACCAAGCTACACAAGGCAGATACATGTACAAAACCAAGCTACACAGGAAAAATTACATGTACAAAACCAAGCTACACAGGGCAGATACATGTACAAAACCAAGCTACACAAGGCAGATACATGTACAAAACCAAGCTACACAGAGCACCTATACGTACAAAACCAAGCTAAACAGGGCAGCTATATGTACAAAACCAAGTTACACAGGGCAGCTATAAGTACAAAACCAAGCTACAGAGCGCAGCTACATGTACGAAACCAAGCTACACAGGAAAAATACATGTACAAAACCAAGCTACACATTGCAGCTATATATACAAAACCAAGCTATACAGGGCAGCTACATGTACAAAACCAAGTTACACAGGGCAGCTATAAGTACAAAACCAAGCTACAGAGCGCAGCTATATGTACAAAACCAAGCTACACAGGAAAAATACATGTACACAACCAAGCTACACAGCGCAGCTACATGTACAAAACCAAGCTACACAGGGCAGCTACATGTACAAAACCAAGCTACACAGGGCAGGTACATGTACACAACCAAGCTACACAGCGCAGGTACATGTATAAAACCAAGCTACACAGGGCAGGTACATGTACAAAACCAAGCTACAAAGGGCAACTACATGTACTAAACCAAGCTACAAAAGAAAAATACATGTACAAAACCAAGCTACACAAGGAAACTACATGTACAAAACCAAGCTACACAAGGCAACTATTTGTACAAAACCAAGCTACACAGAGCAGCTACATGTACAAAACCAAGCTACACAGGAAAAATACATGTACAAAACCAAGCTACACAGGGCAGATACATGTACAAAACCAAGCTACACAAGGCAGATACATGTACAAAACCAAGCTACACAGGAAAAATTACATGTACAAAACCAAGCTACACAGGGCAGATACATGTACAAAACCAAGCTACACAAGGCAGATACATGTACAAAACCAAGCTACACAGAGCACCTATACGTACAAAACCAAGCTACACAAGGCAACTACATGTACAAAACCAAGCTACACAAGGCAACTACATGTACAAAACCAAGCTACACAAGGCAACTATATGTACAAAACCAAGCTACACAGGGCAGCTACATGTACAAAACCAAGCTACACAGGGCAACTATATGTACAAAACCAAGCTACACAGGGCAATTACAGGTACAAAACCAAGCTACTGAGGGCAGCTATATTTACAAAACCAAGCTACAGAGCGCAGCTATATGTACGAAACCAAGCTACACAGGGCAGCTACATGTACAAAACCAAGCTACACAGGGCAGCTACATGTACAAAACCAAGCTACACAGGAAAAATACATGTACAAAACCAAGCTACATAGGGCAGCTATATGTACAAAACCAAGCTACAAAAGGCATCTATATGTACAAAATTAAGCTAGAGAGGGCAGCTACGTGTATAAAACCAAGCTACACTGGGCAGCTATGTGTACAGAATCAACCTACAGAGGGCAGCTATATGTAAAAAGCTAAGCTACACAAGGCAGCTATATGTACAAAACCAAGCTGCACAGGGCACCTATACATACAAAACCAAGCTAAACAGGGCAGCTATATGTACAAAACCAAGCTACACAGGGCACCTATACGTACACAACCAAGCTAAACAGGGCAGGTATATGTACAAAACCAGGGTACACATTGCTGCTATATATACTAAACCAAGCTACACAGGGCAGCTACATGCACAAAACCAAGCTACAAAGGGCAACTATATGTACAAAACCAAGCTACAGAGAGCAGCGATATGTACAAAACCAAGCTACACAGGGCAGCTATATGTACAAAACCAAGCTACACAGGGCAGCTACGTGTCCAAAACCAACCTACACTGGGCGGCTATGTGGACAAAACCAAGCTACACAGGGTAGCTATATGTACAAAACCAAGCTACATATGGCAGCTACATGTCCAAAACCAAGCTGCACAGGGCACCTATACATACAAAACCAAGCTAAACAGGGCAGCTATATGTACAAAACCAAGCTACATATGGCAGCTACATGTACAAAACCAAGCTACACAGGGCAGCTATATGTCCAAAACCAATCTACACTGGGCAGCTATAAGTACAAAACCAAGCTACACATGGTAGCTATATGTACAAAACCAAGCTACGCAGGGCAGCTATGAGTACAAAACCAAGCTACATAGGGCAGCTATATGTACAAAACCAAGCTACAAAAGGCATCTATATGTACAAAATTAAGCTAGAGAGGGCAGCTACATGTACAAAACCAAGCTACACAGGGCAACTACATGTACAAAACCAAGCTACACAGGGCAGCTACCTGTACAAAACCAAGCTACACAAGGCAACTAAATGTACAAAACCAAGCTACACAGCGCAGCTACATATACAAAACCAATCTACACAGGGCAGGTACATTTACAAAACCAAGCTACACAGGGCAGGTACATGTACAAAACCAAGCTACACAGGGCAACTATATGTACAAAACCAAGCTACACAGGGCAATTACATGTACAAAACCAAGCTACACAGGAAAAATACATGTACAAAACCAAGCTACACAAGGCAACTAAATGTACAAAACCAAGCTACACAAGGCAACTATATGTACAAAACCAATCTACACAGGGCAACTATATGTACAAAACCAAGCTACTGAGGGCAGCTATATGTACAAAACCAAGCTACACAGGTCAGCTACATGTAAAAAAAACAAGCTACACAGGGCAGGTACATGTACAAAACCAAGCTACACAGGGCAACTACATGTAAAAAACCAAGTTACACAGGAAAAATACATGTACACAACCAAGCTACACCGGAAAAATACATGTACACAAACAAGCCACACCGGAAAAATACATGTACAAAACCAAGACACACAGGAAAAATACATGTACACAACCAAGCTACACAGGGCAACTACAAGTACAAAACCAAGCTACACAGGAAAAATACATGCACAAAACCAAGCCACACAGGGCAGCTACATGCACAAAACCAAGCTACAAAGGGCAACTATATGTACAAAACCAAGCTACAGAGAGCAGCGATATGTACAAAACCAAGCTACACAGGGCAGCTATATGTACAAAACCAAGCTACACAGGGCAGCTACGTGTCCAAAACCAACCTACACTGGGCGGCTATGTGGACAAAACCAAGCTACACAGGGTAGCTATATGTACAAAACCAAGCTACATATGGCAGCTACATGTCCAAAACCAAGCTGCACAGGGCACCTATACATACAAAACCAAGCTAAACAGGGCAGCTATATGTACAAAACCAAGCTACATATGGCAGCTACATGTACAAAACCAAGCTACACAGGGCAGCTATATGTCCAAAACCAATCTACACTGGGCAGCTATAAGTACAAAACCAAGCTACACATGGTAGCTATATGTACAAAACCAAGCTACGCAGGGCAGCTATGAGTACAAAACCAAGCTACATAGGGCAGCTATATGTACAAAACCAAGCTACAAAAGGCATCTATATGTACAAAATTAAGCTAGAGAGGGCAGCTACATGTACAAAACCAAGCTACACAGGGCAAATTACATGTACAAATCCAAGCTACACAGGGCAGCTACATGTACAAAACCAAGCTACACAAGGCAACTAAATGTACAAAACCAAGCTACACAGCGCAGCTACATATACAAAACCAATCTACACAGGGCAGGTACATTTACAAAACCAAGCTACACAGGGCAGGTACATGTACAAAACCAAGCTACACAGGGCAACTATATGTACAAAACCAAGCTACACAGGGCAATTACATGTACAAAACCAAGCTACACAGGAAAAATACATGTACAAAACCAAGCTACACAAGGCAACTAAATGTACAAAACCAAGCTACACAAGGCAACTATATGTACAAAACCAATCTACACAGGGCAACTATATGTACAAAACCAAGCTACTGAGGGCAGCTATATGTACAAAACCAAGCTACACAGGTCAGCTACATGTAAAAAAAACAAGCTACACAGGGCAGGTACATGTACAAAACCAAGCTACACAGGGCAACTACATGTAAAAAACCAAGTTACACAGGAAAAATACATGTACACAACCAAGCTACACCGGAAAAATACATGTACACAAACAAGCCACACCGGAAAAATACATGTACAAAACCAAGACACACAGGAAAAATACATGTACACAACCAAGCTACACAGGGCAACTACAAGTACAAAACCAAGCTACACAGGAAAAATACATGCACAAAACCAAGCCACACAGGGCAACTATATGTACAAAACCAAGCTAAACAAGGCAACTATATGTACAAAACCAAGCTACACAGGGCAGCTACATGTACAAAACCAAGCTACACAGGGCAGCTACATGTACAAAACCAAGCTACACAGGGCAGGTACATGTACAAAACCAAGCTACACAGGGCAGGTACATGTACAAAACCAAGCTACACAGGGCAGGTACATGTACAAAACCAAGCTACAAAGGGCAACTACATGTACTAAACCAAGCTACAAAAGAAAAATACATGTACAAAACCAAGCTACACAAGGAAACTACATGTACAAAACCAAGCTACACAAGGCAACTACATGTACAAAACCAAGCTACACAGAGCAGCTACATGTACAAAACCAAGCTACACAGGAAAAATACATGTACAAAACCAAGCTACACAGGGCAGATACATGTACAAAACCAAGCTACACAAGGCAGATACATGTACAAAACCAAGCTACACAGGAAAAATTACATGTACAAAACCAAGCTACACAGGGCAGATACATGTACAAAACCAAGCTACACAAGGCAGATACATGTACAAAACCAAGCTACACAGAGCACCTATACGTACAAAACCAAGCTAAACAGGGCAGCAATATGTACAAAACCAAGTTACACAGGGCAGCTATAAGTACAAAACCAAGCTACAGAGCGCAGCTACATGTACGAAACCAAGCTACACAGGAAAAATACATGTACAAAACCAAGCTACACATTGCAGCTATATATACAAAACCAAGCTATACAAGGCAGCTACATGTACAAAACCAAGTTACACAGGGCAGCTATAAGTACAAAACCAAGCTACAGAGCGCAGCTATATGTACAAAACCAAGCTACACAGGAAAAATACATGTACACAACCAAGCTACACAGCGCAGCTACATGTACAAAACCAAGCTACACATGGCAGCTACATGTACAAAACCAAGCTACACAGGGCAGGTACATGTACAAAACCAAGCTACACAGGGCAGGTACATGTACAAAACCAAGCTACAAAGGGCAACTACATGTACTAAACCAAGCTACAAAAGAAAAATACATGTACAAAACCAAGCTACACAAGGAAACTACATGTACAAAACCAAGCTACACAAGGCAACTATTTGTACAAAACCAAGCTACACAGAGCAGCTACATGTACAAAACCAAGCTACACAGGAAAAATACATGTACAAAACCAAGCTACACAGGGCAGATACATGTACAAAACCAAGCTACACAGGGCAGGTACATGTACAAAACCAAGCTACACAGGGCAGGTACATGTACAAAACCAAGCTACACAGGGCAGGTACATGTACAAAACCAAGCTACAAAGGGCAACTACATGTACTAAACCAAGCTACAAAAGAAAAATACATGTACACAACCAAGCTACACAGGAAAAATACATGTACACAAACAAGCCACACCGGAAAAATACATGTACAAAACCAAGACACACAGGAAAAATACATGTACACAACCAAGCTACACAGGGCAACTACAAGTACAAAACCAAGCTACACAGGAAAAATACATGCACAAAACCAAGCCACACAGGGCAACTATATGTACAAAACCAAGCTACACAGGGCAGCTACATGTACAAAACCAAGCTACACAGGGCAGCTACATGTACAAAACCAAGCTACACAGGGCAGGTACATGTACAAAACCAAGCTACACAGGGCAGGTACATGTACAAAACCAAGCTACACAGGGCAGGTACATGTACAAAACCAAGCTACAAAGGGCAACTACATGTACTAAACCAAGCTACAAAAGAAAAATACATGTACAAAACCAAGCTACACAAGGAAACTACATGTACAAAACCAAGCTACACAAGGCAACTATTTGTACAAAACCAAGCTACACAGAGCAGCTACATGTACAAAACCAAGCTACACAGGAAAAATACATGTACAAAACCAAGCTACACAGGGCAGATACATGTACAAAACCAAGCTACACAAGGCAGATACATGTACAAAACCAAGCTACACAGGAAAAATTACATGTACAAAACCAAGCTACACAGGGCAGATACATGTACAAAACCAAGCTACACAGGAAAAATACATGTACAAAACCAAGCTACACAGGGCAGATACATGTACAAAACCAAGCTACACAGGGCAGGTACATGTACAAAACCAAGCTACACAGGGCAGGTACATGTACAAAACCAAGCTACACAGGGCAGGTACATGTACAAAACCAAGCTACAAAGGGCAACTACATGTACTAAACCAAGCTACAAAAGAAAAATACATGTACACAACCAAGCTACACAGGAAAAATACATGTACACAAACAAGCCACACCGGAAAAATACATGTACAAAACCAAGACACACAGGAAAAATACATGTACACAACCAAGCTACACAGGGCAACTACAAGTACAAAACCAAGCTACACAGGAAAAATACATGCACAAAACCAAGCCACACAGGGCAACTATATGTACAAAACCAAGCTACACAGGGCAGCTACATGTACAAAACCAAGCTACACAGGGCAGCTACATGTACAAAACCAAGCTACACAGGGCAGGTACATGTACAAAACCAAGCTACACAGGGCAGGTACATGTACAAAACCAAGCTACACAGGGCAGGTACATGTACAAAACCAAGCTACAAAGGGCAACTACATGTACTAAACCAAGCTACAAAAGAAAAATACATGTACAAAACCAAGCTACACAAGGAAACTACATGTACAAAACCAAGCTACACAAGGCAACTATTTGTACAAAACCAAGCTACACAGAGCAGCTACATGTACAAAACCAAGCTACACAGGAAAAATACATGTACAAAACCAAGCTACACAGGGCAGATACATGTACAAAACCAAGCTACACAAGGCAGATACATGTACAAAACCAAGCTACACAGGAAAAATTACATGTACAAAACCAAGCTACACAGGGCAGATACATGTACAAAACCAAGCTACACAAGGCAGATACATGTACAAAACCAAGCTACACAGAGCACCTATACGTACAAAACCAAGCTAAACAGGGCAGCTATATGTACAAAACCAAGTTACACAGGGCAGCTATAAGTACAAAACCAAGCTACAGAGCGCAGCTACATGTACGAAACCAAGCTACACAGGAAAAATACATGTACAAAACCAAGCTACACATTGCAGCTATATATACAAAACCAAGCTATACAGGGCAGCTACATGTACAAAACCAAGTTACACAGGGCAGCTATAAGTACAAAACCAAGCTACAGAGCGCAGCTATATGTACAAAACCAAGCTACACAGGAAAAATACATGTACACAACCAAGCTACACAGCGCAGCTACATGTACAAAACCAAGCTACACAGGGCAGCTACATGTACAAAACCAAGCTACACAGGGCAGGTACATGTACACAACCAAGCTACACAGCGCAGGTACATGTACAAAACCAAGCTACACAGGGCAGGTACATGTACAAAACCAAGCTACAAAGGGCAACTACATGTACTAAACCAAGCTACAAAAGAAAAATACATGTACAAAACCAAGCTACACAAGAAAACTACATGTACAAAACCAAGCTACACAAGGCAACTATTTGTACAAAACCAAGCTACACAGAGCAGCTACATGTACAAAACCAAGCTACACAGGAAAAATACATGTACAAAACCAAGCTACACAGGGCAGATACATGTACAAAACCAAGCTACACAAGGCAGATACATGTACAAAACCAAGCTACACAGGAAAAATTACATGTACAAAACCAAGCTACACAGGGCAGATACATGTACAAAACCAAGCTACACAAGGCAGATACATGTACAAAACCAAGCTACACAGAGCACCTATACGTACAAAACCAAGCTACACAAGGCAACTACATGTACAAAACCAAGCTACACAAGGCAACTACATGTACAAAACCAAGCTACACAAGGCAACTATATGTACAAAACCAAGCTACACAGGGCAGCTACATGTACAAAACCAAGCTACACAGGGCAACTATATGTACAAAACCAAGCTACACAGGGCAATTACAGGTACAAAACCAAGCTACTGAGGGCAGCTATATTTACAAAACCAAGCTACAGAGCGCAGCTATATGTACGAAACCAAGCTACACAGGGCAGCTACATGTACAAAACCAAGCTACACAGGGCAGCTACATGTACAAAACCAAGCTACACAGGAAAAATACATGTACAAAACCAAGCTACATAGGGCAGCTATATGTACAAAACCAAGCTACAAAAGGCATTTATATGTACAAAATTAAGCTAGAGAGGGCAGCTACGTGTATAAAACCAAGCTACACTGGGCAGCTATGTGTACAGAATCAACCTACAGAGGGCAGCTATATGTAAAAAGCTAAGCTACACAAGGCAGCTATATGTACAAAACCAAGCTGCACAGGGCACCTATACATACAAAACCAAGCTAAACAGGGCAGCTATATGTACAAAACCAAGCTACACAGGGCACCTATACGTACACAACCAAGCTAAACAGGGCAGGTATATGTACAAAACCAGGGTACACATTGCTGCTATATATACTAAACCAAGCTACACAGGGCAGCTACATGCACAAAACCAAGCTACAAAGGGCAACTATATGTACAAAACCAAGCTACAGAGAGCAGCGATATGTACAAAACCAAGCTACACAGGGCTGCTATATGTACAAAACCATGTTACAAAGGGCAGCTATAAGTACAAAGCCAAGCTACACAGCGCAGCTATATGTACAAAACCAAGCTACACAGGGCAGCTACGTGTCCAAAACCAACCTACACTGGGCGGCTATGTGGACAAAACCAAGCTACACAGGGTAGCTATATGTACAAAACCAAGCTACATATGGCAGCTACATGTCCAAAACCAAGCTGCACAGGGCACCTATACATACAAAACCAAGCTAAACAGGGCAGCTATATGTACAAAACCAAGCTACATATGGCAGCAACATGTACAAAACCAAGCTACACAGGGCAGCTATATGTCCAAAACCAATCTACACTGGGCAGCTATAAGTACAAAACCAAGCTACACATGGTAGCTATATGTACAAAACCAAGCTACGCAGGGCAGCTATGAGTACAAAACCAAGCTACACAGGGCAGCTACATGTACAAAACCAAGCTACACAGGGCAGCTACATGTACAAAACCAAGCTACACAAGGCAACTAAATGTACAAAACCAAGCTACACAGCGCAGCTACATATACAAAACCAATCTACACAGGGCAGGTACATTTACAAAACCAAGCTACACAGGGCAGGTACATGTACAAAACCAAGCTACACAGGGCAACTATATGTACAAAACCAAGCTACACAGGGCAATTACCTGTACAAAACCAAGCTACACAGGAAAAATACATGTACAAAACCAAGCTACACAAGGCAACTAAATGTACAAAACCAAGCTACACAAGGCAACTATATGTACAAAACCAATCTACACAGGGCAACTATATGTACAAAACCAAGCTACTGAGGGCAGCTACATGTACAAAACCAAGCTACACAGGTCAGCTACATGTAAAAAAAACAAGCTACACAGGGCAGGTACATGTACAAAACCAAGCTACACAGGGCAACTACATGTAAAAAACCAAGTTACACAGGAAAAATACATGTACACAACCAAGCTACACCGGAAAAATACATGTACACAAACAAGCCACACCGGAAAAATACATGTACAAAACCAAGACACACAGGAAAAATACATGTACACAACCAAGCTACACAGGGCAACTACAAGTACAAAACCAAGCTACACAGGAAAAATACATGCACAAAACCAAGCCACACAGGGCAACTATATGTACAAAACCAAGCTACACAAGGCAACTATATGTACAAAACCAAGCTACACAGGGCAGCTACATGTACAAAACCAAGCTACACAGGGCAGCTACATGTACAAAACCAAGCTACACAGGGCAGGTACATGTACAAAATCAAGCTACACAGGGCAGGTACATGTACAAAACCAAGCTACAAAGGGCAACTACATGTACTAAACCAAGCTACAAAAGAAAAATACATGTACAAAACCAAGCTACACAAGGAAACTACATGTACAAAACCAAGCTACACAAGGCAACTATTTGTACAAAACCAAGCTACACAGAGCAGCTACATGTACAAAACCAAGCTACACAGGAAAAATACATGTACAAAACCAAGCTACACAGGGCAGATACATGTACAAAACCAAGCTACACAAGGCAGATACATGTACAAAACCAAGCTACACAGGAAAAATTACATGTACAAAACCAAGCTACACAGGGCAGATACATGTACAAAACCAAGCTACACAAGGCAGATACATGTACAAAACCAAGCTACACAGAGCACCTATACGTACAAAACCAAGCTAAACAGGGCAGCTATATGTACAAAACCAAGTTACACAGGGCAGCTATAAGTACAAAACCAAGCTACAGAGCGCAGCTACATGTACGAAACCAAGCTACACAGGAAAAATACATGTACAAAACCAAGCTACACATTGCAGCTATATATACAAAACCAAGCTATACAGGGCAGCTACATGTACAAAACCAAGTTACACAGGGCAGCTATAAGTACAAAACCAAGCTACAGAGCGCAGCTATATGTACAAAACCAAGCTACACAGGAAAAATACATGTACACAACCAAGCTACACAGCGCAGCTACATGTACAAAACCAAGCTACACAGGGCAGCTACATGTACAAAACCAAGCTACACAGGGCAGGTACATGTACAAAACCAAGCTACACAGGGCAGGTACATGTACAAAACCAAGCTACAAAGGGCAACTACATGTACTAAACCAAGCTACAAAAGAAAAATACATGTACAAAACCAAGCTACACAAGGAAACTACATGTACAAAACCAAGCTACACAAGGCAACTATTTGTACAAAACCAAGCTACACAGAGCAGCTACATGTACAAAACCAAGCTACACAGGAAAAATACATGTACAAAACCAAGCTACACAGGGCAGCTACATGTACAAAACCAAGCTACACAGGGCAACTATATGTAGAAAACCAAGCTACACAGGGCAATTACATGTACAAAACCAAGCTACACAGGAAAAATACATGTACAAAACCAAGCTACACAAGGCAACTATACATGTACAAAACCAAGCTACACAAGGCAACTATATGTACAAAACCAATCTACACAGGGCAACTATATGTACAAAACCAGGCTACAGAGCGCAGCTACTATATGTACAACATTAAGTTACAGAGGGCAGCTACATGTACAAAACCAAGCTACACAGGAAATATACATGTACAAAACCGAGCTAAACAAGGCAGCTACATGTACAAAACCAAGCTACACAGGGCAACTACATGTACAAAACCAAGCTACACAGGGAAGCTACATGTACAAAACCAAGCTACACAAGGCAACTACATGTAAAAAACCAAGCTACACAGCTCAGCTACATGTACAAAACCAAGCTACACAGGGCAGGTACATTTACAAAACCAAGCTACACAGGGCAGGTACATGTACAAAACCAAGCTAGACAGGAAAAATACATGTACAAAACCAAGCTACACAAGGCAACTACATGTACAAAACCAAGCTACACAAGGCAACTATATGTACAAAACCAAGCTACACAGGGCAGCTACATGTACAAAACCAAGCTACACAGGGCAACTATATGTACAAAACCAAGCTACATAGGGCAATTACAGGTACAAAACCAAGCTACTGAGGGCAGCTATATGTACAAAACCAAGCTACACAGGGCAGCTGTATGTACAAAACCAAGCTACACAGGGCAGCTATATTTACAAAACCAAGCTACAGAGCGCAGCTATATGTACGAAACCAAGCTACACAGGGCAGCTACATGTACAAAACCAAGCTACACAGGGCAGCTACATGTACAAAACCAAGCTACACAGGAAAAATACATGTACAAAACCAAGCTACATAGGGCAGCTATATGTACAAAACCAAGCTACACTGGGCATCTATATGTACAAAATTAAGCTAGAGAGGGCAGCTACGTGTATAAAACCAAGCTACACTGGGCAGCTATGTGTACAGAATCAACCTACAGAGGGCAGCTATATGTAAAAAGCTAAGCTACACAAGGCAGCTATATGTACAAAACCAAGCTACACAGGGCACCTATACGTACACAACCAAGCTAAACAGGGCAGGTATATGTACAAAACCAAGCTACACATTGCTGCTATATATAAAAAACCAAGCTACACAGGGCAGCTACATGTACAAAACCAAGCTACACAGGGCAACTATATGTACAAAACCAAGCTACATAGGGCAATTACAGGTACAAAACCAAGCTACACAGCGCAGCTACATATACAAAACCAATCTACACAGGGCAGGTACATTTACAAAACCAAGCTACACAGGGCAGGTACATGTACAAAACCAAGCTACACAGGGCAACTATATGTACAAAACCAAGCTACACAGGGCAATTACATGTACAAAACCAAGCTACACAGGAAAAATACATGTACAAAACCAAGCTACACAAGGCAACTAAATGTACAAAACCAAGCTACACAAGGCAACTATATGTACAAAACCAATCTACACAGGGCAACTATATGTACAAAACCAAGCTACTGAGGGCAGCTATATGTACAAAACCAAGCTACACAGGTCAGCTACATGTAAAAAAAACAAGCTACACAGGGCAGGTACATGTACAAAACCAAGCTACACAGGGCAACTACATGTACAAAACCAAGTTACACAGGAAAAATACATGTACACAACCAAGCTACACCGGAAAAATACATGTACACAAACAAGCCACACCGGAAAAATACATGTACAAAACCAAGACACACAGGAAAAATACATGTACACAACCAAGCTACACAGGGCAACTACAAGTACAAAACCAAGCTACACAGGAAAAATACATGCACAAAACCAAGCCACACAGGGCAACTATATGTACAAAACCAAGCTACACAAGGCAACTATATGTACAAAACCAAGCTACACAGGGCAGCTACATGTACAAAACCAAGCTACACAGGGCAGCTACATGTACAAAACCAAGCTACACAGGGCAGGTACATGTACAAAACCAAGCTACACAGGGCAGGTACATGTACAAAACCAAGCTACACAGGGCAGGTACATGTACAAAACCAAGCTACAAAGGGCAACTACATGTACTAAACCAAGCTACAAAAGAAAAATACATGTACAAAACCAAGCTACACAAGGAAACTACATGTACAAAACCAAGCTACACAAGGCAACTATTTGTACAAAACCAAGCTACACAGAGCAGCTACATGTACAAAACCAAGCTACACAGGAAAAATACATGTACAAAACCAAGCTACACAGGGCAGATACATGTACAAAACCAAGCTACACAAGGCAGATACATGTACAAAACCAAGCTACACAGGAAAAATTACATGTACAAAACCAAGCTACACAGGGCAGATACATGTACAAAACCAAGCTACACAAGGCAGATACATGTACAAAACCAAGCTACACAGAGCACCTATACGTACAAAACCAAGCTAAACAGGGCAGCTATATGTACAAAACCAAGTTACACAGGGCAGCTATAAGTACAAAACCAAGCTACAGAGCGCAGCTACATGTACGAAACCAAGCTACACAGGAAAAATACATGTACAAAACCAAGCTACACATTGCAGCTATATATACAAAACCAAGCTATACAGGGCAGCTACATGTACAAAACCAAGTTACACAGGGCAGCTATAAGTACAAAACCAAGCTACAGAGCGCAGCTATATGTACAAAACCAAGCTACACAGGAAAAATACATGTACACAACCAAGCTACACAGCGCAGCTACATGTACAAAACCAAGCTACACAGGGCAGCTACATGTACAAAACCAAGCTACACAGGGCAGGTACATGTACAAAACCAAGCTACACAGGGCAGGTACATGTACAAAACCAAGCTACAAAGGGCAACTACATGTACTAAACCAAGCTACAAAAGAAAAATACATGTACAAAACCAAGCTACACAAGGAAACTACATGTACAAAACCAAGCTACACAAGGCACCTATTTGTACAAAACCAAGCTACACAGAGCAGCTACAAGTACAAAACCAAGCTACACAGGAAAAATACATGTACAAAACCAAGCTACACAGGGCAGATACATGTACAAAACCAAGCTACACAAGGCAGATACATGTACAAAACCAAGCTACACAGGAAAAATTACATGTACAAAACCAAGCTACACAGGGCAGATACATGTACAAAACCAAGCTACACAAGGCAGATACATGTACAAAACCAAGCTACACAGAGCACCTATACGTACAAAACCAAGCTAAACAGGGCAGCTATATGTACAAAACCAAGTTACACAGGGCAGCTATAAGTACAAAACCAAGCTACAGAGCGCAGCTACATGTACGAAACCAAGCTACACAGGAAAAATACATGTACAAAACCAAGCTACACATTGCAGCTATATATACAAAACCAAGCTATACAGGGCAGCTACATGTACAAAACCAAGTTACACAGGGCAGCTATAAGTACAAAACCAAGCTACAGAGCGCAGCTATATGTACAAAACCAAGCTACACAGGAAAAATACATGTACACAACCAAGCTACACAGCGCAGCTACATGTACAAAACCAAGCTACACAGGGCAGCTACATGTACAAAACCAAGCTACACAGGGCAGGTACATGTACAAAACCAAGCTACAAAGGGCAACTACATGTACTAAACCAAGCTACAAAAGAAAAATACATGTACAAAACCAAGCTACACAAGGAAACTACATGTACAAAACCAAGCTACACAAGGCAACTATTTGTACAAAACCAAGCTACACAGAGCAGCTACAAGTACAAAACCAAGCTACACAGGAAAAATACATGTACAAAACCAAGCTACACAGGGCAGATACATGTACAAAACCAAGCTACACAAGGCAGATACATGTACAAAACCAAGCTACACAGGAAAAATTACATGTACAAAACCAAGCTACACAGGGCAGATACATGTACAAAACCAAGCTACACAAGGCAGATACATGTACAAAACCAAGCTACACAGAGCACCTATACGTACAAAACCAAGCTAAACAGGGCAGCTATATGTACAAAACCAAGTTACACAGGGCAGCTATAAGTACAAAACCAAGCTACAGAGCGCAGCTACATGTACGAAACCAAGCTACACAGGAAAAATACATGTACAAAACCAAGCTACACATTGCAGCTATATATACAAAACCAAGCTATACAGGGCAGCTACATGTACAAAACCAAGTTACACAGGGCAGCTATAAGTACAAAACCAAGCTATAGAGCGCAGCTATATGTACAAAACCAAGCTACACAGGAAAAATACATGTACACAACCAAGCTACACAGCGCAGCTACATGTACAAAACCAAGCTACACAAGGCAACTATATGTACAAAACCAAGCTACACAGGGCAGCTACATGTACAAAACCAAGCTACACAGGGCAACTATATGTAGAAAACCAAGCTACACAGGGCAATTACATGTACAAAACCAAGTTACACAGGAAAAATACATGTACAAAACCAAGCTACACAAGGCAACTATACATGTAGAAAACCAAGCTACACAAGGCAACTATATGTACAAAACCAATCTACACAGGGCAACTATATGTACAAAACCAAGCTACTGAGGGCAGCTATATGTACAAAACCAAGCTACACAGGGCAGCTACATGTACAAAACCAAGTTACACAGGGCAGCTAAAAGTACAAAACCAAGCTACAGAGCGCAGCTATATGTACAAAATTAAGCTACACAGGAAAAATACATGTACACAACCAAGCTACACAGCGCAGCTACATGTACAAAACCAAGCTACACAGGGCAGCTACATGTACAAAACCAAGCTACACAGGGCAGGTACATGTACAAAACCAAGCTAGACAGGAAAAATACATGTACAAAACCAAGCTACACAAGGCAACTACATGTACAAAACCAAGCTACACAAGGCAACTATATGTACAAAACCAAGCTACACAGGGCAGCTACATGTACAAAACCAAGCTACACAAGGCAACTACATGTACAAAACCAAGCTACACAAGGCAACTATATGTACAAAACCAAGCTACACAGGGCAGCTACATGTACAAAACCAAGCTACACAGGGCAACTATATGTACAAAACCAAGCTACATAGGGCAATTACAGGTACAAAACCAAGCTACTGAGGGCAGCTATATGTACAAAACCAAGCTACACAGGGCAGCTGTATGTACAAAACCAAGCTACACAGGGCAGCTATATTTACAAAACCAAGCTACAGAGCGCAGCTATATGTACGAAACCAAGCTACACAGGGCAGCTACATGTACAAAACCAAGCTACACAGGGCAGCTACATGTACAAAACCAAGCTACACAGGAAAAATACATGTACAAAACCAAGCTACATAGGGCAGCTATATGTACAAAACCAAGCTACAAAAGGCATCTATATGTACAAAATTAAGCTAGAGAGGGCAGCTACGTGTATAAAACCAAGCTACACTGGGCAGCTATGTGTACAGAATCAACCTACACAGGGCACCTATACATACAAAACCAAGCTAAACAGGGCAACTACATGTACAAAACCAAGCTACACAGCGCAGCTACATGTACAAAACCAAGCTACACAGGGCAGCTACATGTACAAAACCAAGCTACACAGGAAAAATACATGTACACAACCAAGCTACACAGCGCAGCTACATGTACAAAACCAAGCTACACAGGGCAGCTACATGTACAAAACCAAGCTACACAGGGCAGGTACATGTACAAAACCAAGCTACACAGGGCAGGTACATGTACAAAACCAAGCTACAAAGGGCAACTACATGTACTAAACCAAGCTACAAAAGAAAAATACATGTACAAAACCAAGCTACACAAGGAAACTACATGTACAAAACCAAGCTACACAAGGCAACTATTTGTACAAAACCAAGCTACACAGAGCAGCTACAAGTACAAAACCAAGCTACACAGGAAAAATACATGTACAAAACCAAGCTACACAGGGCAGATACATGTACAAAACCAAGCTACACAAGGCAGATACATGTACAAAACCAAGCTACACAGGAAAAATTACATGTACAAAACCAAGCTACACAGGGCAGATACATGTACAAAACCAAGCTACACAAGGCAGATACATGTACAAAACCAAGCTACACAGAGCACCTATACGTACAAAACCAAGCTAAACAGGGCAGCTATATGTACAAAACCAAGTTACACAGGGCAGCTATAAGTACAAAACCAAGCTACAGAGCGCAGCTACATGTACGAAACCAAGCTACACAGGAAAAATACATGTACAAAACCAAGCTACACATTGCAGCTATATATACAAAACCAAGCTATACAGGGCAGCTACATGTACAAAACCAAGTTACACAGGGCAGCTATAAGTACAAAACCAAGCTACAGAGCGCAGCTATATGTACAAAACCAAGCTACACAGGAAAAATACATGTACACAACCAAGCTACACAGCGCAGCTACATGTACAAAACCAAGCTACACAGGGCAGCTACATGTACAAAACCAAGCTACACAGGGCAGGTACATGTACAAAACCAAGCTACAAAGGGCAACTACATGTACTAAACCAAGCTACAAAAGAAAAATACATGTACAAAACCAAGCTACACAAGGAAACTACATGTACAAAACCAAGCTACACAAGGCAACTATTTGTACAAAACCAAGCTACACAGAGCAGCTACAAGTACAAAACCAAGCTACACAGGAAAAATACATGTACAAAACCAAGCTACACAGGGCAGATACATGTACAAAACCAAGCTACACAAGGCAGATACATGTACAAAACCAAGCTACACAGGAAAAATTACATGTACAAAACCAAGCTACACAGGGCAGATACATGTACAAAACCAAGCTACACAAGGCAGATACATGTACAAAACCAAGCTACACAGAGCACCTATACGTACAAAACCAAGCTAAACAGGGCAGCTATATGTACAAAACCAAGTTACACAGGGCAGCTATAAGTACAAAACCAAGCTACAGAGCGCAGCTACATGTACGAAACCAAGCTACACAGGAAAAATACATGTACAAAACCAAGCTACACATTGCAGCTATATATACAAAACCAAGCTATACAGGGCAGCTACATGTACAAAACCAAGTTACACAGGGCAGCTATAAGTACAAAACCAAGCTATAGAGCGCAGCTATATGTACAAAACCAAGCTACACAGGAAAAATACATGTACACAACCAAGCTACACAGCGCAGCTACATGTACAAAACCAAGCTACACAAGGCAACTATATGTACAAAACCAAGCTACACAGGGCAGCTACATGTACAAAACCAAGCTACACAGGGCAACTATATGTAGAAAACCAAGCTACACAGGGCAATTACATGTACAAAACCAAGTTACACAGGAAAAATACATGTACAAAACCAAGCTACACAAGGCAACTATACATGTACAAAACCAAGCTACACAAGGCAACTATATGTACAAAACCAATCTACACAGGGCAACTATATGTACAAAACCAAGCTACTGAGGGCAGCTATATGTACAAAACCAAGCTACACAGGGCAGCTACATGTACAAAACCAAGTTACACAGGGCAGCTAAAAGTACAAAACCAAGCTACAGAGCGCAGCTATATGTACAAAATTAAGCTACACAGGAAAAATACATGTACACAACCAAGCTACACAGCGCAGCTACATGTACAAAACCAAGCTACACAGGGCAGCTACATGTACAAAACCAAGCTACACAGGGCAGGTACATGTACAAAACCAAGCTACACAGGGCAGGTACATGTACAAAACCAAGCTACAAAGGGCAACTACATGTACTAAACCAAGCTACAAAAGAAAAATACATGTGCAAAACCAAGCTACACAAGGAAACTACATGTACAAAACCAAGCTACACAAGGCAACTATTTGTACAAAACCAAGCTACACAGAGCAGCTACATGTACAAAACCAAGCTACACAGGAAAAATACATGTACAAAACCAAGCTACACAGGGCAGATACATGTACAAAACCAAGCTACACAAGGCAGATACATGTACAAAACCAAGCTACACAGGAAAAATTACATGTACAAAACCAAGCTACACAGGGCAGATACATGTACAAAACCAAGCTACACAAGGCAGATACATGTACAAAACCAAGCTACACAGAGCACCTATACGTACAAAACCAAGCTAAACAGGGCAGCTATATGTACAAAACCAAGTTACACAGGGCAGCTATAAGTACAAAACCAAGCTACAGAGCGCAGCTACATGTACGAAACCAAGCTACACAGGAAAAATACATGTACAAAACCAAGCTACACATTGCAGCTATATATACAAAACCAAGCTATACAGGGCAGCTACATGTACAAAACCAAGTTACACAGGGCAGCTATAAGTACAAAACCAAGCTACAGAGCGCAGCTATATGTACAAAACCAAGCTACACAGGAAAAATACATGTACACAACCAAGCTACACAGCGCAGCTACATGTACAAAACCAAGCTACACAGGGCAGCTACATGTACAAAACCAAGCTACACAGGGCAGGTACATGTACAAAACCAAGCTACACAGGGCAGGTACATGTACAAAACCAAGCTACAAAGGGCAACTACATGTACTAAACCAAGCTACAAAAGAAAAATACATGTACAAAACCAAGCTACACAAGGAAACTACATGTACAAAACCAAGCTACACAAGGCAACTATTTGTACAAAACCAAGCTACACAGAGCAGCTACAAGTACAAAACCAAGCTACACAGGAAAAATACATGTACAAAACCAAGCTACACAGGGCAGATACATGTACAAAACCAAGCTACACAAGGCAGATACATGTACAAAACCAAGCTACACAGGAAAAATTACATGTACAAAACCAAGCTACACAGGGCAGATACATGTACAAAACCAAGCTACACAAGGCAGATACATGTACAAAACCAAGCTACACAGAGCACCTATACGTACAAAACCAAGCTAAACAGGGCAGCTATATGTACAAAACCAAGTTACACAGGGCAGCTATAAGTACAAAACCAAGCTACAGAGCGCAGCTACATGTACGAAACCAAGCTACACAGGAAAAATACATGTACAAAACCAAGCTACACATTGCAGCTATATATACAAAACCAAGCTATACAGGGCAGCTACATGTACAAAACCAAGTTACACAGGGCAGCTATAAGTACAAAACCAAGCTACAGAGCGCAGCTATATGTACAAAACCAAGCTACACAGGAAAAATACATGTACACAACCAAGCTACACAGCGCAGCTACATGTACAAAACCAAGCTACACAGGGCAGCTACATGTACAAAACCAAGCTACACAGGGCAGGTACATGTACAAAACCAAGCTACAAAGGGCAACTACATGTACTAAACCAAGCTACAAAAGAAAAATACATGTACAAAACCAAGCTACACAAGGAAACTACATGTACAAAACCAAGCTACACAAGGCAACTATTTGTACAAAACCAAGCTACACAGAGCAGCTACAAGTACAAAACCAAGCTACACAGGAAAAATACATGTACAAAACCAAGCTACACAGGGCAGATACATGTACAAAACCAAGCTACACAAGGCAGATACATGTACAAAACCAAGCTACACAGGAAAAATTACATGTACAAAACCAAGCTACACAGGGCAGATACATGTACAAAACCAAGCTACACAAGGCAGATACATGTACAAAACCAAGCTACACAGAGCACCTATACGTACAAAACCAAGCTAAACAGGGCAGCTATATGTACAAAACCAAGTTACACAGGGCAGCTATAAGTACAAAACCAAGCTACAGAGCGCAGCTACATGTACGAAACCAAGCTACACAGGAAAAATACATGTACAAAACCAAGCTACACATTGCAGCTATATATACAAAACCAAGCTATACAGGGCAGCTACATGTACAAAACCAAGTTACACAGGGCAGCTATAAGTACAAAACCAAGCTATAGAGCGCAGCTATATGTACAAAACCAAGCTACACAGGAAAAATACATGTACACAACCAAGCTACACAGCGCAGCTACATGTACAAAACCAAGCTACACAAGGCAACTATATGTACAAAACCAAGCTACACAGGGCAGCTACATGTACAAAACCAAGCTACACAGGGCAACTATATGTAGAAAACCAAGCTACACAGGGCAATTACATGTACAAAACCAAGTTACACAGGAAAAATACATGTACAAAACCAAGCTACACAAGGCAACTATACATGTACAAAACCAAGCTACACAAGGCAACTATATGTACAAAACCAATCTACACAGGGCAACTATATGTACAAAACCAAGCTACTGAGGGCAGCTATATGTACAAAACCAAGCTACACAGGGCAGCTACATGTACAAAACCAAGTTACACAGGGCAGCTAAAAGTACAAAACCAAGCTACAGAGCGCAGCTATATGTACAAAATTAAGCTACACAGGAAAAATACATGTACACAACCAAGCTACACAGCGCAGCTACATGTACAAAACCAAGCTACACAGGGCAGCTACATGTACAAAACCAAGCTACACAGGGCAGGTACATGTACAAAACCAAGCTAGACAGGAAAAATACATGTACAAAACCAAGCTACACAAGGCAACTACATGTACAAAACCAAGCTACACAAGGCAACTATATGTACAAAACCAAGCTACACAGGGCAGCTACATGTACAAAACCAAGCTACACAAGGCAACTACATGTACAAAACCAAGCTACACAAGGCAACTATATGTACAAAACCAAGCTACACAGGGCAGCTACATGTACAAAACCAAGCTACACAGGGCAACTATATGTACAAAACCAAGCTACATAGGGCAATTACAGGTACAAAACCAAGCTACTGAGGGCAGCTATATGTACAAAACCAAGCTACACAGGGCAGCTGTATGTACAAAACCAAGCTACACAGGGCAGCTATATTTACAAAACCAAGCTACAGAGCGCAGCTATATGTACGAAACCAAGCTACACAGGGCAGCTACATGTACAAAACCAAGCTACACAGGGCAGCTACATGTACAAAACCAAGCTACACAGGAAAAATACATGTACAAAACCAAGCTACATAGGGCAGCTATATGTACAAAACCAAGCTACAAAAGGCATCTATATGTACAAAATTAAGCTAGAGAGGGCAGCTACGTGTATAAAACCAAGCTACACTGGGCAGCTATGTGTACAGAATCAACCTACACAGGGCACCTATACATACAAAACCAAGCTAAACAGGGCAACTACATGTACAAAACCAAGCTACACAGCGCAGCTACATGTACAAAACCAAGCTACACAGGGCAGCTACATGTACAAAACCAAGCTACACAGGAAAAATACATGTACACAACCAAGCTACACAGCGCAGCTACATGTACAAAACCAAGCTACACAGGGCAGCTACATGTACAAAACCAAGCTACACAGGGCAGGTACATGTACAAAACCAAGCTACACAGGGCAGGTACATGTACAAAACCAAGCTACAAAGGGCAACTACATGTACTAAACCAAGCTACAAAAGAAAAATACATGTACAAAACCAAGCTACACAAGGAAACTACATGTACAAAACCAAGCTACACAAGGCAACTATTTGTACAAAACCAAGCTACACAGAGCAGCTACAAGTACAAAACCAAGCTACACAGGAAAAATACATGTACAAAACCAAGCTACACAGGGCAGATACATGTACAAAACCAAGCTACACAAGGCAGATACATGTACAAAACCAAGCTACACAGGAAAAATTACATGTACAAAACCAAGCTACACAGGGCAGATACATGTACAAAACCAAGCTACACAAGGCAGATACATGTACAAAACCAAGCTACACAGAGCACCTATACGTACAAAACCAAGCTAAACAGGGCAGCTATATGTACAAAACCAAGTTACACAGGGCAGCTATAAGTACAAAACCAAGCTACAGAGCGCAGCTACATGTACGAAACCAAGCTACACAGGAAAAATACATGTACAAAACCAAGCTACACATTGCAGCTATATATACAAAACCAAGCTATACAGGGCAGCTACATGTACAAAACCAAGTTACACAGGGCAGCTATAAGTACAAAACCAAGCTACAGAGCGCAGCTATATGTACAAAACCAAGCTACACAGGAAAAATACATGTACACAACCAAGCTACACAGCGCAGCTACATGTACAAAACCAAGCTACACAGGGCAGCTACATGTACAAAACCAAGCTACACAGGGCAGGTACATGTACAAAACCAAGCTACAAAGGGCAACTACATGTACTAAACCAAGCTACAAAAGAAAAATACATGTACAAAACCAAGCTACACAAGGAAACTACATGTACAAAACCAAGCTACACAAGGCAACTATTTGTACAAAACCAAGCTACACAGAGCAGCTACAAGTACAAAACCAAGCTACACAGGAAAAATACATGTACAAAACCAAGCTACACAGGGCAGATACATGTACAAAACCAAGCTACACAAGGCAGATACATGTACAAAACCAAGCTACACAGGAAAAATTACATGTACAAAACCAAGCTACACAGGGCAGATACATGTACAAAACCAAGCTACACAAGGCAGATACATGTACAAAACCAAGCTACACAGAGCACCTATACGTACAAAACCAAGCTAAACAGGGCAGCTATATGTACAAAACCAAGTTACACAGGGCAGCTATAAGTACAAAACCAAGCTACAGAGCGCAGCTACATGTACGAAACCAAGCTACACAGGAAAAATACATGTACAAAACCAAGCTACACATTGCAGCTATATATACAAAACCAAGCTATACAGGGCAGCTACATGTACAAAACCAAGTTACACAGGGCAGCTATAAGTACAAAACCAAGCTATAGAGCGCAGCTATATGTACAAAACCAAGCTACACAGGAAAAATACATGTACACAACCAAGCTACACAGCGCAGCTACATGTACAAAACCAAGCTACACAAGGCAACTATATGTACAAAACCAAGCTACACAGGGCAGCTACATGTACAAAACCAAGCTACACAGGGCAACTATATGTAGAAAACCAAGCTACACAGGGCAATTACATGTACAAAACCAAGTTACACAGGAAAAATACATGTACAAAACCAAGCTACACAAGGCAACTATACATGTACAAAACCAAGCTACACAAGGCAACTATATGTACAAAACCAATCTACACAGGGCAACTATATGTACAAAACCAAGCTACTGAGGGCAGCTATATGTACAAAACCAAGCTACACAGGGCAGCTACATGTACAAAACCAAGTTACACAGGGCAGCTAAAAGTACAAAACCAAGCTACAGAGCGCAGCTATATGTACAAAATTAAGCTACACAGGAAAAATACATGTACACAACCAAGCTACACAGCGCAGCTACATGTACAAAACCAAGCTACACAGGGCAGCTACATGTACAAAACCAAGCTACACAGGGCAGGTACATGTACAAAACCAAGCTAGACAGGAAAAATACATGTACAAAACCAAGCTACACAAGGCAACTACATGTACAAAACCAAGCTACACAAGGCAACTATATGTACAAAACC
This sequence comes from Lampris megalopsis, assembly GCA_022114975.2. Lineage (NCBI taxonomy): Eukaryota > Metazoa > Chordata > Actinopteri > Lampriformes > Lampridae > Lampris > Lampris megalopsis. The sequence goes on from JAJHIY020000431.1 coordinate 7,254,173, forward strand.
AAGCTACACAGGGCAGCTACATGTACAAAACCAAGCTACACAAGGCAACTACATGTACAAAACCAAGCTACACAAGGCAACTATATGTACAAAACCAAGCTACACAGGGCAGCTACATGTACAAAACCAAGCTACACAGGGCAACTATATGTACAAAACCAAGCTACATAGGGCAATTACAGGTACAAAACCAAGCTACTGAGGGCAGCTATATGTACAAAACCAAGCTACACAGGGCAGCTGTATGTACAAAACCAAGCTACACAGGGCAGCTATATTTACAAAACCAAGCTACAGAGCGCAGCTATATGTACGAAACCAAGCTACACAGGGCAGCTACATGTACAAAACCAAGCTACACAGGGCAGCTACATGTACAAAACCAAGCTACACAGGAAAAATACATGTACAAAACCAAGCTACATAGGGCAGCTATATGTACAAAACCAAGCTACAAAAGGCATCTATATGTACAAAATTAAGCTAGAGAGGGCAGCTACGTGTATAAAACCAAGCTACACTGGGCAGCTATGTGTACAGAATCAACCTACACAGGGCACCTATACATACAAAACCAAGCTAAACAGGGCAACTACATGTACAAAACCACGCTACACAAGGTAACTACATGTACAAAACCAAGCTACAAAAGGCAGCTACATGTACAAAATTAAGCTAGGGAGGGCAGCTACGTGTACAAAACCAAGCTACACTTGGCAGCTATATGTGCAGAATCAACCTACAGAGGGTAGCTTTTTTTTACAAAACTAAGCTACACAAGGCAGCTATATGTACAAAACCAAGCTATACAGGGCAGCTACATGTACAAAACCAAGCAACACAGAGCAGCTATATGTACAGAATCAACCTATAGAGCGCAGCTATATGTAGAAAACTAAGCTACACAAGGTAGCTATATGTACAAAACCAAGCTACACAGGGCACCTATACATACAAAACCAAGCTACACATTGCAGCTATATATAAACAACCTGGCTAGACAGGGCAGCTACATGTACAAAACCAAGCTACACAGGGCAGCTATGTGTACAAAACCAAGTTACACAGGGCAACTACATGTACAAAACCACGCTACACAAGGTAACTATATGTACAAAACATAGCTACACAGGGCAGCTACATGTACAAAACCAAGCAACACAGAGCAGCTATATGTACAGAATCAACCTATAGAGGGCAGCTATATGTAAACAACCTGGCTAGACAGGGCAGCTACATGTACAAAACCAAGCTACACAGGGCAGCTATATGTACAAAACCAAGCTACACAGGGCAGGTACATGTACAAAACCAAGCTACACAGGGCAGGTACATGTACAAAACCAAGCTACACAGGGCAGGTACATGTACAAAACCAAGCTACAAAGGGCAACTACATGTACTAAACCAAGCTACAAAAGAAAAATACATGTACAAAACCAAGCTACACAAGGAAACTACATGTACAAAACCAAGCTACACAAGGCAACTATTTGTACAAAACCAAGCTACACAGAGCAGCTACATGTACAAAACCAAGCTACACAGGAAAAATACATGTACAAAACCAAGCTACACAGGGCAGATACATGTACAAAACCAAGCTACACAAGGCAGATACATGTACAAAACCAAGCTACACAGGAAAAATTACATGTACAAAACCAAGCTACACAGGGCAGATACATGTACAAAACCAAGCTACACAAGGCAGATACATGTACAAAACCAAGCTACACAGAGCACCTATACGTACAAAACCAAGCTAAACAGGGCAGCTATATGTACAAAACCAAGTTACACAGGGCAGCTATAAGTACAAAACCAAGCTACAGAGTGCAGCTACATGTACGAAACCAAGCTACACAGGAAAAATACATGTACAAAACCAAGCTACACATTGCAGCTATATATACAAAACCAAGCTATACAGGGCAGCTACATGTACAAAACCAAGTTACACAGGGCAGCTATAAGTACAAAACCAAGCTACAGAGCGCAGCTATATGTACAAAACCAAGCTACACAGGAAAAATACATGTACACAACCAAGCTACACAGCGCAGCTACATGTACAAAACCAAGCTACACAGGGCAGCTACATGTACAAAACCAAGCTACACAGGGCAGGTACATGTACACAACCAAGCTACACAGCGCAGGTACATGTATAAAACCAAGCTACACAGGGCAGGTACATGTACAAAACCAAGCTACAAAGGGCAACTACATGTACTAAACCAAGCTACAAAAGAAAAATACATGTACAAAACCAAGCTACACAAGGAAACTACATGTACAAAACCAAGCTACACAAGGCAACTATTTGTACAAAACCAAGCTACACAGAGCAGCTACATGTACAAAACCAAGCTACACAGGAAAAATACATGTACAAAACCAAGCTACACAGGGCAGATACATGTACAAAACCAAGCTACACAAGGCAGATACATGTACAAAACCAAGCTACACAGGAAAAATTACATGTACAAAACCAAGCTACACAGGGCAGATACATGTACAAAACCAAGCTACACAAGGCAGATACATGTACAAAACCAAGCTACACAGAGCACCTATACGTACAAAACCAAGCTACACAAGGCAACTACATGTACAAAACCAAGCTACACAAGGCAACTACATGTACAAAACCAAGCTACACAAGGCAACTATATGTACAAAACCAAGCTACACAGGGCAGCTACATGTACAAAACCAAGCTACACAGGGCAACTATATGTACAAAACCAAGCTACACAGGGCAATTACAGGTACAAAACCAAGCTACTGAGGGCAGCTATATTTACAAAACCAAGCTACAGAGCGCAGCTATATGTACGAAACCAAGCTACACAGGGCAGCTACATGTACAAAACCAAGCTACACAGGGCAGCTACATGTACAAAACCAAGCTACACAGGAAAAATACATGTACAAAACCAAGCTACATAGGGCAGCTATATGTACAAAACCAAGCTACAAAAGGCATCTATATGTACAAAATTAAGCTAGAGAGGGCAGCTACGTGTATAAAACCAAGCTACACTGGGCAGCTATGTGTACAGAATCAACCTACAGAGGGCAGCTATATGTAAAAAGCTAAGCTACACAAGGCAGCTATATGTACAAAACCAAGCTGCACAGGGCACCTATACATACAAAACCAAGCTAAACAGGGCAGCTATATGTACAAAACCAAGCTACACAGGGCACCTATACGTACACAACCAAGCTAAACAGGGCAGGTATATGTACAAAACCAGGGTACACATTGCTGCTATATATACTAAACCAAGCTACACAGGGCAGCTACATGCACAAAACCAAGCTACAAAGGGCAACTATATGTACAAAACTAAGCTACAGAGAGCAGCGATATGTACAAAACCAAGCTACACAGGGCTGCTATATGTACAAAACCATGTTACAAAGGGCAGCTATAAGTACAAAGCCAAGCTACACAGCGCAGCTATATGTACAAAACCAAGCTACACAGGGCAGCTACGTGTCCAAAACCAACCTACACTGGGCGGCTATGTGGACAAAACCAAGCTACACAGGGTAGCTATATGTACAAAACCAAGCTACATATGGCAGCTACATGTCCAAAACCAAGCTGCACAGGGCACCTATACATACAAAACCAAGCTGCACAGGGCACCTATACATACAAAACCAAGCTAAACAGGGTAGCTATATGTACAAAACCAAGCTACACAGGGCACCTATACGTACAAAACCAAGCTACACAAGGCAACTACATGTACAAAACCAAGCTACACAAGGCAACTACATGTACAAAACCAAGCTACACAAGGCAACTATATGTACAAAACCAAGCTACACAGGGCAGCTACATGTACAAAACCAAGCTACACAGGGCAACTATATGTACAAAACCAAGCTACACAGGGCAATTACAGGTACAAAACCAAGCTACTGAGGGCAGCTATATTTACAAAACCAAGCTACAGAGCGCAGCTATATGTACGAAACCAAGCTACACAGGGCAGCTACATGTACAAAACCAAGCTACACAGGGCAGCTACATGTACAAAACCAAGCTACACAGGAAAAATACATGTACAAAACCAAGCTACATAGGGCAGCTATATGTACAAAACCAAGCTACAAAAGGCATCTATATGTACAAAATTAAGCTAGAGAGGGCAGCTACGTGTATAAAACCAAGCTACACTGGGCAGCTATGTGTACAGAATCAACCTACAGAGGGCAGCTATATGTAAAAAGCTAAGCTACACAAGGCAGCTATATGTACAAAACCAAGCTGCACAGGGCACCTATACATACAAAACCAAGCTAAACAGGGCAGCTATATGTACAAAACCAAGCTACACAGGGCACCTATACGTACACAACCAAGCTAAACAGGGCAGGTATATGTACAAAACCAGGGTACACATTGCTGCTATATATACTAAACCAAGCTACACAGGGCAGCTACATGCACAAAACCAAGCTACAAAGGGCAACTATATGTACAAAACCAAGCTACAGAGAGCAGCGATATGTACAAAACCAAGCTACACAGGGCAGCTATATGTACAAAACCAAGCTACACAGGGCAGCTACGTGTCCAAAACCAACCTACACTGGGCGGCTATGTGGACAAAACCAAGCTACACAGGGTAGCTATATGTACAAAACCAAGCTACATATGGCAGCTACATGTCCAAAACCAAGCTGCACAGGGCACCTATACATACAAAACCAAGCTAAACAGGGCAGCTATATGTACAAAACCAAGCTACATATGGCAGCTACATGTACAAAACCAAGCTACACAGGGCAGCTATATGTCCAAAACCAATCTACACTGGGCAGCTATAAGTACAAAACCAAGCTACACATGGTAGCTATATGTACAAAACCAAGCTACGCAGGGCAGCTATGAGTACAAAACCAAGCTACATAGGGCAGCTATATGTACAAAACCAAGCTACAAAAGGCATCTATATGTACAAAATTAAGCTAGAGAGGGCAGCTACATGTACAAAACCAAGCTACACAGGGCAACTACATGTACAAAACCAAGCTACACAGGGCAGCTACATGTACAAAACCAAGCTACACAAGGCAACTAAATGTACAAAACCAAGCTACACAGCGCAGCTACATATACAAAACCAATCTACACAGGGCAGGTACATTTACAAAACCAAGCTACACAGGGCAGGTACATGTACAAAACCAAGCTACACAGGGCAACTATATGTACAAAACCAAGCTACACAGGGCAATTACATGTACAAAACCAAGCTACACAGGAAAAATACATGTACAAAACCAAGCTACACAAGGCAACTAAATGTACAAAACCAAGCTACACAAGGCAACTATATGTACAAAACCAATCTACACAGGGCAACTATATGTACAAAACCAAGCTACTGAGGGCAGCTATATGTACAAAACCAAGCTACACAGGTCAGCTACATGTAAAAAAAACAAGCTACACAGGGCAGGTACATGTACAAAACCAAGCTACACAGGGCAACTACATGTAAAAAACCAAGTTACACAGGAAAAATACATGTACACAACCAAGCTACACCGGAAAAATACATGTACACAAACAAGCCACACCGGAAAAATACATGTACAAAACCAAGACACACAGGAAAAATACATGTACACAACCAAGCTACACAGGGCAACTACAAGTACAAAACCAAGCTACACAGGAAAAATACATGCACAAAACCAAGCCACACAGGGCAGCTACATGCACAAAACCAAGCTACAAAGGGCAACTATATGTACAAAACCAAGCTACAGAGAGCAGCGATATGTACAAAACCAAGCTACACAGGGCAGCTATATGTACAAAACCAAGCTACACAGGGCAGCTACGTGTCCAAAACCAACCTACACTGGGCGGCTATGTGGACAAAACCAAGCTACACAGGGTAGCTATATGTACAAAACCAAGCTACATATGGCAGCTACATGTCCAAAACCAAGCTGCACAGGGCACCTATACATACAAAACCAAGCTAAACAGGGCAGCTATATGTACAAAACCAAGCTACATATGGCAGCTACATGTACAAAACCAAGCTACACAGGGCAGCTATATGTCCAAAACCAATCTACACTGGGCAGCTATAAGTACAAAACCAAGCTACACATGGTAGCTATATGTACAAAACCAAGCTACGCAGGGCAGCTATGAGTACAAAACCAAGCTACATAGGGCAGCTATATGTACAAAACCAAGCTACAAAAGGCATCTATATGTACAAAATTAAGCTAGAGAGGGCAGCTACATGTACAAAACCAAGCTACACAGGGCAACTACATGTACAAAACCAAGCTACACAGGGCAGCTACATGTACAAAACCAAGCTACACAAGGCAACTAAATGTACAAAACCAAGCTACACAGCGCAGCTACATATACAAAACCAATCTACACAGGGCAGGTACATTTACAAAACCAAGCTACACAGGGCAGGTACATGTACAAAACCAAGCTACACAGGGCAACTATATGTACAAAACCAAGCTACACAGGGCAATTACATGTACAAAACCAAGCTACACAGGAAAAATACATGTACAAAACCAAGCTACACAAGGCAACTAAATGTACAAAACCAAGCTACACAAGGCAACTATATGTACAAAACCAATCTACACAGGGCAACTATATGTACAAAACCAAGCTACTGAGGGCAGCTATATGTACAAAACCAAGCTACACAGGTCAGCTACATGTAAAAAAAACAAGCTACACAGGGCAGGTACATGTACAAAACCAAGCTACACAGGGCAACTACATGTAAAAAACCAAGTTACACAGGAAAAATACATGTACACAACCAAGCTACACCGGAAAAATACATGTACACAAACAAGCCACACCGGAAAAATACATGTACAAAACCAAGACACACAGGAAAAATACATGCACAAAACCAAGCTACAAAGGGCAACTATATGTACAAAACCAAGCTACAGAGAGCAGCGATATGTACAAAACCAAGCTACACAGGGCTGCTATATGTACAAAACCATGTTACAAAGGGCAGCTATAAGTACAAAGCCAAGCTACACAGCGCAGCTATATGTACAAAACCAAGCTACACAGGGCAGCTACGTGTCCAAAACCAACCTACACTGGGCGGCTATGTGGACAAAACCAAGCTACACAGGGTAGCTATATGTACAAAACCAAGCTACATATGGCAGCTACATGTCCAAAACCAAGCTGCACAGGGCACCTATACATACAAAACCAAGCTGCACAGGGCACCTATACATACAAAACCAAGCTAAACAGGGTAGCTATATGTACAAAACCAAGCTACACAGGGCACCTATACGTACAAAACCAAGCTACACAAGGCAACTACATGTACAAAACCAAGCTACACAAGGCAACTACATGTACAAAACCAAGCTACACAAGGCAACTATATGTACAAAACCAAGCTACACAGGGCAGCTACATGTACAAAACCAAGCTACACAGGGCAACTATATGTACAAAACCAAGCTACACAGGGCAATTACAGGTACAAAACCAAGCTACTGAGGGCAGCTATATTTACAAAACCAAGCTACAGAGCGCAGCTATATGTACGAAACCAAGCTACACAGGGCAGCTACATGTACAAAACCAAGCTACACAGGGCAGCTACATGTACAAAACCAAGCTACACAGGAAAAATACATGTACAAAACCAAGCTACATAGGGCAGCTATATGTACAAAACCAAGCTACAAAAGGCATCTATATGTACAAAATTAAGCTAGAGAGGGCAGCTACGTGTATAAAACCAAGCTACACTGGGCAGCTATGTGTACAGAATCAACCTACAGAGGGCAGCTATATGTAAAAAGCTAAGCTACACAAGGCAGCTATATGTACAAAACCAAGCTGCACAGGGCACCTATACATACAAAACCAAGCTAAACAGGGCAGCTATATGTACAAAACCAAGCTACACAGGGCACCTATACGTACACAACCAAGCTAAACAGGGCAGGTATATGTACAAAACCAGGGTACACATTGCTGCTATATATACTAAACCAAGCTACACAGGGCAGCTACATGCACAAAACCAAGCTACAAAGGGCAACTATATGTACAAAACCAAGCTACAGAGAGCAGCGATATGTACAAAACCAAGCTACACAGGGCAGCTATATGTACAAAACCAAGCTACACAGGGCAGCTACGTGTCCAAAACCAACCTACACTGGGCGGCTATGTGGACAAAACCAAGCTACACAGGGTAGCTATATGTACAAAACCAAGCTACATATGGCAGCTACATGTCCAAAACCAAGCTGCACAGGGCACCTATACATACAAAACCAAGCTAAACAGGGCAGCTATATGTACAAAACCAAGCTACATATGGCAGCTACATGTACAAAACCAAGCTACACAGGGCAGCTATATGTCCAAAACCAATCTACACTGGGCAGCTATAAGTACAAAACCAAGCTACACATGGTAGCTATATGTACAAAACCAAGCTACGCAGGGCAGCTATGAGTACAAAACCAAGCTACATAGGGCAGCTATATGTACAAAACCAAGCTACAAAAGGCATCTATATGTACAAAATTAAGCTAGAGAGGGCAGCTACATGTACAAAACCAAGCTACACAGGGCAACTACATGTACAAAACCAAGCTACACAGGGCAGCTACATGTACAAAACCAAGCTACACAAGGCAACTAAATGTACAAAACCAAGCTACACAGCGCAGCTACATATACAAAACCAATCTACACAGGGCAGGTACATTTACAAAACCAAGCTACACAGGGCAGGTACATGTACAAAACCAAGCTACACAGGGCAACTATATGTACAAAACCAAGCTACACAGGGCAATTACATGTACAAAACCAAGCTACACAGGAAAAATACATGTACAAAACCAAGCTACACAAGGCAACTAAATGTACAAAACCAAGCTACACAAGGCAACTATATGTACAAAACCAATCTACACAGGGCAACTATATGTACAAAACCAAGCTACTGAGGGCAGCTATATGTACAAAACCAAGCTACACAGGTCAGCTACATGTAAAAAAAACAAGCTACACAGGGCAGGTACATGTACAAAACCAAGCTACACAGGGCAACTACATGTAAAAAACCAAGTTACACAGGAAAAATACATGTACACAACCAAGCTACACCGGAAAAATACATGTACACAAACAAGCCACACCGGAAAAATACATGTACAAAACCAAGACACACAGGAAAAATACATGTACACAACCAAGCTACACAGGGCAACTACAAGTACAAAACCAAGCTACACAGGAAAAATACATGCACAAAACCAAGCCACACAGGGCAGCTACATGCACAAAACCAAGCTACAAAGGGCAACTATATGTACAAAACCAAGCTACAGAGAGCAGCGATATGTACAAAACCAAGCTACACAGGGCAGCTATATGTACAAAACCAAGCTACACAGGGCAGCTACGTGTCCAAAACCAACCTACACTGGGCGGCTATGTGGACAAAACCAAGCTACACAGGGTAGCTATATGTACAAAACCAAGCTACATATGGCAGCTACATGTCCAAAACCAAGCTGCACAGGGCACCTATACATACAAAACCAAGCTAAACAGGGCAGCTATATGTACAAAACCAAGCTACATATGGCAGCTACATGTACAAAACCAAGCTACACAGGGCAGCTATATGTCCAAAACCAATCTACACTGGGCAGCTATAAGTACAAAACCAAGCTACACATGGTAGCTATATGTACAAAACCAAGCTACGCAGGGCAGCTATGAGTACAAAACCAAGCTACATAGGGCAGCTATATGTACAAAACCAAGCTACAAAAGGCATCTATATGTACAAAATTAAGCTAGAGAGGGCAGCTACATGTACAAAACCAAGCTACACAGGGCAACTACATGTACAAAACCAAGCTACACAGGGCAGCTACATGTACAAAACCAAGCTACACAAGGCAACTAAATGTACAAAACCAAGCTACACAGCGCAGCTACATATACAAAACCAATCTACACAGGGCAGGTACATTTACAAAACCAAGCTACACAGGGCAGGTACATGTACAAAACCAAGCTACACAGGGCAACTATATGTACAAAACCAAGCTACACAGGGCAATTACATGTACAAAACCAAGCTACACAGGAAAAATACATGTACAAAACCAAGCTACACAAGGCAACTAAATGTACAAAACCAAGCTACACAAGGCAACTATATGTACAAAACCAATCTACACAGGGCAACTATATGTACAAAACCAAGCTACTGAGGGCAGCTATATGTACAAAACCAAGCTACACAGGTCAGCTACATGTAAAAAAAACAAGCTACACAGGGCAGGTACATGTACAAAACCAAGCTACACAGGGCAACTACATGTAAAAAACCAAGTTACACAGGAAAAATACATGTACACAACCAAGCTACACCGGAAAAATACATGTACACAAACAAGCCACACCGGAAAAATACATGTACAAAACCAAGACACACAGGAAAAATACATGTACACAACCAAGCTACACAGGGCAACTACAAGTACAAAACCAAGCTACACAGGAAAAATACATGCACAAAACCAAGCCACACAGGGCAACTATATGTACAAAACCAAGCTAAACAAGGCAACTATATGTACAAAACCAAGCTACACAGGGCAGCTACATGTACAAAACCAAGCTACACAGGGCAGCTACATGTACAAAACCAAGCTACACAGGGCAGGTACATGTACAAAACCAAGCTACACAGGGCAGGTACATGTACAAAACCAAGCTACACAGGGCAGGTACATGTACAAAACCAAGCTACAAAGGGCAACTACATGTACTAAACCAAGCTACAAAAGAAAAATACATGTACAAAACCAAGCTACACAAGGAAACTACATGTACAAAACCAAGCTACACAAGGCAACTACATGTACAAAACCAAGCTACACAGAGCAGCTACATGTACAAAACCAAGCTACACAGGAAAAATACATGTACAAAACCAAGCTACACAGGGCAGATACATGTACAAAACCAAGCTACACAAGGCAGATACATGTACAAAACCAAGCTACACAGGAAAAATTACATGTACAAAACCAAGCTACACAGGGCAGATACATGTACAAAACCAAGCTACACAAGGCAGATACATGTACAAAACCAAGCTACACAGAGCACCTATACGTACAAAACCAAGCTAAACAGGGCAGCAATATGTACAAAACCAAGTTACACAGGGCAGCTATAAGTACAAAACCAAGCTACAGAGCGCAGCTACATGTACGAAACCAAGCTACACAGGAAAAATACATGTACAAAACCAAGCTACACATTGCAGCTATATATACAAAACCAAGCTATACAGGGCAGCTACATGTACAAAACCAAGTTACACAGGGCAGCTATAAGTACAAAACCAAGCTACAGAGCGCAGCTATATGTACAAAACCAAGCTACACAGGAAAAATACATGTACACAACCAAGCTACACAGCGCAGCTACATGTACAAAACCAAGCTACACATGGCAGCTACATGTACAAAACCAAGCTACACAGGGCAGGTACATGTACAAAACCAAGCTACACAGGGCAGGTACATGTACAAAACCAAGCTACAAAGGGCAACTACATGTACTAAACCAAGCTACAAAAGAAAAATACATGTACAAAACCAAGCTACACAAGGAAACTACATGTACAAAACCAAGCTACACAAGGCAACTATTTGTACAAAACCAAGCTACACAGAGCAGCTACATGTACAAAACCAAGCTACACAGGAAAAATACATGTACAAAACCAAGCTACACAGGGCAGATACATGTACAAAACCAAGCTACACAGGGCAGGTACATGTACAAAACCAAGCTACACAGGGCAGGTACATGTACAAAACCAAGCTACACAGGGCAGGTACATGTACAAAACCAAGCTACAAAGGGCAACTACATGTACTAAACCAAGCTACAAAAGAAAAATACATGTACACAACCAAGCTACACAGGAAAAATACATGTACACAAACAAGCCACACCGGAAAAATACATGTACAAAACCAAGACACACAGGAAAAATACATGTACACAACCAAGCTACACAGGGCAACTACAAGTACAAAACCAAGCTACACAGGAAAAATACATGCACAAAACCAAGCCACACAGGGCAACTATATGTACAAAACCAAGCTACACAAGGCAACTATATGTACAAAACCAAGCTACACAGGGCAGCTACATGTACAAAACCAAGCTACACAGGGCAGCTACATGTACAAAACCAAGCTACACAGGGCAGGTACATGTACAAAACCAAGCTACACAGGGCAGGTACATGTACAAAACCAAGCTACACAGGGCAGGTACATGTACAAAACCAAGCTACAAAGGGCAACTACATGTACTAAACCAAGCTACAAAAGAAAAATACATGTACAAAACCAAGCTACACAAGGAAACTACATGTACAAAACCAAGCTACACAAGGCAACTATTTGTACAAAACCAAGCTACACAGAGCAGCTACATGTACAAAACCAAGCTACACAGGAAAAATACATGTACAAAACCAAGCTACACAGGGCAGATACATGTACAAAACCAAGCTACACAAGGCAGATACATGTACAAAACCAAGCTACACAGGAAAAATTACATGTACAAAACCAAGCTACACAGGGCAGATACATGTACAAAACCAAGCTACACAAGGCAGATACATGTACAAAACCAAGCTACACAGAGCACCTATACGTACAAAACCAAGCTAAACAGGGCAGCTATATGTACAAAACCAAGTTACACAGGGCAGCTATAAGTACAAAACCAAGCTACAGAGCGCAGCTACATGTACGAAACCAAGCTACACAGGAAAAATACATGTACAAAACCAAGCTACACATTGCAGCTATATATACAAAACCAAGCTATACAGGGCAGCTACATGTACAAAACCAAGTTACACAGGGCAGCTATAAGTACAAAACCAAGCTACAGAGCGCAGCTATATGTACAAAACCAAGCTACACAGGAAAAATACATGTACACAACCAAGCTACACAGCGCAGCTACATGTACAAAACCAAGCTACACAGGGCAGCTACATGTACAAAACCAAGCTACACAGGGCAGGTACATGTACACAACCAAGCTACACAGCGCAGGTACATGTACAAAACCAAGCTACACAGGGCAGGTACATGTACAAAACCAAGCTACAAAGGGCAACTACATGTACTAAACCAAGCTACAAAAGAAAAATACATGTACAAAACCAAGCTACACAAGAAAACTACATGTACAAAACCAAGCTACACAAGGCAACTATTTGTACAAAACCAAGCTACACAGAGCAGCTACATGTACAAAACCAAGCTACACAGGAAAAATACATGTACAAAACCAAGCTACACAGGGCAGATACATGTACAAAACCAAGCTACACAAGGCAGATACATGTACAAAACCAAGCTACACAGGAAAAATTACATGTACAAAACCAAGCTACACAGGGCAGATACATGTACAAAACCAAGCTACACAAGGCAGATACATGTACAAAACCAAGCTACACAGAGCACCTATACGTACAAAACCAAGCTACACAAGGCAACTACATGTACAAAACCAAGCTACACAAGGCAACTACATGTACAAAACCAAGCTACACAAGGCAACTATATGTACAAAACCAAGCTACACAGGGCAGCTACATGTACAAAACCAAGCTACACAGGGCAACTATATGTACAAAACCAAGCTACACAGGGCAATTACAGGTACAAAACCAAGCTACTGAGGGCAGCTATATTTACAAAACCAAGCTACAGAGCGCAGCTATATGTACGAAACCAAGCTACACAGGGCAGCTACATGTACAAAACCAAGCTACACAGGGCAGCTACATGTACAAAACCAAGCTACACAGGAAAAATACATGTACAAAACCAAGCTACATAGGGCAGCTATATGTACAAAACCAAGCTACAAAAGGCATTTATATGTACAAAATTAAGCTAGAGAGGGCAGCTACGTGTATAAAACCAAGCTACACTGGGCAGCTATGTGTACAGAATCAACCTACAGAGGGCAGCTATATGTAAAAAGCTAAGCTACACAAGGCAGCTATATGTACAAAACCAAGCTGCACAGGGCACCTATACATACAAAACCAAGCTAAACAGGGCAGCTATATGTACAAAACCAAGCTACACAGGGCACCTATACGTACACAACCAAGCTAAACAGGGCAGGTATATGTACAAAACCAGGGTACACATTGCTGCTATATATACTAAACCAAGCTACACAGGGCAGCTACATGCACAAAACCAAGCTACAAAGGGCAACTATATGTACAAAACCAAGCTACAGAGAGCAGCGATATGTACAAAACCAAGCTACACAGGGCTGCTATATGTACAAAACCATGTTACAAAGGGCAGCTATAAGTACAAAGCCAAGCTACACAGCGCAGCTATATGTACAAAACCAAGCTACACAGGGCAGCTACGTGTCCAAAACCAACCTACACTGGGCGGCTATGTGGACAAAACCAAGCTACACAGGGTAGCTATATGTACAAAACCAAGCTACATATGGCAGCTACATGTCCAAAACCAAGCTGCACAGGGCACCTATACATACAAAACCAAGCTAAACAGGGCAGCTATATGTACAAAACCAAGCTACATATGGCAGCTACATGTACAAAACCATGTTACAAAGGGCAGCTATAAGTACAAAACCAAGCTACACAGCGCAGCTATATGTACAAAACCAAGCTACGCAGGGCAGCTATGAGTACAAAACCAAGCTACACAGGGCAGCTACATGTACAAAACCAAGCTACACAGGGCAGCTACATGTACAAAACCAAGCTACACAAGGCAACTAAATGTACAAAACCAAGCTACACAGCGCAGCTACATATACAAAACCAATCTACACAGGGCAGGTACATTTACAAAACCAAGCTACACAGGGCAGGTACATGTACAAAACCAAGCTACACAGGGCAACTATATGTACAAAACCAAGCTACACAGGGCAATTACCTGTACAAAACCAAGCTACACAGGAAAAATACATGTACAAAACCAAGCTACACAAGGCAACTAAATGTACAAAACCAAGCTACACAAGGCAACTATATGTACAAAACCAATCTACACAGGGCAACTATATGTACAAAACCAAGCTACTGAGGGCAGCTATATGTACAAAACCAAGCTACACAGGTCAGCTACATGTAAAAAAAACAAGCTACACAGGGCAGGTACATGTACAAAACCAAGCTACACAGGGCAACTACATGTAAAAAACCAAGTTACACAGGAAAAATACATGTACACAACCAAGCTACACCGGAAAAATACATGTACACAAACAAGCCACACCGGAAAAATACATGTACAAAACCAAGACACACAGGAAAAATACATGTACACAACCAAGCTACACAGGGCAACTACAAGTACAAAACCAAGCTACACAGGAAAAATACATGCACAAAACCAAGCCACACAGGGCAACTATATGTACAAAACCAAGCTACACAAGGCAACTATATGTACAAAACCAAGCTACACAGGGCAGCTACATGTACAAAACCAAGCTACACAGGGCAGCTACATGTACAAAACCAAGCTACACAGGGCAGGTACATGTACAAAACCAAGCTACACAGGGCAGGTACATGTACAAAACCAAGCTACAAAGGGCAACTACATGTACTAAACCAAGCTACAAAAGAAAAATACATGTACAAAACCAAGCTACACAAGGAAACTACATGTACAAAACCAAGCTACACAAGGCAACTATTTGTACAAAACCAAGCTACACAGAGCAGCTACATGTACAAAACCAAGCTACACAGGAAAAATACATGTACAAAACCAAGCTACACAGGGCAGATACATGTACAAAACCAAGCTACACAAGGCAGATACATGTACAAAACCAAGCTACACAGGAAAAATTACATGTACAAAACCAAGCTACACAGGGCAGATACATGTACAAAACCAAGCTACACAAGGCAGATACATGTACAAAACCAAGCTACACAGAGCACCTATACGTACAAAACCAAGCTAAACAGGGCAGCTATATGTACAAAACCAAGTTACACAGGGCAGCTATAAGTACAAAACCAAGCTACAGAGCGCAGCTACATGTACGAAACCAAGCTACACAGGAAAAATACATGTACAAAACCAAGCTACACATTGCAGCTATATATACAAAACCAAGCTATACAGGGCAGCTACATGTACAAAACCAAGTTACACAGGGCAGCTATAAGTACAAAACCAAGCTACAGAGCGCAGCTATATGTACAAAACCAAGCTACACAGGAAAAATACATGTACACAACCAAGCTACACAGCGCAGCTACATGTACAAAACCAAGCTACACAGGGCAGCTACATGTACAAAACCAAGCTACACAGGGCAGGTACATGTACAAAACCAAGCTACACAGGGCAGGTACATGTACAAAACCAAGCTACAAAGGGCAACTACATGTACTAAACCAAGCTACAAAAGAAAAATACATGTACAAAACCAAGCTACACAAGGAAACTACATGTACAAAACCAAGCTACACAAGGCAACTATTTGTACAAAACCAAGCTACACAGAGCAGCTACATGTACAAAACCAAGCTACACAGGAAAAATACATGTACAAAACCAAGCTACACAGGGCAGATACATGTACAAAACCAAGCTACACAAGGCAGATACATGTACAAAACCAAGCTACACAGGAAAAATTACATGTACAAAACCAAGCTACACAGGGCAGATACATGTACAAAACCAAGCTACACAAGGCAGATACATGTACAAAACCAAGCTACACAGAGCACCTATACGTACAAAACCAAGCTAAACAGGGCAGCTAT
This sequence comes from Lampris megalopsis, assembly GCA_022114975.2. NCBI lineage: Eukaryota > Metazoa > Chordata > Actinopteri > Lampriformes > Lampridae > Lampris > Lampris megalopsis. The sequence continues at coordinate 7,271,134 of JAJHIY020000431.1, forward strand.
ATGTACAAAACCAAGTTACACAGGGCAGCTATAAGTACAAAACCAAGCTACAGAGCGCAGCTACATGTACGAAACCAAGCTACACAGGAAAAATACATGTACAAAACCAAGCTACACATTGCAGCTATATATACAAAACCAAGCTATACAGGGCAGCTACATGTACAAAACCAAGTTACACAGGGCAGCTATAAGTACAAAACCAAGCTATAGAGCGCAGCTATATGTACAAAACCAAGCTACACAGGAAAAATACATGTACACAACCAAGCTACACAGCGCAGCTACATGTACAAAACCAAGCTACACAAGGCAACTATATGTACAAAACCAAGCTACACAGGGCAGCTACATGTACAAAACCAAGCTACACAGGGCAACTATATGTAGAAAACCAAGCTACACAGGGCAATTACATGTACAAAACCAAGCTACACAGGAAAAATACATGTACAAAACCAAGCTACACAAGGCAACTATACATGTACAAAACCAAGCTACACAAGGCAACTATATGTACAAAACCAATCTACACAGGGCAACTATATGTACAAAACCAGGCTACAGAGCGCAGCTACTATATGTACAACATTAAGTTACAGAGGGCAGCTACATGTACAAAACCAAGCTACACAGGAAATATACATGTACAAAACCGAGCTAAACAAGGCAGCTACATGTACAAAACCAAGCTACACAGGGCAACTACATGTACAAAACCAAGCTACACAGGGAAGCTACATGTACAAAACCAAGCTACACAAGGCAACTACATGTAAAAAACCAAGCTACACAGCTCAGCTACATGTACAAAACCAAGCTACACAAGGCAGGTACATTTACAAAACCAAGCTACACAGGGCAGGTACATGTACAAAACCAAGCTAGACAGGAAAAATACATGTACAAAACCAAGCTACACAAGGCAACTACATGTACAAAACCAAGCTACACAAGGCAACTATATGTAGAAAACCAAGCTACACAGGGCAATTACATGTACAAAACCAAGCTACACAGGAAAAATACATGTACAAAACCAAGCTACACAAGGCAACTATACATGTACAAAACCAAGCTACACAAGGCAACTATATGTACAAAACCAATCTACACAGGGCAACTATATGTACAAAACCAGGCTACAGAGCGCAGCTACTATATGTACAACATTAAGTTACAGAGGGCAGCTACATGTACAAAACCAAGCTACACAGGAAATATACATGTACAAAACCGAGCTAAACAAGGCAGCTACATGTACAAAACCAAGCTACACAGGGCAACTACATGTACAAAACCAAGCTACACAGGGAAGCTACATGTACAAAACCAAGCTACACAAGGCAACTACATGTAAAAAACCAAGCTACACAGCTCAGCTACATGTACAAAACCAAGCTACACAGGGCAGGTACATTTACAAAACCAAGCTACACAGGGCAGGTACATGTACAAAACCAAGCTAGACAGGAAAAATACATGTACAAAACCAAGCTACACAAGGCAACTACATGTACAAAACCAAGCTACACAAGGCAACTATATGTACAAAACCAAGCTACACAGGGCAGCTACATGTACAAAACCAAGCTACACAGGGCAACTATATGTACAAAACCAAGCTACATAGGGCAATTACAGGTACAAAACCAAGCTACTGAGGGCAGCTATATGTACAAAACCAAGCTACACAGGGCAGCTGTATGTACAAAACCAAGCTACACAGGGCAGCTATATTTACAAAACCAAGCTACAGAGCGCAGCTATATGTACGAAACCAAGCTACACAGGGCAGCTACATGTACAAAACCAAGCTACACAGGGCAGCTACATGTACAAAACCAAGCTACACAGGAAAAATACATGTACAAAACCAAGCTACATAGGGCAGCTATATGTACAAAACCAAGCTACACTGGGCATCTATATGTACAAAATTAAGCTAGAGAGGGCAGCTACGTGTATAAAACCAAGCTACACTGGGCAGCTATGTGTACAGAATCAACCTACAGAGGGCAGCTATATGTAAAAAGCTAAGCTACACAAGGCAGCTATATGTACAAAACCAAGCTACACAGGGCACCTATACGTACACAACCAAGCTAAACAGGGCAGGTATATGTACAAAACCAAGCTACACATTGCTGCTATATATAAAAAACCAAGCTACACAGGGCAGCTACATGTACAAAACCAAGCTACACAGGGCAACTATATGTACAAAACCAAGCTACATAGGGCAATTACAGGTACAAAACCAAGCTACACAGCGCAGCTACATATACAAAACCAATCTACACAGGGCAGGTACATTTACAAAACCAAGCTACACAGGGCAGGTACATGTACAAAACCAAGCTACACAGGGCAACTATATGTACAAAACCAAGCTACACAGGGCAATTACATGTACAAAACCAAGCTACACAGGAAAAATACATGTACAAAACCAAGCTACACAAGGCAACTAAATGTACAAAACCAAGCTACACAAGGCAACTATATGTACAAAACCAATCTACACAGGGCAACTATATGTACAAAACCAAGCTACTGAGGGCAGCTATATGTACAAAACCAAGCTACACAGGTCAGCTACATGTAAAAAAAACAAGCTACACAGGGCAGGTACATGTACAAAACCAAGCTACACAGGGCAACTACATGTACAAAACCAAGTTACACAGGAAAAATACATGTACACAACCAAGCTACACCGGAAAAATACATGTACACAAACAAGCCACACCGGAAAAATACATGTACAAAACCAAGACACACAGGAAAAATACATGTACACAACCAAGCTACACAGGGCAACTACAAGTACAAAACCAAGCTAAACAGGAAAAATACATGCACAAAACCAAGCCACACAGGGCAACTATATGTACAAAACCAAGCTACACAAGGCAACTATATGTACAAAACCAAGCTACACAGGGCAGCTACATGTACAAAACCAAGCTACACAGGGCAGCTACATGTACAAAACCAAGCTACACAGGGCAGGTACATGTACAAAACCAAGCTACACAGGGCAGGTACATGTACAAAACCAAGCTACACAGGGCAGGTACATGTACAAAACCAAGCTACAAAGGGCAACTACATGTACTAAACCAAGCTACAAAAGAAAAATACATGTACAAAACCAAGCTACACAAGGAAACTACATGTACAAAACCAAGCTACACAAGGCAACTATTTGTACAAAACCAAGCTACACAGAGCAGCTACATGTACAAAACCAAGCTACACAGGAAAAATACATGTACAAAACCAAGCTACACAGGGCAGATACATGTACAAAACCAAGCTACACAAGGCAGATACATGTACAAAACCAAGCTACACAAGAAAAATTACATGTACAAAACCAAGCTACACAGGGCAGATACATGTACAAAACCAAGCTACACAAGGCAGATACATGTACAAAACCAAGCTACACAGAGCACCTATACGTACAAAACCAAGCTAAACAGGGCAGCTATATGTACAAAACCAAGTTACACAGGGCAGCTATAAGTACAAAACCAAGCTACAGAGCGCAGCTACATGTACGAAACCAAGCTACACAGGAAAAATACATGTACAAAACCAAGCTACACATTGCAGCTATATATACAAAACCAAGCTATACAGGGCAGCTACATGTACAAAACCAAGCTACACAGGAAAAATACATGTACAAAACCAAGCTACACAGGGCAGATACATGTACAAAACCAAGCTACACAAGGCAGATACATGTACAAAACCAAGCTACACAGGAAAAATTACATGTACAAAACCAAGCTACACAGGGCAGATACATGTACAAAACCAAGCTACACAAGGCAGATACATGTACAAAACCAAGCTACACAGAGCACCTATACGTACAAAACCAAGCTAAACAGGGCAGCTATATGTACAAAACCAAGTTACACAGGGCAGCTATAAGTACAAAACCAAGCTACAGAGCGCAGCTACATGTACGAAACCAAGCTACACAGGAAAAATACATGTACAAAACCAAGCTACACATTGCAGCTATATATACAAAACCAAGCTATACAGGGCAGCTACATGTACAAAACCAAGTTACACAGGGCAGCTATAAGTACAAAACCAAGCTACAGAGCGCAGCTATATGTACAAAACCAAGCTACACAGGAAAAATACATGTACACAACCAAGCTACACAGCGCAGCTACATGTACAAAACCAAGCTACACAGGGCAGCTACATGTACAAAACCAAGCTACACAGGGCAGGTACATGTACAAAACCAAGCTACACAGGGCAGGTACATGTACAAAACCAAGCTGCAAAGGGCAACTACATGTACTAAACCAAGCTACAAAAGAAAAATACATGTACAAAACCAAGCTACACAAGGAAACTACATGTACAAAACCAAGCTACACAAGGCAACTATTTGTACAAAACCAAGCTACACAGAGCAGCTACAAGTACAAAACCAAGCTACACAGAAAAATACATGTACAAAACCAAGCTACACAGGGCAGATACATGTACAAAACCAAGCTACACAAGGCAGATACATGTACAAAACCAAGCTACACAGGAAAAATTACATGTACAAAACCAAGCTACACAGGGCAGATACATGTACAAAACCAAGCTACACAAGGCAGATACATGTACAAAACCAAGCTACACAGAGCACCTATACGTACAAAACCAAGCTAAACAGGGCAGCTATATGTACAAAACCAAGTTACACAGGGCAGCTATAAGTACAAAACCAAGCTACAGAGCGCAGCTACATGTACGAAACCAAGCTACACAGGAAAAATACATGTACAAAACCAAGCTACACATTGCAGCTATATATACAAAACCAAGCTATACAGGGCAGCTACATGTACAAAACCAAGTTACACAGGGCAGCTATAAGTACAAAACCAAGCTACAGAGCGCAGCTATATGTACAAAACCAAGCTACACAGGAAAAATACATGTACACAACCAAGCTACACAGCGCAGCTACATGTACAAAACCAAGCTACACAGGGCAGCTACATGTACAAAACCAAGCTACACAGGGCAGGTACATGTACAAAACCAAGCTACAAAGGGCAACTACATGTACTAAACCAAGCTACAAAAGAAAAATAAATGTACAAAACCAAGCTACACAAGGAAACTACATGTACAAAACCAAGCTACACAAGGCAACTATTTGTACAAAACCAAGCTACACAGAGCAGCTACAAGTACAAAACCAAGCTACACAGGAAAAATACATGTACAAAACCAAGCTACACAGGGCAGATACATGTACAAAACCAAGCTACACAAGGCAGATACATGTACAAAACCAAGCTACACAGGAAAAATTACATGTACAAAACCAAGCTACACAGGGCAGATACATGTACAAAACCAAGCTACACAAGGCAGATACATGTACAAAACCAAGCTACACAGAGCACCTATACGTACAAAACCAAGCTAAACAGGGCAGCTATATGTACAAAACCAAGTTACACAGGGCAGCTATAAGTACAAAACCAAGCTACAGAGCGCAGCTACATGTACGAAACCAAGCTACACAGGAAAAATACATGTACAAAACCAAGCTACACATTGCAGCTATATATACAAAACCAAGCTATACAGGGCAGCTACATGTACAAAACCAAGTTACACAGGGCAGCTATAAGTACAAAACCAAGCTATAGAGCGCAGCTATATGTACAAAACCAAGCTACACAGGAAAAATACATGTACACAACCAAGCTACACAGCGCAGCTACATGTACAAAACCAAGCTACACAAGGCAACTATATGTACAAAACCAAGCTACACAGGGCAGCTACATGTACAAAACCAAGCTACACAGGGCAACTATATGTAGAAAACCAAGCTACACAGGGCAATTACATGTACAAAACCAAGTTACACAGGAAAAATACATGTACAAAACCAAGCTACACAAGGCAACTATACATGTACAAAACCAAGCTACACAAGGCAACTATATGTACAAAACCAATCTACACAGGGCAACTATATGTACAAAACCAAGCTACTGAGGGCAGCTATATGTACAAAACCAAGCTACACAGGGCAGCTACATGTACAAAACCAAGTTACACAGGGCAGCTAAAAGTACAAAACCAAGCTACAGAGCGCAGCTATATGTACAAAATTAAGCTACACAGGAAAAATACATGTACACAACCAAGCTACACAGCGCAGCTACATGTACAAAACCAAGCTACACAGGGCAGCTACATGTACAAAACCAAGCTACACAGGGCAGGTACATGTACAAAACCAAGCTAGACAGGAAAAATACATGTACAAAACCAAGCTACACAAGGCAACTACATGTACAAAACCAAGCTACACAAGGCAACTATATGTACAAAACCAAGCTATACAGGGCAGCTACATGTACAAAACCAAGCTACACAAGGCAACTACATGTACAAAACCAAGCTACACAAGGCAACTATATGTACAAAACCAAGCTACACAGGGCAGCTACATGTACAAAACCAAGCTACACAGGGCAACTATATGTACAAAACCAAGCTACATAGGGCAGATACATGTACAAAACCAAGCTACACAAGGCAGATACATGTACAAAACCAAGCTACACAGGAAAAATTACATGTACAAAACCAAGCTACACAGGGCAGATACATGTACAAAACCAAGCTACACAAGGCAGATACATGTACAAAACCAAGCTACACAGAGCACCTATACGTACAAAACCAAGCTAAACAGGGCAGCTATATGTACAAAACCAAGTTACACAGGGCAGCTATAAGTACAAAACCAAGCTACAGAGCGCAGCTACATGTACGAAACCAAGCTACACAGGAAAAATACATGTACAAAACCAAGCTACACATTGCAGCTATATATACAAAACCAAGCTATACAGGGCAGCTACATGTACAAAACCAAGTTACACAGGGCAGCTATAAGTACAAAACCAAGCTATAGAGCGCAGCTATATGTACAAAACCAAGCTACACAGGAAAAATACATGTACACAACCAAGCTACACAGCGCAGCTACATGTACAAAACCAAGCTACACAAGGCAACTATATGTACAAAACCAAGCTACACAGGGCAGCTACATGTACAAAACCAAGCTACACAGGGCAACTATATGTAGAAAACCAAGCTACACAGGGCAATTACATGTACAAAACCAAGTTACACAGGAAAAATACATGTACAAAACCAAGCTACACAAGGCAACTATACATGTACAAAACCAAGCTACACAAGGCAACTATATGTACAAAACCAATCTACACAGGGCAACTATATGTACAAAACCAAGCTACTGAGGGCAGCTATATGTACAAAACCAAGCTACACAGGGCAGCTACATGTACAAAACCAAGTTACACAGGGCAGCTAAAAGTACAAAACCAAGCTACAGAGCGCAGCTATATGTACAAAATTAAGCTACACAGGAAAAATACATGTACACAACCAAGCTACACAGCGCAGCTACATGTACAAAACCAAGCTACACAGGGCAGCTACATGTACAAAACCAAGCTACACAGGGCAGGTACATGTACAAAACCAAGCTAGACAGGAAAAATACATGTACAAAACCAAGCTACACAAGGCAACTACATGTACAAAACCAAGCTACACAAGGCAACTATATGTACAAAACCAAGCTACACAGGGCAGCTACATGTACAAAACCAAGCTACACAAGGCAACTACATGTACAAAACCAAGCTACACAGGGCAGCTGTATGTACAAAACCAAGCTACACAGGGCAGCTATATTTACAAAACCAAGCTACAGAGCGCAGCTATATGTACGAAACCAAGCTACACAGGGCAGCTACATGTACAAAACCAAGCTACACAGGGCAGCTACATGTACAAAACCAAGCTACACAGGAAAAATACATGTACAAAACCAAGCTACATAGGGCAGCTATATGTACAAAACCAAGCTACAAAAGGCATCTATATGTACAAAATTAAGCTAGAGAGGGCAGCTACGTGTATAAAACCAAGCTACACTGGGCAGCTATGTGTACAGAATCAACCTACACAGGGCACCTATACATACAAAACCAAGCTAAACAGGGCAACTACATGTACAAAACCACGCTACACAAGGTAACTACATGTACAAAACCAAGCTACAAAAGGCAGCTACATGTACAAAATTAAGCTAGGGAGGGCAGCTACGTGTACAAAACCAAGCTACACTTGGCAGCTATATGTGCAGAATCAACCTACAGAGGGTAGCTTTTTTTTACAAAACTAAGCTACACAAGGCAGCTATATGTACAAAACCAAGCTATACAGGGCAGCTACATGTACAAAACCAAGCAACACAGAGCAGCTATATGTACAGAATCAACCTATAGAGCGCAGCTATATGTAGAAAACTAAGCTACACAAGGTAGCTATATGTACAAAACCAAGCTACACAGGGCACCTATACATACAAAACCAAGCTACACATTGCAGCTATATATAAACAACCTGGCTAGACAGGGCAGCTACATGTACAAAACCAAGCTACACAGGGCAGCTATGTGTACAAAACCAAGTTACACAGGGCAACTACATGTACAAAACCACGCTACACAAGGTAACTATATGTACAAAACATAGCTACACAGGGCAGCTACATGTACAAAACCAAGCTACACAGGGCAACTACATGTACAAAACCACGCTACACAAGGTAACTACATGTACAAAACCAAGCTACAAAAGGCAGCTACATATACAAAATTAAGCTAGGGAAGGCAGCTACGTGTACAAAACCAAGCTACACTGGACAGCTATATGTGCAGAATCAACCTACAGAGGGTAGCTTTTTTTTACAAAACTAAGCTACACAAGGCAGCTATATGTACAAAACCAAGCTACACAGGGCAGCTACATGTACAAAACCAAGCAACACAGAGCAGCTATATGTACAGAATCAACCTATAGAGGGCAGCTATATGTAAACAACCTGGCTAGACAGGGCAGCTAAATGTACAAAACCAAGCTACACAGGGCAGCTATAAGTACAAAACCAGGCTACAGAGCGCAGCTACTATATGTACAACATTAAGTTACAGAGGGCAGCTACATGTACAAAACCAAGCTACACAGGAAATATACATGTACAAAACCGAGCTAAACAAGGCAGCTACATGTACAAAACCAAGCTACACAGGGCAACTACATGTACAAAACCAAGCTACACAGGGCAGCTACGTGTCCAAAACCAACCTACACTGGGCGGCTATGTGGACAAAACCAAGCTACACAGGGTAGCTATATGTACAAAACCAAGCTACATATGGCAGCTACATGTCCAAAACCAAGCTGCACAGGGCACCTATACATACAAAACCAAGCTAAACAGGGCAGCTATATGTACAAAACCAAGCTACATATGGCAGCTACATGTACAAAACCAAGCTACACAGGGCAGCTATATGTCCAAAACCAATCTACACTGGGCAGCTATAAGTACAAAACCAAGCTACACATGGTAGCTATATGTACAAAACCAAGCTACGCAGGGCAGCTATGAGTACAAAACCAAGCTACATAGGGCAGCTATATGTACAAAACCAAGCTACAAAAGGCATCTATATGTACAAAATTAAGCTAGAGAGGGCAGCTACATGTACAAAACCAAGCTACACAGGGCAACTACATGTACAAAACCAAGCTACACAGGGCAGCTACATGTACAAAACCAAGCTACACAAGGCAACTAAATGTACAAAACCAAGCTACACAGCGCAGCTACATATACAAAACCAATCTACACAGGGCAGGTACATTTACAAAACCAAGCTACACAGGGCAGGTACATGTACAAAACCAAGCTACACAGGGCAACTATATGTACAAAACCAAGCTACACAGGGCAATTACATGTACAAAACCAAGCTACACAGGAAAAATACATGTACAAAACCAAGCTACACAAGGCAACTAAATGTACAAAACCAAGCTACACAAGGCAACTATATGTACAAAACCAATCTACACAGGGCAACTATATGTACAAAACCAAGCTACTGAGGGCAGCTATATGTACAAAACCAAGCTACACAGGTCAGCTACATGTAAAAAAAACAAGCTACACAGGGCAGGTACATGTACAAAACCAAGCTACACAGGGCAACTACATGTACAAAACCAAGTTACACAGGAAAAATACATGTACACAACCAAGCTACACAGGAAAAATACATGTACACAAACAAGCCACACCGGAAAAATACATGTACAAAACCAAGACACACAGGAAAAATACATGTACACAACCAAGCTACACAGGGCAACTACAAGTACAAAACCAAGCTACACAGGAAAAATACATGCACAAAACCAAGCCACACAGGGCAACTATATGTACAAAACCAAGCTACACAAGGCAACTATATGTACAAAACCAAGCTACACAGGGCAGCTACATGTACAAAACCAAGCTACACAGGGCAGCTACATGTACAAAACCAAGCTACACAGGGCAGGTACATGTACAAAACCAAGCTACACAGGGCAGGTACATGTACAAAACCAAGCTACACAGGGCAGGTACATGTACAAAACCAAGCTACAAAGGGCAACTACATGTACTAAACCAAGCTACAAAAGAAAAATACATGTACAAAACCAAGCTACACAAGGAAACTACATGTACAAAACCAAGCTACACAAGGCAACTATTTGTACAAAACCAAGCTACACAGAGCAGCTACATGTACAAAACCAAGCTACACAGGAAAAATACATGTACAAAACCAAGCTACACAGGGCAGATACATGTACAAAACCAAGCTACACAAGGCAGATACATGTACAAAACCAAGCTACACAGAGCACCTATACGTACAAAACCAAGCTAAACAGGGCAGCTATATGTACAAAACCAAGTTACACAGGGCAGCTATAAGTACAAAACCAAGCTACAGAGCGCAGCTACATGTATGAAACCAAGCTACACAGGAAAAATACATGTACAAAACCAAGCTACACATTGCAGCTATATATACAAAACCAAGCTATAGAGGGCAGCTACATGTACAAAACCAAGTTACACAGGGCAGCTATAAGTACAAAACCAAGCTACAGAGCTCAGCTATATGTACAAAACCAAGCTACACAGGAAAAATACATGTACACAACCAAGCTACACAGCGCAGCTACATGTACAAAACCAAGCTACACAAGGCAGCTACATGTACAAAACCAAGCTACACAGGGCAGGTACATGTACAAAACCAAGCTACACAGGGCAGGTACATGTACAAAACCAAGCTACAAAGGGCAACTATATGTACAAAACCAAGCTACAGAGAGCAGCGATATGTACAAAACCAAGCTACACAGGGCTGCTATATGTACAAAACCATGTTACAAAGGGCAGCTATAAGTACAAAGCCAAGCTACACAGCGCAGCTATATGTACAAAACCAAGCTACACAGGGCAGCTACGTGTCCAAAACCAACCTACACTGGGCGGCTATGTGGACAAAACCAAGCTACACAGGGTAGCTATATGTACAAAACCAAGCTACATATGGCAGCTACATGTCCAAAACCAAGCTGCACAGGGCACCTATACATACAAAACCAAGCTAAACAGGGCAGCTATATGTACAAAACCAAGCTACATATGGCAGCTACATGTACAAAACCAAGCTACACAGGGCAGCTATATGTCCAAAACCAATCTACACTGGGCAGCTATAAGTACAAAACCAAGCTACACATGGTAGCTATATGTACAAAACCAAGCTACGCAGGGCAGCTATGAGTACAAAACCAAGCTACACAGGGCAGCTACATGTACAAAACCAAGCTACACAGGGCAGCTACATGTACAAAACCAAGCTACACAAGGCAACTAAATGTACAAAACCAAGCTACACAGCGCAGCTACATATACAAAACCAATCTACACAGGGCAGGTACATTTACAAAACCAAGCTACACAGGGCAGGTACATGTACAAAACCAAGCTACACAGGGCAACTATATGTACAAAACCAAGCTACACAGGGCAATTACCTGTACAAAACCAAGCTACACAGGAAAAATACATGTACAAAACCAAGCTACACAAGGCAACTAAATGTACAAAACCAAGCTACACAAGGCAACTATATGTACAAAACCAATCTACACAGGGCAACTATATGTACAAAACCAAGCTACTGAGGGCAGCTATATGTACAAAACCAAGCTACACAGGTCAGCTACATGTAAAAAAAACAAGCTACACAGGGCAGGTACATGTACAAAACCAAGCTACACAGGGCAACTACATGTAAAAAACCAAGTTACACAGGAAAAATACATGTACACAACCAAGCTACACCGGAAAAATACATGTACACAAACAAGCCACACCGGAAAAATACATGTACAAAACCAAGACACACAGGAAAAATACATGTACACAACCAAGCCACACAGGGCAACTATATGTACAAAACCAAGCTACACAAGGCAACTATATGTACAAAACCAAGCTACACAGGGCAGCTACATGTACAAAACCAAGCTACACAGGGCAGCTACATGTACAAAACCAAGCTACACAGGGCAGGTACATGTACAAAACCAAGCTACACAGGGCAGGTACATGTACAAAACCAAGCTACAAAGGGCAACTACATGTACTAAACCAAGCTACAAAAGAAAAATACATGTACAAAACCAAGCTACACAAGGAAACTACATGTACAAAACCAAGCTACACAAGGCAACTATTTGTACAAAACCAAGCTACACAGAGCAGCTACATGTACAAAACCAAGCTACACAGGAAAAATACATGTACAAAACCAAGCTACACAGGGCAGATACATGTACAAAACCAAGCTACACAAGGCAGATACATGTACAAAACCAAGCTACACAGGAAAAATTACATGTACAAAACCAAGCTACACAGGGCAGATACATGTACAAAACCAAGCTACACAAGGCAGATACATGTACAAAACCAAGCTACACAGAGCACCTATACGTACAAAACCAAGCTAAACAGGGCAGCTATATGTACAAAACCAAGTTACACAGGGCAGCTATAAGTACAAAACCAAGCTACAGAGCGCAGCTACATGTACGAAACCAAGCTACACAGGAAAAATACATGTACAAAACCAAGCTACACATTGCAGCTATATATACAAAACCAAGCTATACAGGGCAGCTACATGTACAAAACCAAGTTACACAGGGCAGCTATAAGTACAAAACCAAGCTACAGAGCGCAGCTATATGTACAAAACCAAGCTACACAGGAAAAATACATGTACACAACCAAGCTACACAGCGCAGCTACATGTACAAAACCAAGCTACACAGGGCAGCTACATGTACAAAACCAAGCTACACAGGGCAGGTACATGTACAAAACCAAGCTACACAGGGCAGGTACATGTACAAAACCAAGCTACAAAGGGCAACTACATGTACTAAACCAAGCTACAAAAGAAAAATACATGTACAAAACCAAGCTACACAAGGAAACTACATGTACAAAACCAAGCTACACAAGGCAACTATTTGTACAAAACCAAGCTACACAGAGCAGCTACATGTACAAAACCAAGCTACACAGGAAAAATACATGTACAAAACCAAGCTACACAGGGCAGATACATGTACAAAACCAAGCTACACAAGGCAGATACATGTACAAAACCAAGCTACACAGGAAAAATTACATGTACAAAACCAAGCTACACAGGGCAGATACATGTACAAAACCAAGCTACACAAGGCAGATACATGTACAAAACCAAGCTACACAGAGCACCTATACGTACAAAACCAAGCTAAACAGGGCAGCTATATGTACAAAACCAAGTTACACAGGGCAGCTATAAGTACAAAACCAAGCTACAGAGCGCAGCTACATGTACGAAACCAAGCTACACAGGAAAAATACATGTACAAAACCAAGCTACACATTGCAGCTATATATACAAAACCAAGCTATACAGGGCAGCTACATGTACAAAACCAAGTTACACAGGGCAGCTATAAGTACAAAACCAAGCTATAGAGCGCAGCTATATGTACAAAACCAAGCTACACAGGAAAAATACATGTACACAACCAAGCTACACAGCGCAGCTACATGTACAAAACCAAGCTACACAAGGCAACTATATGTACAAAACCAAGCTACACAGGGCAGCTACATGTACAAAACCAAGCTACACAGGGCAACTATATGTAGAAAACCAAGCTACACAGGGCAATTACATGTACAAAACCAAGCTACACAGGAAAAATACATGTACAAAACCAAGCTACACAAGGCAACTATACATGTACAAAACCAAGCTACACAAGGCAACTATATGTACAAAACCAATCTACACAGGGCAACTATATGTACAAAACCAGGCTACAGAGCGCAGCTACTATATGTACAACATTAAGTTACAGAGGGCAGCTACATGTACAAAACCAAGCTACACAGGAAATATACATGTACAAAACCGAGCTAAACAAGGCAGCTACATGTACAAAACCAAGCAACACAGGGCAACTACATGTACAAAACCAAGCTACACAGGGAAGCTACATGTACAAAACCAAGCTACACAAGGCAACTACATGTAAAAAACCAAGCTACACAGCTCAGCTACATGTACAAAACCAAGCTACACAGGGCAGGTACATTTACAAAACCAAGCTACACAGGGCAGGTACATGTACAAAACCAAGCTAGACAGGAAAAATACATGTACAAAACCAAGCTACACAAGGCAACTACATGTACAAAACCAAGCTACACAAGGCAACTATATGTACAAAACCAAGCTACACAGGGCAGCTACATGTACAAAACCAAGCTACACAGGGCAACTATATGTACAAAACCAAGCTACATAGGGCAATTACAGGTACAAAACCAAGCTACTGAGGGCAGCTATATGTACAAAACCAAGCTACACAGGGCAGCTGTATGTACAAAACCAAGCTACACAGGGCAGCTATATTTACAAAACCAAGCTACAGAGCGCAGCTATATGTACGAAACCAAGCTACACAGGGCAGCTACATGTACAAAACCAAGCTACACAGGGCAGCTACATGTACAAAACCAAGCTACACAGGAAAAATACATGTACAAAACCAAGCTACATAGGGCAGCTATATGTACAAAACCAAGCTACACTGGGCATCTATATGTACAAAATTAAGCTAGAGAGGGCAGCTACGTGTATAAAACCAAGCTACACTGGGCAGCTATGTGTACAGAATCAACCTACAGAGGGCAGCTATATGTAAAAAGCTAAGCTACACAAGGCAGCTATATGTACAAAACCAAGCTACACAGGGCACCTATACGTACACAACCAAGCTAAACAGGGCAGGTATATGTACAAAACCAAGCTACACATTGCTGCTATATATAAAAAACCAAGCTACACAGGGCAGCTACATGTACAAAACCAAGCTACACAGGGCAACTATATGTACAAAACCAAGCTACATAGGGCAATTACAGGTACAAAACCAAGCTACACAGCGCAGCTACATATACAAAACCAATCTACACAGGGCAGGTACATTTACAAAACCAAGCTACACAGGGCAGGTACATGTACAAAACCAAGCTACACAGGGCAACTATATGTACAAAACCAAGCTACACAGGGCAATTACATGTACAAAACCAAGCTACACAGGAAAAATACATGTACAAAACCAAGCTACACAAGGCAACTAAATGTACAAAACCAAGCTACACAAGGCAACTATATGTACAAAACCAATCTACACAGGGCAACTATATGTACAAAACCAAGCTACTGAGGGCAGCTATATGTACAAAACCAAGCTACACAGGTCAGCTACATGTAAAAAAAACAAGCTACACAGGGCAGGTACATGTACAAAACCAAGCTACACAGGGCAACTACATGTACAAAACCAAGTTACACAGGAAAAATACATGTACACAACCAAGCTACACCGGAAAAATACATGTACACAAACAAGCCACACCGGAAAAATACATGTACAAAACCAAGACACACAGGAAAAATACATGTACACAACCAAGCTACACAGGGCAACTACAAGTACAAAACCAAGCTACACAGGAAAAATACATGCACAAAACCAAGCCACACAGGGCAACTATATGTACAAAACCAAGCTACACAAGGCAACTATATGTACAAAACCAAGCTACACAGGGCAGCTACATGTACAAAACCAAGCTACACAGGGCAGCTACATGTACAAAACCAAGCTACACAGGGCAGGTACATGTACAAAACCAAGCTACACAGGGCAGGTACATGTACAAAACCAAGCTACACAGGGCAGGTACATGTACAAAACCAAGCTACAAAGGGCAACTACATGTACTAAACCAAGCTACAAAAGAAAAATACATGTACAAAACCAAGCTACACAAGGAAACTACATGTACAAAACCAAGCTACACAAGGCAACTATTTGTACAAAACCAAGCTACACAGAGCAGCTACATGTACAAAACCAAGCTACACAGGAAAAATACATGTACAAAACCAAGCTACACAGGGCAGATACATGTACAAAACCAAGCTACACAAGGCAGATACATGTACAAAACCAAGCTACACAGGAAAAATTACATGTACAAAACCAAGCTACACAGGGCAGATACATGTACAAAACCAAGCTACACAAGGCAGATACATGTACAAAACCAAGCTATACAGAGCACCTATACGTACAAAACCAAGCTAAACAGGGCAGCTATATGTACAAAACCAAGTTACACAGGGCAGCTATAAGTACAAAACCAAGCTACAGAGCGCAGCTACATGTACGAAACCAAGCTACACAGGAAAAATACATGTACAAAACCAAGCTACACATTGCAGCTATATATACAAAACCAAGCTATACAGGGCAGCTACATGTACAAAACCAAGTTACACAGGGCAGCTATAAGTACAAAACCAAGCTACAGAGCGCAGCTATATGTACAAAACCAAGCTACACAGGAAAAATACATGTACACAACCAAGCTACACAGCGCAGCTACATGTACAAAACCAAGCTACACAGGGCAGCTACATGTACAAAACCAAGCTACACAGGGCAGGTACATGTACAAAACCAAGCTACACAGGGCAGGTACATGTACAAAACCAAGCTACAAAGGGCAACTACATGTACTAAACCAAGCTACAAAAGAAAAATACATGTACAAAACCAAGCTACACAAGGAAACTACATGTACAAAACCAAGCTACACAAGGCAACTATTTGTACAAAACCAAGCTACACAGAGCAGCTACAAGTACAAAACCAAGCTACACAGGAAAAATACATGTACAAAACCAAGCTACACAGGGCAGATACATGTACAAAACCAAGCTACACAAGGCAGATACATGTACAAAACCAAGCTACACAGGAAAAATTACATGTACAAAACCAAGCTACACAGGGCAGATACATGTACAAAACCAAGCTACACAAGGCAGATACATGTACAAAACCAAGCTACACAGAGCACCTATACGTACAAAACCAAGCTAAACAGGGCAGCTATATGTACAAAACCAAGTTACACAGGGCAGCTATAAGTACAAAACCAAGCTACAGAGCGCAGCTACATGTACGAAACCAAGCTACACAGGAAAAATACATGTACAAAACCAAGCTACACATTGCAGCTATATATACAAAACCAAGCTATACAGGGCAGCTACATGTACAAAACCAAGTTACACAGGGCAGCTATAAGTACAAAACCAAGCTACAGAGCGCAGCTATATGTACAAAACCAAGCTACACAGGAAAAATACATGTACACAACCAAGCTACACAGCGCAGCTACATGTACAAAACCAAGCTACACAGGGCAGCTACATGTACAAAACCAAGCTACACAGGGCAGGTACATGTACAAAACCAAGCTACAAAGGGCAACTACATGTACTAAACCAAGCTACAAAAGAAAAATACATGTACAAAACCAAGCTACACAAGGAAACTACATGTACAAAACCAAGCTACACAAGGCAACTATTTGTACAAAACCAAGCTACACAGAGCAGCTACAAGTACAAAACCAAGCTACACAGGAAAAATACATGTACAAAACCAAGCTACACAGGGCAGATACATGTACAAAACCAAGCTACACAAGGCAGATACATGTACAAAACCAAGCTACACAGGAAAAATTACATGTACAAAACCAAGCTACACAGGGCAGATACATGTACAAAACCAAGCTACACAAGGCAGATACATGTACAAAACCAAGCTACACAGAGCACCTATACGTACAAAACCAAGCTAAACAGGGCAGCTATATGTACAAAACCAAGTTACACAGGGCAGCTATAAGTACAAAACCAAGCTACAGAGCGCAGCTACATGTACGAAACCAAGCTACACAGGAAAAATACATGTACAAAACCAAGCTACACATTGCAGCTATATATACAAAACCAAGCTATACAGGGCAGCTACATGTACAAAACCAAGTTACACAGGGCAGCTATAAGTACAAAACCAAGCTATAGAGCGCAGCTATATGTACAAAACCAAGCTACACAGGAAAAATACATGTACACAACCAAGCTACACAGCGCAGCTACATGTACAAAACCAAGCTACACAAGGCAACTATATGTACAAAACCAAGCTACACAGGGCAGCTACATGTACAAAACCAAGCTACACAGGGCAACTATATGTAGAAAACCAAGCTACACAGGGCAATTACATGTACAAAACCAAGTTACACAGGAAAAATACATGTACAAAACCAAGCTACACAAGGCAACTATACATGTACAAAACCAAGCTACACAAGGCAACTATATGTACAAAACCAATCTACACAGGGCAACTATATGTACAAAACCAAGCTACTGAGGGCAGCTATATGTACAAAACCAAGCTACACAGGGCAGCTACATGTACAAAACCAAGTTACACAGGGCAGCTAAAAGTACAAAACCAAGCTACAGAGCGCAGCTATATGTACAAAATTAAGCTACACAGGAAAAATACATGTACACAACCAAGCTACACAGCGCAGCTACATGTACAAAACCAAGCTACACAGGGCAGCTACATGTACAAAACCAAGCTACACAGGGCAGGTACATGTACAAAACCAAGCTAGACAGGAAAAATACATGTACAAAACCAAGCTACACAAGGCAACTACATGTACAAAACCAAGCTACACAAGGCAACTATATGTACAAAACCAAGCTACACAGGGCAGCTACATGTACAAAACCAAGCTACACAAGGCAACTACATGTACAAAACCAAGCTACACAAGGCAACTATATGTACAAAACCAAGCTACACAGGGCAGCTACATGTACAAAACCAAGCTACACAGGGCAACTATATGTACAAAACCAAGCTACATAGGGCAATTACAGGTACAAAACCAAGCTACTGAGGGCAGCTATATGTACAAAACCAAGCTACACAGGGCAGCTGTATGTACAAAACCAAGCTACACAGGGCAGCTATATTTACAAAACCAAGCTACAGAGCGCAGCTATATGTACGAAACCAAGCTACACAGGGCAGCTACATGTACAAAACCAAGCTACACAGGGCAGCTACATGTACAAAACCAAGCTACACAGGAAAAATACATGTACAAAACCAAGCTACATAGGGCAGCTATATGTACAAAACCAAGCTACAAAAGGCATCTATATGTACAAAATTAAGCTAGAGAGGGCAGCTACGTGTATAAAACCAAGCTACACTGGGCAGCTATGTGTACAGAATCAACCTACACAGGGCACCTATACATACAAAACCAAGCTAAACAGGGCAACTACATGTACAAAACCACGCTACACAAGGTAACTACATGTACAAAACCAAGCTACAAAAGGCAGCTACATGTACAAAATTAAGCTAGGGAGGGCAGCTACGTGTACAAAACCAAGCTACACTTGGCAGCTATATGTGCAGAATCAACCTACAGAGGGTAGCTTTTTTTTACAAAACTAAGCTACACAAGGCAGCTATATGTACAAAACCAAGCTATACAGGGCAGCTACATGTACAAAACCAAGCAACACAGAGCAGCTATATGTACAGAATCAACCTATAGAGCGCAGCTATATGTAGAAAACTAAGCTACACAAGGTAGCTATATGTACAAAACCAAGCTACACAGGGCACCTATACATACAAAACCAAGCTACACATTGCAGCTATATATAAACAACCTGGCTAGACAGGGCAGCTACATGTACAAAACCAAGCTACACAGGGCAGCTATGTGTACAAAACCAAGTTACACAGGGCAACTACATGTACAAAACCACGCTACACAAGGTAACTATATGTACAAAACATAGCTACACAGGGCAGCTACATGTACAAAACCAAGCTACACAGGGCAACTACATGTACAAAACCACGCTACACAAGGTAACTACATGTACAAAACCAAGCTACAAAAGGCAGCTACATATACAAAATTAAGCTAGGGAAGGCAGCTACGTGTACAAAACCAAGCTACACTGGACAGCTATATGTGCAGAATCAACCTACAGAGGGTAGCTTTTTTTTACAAAACTAAGCTACACAAGGCAGCTATATGTACAAAACCAAGCTACACAGGGCAGCTACATGTACAAAACCAAGCAACACAGAGCAGCTATATGTACAGAATCAACCTATAGAGGGCAGCTATATGTAAACAACCTGGCTAGACAGGGCAGCTAAATGTACAAAACCAAGCTACACAGGGCAGCTATAAGTACAAAACCAGGCTACAGAGCGCAGCTACTATATGTACAACATTAAGTTACAGAGGGCAGCTACATGTACAAAACCAAGCTACACAGGAAATATACATGTACAAAACCGAGCTAAACAAGGCAGCTACATGTACAAAACCAAGCTACACAGGGCAACTACATGTACAAAACCAAGCTACACAGGGCAGCTACGTGTCCAAAACCAACCTACACTGGGCGGCTATGTGGACAAAACCAAGCTACACAGGGTAGCTATATGTACAAAACCAAGCTACATATGGCAGCTACATGTCCAAAACCAAGCTGCACAGGGCACCTATACATACAAAACCAAGCTAAACAGGGCAGCTATATGTACAAAACCAAGCTACATATGGCAGCTACATGTACAAAACCAAGCTACACAGGGCAGCTATATGTCCAAAACCAATCTACACTGGGCAGCTATAAGTACAAAACCAAGCTACACATGGTAGCTATATGTACAAAACCAAGCTACGCAGGGCAGCTATGAGTACAAAACCAAGCTACATAGGGCAGCTATATGTACAAAACCAAGCTACAAAAGGCATCTATATGTACAAAATTAAGCTAGAGAGGGCAGCTACATGTACAAAACCAAGCTACACAGGGCAACTACATGTACAAAACCAAGCTACACAGGGCAGCTACATGTACAAAACCAAGCTACACAAGGCAACTAAATGTACAAAACCAAGCTACACAGCGCAGCTACATATACAAAACCAATCTACACAGGGCAGGTACATTTACAAAACCAAGCTACACAGGGCAGGTACATGTACAAAACCAAGCTACACAGGGCAACTATATGTACAAAACCAAGCTACACAGGGCAATTACATGTACAAAACCAAGCTACACAGGAAAAATACATGTACAAAACCAAGCTACACAAGGCAACTAAATGTACAAAACCAAGCTACACAAGGCAACTATATGTACAAAACCAATCTACACAGGGCAACTATATGTACAAAACCAAGCTACTGAGGGCAGCTATATGTACAAAACCAAGCTACACAGGTCAGCTACATGTAAAAAAAACCAAGCTACACAGGGCAGGTACATGTACAAAACCAAGCTACACAGGGCAACTACATGTACAAAACCAAGTTACACAGGAAAAATACATGTACACAACCAAGCTACACAGGAAAAATACATGTACACAAACAAGCCACACCGGAAAAATACATGTACAAAACCAAGACACACAGGAAAAATACATGTACACAACCAAGCTACACAGGGCAACTACAAGTACAAAACCAAGCTACACAGGAAAAATACATGCACAAAACCAAGCCACACAGGGCAACTATATGTACAAAACCAAGCTACACAAGGCAACTATATGTACAAAACCAAGCTACACAGGGCAGCTACATGTACAAAACCAAGCTACACAGGGCAGCTACATGTACAAAACCAAGCTACACAGGGCAGGTACATGTACAAAACCAAGCTACACAGGGCAGGTACATGTACAAAACCAAGCTACACAGGGCAGGTACATGTACAAAACCAAGCTACAAAGGGCAACTACATGTACTAAACCAAGCTACAAAAGAAAAATACATGTACAAAACCAAGCTACACAAGGAAACTACATGTACAAAACCAAGCTACACAAGGCAACTATTTGTACAAAACCAAGCTACACAGAGCAGCTACATGTACAAAACCAAGCTACACAGGAAAAATACATGTACAAAACCAAGCTACACAGGGCAGATACATGTACAAAACCAAGCTACACAAGGCAGATACATGTACAAAACCAAGCTACACAGGAAAAATTACATGTACAAAACCAAGCTACACAGGGCAGATACATGTACAAAACCAAGCTACACAAGGCAGATACATGTACAAAACCAAGCTACACAGAGCACCTATACGTACAAAACCAAGCTAAACAGGGCAGCTATATGTACAAAACCAAGTTACACAGGGCAGCTATAAGTACAAAACCAAGCTACAGAGCGCAGCTACATGTATGAAACCAAGCTACACAGGAAAAATACATGTACAAAACCAAGCTACACATTGCAGCTATATATACAAAACCAAGCTATAGAGGGCAGCTACATGTACAAAACCAAGTTACACAGGGCAGCTATAAGTACAAAACCAAGCTACAGAGCTCAGCTATATGTACAAAACCAAGCTACACAGGAAAAATACATGTACACAACCAAGCTACACAGCGCAGCTACATGTACAAAACCAAGCTACACAAGGCAGCTACATGTACAAAACCAAGCTACACAGGGCAGGTACATGTACAAAACCAAGCTACACAGGGCAGGTACATGTACAAAACCAAGCTACAAAGGGCAACTACATGTACTAAACCAAGCTACAAAAGAAAAATACATGTACAAAACCAAGCTACACAAGGAAACTACATGTACAAAACCAAGCTACACAAGGCAACTATTTGTACAAAACCAAGCTACACAGAGCAGCTACATGTACAAAACCAAGCTACACAGGAAAAATACATGTACAAAACCAAGCTACACAGGGCAGATACATGTACAAAACCAAGCTACACAAGGCAGATACATGTACAAAACCAAGCTACACAGGAAAAATTACATGTACAAAACCAAGCTACACAGGGCAGATACATGTACAAAACCAAGCTACACAAGGCAGATACATGTACAAAACCAAGCTACACAGAGCACCTATACGTACAAAACCAAGCTAAACAGGGCAGCTATATGTACAAAACCAAGTTACACAGGGCAGCTATAAGTACAAAACCAAGCTACAGAGCGCAGCTACATGTACGAAACCAAGCTACACAGGAAAAATACATGTACAAAACCAAGCTACACATTGCAGCTATATATACAAAACCAAGCTATACAGGGCAGCTACATGTACAAAACCAAGTTACACAGGGCAGCTATAAGTACAAAACCAAGCTATAGAGCGCAGCTATATGTACAAAACCAAGCTACACAGGAAAAATACATGTACACAACCAAGCTACACAGCGCAGCTACATGTACAAAACCAAGCTACACAAGGCAACTATATGTACAAAACCAAGCTACACAGGGCAGCTACATGTACAAAACCAAGCTACACAGGGCAACTATATGTAGAAAACCAAGCTACACAGGGCAATTACATGTACAAAACCAAGCTACACAGGAAAAATACATGTACAAAACCAAGCTACACAAGGCAACTATACATGTACAAAACCAAGCTACACAAGGCAACTATATGTACAAAACCAATCTACACAGGGCAACTATATGTCCAAAACCAATCTACA
Source organism: Lampris megalopsis (assembly GCA_022114975.2). Taxonomy (NCBI): domain Eukaryota; kingdom Metazoa; phylum Chordata; class Actinopteri; order Lampriformes; family Lampridae; genus Lampris; species Lampris megalopsis. The sequence goes on from JAJHIY020000431.1 coordinate 7,295,236, forward strand.
CTGGGCAGCTATAAGTACAAAACCAAGCTACACATGGTAGCTATATGTACAAAACCAAGCTACGCAGGGCAGCTATGAGTACAAAACCAAGCTACATAGGGCAGCTATATGTACAAAACCAAGCTACAAAAGGCATCTATATGTACAAAATTAAGCTAGAGAGGGCAGCTACATGTACAAAACCAAGCTACACAGGGCAACTACATGTACAAAACCAAGCTACACAGGGCAGCTACATGTACAAAACCAAGCTACACAAGGCAACTAAATGTACAAAACCAAGCTACACAGCGCAGCTACATATACAAAACCAATCTACACAGGGCAGGTACATTTACAAAACCAAGCTACACAGGGCAGGTACATGTACAAAACCAAGCTACACAGGGCAACTATATGTACAAAACCAAGCTACACAGGGCAATTACATGTACAAAACCAAGCTACACAGGAAAAATACATGTACAAAACCAAGCTACACAAGGCAACTAAATGTACAAAACCGGCTACACAAGGCAACTATATGTACAAAACCAATCTACACAGGGCAACTATATGTACAAAACCAAGCTACTGAGGGCAGCTATATGTACAAAACCAAGCTACACAGGTCAGCTACATGTAAAAAAAACAAGCTACACAGGGCAGGTACATGTACAAAACCAAGCTACACAGGGCAACTACATGTACAAAACCAAGTTACACAGGAAAAATACATGTACACAACCAAGCTACACAGGAAAAATACATGTACACAAACAAGCCACACCGGAAAAATACATGTACAAAACCAAGACACACAGGAAAAATACATGTACACAACCAAGCTACACAGGGCAACTACAAGTACAAAACCAAGCTACACAGGAAAAATACATGCACAAAACCAAGCCACACAGGGCAACTATATGTACAAAACCAAGCTACACAAGGCAACTATATGTACAAAACCAAGCTACACAGGGCAGCTACATGTACAAAACCAAGCTACACAGGGCAGCTACATGTACAAAACCAAGCTACACAGGGCAGGTACATGTACAAAACCAAGCTACACAGGGCAGGTACATGTACAAAACCAAGCTACACAGGGCAGGTACATGTACAAAACCAAGCTACAAAGGGCAACTACATGTACTAAACCAAGCTACAAAAGAAAAATACATGTACAAAACCAAGCTACACAAGGAAACTACATGTACAAAACCAAGCTACACAAGGCAACTATTTGTACAAAACCAAGCTACACAGAGCAGCTACATGTACAAAACCAAGCTACACAGGAAAAATACATGTACAAAACCAAGCTACACAGGGCAGATACATGTACAAAACCAAGCTACACAAGGCAGATACATGTACAAAACCAAGCTACACAGGAAAAATTACATGTACAAAACCAAGCTACACAGGGCAGATACATGTACAAAACCAAGCTACACAAGGCAGATACATGTACAAAACCAAGCTACACAGAGCACCTATACGTACAAAACCAAGCTAAACAGGGCAGCTATATGTACAAAACCAAGTTACACAGGGCAGCTATAAGTACAAAACCAAGCTACAGAGCGCAGCTACATGTACGAAACCAAGCTACACAGGAAAAATACATGTACAAAACCAAGCTACACATTGCAGCTATATATACAAAACCAAGCTATACAGGGCAGCTACATGTACAAAACCAAGTTACACAGGGCAGCTATAAGTACAAAACCAAGCTACAGAGCGCAGCTATATGTACAAAACCAAGCTACACAGGAAAAATACATGTACACAACCAAGCTACACAGCGCAGCTACATGTACAAAACCAAGCTACACAGGGCAGCTACATGTACAAAACCAAGCTACACAGGGCAGGTACATGTACAAAACCAAGCTACACAGGGCAGGTACATGTACAAAACCAAGCTACAAAGGGCAACTACATGTACTAAACCAAGCTACAAAAGAAAAATACATGTACAAAACCAAGCTACACAAGGAAACTACATGTACAAAACCAAGCTACACAAGGCAACTATTTGTACAAAACCAAGCTACACAGAGCAGCTACATGTACAAAACCAAGCTACACAGGAAAAATACATGTACAAAACCAAGCTAAACAGGGCAGATACATGTACAAAACCAAGCTACACAAGGCAGATACATGTACAAAACCAAGCTACACAGGAAAAATTACATGTACAAAACCAAGCTACAGAGCGCAGCTACATGTACGAAACCAAGCTACACAGGAAAAATACATGTACAAAACCAAGCTACACATTGCAGCTATATATACAAAACCAAGCTATACAGGGCAGCTACATGTACAAAACCAAGTTACACAGGGCAGCTATAAGTACAAAACCAAGCTATAGAGCGCAGCTATATGTACAAAACCAAGCTACACAGGAAAAATACATGTACACAACCAAGCTACACAGCGCAGCTACATGTACAAAACCAAGCTACACAAGGCAACTATATGTACAAAACCAAGCTACACAGGGCAGCTACATGTACAAAACCAAGCTACACAGGGCAACTATATGTACAAAACCAAGCTACACAAGGCAACTATACATGTACAAAACCAAGCTACACAAGGCAACTATATGTACAAAACCAATCTACACAGGGCAACTATATGTACAAAACCAAGCTACTGAGGGCAGCTATATGTACAAAACCAAGCTACACAGGGCAGCTACATGTACAAAACCAAGTTACACAGGCCAGCTAAAAGTACAAAACCAAGCTACAGAGCGCAGCTATATGTACAAAATTAAGCTACACAGGAAAAATACATGTACACAACCAAGCTACACAGCGCAGCTACATGTACAAAACCAAGCTACACAGGGCAGCTACATGTACAAAACCAGGCTACACAGGGCAACTACATGTACAAAACCAAGCTACACAGAAAAAATACATGTACAAAACCAAGCTACACAAGGCAACTACATGTATAAAACCAAGCTACACAAGGCAACTATATGTACAAAACAAAGCTACACAGGGCAGCTACATGTACAAAACCAAGCTACACAGGGCAACTACATGTACAAAACCAAGCTACACAGGGCAGCTACATGTACAAAACCAAGCTACACAAGGCAACTAAATGTACAAAACCAAGCTACACAGCGCAGCTACATATACAAAACCAATCTACACAGGGCAGGTACATTTACAAAACCAAGCTACACAGGGCAGGTACATGTACAAAACCAAGCTACACAGGGCAACTATATGTACAAAACCAAGCTACACAGGGCAATTACATGTACAAAACCAAGCTACACAGGAAAAATACATGTACAAAACCAAGCTACACAAGGCAACTAAATGTACAAAACCGGCTACACAAGGCAACTATATGTACAAAACCAATCTACACAGGGCAACTATATGTACAAAACCAAGCTACTGAGGGCAGGTACATGTACAAAACCAAGCTACACAGGGCAACTACATGTACAAAACCAAGTTACACAGGAAAAATACATGTACACAACCAAGCTACACAGGAAAAATACATGTACACAAACAAGCCACACCGGAAAAATACATGTACAAAACCAAGACACACAGGAAAAATACATGTACACAACCAAGCTACACAGGGCAACTACAAGTACAAAACCAAGCTACACAGGAAAAATACATGCACAAAACCAAGCCACACAGGGCAACTATATGTACAAAACCAAGCTACACAAGGCAACTATATGTACAAAACCAAGCTACACAGGGCAGCTACATGTACAAAACCAAGCTACACAGGGCAGCTACATGTACAAAACCAAGCTACACAGGGCAGGTACATGTACAAAACCAAGCTACACAGGGCAGGTACATGTACAAAACCAAGCTACACAGGGCAGGTACATGTACAAAACCAAGCTACAAAGGGCAACTACATGTACTAAACCAAGCTACAAAAGAAAAATACATGTACAAAACCAAGCTACACAAGGAAACTACATGTACAAAACCAAGCTACACAAGGCAACTATTTGTACAAAACCAAGCTACACAGAGCAGCTACATGTACAAAACCAAGCTACAAAGGAAAAATACATGTACAAAACCAAGCTACACAGGGCAGATACATGTACAAAACCAAGCTACACAAGGCAGATACATGTACAAAACCAAGCTACACAGGAAAAATTACATGTACAAAACCAAGCTACACAGGGCAGATACATGTACAAAACCAAGCTACACAAGGCAGATACATGTACAAAACCAAGCTACACAGAGCACCTATACGTACAAAACCAAGCTAAACAGGGCAGCTATATGTACAAAACCAAGTTACACAGGGCAGCTATAAGTACAAAACCAAGCTACAGAGCGCAGCTACATGTACGAAACCAAGCTACACAGGAAAAATACATGTACAAAACCAAGCTACACATTGCAGCTATATATACAAAACCAAGCTATACAGGGCAGCTACATGTACAAAACCAAGTTACACAGGGCAGCTATAAGTACAAAACCAAGCTACAGAGCGCAGCTATATGTACAAAACCAAGCTACACAGGAAAAATACATGTACACAACCAAGCTACACAGCGCAGCTACATGTACAAAACCAAGCTACACAGGGCAGCTACATGTACAAAACCAAGCTACACAGGGCAGGTACATGTACAAAACCAAGCTACACAGGGCAGGTACATGTACAAAACCAAGCTACAAAGGGCAACTACATGTACTAAACCAAGCTACAAAAGAAAAATACATGTACAAAACCAAGCTACACAAGGAAACTACATGTACAAAACCAAGCTACACAAGGCAACTATTTGTACAAAACCAAGCTACACGGAGCAGCTACATGTACAAAACCAAGCTACACAGGAAAAATACATGTACAAAACCAAGCTACACAGGGCAGATACATGTACAAAACCAAGCTACACAAGGCAGATACATGTACAAAACCAAGCTACACAGGAAAAATTACATGTACAAAACCAAGCTACAGAGCGCAGCTACATGTACGAAACCAAGCTACACATGAAAAATACATGTACAAAACCAAGCTACACATTGCAGCTATATATACAAAACCAAGCTATACAGGGCAGCTACATGTACGAAACCAAGTTACACAGGGCAGCTATAAGTACAAAACCAAGCTATAGAGCGCAGCTATATGTACAAAACCAAGCTACACAGGAAAAATACATGTACACAACCAAGCTACACAGCGCAGCTACATGTACAAAACCAAGCTACACAAGGCAACTATATGTACAAAACCAAGCTACACAGGGCAGCTACATGTACAAAACCAAGCTACACAGGGCAACTATATGTAGAAAACCAAGCTACACAGGGCAATTACATGTACAAAACCAAGCTACACAGGAAAAATACATGTACAAAACCAAGCTACACAAGGCAACTATACATGTACAAAACCAAGCTACACAAGGCAACTATATGTACAAAACCAATCTACACAGGGCAACTATATGTACAAAACCAAGCTACTGAGGGCAGCTATATGTACAAAACCAAGCTACACAGGGCAGCTACATGTACAAAACCAAGTTACACAGGGCAGCTAAAAGTACAAAACCAAGCTACAGAGCGCAGCTATATGTACAAAATTAAGCTACACAGGAAAAATACATGTACACAACCAAGCTACACAGCGCAGCTACATGTACAAAACCAAGCTACACAGGGCAGCTACATGTACAAAACCAAGCTACACAGGGCAGGTACATGTACAAAACCAGGCTACACAGGGCAACTACATGTACAAAACCAAGCTACACAGAAAAAATACATGTACAAAACCAAGCTACACAAGGCAACTACATGTATAAAACCAAGCTACACAAGGCAACTATATGTACAAAACAAAGCTACACAGGGCAGCTACATGTACAAAACCAAGCTACACAGGGCAACTACATGTACAAAACCACGCTACACAAGGTAACTACATGTACAAAACCAATCTACAAAAGGCAGCTACATGTACAAAATTTAGCTAGGGAGGGCAGCTACGTGTACAAAACCAAGCTACACAAGGCAACTACATGTAAAAAACCAAGCTACACAGCGCAGCTACATGTACAAAACCAAGCTACACAGGGCAACTATATGTACAAAACCAAGCTACAAAGGGCAATTACATGTACAAAACCAAGCTACACAGCGCAGCTACATATACAAAACCAATCTACACAGGGCAGGTACATTTACAAAACCAAGCTACACAGGGCAGCTACATGTACAAAACCAAGCTAGACAGGAAAAATACATGTACAAAACCAAGCTACACAAGGCAACTACATGTACAAAACCAAGCTACAAAAGGCAACTATATGTACAAAACCAAGCTACACAGGGCAGCTACATGTACAAAACCAAGCTACACAGGGCAACTATATGTACAAAACCAAGCGACACAGGGCAATTACATGTACAAAACCAAGCTACACAGGGCAACTATATGTACAAAACCAAGCTACTGAGGGCAGCTATATGTACAAAACCAAGCTACACAGGGCAGCTACATGTAAAAAAAACAAGCTACACAGGGCAGGTACATGTACAAAACCAAGCTACACAGGGCAACTACATGTACAAAACCAAGCTACACAAGTCAACTACATGTACAAAACCAAGTTACGCAAGGCAACTATATGTACAAAACCAAGCTACACAGGGCAGCTACATGTACAAAACCAAGCTACACAGGGCAGCTACATGTACAAAACAAAGCTACACAGGCCAGGTACATGTACAAAACCACAATACAGAAGGCAACTACATGTACAAAACCAAGCTACACAAGGCAACTACATGTATAAAACCAAGCTCCATAAGGCAACTATATGTACAAAACCAAGCTACACAGGGCAGCTACATGTACAAAACCAATCTACACAAGGCAACTACATGTAAAAAACCAAGCTACACAGGGCAACTACATGTATAAAACCAAGCTACACAGGAAAAATACATGTACAAAACCAAGCTACACAAGGCAACTACATGTACAAAACCAAGCTACACAAGGCAACTATATGTACAAAACCAATCTACACAGGGCAACTATATGTACAAAACCAAGCTACTGAGGGCAGCTATATGTACAAAACCAAGCTACACAGGGCAGCTACATGTAAAAAAAACAAGCTACACAGGGCAGGTACATGTACAAAACCAAGCTACACAGGGCAACTACATGTACAAAACCAAGCTACACAAGTCAACTACATGTACAAAACCAAGTTACACAAGGCAACTATATGTACAAAACCAAGCTACACAGGGCAGCTACATGTACAAAACCAAGCTACACAGGCCAGGTACATGTACAAAACCACAATACAGAAGGCAACTACATGTACAAAACCAAGCTACACAAGGCAACTACATGTATAAAACCAAGCTACATAAGGCAACTATATGTACAAAACCAAGCTACACAGGGCAGCTACATGTACAAAACCAATCTACACAGGGCAGCTACATGTACAAAACCAAGCTAGACAGGGCAGCTACAGGTACAAAACCAAGCCCCACAGGAAAAATACATGTACAAAACCAAGCTACACAGGAAAAATACATGTACAAAACCAAGCTACACAGGGCAACTACATGTAGAAAACCACGCTACACAAGGCAACTATATGTACAAAACCAAACTACACAGGGCAGCTACATGTACAAAACCAAGCTACACAGGGCAGCTACATGTACAAAACCAAGCTACACAGGAAAAATAAATGTACAAAACCAAGCTACACAGGAAAAATACATGTACAAAACCAAGCTACACAAGGCAGATACATGTACAAAACCAAGCTACACAGAGCACCTATACGTACAAAACCAAGCTAAACAGGGCAGCTATATGTACAAAACCAAGCTACACATTGCAGCTATATATACAAAACCAAGCTATACAGGGCAGCTACATGTACAAAACCAAGTTACACAGGGCAGCTAAAAGTACAAAACAAAGCTACAGAGCGCAGCTATATGTACAAAATTAAGCTACACAGGAAAAATACATGTACACAACCAAGCTACACAGCGCAGCTACTGGTACAAAACCAAGCTACACAGGGCAGCTACATGTACAAAACTAAGCTACACAGGGCACGTACATGTACAAAACCAGGCTACACAGGGCAACTACATGTACAAAACCAAGCTACACAGGGCAGCTACATGTACAAAACTAAGCTACACAGGGCACGTACATGTACAAAACCAGGCTACACAAGGCAACTACATGTACAAAACCAAGCTACACAAGGCAACTATATGTACAAAACAAAGCTACACAGGGCAGCTACATGTACAAAATCAAGCTACACAGGGCAGCTACATGTACAAAACCAATCTACACAAGGCAACTACATGTAAAAAACCAAGCTACACAGGGCAATTACATGTACAAAACCAAGCTACACAGGAAAAATACATGTACAAAACCAAGCTACACAAGGCAACTACATGTACAAAACCAAGCTACACAAGGCAACTATATGTACAAAACCAATCTACACAGGGCAACTATATGTACAAAACCAAGCTACTGAGGGCAGCTATATGTACAAAACCAAGCTACACAGGGCAGCTACATGTAAAAAAAACAAGCTACACAGGGCAGGTACATGTACAAAACCAAGCTACACAGGGCAACTACATGTACAAAACCAAGCTACACAAGTCAACTACATGTACAAAACCAAGTTACACAAGGCAACTATATGTACAAAACCAAGCTACACAGGGCAGCTACATGTACAAAACCAAGCTACACAGGCCAGGTACATGTACAAAACCACAATACAGAAGGGAACTACATGTACAAAACCAAGCTACACAAGGCAACTACATGTATAAAACCAAGCTACATAAGGCAACTATATGTACAAAACCAAGCTACACAGGGCAGCTACATGTACAAAACCAATCTACACAGGGCAGCTACATGTACAAAACCAAGCTAGACAGGGCAGCTACAGGTACAAAACCAAGCCCCACAGGAAAAATACATGTACAAAACCAAGCTACACAGGAAAAATACATGTACAAAACCAAGCTACACAGGGCAACTACATGTAGAAAACCACGCTACACAAGGCAACTATATGTACAAAACCAAACTACACAGGGCAGCTACATGTACAAAACCAAGCTACACAGGGCAGCTACATGTACAAAACCAAGCTACACAGGAAAAATACATGTACAAAACCAAGCTACACAGGAAAAATACATGTACAAAACCAAGCTACACAAGGCAGATACATGTACAAAACCAAGCTACACAGAGCACCTATACGTACAAAACCAAGCTAAACAGGGCAGCTATATGTACAAAACCAAGCTACACATTGCAGCTATATATACAAAACCAAGCTATACAGGGCAGCTACATGTACAAAACCAAGTTTCACAGAGCACCTATACGTACAAAACCAAGCTACAGAGCGCAGCTATATGTACAAAATTAAGCTACACAGGAAAAATACATGTACACAACCAAGCTACACAGCGCAGCTACTGGTACAAAACCAAGCTACACAGGGCAGCTACATGTACAAAACTAAGCTACACAGGGCACGTACATGTACAAAACCAGGCTACACAGGGCAACTACATGTACAAAACCAAGCTACACAGGGCAGCTACATGTACAAAACTAAGCTACACAGGGCACGTACATGTACAAAACCAGGCTACACAAGGCAACTACATGTATAAAACCAAGCTACACAAGGCAACTATATGTACAAAACAAAGCTACACAGGGCAGCTACATGTACAAAACCAAGCTACACAGGGCAACTACATGTACAAAACCACGCTACACAAGGTAACTAAATGTACAAAACCAAGCTACACAGGAAAAATACATGTACAAAACCAAGCTACACAAGGCAACTATACATGTACAAAACCAAGCTACACAAGGCAACTATATGTACAAAACCAATCTACACAGGGCAACTATATGTACAAAACCAAGCTACTGAGGGCAGCTATATGTACAAAACCAAGCTACACAGGGCAGCTACAAGTACAAAACCAAGTTACACAGGGCAGCTAAAAGTACAAAACCAAGCTACAGAGCGCAGCTATATGTACAAAATTAAGCTACACAGGAAAAATACATGTACACAACCAAGCTACACAGAGCAGCTACATGTACAAAACCAAGCTACACAGGGCAGCTACATGTACAAAACCAAGCTACACAGGGCAGGTACATGTACAAAACCAGGCTACACAGGGCAACTACATGTACAAAACCAAGCTACACAGAAAAAATACATGTACAAAACCAAGCTACACAAGGCAACTACATGTATAAAACCAAGCTACACAAGGCAACTATATGTACAAAACAAAGCTACACCGGGCAGCTACATGTACAAAACCAAGCTACACAGGGCAACTACATGTACAAAACCACGCTACACAAGGTAACTACATGTACAAAACCAATCTACAAAAGGCAGCTACATGTACAAAATTTAGCTAGGGAGGGCAGCTACGTGTACAAAACCAAGCTACACAAGGCAACTACATGTAAAAAACCAAGCTACACAGCGCAGCTACATGTACAAAACCAAGCTACACAGGGCAACTATATGTACAAAACCAAGCTACAAAGGGCAATTACATGTACAAAACCAAGCTACACAGCGCAGCTACATATACAAAACCAATCTACACAGGGCAGGTACATTTACAAAACCAAGCTACACAGGGCAGCTACATGTACAAAACCAAGCTAGACAGGAAAAATACATGTACAAAACCAAGCTACACAAGGCAACTACATGTACAAAACCAAGCTACAAAAGGCAACTATATGTACAAAACCAAGCTACACAGGGCAGCTACATGTACAAAACCAAGCTACACAGGGCAACTATATGTACAAAACCAAGCGACACAGGGCAATTACATGTACAAAACCAAGCTACACAGGGCAACTATATGTACAAAACCAAGCTACTGAGGGCAGCTATATGTACAAAACCAAGCTACACAGGGCAGCTACATGTAAAAAAAACAAGCTACACAGGGCAGGTACATGTACAAAACCAAGCTACACAGGGCAACTACATGTACAAAACCAAGCTACACAAGTCAACTACATGTACAAAACCAAGTTACGCAAGGCAACTATATGTACAAAACCAAGCTACACAGGGCAGCTACATGTACAAAACCAAGCTACACAGGGCAGCTACATGTACAAAACAAAGCTACACAGGCCAGGTACATGTACAAAACCACAATACAGAAGGCAACTACATGTACAAAACCAAGCTACACAAGGCAACTACATGTATAAAACCAAGCTACATAAGGCAACTATATGTACAAAACCAAGCTACACAGGGCAGCTACATGTACAAAACCAATCTACACAAGGCAACTACATGTAAAAAACCAAGCTACACAGGGCAACTATATGTACAAAACCAAGCTACTGAGGGCAGCTATATGTACAAAACCAAGCTACACAGGGCAGCTACATGTAAAAAAAACAAGCTACACAGGGCAGGTACATGTACAAAACCAAGCTACACAGGGCAACTACATGTACAAAACCAAGCTACACAAGTCAACTACATGTACAAAACCAAGTTACGCAAGGCAACTATATGTACAAAACCAAGCTACACAGGGCAGCTACATGTACAAAACCAAGCTACACAGGGCAGCTACATGTACAAAACAAAGCTACACAGGCCAGGTACATGTACAAAACCACAATACAGAAGGCAACTACATGTACAAAACCAAGCTACACAAGGCAACTACATGTATAAAACCAAGCTCCATAAGGCAACTATATGTACAAAACCAAGCTACACAGGGCAGCTACATGTACAAAACCAATCTACACAAGGCAACTACATGTAAAAAACCAAGCTACACAGGGCAACTACATGTATAAAACCAAGCTACACAGGAAAAATACATGTACAAAACCAAGCTACACAAGGCAACTACATGTACAAAACCAAGCTACACAAGGCAACTATATGTACAAAACCAATCTACACAGGGCAACTATATGTACAAAACCAAGCTACTGAGGGCAGCTATATGTACAAAACCAAGCTACACAGGGCAGCTACATGTAAAAAAAACAAGCTACACAGGGCAGGTACATGTACAAAACCAAGCTACACAGGGCAACTACATGTACAAAACCAAGCTACACAAGTCAACTACATGTACAAAACCAAGTTACACAAGGCAACTATATGTACAAAACCAAGCTACACAGGGCAGCTACATGTACAAAACCAAGCTACACAGGCCAGGTACATGTACAAAACCACAATACAGAAGGCAACTACATGTACAAAACCAAGCTACACAAGGCAACTACATGTATAAAACCAAGCTACATAAGGCAACTATATGTACAAAACCAAGCTACACAGGGCAGCTACATGTACAAAACCAATCTACACAGGGCAGCTACATGTACAAAACCAAGCTAGACAGGGCAGCTACAGGTACAAAACCAAGCCCCACAGGAAAAATACATGTACAAAACCAAGCTACACAGGAAAAATACATGTACAAAACCAAGCTACACAGGGCAACTACATGTAGAAAACCACGCTACACAAGGCAACTATATGTACAAAACCAAACTACACAGGGCAGCTACATGTACAAAACCAAGCTACACAGGGCAGCTACATGTACAAAACCAAGCTACACAGGAAAAATAAATGTACAAAACCAAGCTACACAGGAAAAATACATGTACAAAACCAAGCTACACAAGGCAGATACATGTACAAAACCAAGCTACACAGAGCACCTATACGTACAAAACCAAGCTAAACAGGGCAGCTATATGTACAAAACCAAGCTACACATTGCAGCTATATATACAAAACCAAGCTATACAGGGCAGCTACATGTACAAAACCAAGTTACACAGGGCAGCTAAAAGTACAAAACCAAGCTACAGAGCGCAGCTATATGTACAAAATTAAGCTACACAGGAAAAATACATGTACACAACCAAGCTACACAGCGCAGCTACTGGTACAAAACCAAGCTACACAGGGCAGCTACATGTACAAAACTAAGCTACACAGGGCACGTACATGTACAAAACCAGGCTACACAGGGCAACTACATGTACAAAACCAAGCTACACAGGGCAGCTACATGTACAAAACTAAGCTACACAGGGCACGTACATGTACAAAACCAGGCTACACAAGGCAACTACATGTACAAAACCAAGCTACACAAGGCAACTATATGTACAAAACAAAGCTACACAGGGCAGCTACATGTACAAAATCAAGCTACACAGGGCAGCTACATGTACAAAACCAATCTACACAAGGCAACTACATGTAAAAAACCAAGCTACACAGGGCAATTACATGTACAAAACCAAGCTACACAGGAAAAATACATGTACAAAACCAAGCTACACAAGGCAACTACATGTACAAAACCAAGCTACACAAGGCAACTATATGTACAAAACCAATCTACACAGGGCAACTATATGTACAAAACCAAGCTACTGAGGGCAGCTATATGTACAAAACCAAGCTACACAGGGCAGCTACATGTAAAAAAAACAAGCTACACAGGGCAGGTACATGTACAAAACCAAGCTACACAGGGCAACTACATGTACAAAACCAAGCTACACAAGTCAACTACATGTACAAAACCAAGTTACACAAGGCAACTATATGTACAAAACCAAGCTACACAGGGCAGCTACATGTACAAAACCAAGCTACACAGGCCAGGTACATGTACAAAACCACAATACAGAAGGGAACTACATGTACAAAACCAAGCTACACAAGGCAACTACATGTATAAAACCAAGCTACATAAGGCAACTATATGTACAAAACCAAGCTACACAGGGCAGCTACATGTACAAAACCAATCTACACAGGGCAGCTACATGTACAAAACCAAGCTAGACAGGGCAGCTACAGGTACAAAACCAAGCCCCACAGGAAAAATACATGTACAAAACCAAGCTACACAGGAAAAATACATGTACAAAACCAAGCTACACAGGGCAACTACATGTAGAAAACCACGCTACACAAGGCAACTATATGTACAAAACCAAACTACACAGGGCAGCTACATGTACAAAACCAAGCTACACAGGGCAGCTACATGTACAAAACCAAGCTACACAGGAAAAATACATGTACAAAACCAAGCTACACAGGAAAAATACATGTACAAAACCAAGCTACACAGCGCAGCTACATGTACAAAACCAAGCTACACAGGGCAACTATATGTACAAAACCAAGCTACAAAGGGCAATTACATGTACAAAACCAAGCTACACAGCGCAGCTACATATACAAAACCAATCTACACAGGGCAGGTACATTTACAAAACCAAGCTACACAGGGCAGCTACATGTACAAAACCAAGCTAGACAGGAAAAATACATGTACAAAACCAAGCTACACAAGGCAACTCCATGTACAAAACCAAGCTACAAAAGGCAACTATATGTACAAAACCAAGCTACACAGGGCAGCTACATGTACAAAACCAAGCTACACAGGGCAACTATATGTACAAAACCAAGCGACACAGGGCAATTACATGTACAAAACCAAGCTACACAGGGCAACTATATGTACAAAACCAAGCTACTGAGGGCAGCTATATGTACAAAACCAAGCTACACAGGGCAGCTACATGTAAAAAAAACAAGCTACACAGGGCAGGTACATGTACAAAACCAAGCTACACAGGGCAACTACATGTACAAAACCAAGCTACACAAGTCAACTACATGTACAAAACCAAGTTACGCAAGGCAACTATATGTACAAAACCAAGCTACACAGGGCAGCTACATGTACAAAACCAAGCTACACAGGGCAGCTACATGTACAAAACAAAGCTACACAGGCCAGGTACATGTACAAAACCACAATACAGAAGGCAACTACATGTACAAAACCAAGCTACACAAGGCAACTACATGTATAAAACCAAGCTACATAAGGCAACTATATGTACAAAACCAAGCTACACAGGGCAGCTACATGTACAAAACCAATCTACACAAGGCAACTACATGTAAAAAACCAAGCTACACAGGGCAACTATATGTACAAAACCAAGCTACTGAGGGCAGCTATATGTACAAAACCAAGCTACACAGGGCAGCTACATGTAAAAAAAACAAGCTACACAGGGCAGGTACATGTACAAAACCAAGCTACACAGGGCAACTACATGTACAAAACCAAGCTACACAAGTCAACTACATGTACAAAACCAAGTTACGCAAGGCAACTATATGTACAAAACCAAGCTACACAGGGCAGCTACATGTACAAAACCAAGCTACACAGGGCAGCTACATGTACAAAACAAAGCTACACAGGCCAGGTACATGTACAAAACCACAATACAGAAGGCAACTACATGTACAAAACCAAGCTACACAAGGCAACTACATGTATAAAACCAAGCTCCATAAGGCAACTATATGTACAAAACCAAGCTACACAGGGCAGCTACATGTACAAAACCAATCTACACAAGGCAACTACATGTAAAAAACCAAGCTACACAGGGCAACTACATGTATAAAACCAAGCTACACAGGAAAAATACATGTACAAAACCAAGCTACACAAGGCAACTACATGTACAAAACCAAGCTACACAAGGCAACTATATGTACAAAACCAATCTACACAGGGCAACTATATGTACAAAACCAAGCTACTGAGGGCAGCTATATGTACAAAACCAAGCTACACAGGGCAGCTACATGTAAAAAAAACAAGCTACACAGGGCAGGTACATGTACAAAACCAAGCTACACAGGGCAACTACATGTACAAAACCAAGCTACACAAGTCAACTACATGTACAAAACCAAGTTACACAAGGCAACTATATGTACAAAACCAAGCTACACAGGGCAGCTACATGTACAAAACCAAGCTACACAGGCCAGGTACATGTACAAAACCACAATACAGAAGGCAACTACATGTACAAAACCAAGCTACACAAGGCAACTACATGTATAAAACCAAGCTACATAAGGCAACTATATGTACAAAACCAAGCTACACAGGGCAGCTACATGTACAAAACCAATCTACACAGGGCAGCTACATGTACAAAACCAAGCTAGACAGGGCAGCTACAGGTACAAAACCAAGCCCCACAGGAAAAATACATGTACAAAACCAAGCTACACAGGAAAAATACATGTACAAAACCAAGCTACACAGGGCAACTACATGTAGAAAACCACGCTACACAAGGCAACTATATGTACAAAACCAAACTACACAGGGCAGCTACATGTACAAAACCAAGCTACACAGGGCAGCTACATGTACAAAACCAAGCTACACAGGAAAAATAAATGTACAAAACCAAGCTACACAGGAAAAATACATGTACAAAACCAAGCTACACAAGGCAGATACATGTACAAAACCAAGCTACACAGAGCACCTATACGTACAAAACCAAGCTAAACAGGGCAGCTATATGTACAAAACCAAGCTACACATTGCAGCTATATATACAAAACCAAGCTATACAGGGCAGCTACATGTACAAAACCAAGTTACACAGGGCAGCTAAAAGTACAAAACCAAGCTACAGAGCGCAGCTATATGTACAAAATTAAGCTACACAGGAAAAATACATGTACACAACCAAGCTACACAGCGCAGCTACTGGTACAAAACCAAGCTACACAGGGCAGCTACATGTACAAAACTAAGCTACACAGGGCACGTACATGTACAAAACCAGGCTACACAGGGCAACTACATGTACAAAACCAAGCTACACAGGGCAGCTACATGTACAAAACTAAGCTACACAGGGCACGTACATGTACAAAACCAGGCTACACAAGGCAACTACATGTACAAAACCAAGCTACACAAGGCAACTATATGTACAAAACAAAGCTACACAGGGCAGCTACATGTACAAAATCAAGCTACACAGGGCAGCTACATGTACAAAACCAATCTACACAAGGCAACTACATGTAAAAAACCAAGCTACACAGGGCAATTACATGTACAAAACCAAGCTACACAGGAAAAATACATGTACAAAACCAAGCTACACAAGGCAACTACATGTACAAAACCAAGCTACACAAGGCAACTATATGTACAAAACCAATCTACACAGGGCAACTATATGTACAAAACCAAGCTACTGAGGGCAGCTATATGTACAAAACCAAGCTACACAGGGCAGCTACATGTAAAAAAAACAAGCTACACAGGGCAGGTACATGTACAAAACCAAGCTACACAGGGCAACTACATGTACAAAACCAAGCTACACAAGTCAACTACATGTACAAAACCAAGTTACACAAGGCAACTATATGTACAAAACCAAGCTACACAGGGCAGCTACATGTACAAAACCAAGCTACACAGGCCAGGTACATGTACAAAACCACAATACAGAAGGGAACTACATGTACAAAACCAAGCTACACAAGGCAACTACATGTATAAAACCAAGCTACATAAGGCAACTATATGTACAAAACCAAGCTACACAGGGCAGCTACATGTACAAAACCAATCTACACAGGGCAGCTACATGTACAAAACCAAGCTAGACAGGGCAGCTACAGGTACAAAACCAAGCCCCACAGGAAAAATACATGTACAAAACCAAGCTACACAGGAAAAATACATGTACAAAACCAAGCTACACAGGGCAACTACATGTAGAAAACCACGCTACACAAGGCAACTATATGTACAAAACCAAACTACACAGGGCAGCTACATGTACAAAACCAAGCTACACAGGGCAGCTACATGTACAAAACCAAGCTACACAGGAAAAATACATGTACAAAACCAAGCTACACAGGAAAAATACATGTACAAAACCAAGCTACACAAGGCAGATACATGTACAAAACCAAGCTACACAGAGCACCTATACGTACAAAACCAAGCTAAACAGGGCAGCTATATGTACAAAACCAAGCTACACATTGCAGCTATATATACAAAACCAAGCTATACAGGGCAGCTACATGTACAAAACCAAGTTTCACAGAGCACCTATACGTACAAAACCAAGCTACAGAGCGCAGCTATATGTACAAAATTAAGCTACACAGGAAAAATACATGTACACAACCAAGCTACACAGCGCAGCTACTGGTACAAAACCAAGCTACACAGGGCAGCTACATGTACAAAACTAAGCTACACAGGGCACGTACATGTACAAAACCAGGCTACACAGGGCAACTACATGTACAAAACCAAGCTACACAGGGCAGCTACATGTACAAAACTAAGCTACACAGGGCACGTACATGTACAAAACCAGGCTACACAAGGCAACTACATGTATAAAACCAAGCTACACAAGGCAACTATATGTACAAAACAAAGCTACACAGGGCAGCTACATGTACAAAACCAAGCTACACAGGGCAACTACATGTACAAAACCACGCTACACAAGGTAACTAAATGTACAAAACCAAGCTACACAGGAAAAATACATGTACAAAACCAAGCTACACAAGGCAACTATACATGTACAAAACCAAGCTACACAAGGCAACTATATGTACAAAACCAATCTACACAGGGCAACTATATGTACAAAACCAAGCTACTGAGGGCAGCTATATGTACAAAACCAAGCTACACAGGGCAGCTACAAGTACAAAACCAAGTTACACAGGGCAGCTAAAAGTACAAAACCAAGCTACAGAGCGCAGCTATATGTACAAAATTAAGCTACACAGGAAAAATACATGTACACAACCAAGCTACACAGAGCAGCTACATGTACAAAACCAAGCTACACAGGGCAGCTACATGTACAAAACCAAGCTACACAGGGCAGGTACATGTACAAAACCAGGCTACTGAGGGCAACTACATGTACAAAACCAAGCTACACAGAAAAAATACATGTACAAAACCAAGCTACACAAGGCAACTACATGTATAAAACCAAGCTACACAAGGCAACTATATGTACAAAACAAAGCTACACAGGGCAGCTACATGTACAAAACCAAGCTACACAGGGCAACTACATGTACAAAACCACGCTACACAAGGTAACTACATGTACAAAACCAATCTACAAAAGGCAGCTACATGTACAAAATTTAGCTAGGGAGGGCAGCTACGTGTACAAAACCAAGCTACACAAGGCAACTACATGTAAAAAACCAAGCTACACAGCGCAGCTACATGTACAAAACCAAGCTACACAGGGCAACTATATGTACAAAACCAAGCTACAAAGGGCAATTACATGTACAAAACCAAGCTACACAGCGCAGCTACATATACAAAACCAATCTACACAGGGCAGGTACATTTACAAAACCAAGCTACACAGGGCAGCTACATGTACAAAACCAAGCTAGACAGGAAAAATACATGTACAAAACCAAGCTACACAAGGCAACTACATGTACAAAACCAAGCTACAAAAGGCAACTATATGTACAAAACCAAGCTACACAGGGCAGCTACATGTACAAAACCAAGCTACACAGGGCAACTATATGTACAAAACCAAGCGACACAGGGCAATTACATGTACAAAACCAAGCTACACAGGGCAACTATATGTACAAAACCAAGCTACTGAGGGCAGCTATATGTACAAAACCAAGCTACACAGGGCAGCTACATGTAAAAAAAACAAGCTACACAGGGCAGGTACATGTACAAAACCAAGCTACACAGGGCAACTACATGTACAAAACCAAGCTACACAAGTCAACTACATGTACAAAACCAAGTTACGCAAGGCAACTATATGTACAAAACCAAGCTACACAGGGCAGCTACATGTACAAAACCAAGCTACACAGGGCAGCTACATGTACAAAACAAAGCTACACAGGCCAGGTACATGTACAAAACCACAATACAGAAGGCAACTACATGTACAAAACCAAGCTACACAAGGCAACTACATGTATAAAACCAAGCTACATAAGGCAACTATATGTACAAAACCAAGCTACACAGGGCAGCTACATGTACAAAACCAATCTACACAAGGCAACTACATGTAAAAAACCAAGCTACACAGGGCAACTACATGTATAAAACCAAGCTACACAGGAAAAATACATGTACAAAACCAAGCTACACAAGGCAACTACATGTACAAAACCAAGCTACACAAGGCAACTATATGTACAAAACCAATCTACACAGGGCAACTATATGTACAAAACCAAGCTACTGAGGGCAGCTATATGTACAAAACCAAGCTACACAGGGCAGCTACATGTAAAAAAAACAAGCTACACAGGGCAGGTACATGTACAAAACCAAGCTACACAGGGCAACTACATGTACAAAACCAAGCTACACAAGTCAACTACATGTACAAAACCAAGTTACACAAGGCAACTATATGTACAAAACCAAGCTACACAGGGCAGCTACATGTACAAAACCAAGCTACACAGGCCAGGTACATGTACAAAACCACAATACAGAAGGGAACTACATGTACAAAACCAAGCTACACAAGGCAACTACATGTATAAAACCAAGCTACATAAGGCAACTATATGTACAAAACCAAGCTACACAGGGCAGCTACATGTACAAAACCAATCTACACAGGGCAGCTACATGTACAAAACCAAGCTAGACAGGGCAGCTACAGGTACAAAACCAAGCCCCACAGGAAAAATACATGTACAAAACCAAGCTACACAGGAAAAATACATGTACAAAACCAAGCTACACAGGGCAACTACATGTAGAAAACCACGCTACACAAGGCAACTATATGTACAAAACCAAACTACACAGGGCAGCTACATGTACAAAACCAAGCTACACAGGGCAGCTACATGTACAAAACCAAGCTACACAGGAAAAATACATGTACAAAACCAAGCTACACAGGAAAAATACATGTACAAAACCAAGCTACACAAGGCAGATACATGTACAAAACCAAGCTACACAGAGCACCTATACGTACAAAACCAAGCTAAACAGGGCAGCTATATGTACAAAACCAAGCTACACATTGCAGCTATATATACAAAACCAAGCTATACAGGGCAGCTACATGTACAAAACCAAGTTTCACAGAGCACCTATACGTACAAAACCAAGCTACAGAGCGCAGCTATATGTACAAAATTAAGCTACACAGGAAAAATACATGTACACAACCAAGCTACACAGCGCAGCTACTGGTACAAAACCAAGCTACACAGGGCAGCTACATGTACAAAACTAAGCTACACAGGGCACGTACATGTACAAAACCAGGCTACACAGGGCAACTACATGTACAAAACCAAGCTACACAGGGCAGCTACATGTACAAAACTAAGCTACACAGGGCACGTACATGTACAAAACCAGGCTACACAAGGCAACTACATGTATAAAACCAAGCTACACAAGGCAACTATATGTACAAAACAAAGCTACACAGGGCAGCTACATGTACAAAACCAAGCTACACAGGGCAACTACATGTACAAAACCACGCTACACAAGGTAACTAAATGTACAAAACCAAGCTACACAGGAAAAATACATGTACAAAACCAAGCTACACAAGGCAACTATACATGTACAAAACCAAGCTACACAAGGCAACTATATGTACAAAACCAATCTACACAGGGCAACTATATGTACAAAACCAAGCTACTGAGGGCAGCTATATGTACAAAACCAAGCTACACAGGGCAGCTACAAGTACAAAACCAAGTTACACAGGGCAGCTAAAAGTACAAAACCAAGCTACAGAGCGCAGCTATATGTACAAAATTAAGCTACACAGGAAAAATACATGTACACAACCAAGCTACACAGAGCAGCTACATGTACAAAACCAAGCTACACAGGGCAGCTACATGTACAAAACCAAGCTACACAGGGCAGGTACATGTACAAAACCAGGCTACTGAGGGCAACTACATGTACAAAACCAAGCTACACAGAAAAAATACATGTACAAAACCAAGCTACACAAGGCAACTACATGTATAAAACCAAGCTACACAAGGCAACTATATGTACAAAACAAAGCTACACAGGGCAGCTACATGTACAAAACCAAGCTACACAGGGCAACTACATGTACAAAACCACGCTACACAAGGTAACTACATGTACAAAACCAATCTACAAAAGGCAGCTACATGTACAAAATTTAGCTAGGGAGGGCAGCTACGTGTACAAAACCAAGCTACACAAGGCAACTACATGTAAAAAACCAAGCTACACAGCGCAGCTACATGTACAAAACCAAGCTACACAGGGCAACTATATGTACAAAACCAAGCTACAAAGGGCAATTACATGTACAAAACCAAGCTACACAGCGCAGCTACATATACAAAACCAATCTACACAGGGCAGGTACATTTACAAAACCAAGCTACACAGGGCAGCTACATGTACAAAACCAAGCTAGACAGGAAAAATACATGTACAAAACCAAGCTACACAAGGCAACTACATGTACAAAACCAAGCTACAAAAGGCAACTATATGTACAAAACCAAGCTACACAGGGCAGCTACATGTACAAAACCAAGCTACACAGGGCAACTATATGTACAAAACCAAGCGACACAGGGCAATTACATGTACAAAACCAAGCTACACAGGGCAACTATATGTACAAAACCAAGCTACTGAGGGCAGCTATATGTACAAAACCAAGCTACACAGGGCAGCTACATGTAAAAAAAACAAGCTACACAGGGCAGGTACATGTACAAAACCAAGCTACACAGGGCAACTACATGTACAAAACCAAGCTACACAAGTCAACTACATGTACAAAACCAAGTTACGCAAGGCAACTATATGTACAAAACCAAGCTACACAGGGCAGCTACATGTACAAAACCAAGCTACACAGGGCAGCTACATGTACAAAACAAAGCTACACAGGCCAGGTACATGTACAAAACCACAATACAGAAGGCAACTACATGTACAAAACCAAGCTACACAAGGCAACTACATGTATAAAACCAAGCTACATAAGGCAACTATATGTACAAAACCAAGCTACACAGGGCAGCTACATGTACAAAACCAATCTACACAAGGCAACTACATGTAAAAAACCAAGCTACACAGGGCAACTACATGTATAAAACCAAGCTACACAGGAAAAATACATGTACAAAACCAAGCTACACAAGGCAACTACATGTACAAAACCAAGCTACACAAGGCAACTATATGTACAAAACCAATCTACACAGGGCAACTATATTTACAAAACCAAGCTACTGAGGGCAGCTATATGTACAAAACCAAGCTACACAGGGCAGCTACATGTAAAAAAAACAAGCTACACAGGGCAGGTACATGTACAAAACCAAGCTACACAGGGCAACTACATGTACAAAACCAAGCTACACAAGTCAACTACATGTACAAAACCAAGTTACACAAGGCAACTATATGTACAAAACCAAGCTACACAGGGCAGCTACATGTACAAAACCAAGCTACACAGGCCAGGTACATGTACAAAACCACAATACAGAAGGCAACTACATGTACAAAACCAAGCTACACAAGGCAACTACATGTATAAAACCAAGCTACATAAGGCAACTATATGTACAAAACCAAGCTACACAGGGCAGCTACATGTACAAAACCAATCTACACAGGGCAGCTACATGTACAAAACCAAGCTAGACAGGGCAGCTACAGGTACAAAACCAAGCCCCACAGGAAAAATACATGTACAAAACCAAGCTACACAGGAAAAATACATGTACAAAACCAAGCTACACAGGGCAACTACATGTAGAAAACCACGCTACACATGGCAACTATATGTACAAAACCAAACTACACAGGGCAGCTACATGTACAAAACCAAGCTACACAGGGCAGCTACATGTACAAAACCAAGCTACACAGGAAAAATACATGTACAAAACCAAGCTACACAGGAAAAATACATGTACAAAACCAAGCTACACAAGGCAGATACATGTACAAAACCAAGCTACACAGAGCACCTATACGTACAAAACCAAGCTAAACAGGGCAGCTATATGTACAAAACCAAGCTACACATTGCAGCTATATATACAAAACCAAGCTATACAGGGCAGCTACATGTACAAAACCAAGTTACACAGGGCAGCTAAAAGTACAAAACCAAGCTACAGAGCGCAGCTATATGTACAAAATTAAGCTACACAGGAAAAATACATGTACACAACCAAGCTACACAGCGCAGCTACTGGTACAAAACCAAGCTACACAGGGCAGCTACATGTACAAAACTAAGCTACACAGGGCATGTACATGTACAAAACCAGGCTACACAGGGCAACTACATGTACAAAACCAAGCTACACAGGGCAGCTACATGTACAAAACTAAGCTACACAGGGCACGTACATGTACAAAACCAGGCTACACAAGGCAACTACATGTATAAAACCAAGCTACACAAGGCAACTATATGTACAAAACAAAGCTACACAGGGCAGCTATATGTAAAAAACCAAGCTACACAGGGCAATTACATGTACAAAACCAAGCTACACAGGAAAAATACATGTACAAAACCAAGCTACACAAGGCAACTACATGTACAAAACCAAGCTACACAAGGCAACTATATGTACAAAACCAATCTACACAGGGCAACTATATGTACAAAACCAAGCTACTGAGGGCAGCTATATGTACAAAACCAAGCTACACAGGGCAGCTACATGTAAAAAAAACAAGCTACACAGGGCAGGTACATGTACAAAACCAAGCTACACAGGGCAACTACATGTACAAAACCAAGCTACACAAGTCAACTACATGTACAAAACCAAGTTACACAAGGCAACTATATGTACAAAACCAAGCTACACAGGGCAGCTACATGTACAAAACCAAGCTACACAGGCCAGGTACATGTACAAAACCACAATACAGAAGGCAACTACATGTACAAAACCAAGCTACACAAGGCAACTACATGTATAAAACCAAGCTACATAAGGCAACTATATGTACAAAACCAAGCTACACAGGGCAGCTACATGTACAAAACCAATCTACACAGGGCAGCTACATGTACAAAACCAAGCTAGACAGGGCAGCTACAGGTACAAAACCAAGCCCCACATGAAAAATGCATGTACAAAACCAAGCTACACAGGAAAAATACATGTACAAAACCAAGCTACACAGGGCAACTACATGTAGAAAACCACGCTACACAAGGCAACTATATGTACAAAACCAAACTACACAGGGCAGCTACATGTACAAAACCAAGCTACACAGGGCAGCTACATGTACAAAACCAAGCTACACAGGAAAAATACATGTACAAAACCAAGCTACACAGGAAAAATACATGTACAAAACCAAGCTACACAAGGCAGATACATGTACAAAACCAAGCTACACAGAGCACCTATACGTACAAAACCAAGCTAAACAGGGCAGCTATATGTACAAAACCAAGCTACACATTGCAGCTATATATACAAAACCAAGCTATACAGGGCAGCTACATGTACAAAACCAAGTTACACAGGGCAGCTAAAAGTACAAAACCAAGCTACAGAGCGCAGCTATATGTACAAAATTAAGCTACACAGGAAAAATACATGTACACAACCAAGCTACACAGCGCAGCTACTGGTACAAAACCAAGCTACACAGGGCAGCTACATGTACAAAACTAAGCTACACAGGGCACGTACATGTACAAAACCAGGCTACACAGGGCAACTACATGTACAAAACCAAGCTACACAGGGCAGCTACATGTACAAAACTAAGCTACACAGGGCACGTACATGTACAAAACCAGGCTACACAAGGCAACTACATGTATAAAACCAAGCTACACAAGGCAACTATATGTACAAAACAAAGCTACACAGGGCAGCTACATGTACAAAACCAAGCTACACAGGGCAACTACATGTACAAAACCACGCTACACAAGGTAACTAAATGTACAAAACCAAGCTACAAAAGGCAGCTACATATACAAAATTAAGCTAGGGAGGGCAGCTACGTGTACAAAACCAAGCTACACTGGGCAGCTATATGTGCAGAATCAACCTACAGAGGGTAGCTTTTTTTTACAAAACTAAGCTACACAAGGCAGCTATATGTACAAAACCAAGCTATACAGGGCAGCTACATGTACAAAACCAAGCAACACAGAGCAGCTATATGTACAGAATCAACCTATAGAGGGCAGCTATATGTACAAAACTAAGCTACACAAGGTAGCTATATGTACAAAACCAAGCTAAACATTGCAGCTATATATAAACAACCTGGCTAGACAGGGCAGCTACATGTACAAAACCAAGCTACACAGGGCAGCTATGTGTACAAAACCAAGTTACACAGGGCAGCTATAAGTACAAAACCAAGCTACAGAGCGCAGCTACTATATGTACAACATTAAGTTACAGAGGGCAGCTACATGTACAAAACCAAGCTACACAGGAAATATACATGTACAAAACCGAGCTAAACAAGGCAGCTACATGTACAAAACCAAGCTACACAGGGCAACTACATGTACAAAACCAAGCTAAACAGGGAAGCTACATGTACAAAACCAAGCTACACAAGGCAACTACATGTAAAAAACCAAGCTACACAGCGCAGCTACATGTACAAAACCAAGCTACACAGGGCAGGTACATTTACAAAACCAAGCTACACAGGGCAGGTACATGTACAAAACCAAGCTAGACAGGAAAAATACATTTACAAAACCAAGCTACACAGGGCAGCTACATGTACAAAACCAAGCTACACAGGGCACCTATATGTACAAAACCAAGCTACACAGGGCAATTACAGGTACAAAACCAAGCTACTGAGGGCAGCTATATGTACAAAACCAAGCTACACAGGGCAGCTGTATGTACAAAACCAAGCTACACAGGGCAGCTATATTTACAAAACCAAGCTACAGAGCGCAGCTATATGTACGAAACCAAGCTACACAGGGCAGCTACATGTACAAAACCAAGCTACACAGGGCAGCTACATGTACAAAACCAAGCTACACAGGAAAAATACATGTACAAAACCAAGCTACATAGGGCAGCTATATGTACAAAACCAAGCTACAAAAGGCATCTATATGTACAAAATTAAGCTAGAGAGGGCAGCTACGTGTATAAAACCAAGCTACACTGGGCAGCTATGTGTACAGAATCAACCTACAGAGGGCAGCTATATGTAAAAAGCTAACCTACACAAGGCAGCTATATGTACAAAACCAAGCTGCACAGGGCACCTATACATACAAAACCAAGCTAAACAGGGCAGCTATATGTACAAAACCAAGCTACACAGGGCACCTATACGTACACAACCAAGCTAAACAGGGCAGGTATATGTACAAAACCAGGGTACACATTGCTGCTATATATACAAAACCAAGCTACACAGGGCAGCTACATGCACAAAACC
This sequence comes from Lampris megalopsis, assembly GCA_022114975.2. NCBI lineage: Eukaryota > Metazoa > Chordata > Actinopteri > Lampriformes > Lampridae > Lampris > Lampris megalopsis. The sequence goes on from JAJHIY020000431.1 coordinate 7,322,781, forward strand.
AAGCTACAAAGGGCAACTATATGTACAAAACCAAGCTACAAAGAGCAGCGATAAGTACAAAACCAAGCTACACAGGGCTGCTATATGTACAAAACCATGTTACAAAGGGCAGCTATAAGTACAAAGCCAAGCTACACAGCGCAGCTATATGTACAAAACCAAGCTACACAGGGCAGCTACGTGTCCAAAACCAACCTACACTGGGCGGCTATGTGGACAAAACCAAGCTACACAGGGTAGCTATATGTACAAAACCAAGCTACATATGGCAGCTACATGTCCAAAACCAAGCTGCACAGGGCATCTATACATACAAAACCAAGCTAAACAGGGCAGCTATATGTACAAAACCAAGCTACATATGGCAGCTACATGTACAAAACCAAGCTACACAGGGCAGCTATATGTCCAAAACCAATCTACACTGGGCAGCTATAAGTACAAAACCAAGCTACACAGGGAAGCTACATGTACAAAACCAAGCTACACAAGGCAACTACATGTAAAAAACCAAGCTACACAGCGCAGCTACATGTACAAAACCAAGCTACACAGGGCAGGTACATGTACAAAACCAAGCTACACAGGGCAGGTACATGTACAAAACCAAGCTAGACAGGAAAAATACGTGTACAAAACGAAGCTACACAAGGCAACTACATGTACAAAACCAAGCTACACAAGGCAACTATATGTACAAAACCAAGCTACACAGGGCAGCTACATGTACAAAACCAAGCTACACAGGGCACCTATATGTACAAAACCAAGCTACACAGGGCAATTACAGGTACAAAACCAAGCTACTGAGGGCAGCTATATGTACAAAACCAAGCTACACAGGGCAGCTGTATGTACAAAACCAAGCTACACAGGGCAGCTATATTTACAAAACCAAGCTACAGAGCGCAGCTATATGTACGAAACCAAGCTACACAGGGCAGCTACATGTACAAAACCAAGCTACACAGGGCAGCTACATGTACAAAACCAAGCTACACAGGAAAAATACATGTACAAAACCAAGCTACATAGGGCAGCTATATGTACAAAACCAAGCTACAAAAGGCATCTATATGTACAAAATTAAGCTAGAGAGGGCAGCTACGTGTATAAAACCAAGCTACACTGGGCAGCTATGTGTACAGAATCAACCTACAGAGGGCAGCTATATGTAAAAAGCTAACCTACACAAGGCAGCTATATGTACAAAACCAAGCTGCACAGGGCACCTATACATACAAAACCAAGCTAAACAGGGCAGCTATATGTACAAAACCAAGCTACACAGGGCACCTATACGTACACAACCAAGCTAAACAGGGCAGGTATATGTACAAAACCAGGGTACACATTGCTGCTATATATACAAAACCAAGCTACACAGGGCAGCTACATGCACAAAACCAAGCTACAAAGGGCAACTATATGTACAAAACCAAGCTACAGAGAGCAGCGATATGTACAAAACCAAGCTACACAGGGCTGCTATATGTACAAAACCATGTTACAAAGGGCAGCTATAAGTACAAAGCCAAGCTACACAGCGCAGCTATATGTACAAAACCAAGCTACACAGGGCAGCTACGTGTCCAAAACCAACCTACACTGGGCGGCTATGTGGACAAAACCAAGCTACACAGGGTAGCTATATGTACAAAACCAAGCTACATATGGCAGCTACATGTCCAAAACCAAGCTGCACAGGGCACCTATACATACAAAACCAAGCTAAACAGGGCTGCTATATGTACAAAACCAAGCTACATATGGCAGCTACATGTACAAAACCAAGCTACACAGGGCAGCTATATGTCCAAAACCAATCTACACTGGGCAGCTATAAGTACAAAACCAAGCTACACAGGGTAGCTATATGTACAAAACCAAGCTACGCAGGGCAGCTATGAGTACAAAACCAAGCTACATAGGGCAGCTATATGTACAAAACCAAGCTACAAAAGGCATCTATATGTACAAAATTAAGCTAGAGAGGGCAGCTACATGTACAAAACCAAGCTACAAAGGGCAACTACATGTACAAAACCAAGCTACACAGGGCAGCTACATGTACAAAACCAAGCTACACAAGGCAACTACATGTACAAAACCAAGCTACACAGCGCAGCTACATATACAAAACCAATCTACACAGGGCAGGTACATTTACAAAACCAAGCTACACAGGGCAGGTACATGTACAAAACCAAGCTACACAGGGCAACTATATGTACAAAACCAAGCTACACAGGGCAATTACATGTACAAAACCAAGCTACACAGGAAAAATACATGTACAAAACCAAGCTAAACAAGGCAACTAAATGTACAAAACCAAGCTACACAAGGCAACTATATGTACAAAACCAATCTACACAGGGCAACTATATGTACAAAACCCAGCTACTGAGGGCAGCTATATGTACAAAACCAAGCTACACAGGGCAGCTACATGTAAAAAAAACAAGCTACACAGGGCAGGTAAATGTACAAAACCAAGCTACACAGGGCAACTACATGTACAAAACCAAGCTACACAGGAAAAATACATGTACAAAACCAAGCTACACAAGTCAACTACATGTACAAAACCAAGTTACACAAGGCAACTATATTTACAAAACCAAGCTACACAGGGCAGCTACATGTACAAAACCAAGCTACACAGGGCAGCTACATGTACAAAACAAAGCTACACAGGCCAGGTACATGTACAAAACCACGATACAGAAGAAACTACATGTACAAAACCAAGCTACACAAGGCAACTACATGTATAAAACCAAGCTACATAAGGCAACTATATGTACAAAACCAAGCTACACAGGGCTGCTACATGTACAAAACCAATCTACACAGGGCAGCTACATGTACAAAACCAAGCTAGACAGGGCAGCTACAGGTACAAAACCAAGCCACACAGGAAAAATACATGTACAAAACCAAGCTACACAGGAAAAATACATGTACAAAACCAAGCTACACAGGGCAACTACATGTAGAAAACCACGCTACACAAGGCAACTATATGTACAAAACCAAGCTACACAGGGCAGCTACATGTACAAAACCAAGCTACACAGGAAAAATACATGTACAAAACCAAGCCACACAGGAAAAATACATGTACAAAACCAAGCTACACAAGGCAGATACATGTAAAAAACCAAGCTACACAGAGTACCTATACGTACAAAACCAAGCTAAACAGGGCAGCTTTATGTACAAAACCAAGCTACACATTGCAGCTATATATACAAAACCAAGCTATACAGAGCAGCTACATGTAAAAAACCAAGTTACACAGGGCAGCTAAAAGTACAAAACCAAGCTACAGAGCGCAGCTATATGTACAAAATTAAGCTACACAGGAAAAATACATGTACACAACCAAGCTACACAGCGCAGCTACATGTACAAAACCAAGCTACAAAAGGCAGCTACATGTACAAAATTAAGCTAGGGAAGGCAGCTACGTGTACAAAACCAAGCTACACTGGGCAGCTATATGTGCAGAATCAACCTACAGAGGGTAGCTTTTTTTTACAAAACTAAGCTACACAAGGCAGCTATATGTACAAAACCAAGCTATACAGGGCAGCTACATGTACAAAACCAAGCAACACAGAGCAGCTATATGTACAGAATCAACCTATAGAGGGCAGCTATATGTACAAAACTAAGCTACACAAGGTAGCTATATGTACAAAACCAAGCTACACATTGCAGCTATATATAAACAACCTGGCTAGACAGGGCAGCTACATGTACAAAACCAAGCTACACAGGGCAGCTATGTGTACAAAACCAAGCTACACATTGCAGCTATATATAAACAACCTGGCTAGACAGGGCAGCTACATGTACAAAACCAAGCTACACAGGGCAGCTATAAGTACAAAACCAGGCTACAGAGCGCAGCTACTATATGTACAACATTAAGTTACAGAGGGCAGCTACATGTACAAAACCAAGCTACACAGGGCAACTACATGTACAAAACCAAGCTACACAGGGAAGCTACATGTACAAAACCAAGCTACACAAGGCAACTACATGTAAAAAACCAAGCTACACAGCGCAGCTACATGTACAAAACCAAGCTACACAGGGCAGGTACATTTACAAAACCAAGCTACACAGGGCAGGTAAATGTACAAAACCAAGCTAGACAGGAAAAATACATGTACAAAACCAAGCTACACAAGGCAACCACATGTACAAAACCAAGCTACACAAGGCAACTATATGTACAAAACCAAGCTACACAGGGCAGCTACATGTACAAAACCAAGCTACACAGGGCAACTATATGTACAAAACCAAGCTACACAGGGCAATTACAGGTACAAAACCAAGCTACTGAGGGCAGCTATATGTACAAAACCAAGCTACACAGGGCAGCTGTATGTACAAAACCAAGCTACACAGGGCAGCTACATGAACAAAACCAAGCTACACAGGAAAAATACATGTACAAAACCAAGCTACATAGGGCAGCTATATGTACAAAACCAAGCTACAAAAGGCATCTATATGTACAAAATTAAGCTAGAGAGGGCAGCTACGTGTATAAAACCAAGCTACACTGGGCAGCTATGTGTACAGAATCAACCTACAGAGGGCAGCTATATGTAAAAAGCTAAGCTACACAAGGCAGCTATATGTACAAAACCAAGCTGCACAGGGCACCTATACATACAAAACCAAGCTAAACAGGGCAGCTATATGTACAAAACCAAGCTACACAGGGCACCTATACGTACACAACCAAGCTAAACAGGGCAGGTATATGTACAAAACCAGCGTGCACATTGCTGCTATATATACAAAACCAAGCTACACAGGGCAGCTACATGCACAAAACCAAGCTACAAAGGGAAACTATATGTACAAAACCAAGCTACAGAGAGCAGCGATATGTACAAAACCAAGCTACACAGGGCTGCTATATGTACAAAACCATGTTACAAAGGGCAGCTATAAGTACAAAGCCAAGCTACACAGCGCAGCTATATGTACAAAACCAAGCTACACAGGGCAGCTACGTGTCCAAAACCAACCTACACTGGGCGGCTATGTGGACAAAACCAAGCTACACAGGGTAGCTATATGTACAAAACCAAGCTACATATGGCAGCTACATGTCCAAAACCAAGCTGCACAGGGCACCTATACATACAAAACCAAGCTAAACAGGGCAGCTATATGTACAAAACCAAGCTACATATGGCAGCTACATGTACAAAACCAAGCTACACAGGGCAGCTATATGTCCAAAACCAATCTACACTGGGCAGCTATAAGTACAAAACCAAGCTACACAGGGTAGCTATATGTACAAAACCAAGCTACGCAGGGCAGCTATGAGTACAAAACCAAGCTACATAGGGCAGCTATATGTACAAAACCAAGCTACAAAAGGCATCTATATGTACAAAATTAAGCTACAGAGGGCAGCTACATGTACAAAACCAAGCTACACAGGGCAACTACATGTACAAAACCAAGCTACACAGGGCAGCTACATGTACAAAACCAAGCTACACAAGGCAACTAAATGTACAAAACCAAGCTACACAGCGCAGCTACATATACAAAACCAATCTACACAGGGCAGGTACATTTACAAAACCAAGCTACACAGGGCAGGTACATGTACAAAACCAAGCTACACAGGGCAACTATATGTACAAAACCAAGCTACACAGGGCAATTACATGTACAAAACCAAGCTACACAGGAAAAATACATGTACAAAACCAAGCTACACAAGGCAACTAAATGTACAAAACCAAGCTACACAAGGCAACTATATGTACAAAACCAATCTACACAGGGCAACTATATGTACAAAACCAAGCTACTGAGGGCAGCTATATGTACAAAACCAAGCTACACAGGGCAGCTACATGTAAAAAAAACAAGCTACACAGGGCAGGTACATGTACAAAACCAAGCTACACAGGGCAACTACATGTACAAAACCAAGCTACACAGGAAAAATACATGTACAAAACCAATCTACACAGGGCAGGTACATGTACAAAACCAAGCTACACAGGGCAACTACATGTACAAAACCAAGCTACACAGGAAAAATACATGTACAAAACCAAGCTACACAAGTCAACTACATGTACAAAACCAAGTTACACAAGGCAACTATATGTACAAAACCAAGCTACACAGGGCAGCTATATGTACAAAACCAAACTACGCAGGGCAGCTATGAGTACAAAACCAAGCTACATAGGGCAGCTATATGTACAAAACCAAGCTACAAAAGGCATCTATATGTACAAAATTAAGCTACACAGCGCAGCTACATATACAAAACCAATCTACACAGGGCAGGTACATTTACAAAACCAAGCTACACAGGGCAGGTACATGTACAAAACCAAGCTAGACAGGAAAAATACATGTACAAAACCAAGCTACACAGGGCAGCTACATGTACAAAACCAAGCTACACAGGGCAACTATATGTACAAAACCAAGCTACACAGGGCAGGTACATGTACAAAACCAAGCTAGACAGGAAAAATACATGTACAAAACCAAGCTACACAGGGCAGCTACATGTACAAAACCAAGCTACACAGGGCAACTATATGTACAAAACCAAGCTACACAGGGCAATTACATGTACAAAACCAAGCTACACAGGAAAAATACATGTACAAAACCAAGCTACACAAGGCAACTACATGTACAAAACCAAGCTACACAAGGCAACTATATGTACAAAACCAATCTACACAGGGCAACTATATGTACAAAACCAAGCTACTGAGGGCAGCTATATGTACAAAACCAAGCTACACAGGGCAGCTACATGTAAAAAAAACAAGCTACACAGGGCAGGTACATGTACAAAACCAAGCTACACAGGGCAATTACATGTACAAAACCAAGTTACACAGGAAAAATACATGTACAAAACCAAGCTACACAAGGCAACTAAATGTACAAAACCAAGCTACACAAGGCAACTATATGTACAAAACCAATCTACACAGGGCAACTATATGTACAAAACCAAGCTACTGAGGGCAGCTATATGTACAAAACCAAGCTACACAGGGCAGCTACATGTACAAAACCAAGCTACACAGGGCAACTATATGTACAAAACCAAGCTACACAGGGCAATTACATGTACAAAACCAAGTTACACAAGGCAACTATATTTACAAAACCAAGCTACACAGGGCAGCTACATGTACAAAACCAAGCTACACAGGGCAGCTACATGTACAAAACAAAGCTACACAGGCCAAGTACATGTACAAAACCACGATACAGAAGGCAACTACATGTACAAAACCAAGCTACACAAGGCAACTACATGTATAAAACCAAGCTACACAGGGTAGCTATATGTACAAAACCAAGCTACATAGGGCAGCTACATGTACAAAACCAAGCTACACAGGGCAGCTATATGTCCAAAACCAAGCTGCACAGGGCACCTATACATACAAAACCAAGCTACACAGGGTAGCTATATGTACAAAACCAAGCTACACAGGGCAGCTATATGTACAAAACCAAGCTACGCAGGGCAGCTATGAGTACAAAACCAAGCTACATAGGGCAGCTATATGTACAAAACCAAGCTACAAAAGGCATCTATATGCACAAAATTAAGCTACACAGCGCAGCTACATATACAAAACCAATCTACACAGGGCAGGTACATTTACAAAACCAAGCTACACAGGGCAGGTACATGTACAAAACCAAGCTAGACAGGAAAAATACATGTACAAAACCAAGCTACACAGGGCAGCTACATGTACAAAACCAAGCTACACAGGGCAACTATATGTACAAAACCAAGCTACACAGGGCAGGTACATGTACAAAACCAAGCTAGACAGGAAAAATACATGTACAAAACCAAGCTACACAGGGCAGCTACATGTACAAAACCAAGCTACACAGGGCAACTATATGTAGAAAACCAAGCTACACAGGGCAATTACATGTACAAAACCAAGCTACACAGGAAAAATACATGTAAAAAACCAAGCTACACAAGGCAACTACATGTACAAAACCAAGCTACACAAGGCAACTATATGTACAAAACCAATCTACACAGGGCAACTATATGTACAAAACCAAGCTACTGAGGGCAGCTATATGTACAAAACCAAGCTACACAGGGCAGCTACATGTAAAAAAAACAAGCTACACAGGGCAGGTACATGTACAAAACCAAGCTACACAGGGCAATTACATGTACAAAACCAAGCTACACAGGAAAAATACATGTACAAAACCAAGCTACACAAGGCAACTAAATGTACAAAACCAAGCTACACAAGGCAACTATATGTACAAAACCAATCTACACAGGGCAAATATATGTACAAAACCAAGCTACTGAGGGCAGCTATATGTACAAAACCAAGCTACACAGGGCAGCTACATGTAAAAAAAACAAGCTACACAGGCCAGGTACATGTACAAAACCACGATACAGAAGAAACTACATGTACAAAACCAAGCTACACAAGGCAACTACATGTATAAAACCAAGCTACACAGGGTAGCTATATGTACAAAACCAAGCTACACAGGGCAGCTACATGTAAAAAAAACAAGCTACACAGGGCACGTACATGTACAAAACCAAGCTACACAGGGCAACTACATGTACAAAACCAAGCTACACAGGAAAAATACATGTACAAAACCAAGCTACACAAGTCAACTACATGTACAAAACCAAGTTACACAAGGCAACTATATTTACAAAACCAAGCTACACAGGGCAGCTACATGTACAAAACCAAGCTACACAGGGCAGCTACATGTACAAAACAAAGCTACACAGGCCAAGTACATGTACAAAACCACGATACAGAAGGCAACTACATGTACAAAACCAAGCTACACAAGGCAACTACATGTATAAAACCAAGCTACACAGGGTAGCTATATGTACAAAACCAAGCTACATAGGGCAGCTACATGTACAAAACCAAGCTACACAGGGCAGCTATATGTCCAAAACCAAGCTGCACAGGGCACCTATACATACAAAACCAAGCTACACAGGGTAGCTATATGTACAAAACCAAGCTACACAGGGCAGCTATATGTACAAAACCAAGCTACGCAGGGCAGCTATGAGTACAAAACCAAGCTACATAGGGCAGCTATATGTACAAAACCAAGCTACAAAAGGCATCTATATGCACAAAATTAAGCTACACAGCGCAGCTACATATACAAAACCAATCTACACAGGGCAGGTACATTTACAAAACCAAGCTACACAGGGCAGGTACATGTACAAAACCAAGCTAGACAGGAAAAATACATGTACAAAACCAAGCTACACAGGGCAGCTACATGTACAAAACCAAGCTACACAGGGCAACTATATGTACAAAACCAAGCTACACAGGGCAGGTACATGTACAAAACCAAGCTAGACAGGAAAAATACATGTACAAAACCAAGCTACACAGGGCAGCTACATGTACAAAACCAAGCTACACAGGGCAACTATATGTAGAAAACCAAGCTACACAGGGCAATTACATGTACAAAACCAAGCTACACAGGAAAAATACATGTAAAAAACCAAGCTACACAAGGCAACTACATGTACAAAACCAAGCTACACAAGGCAACTATATGTACAAAACCAATCTACACAGGGCAACTATATGTACAAAACCAAGCTACTGAGGGCAGCTATATGTACAAAACCAAGCTACACAGGGCAGCTACATGTAAAAAAAACAAGCTACACAGGGCAGGTACATGTACAAAACCAAGCTACACAGGGCAATTACATGTACAAAACCAAGCTACACAGGAAAAATACATGTACAAAACCAAGCTACACAAGGCAACTAAATGTACAAAACCAAGCTACACAAGGCAACTATATGTACAAAACCAATCTACACAGGGCAAATATATGTACAAAACCAAGCTACTGAGGGCAGCTATATGTACAAAACCAAGCTACACAGGGCAGCTACATGTAAAAAAAACAAGCTACACAGGCCAGGTACATGTATTAAACCACGATACAGAAGAAACTACATGTACAAAACCAAGCTACACAAGGCAACTACATGTATAAAACCAAGCTACATACAGCAACTATATGTACAAAACCAAGCTACACAGGGCTGCTAGATGTACAAAACCAATCTACACAGGGCAGCTACATGTACAAAACCAAGCTAGACAGGGCAGCTACAGGTACAAAACCAAGCCACACAGGAAAAATACATGTACAAAACCAAGCTACACAGGAAAAATACATGTACAAAACCAAGCTACACAGGGCAACTACATGTAGAAAACCACGCTACACAAGGCAACTATATGTACAAAACCAAACTACACAGGGCAGCTACATGTACAAAACCAAGCTACACAGGGCAGCTACATGTACAAAACCAAGCTACACAGGAAAAATACATGTACAAAACCAAGCTACACAGGAAAAATACATGTACAAAACCAAGCTACACAAGGCAGATACATGTAAAAAACCAAGCTACACAGAGCACCTATACGTACAAAACCAAGCTAAACAGGGCAGCTTTATGTACAAAACAAAGCTACACATTGCAGCTATATATACAAAACCAAGCTATACAGGGCAGCTACATGTACAAAACCAAGCTACGGAGCACAGCTATATGTACAAAATTAAGCTACACAGGAAAAATACATGTACACAACCAAGCTACACAGCGCAGCTACATGTACAAAACCAAGCTACACAGGGCAGCTACATGTACAAAACCAAGCTACACAGGGCAGGTAAATGTACAAAACCAGGCTACACAGGGCAACTACATGTACAAAACCAAGCTACACAGAAAAAATACATGTACAAAACCAAGCTACACAAGGCAACTACATGTATAAAACCAAGCTACACAAGGCAAATATATGTACAAAACAAAGCTACACAGGGCAGCTACATGTACAAAACCAAGCTACACTTGGCAGCTATATGTGCAGAATCAACCTACAGAGGGTAGCTTTTTTTTACAAAACTAAGCTACACAAGGCAGCTATATGTACAAAACCAAGCTATACAGGGCAGCTACATGTACAAAACCAAGCAACACAGAGCAGCTATATGTACAAAATCAACCTATAGAGGGCAGCTATATGTAGAAAACTAAGCTACACAAGGTAGCTATATGTACAAAACCAAGCTACACATTGCAGCTATATATAAACAACCTGGCTAGACAGGGCAGCTACATGTACAAAACCAAGCTACACAGGGCAGCTATGTGTACAAAACCAAGTTACACAGGGCAGCTATAAGTACAAAACCAAGCTACAGAGCGCAGCTATATGTACAACATTAAGTTACAGAGGGCAGCTACATGTACAAAACCAAGCTACACAGGAAATATACATGTACAAAACCGAGCTAAACAAGGCAGCTACATGTACAAAACCAAGCTACACAGGGCAACTACATGTACAAAACCAAGCTACACAGGGAAGCTACATGTACAAAACCAAGCTACACAAGGCAACTACATGTAAAAAACCAAGCTACACAGCGCAGCTACATGTACAAAACCAAGCTACACAGGGCAGGTACATTTACAAAACCAAGCTACACAGGTCAGGTACATGTACAAAACCAAGCTAGACAGGAAAAATACATGTACAAAACCAAGCTACACAAAGCAACTACATGTACAAAACCAAGCTACACAAGGCAACTATATGTACAAAACCAAGCTACAAAGGGCAACTACATGTAGAAAACCACGCTACACAAGGCAACTATATGTACAAAACCAAACTACACAGGGCAGCTACATGTGCAATACCAAGCTACACAGGGCAGCTACATGTACAAAACCAAGCTACACAGGAAAAATACATGTACAAAACCAAGCTACACAGGAAAAATACATGTACAACACCAAGCTACACAAGGCAGATACATGTAAAAAACCAAGCTACACAGAGCACCTATACGTACAAAACCAAGCTAAACAGGGCAGCTATATGTACAAAACCAAGCTACACATTGCAGCTATATATACAAAACCAAGCTATACAGGGCAGCTACATGTACAAAACCAAGTTACACAGGGCAGCTAAAAGTACAAAACCAAGCTACAGAGCGCAGCTATATATACAAAATTAAGCTACACAGGAAAAATACATGTACACAACCAAGCTACACAGCGCAGCTACATGTACAAAACCAAGCTACACAGGGCAATTACATGTACAAAACCAAGATACACAGCGCAGCTACATATACAAAACCAATCTACACAGGGCAGGTACGTGTACAAAACCAAGCTACACAGGGCAACTACATGTACAAAACCAAGCTACACAGGAAAAATACATGTACAAAACCAAGCTACACAAGTCAACTACATGTACAAAACCAAGTTACACAAGGCAACTATATGTACAAAACCAAGCTACACAGGGCAGCTACATGTACAAAACCAAGCTACACAGGGCAGCTACATGTACAAAACAAAGCTACACAGGCCAAGTACATGTACAAAACCACGATACAGAAGGCAACTACATGTACAAAACCAAGCTACACAAGGCAACTACATGTATAAAACCAAGCTACACAGGGTAGCTATATGTACAAAACCAAGCTACATAGGGCAGCTACATGTACAAAACCAAGCTACACAGGGCAGCTATATGTCCAAAACCAAGCTGCACAGGGCACCTATACATACAAAACCAAGCTACACAGGGTAGCTATATGTACAAAACCAAGCTACACAGGGCAGCTATATGTACAAAACCAAGCTACGCAGGGCAGCTATGAGTACAAAACCAAGCTACATAGGGCAGCTATATGTACAAAACCAAGCTACTAAAGGCATCTATATGTACAAAATTAAGCTAGAGAGGGCAGCTACATGTACAAAACCAAGCTACACAGGGCAACTACATGTACAAAACCAAGCTACACAGGGCAGCTACATGTACAAAACCAAGCTACACAAGGCAACTTCATGTACAAAACCAAGCTACACAGCGCAGCTACATATACAAAACCAATCTACACAGGGCAGGTACATTTACAAAACCAAGCTACACAGGGCAGGTACATGTACAAAACCAAGCTAGACAGGAAAAATACATGTACAAAACCAAGCTACACAGGGCAGCTACATGTACAAAACCAAGCTACACAGGGCAACTATATGTACAAAACCAAGCTACACAGGGCAATTACATGTACAAAACCAAGCTACACAGGAAAAATACATGTACAAAACCAAGCTACACAAGGCAACTACATGTACAAAACCAAGCTACACAAGGCAACTATATGTACAAAACCAATCTACACAGGGCAACTATATGTACAAAACCAAGCTACTGAGGGCAGCTATATGTACAAAACCAAGCTACTCAGGGCAGCTACATGTAAAAAAAAACAAGCTACACAGGGCAGGTACATGTACAAAACCAAGCTACACAGGGCAACTACATGTACAAAACTATGCTACACAGGAAAAATACATGTACAAAACCAAGCTACACAAGTCAACTACATGTACAAAACCAAGTTACACAAGGCAACTATATGTACAAAACCAAGCTACACAGGGCAGCTACATGTACAAAACCAAGCTACACAGGGCAGCTACATGTACAAAACAAAGCTACACAGGCCAGGTACATGTACAAAATATCGATACAGAAGGCAACTACATGTACAAAACCAAGCTACACAAGGCAACTACATGTATAAAACCAAGCTACATAAGGCAACTATATGTACAAAACCAAGCTACACAGGGCAGCTACATGTACAAAACCAATCTACACAGGGCAGCTACATGTACAAAACCAAGCTAAACAGGGCAGCTACAGGTACAAAACCAAGCCACACAGGAAAAATACATGTACAAAACCAATCTACACAGGGCAACTATATGTACAAAACCAAGCTACTGAGGGCAGCTATATGTACAAAACCAAGCTACTCAGGGCAGCTACATGTAAAAAAAAACAAGCTACACAGGGCAGGTACATGTACAAAACCAAGCTACACAGGGCAACTACATGTACAAAACCAAGCTACACAGGAAAAATACATGTACAAAACCAAGCTACACAAGTCAACTACATGTACAAAACCAAGTTACACAAGGCAACTATATATGTACAAAACCAAGCTACACAGGGCAGCCACATGTACAAAACCAAGCTACACAGGGCAGCTACATGTACAAAACAAAGCTACACAGGCCAGGTACATGTACAAAATATCGATACAGAAGGCAACTACATGTACAAAACCAAGCTACACAAGGCAACTACATGTATAAAACCAAGCTACATAAGGCAACTATATGTACAAAACCAAGCTACACAGGGCAGCTACATGTACAAAACCAATCTACACAGGGCAGCTACATGTACAAAACCAAGCTAGACAGGGCAGCTACAGGTACAAAACCAAGCCACACAGGAAAAATACATGTACAAAACCAAGCTACACAGGAAAAATACATGTACAAAACCAAGCTACACAGGGCAACTACATGTAGAAAACCACGCTACACAAGGCAACTATATGTACAAACCAAGCTACACAGGGCAGCTACATGTACAAAACCAAGCTACACAGGAAAAATACATGTACAAAACCAAGCTACAAAGGAAAAATACATGTACAAAACCAAGCTACACAAGGCAGATACATGTACAAAACCAAGCTACACAGGGCAGCTACATGTACAAAACAAAGCTACACAGGCCAGGTACATGTACAAAACCACGATACAGAAGGCAACTACATGTACAAAACCAAGCTACACAAGGCAACTACATGTATAAAACCAAGCTACATAAGGCATCCATAGGTACAAAACCAAGCTACACAGGGCAGCTACATGTACAAAACCAATCTACACAGGGCAGCTACATGTACAAAACCAAGCTAGACAGGGCAGCTACAGGTACAAAACCAAGCCACACAGGAAAAATACATGTACAAAACCAAGCTACACAGGAAAAATACATGTACAAAACCAAGCTACACAGGGCAACTACATGTAGAAAACCACGCTACACAAGGCAACTATATGTACAAAACCAAGCTACACAGGGCAGCTACATGTACAAAACCAAGCTACACAGGGCAGCTACATGTACAAAACCAAGCTACACAGGAAAAATACATGTACAAAACCAAGCTACACAAGGCAGATACATGTACAAAACCAAGCTACACAGAGCACCTATACGTACAAAAACAAGCTAAACAGGGCAGCTATATGTACAAAACCAAGCTACACATTGCAGCTATATATACAAAACCAAGCTATACAGGGCAGCTACATGTACAAAACCAAGTTACACAGGGCAGCTAAAAGTACAAAACCAAGCTACAGAGCGCAGCTATATGTACAAAATTAAGCTACACAGGAAAAATACATGTACACAACCAAGCTACACAGCGCAGCTACATGTACAAAACCAAGCTACACAGGGCAGCTACATGTACAAAACCAAGCTACACAGGGCAGGTACATGTACAAAACCAGGCTACACAGGGCAACTACATGTACAAACCAAGCTACACAGAAAAAATGCATGTACAAAACCAAGCTACACAAGGCAACTACATGTATAAAACCAAGCTACACAAGGCAACTATATGTACAAAACAAAGCTACACAGGGCAGCTACATGTACAAAACCAAGCTACACAGGGCAACTACATGTACAAAACCACGCTACACAAGGTAACTACATGTACAAAAACCAAGCTACAAAAGGCAGCTACATGTACAAAATTAAGCTAGGGAGGGCAGCTACGTGTACAAAACCAAGCTACACTGGGCAGCTATATGTGCAGAAACAACCTACAGAGGGTAGCTTTTTTTTACAAAACTAAGCTACACAAGGCAGCTATATGTACAAAACCAAGATATACAGGGCAGCTACATGTACAAAACCAAGCAACACAGAGCAGCTATATGTACAGAATCAACCTAGAGAGGGCAGCTATATGTACAAAACTAAGCTACACAAGGTAGCTATATGTACAAAACCAAGCTACACAGGGCACCTATACATACAAAACCAAGCTACACATTGCAACTATATATAAACAACCTGGCTAGACAGGGCAGCTACATGTACAAAACCAAGCTACACAGGGCAGCTATGTGTACAAAACCAAGTTACACAGGGCAGCTATAAGTACAAAACCAAGCTACAGAGCGCAGCTATATGTACAACATTAAGTTACAGAGGGCAGCTACATGTACAAAACCAAGCTACACAGGGCAACTACATGTACAAAACCAAGCTACACAGGGAAGCTACATGTACAAAACCAAGCTACACAAGGCAACTACATGTAAAAAACCAAGCTACACAGCGCAGCTACATGTACAAAACCAAGCTACACAGGGCAGGTACATGTATAAAACCAAGCTACACAAGGCAACTATATGTACAAAACAAAGCTACACAGGGCAGCTACATGTACAAAACCAAGCTACACAGGGCAACTACATGTACAAAACCACGCTACACAAGGTAACTACATGTACAAAAACCAAGCTACAAAAGGCAGCTACATGTACAAAATTAAGCTAGGGAGGGCAGCTACGTGTACAAAACCAAGCTACACTGGGCAGCTATATGTGCAGAAACAACCTACAGAGGGTAGCTTTTTTTTACAAAACTAAGCTACACAAGGCAGCTATATGTACAAAACCAAGATATACAGGGCAGCTACATGTACAAAACCAAGCAACACAGAGCAGCTATATGTACAGAATCAACCTATAGAGGGCAGCTATATGTACAAAACTAAGCTACACAAGGTAGCTATATGTACAAAACCAAGCTACACAGGGCACCTATACATACAAAACCAAGCTACACATTGCAACTATATATAAACAACCTGGCTAGACAGGGCAGCTACATGTACAAAACCAAGCTACACAGGGCAGCTATGTGTACAAAACCAAGTTACACAGGGCAGCTATAAGTACAAAACCAAGCTACAGAGCGCAGCTATATGTACAACATTAAGTTACAGAGGGCAGCTACATGTACAAAACCAAGCTACACAGGGCAACTACATGTACAAAACCAAGCTACACAGGGAAGCTACATGTACAAAACCAAGCTACACAAGGCAACTACATGTAAAAAACCAAGCTACACAGCGCAGCTACATGTACAAAACCAAGCTACACAGGGCAGGTACATGTACAAAACCAAGCTACAAAGGGCAGGTACATGTACAAAACCAAGCTAGACAGGAAAAATACATGTACAAAACCAAGCTACACAAGGCAACTACATGTACAAAACCAAGCTACACAAGGCAACTATATGTACAAAACCAAGCTACACAGGGCAGCTACATGTACAAAACCAAGCTACACAGGGCAACTATATGTACAAAACCAAGCTACACAGGGCAGCTACATGTACAAAACCAAGCTACACAAGGCAACTATATGTACAAAACCAAGCTACACAGGGCAGCTACATGTACAAAACCAAGCTACACAGGGCAACTATATGTACAAAACCAAGCTACACAGGGCTATTACATGTACAAAACCAAGCTACACAGCGCAGCTACATATACAAAACCAATCTACACAGGGCAGGTACATTTACAAAACCAAGCTACACAGGGCAGGTACATGTACAAAACCAAGCTAGACAGGAAAAATACATGTACAAAACCAAGCTACACAAGGCAACTACATGTACAAAACCAAGCTACACAGGGCAACTATATGTACAAAACCAAGCTACACAGGGCAGCTACATGTACAAAACCAAGCTACACAGGGCAACTATATGTACAAAACCAAGCTACACAGGGCAATTACATGTACAAAACCAAGCTACACAGGAAAAATACATGTACAAAACCAAGCTACACAAGTCAACTACATGTACAAAACCAAGTTACACAAGGCAACTATATGTACAAAACCAAGCTACACAGGGTAGCTACATGTACAAAACCAAGCTACACAGGGCAGCTACATGTACAAAACCAAGCTACACAGGGCAGCTACATGTACAAAACAAAGCTACACAGGCCAGGTACATGTACAAAACCACGATACAGAAGGCAACTACATGTACAAAACCAAGCTAAACAAGGCAACTACATGTATAAAACCAAGCTACATAAGGCAACTATATGTACAAAACCAAGCTACACAGGGCAGCTACATGTACAAAACCAATCTACACAGGGCAGCTACATGTACAAAACCAAGCTAGACAGGGCAGCTACAGGTACAAAACCAAGCCACACAGGAAAAATACATGTACAAAACCAAGCTACACAGGAAAAATACATGTACAAAACCAAGCTACACAGGGCAACTACATGCAGAAAACCACGCTACACAAGGCAACTATATGTACAAAACCAAACTACACAGGGCAGCTACATGTACAAAACCAAGCTACACAGGGCAGCTACATGTACAAAACCAAGCTACACAGGAAAAATACATGTACAAAACCAAGCTACACAGGGTAGCTACATGTACAAAACCAAGCTACACAGGGCAGCTACATGTACAAAACCAAGCTACACAGGGCAGCTACATGTACAAAACAAAGCTACACAGGCCAGGTACATGTACAAAACCACGATACAGAAGGCAACTACATGTACAAAACCAAGCTAAACAAGGCAACTACATGTATAAAACCAAGCTACATAAGGCAACTATATGTACAAAACCAAGCTACACAGGGCAGCTACATGTACAAAACCAATCTACACAGGGCAGCTACATGTACAAAACCAAGCTAGACAGGGCAGCTACAGGTACAAAACCAAGCCACACAGGAAAAATACATGTACAAAACCAAGCTACACAGGAAAAATACATGTACAAAACCAAGCTACACAGGGCAACTACATGCAGAAAACCACGCTACACAAGGCAACTATATGTACAAAACCAAACTACACAGGGCAGCTACATGTACAAAACCAAGCTACACAGGGCAGCTACATGTACAAAACCAAGCTACGCAGGGCAGCTATGAGTACAAAACCAAGCTACATAGGGCAGCTATATGTACAAAACCAAGCTACTAAAGGCATCTATATGTACAAAATTAAGCTAGAGAGGGCAGCTACATGTACAAAACCAAGCTACACAGGGCAACTACATGTACAAAACCAAGCTACACAGGGCAGCTACATGTACAAAACCAAGCTACACAAGGCAACTTCATGTACAAAACCAAGCTACACAGCGCAGCTACATATACAAAACCAATCTACACAGGGCAGGTACATTTACAAAACCAAGCTACACAGGGCAGGTACATGTACAAAACCAAGCTAGACAGGAAAAATACATGTACAAAACCAAGCTACACAGGGCAGCTACATGTACAAAACCAAGCTACACAGGGCAACTATATGTACAAAACCAAGCTACACAGGGCAATTACATGTACAAAACCAAGCTACACAGGAAAAATACATGTACAAAACCAAGCTACACAAGGCAACTACATGTACAAAACCAAGCTACACAAGGCAACTATATGTACAAAACCAATCTACACAGGGCAACTATATGTACAAAACCAAGCTACTGAGGGCAGCTATATGTACAAAACCAAGCTACTCAGGGCAGCTACATGTAAAAAAAAACAAGCTACACAGGGCAGGTACATGTACAAAACCAAGCTACACAGGGCAACTACATGTACAAAACTATGCTACACAGGAAAAATACATGTACAAAACCAAGCTACACAAGTCAACTACATGTACAAAACCAAGTTACACAAGGCAACTATATGTACAAAACCAAGCTACACAGGGCAGCTACATGTACAAAACCAAGCTACACAGGGCAGCTACATGTACAAAACAAAGCTACACAGGCCAGGTACATGTACAAAATATCGATACAGAAGGCAACTACATGTACAAAACCAAGCTACACAAGGCAACTACATGTATAAAACCAAGCTACATAAGGCAACTATATGTACAAAACCAAGCTACACAGGGCAGCTACATGTACAAAACCAATCTACACAGGGCAGCTACATGTACAAAACCAAGCTAGACAGGGCAGCTACAGGTACAAAACCAAGCCACACAGGAAAAATACATGTACAAAACCAATCTACACAGGGCAACTATATGTACAAAACCAAGCTACTGAGGGCAGCTATATGTACAAAACCAAGCTACTCAGGGCAGCTACATGTAAAAAAAAACAAGCTACACAGGGCAGGTACATGTACAAAACCAAGCTACACAGGGCAACTACATGTACAAAACCAAGCTACACAGGAAAAATACATGTACAAAACCAAGCTACACAAGTCAACTACATGTACAAAACCAAGTTACACAAGGCAACTATATATGTACAAAACCAAGCTACACAGGGCAGCTACATGTACAAAACCAAGCTACACAGGGCAGCTACATGTACAAAACAAAGCTACACAGGCCAGGTACATGTACAAAATATCGATACAGAAGGCAACTACATGTACAAAACCAAGCTACACAAGGCAACTACATGTATAAAACCAAGCTACACCGGGCAACTATATGTACAAAACCAAGCTACACAGGGCAGCTACATGTACAAAACCAATCTACACAGGGCAGCTACATGTACAAAACCAAGCTAGACAGGGCAGCTACAGGTACAAAACCAAGCCACACAGGAAAAATACATGTACAAAACCAAGCTACACAGGAAAAATACATGTACAAAACCAAGCTACACAGGGCAACTACATGTAGAAAACCACGCTACACAAGGCAACTATATGTACAAAACCAAGCTACACAGGGCAGCTACATGTACAAAACCAAGCTACACAGGAAAAATACATGTACAAAACCAAGCTACAAAGGAAAAATACATGTACAAAACCAAGCTACACAAGGCAGATACATGTACAAAACCAAGCTACACAGGGCAGCTACATGTACAAAACAAAGCTACACAGGCCAGGTACATGTACAAAACCACGATACAGAAGGCAACTACATGTACAAAACCAAGCTAAACAAGGCAACTACATGTATAAAACCAAGCTACATAAGGCAACTATATGTACAAAACCAAGCTACACAGGGCAGCTACATGTACAAAACCAATCTACACAGGGCAGCTACATGTACAAAACCAAGCTAGACAGGGCAGCTACAGGTACAAAACCAAGCCACACAGGAAAAATACATGTACAAAACCAATCTACACAGGGCAACTATATGTACAAAACCAAGCTACTGAGGGCAGCTATATGTACAAAACCAAGCTACTCAGGGCAGCTACATGTAAAAAAAAACAAGCTACACAGGGCAGGTACATGTACAAAACCAAGCTACACAGGGCAACTACATGTACAAAACCAAGCTACACAGGAAAAATACATGTACAAAACCAAGCTACACAAGTCAACTACATGTACAAAACCAAGTTACACAAGGCAACTATATATGTACAAAACCAAGCTACACAGGGCAGCTACATGTACAAAACCAAGCTACACAGGGCAGCTACATGTACAAAACAAAGCTACACAGGCCAGGTACATGTACAAAATATCGATACAGAAGGCAACTACATGTACAAAACCAAGCTACACAAGGCAACTACATGTATAAAACCAAGCTACATAAGGCAACTATATGTACAAAACCAAGCTACACAGGGCAGCTACATGTACAAAACCAATCTACACAGGGCAGCTACATGTACAAAACCAAGCTAGACAGGGCAGCTACAGGTACAAAACCAAGCCACACAGGAAAAATACATGTACAAAACCAAGCTACACAGGAAAAATACATGTACAAAACCAAGCTACACAGGGCAACTACATGTAGAAAACCACGCTACACAAGGCAACTATATGTACAAAACCAAGCTACACAGGGCAGCTACATGTACAAAACCAAGCTACACAGGAAAAATACATGTACAAAACCAAGCTACAAAGGAAAAATACATGTACAAAACCAAGCTACACAAGGCAGATACATGTACAAAACCAAGCTACACAGGGCAGCTACATGTACAAAACAAAGCTACACAGGCCAGGTACATGTACAAAACCACGATACAGAAGGCAACTACATGTACAAAACCAAGCTACACAAGGCAACTACATGTATAAAACCAAGCTACATAAGGCATCCATAGGTACAAAACCAAGCTACACAGGGCAGCTACATGTACAAAACCAATCTACACAGGGCAGCTACATGTACAAAACCAAGCTAGACAGGGCAGCTACAGGTACAAAACCAAGCCACACAGGAAAAATACATGTACAAAACCAAGCTACACAGGAAAAATACATGTACAAAACCAAGCTACACAGGGCAACTACATGTAGAAAACCACGCTACACAAGGCAACTATATGTACAAAACCAAACCACACAGGGCAGCTACATGTACAAAACCAAGCTACACAGGGCAGCTACATGTACAAAACCAAGCTACACAGGAAAAATACATGTACAAAACCAAGCTACACAAGGCAGATACATGTACAAAACCAAGCTACACAGAGCACCTATACGTACAAAAACAAGCTAAACAGGGCAGCTATATGTACAAAACCAAGCTACACATTGCAGCTATATATACAAAACCAAGCTATACAGGGCAGCTACATGTACAAAACCAAGTTACACAGGGCAGCTAAAAGTACAAAACCAAGCTACAGAGCGCAGCTATATGTACAAAATTAAGCTACACAGGAAAAATACATGTACACAACCAAGCTACACAGCGCAGCTACATGTACAAAACCAAGCTACACAGGGCAGCTACATGTACAAAACCAAGCTACACAGGGCAGGTACATGTACAAAACCAGGCTACACAGGGCAACTACATGTACAAACCAAGCTACACAGAAAAAATGCATGTACAAAACCAAGCTACACAAGGCAACTACATGTATAAAACCAAGCTACACAAGGCAACTATATGTACAAAACAAAGCTACACAGGGCAGCTACATGTACAAAACCAAGCTACACAGGGCAACTACATGTACAAAACCACGCTACACAAGGTAACTACATGTACAAAAACCAAGCTACACTGGGCAGCTACATGTACAAAATTAAGCTAGGGAGGGCAGCTACGTGTACAAAACCAAGCTACACTGGGCAGCTATATGTGCAGAAACAACCTACAGAGGGTAGCTTTTTTTTACAAAACTAAGCTACACAAGGCAGCTATATGTACAAAACCAAGCAACACAGAGCAGCTATATGTACAGAATCAACCTATAGAGGGCAGCTATATGTACAAAACTAAGCTACACAAGGTAGCTATATGTACAAAACCAAGCTACACAGGGCACCTATACATACAAAACCAAGCTACACATTGCAACTATATATAAACAACCTGGCTAGACAGGGCAGCTACATGTACAAAACCAAGCTACACAGGGCAGCTATGTGTACAAAACCAAGTTACACAGGGCAGCTATAAGTACAAAACCAAGCTACAGAGCGCAGCTATATGTACAACATTAAGTTACAGAGGGCAGCTACATGTACAAAACCAAGCTACACAGGGCAACTACATGTACAAAACCAAGCTACACAGGGAAGCTACATGTGCAAAACCAAGCTACACAAGGCAACTACATGTAAAAAACCAAGCTACACAGCGCAGCTACATGTACAAAACCAAGCTACACAGGGCAGGTACATGTACAAAACCAAGCTACACAGGGCAGGTACATGTACAAAACCAAGCTAGACAGGAAAAATACATGTACAAAACCAAGCTACACAAGGCAACTACATGTACAAAACCAAGCTACACAAGGCAACTATATGTACAAAACCAAGCTACACAGGGCAGCTACATGTACAAAACCAAGCTACACAGGGCAACTATATGTACAAAACCAAGCTACACAGGGCAGCTACATGTACAAAACCAAGCTACACAAGGCAACTATATGTACAAAACCAAGCTACACAGGGCAGCTACATGTACAAAACCAAGCTACACAGGGCAACTATATGTACAAAACCAAGCTACACAGGGCTATTACATGTACAAAACCAAGCTACACAGCGCAGCTACATATACAAAACCAATCTACACAGGGCAGGTACATTTACAAAACCAAGCTACACAGGGCAGGTACATGTACAAAACCAAGCTAGACAGGAAAAATACATGTACAAAACCAAGCTACACAAGGCAACTACATGTACAAAACCAAGCTACACAAGGCAACTATATGTACAAAACCAAGCTACACAGGGCAGCTACATGTACAAAACCAAGCTACACAGGGCAACTATATGTACAAAACCAAGCTACACAGGGCAATTACATGTACAAAACCAAGCTACACAGGAAAAATACATGTACAAAACCAAGCTACACAAGTCAACTACATGTACAAAACCAAGTTACACAAGGCAACTATATGTACAAAACCAAGCTACACAGGGTAGCTACATGTACAAAACCAAGCTACACAGGGCAGCTACATGTACAAAACCAAGCTACACAGGGCAGCTACATGTACAAAACAAAGCTACACAGGCCAGGTACATGTACAAAACCACGATACAGAAGGCAACTACATGTACAAAACCAAGCTAAACAAGGCAACTACATGTATAAAACCAAGCTACATAAGGCAACTATATGTACAAAACCAAGCTACACAGGGCAGCTACATGTACAAAACCAAGCTACACAGGAAAAATACATGTACAAAACCAAGCTACACAGGGCAACTACATGCAGAAAACCACGCTACACAAGGCAACTATATGTACAAAACCAAACTACACAGGGCAGCTACATGTACAAAACCAAGCTACACAGGGCAGCTACATGTACAAAACCAAGCTACACAGGAAAAATACATGTACAAAACCAAGCTACACAGGAAAAATACATGTACAAAACCAAGCTACACAAGGCAGATACATGTACAAAACCAAGCTACACAGAGCACCTATACGTACAAAACCAAGCTAAACAGGGCAGCTATATGTACAAAACCAAGCTACAAATTGCAGCTATATATACAAAACCAAGCTATACAGGGCAGCTACATGTACAAAACCAAGTTACACAGGGCAGCTAAAAGTACAAAACCAAGCTACAGAGCGCAGCTATATGTACAAAATTAAGCTACACAGGAAAAATACATGTACACAACCAAGCTACACAGCGCAGCTAAATGTACAAAACCAAGCTACACAGGGCAACTACATGTACAAAACCAAGCTACACAGAAAAAATAAATGTACAAAACCAAGCTACACAAGGCAACTACATGTATAAAACCAAGCTACACAAGGCAACTATATGTACAAAACAAAGCTACACAGGGCAGCTACATGTACAAAACCACGCTACACAAGGTAACTACATGTACAAAACCAAGCTACAAAAGGCAGCTACATGTACAAAACCAAGCTACACTGGGCAGCTATATGTGCAGAATCAACCTACAGAGGGTAGCTGTTTTTTACAAAACTAAGCTACACAAGGCAGCTATATGTACAAAACCAAGCTATATAGGGCAGCTACATGTACAAAACCAAGCAACACAGGGCAGCTATATGTAGAGAATCAACCTATAGAGGGCAGCTATATGTACAAAACTAAGCTACACAAGGTAGCTATATGTACAAAACCAAGCTACACAGGGCACCTATACGTACAAAACCAAGCTACACATTGCAGCTAAATATAAACAACCTGGCTAGACAGGGCAGCTACATGTACAAAACCAAGCTACACAGGGCAGCTATGTGTACAAAACCAAGTTACACAGGGCAGCTATAAGTACAAAACCAAGCTACAGAGCGCAGCTACTATATGTACAACATTAAGTTACAGAGGGCAGCTACATGTACAAAACCAAGCTACACAGG
The DNA here is from genome assembly GCA_022114975.2 of Lampris megalopsis. Taxonomy (NCBI): domain Eukaryota; kingdom Metazoa; phylum Chordata; class Actinopteri; order Lampriformes; family Lampridae; genus Lampris; species Lampris megalopsis. The sequence goes on from JAJHIY020000431.1 coordinate 7,348,746, forward strand.
AAATATACATGTACAAAACCGAGCTAAACATGGCAGCTACATGTACAAAACCAAGCTACACAGGGCAACTACATGTACAAAACCAAGCTACACAGGGAAGCTACATGTACAAAACCAAGCTACACAAGGCAACTACATGTAAAAAACCAAGCTACACAGCGCAGCTACATGTACAAAACCAAGCTACACAGGGCAGGTACATTTACAAAACCAAGCTACACAGGGCAGGTACATGTACAAAACAAAGCTACACAGGCCAGGTACATGTACAAAACCAAGCTACACAAGGCAACTACATGTACAAAACCAAGCTACACAAGGCAACTATATGTACAAAACCAAGCTACACAGGGCAGCTACATGTACAAAACCAAGCTACACAGGGCAACTATATGTACAAAACCAAGCTACACAGGGCAATTACAGGTACAAAACCAAGATACTGAGGGCAGCTATATGTACAAAACCAAGCTACACAGGGCAGCTGTATGTACAAAACCAAGCTACACAGGGCAGCTATATTTACAAAACCAAGCTACAGAGCGCAGCTATATGTACGAAACCAAGCTACACAGGGCAGCTACATGTACAAAACCAAGCTACACAGGGCAGCTACATGTACAAAACCAAGCTACACAGGAAAAATACATGTACAAAACCAAGCTACATAGGGCAGCTATATGAACAAAACCAAGCTACAAAAGGCAACTATATGTACAAAATTAAGCTAGAGAGGGCAGCTACGTGTATAAAACCAAGCTACAGAGCGCAGCTATATGTACGAAACCAAGCTGCACAGGGCACCTATACATACAAAACCAAGCTAAACAGGGCAGCTATATGTACAAAACCAAGCTACACAGGGCACCTATACGTACACAACCAAGCTAAACAGGGCAGGTATATGTACAATACCAGGGTACACATTGCTGCTATATATACAAAACCAAGGTACAAAAGGCAGCTACATGCACAAAACCAAGCTACAAAGGGCAACTATATGTACAAAACCAAGCTACAGAGAGCAGCGATATGTACAAAACCAAGCTACACAGGGCTGCTATATGTACAAAACCATGTTACAAAGGGCAGCTATAAGTATAAAGCCAAGCTACAGAGCACAGCTATATGTACAAAACCAAGCTACACAGGGCAGCTACGTGTCCAAAACCAAGCTACATATGGCAGCTACATGTACAAAACCAGTCTACACAGGGCAGCTATATGTCCAAAACCAAGCTGCACAGGGCACCTATACATACAAAACCAAGCTAAACAGGGCAGCTATATGTACAAAACCAAGCTACATATGGCAGCTACATGTACAAAACTAAGCTACACAGGGCAGCTATATGTCCAAAACCAATCTACACTGGGCAGCTATAAGTACAAAACCAAGCTACACAGGGTAGCTATATCTACAAAACCAAGCTACACAGGGCAGCTATATGTACAAAACCAAGCTCCGCAGGGCAGCTATGAGTACAAAACCAAGCTACATAGGGCAGCTATATGTACAAAACCAAGCTACAAAAGGCATCTATATGTACAAAATTAAGCTAGAGAGGGCAGCCACATGTACATAACCAAGCTACACAGGGCAACTACATGTAAAAAACCAAGCTACACAGGGCAGCTACATGTACAAAACCAAGCTACACAAGGCAACTACATGTACAAAACCAAGCTACACAGCGCAGCTACATATACAAAACCAATCTACACAGGGCAGGTACATTTACAAAACCAAGCTACACAGGGCAGGTACATGTACAAAACCAAGGTAGACAGGAAAAATACATGTACAAAACCAAGCTACACAGGGCAGCTACATGTACAAAACCAAGCTACACAGGGCAAATACATTTACAAAACCAAGCTACACAGGAAAAATACATGTACAAAACCAAGCTACACAAGGCAACTACATGTACAAAACCAAGCTACACAAGGCAACTATATGTACAAAACCAATCTACACAGGGCAACTATATGTACAAAACCAAGCTACTGAGGGCAGCTATATGTACAAAACCAAGCTACTCAGGGCAGCTACATGTAAAAAAAAACAAGCTACACAGGGCAGGTACATGTACAAAACCAAGCTACACAGGGCAACTACATGTACAAAACCAAGCTACACAGGAAAAATACATGTACAAAACCAAGCTACACAAGTCAACTACATGTACAAAACCAAGTTACACAAGGCAACTATATATGTACAAAACCAAGCTACACAGGGCAGCTACATGTACAAAACCAAGCTACACAGGGCAGCTACATGTACAAAACAAAGCTACACAGGCCAGGTACATGTACAAAATATCGATACAGAAGGCAACTACATGTACAAAACCAAGCTACACAAGGCAACTACATGTATAAAACCAAGCTACATAAGGCAACTATATGTACAAAACCAAGCTACACAGGGCAGCTACATGTACAAAACCAATCTACACAGGGCAGCTACATGTACAAAACCAAGCTAGACAGGGCAGCTACAGGTACAAAACCAAGCCACACAGGAAAAATACATGTACAAAACCAAGCTACACAGGAAAAATACATGTACAAAACCAAGCTACACAGGGCAACTACATGTAGAAAACCACGCTACACAAGGCAACTATATGTACAAAACCAAGCTACACAGGGCAGCTACATGTACAAAACCAAGCTACACAGGAAAAATACATGTACAAAACCAAGCTACAAAGGAAAAATACATGTACAAAACCAAGCTACACAAGGCAGATACATGTACAAAACCAAGCTACACAGGGCAGCTACATGTACAAAACAAAGCTACACAGGCCAGGTACATGTACAAAACCACGATACAGAAGGCAACTACATGTACAAAACCAAGCTACACAAGGCAACTACATGTATAAAACCAAGCTACATAAGGCATCCATAGGTACAAAACCAAGCTACACAGGGCAGCTACATGTACAAAACCAATCTACACAGGGCAGCTACATGTACAAAACCAAGCTAGACAGGGCAGCTACAGGTACAAAACCAAGCCACACAGGAAAAATACATGTACAAAACCAAGCTACACAGGAAAAATACATGTACAAAACCAAGCTACACAGGGCAACTACATGTAGAAAACCACGCTACACAAGGCAACTATATGTACAAAACCAAACCACACAGGGCAGCTACATGTACAAAACCAAGCTACACAGGGCAGCTACATGTACAAAACCAAGCTACACAGGAAAAATACATGTACAAAACCAAGCTACACAAGGCAGATACATGTACAAAACCAAGCTACACAGAGCACCTATACGTACAAAAACAAGCTAAACAGGGCAGCTATATGTACAAAACCAAGCTACACATTGCAGCTATATATACAAAACCAAGCTATACAGGGCAGCTACATGTACAAAACCAAGTTACACAGGGCAGCTAAAAGTACAAAACCAAGCTACAGAGCGCAGCTATATGTACAAAATTAAGCTACACAGGAAAAATACATGTACACAACCAAGCTACACAGCGCAGCTACATGTACAAAACCAAGCTACACAGGGCAGCTACATGTACAAAACCAAGCTACACAGGGCAGGTACATGTACAAAACCAGGCTACACAGGGCAACTACATGTACAAACCAAGCTACACAGAAAAAATGCATGTACAAAACCAAGCTACACAAGGCAACTACATGTATAAAACCAAGCTACACAAGGCAACTATATGTACAAAACAAAGCTACACAGGGCAGCTACATGTACAAAACCAAGCTACACAGGGCAACTACATGTACAAAACCACGCTACACAAGGTAACTACATGTACAAAAACCAAGCTACACTGGGCAGCTACATGTACAAAATTAAGCTAGGGAGGGCAGCTACGTGTACAAAACCAAGCTACACTGGGCAGCTATATGTGCAGAAACAACCTACAGAGGGTAGCTTTTTTTTACAAAACTAAGCTACACAAGGCAGCTATATGTACAAAACCAAGCAACACAGAGCAGCTATATGTACAGAATCAACCTATAGAGGGCAGCTATATGTACAAAACTAAGCTACACAAGGTAGCTATATGTACAAAACCAAGCTACACAGGGCACCTATACATACAAAACCAAGCTACACATTGCAACTATATATAAACAACCTGGCTAGACAGGGCAGCTACATGTACAAAACCAAGCTACACAGGGCAGCTATGTGTACAAAACCAAGTTACACAGGGCAGCTATAAGTACAAAACCAAGCTACAGAGCGCAGCTATATGTACAACATTAAGTTACAGAGGGCAGCTACATGTACAAAACCAAGCTACACAGGGCAACTACATGTACAAAACCAAGCTACACAGGGAAGCTACATGTGCAAAACCAAGCTACACAAGGCAACTACATGTAAAAAACCAAGCTACACAGCGCAGCTACATGTACAAAACCAAGCTACACAGGGCAGGTACATGTACAAAACCAAGCTACACAGGGCAGGTACATGTACAAAACCAAGCTAGACAGGAAAAATACATGTACAAAACCAAGCTACACAAGGCAACTACATGTACAAAACCAAGCTACACAAGGCAACTATATGTACAAAACCAAGCTACACAGGGCAGCTACATGTACAAAACCAAGCTACACAGGGCAACTATATGTACAAAACCAAGCTACACAGGGCAGCTACATGTACAAAACCAAGCTACACAAGGCAACTATATGTACAAAACCAAGCTACACAGGGCAGCTACATGTACAAAACCAAGCTACACAGGGCAACTATATGTACAAAACCAAGCTACACAGGGCTATTACATGTACAAAACCAAGCTACACAGCGCAGCTACATATACAAAACCAATCTACACAGGGCAGGTACATTTACAAAACCAAGCTACACAGGGCAGGTACATGTACAAAACCAAGCTAGACAGGAAAAATACATGTACAAAACCAAGCTACACAAGGCAACTACATGTACAAAACCAAGCTACACAAGGCAACTATATGTACAAAACCAAGCTACACAGGGCAGCTACATGTACAAAACCAAGCTACACAGGGCAACTATATGTACAAAACCAAGCTACACAGGGCAATTACATGTACAAAACCAAGCTACACAGGAAAAATACATGTACAAAACCAAGCTACACAAGTCAACTACATGTACAAAACCAAGTTACACAAGGCAACTATATGTACAAAACCAAGCTACACAGGGTAGCTACATGTACAAAACCAAGCTACACAGGGCAGCTACATGTACAAAACCAAGCTACACAGGGCAGCTACATGTACAAAACAAAGCTACACAGGCCAGGTACATGTACAAAACCACGATACAGAAGGCAACTACATGTACAAAACCAAGCTAAACAAGGCAACTACATGTATAAAACCAAGCTACATAAGGCAACTATATGTACAAAACCAAGCTACACAGGGCAGCTACATGTACAAAACCAAGCTACACAGGAAAAATACATGTACAAAACCAAGCTACACAGGGCAACTACATGCAGAAAACCACGCTACACAAGGCAACTATATGTACAAAACCAAACTACACAGGGCAGCTACATGTACAAAACCAAGCTACACAGGGCAGCTACATGTACAAAACCAAGCTACACAGGAAAAATACATGTACAAAACCAAGCTACACAGGAAAAATACATGTACAAAACCAAGCTACACAAGGCAGATACATGTACAAAACCAAGCTACACAGAGCACCTATACGTACAAAACCAAGCTAAACAGGGCAGCTATATGTACAAAACCAAGCTACACATTGCAGCTATATATACAAAACCAAGCTATACAGGGCAGCTACATGTACAAAACCAAGTTACACAGGGCAGCTAAAAGTACAAAACCAAGCTACAGAGCGCAGCTATATGTACAAAATTAAGCTACACAGGAAAAATACATGTACACAACCAAGCTACACAGCGCAGCTAAATGTACAAAACCAAGCTACACAGGGCAACTACATGTACAAAACCAAGCTACACAGAAAAAATAAATGTACAAAACCAAGCTACACAAGGCAACTACATGTATGAAACCAAGCTACACAAGGCAACTATATGTACAAAACAAAGCTACACAGGGCAGCTACATGTACAAAACCACGCTACACAAGGTAACTACATGTACAAAACCAAGCTACAAAAGGCAGCTACATGTACAAAACCAAGCTACACTGGGCAGCTATATGTGCAGAATCAACCTACAGAGGGTAGCTGTTTTTTACAAAACTAAGCTACACAAGGCAGCTATATGTACAAAACCAAGCTATATAGGGCAGCTACATGTACAAAACCAAGCAACACAGGGCAGCTATATGTAGAGAATCAACCTATAGAGGGCAGCTATATGTACAAAACTAAGCTACACAAGGTAGCTATATGTACAAAACCAAGCTACACAGGGCACCTATACGTACAAAACCAAGCTACACATTGCAGCTAAATATAAACAACCTGGCTAGACAGGGCAGCTACATGTACAAAACCAAGCTACACAGGGCAGCTATGTGTACAAAACCAAGTTACACAGGGCAGCTATAAGTACAAAACCAAGCTACAGAGCGCAGCTACTATATGTACAACATTAAGTTACAGAGGGCAGCTACATGTACAAAACCAAGCTACACAGGAAATATACATGTACAAAACCGAGCTAAACATGGCAGCTACATGTACAAAACCAAGCTACACAGGGCAACTACATGTACAAAACCAAGCTACACAGGGAAGCTACATGTACAAAACCAAGCTACACAAGGCAACTACATGTAAAAAACCAAGCTACACAGCGCAGCTACATGTACAAAACCAAGCTACACAGGGCAGGTACATTTACAAAACCAAGCTACACAGGGCAGGTACATGTACAAAACAAAGCTACACAGGCCAGGTACATGTACAAAACCAAGCTACACAAGGCAACTACATGTACAAAACCAAGCTACACAAGGCAACTATATGTACAAAACCAAGCTACACAGGGCAGCTACATGTACAAAACCAAGCTACACAGGGCAACTATATGTACAAAACCAAGCTACACAGGGCAATTACAGGTACAAAACCAAGATACTGAGGGCAGCTATATGTACAAAACCAAGCTACACAGGGCAGCTGTATGTACAAAACCAAGCTACACAGGGCAGCTATATTTACAAAACCAAGCTACAGAGCGCAGCTATATGTACGAAACCAAGCTACACAGGGCAGCTACATGTACAAAACCAAGCTACACAGGGCAGCTACATGTACAAAACCAAGCTACACAGGAAAAATACATGTACAAAACCAAGCTACATAGGGCAGCTATATGAACAAAACCAAGCTACAAAAGGCAACTATATGTACAAAATTAAGCTAGAGAGGGCAGCTACGTGTATAAAACCAAGCTACAGAGCGCAGCTATATGTACGAAACCAAGCTGCACAGGGCACCTATACATACAAAACCAAGCTAAACAGGGCAGCTATATGTACAAAACCAAGCTACACAGGGCACCTATACGTACACAACCAAGCTAAACAGGGCAGGTATATGTACAATACCAGGGTACACATTGCTGCTATATATACAAAACCAAGGTACAAAAGGCAGCTACATGCACAAAACCAAGCTACAAAGGGCAACTATATGTACAAAACCAAGCTACAGAGAGCAGCGATATGTACAAAACCAAGCTACACAGGGCTGCTATATGTACAAAACCATGTTACAAAGGGCAGCTATAAGTATAAAGCCAAGCTACAGAGCACAGCTATATGTACAAAACCAAGCTACACAGGGCAGCTACGTGTCCAAAACCAAGCTACATATGGCAGCTACATGTACAAAACCAGTCTACACAGGGCAGCTATATGTCCAAAACCAAGCTGCACAGGGCACCTATACATACAAAACCAAGCTAAACAGGGCAGCTATATGTACAAAACCAAGCTACATATGGCAGCTACATGTACAAAACTAAGCTACACAGGGCAGCTATATGTCCAAAACCAATCTACACTGGGCAGCTATAAGTACAAAACCAAGCTACACAGGGTAGCTATATCTACAAAACCAAGCTACACAGGGCAGCTATATGTACAAAACCAAGCTCCGCAGGGCAGCTATGAGTACAAAACCAAGCTACATAGGGCAGCTATATGTACAAAACCAAGCTACAAAAGGCATCTATATGTACAAAATTAAGCTAGAGAGGGCAGCCACATGTACATAACCAAGCTACACAGGGCAACTACATGTAAAAAACCAAGCTACACAGGGCAGCTACATGTACAAAACCAAGCTACACAAGGCAACTACATGTACAAAACCAAGCTACACAGCGCAGCTACATATACAAAACCAATCTACACAGGGCAGGTACATTTACAAAACCAAGCTACACAGGGCAGGTACATGTACAAAACCAAGGTAGACAGGAAAAATACATGTACAAAACCAAGCTACACAGGGCAGCTACATGTACAAAACCAAGCTACACAGGGCAAATACATTTACAAAACCAAGCTACACAGGAAAAATACATGTACAAAACCAAGCTACACAAGGCAACTACATGTACAAAACCAAGCTACACAAGGCAACTATATGTACAAAACCAATCTACACAGGGCAACTATATGTACAAAACCAAGCTACTGAGGGCAGCTATATGTACAAAACCAAGCTACACAGGGCAGCTACATGTAAAAAAAACAAGCTACACAGGGGAGGTACATGTACAAAACCAAGCTACACAGGGCAACTACATGTACAAAACCAAGCTACACAGGAAAAATACATGTACAAAACCAAGCTACACAAGTCAACTACATGTACAAAACCAAGTTATACAAGGCAACTATATGTACAAAACCAAGCTACACAGGGCAGCTACATGTACAAAACCAAGCTACACAAGGCAACTACATGTACAAAACCAAGCTACACAAGGCAACTATATGTACAAAACCAAGCTACACAGGGCAACTACATGTAGAAAACCACGCTACACAAGGCAACTATATGTACAAAACCAAACTACACAGGGCAGCTACATGTACAATACCAAGCTACACAGGGCAGCTACATGTACAAAACCAAGCTAAACAGAAAAATACATGTACAAAACCAAGCTACACAGGAAAAATACATGTACAACACCAAGCTACACAAGGCAGATACATGTAAAAAACCAAGCTACACAGAGCACCTATACGTACAAAACCAAGCTAAACAGGGCAGCTATATGTACAAAACCAAGCTACACATTGCAGCTATATATACAAAACCAAGCTATACAGGGCAGCTACATGTACAAAACCAAGTTACACAGGGCAGCTAAAAGTACAAAACCAAGCTACAGAGCGCAGCTATATGTACAATATTAAGCTACACAGGAAAAATACATGTACACAACCAAGCTACACAGCGCAGCTACATGTACAAAACCAAGCTACACAGGGCAATTACATGTACAAAACCAAGCTACACAACGCAGCTACATATACAAAACCAAGCTACACAGGGCAGCTACATGTACAAAACAAAGCTACACAGGCCAGGTACATGTACAAAACCACGATACAGAAGAAACTACATGTACAAAACCAAGCTACACAAGGCAACTACATGTATAAAACCAAGCTACATAAGGCAACTATATGTACAAAACCAAGCTATATGTACAAAACCAATCTACACAGGGCAGCTACATGTACAAAACCAAGCTAGACAGGGCAGCTACAGGTACAAAACCAAGCCACACAGGAAAAATACATGTACAAAACCAAGCTACACAGGAAAAATACATGTACAAAACCAAGCTACACAGGGCAACTACATGTAGAAAACCACGCTACACAGGGCACCTATACGTACACAACCAAGCTAAACAGGGCAGGTATATGTACAATACCAGGGTACACATTGCTGCTATATATACAAAACCAAGGTACACAAGGCAGCTACATGCACAAAACCAAGCTACAAAGGGCAACTATATGTACAAAACCAAGCTACAGAGAGCAGCCATATGTACAAAACCAAGCTACACAGGGCTGCTATATGTACAAAACCATGTTACAAAGGGCAGCTATAAGTATAAAGCCAAGCTACAGAGCACAGCTATATGTACAAAACCAAGCAACACAGGGCAGCTACGTGTCCAAAACCAAGCTACATATGGCAGCTACATGTACAAAACCAGTCTACACAGGGCAGCTATATGTCCAAAACCAAGCTGCACAGGGCACCTATACATACAAAACCAAGCTAAACAGGGCAGCTATATGTACAAAACCAAGCTACATATGGCAGCTACATGTACAAAACTAAGCTACACAGGGCAGCTATATGTCCAAAACCAATCTACACTGGGCAGCTATAAGTACAAAACCAAGCTACACAGGGTAGCTATATCTACAAAACCAAGCTACACAGGGCAGCTATATGTACAAAACCAAGCTACGCAGGGCAGCTATGAGTACAAAAGCAAGCTACATAGGGCAGCTATATGTACAAAACCAAGCTACAAAAGGCATCTATATGTACAAAATTAAGCTAGAGAGGGCAGCCACATGTACATAACCAAGCTACACAGGGCAACTACATGTAAAAAACCAAGCTACACAGGGCAGCTACATGTACAAAACCAAGCTACACAAGGCAACTACATGTACAAAACCAAGCTACACAGCGCAGCTACATATACAAAACCAATCTACACAGGGCAGGTACATTTACAAAACCAAGCTACACAGGGCAGGTACATGTACAAAACCAAGGTAGACAGGAAAAATACATGTACAAAACCAAGCTACACAGGGCAGCTACATGTACAAAACCAAGCTACACAGGGCAATTACATTTACAAAACCAAGCTACACAGGAAAAATACATGTACAAAACCAAGCTACACAAGGCAACTACATGTACAAAACCAAGCTACACAAGGCAACTATATGTACAAAACCAATCTACACAGGGCAACTATATGTACAAAACCAAGCTACTGAGGGCAGCTATATGTACAAAACCAAGCTACACAGGGCAGCTACATGTAAAAAAAAACAAGCTACACAGGGGAGGTACATGTACAAAACCAAGCTACACAGGGCAACTACATGTACAAAACCAAGCTACACAGGAAAAATACATGTACAAAACCAAGCTACACAAGTCAACTACATGTACAAAACCAAGTTATACAAGGCAACTATATGTACAAAACCAAGCTACACAGGGCAGCTACATGTACAAAACCAAGCTACACAAGGCAACTACATGTACAAAACCAAGCTACACAAGGCAACTATATGTACAAAACCAAGCTACACAGGGCAACTACATGTAGAAAACCACGCTACACAAGGCAACTATATGTACAAAACCAAACTACACAGGGCAGCTACATGTACAAAACCAAGCTAAACAGGAAAAATACATGTACAAAACCAAGCTACACAGGAAAAATACATGTACAACACCAAGCTACACAAGGCAGATACATGTAAAAAACCAAGCTACACAGAGCACCTATACGTACAAAACCAAGCTAAACAGGGCAGCTATATGTACAAAACCAAGCTACACATTGCAGCTATATATACAAAACCAAGCTATACAGGGCAGCTACATGTACAAAACCAAGTTACACAGGGCAGCTAAAAGTACAAAACCAAGCTACAGAGCGCAGCTATATGTACAATATTAAGCTACACAGGAAAAATACATGTACACAACCAAGCTACACAGCGCAGCTACATGTACAAAACCAAGCTACACAGGGCAATTACATTTACAAAACCAAGCTACACAGGAAAAATACATGTACAAAACCAAGCTACACAAGGCAACTACATGTACAAAACCAAGCTACACAAGGCAACTATATGTACAAAACCAATCTACACAGGGCAACTATATGTACAAAACCAAGCTACTGAGGGCAGCTATATGTACAAAACCAAGCTACACAGGGCAGCTACATGTAAAAAAAAACAAGCTACACAGGGGAGGTACATGTACAAAACCAAGCTACACAGGGCAACTACATGTACAAAACCAAGCTACACAGGAAAAATACATGTACAAAACCAAGCTACACAAGTCAACTACATGTACAAAACCAAGTTATACAAGGCAACTATATGTACAAAACCAAGCTACACAGGGCAGCTACATGTACAAAACCAAGCTACACAAGGCAACTACATGTACAAAACCAAGCTACACAAGGCAACTATATGTACAAAACCAAGCTACACAGGGCAACTACATGTAGAAAACCACGCTACACAAGGCAACTATATGTACAAAACCAAACTACACAGGGCAGCTACATGTACAAAACCAAGCTAAACAGGAAAAATACATGTACAAAACCAAGCTACACAGGAAAAATACATGTACAACACCAAGCTACACAAGGCAGATACATGTAAAAAACCAAGCTACACAGAGCACCTATACGTACAAAACCAAGCTAAACAGGGCAGCTATATGTACAAAACCAAGCTACACATTGCAGCTATATATACAAAACCAAGCTATACAGGGCAGCTACATGTACAAAACCAAGTTACACAGGGCAGCTAAAAGTACAAAACCAAGCTACATAGCGCAGCTATATGTACAATATTAAGCTACACAGGAAAAATACATGTACAACACCAAGCTACACAAGGCAGATACATGTAAAAAACCAAGCTACACAGAGCACCTATACGTACAAAACCAAGCTAAACAGGGCAGCTATATGTACAAAACCAAGCTACACATTGCAGCTATATATACAAAACCAAGCTATACAGGGCAGCTACATGTACAAAACCAAGTTACACAGGGCAGCTAAAAGTACAAAACCAAGCTACATAGCGCAGCTATATGTACAATATTAAGCTACACAGGAAAAATACATGTACACAACCAAGCTACACAGCGCAGCTACATGTACAAAACCAAGCTACACAGGGCAGCTACATGTACAAAACAAAGCTACACAGGCCAGGTACATGTACAAAACCACGATACAGAAGAAACTACATGTACAAAACCAAGCTACACAAGGCAACTACATGTATAAAACCAAGCTACATAAGGCAACTATATGTACAAAACCAAGCTACATGTACAAAACCAATCTACACAGGGCAGCTACATGTACAAAACCAAGCTAGACAGGGCAGCTACAGGTACAAAACCAAGCCACACAGGAAAAATACATGTACAAAACCAAGCTACACAGGAAAAATACATGTACAAAACCAAGCTACACAGGGCAACTACATGTAGAAAACCACGCTACACAAGGCAACTATATGTACAAAACCAAACTACACAGGGCAGCTACATGTACAAAACCAAGCTACACAGGGCAGCTACATGTACAAAACCAAGCTACACAGGAAAAATACATGCACAAAACCAAGCTACACAAGTCAACTACATGTACAAAACCAAGCTACACAAGGCAGATACATGTAAAAAACCAAGCTACACAGGGCAACTATATGTACAAAACCAAGCTACACAGGGCAACTACATGTAGAAAACCACGCTACACAAGGCAACTATATGTACAAAACCAAACTACACAGGGCAGCTACATGTACAATACCAAGCTACACAGGGCAGCTACATGTACAAAACCAAGCTACACAGGAAAATACATGTACAAAACCAAGCTACACAGGAAAAATACATGTACAACACCAAGCTACACAAGGCAGATACATGTAAAAAACCAAGCTACACAGAGCACCTATACGTACAAAACCAAGCTAAACAGGGCAGCTATATGTACAAAACCAAGCTACACATTGCAGCTATATATACAAAACCAAGCTATACAGGGCAGCTACATGTACAAAACCAAGTTACACAGGGCAGCTAAAAGTACAAAACCAAGCTACAGAGCGCAGCTATATGTACAATATTAAGCTACACAGGAAAAATACATGTACACAACCAAGCTACACAGCGCAGCTACATGTACAAAACCAAGCTACACAGGGCAATTACATGTACAAAACCAAGCTACACAACGCAGCTACATATACAAAACCAAGCTACACAGGGCAGCTACATGTATAAAACCAAGCTACATAAGGCAACTATATGTACAAAACCAAGCTACATGTACAAAACCAATCTACACAGGGCAGCTACATGTACAAAACCAAGCTAGACAGGGCAGCTACAGGTACAAAACCAAGCTACACAGGGCAGCTATGTGTACAAAACCAAGTTACACAGGGCAGCTATAAGTACAAAACCAAGCTACAGAGCGCAGCTATATGTACAACATTAAGTTACAGAGGGCAGCTACATTTACAAAACCAAGCTACACAGGAAATATACATGTACAAAACCGAGCTAAACAAGGCAGCTACATGTACAAAACCAAGCTACACAAGGCAACTACATGTACAAAACCAAGCTACACAGGGAAGCTACATGTACAAAACCAAGCTACTGAGGGCAGCTACATGTACAAAACCAAGCTACACAGCGCAGCTACATGTACAAAACCAAGCTACACAGGGCAGGTACATTTACAAAACCAAGCTACACAGGGCAGGTACATGTACAAAACCAAGCTAGACAGGAAAAATACATGTACAAAACCAAGCTACACAAGGCAACTACATGTACAAAACCAAGCTACACAAGGCAACTATATGTACAAAACCAAGCTACACAGGGCAACTACATGTAGAAAACCACGCTACACAAGGCAACTATATGTACAAAACCAAACTACACAGGGCAGCTACATGTACAATACCAAGCTACACAGGGCAGCTACATGTACAAAACCAAGCTACACAGGAAAAATACATGTACAAAACCAAGCTACACAGGAAAAATACATGTACAACACCAAGCTACACAAGGCAACTATATGTACAAAACCAAGCTACACAGGGCAACTACATGTAGAAAACCACGCTACACAAGGCAACTATATGTACAAAACCAAACTACACAGGGCAGCTACATGTACAATACCAAGCTACACAGGGCAGCTACATGTACAAAACCAAGCTAAACAGAAAAATACATGTACAAAACCAAGCTACACAGGAAAAATACATGTACAACACCAAGCTACACAAGGCAGATACATGTAAAAAACCAAGCTACACAGAGCACCTATACGTACAAAACCAAGCTAAACAGGGCAGCTATATGTACAAAACCAAGCTACACATTGCAGCTATATATACAAAACCAAGCTATACAGGGCAGCTACATGTACAAAACCAAGTTACACAGGGCAGCTAAAAGTACAAAACCAAGCTACAGAGCGCAGCTATATGTACAATATTAAGCTACACAGGAAAAATACATGTACACAACCAAGCTACACAGCGCAGCTACATGTACAAAACCAAGCTACACAGGGCAATTACATGTACAAAACCAAGCTACACAACGCAGCTACATATACAAAACCAAGCTACACAGGGCAGCTACATGTACAAAACAAAGCTACACAGGCCAGGTACATGTACAAAACCACGATACAGAAGAAACTACATGTACAAAACCAAGCTACACAAGGCAACTACATGTATAAAACCAAGCTACATAAGGCAACTATATGTACAAAACCAAGCTACATGTACAAAACCAATCTACACAGGGCAGCTACATGTACAAAACCAAGCTAGACAGGGCAGCTACAGGTACAAAACCAAGCCACACAGGAAAAATACATGTACAAAACCAAGCTACACAGGAAAAATACATGTACAAAACCAAGCTACACAGGGCAACTACATGTAGAAAACCACGCTACACAGGGCACCTATACGTACACAACCAAGCTAAACAGGGCAGGTATATGTACAATACCAGGGTACACATTGCTGCTATATATACAAAACCAAGGTACACAAGGCAGCTACATGCACAAAACCAAGCTACAAAGGGCAACTATATGTACAAAACCAAGCTACAGAGAGCAGCCATATGTACAAAACCAAGCTACACAGGGCTGCTATATGTACAAAACCATGTTACAAAGGGCAGCTATAAGTATAAAGCCAAGCTACAGAGCACAGCTATATGTACAAAACCAAGCAACACAGGGCAGCTACGTGTCCAAAACCAAGCTACATATGGCAGCTACATGTACAAAACCAGTCTACACAGGGCAGCTATATGTCCAAAACCAAGCTGCACAGGGCACCTATACATACAAAACCAAGCTAAACAGGGCAGCTATATGTACAAAACCAAGCTACATATGGCAGCTACATGTACAAAACTAAGCTACACAGGGCAGCTATATGTCCAAAACCAATCTACACTGGGCAGCTATAAGTACAAAACCAAGCTACACAGGGTAGCTATATCTACAAAACCAAGCTACACAGGGCAGCTATATGTACAAAACCAAGCTACGCAGGGCAGCTATGAGTACAAAAGCAAGCTACATAGGGCAGCTATATGTACAAAACCAAGCTACAAAAGGCATCTATATGTACAAAATTAAGCTAGAGAGGGCAGCCACATGTACATAACCAAGCTACACAGGGCAACTACATGTAAAAAACCAAGCTACACAGGGCAGCTACATGTACAAAACCAAGCTACACAAGGCAACTACATGTACAAAACCAAGCTACACAGCGCAGCTACATATACAAAACCAATCTACACAGGGCAGGTACATTTACAAAACCAAGCTACACAGGGCAGGTACATGTACAAAACCAAGGTAGACAGGAAAAATACATGTACAAAACCAAGCTACACAGGGCAGCTACATGTACAAAACCAAGCTACACAGGGCAATTACATTTACAAAACCAAGCTACACAGGAAAAATACATGTACAAAACCAAGCTACACAAGGCAACTACATGTACAAAACCAAGCTACACAAGGCAACTATATGTACAAAACCAATCTACACAGGGCAACTATATGTACAAAACCAAGCTACTGAGGGCAGCTATATGTACAAAACCAAGCTACACAGGGCAGCTACATGTAAAAAAAAACAAGCTACACAGGGGAGGTACATGTACAAAACCAAGCTACACAGGGCAACTACATGTACAAAACCAAGCTACACAGGAAAAATACATGTACAAAACCAAGCTACACAAGTCAACTACATGTACAAAACCAAGTTATACAAGGCAACTATATGTACAAAACCAAGCTACACAGGGCAGCTACATGTACAAAACCAAGCTACACAAGGCAACTACATGTACAAAACCAAGCTACACAAGGCAACTATATGTACAAAACCAAGCTACACAGGGCAACTACATGTAGAAAACCACGCTACACAAGGCAACTATATGTACAAAACCAAACTACACAGGGCAGCTACATGTACAAAACCAAGCTAAACAGGAAAAATACATGTACAAAACCAAGCTACACAGGAAAAATACATGTACAACACCAAGCTACACAAGGCAGATACATGTAAAAAACCAAGCTACACAGAGCACCTATACGTACAAAACCAAGCTAAACAGGGCAGCTATATGTACAAAACCAAGCTACACATTGCAGCTATATATACAAAACCAAGCTATACAGGGCAGCTACATGTACAAAACCAAGTTACACAGGGCAGCTAAAAGTACAAAACCAAGCTACAGAGCGCAGCTATATGTACAATATTAAGCTACACAGGAAAAATACATGTACACAACCAAGCTACACAGCGCAGCTACATGTACAAAACCAAGCTACACAGGGCAATTACATTTACAAAACCAAGCTACACAGGAAAAATACATGTACAAAACCAAGCTACACAAGGCAACTACATGTACAAAACCAAGCTACACAAGGCAACTATATGTACAAAACCAATCTACACAGGGCAACTATATGTACAAAACCAAGCTACTGAGGGCAGCTATATGTACAAAACCAAGCTACACAGGGCAGCTACATGTAAAAAAAAACAA
Source organism: Lampris megalopsis (assembly GCA_022114975.2). Classification (NCBI taxonomy): domain Eukaryota; kingdom Metazoa; phylum Chordata; class Actinopteri; order Lampriformes; family Lampridae; genus Lampris; species Lampris megalopsis. The sequence goes on from JAJHIY020000431.1 coordinate 7,366,712, forward strand.
GCTACACAGGGGAGGTACATGTACAAAACCAAGCTACACAGGGCAACTACATGTACAAAACCAAGCTACACAGGAAAAATACATGTACAAAACCAAGCTACACAAGTCAACTACATGTACAAAACCAAGTTATACAAGGCAACTATATGTACAAAACCAAGCTACACAGGGCAGCTACATGTACAAAACCAAGCTACACAAGGCAACTACATGTACAAAACCAAGCTACACAAGGCAACTATATGTACAAAACCAAGCTACACAGGGCAACTACATGTAGAAAACCACGCTACACAAGGCAACTATATGTACAAAACCAAACTACACAGGGCAGCTACATGTACAAAACCAAGCTAAACAGGAAAAATACATGTACAAAACCAAGCTACACAGGAAAAATACATGTACAACACCAAGCTACACAAGGCAGATACATGTAAAAAACCAAGCTACACAGAGCACCTATACGTACAAAACCAAGCTAAACAGGGCAGCTATATGTACAAAACCAAGCTACACATTGCAGCTATATATACAAAACCAAGCTATACAGGGCAGCTACATGTACAAAACCAAGTTACACAGGGCAGCTAAAAGTACAAAACCAAGCTACATAGCGCAGCTATATGTACAATATTAAGCTACACAGGAAAAATACATGTACACAACCAAGCTACACAGCGCAGCTACATGTACAAAACCAAGCTACACAGGGCAGCTACATGTACAAAACAAAGCTACACAGGCCAGGTACATGTACAAAACCACGATACAGAAGAAACTACATGTACAAAACCAAGCTACACAAGGCAACTACATGTATAAAACCAAGCTACATAAGGCAACTATATGTACAAAACCAAGCTACATGTACAAAACCAATCTACACAGGGCAGCTACATGTACAAAACCAAGCTAGACAGGGCAGCTACAGGTACAAAACCAAGCCACACAGGAAAAATACATGTACAAAACCAAGCTACACAGGAAAAATACATGTACAAAACCAAGCTACACAGGGCAACTACATGTAGAAAACCACGCTACACAAGGCAACTATATGTACAAAACCAAACTACACAGGGCAGCTACATGTACAAAACCAAGCTACACAGGGCAGCTACATGTACAAAACCAAGCTACACAGGAAAAATACATGCACAAAACCAAGCTACACAGGAAAAATACATGTACAAAACCAAGCTACACAAGGCAGATACATGTAAAAAACCAAGCTACACAGGGCAACTATATGTACAAAACCAAGCTACACAGGGCAACTACATGTAGAAAACCACGCTACACAAGGCAACTATATGTACAAAACCAAACTACACAGGGCAGCTACATGTACAATACCAAGCTACACAGGGCAGCTACATGTACAAAACCAAGCTACACAGGAAAATACATGTACAAAACCAAGCTACACAGGAAAAATACATGTACAACACCAAGCTACACAAGGCAGATACATGTAAAAAACCAAGCTACACAGAGCACCTATACGTACAAAACCAAGCTAAACAGGGCAGCTATATGTACAAAACCAAGCTACACATTGCAGCTATATATACAAAACCAAGCTATACAGGGCAGCTACATGTACAAAACCAAGTTACACAGGGCAGCTAAAAGTACAAAACCAAGCTACAGAGCGCAGCTATATGTACAATATTAAGCTACACAGGAAAAATACATGTACACAACCAAGCTACACAGCGCAGCTACATGTACAAAACCAAGCTACACAGGGCAATTACATGTACAAAACCAAGCTACACAACGCAGCTACATATACAAAACCAAGCTACACAGGGCAGCTACATGTATAAAACCAAGCTACATAAGGCAACTATATGTACAAAACCAAGCTACATGTACAAAACCAATCTACACAGGGCAGCTACATGTACAAAACCAAGCTAGACAGGGCAGCTACAGGTACAAAACCAAGCTACACAGGGCAGCTATGTGTACAAAACCAAGTTACACAGGGCAGCTATAAGTACAAAACCAAGCTACAGAGCGCAGCTATATGTACAACATTAAGTTACAGAGGGCAGCTACATTTACAAAACCAAGCTACACAGGAAATATACATGTACAAAACCGAGCTAAACAAGGCAGCTACATGTACAAAACCAAGCTACACAGGGCAACTACATGTACAAAACCAAGCTACACAGGGAAGCTACATGTACAAAACCAAGCTACACAAGGCAACTACATGTAAAAAACCAAGCTACACAGCGCAGCTACATGTACAAAACCAAGCTACACAGGGCAGGTACATTTACAAAACCAAGCTACACAGGGCAGGTACATGTACAAAACCAAGCTAGACAGGAAAAATACATGTACAAAACCAAGCTACACAAGGCAACTACATGTACAAAACCAAGCTACACAAGGCAACTATATGTACAAAACCAAGCTACACAGGGCAACTACATGTAGAAAACCACGCTACACAAGGCAACTATATGTACAAAACCAAACTACACAGGGCAGCTACATGTACAATACCAAGCTACACAGGGCAGCTACATGTACAAAACCAAGCTACACAGGAAAAATACATGTACAAAACCAAGCTACACAGGAAAAATACATGTACAACACCAAGCTACACAAGGCAGATACATGTAAAAAACCAAGCTACACAGAGCACCTATACGTACAAAACCAAGCTAAACAGGGCAGCTATATGTACAAAACCAAGCTACACATTGCAGCTATATATACAAAACCAAGCTATACAGGGCAGCTACATTTACAAAACCAAGTTACACAGGGCAGCTAAAAGTACAAAACCAAGCTACAAAGCGCAGCTATATGTACAAAATTAAGCTACACAGGAAAAATACATGTACACAACCAAGCTACACAGCGCAGCTACATGTACAAAACCAAGCTACACAGGGCAATTACATGTACAAAACCAAGCTACACAGCGCAGCTACATATACAAAACCAAGCTACACAGGGCAGCTACATGTACAAAACAAAGCTACACAGGCCAGGTACATGTACAAAACCACGATACAGAAGAAACTACATGTACAAAACCAAGCTACACAAGGCAACTACATGTATAAAACCAAGCTACATAAGGCAACTATATGTACAAAACCAAGCTACATGTACAAAACCAATCTACACAGGGCAGCTACATGTACAAAACCAAGCTAGACAGGGCAGCTACAGGTACAAAACCAAGCCACACAGGAAAAATACATGTACAAAACCAAGCTACACAGGAAAAATACATGTACAAAACCAAGCTACACAGGGCAACTACATGTAGAAAACCACGCTACACAAGGCAACTATATGTACAAAACCAAACTACACAGGGCAGGTACATGTACAAAACCAAGCTACACAGGGCAGCTACATGTACAAAACCAAGCTACACAGGAAAAATACATGCACAAAACCAAGCTACACAGGAAAAATGCATGTACAAAACCAAGCTACACAAGGCAGATACATGTAAAAAACCAAGCTACACAGGGCAACTATATGTACAAAACCAAGCTACACAGGGCAACTACATGTAGAAAACCACGCTACACAAGGCAACTATATGTACAAAACCAAACTACACAGGGCAGCTACATGTACAATACCAAGCTACACAGGGCAGCTACATGTACAAAACCAAGCTACACAGGAAAATACATGTACAAAACCAAGCTACACAGGAAAAATACATGTACAACACCAAGCTACACAAGGCAGATACATGTAAAAAACCAAGCTACACAGAGCACCTATACGTACAAAACCAAGCTAAACAAGGCAGCTATATGTACAAAACCAAGCTACACATTGCAGCTATATATACAAAACCAAGCTATACAGGGCAGCTACATGTACAAAACCAAGTTACACAGGGCAGCTAAAAGTACAAAACCAAGCTACAGAGCGCAGCTATATGTACAAAATTAAGCTACACAGGAAAAATACATGTACACAACCAAGCTACACAGCGCAGCTACATGTACAAAACCAAGCTACACAGGGCAATTACATGTACAAAACCAAGCTACACAACGCAGCTACATATACAAAACCAAGCTACACAGGGCAGCTACATGTATAAAACCAAGCTACATAAGGCAACTATATGTACAAAACCAAGCTACATGTACAAAACCAATCTACACAGGGCAGCTACATGTACAAAACCAAGCTAGACAGGGCAGCTACAGGTACAAAACCAAGCTACACAGGGCAGCTATGTGTACAAAACCAAGCTACAGAGCGCAGCTATATGTACAACATTAAGTTACAGAGGGCAGCTACATGTACAAAACCAAGCTACACAGGAAATATACATGTACAAAACCGAGCTAAACAAGGCAGCTACATGTACAAAACCAAGCTACACAGGGCAACTACATGTACAAAACCAAGCTACACAGGGAAGCTACATGTACAAAACCAAGCTACACAAGGCAACTACATGTAAAAAACCAAGCTACACAGCGCAGCTACATGTACAAAACCAAGCTACACAGGGCAGGTACATTTACAAAACCAAGCTACACAGGGCAGGTACATGTACAAAACCAAGCTAGACAGGAAAAATACATGTACAAAACCAAGCTACACAAGGCAACTACATGTACAAAACCAAGCTACACAAGGCAACTATATGTACAAAACCAAGCTACACAGGGCAACTACATGTAGAAAACCACGCTACACAAGGCAACTATATGTACAAAACCAAACTACACAGGGCAGCTACATGTACAATACCAAGCTACACAGGGCAGCTACATGTACAAAACCAAGCTACTCAGGAAAAATACATGTACAAAACCAAGCTACACAGGAAAAATACATGTACAACACCAAGCTACACAAGGCAGATACATGTAAAAAACCAAGCTACACAGAGCACCTATACGTACAAAACCAAGCTAAACAGGGCAGCTATATGTACAAAACCAAGCTACACATTGCAGCTATATATACAAAACCAAGCTATACAGGGCAGCTACATTTACAAAACCAAGTTACACAGGGCAGCTAAAAGTACAAAACCAAGCTACAAAGCGCAGCTATATGTACAAAATTAAGCTACACAGGAAAAATACATGTACACAACCAAGCTACACAGCGCAGCTACATGTACAAAACCAAGCTACACAGGGCAGCTATATGTCCAAAACCAAGCTGCACAGGGCACCTATACATACAAAACCAAGCTACACAGGGTAGCTATATGTACAAAACCAAGCTACACAGGGCAGCTATATGTACAAAACCAAGCTACGCAGGGCAGCTATGAGTACAAAACCAAGCTACATAGGGCAGCTATATGTTCAAAACCAAGCTACAAAAGGCATCTATATGTACAAAATTAAGCTACACAGCGCAGCTACATATACAAAACCAATCTACACAGAGCAGGTACATTTACAAAACCAAGCTACACAGGAAAAATACATGTACAAAACCAAGCTACACAGGGCAGCTACATGTACAAAACCAAGCTACACAGGGCAACTATATGTACAAAATTAAGCTAGAGAGGGCAGCTACGTGTATAAAACCAAGCTACAATGGGCAGCTATGTGTACAGAATCAACCTACAGAGGGCAGCTATATGTAAAAAGCTAAGGTACACAAGGCAGCTATATGTACAAAACCAAGCTGCACAGGGCACCTATACATACAAAACCAAGCTAAACAGGGAAGCTATATGTACAAAACCAAGCTACACATGGCAGCTATATGTACAAAACCAAGCTACACAGGGCAGCTACATGTACAAAACCAAGCTACACAGGGGACCTATACGTACACAACCAAGCTAAACAGGGCAGGTATATGTACAAAACCAAGGTACACATTTCTGCTATATATACAAAACCAAGCTACACAGGGCAGCTACATGCACAAAACCAAGCTACACAGGGCAGCTATATGTACAACACCAAGCTACACAGAGCAGCTGTAAGTACAAAACCAAGCTACAGGGCGCAGCTATAGGTAACAAAACCAAGCTACAAAGAGCAGTTATATGTACAAAACCAAGCTACACAGGGCAACTATATGTACAAAACCAAACTACTGAGGGCAGCTATATGTACAAAACCAAGCTACACAGGGCAGCTATATGTACAAAACGAAGCTACAAAGGGCAGCTCTATGTAAAATACCAAGCTACAGAGGGCAGCTATATGTACAAAACCAAGCAAACAGGGCAGCTGTATGTACAAAACCAAGCTACAGAGGGCAGCTATATGTATAAAACCAAGCTACACAGGGCAGCTATATGTACAAAACCAAGCTACACAGGGCAGCTACATATACAAAACCAAGCTACAAATAGCAGCTACATGTACAAAACCAAGCTATACAGGGCAGCTATATGTACAAAATGAAGCTACACAGAGCTGCTATATGTTGAAAACCAAGCTACACTGGCCAGCTATATGTAAAAAACCAAGCTACACCGGGAGGCTATATGTACAAAACCAAGCTACAGAGAGCAGATATATGTAGAAAACCAAGCTACACCGGATAGCTTTATGTACAAAACCAAGCTACAGAGGGCAGCTACATGTACAAAACCAAGCTACAGACAGTAGCTATATGTACAAAACCAAGCTACACAGGGCAGCTATGTGTACAAAACCAAGCTAAACAGGGCAACTATATGTACAAAACCAAGCTACACAGGGCAGCTATATTTACAAAACCAAGCTACAGAGCGCAGCTATATGTACAAAACCAAGCTACACAGGGCAGCTACATGTACAAAACCAAGCTACACAGGGCAGCTACATGTACAAAACCAAGCAACACAGGAAAAATACATGTACAAAACCAAGCTACATAGGGCAGCTATATGTACAAAACCAAGCTACAAAAGGCATCTATATGTACAAAATTAAGCTAGAGAGGGCAGCTACGTGCATAAAACCAAGCTACACTGGGCAGCTATGTGTACAGAATCAACCTACAGAGGGCAGCTATATGTAAAAAGCTAAGCTACACAAGGCAGCTGTATGTACAAAACCAAGCTACACAGGGCAGCTATGTGTACAAAACCAAGCTAGACAGGGCAGGTATATGTACAAAACCAAGGTACACATTTCTGCTATATATACAAAACCAAGCTACACAGGGCAGCTACATGCACAAAACCAAGCTACACAGGGCAGCTATATGTACAACACCAAGCTACACAGGGCAGCTATAAGTACAAAACCAAGCTACAGAGCACAGCTATAGGTAACAAAACCAAGCTACAAAGGGCAGTTATATGTACAAAACCAAGCTACACAGGGCAACTATATGTACAAAAACAAGCTACTGAGGGCAGCTATATGTACAAAACCAAGCTACACAGGGCAGCTATATGTACAAAACGAAGCTACACAGGGCAGCTGTATGTACAAAACCAAGCTACAGAGGGCAGCTTTATGTACAAAACCAAGCTAAACAGGGCAGCTGTATGTACAAAACCAAGCTACAGAGGGCAGCTATATGTATAAAACCAAGCTACATAGGGCAGCTATATGTACAAAACCATGTTACACAGGGCAGCTATAAATACAAAGCGAAGCTACAGAGCGCAGCTACTTGTACAAAACCAAGCTACAAAGGGCAGTTATATTTACAAAACCAAGCTACAGAGGGCAGCTGTATGTACAAAACCAAGCTACACTGGGCAGCTATGTGTACAGAATCAACCTACAGAGGGCAGCTATATTTAAAAAGCTAAGCTACACAAGGCAGCTATATGTACAAAACCAAGCTGCACAGGGCACCTATACATACAAAACCAAGCTAAACAGGGCAGCTATATGTACAAAACCAAGCTACACAGGGCACCTATACGTACACAACCAAAATAAACAGGGCAGGTATATGTACAAAACCAAGGTACACAGGGCACCTATACGTACACAACCAAGCTACACAGGGCAGCTACAAGCACAAAACCAAGCTACACAAGGCAGCTATATGTACACCACCAAGCTACACATGGCAGCTATAAGTACAAAACCAAGCTACAGAGCACAGCTATAGGTAACAAAACCAAGCTACAAAGGGCAGTTATATGTACAAAACCAAGCTACACAGGGAAACTATTTGTACAAAACCAAGCTACTGAGGGCAGCTATATGTACAAAACCAAGCTACACAGGGCAGCTATATGTACAAAATTAAGCTAGAGAGGGCAGCTACGTGTATAAAACCAAGCTACACTGGGCATCTACTATGTGTACAGAATCAACCTACAGAGGGCAGCTATATGTAAAAAGCTAAGCTACACCGGGCAGCTATATGTACAAAACCAAGCTGTACAGGGCACCTATACATACAAAACCAAGCTAAACAGGGCAGCTATATGTACAAAACCAAGCTAGACAGGGCAGGTATATGTACAAAACCAAGGTACACATTTCTGCTATATATACAAAACCAAGCTACACAGGGCAGCTACATGCACAAAACCAAGCTACACAGGGCAGCTATATGTACAAAACCAAGCTACACAGGGCAACTATATGTACAGAGCGCAGCTACTTGTACAAAACCAAGCTACAAAGGGCAGTTATATGTACAAAACCAAGCTAAAGAGGGCAGCTGTATGTACAAAACCAAGCTACACTGGGCAGCTATGTGTACAGAATCAACCTACAGAGGGCAGCTATATGTAAAAAGCTAAGCTACACAAGGCAGCTATATGTACAAAACCAAGCTGCACAGGGCACCTATACATACAAAACCAAGCTAAACAGGGCAGCTGTATGTACAAAACCAAGGTACACATTGCTGCTATATATACAAAACCAAGCTACACAGGGCAGCTACATGCACAAAACCAAGCTACAAAAGGCAGCTATATATGTACAACACCAAGCTACACAGGGCAGCTATATGTACAACACCAAGCTACACAGGGCAGCTATAAGTACAAAACCAAGCTACAGAGCACAGCTATATGTAACAAAACCAAGCTACAAAGGGCAGTTATATGTACAAAACCAAGCTACACAGGGCAACTATATGTACAAAACCAAGCTACTGAGGGCAGCTATATGTACAAAACCAAGCTACACAGGGCAGCTATATGTACAAAATTAAGCTAGAGAGGGCAGCTACGTGTATAAAACCAAGCTACACTGGGCAGCTATGTGTACAGAATCAACCTACAGAGGGCAGCTATATGTAAAAAGCTAAGGTACACAAGGCAGCTATATGTACAAAACCAAGCTGCACAGGGCACCTATACATACAAAACCAAGCTAAACAGGGAAGCTATATGTACAAAACCAAGCTACACATGGCAGCTATATGTACAAAACCAAGCTACACAGGGCAGCTACATGTACAAAACCAAGCTACACAGGGGACCTATACGTACACAACCAAGCTAAACAGGGCAGGTATATGTACAAAACCAAGGTACACATTTCTGCTATATATACAAAACCAAGCTACACAGGGCAGCTACATGCACAAAACCAAGCTACACAGGGCAGCTATATGTACAACACCAAGCTACACAGGGCAGCTGTAAGTACAAAACCAAGCTACAGGGCGCAGCTATAGGTAACAAAACCAAGCTACAAAGGGCAGTTATATGTACAAAACCAAGCTACACAGGGCAACTATATGTACAAAACCAAACTACTGAGGGCAGCTATATGTACAAAACCAAGCTACACAGGGCAGCTATATGTACAAAACGAAGCTACAAAGGGCAGCTCTATGTAAAATACCAAGCTACAGAGGGCAGCTATATGTACAAAACCAAGCAAACAGGGCAGCTGTATGTACAAAACCAAGCTACAGAGGGCAGCTATATGTATAAAACCAAGCTACACAGGGCAACTATATGTACAAAACCAAGCTACACAGGGCAGCTACATATACAAAACCAAGCTACAAATAGCAGCTACATGTACAAAACCAAGCTATACAGGGCAGCTATATGTACAAAATGAAACTACACAGAGCTGCTATATGTTGAAAACCAAGCTACACTGGCCAGCTATATGTAAAAAACCAAGCTACACCGGGAGGCTATATGTACAAAACCAAGCTACAGAGAGCAGATATATGTAGAAAACCAAGCTACACCGGATAGCTTTATGTACAAAACCAAGCTACACAGGGCAGTTTTATGTACAAAACCAAGCTACAGCAGAGAGATACATGTACAAAACCAAACTACTCAGGGCAGCTATATGTACAAAAACAGGCTACACAGGGCAGCTATATGTACAAAACCAAGCTACACAGGGCAGCTACGTGTACAAAACCAAGCTACACAGGGCAGCTATATGTTCAAAACCAAGCTACACAGGGCAGCTATATGTACAAAATTAAGCTAGAGAGGGCAGCTACGTGTATAAAACCAAGCTACAATGGGCAGCTATGTGTACAGAATCAACCTACAGAGGGCAGCTATATGTAAAAAGCTAAGGTACACAAGGCAGCTATATGTACAAAACCAAGCTGCACAGGGCACCTATACATACAAAACCAAGCTAAACAGGGAAGCTATATGTACAAAACTAAGCTACACATGGCAGCTATATGTACAAAACCAAGCTACACAGGGCAGCTACATGTACAAAACCAAGCTACACAGGGGACCTATACGTACACAACCAAGCTAAACAGGGCAGGTATATGTACAAAACCAAGGTACACATTTCTGCTATATATACAAAACCAAGCTACACAGGGCAGCTACATGCACAAAACCAAGCTACACAGGGCAGCTATATGTACAACACCAAGCTACACAGGGCAGCTGTAAGTACAAAACCAAGCTACAGGGCGCAGCTATAGGTAACAAAACCAAGCTACAAAGGGCAGTTATATGTACAAAACCAAGCTACACAGGGCAACTATATGTACAAAACCAAGCTACACAGGGCAACTATATGTACAAAACCAAACTACTGAGGGCAGCTATATGTACAAAACCAAGCTACACAGGGCAGCTATATGTACAAAACGAAGCTACAAAGGGCAGCTCTATGTAAAATACCAAGCTACAGAGGGCAGCTATATGTACAAAACCAAGCAAACAGGGCAGCTGTATGTACAAAACCAAGCTACAGAGGGCAGCTATATGTATAAAACCAAGCTACACAGGGCAGCTATATGTACAAAACCAAGCTACACAGGGCAGCTACATATACAAAACCAAGCTACAAATAGCAGCTACATGTACAAAACCAAGCTATACAGGGCAGCTATATGTACAAAATGAAGCTACACAGAGCTGCTATATGTTGAAAACCAAGCTACACTGGCCAGCTATATGTAAAAAACCAAGCTACACCGGGAGGCTATATGTACAAAACCAAGCTACAGAGAGCAGATATATGTAGAAAACCAAGCTACACCGGATAGCTTTATGTACAAAACCAAGCTACAGAGGGCAGCTACATGTACAAAACCAAGCTACAGACAGTAGCTATATGTACAAAACCAAGCTACACAGGGCAGCTATGTGTACAAAACCAAGCTAAACAGGGCAACTATATGTACAAAACCAAGCTACACAGGGCAGCTATATTTACAAAACCAAGCTACAGAGCGCAGCTATATGTACAAAACCAAGCTACACAGGGCAGCTACATGTACAAAACCAAGCTACACAGGGCAGCTACATGTACAAAACCAAGCAACACAGGAAAAATACATGTACAAAACCAAGCTACATAGGGCAGCTATATGTACAAAACCAAGCTACAAAAGGCATCTATATGTACAAAATTAAGCTAGAGAGGGCAGCTACGTGCATAAAACCAAGCTACACTGGGCAGCTATGTGTACAGAATCAACCTACAGAGGGCAGCTATATGTAAAAAGCTAAGCTACACAAGGCAGCTGTATGTACAAAACCAAGCTACACAGGGCAGCTATGTGTACAAAACCAAGCTAGACAGGGCAGGTATATGTACAAAACCAAGGTACACATTTCTGCTATATATACAAAACCAAGCTACACAGGGCAGCTACATGCACAAAACCAAGCTACACAGGGCAGCTATATGTACAACACCAAGCTACACAGGGCAGCTATAAGTACAAAACCAAGCTACAGAGCACAGCTATAGGTAACAAAACCAAGCTACAAAGGGCAGTTATATGTACAAAACCAAGCTACACAGGGCAACTATATGTACAAAAACAAGCTACTGAGGGCAGCTATATGTACAAAACCAAGCTACACAGGGCAGCTATATGTACAAAACGAAGCTACACAGGGCAGCTGTATGTACAAAACCAAGCTACAGAGGGCAGCTTTATGTACAAAACCAAGCTAAACAGGGCAGCTGTATGTACAAAACCAAGCTACAGAGGGCAGCTATATGTATAAAACCAAGCTACATAGGGCAGCTATATGTACAAAACCATGTTACACAGGGCAGCTATAAATACAAAGCGAAGCTACAGAGCGCAGCTACTTGTACAAAACCAAGCTACAAAGGGCAGTTATATTTACAAAACCAAGCTACAGAGGGCAGCTGTATGTACAAAACCAAGCTACACTGGGCAGCTATGTGTACAGAATCAACCTACAGAGGGCAGCTATATTTAAAAAGCTAAGCTACACAAGGCAGCTATATGTACAAAACCAAGCTGCACAGGGCACCTATACATACAAAACCAAGCTAAACAGGGCAGCTATATGTACAAAACCAAGCTACACAGGGCACCTATACGTACACAACCAAAATAAACAGGGCAGGTATATGTACAAAACCAAGGTACACAGGGCACCTATACGTACACAACCAAGCTACACAGGGCAGCTACAAGCACAAAACCAAGCTACACAAGGCAGCTATATGTACACCACCAAGCTACACATGGCAGCTATAAGTACAAAACCAAGCTACAGAGCACAGCTATAGGTAACAAAACCAAGCTACAAAGGGCAGTTATATGTACAAAACCAAGCTACACAGGGAAACTATTTGTACAAAACCAAGCTACTGAGGGCAGCTATATGTACAAAACCAAGCTACACAGGGCAGCTATATGTACAAAATTAAGCTAGAGAGGGCAGCTACGTGTATAAAACCAAGCTACACTGGGCATCTACTATGTGTACAGAATCAACCTACAGAGGGCAGCTATATGTAAAAAGCTAAGCTACACCGGGCAGCTATATGTACAAAACCAAGCTGTACAGGGCACCTATACATACAAAACCAAGCTAAACAGGGCAGCTATATGTACAAAACCAAGCTAGACAGGGCAGGTATATGTACAAAACCAAGGTACACATTTCTGCTATATATACAAAACCAAGCTACACAGGGCAGCTACATGCACAAAACCAAGCTACACAGGGCAGCTATATGTACAAAACCAAGCTACACAGGGCAACTATATGTACAGAGCGCAGCTACTTGTACAAAACCAAGCTACAAAGGGCAGTTATATGTACAAAACCAAGCTAAAGAGGGCAGCTGTATGTACAAAACCAAGCTACACTGGGCAGCTATGTGTACAGAATCAACCTACAGAGGGCAGCTATATGTAAAAAGCTAAGCTACACAAGGCAGCTATATGTACAAAACCAAGCTGCACAGGGCACCTATACATACAAAACCAAGCTAAACAGGGCAGCTGTATGTACAAAACCAAGGTACACATTGCTGCTATATATACAAAACCAAGCTACACAGGGCAGCTACATGCACAAAACCAAGCTACAAAAGGCAGCTATATATGTACAACACCAAGCTACACAGGGCAGCTATATGTACAACACCAAGCTACACAGGGCAGCTATAAGTACAAAACCAAGCTACAGAGCACAGCTATATGTAACAAAACCAAGCTACAAAGGGCAGTTATATGTACAAAACCAAGCTACACAGGGCAACTATATGTACAAAACCAAGCTACTGAGGGCAGCTATATGTACAAAACCAAGCTACACAGGGCAGCTATATGTACAAAATTAAGCTAGAGAGGGCAGCTACGTGTATAAAACCAAGCTACACTGGGCAGCTATGTGTACAGAATCAACCTACAGAGGGCAGCTATATGTAAAAAGCTAAGGTACACAAGGCAGCTATATGTACAAAACCAAGCTGCACAGGGCACCTATACATACAAAACCAAGCTAAACAGGGAAGCTATATGTACAAAACCAAGCTACACATGGCAGCTATATGTACAAAACCAAGCTACACAGGGCAGCTACATGTACAAAACCAAGCTACACAGGGGACCTATACGTACACAACCAAGCTAAACAGGGCAGGTATATGTACAAAACCAAGGTACACATTTCTGCTATATATACAAAACCAAGCTACACAGGGCAGCTACATGCACAAAACCAAGCTACACAGGGCAGCTATATGTACAACACCAAGCTACACAGGGCAGCTGTAAGTACAAAACCAAGCTACAGGGCGCAGCTATAGGTAACAAAACCAAGCTACAAAGGGCAGTTATATGTACAAAACCAAGCTACACAGGGCAACTATATGTACAAAACCAAACTACTGAGGGCAGCTATATGTACAAAACCAAGCTACACAGGGCAGCTATATGTACAAAACGAAGCTACAAAGGGCAGCTCTATGTAAAATACCAAGCTACAGAGGGCAGCTATATGTACAAAACCAAGCAAACAGGGCAGCTGTATGTACAAAACCAAGCTACAGAGGGCAGCTATATGTATAAAACCAAGCTACACAGGGCAACTATATGTACAAAACCAAGCTACACAGGGCAGCTACATATACAAAACCAAGCTACAAATAGCAGCTACATGTACAAAACCAAGCTATACAGGGCAGCTATATGTACAAAATGAAACTACACAGAGCTGCTATATGTTGAAAACCAAGCTACACTGGCCAGCTATATGTAAAAAACCAAGCTACACCGGGAGGCTATATGTACAAAACCAAGCTACAGAGAGCAGATATATGTAGAAAACCAAGCTACACCGGATAGCTTTATGTACAAAACCAAGCTACACAGGGCAGTTTTATGTACAAAACCAAGCTACAGCAGAGAGATACATGTACAAAACCAAACTACTCAGGGCAGCTATATGTACAAAAACAGGCTACACAGGGCAGCTATATGTACAAAACCAAGCTACACAGGGCAGCTACGTGTACAAAACCAAGCTACACAGGGCAGCTATATGTTCAAAACCAAGCTACACAGGGCAGCTATATGTACAAAATTAAGCTAGAGAGGGCAGCTACGTGTATAAAACCAAGCTACAATGGGCAGCTATGTGTACAGAATCAACCTACAGAGGGCAGCTATATGTAAAAAGCTAAGGTACACAAGGCAGCTATATGTACAAAACCAAGCTGCACAGGGCACCTATACATACAAAACCAAGCTAAACAGGGAAGCTATATGTACAAAACTAAGCTACACATGGCAGCTATATGTACAAAACCAAGCTACACAGGGCAGCTACATGTACAAAACCAAGCTACACAGGGGACCTATACGTACACAACCAAGCTAAACAGGGCAGGTATATGTACAAAACCAAGGTACACATTTCTGCTATATATACAAAACCAAGCTACACAGGGCAGCTACATGCACAAAACCAAGCTACACAGGGCAGCTATATGTACAACACCAAGCTACACAGGGCAGCTGTAAGTACAAAACCAAGCTACAGGGCGCAGCTATAGGTAACAAAACCAAGCTACAAAGGGCAGTTATATGTACAAAACCAAGCTACACAGGGCAACTATATGTACAAAACCAAACTACTGAGGGCAGCTATATGTACAAAACCAAGCTACACAGGGCAGCTATATGTACAAAACGAAGCTACAAAGGGCAGCTCTATGTAAAATACCAAGCTACAGAGGGCAGCTATATGTACAAAACCAAGCAAACAGGGCAGCTGTATGTACAAAACCAAGCTACAGAGGGCAGCTATATGTATAAAACCAAGCTACACAGGGCAGCTATATGTACAAAACCAAGCTACACAGGGCAGCTACATATACAAAACCAAGCTACAAATAGCAGCTACATGTACAAAACCAAGCTATACAGGGCAGCTATATGTACAAAATGAAGCTACACAGAGCTGCTATATGTTGAAAACCAAGCTACACTGGCCAGCTATATGTAAAAAACCAAGCTACACCGGGAGGCTATATGTACAAAACCAAGCTACAGAGAGCAGATATATGTAGAAAACCAAGCTACACCGGATAGCTTTATGTACAAAACCAAGCTACAGAGGGCAGCTACATGTACAAAACCAAGCTACAGACAGTAGCTATATGTACAAAACCAAGCTACACAGGGCAGCTATGTGTACAAAACCAAGCTAAACAGGGCAACTATATGTACAAAACCAAGCTACACAGGGCAGCTATATTTACAAAACCAAGCTACAGAGCGCAGCTATATGTACAAAACCAAGCTACACAGGGCAGCTACATGTACAAAACCAAGCTACACAGGGCAGCTACATGTACAAAACCAAGCTACACAGGAAAAATACATGTACAAAACCAAGCTACATAGGGCAGCTATATATACAAAACCAAGCTACAAAAGGCATCTATATGTACAAAATTAAGCTAGAGAGGGCAGCTACGTGCATAAAACCAAGCTACACTGGGCAGCTATGTGTACAGAATCAACCTACAGAGGGCAGCTATATGTAAAAAGCTAAGCTACACAAGGCAGCTGTATGTACAAAACCAAGCTACACAGGGCAGCTATGTGTACAAAACCAAGCTAGACAGGGCAGCTATATGTACAAAACCAAGCTACACAGGGCAGCTATATGTACAAAACGAAGCTACAAAGGGCAGCTCTATGTAAAATACCAAGCTACAGAGGGCAGCTATATGTACAAAACCAAGCAAACAGGGCAGCTGTATGTACAAAACCAAGCTACAGAGGGCAGCTATATGTATAAAACCAAGCTACACAGGGCAGCTATATGTACAAAACCAAGCTACACAGGGCAGCTACATATACAAAACCAAGCTACAAATAGCAGCTACATGTACAAAACCATGCTATACAGGGCAGCTATATGTACAAAATGAAGCTACACAGAGCTGCTATATGTTGAAAACCAAGCTAAACAGGGCAGCTGTATGTACAAAACCAAGCTACACCGGGAGGCTATATGTACAAAACCAAGCTACAGAGAGCAGATATATGTAGAAAACCAAGCTACACCGGATAGCTTTATGTACAAAACCAAGCTACACAGGGCAGTTTTATGTACAAAACCAAGCTACAGCAGAGAGATACATGTACAAAACCAAAATACTCAGGGCAGCTATATGTACAAAAACAGGCTACACAGGGCAGCTATATGTACAAAACCAAGCTACACAGGGCAGCTACGTGTACAAAACCAAGCTACACAGGGCAGCTATATGTTCAAAACCAAGCTACACAGGGCAGCTATATGTACAAAATTAAGCTAGAGAGGGCAGCTACGTGTATAAAACCAAGCTACAATGGGCAGCTATGTGTACAGAATCAACCTACAGAGGGCAGCTATATGTAAAAAGCTAAGGTACACAAGGCAGCTATATGTACAAAACCAAGCTGCACAGGGCACCTATACATACAAAACCAAGCTAAACAGGGAAGCTATATGTACAAAACCAAGCTACACATGGCAGCTATATGTACAAAACCAAGCTACACAGGGCAGCTACATGTACAAAACCAAGCTACACAGGGGACCTATACGTACACAACCAAGCTAAACAGGGCAGGTATATGTACAAAACCAAGGTACACATTTCTGCTATATATACAAAACCAAGCTACACAGGGCAGCTACATGCACAAAACCAAGCTACACAGGGCAGCTATATGTACAACACCAAGCTACACAGGGCAGCTGTAAGTACAAAACCAAGCTACAGGGCGCAGCTATAGGTAACAAAACCAAGCTACAAAGGGCAGTTATATGTACAAAACCAAGCTACACAGGGCAACTATATGTACAAAACCAAACTACTGAGGGCAGCTATATGTACAAAACCAAGCTACACAGGGCAGCTATATGTACAAAACGAAGCTACAAAGGGCAGCTCTATGTAAAATACCAAGCTACAGAGGGCAGCTATATGTACAAAACCAAGCAAACAGGGCAGCTGTATGTACAAAACCAAGCTACAGAGGGCAGCTATATGTATAAAACCAAGCTACACAGGGCAGCTATATGTACAAAACCAAGCTACACAGGGCAGCTACATATACAAAACCAAGCTACAAATAGCAGCTACATGTACAAAACCAAGCTATACAGGGCAGCTATATGTACAAAATGAAGCTACACAGAGCTGCTATATGTTGAAAACCAAGCTACACTGGCCAGCTATATGTAAAAAACCAAGCTACACCGGGAGGCTATATGTACAAAACCAAGCTACAGAGAGCAGATATATGTAGAAAACCAAGCTACACCGGATAGCTTTATGTACAAAACCAAGCTACAGAGGGCAGCTACATGTACAAAACCAAGCTACAGACAGTAGCTATATGTACAAAACCAAGCTACACAGGGCAGCTATGTGTACAAAACCAAGCTAAACAGGGCAACTATATGTACAAAACCAAGCTACACAGGGCAGCTATATTTACAAAACCAAGCTACAGAGCGCAGCTATATGTACAAAACCAAGCTACACAGGGCAGCTACATGTACAAAACCAAGCTACACAGGGCAGCTACATGTACAAAACCAAGCTACACAGGAAAAATACATGTACAAAACCAAGCTACATAGGGCAGCTATATGTACAAAACCAAGCTACAAAAGGCATCTATATGTACAAAATTAAGCTAGAGAGGGCAGCTACGTGCATAAAACCAAGCTACACTGGGCAGCTATGTGTACAGAATCAACCTACAGAGGGCAGCTATATGTAAAAAGCTAAGCTACACAAGGCAGCTGTATGTACAAAACCAAGCTACACAGGGCAGCTATGTGTACAAAACCAAGCTAGACAGGGCAGGTATATGTACAAAACCAAGGTACACATTTCTGCTATATATACAAAACCAAGCTACACAGGGCAGCTACATGCACAAAACCAAGCTACACAGGGCAGCTATATGTACAAAACCAAGCTACACAGGGCAACTATATGTACAGAGCGCAGCTACTTGTACAAAACCAAGCTACAAAGGGCAGTTATATGTACAAAACCAAGCTACAGAGGGCAGCTGTATGTACAAAACCAAGCTACACTGGGCAGCTATGTGTACAGAATCAACCTACAGAGGGCAGCTATATGTAAAAAGCTAAGCTACACAAGGCAGCTATATGTACAAAACCAAGCTGCACAGGGCACCTATACATACAAAACCAAGCTAAACAGGGCAGCTGTATGTACAAAACCAAGGTACACATTGCTGCTATATATACAAAACCAAGCTACACAGGGCAGCTACATGCACAAAACCAAGCTACAAAAGGCAGCTATATATGTACAACACCAAGCTACTGAGGGCAGCTATATGTACAAAACCAAGCTACACAGGGCAGCTATATGTACAAAATTAAGCTAGAGAGGGCAGCTACGTGTATAAAACCAAGCTACACTGGGCAGCTATGTGTACAGAATCAACCTACAGAGGGCAGCTATATGTAAAAAGCTAAGGTACACAAGGCAGCTATATGTACAAAACCAAGCTGCACAGGGCACCTATACATACAAAACCAAGCTAAACAGGGAAGCTATATGTACAAAACCAAGCTACACATGGCAGCTATATGTACAAAACCAAGCTACACAGGGCAGCTACATGTACAAAACCAAGCTACACAGGGGACCTATACGTACACAACCAAGCTAAACAGGGCAGGTATATGTACAAAACCAAGGTACACATTTCTGCTATATATACAAAACCAAGCTACACAGGGCAGCTACATGCACAAAACCAAGCTACACAGGGCAGCTATATGTACAACACCAAGCTACAGGGCGCAGCTATAGGTAACAAAACCAAGCTACAAAGGGCAGTTATATGTACAAAACCAAGCTACACAGGGCAACTATATGTACAAAACCAAACTACTGAGGGCAGCTATATGTACAAAACCAAGCTACACAGGGCAGCTATATGTACAAAACGAAGCTACAAAGGGCAGCTCTATGTAAAATACCAAGCTACAGAGGGCAGCTATATGTACAAAACCAAGCAAACAGGGCAGCTGTATGTACAAAACCAAGCTACAGAGGGCAGCTATATGTATAAAACCAAGCTACACAGGGCAGCTATATGTACAAAACCAAGCTACACAGGGCAGCTACATATACAAAACCAAGCTACAAATAGCAGCTATATGTACAAAACCAAGCTATACAGGGCAGCTATATGTACAAAATGAAGCTACACAGAGCTGCTATATGTTGAAAACCAAGCTACACTGGCCAGCTATATGTAAAAAACCAAGCTACACCGGGAGGCTATATGTACAAAACCAAGCTACAGAGAGCAGATATATGTAGAAAACCAAGCTACACCGGATAGCTTTATGTACAAAACCAAGCTACAGAGGGCAGCTACATGTACAAAACCAAGCTACAGACAGTAGCTATATGTACAAAACCAAGCTACACAGGGCAGCTATGTGTACAAAACCAAGCTAAACAGGGCAACTATATGTACAAAACCAAGCTACACAGGGCAGCTATATTTACAAAACCAAGCTACAGAGCGCAGCTATATGTACAAAACCAAGCTACAAAGGGCAGCTACATGTACAAAACCAAGCTACACAGGGCAGCTACATGTACAAAACCAAGCTACACAGGAAAAATACATGTACAAAACCAAGCTACATAGGGCAGCTATATGTACAAAACCAAGCTACAAAAGGCATCTATATGTACAAAATTAAGCTAGAGAGGGCAGCTACGTGCATAAAACCAAGCTACACTGGGCAGCTATGTGTACAGAATCAACCTACAGAGGGCAGCTATATGTAAAAAGCTAAGCTACACAAGGCAGCTGTATGTACAAAACCAAGCTACACAGGGCAGCTATGTGTACAAAACCAAGCTAGACAGGGCAGGTATATGTACAAAACCAAGATACACATTTCTGCTATATATACAAAACCAAGCTACACAGGGCAGCTACATGCACAAAACCAAGCTACACAGGGCAGCTATATGTACAAAACCAAGCTACTGAGGGCAGCTATATGTACAAAACAAAGCTGCACAGGGCAGCTATATGTACAAAACCAAGATAAACAGGGCAGCTGTATGTATAAAACCAATGTACACATTGCTGCTATATATATAAAACCAAGCTACACAGGGCAGCTACATGCACATAACCAAGCTACACAAGGCAGCTCTATGTACAACACCAAGCTACACAGGGCAGCTATATGTACAAAACCAAGCTAAACAGGGCAGCTGTATGTACAAAACCAAGGTACACATTGCTGCTATATATACAAAACCAAGCTACACAGGGCAGCTACATGCACAAAACCAAGCTACACAAGGCAGCTATATGTACAACACCAAGCTACACAGGGCAGCTATAAGTACAAAACCAAGCTACAGAGCGCAGCTATAGGTAACAAAACCAAGCTACAAACCGCAGTTATATGTACAAAACCAAGATACACAGGGCAACTATATGTACAAAACCAAGCTACTGAGGGCAGCTATATGTACAAAACCAAGCTACACAGGGCAGCTACATATACAAAACCAAGCTACAAATAGCAGCTACATGTACAAAACCAAGCTATACACGGCAGCTATATGTACAAAATGAAGCTACATAGAGCTGCTATATGTTGAAAACCAAGCTACACTGGGCAGCTATATGTACAAAACCAAGCTACACCGGGAGGCTATATGTACAAAACCAAGCTACAGAGAGCAGATATATGTAGAAAACCAAGCTACACCGGGTAGTTTTATGTACAACACCAAGCTACACAGGGCAGCTATAAGTACAAAACCAAGCTACAGAGCGAAGCTATAGGTAACAAAAAAAAGCCACAAAGGGCAGTTATATGTACAAAACCATGCTACACAGGGCAACTATATGTACAAAACCAAGCTACAGAGGGCAGCTATATGTATAAAACCAAGCTACACAGGGCAGCTATATGTACAAAACCAAGCTACACAGGGCAGCTACATATACAAAACCAAGCTACAAATGGCAGCTACATGTACAAAACCAAGCGATACAGGGCAGCTATATGTACAAAATGAAGCTACATAGAGCTGCTATATGTTGAAAACCAAGCTACACTGGGCAGCTATATGTAAAAAACCAAGCTACACCGGGAGGATATATGTACAAAACCAAGCTACAGAGAGCAGATATATGTAGAAAACCAAGCTACACTGGGTAGCTTTATGTACAAAACCAAGCTAGAGAGGGCAGCCACATGTACAAAACCAAGCTACAGACAGTAGCTATATGTACAAAACCAAGCTACACAGGGCAGTTTTATGTACAAAACCAAGCTACAGCAGAGAGATACATGTACAAAACCAAACTACTCAGGGCAGCTATGTGTACAAAACCAAGCTAAACAGGGCAGTTGTATGTACAAAACCAAGGTACACATGGCTGCTATATATACAAAACCAAGCTACACAGGGCAGCTACATGCACAAAACCAAGCTACAAAAGGCAGCTATATGTACAACAACAAGCTACACAGGGCAGCTATATGTACAAAACCAAGCTAAACAAGGCAGCTGTATGTACAAAACCAAGGTACACATTGCTGCTATATATACAAAACCAAGCTACACAGGGCAGCTACATGCACAAAACCAAGCTACACAAGGCAGCTATATGTACAACACCAAGCTACACAGGGCAGCTATAAGTACAAAACCAAGCTACAGAGCGCAGCTATAGGTAACAAAACCAAGCTACAAAGGGCAGTTATATGCACAAAACCAAGCTACACAGGGCAACTATATGTACAAAACCAAGCTACTGAGGGCAGCTATATGTACAAAACCAAAGCTACACAGGGCAGCTATATGTACAAAATTAAGCTAGAGAGGGCAGCTACGTGTATAAAACCAAGCTACACTGGGCAGCTATGTGTACAGAATCAACCTACAGAGGGCAGCTATATGTAAAAAGCTAAGCTACACAAGGCAGCTACGTATATGTACAAAACCAAGCTACACATGGCAGCTATATGTACAAAACCAAGCTACACAGGGCAGCTACATGTACAAAACCAAGCTACACAGGGCACCTATACGTACACAACCAAGCTAAACAGGGCAGGTATATGTACAAAACCAAGGTACACATTTCTGCTATATATACAAAACCAAGCTACACAGGGCAGCTACATGCACAAAACCAAGCTACACAAGGCAGCTATATGTACAACACCAAGCTACACAGGGCAGCTATAAGTACAAAACCAAGCTACAGGGCGCAGCTATATGTAACAAAACCAAGCTACAAAGGGCAGTTATATGTACAAAACCAAGCTACACAGGGCAACTATATGTACAAAACCAAGCTACTGAGGGCAGCTATATGTACAAAACCAAGCTACACAGGGCGGCTATATGTACAAAACGAAGCTACACAGGGCAGCTCTATGTAAAAAACCAAGCTACAGAGGGCAGCTATATGTACAAAACCAAGCAAACAGGGCAGCTGTATGTACAAAACCAAGCTACAGAGGGCAGCTATATGTATAAAACCAAGCTACACAGGGCAGCTATATGTACAAAACCAAGCTAAACAGGGCAGTTGTATGTACAAAACCAAGGTACACATGGCTGCTATATATAAAAAACCAAGCTACACAGGGCAGCTACATGCACAAAACCAAGCTACAAAAGGCAGCTATATGTACAACACCAAGCTACACAGGGCAGCTATATGTACAAAACCAAGCTAAACAGGGCAGCTGTATGTACAAAACCAAGGTACACATTGCTGCTATATATACAAAACCAAGCTACACAGGGCAGCTACATGCACAAAACAAAGCTACACAAGGCAGCTATATGTACAACACCAAGCTACACAGGGCAGCTATAAGTACAAAACCAAGCTACAGAGCGCAGCTATAGGTAACAAAACCAAGCTACAAAGGGCAGTTATATGTACAAAACCAAGCTACACAGGGCAACTATATGTACAAAACCAAGCTACTGAGGGCAGCTATACGTACAAAACCAAGCTACACAGGGCAGCTATATGTACAAAATTAAGCTAGAGAGGTCAGCTACGTGTATAAAACCAAGCTACACTGGGCAGCTATGTGTACAGAATCAACCTACAGAGGGCAGCTATATGTGAAAAGCTAAGCTACACAAGGCAGCTACGTATATGTACAAAACCAAGCTGCACAGGGCACCTATACATACAAAACCAAGCTAAACAGGTAAGCTATATGTACAAAATCAAGCTACACATGGCAGCTATATGTACAAAACCAAGCTACACAGGGCAGCTACATGTACAAAACCAAGCTACACAGGGCACCTATACGTACACAACCAAGCTAAACAGGGCAGGTATATGTACAAAACCAAGGTACACATTTCTGCTATATATACAAAACCAAGCTACACAGGGCAGCTACATGCACAAAACCAAGCTACACAGGGCAGCTATATGTACAACACCAAGCTACAAAGGGCAGTTATATGTATAAAACCAAGCTACACAGGGCAACTATATGTACAAAACCAAGCTACTGAGGGCAGCTATATGTACAAAACCAAGCTACACAGGGCAGCTATATGTACAAAACGAAGCTACACAGGGCAGCTCTATGTAAAAAACCAAGCTACTGAGGGCAGCTATATGTACAAAACCAAGCAAACAGGGCAGCTGTATGTACAAAACCAAGCTACACTGGGCAGCTATATGTACAAAACCAAGCTACACAGGGCAGCTACGTGTACAAAACCAAGCTACACAGGGCAGCTACGTGTACAAAACCAAGCTACACAGGGCAGCTATATGTACAAAACCAAGCTACATAGGGCAGCTGTATGTACAAAACCAAGCTACATAGGGCAGCTATATGTACAAAACCAAGCTACTGAGGGCATCTATATGTACAAAACAAAGCTGCACAGGGCAGCTATATGTACAAAATCAAGCTACTGAGGGCAGCTGTATGTACAAAACCAAGGTACACATTGCTGCTATATATACAAAACCAAGCTACACAGGGCAGCTACATGCACATAACCACGCTACACAAGGCAGCTCTATGTACAACACCAAGCTACACAGGGCAGCTATATGTACAAAACCAAGCTAAACAGGGCAGCTGTATGTACAAAACCAAGGTACACATTGCTGCTATATATACAAAACCAAGCTACACAGCGCAGCTACATGCACAAAAACAAGCTACACAAGGCAGCTATATGTACAACACCAAGCTACACAGGGCAGCTATAAGTACAAAACCAAGCTACAGAGCGCAGCTATAGGTAACAAAACCAAGCTAAAAACGGCAGTTATATGTACAAAACCAAGATACACAGGGCAACTATATGTACAAAACCAAGCTACTGAGGGCAGCTATATGTACAAAACCAAGCTACACAGGGCAGCTACATATACAAAACCAAGCTACAAATAGCAGCTACATGTACAAAACCAAGCTATACACGGCAGCTATATGTACAAAATGAAGCTACATAGAGCTGCTATATGTTGAAAACCAAGCCACACTGGGCAGCTATTTGTACAAAACCAAGCTACACCGGGAGGCTATATGTACAAAACCAAGCTACAGAGAGCAGATATATGTAGAAAACCAAGCTAAACCGGGTAGTTTTATGTACAACACCAAGCTACACAGGGCAGCTATAAGTACAAAACCAAGCTACAGAGCGCAGCTATAGGTAACAAAAAAAAGCCACAAAGGTCAGTTATATGTACAAAACCATGCTACACAGGGCAACTATATGTACAAAACCAAGCTACTGAGAGCAGCTATATGTACAAAACCAAGCTGCACAGGGCAGCTATATGTACAAAACCAAGCTAAACAGGGCAGTTGTATGTACAAAACCAAGGTACACATGGCTGCTATATATACAAAACCAAGCTACACAGGGCAGCTACATGCACAAAACCAAGCTACAAAAGGCAGCTATATGTACAACAACAAGCTACACAGGGCAGCTATATGTACAAAACCAAGCTAAACAAGGCAGCTGTATGTACAAAACCAAGGTACACATTGCTGCTATATATACAAAACCAAGCTACACAGGGCAGCTACATGCACAAAACCAAGCTACACAGGGCAGCTATTTGTACAACACCAAGCTACACAGGGCAGCTATAAGTACAAAACTAAGCTACAGAGCGCAGCTATAGGTAACAAAACCAAGCTACAAAGGGCAGTTATATGCACAAAACCAAGCTACACAGGGCAACTATATGTACAAAACCAAGCTACTGAGGGCAGCTATATGTACAAAACCAAAGCTACACAGGGCAGCTATATGTACAAAATTAAGCTAGAGAGGGCAGCTACGTGTATAAAACCAAGCTACACTGGGCAGCTATGTGTACAGAATCAACCTACAGAGGGCAGCTATATGTAAAAAGCTAAGCTACACAAGGCAGCTACGTATATGTACAAAACCAAGCTACACATGGCAGCTATATGTACAAAACCAAGCTACACAGGGCAGCTACATGTACAAAACCAAGCTACACAGGGCACCTATACGTACACAACCAAGCTAAACAGGGCAGGTATATGTACAAAACCAAGGTACACATTTCTGCTATATATACAAAACCAAGCTACACAGGGCAGCTACATGCACAAAACCAAGCTACACAAGGCAGCTATATGTACAACACCAAGCTACACAGGGCAGCTATAAGTACAAAACCAAGCTACACAGGGCGGCTATATGTACAAAACGAAGCTACACAGGGCAGCTCTATGTAAAAAAACCAAGCTACAAAGGGCAGTTATATGTACAAAACCAAGCTACACAGGGCAACTATATGTACAAAACCAAGCTACTGAGGGCAGCTATATGTACAAAACCAAGCTACACAGGGCGGCTATATGTACAAAACGAAGCTACACAGGGCAGCTCTATGTAAAAAACCAAGCTACAGAGGGCAGCTATATGTACAAAACCAAGCAAACAGGGCAGCTGTATGTACAAAACCAAGCTACAGAGGGCAGCTATATGTATAAAACCAAGCTACACAGGGCAGCTATATGTACAAAACCAATCTAAACAGGGCAGTTGTATGTACAAAACCAAGGTACACATGGCTGCTATATATAAAAAACCAAGCTACACAGGGCAGCTACATGCACAAAACCAAGCTACAAAAGGCAGCTATATGTACAACACCAAACTACACAGGGCAGCTATATGTACAAAACCAAGCTAAACAGGGCAGCTGTATGTACAAAACCAAGGTACACATTGCTGCTATATATACAAAACCAAGCTACACAGGGCAGCTACATGCACAAAACAAAGCTACACAAGGCAGCTATATGTACAACACCAAGCTACACAGGGCAGCTATAAGTACAAAACCAAGCTACAGAGCGCAGCTATAGGTAACAAAACCAAGCTACAAAGGGCAGTTATATGTACAAAACCAAGCTACACAGGGCAACTATATGTACAAAACCAAGCTACTGAGGGCAGCTATACGTACAAAACCAAGCTACACAGGGCAGCTATATGTACAAAATTAAGCTAGAGAGGTCAGCTACGTGTATAAAACCAAGCTACACTGGGCAGCTATGTGTACAGAATCAACCTACAGAGGGCAGCTATATGTAAAAAGCTAAGCTACACAAGGCAGCTACGTATATGTACAAAACCAAGCTGCACAGGGCACCTATACATACAAAACCAAGCTAAACAGGGAAGCTATATGTACAAAACCAAGCTACACATGGCAGCTATATGTACAAAACCAAGCTACACAGGGCAGCTACATGTACAAAACCAAGCTACACAGGGCACCTATACGTACACAACCACGCTAAACAGGGCAGGTATATGTACAAAACCAAGGTACACATTTCTGCTATATATACAAAACCAAGCTACACAGGGCAGCTACATGCACAAAACCAAGCTACACAGGGCAGCTATATGTACAACACCAAGCTACAAAGGGCAGTTATATGTATAAAACCAAGCTACACAGGGCAACTATATGTACAAAACCAAGCTACTGAGGGCAGCTATATGTACAAAACCAAGCTACACAGGGCAGCTATATGTACAAAACGAAGCTACACAGGGCAGCTCTATGTAAAAAACCAAGCTACTGAGGGCAGCTATATGTACAAAACCAAGCAAACAGGGCAGCTGTATGTACAAAACCAAGCTACACTGGGCAGCTATATGTACAAAACCAAGCTACACAGGGCAGCTATATGTACAAAACCAAGCTACACAGGGCAGCTACATATACAAAACCAAGCTACAAATAGCAGCTACATGTACAAAACCAAGCTATACAGGGCAGCTATATGTACAAAATGAAGCTACATAGAGCTGCTATATGTTGAAAACCAAGCTACACTGGGCAGCTATATGTAAAAAACCAAGCTACACCGGGAGGATATATGTACAAAACCAAGCTACAGAGAGCAGATATATGTAGAAAACCAAGCTACACTGGGTAGCTTTATGTACAAAACCAAGCTACAGAGGGCAGCTACATGTACAAAACCAAGCTACAGACAGTAGGTATATGTACAAAACCAAGCTACACAGGGCAGCTATATGTAAAAAACCAAGCTAAACAGGGCAGCTGTATGTACAAAACCAAGCTACACATGGCAGCTATATGTGCAAAACCAAGCTACAAAGAGCACCTATACGTACAACACCAAGCTACACAGGGCAGCTATATGTACAAAACCAAGCTAAACAGGGCAGCTGTATGTACAAAACAAGGTACACATTGCTGCTATATATACAAAACCTAGCTACACAGGGCAGCTACAAGCACAAAACCAAGCTACACAAGGCAGCTATATGTACAACACCAAGCTACACAGGGCAGCTATAAGTACAAAATCAAGCTACAAAGGGCAGTTATGTGTACAAAACCAAGCTACACAGGGCAACTATATGTACAAAACCAAGCTACTGAGGGCAGCTATATGTACAAAACCAAGCTACACAGGGCAGCTACATATACAAAACCAAGCTACAAATAGCAGCTACATGTACAAAACCAAGCTATACACGGCAGCTATATGTACAAAATGAAGCTACATAGAGCTGCTATATGTTGAAAACCAAGCTACACTGGGCAGCTATATGTACAAAACCAAGCTACACCGGGAGGCTATATGTACAAAACCAAGCTACAGAGAGCAGATATATGTAGAAAACCAAGCTACACCGGGTAGCTTTATGTACAACACCAAGCTACACAGGGCAGCTATAAGTACAAAACCAAGCTACAGAGCGCAGCTATAGGTAACAAAAAAAAGCCACAAAGGGCAGTTATATGTACAAAACCATGCTACACAGGGCAACTATATGTACAAAACCAAGCTACTGAGGGCAGCTATATGTACAAAACCAAGCTGCACAGGGCAGCTATATGTACAAAACCAAGCTAAACAGGGCAGCTGTATGTACAAAACCAAGGTACACATTGCTGCTATATATACAAAACCAAGCTACACAGGGCAGCTACATGCACAAAACCAAGCTACAAAAGGCAGCTATATGTACAACACCAAGCTACACAGGGCAGCTATATGTACAACACCAAGCTACACAGGGCAGCTATAAGTACAAAACCAAGCTACAGAGCACAGCTATATGTACAAAACCAAGCCACACAGGGCAGCTACATGTACAAAACCAAGCTACACAGGGCAGCTATTTGTACAAAACCAAGCTACACAGAGCACCTATTCGTACACAACCAAGCTAAACAGGGCAGGTATACGTACAAAACCAAGGTACACATTTCTGCTATATATACAAAACCAAGCTACACAGGGCAGCTACATGCACAAAACCAAGCTACACAGGGCAGCTATATGTACAACACCAAGCTACACAGGGCAGCTATATGTACAAAACCAAGCTACATAGGGCAGCTGTATGTACAAAACCAAGCTACATAGGGCAGCTATATGTACAAAACCAAGCTACATAGGGCAGCTATATGTACAAAACCAAGCTACACAGGGCAGCTATATGTACAAAACCAAGATACAGAGGGCAGCTATATGTACAAAACCAAGCTACAGAGAGCAGCTATGTGTACAAAACCAAGCTAAACAGGGCAACTATATGTACAAAACCAAGCTACACAGGGCAGCTATGTGTACAAAACCAAGCTAAACAGGGCAACTATATGTACAAAACCAAGCTACACAGGGCAGCTATATTTACAAAACCAAGCTACAGAGCGCAGCTATATGTACAAAACCAAGCTACACAGGGCAGCTACATGTACAAAACCAAGCTACACAGGGCAGCTACATGTACAAAACCAAGCTACACAGGAAAAATACATGTACAAAACCAAGCTACATAGGGCAGCTATATGTACAAAGCCAAGCTACAAAAGGCATCTATATGTACAAAATTAAGCTAGAGAGGGCAGCTACGTGTATAAAACCAAGCTACACTGGGCAGCTATGTGTACAGAATCAACCTACAGAAGGCAGCTATATGTAAAAAGCTAAGCTACACAAGGCAGCTATATGTACAAAACCAAGCTACACAGGGCAGCTACATGTACAAAACCAAGCTACACAGGGCACCTATACGTACACAACCAAGCTATACAGGGCAGGTATATGCACAAAACCAAGGTACACATTTCTGCTATATATACAAAACCAAGCTACACAGGGCAGCTACTGGCACAAAACCAAGCTACACAGGGCAGCTATATGTACAACACCAAGCTACACAGGGCAGCTATAAGTACAAAACCAAGCTACAGAGCACAGCTATAGGTAACAAAACCAAGCTACAAAGGGCAGTTATATGTACACAACCAAGCTAAACAGGGCAGGTATATGTACAAAACCAAGGTACACATTTCTGCTATATATACAAAACCAAGCTACACAGGGCAGCTACATGCACAAAACCAAGCTACACAGGGCAGCTATATGTACAACACCAAGCTACAAAGGGCAGTTATATGTATAAAACCAAGCTACACAGGGCAACTATATGTACAAAACCAAGCTACTGAGGGCAGCTATATGTACAAAACCAAGCTACACAGGGCAGCTATATGTACAAAACGAAGCTACACAGGGCAGCTCTATGTAAAAAACCAAGCTACTGAGGGCAGCTATATGTACAAAACCAAGCAAACAGGGCAGCTGTATGTACAAAACCAAGCTACACTGGGCAGCTATATGTACAAAACCAAGCTACACAGGGCAGCTATATGTACAAAACCAAGCTACACAGGGCAGCTACATATACAAAACCAAGCTACAAATAGCAGCTACATGTACAATACCAAGCTATACAGGGCAGCTATATGTACAAAATGAAGCTACATAGAGCTGCTATATGTTGAAAACCAAGCTACACTGGGCAGCTATATGTAAAAAACCAAGCTACACCGGGAGGATATATGTACAAAACCAAGCTACAGAGAGCAGATATATGTAGAAAACCAAGCTACACTGGGTAGCTTTATGTACAAAACCAAGCTACAGAGGGCAGCTACATGTACAAAACCAAGCTACAGACAGTAGGTATATGTACAAAACCAAGCTACACAGGGCAGCTATATGTAAAAAACCAAGCTAAACAGGGCAGCTGTATGTACAAAACCAAGCTACACATGGCAGCTATATGTGCAAAACCAAGCTACAAAGAGCACCTATACGTACAACACCAAGCTACACAGGGCAGCTATATGTACAAAACCAAGCTAAACAGGGCAGCTGTATGTACAAAACAAGGTACACATTACTGCTATATATACAAAACCTAGCTACACAGGGCAGCTACAAGCACAAAACCAAGCTACACAAGGCAGCTATATGTACAACACCAAGCTACACAGGGCAGCTATAAGTACAAAATCAAGCTACAAAGGGCAGTTATGTGTACAAAACCAAGCTACACAGGGCAACTATATGTACAAAACCAAGCTACTGAGGGCAGCTATATGTACAAAACCAAGCTACACAGGGCAGCTACATATACAAAACCAAGCTACAAATAGCAGCTACATGTACAAAACCAAGCTATACACGGCAGCTATATGTACAAAATGAAGCTACATAGAGCTGCTATATGTTGAAAACCAAGCTACACTGGGCAGCTATATGTACAAAACCAAGCTACACCGGGAGGCTATATGTACAAAACCAAGCTACAGAGAGCAGATATATGTAGAAAACCAAGCTACACCGGGTAGCTTTATGTACAACACCAAGCTACACAGGGCAGCTATAAGTACAAAACCAAGCTACAGAGCGCAGCTATAGGTAACAAAAAAAAGCCACAAAGGGCAGTTATATGTACAAAACCATGCTACACAGGGCAACTATATGTACAAAACCAAGCTACTGAGGGCAGCTATATGTACAAAACCAAGCTGCACAGGGCAGCTATATGTACAAAACCAAGCTAAACAGGGCAGCTGTATGTACAAAACCAAGGTACACATTGCTGCTATATATACAAAACCAAGCTACACAGGGCAGCTACATGCACAAAACCAAGCTACATGTACAACACCAAGCTACACAGGGCAGCTATATGTACAACACCAAGCTACACAGGGCAGCTATAAGTACAAAACCAAGCTACAGAGCACAGCTATATGTACAAAACCAAGCCACACAGGGCAGCTACATGTACAAAACCAAGCTACACAGGGCAGCTATTTGTACAAAACCAAGCTACACAGAGCACCTATTCGTACACAACCAAGCTAAACAGGGCAGGTATACGTACAAAACCAAGGTACACATTTCTGCTATATATACAAAACCAAGCTACACAGGGCAGCTACATGCACAAAACCAAGCTACACAGGGCAGCTATATGTACAACACCAAGCTACACAGGGCAGCTATATGTACAAAACCAAGCTACATAGGGCAGCTGTATGTACAAAACCAAGCTACATAGGGCAGCTATATGTACAAAACCAAGCTACATAGGGCAGCTATATGTACAAAACCAAGCTACACAGGGCAGCTATATGTACAAAACCAAGATACAGAGGGCAGCTATATGTACAAAACCAAGCTACAGAGAACAGCTATGTGTACAAAACCAAGCTAAACAGGGCAACTATATGTACAAAACCAAGCTACACAGGGCAGCTATGTGTACAAAACCAAGCTAAACAGGGCAACTATATGTACAAAACCAAGCTACACAGGGCAGCTATATTTACAAAACCAAGCTACAGAGCGCAGCTATATGTACAAAACCAAGCTACACAGGGCAGCTACATGTACAAAACCAAGCTACACAGGGCAGCTACATGTACAAAACCAAGCTACACAGGAAAAATACATGTACAAAACCAAGCTACATAGGGCAGCTATATGTACAAAGCCAAGCTACAAAAGGCATCTATATGTACAAAATTAAGCTAGAGAGGGCAGCTACGTGTATAAAACCAAGCTACACTGGGCAGCTATGTGTACAGAATCAACCTACAGAAGGCAGCTATATGTAAAAAGCTAAGCTACACAAGGCAGCTATATGTACAAAACCAAGCTACACAGGGCAGCTACATGTACAAAACCAAGCTACACAGGGCACCTATACGTACACAACCAAGCTATACAGGGCAGGTATATGCACAAAACCAAGGTACACATTTCTGCTATATATACAAAACCAAGCTACACAGGGCAGCTACTGGCACAAAACCAAGCTACACAGGGCAGCTATATGTACAACACCAAGCTACACAGGGCAGCTATAAGTACAAAACCAAGCTACAGAGCACAGCTATAGGTAACAAAACCAAGCTACAAAGGGCAGTTATATGTACAAAACCAAGCTACACAGGGCAACTATATGTACAAAACCAAGCTACTGAGGGCAGCTATATGTACAAAACCAAGCTACACAGGGCAGCTATATGTACAAAACGAAGCTACACAGGGCAGCTGTATGTACAAAACCAAGCTACAGAGGGCAGCTACATGTACAAAACCAAGCTAAACAGGGCAGCTGTATTTACAAAACCAAGCTACAGAGGGCAGCTATATGTATAAAACCAAGCTACACAGGGCAGCTATATGTACAAAACCAAGCTACACAGGGCAGCTACATATACAAAACCAAGCTACAAATAGCAGCTACTTGTACAAAACCAAGCTACACAGGGCTGCTATATGTAGAAAACCATGTTACACAGGGCAGCTATAAATACAAAGCGAAGCTACAGAGCGCAGCTACTTGTACAAAACCAAGCTACAAAAGGCAGTTATATGTACAAAACCAAGCTACAGAGGGCAGCTGTATGTACAAAACCAAGCTACACTGGGCAGCTATGTGTACAGAATCAACCTACAGAGGGCAGCTATATGTAAAAAGCTAAGCTACACAAGGCAGCTATATGTACGAAACCAAGCTGCACAGGGCACCTATACATACAAAACCAAGCTAAACAGGGCAGCTGTATGTACAAAACCAAGGTATACATTGCTGCTATATATACAAAACCAAGCTACACAGGGCAGCTACATGCACAAAACCAAGCTACAAAAGGCAGCTATATATGTACAACACCAAGCTACACAGGGCAGCTATATGTACAACACCAAGCTACACAGGGCAGCTATAAGTACAAAACCAAGCTACAGAGCACAGCTATAGGTAACAAAACCAAGCTACAAAGGGCAGTTATATGTACAAAACCAAGCTACACAGGGCAACTATATGTACAAAACCAAGCTACTGAGGGCAGCTATATGTACAAAACCAAGATACACAGGGCAGCTATATGTACAAAATTAAGCTAGAGAGGGCAGCTACGTGTATAAAACCAAGCTACACTGGGCAGCTATATGTACAGAATCAACCTACAGAGGGCAGCTATATGTAAAAAGCTAAGGTACACAAGGCAGCTATATGTACAAAACCAAGCTGCACAGGGCACCTATACATACAAAACCAAGCTAAACAGGGAAGCTATATGTACAAAACCAAGCTACACATGGCAGCTATATGTACAAAACCAAGCTACACAGGGCAGCTACATGTACAAAACCAAGCTACACAGGGCACCTATACGTACACAACCAAGCTAAACAGGGCAGGTATATGTACAAAACCAAGGTACACATTTCTGCTATATATACAAAACCAAGCTACACAGGGCAGCTACATGCACAAAACCAAGCTACACAGGGCAGCTATATGTACAACACCAAGCTACACAGGGCAGCTGTAAGTAAAAAACCAAGCTACAGGGCGCAGCTATAGGTAACAAAACCAAGCTACAAAGGGCAGTTATATGTACAAAACCAAGCTACACAGGGCAACTATATGTACAAAACCAAACTACTGAGGGCAGCTATATGTACAAAACCAAGCTACACAGGGCAGCTATATGTACAAAACGAAGCTACAAAGGGCAGCTCTATGTAAAAAACCAAGCTACAGAGGGCAGCTATATGTACAAAACCAAGCAAACAGGGCAGCTGTATGTACAAAACCAAGCTACAGAGGGCAGCTATATGTATAAAACCAAGATACACAGGGCAGCTATATGTACAAAACCAAGCTACACAGGGCAGCTATAAGTACAAAACCAAGCTACAGAGCACAGCTATATGTACAAAACCAAGCCACACAGGGCAGCTACATGTACAAAACCAAGCTACACAGGGCAGCTATTTGTACAAAACCAAGCTACACAGAGCACCTATTCGTACACAACCAAGCTAAACAGGGCAGGTATATGTACAAAACCAAGGTACACATTTCTGCTATATATACAAAACCAAGCTACACAGGGTTGCTACATGCACAAAACCAAGCTACACAGGGCAGCTATATGTACAACACCAAGCTACACAGGGCAGCTATATGTACAAAACCAAGCTACATAGGGCAGCTGTATGTACAAAACCAAGCTACATAGGGCAGCTATATGTACAAAACCAAGCTACATAGGTCAGCTATATGTACAAAACCAAGCTACACAGGGCAGCTATATGTACAAAACCAAGATACAGAGGGCAGCTATATGTACAAATCCAAGCTACAGAGAGCAGCTATGTGTACAAAACCAAGCTAAACAGGGCAACTATATGTACAAAACCAAGCTACACAGGGCAGCTATGTGTACAAAACCAAGCTAAACAGGGCAACTATATGTACAAAACCAAGCTACACAGGGCAGCTATATTTACAAAACCAAGCTACAGAGCGCAGCTATATGTACAAAACCAAGCTACACAGGGCAGCTATATGTACAAAACCAAGCTACACAGGGCAGCTACATGTACAAAACCAAGCTACACAGGAAAAATGCATGTACAAAACCAAGCTACATAGGGCAGCTATATGTACAAAGCCAAGCTACAAAAGGCATCTATATGTACAAAATTAAGCTAGAGAGGGCAGCTACGTGTATAAAACCAAGCTACACTGGGCAGCTATGTGTACAGAATCAACCTACAGAAGGCAGCTATATGTAAAAAGCTAAGCTACACAAGGCAGCTATATGTACAAAACCAAGCTACACAGGGCAGCTACATGTACAAAACCAAGCTACACAGGGCACCTATACGTACACAACCAAGCTATACAGGGCAGGTATATGCACAAAACCAAGGTACACATTTCTGCTATATATACAAAACCAAGCTACACAGGGCAGCTACTGGCACAAAACCAAGCTACACAGGGCAGCTATATGTACAACACCAAGCTACACAGGGCAGCTATAAGTACAAAACCAAGCTACAGAGCACAGCTATAGGTAACAAAACCAAGCTACAAAGGGCAGTTATATGTACAAAACCAAGCTACACAGGGCAACTATATGTACAAAACCAAGCTACTGAGGGCAGCTATATGTACAAAACCAAGCTACACAGGGCAGCTATATGTACAAAACGAAGCTACACAGGGCAGCTGTATGTACAAAACCAAGCTACAGAGGGCAGCTTTATGTACAAAACCAAGCTAAACAGGGCAGCTGTATTTACAAAACCAAGCTACAGAGGGCAGCTATATGTATAAAACCAAGCTACACAGGGCAGCTATATGTACAAAACCAAGCTACACAGGGCAGCTACATATACAAAACCAAGCTACAAATAGCAGCTACTTGTACAAAACCAAGCTACACAGGGCTGCTATATGTAGAAAACCATGTTACACAGGGCAGCTATAAATACAAAGCGAAGCTACAGAGCGCAGCTACTTGTACAAAACCAAGCTACAAAGGGCAGTTATATGTACAAAACCAAGCTACAGAGGGCAGCTGTATGTACAAAACCAAGCTACACTGGGCAGCTATGTGTACAGAATCAACCTACAGAGGGCAGCTATATGTAAAAAGCTAAGCTACACAAGGCAGCTATATGTACAAAACCAAGCTGCACAGGGCACCTATACATACAAAACCAAGCTAAACAGGGCAGCTGTATGTACAAAACCAAGGTATACATTGCTGCTATATATACAAAACCAAGCTACACAGGGCAGCTACATGCACAAAACCAAGCTACAAAAGGCAGCTATATATGTACAACACCAAGCTACACAGGGCAGCTATATGTACAACACCAAGCTACACAGGGCAGCTATAAGTACAAAACCAAGCTACAGAGCACAGCTATAGGTAACAAAACCAAGCTACAAAGGGCAGTTATATGTACAAAACCAAGCTACACAGGGCAACTATATGTACAAAACCAAGCTACTGAGGGCAGCTATATGTACAAAACCAAGCTACACAGGGCAGCTATATGTACAAAATTAAGCTAGAGAGGGCAGCTACGTGTATAAAACCAAGCTACACTGGGCAGCTATATGTACAGAATCAACCTACAGAGGGCAGCTATATGTAAAAAGCTAAGGTACACAAGGCAGCTATATGTACAAAACCAAGCTGCACAGGGCACCTATACATACAAAACCAAGCTAAACAGGGAAGCTATATGTACAAAACCAAGCTACACATGGCAGCTATATGTACAAAACCAAGCTACACAGGGCAGCTACATGTACAGAACCAAGCTACACAGGGCACCTATACGTACACAACCAAGCTAAACAGGGCAGGTATATGTACAAAACCAAGGTACACATTTCTGCTATATATACAAAACCAAGCTACACAGGGCAGCTACATGCACAAAACCAAGCTACACAGGGCAGCTATATGTACAACACCAAGCTACACAGGGCAGCTGTAAGTGAAAAACCAAGCTACAGGGCGCAGCTATAGGTAACAAAACCAAGCTACAAAGGGCAGTTATATGTACAAAACCAAGCTACACAGGGCAGCTATATGTACAAAACGAAGCTACAAAGGGCAGCTCTATGTAAAAAACCAAGCTACAGAGGGCAGCTATATGTACAAAACCAAGCAAACAGGGCAGCTGTATGTACAAAACCAAGCTACAGAGGGCAGCTATATGTATAAAACCAAGATACACAGGGCAGCTATATGTACAAAACCAAGCTACACAGGGCAGCTACATATACAAAACCAAGCTACAAATAGCAGCTACATGTACAAAACCAAGCTATACAGGGCAGCTATATGTACAAAATGAAGCTACACAGAGCTGCTATATGTTGAAAACCAAGCTACACTGGACAGCTATATGTAAAAAACCAAGCTACATAGGGCAGCTACATGTACAAAACCAAGCTACAGACAGTAGCTATATGTACAAAACCAAGCTACACAGGGCAGCTATGTGTACAAAACCAAGCTAAACAGGGCAACTATATGTACAAAACCAAGCTACACAGGGCAGCTATATTTACAAAACCAAGCTACAGAGCGCAGCTATATGTACAAAACCAAGCTACACAGGGCAGCTACATGTACAAAACCAAGCTACACAGGGCAGCTACATGTACAAAACCAAGCTACACAGGAAAAATACATGTACAAAACCAAGCTACATAGGGCAGCTATATGTACAAAACCAAGCTACAAAAGGCATCTATATGTACAAAATTAAGCTAGAGAGGGCAGCTACGTGTATAAAACCAAGCTACACTGGGCAGCTATGTGTACAGAATCAACCTACAGAGGGCAGCTATATGTAAAAAGCTAAGCTACACAAGGCAGCTATATGTACAAAACCAAGCTACACAGGGCAGCTATGTGTACAAAACCAAGCTACACAGGGCAGCTATAAGTACAAAACCAAGCTACAGAGCACAGCTATAGGTAACAAAACCAAGTTACAAAGGGCAGTTATATGTACAAAACCAAGCTACACAGGGCAACTATATGTACAAAACCAAGCTACTGAGGGCAGCTATATGTACAAAACCAAGCTACACAGGGCAGCTATATGTACAAAACGAAGCTACACAGGGCAGCTGTATGTACAAAACCAAGCTACAGAGGGCAGCTTTATGTACAAAACCAAGCTAAACAGGGCAGCTGTATGTACAAAACCAAGCTACACAGGGCAGCTATATGTATAAAACCAAGCTACACAGGGCAGCTATATGTACAAAACCATGTTACACAGGGCAGCTATAAATACAAAGCGAAGCTACAGAGCGCAGCTACTTGTACAAAACCAAGCTACAAAGGGCAGTTATATTTACAAAACCAAGCTACAGAGGGCAGCTGTATGTACAAAACCAAGCTACACTGGGCAGCTATGTGTACAGAATCAACCTACAGAGGGCAGCTATATGTAAAAAGCTAAGCTACACAAGGCAGCTATATGTACAAAACCAAGCTGCACAGGGCACCTATACATACAAAACCAAGCTAAACAGGGCAGCTATATGTACAAAACCAAGCTACACAGGGCACCTATACGTACACAACCAAAATAAACAGGGCAGGTATATGTACAAAACCAAGGTACACAGGGCACCTATACGTACACAACCAAGCTACACATGGCAGCTATATGTACAAAACCAAGCTACACAGGGCAGCTACATGTACACCACCAAGCTACACATGGCAGCTATAAGTACAAAACCAAGCTACAGAGCGCAGCTATAGGTAACAAAACCAAGCTACAAAGGGCAGTTATATGTACAAAACCAAGCTACACAGGGAAACTATTTGTACAAAACCAAGCTACTGAGGGCAGCTATATGTACAAAACCAAGCTACACAGGGCAGCTATATGTACAAAATTAAGCTAGAGAGGGCAGCTACGTGTATAAAACCAAGCTACACTGGGCATCTACTATGTGTAAAGAATCAACCTACAGAGGGCAGCTATATGTAAAAAGCTAAGCTACACCGGGCAGCTATATGTACAAAACCAAGCTAAACAGGGAAGCTATATGTACAAAACCAAGCTACACATGGCAGCTATATGTACAAAACCAAGCTACACAGGGCAGCTACATGTACAAAACCAAGCTACACAGGGAAACTATTTGTACAAAACCAAGCTACTGAGGGCAGCTATATGTACAAAACCAAGCTGCACAGGGCACCTATACATACAAAACCAAGCTACACAGGGCACCTATACGTACACAACCAAGCTAAACAGGGCAGGTATATGTACAAAACCAAGGTACACATTTCTGTTATATATACAAAACCAAGCTACACAGGGCAGCTACATGGACAAAACCAAGCTACACAGGCTAGCTATATGTAAAACACCAAGCTACACAGGGCAGCTATAAGTACAAAACCAAGCTACAGGGCAGCTATAGGTAACAAAACCAAGCTACAAAGGGCAGTTATATGTACAAAACCAAGCTACACAGGGCAACTATATGTACAAAACCAAGCTACTGATGGCAGCTATATGTACAAAACCAAGCTACACAGGGCAGCTATATGTACAAAACGAAGCTACACAGGGCAGCTCTATGTAAAAAACCAAGCTACAGAGGGCAGCTATATGTACAAAACCAAGCAAACAGGGCATCTGTATGTACAAAACCAAGCTACACAGGGCAGCTATATGTACAAAACCAAGCTACACAGGGCAGCTATAAGTACAAAACCAAGCTACAGAGCACAGCTATAGGTAACAAAACCAAGCTGCAAAGGGCAGTTATATGTACAAAACCAAGCTACACAGGGCAACTGTATGTACAAAACCAAGCTACTGAGGGCAGCTATATGTACAAAACGAAGCTACACAGGGCAGCTGTATGTACAAAACCAAGCTACAGAGGGCAGCTATATGTACAAAACCAAGACTAAACAGGGCAGCTGTATGTACAAAACCAAGCTACAGAGGGCAGCTATATGTATAAAACCAAGCTACACAGGGCAGCTATATGTACAAAACCAAGCTACAGAGGGCAGCTACATGTACAAAACCAAGCTACACAGGGCAGCTACATGTACAAAACCAAGCTACACAGGAAAAATACATGTACAAAACCAAGCTACATAGGGCAGCTATATGTACAAAGCCAAGCTACAAAAGGCATCTATATGTACAAAATTAAGCTAGAGAGGGCAGCTACGTGTATAAAACCAAGCTACACTGGGCAGCTATGTGTACAGAATCAACATACAGAGGGCAGCTATATGTAAAAAGCTAAGCTACACAAGGCAGCTATATGTACAAAACCAAGCTACACAGGGCAGCTACATGTACAAAACCAAGCTACACAGGGCACCTATACGTACACAACCAAGCTATACAGGGCAGGTATATGCACAAAACCAAGGTACACATTTCTGCTATATATACAAAACCAAGCTACACAGGGCAGCTACATGCACAAAACCAAGCTACACAGGGCAGCTATATGTACAACACCAAGCTACACAGGGCAGCTATAAGTACAAAACCAAGCTACAGAGCACAGCTATAGGTAACAAAACCAAGCTACAAAGGGCAGTTATATGTACAAAACCAAGCTACACAGGGCAACTATATGTACAAAACCAAGCTACTGAGGGCAGCTATATGTACAAAACCAAGCTACACAGGGCAGCTATATGTACAAAACGAAGCTACACAGGGCAGCTGTATGTACAAAACCAAGCTACAGAGGGCAGCTTTATGTACAAAACCAAGCTAAACAGGGCAGCTGTATTTACAAAACCAAGCTACAGAGGGCAGCTATATGTATAAAACCAAGCTACACAGGGCAGCTATATGTACAAAACCAAGCTAAACAGGGCAGCTACATATACAAAACCAAGC
Organism: Lampris megalopsis; assembly: GCA_022114975.2. Classification (NCBI taxonomy): domain Eukaryota; kingdom Metazoa; phylum Chordata; class Actinopteri; order Lampriformes; family Lampridae; genus Lampris; species Lampris megalopsis. The sequence continues at coordinate 7,409,061 of JAJHIY020000431.1, forward strand.
TACAAATAGCAGCTACTTGTACAAAACCAAGCTACACAGGGCTGCTATATGTAGAAAACCATGTTACACAGGGCAGCTATAAATACAAAGCGAAGCTACAGAGCGCAGCTACTTGTACAAAACCAAGCTACAAAGGGCAGTTATATGTACAAAACCAAGCTACAGAGGGCAGCTGTATGTACAAAACCAAGCTACACTGGGCAGCTATGTGTACAGAATCAACCTACAGAGGGCAGCTATATGTAAAAAGCTAAGCTACACAAGGCAGCTATATGTACAAAACCAAGCTGCACAGGGCACCTATACATACAAAACCAAGCTAAACAGGGCAGCTGTATGTACAAAACCAAGGTACACATTGCTGCTATATATACAAAACCAAGCTACACAGGGCAGCTACATGCACAAAACCAAGCTACAAAAGGCAGCTATATATGTACAACACCAAGCTACACAAGGCAGCTATATGTACACCACCAAGCTACACATGGCAGCTATAAGTACAAAACCAAGCTACAGAGCACAGCTATAGGTAACAAAACCAAGCTACAAAGGGCAGTTATATGTACAAAACCAAGCTACACAGGGCAACTATATGTACAAAACCAAGCTACTGAGGGCAGCTATATGTACAAAACCAAGCTACACAGGGCAGCTATATGTACAAAATTAAGCTAGAGAGGGCAGCTACGTGTATAAAACCAAGCTACACTGGGCAGCTATATGTACAGAATCAACCTACAGAGGGCAGCTATATGTAAAAAGCTAAGGTACACAAGGCAGCTATATGTACAAAACCAAGCTGCACAGGGCACCTATACATACAAAACCAAGCTAAACAGGGAAGCTATATGTACAAAACCAAGCTACACATGGCAGCTATATGTACAAAACCAAGCTACACAGGGCAGCTACATGTACAAAACCAAGCTACACAGGGCACCTATACGTACACAACCAAGCTAAACAGGGCAGGTATATGTACAAAACCAAGGTACACATTTCTGTTATATATACAAAACCAAGCTACACAGGGCAGCTACATGGACAAAACCAAGCTACACAGGGCAGCTATATGTAAAACACCAAGCTACACAGGGCAGCTATAAGTACAAAACCAAGCTACAGGGCAGCTATAGGTAACAAAACCAAGCTACAAAGGGCAGTTATATGTACAAAACCAAGCTACACAGGGCAACTATATGTACTAAACCAAGCTACTGATGGCAGCTATATGTACAAAACCAAGCTACACAGGGCAGCTATATGTACAAAACGAAGCTAGACAGGGCAGCTCTATGTAAAAAACCAAGCTACAGAGGGCAGCTATATGTACAAAACCAAGCAAACAGGGCAGCTGTATGTACAAAACCAAGCTACACAGGGCAGATATATGTACAAAACCAAGCTACACAGGGCAGCTATAAGTACAAAACCAAGCTACAGAGCACAGCTATAGGTAACAAAACCAAGCTGCAAAGGGCAGTTATATGTACAAAACCAAGCTACACAGGGCAACTGTATGTACAAAACCAAGCTACTGAGGGCAGCTATATGTACAAAACGAAGCTACACAGGGCAGCTGTATGTACAAAACCAAGCTACAGAGGGCAGCTATATGTAGAAAACCATGTTACACAGGGCAGCTATAAATACAAAGCGAAGCTACAGAGCGCAGCTACTTGTACAAAACCAAGCTACAAAGGGCAGTTATATGTACAAAACCAAGCTACAGAGGGCAGCTGTATGTACAAAACCAAGCTACACTGGGCAGCTATGTGTACAGAATCAACCTACAGAGGGCAGCTATATGTAAAAAGCTAAGCTACACAAGGCAGCTATATGTACAAAACCAAGCTGCACAGGGCAGCTATATGTATAAAACCAAGCTACACAGGGCAGCTATATGTACAAAACCAAGCTACAGAGCGCAGCTATATGTACAAAACCAAGCTACACAGGGCAGCTACATGTACAAAACCAAGCTACACAGGGCAGCTACATGTACAAAACCAAGCTACACAGGAAAAATACATGTACAAAACCAAGCTACATAGGGCAGCTATATGTACAAAGCCAAGCTACAAAAGGCATCTATATGTACAAAATTAAGCTAGAGAGGGCAGCTACGTGTATAAAACCAAGCTACACTGGGCAGCTATGTGTACAGAATCAACCTACAGAGGGCAGCTATATGTAAAAAGCTAAGCTACACAAGGCAGCTATATGTACAAAACCAAGCTACACAGGGCAGGTACATGTACAAAACCAAGCTACACAGGGCACCTATACGTACACAACCAAGCTATACAGGGCAGGTATATGCACAAAACCAAGGTACACATTTCTGCTATATATACAAAACCAAGCTACACAGGGCAGCTACATGCACAAAACCAAGCTACACAGGGCAGCTATATGTACAAAACGAAGCTACACAGGGCAGCTGTATGTACAAAACCAAGCTACAGAGGGCAGCTATATGTACAAAACCAAGACTAAACAGGGCAGCTGTATGTACAAAACCAAGCTACAGAGGGCAGCTATATGTATAAAACCAAGCTACACAGGGCAGCTATATGTACAAAACCAAGCTACAGAGCGCAGCTATATGTACAAAACCAAGCTACACAGGGCAGCTACATGTACAAAACCAAGCTACACAGGGCAGCTACATGTACAAAACCAAGCTACACAGGAAAAATACATGTACAAAACCAAGCTACATAGGGCAGCTATATGTACAAAGCCAAGCTACAAAAGGCATCTATATGTACAAAATTAAGCTAGAGAGGGCAGCTACGTGTATAAAACCAAGCTACACTGGGCAGCTATGTGTACAGAATCAACCTACAGAGGGCAGCTATATGTAAAAAGCTAAGCTACACAAGGCAGCTATATGTACAAAACCAAGCTACACAGGGCAGCTACATGTACAAAACCAAGCTACACAGGGCACCTATACGTACACAACCAAGCTATACAGGGCAGGTATATGCACAAAACCAAGGTACACATTTCTGCTATATATACAAAACCAAGCTACACAGGGCAGCTACATGCACAAAACCAAGCTACACAGGGCAGCTATATGTACAACACCAAGCTACACAGGGCAGCTATAAGTACAAAACCAAGCTACAGAGCACAGCTATAGGTAACAAAACCAAGCTGCAAAGGGCAGTTATATGTACAAAACCAAGCTACACAGGGCAACTATATGCACAAAACCAATCTACTGAGGGCAGCTATATGTACAAAACCAAGCTACACAGGGCAGCTATATGTACAAAACGAAGCTACACAGGGCAGCTGTATGTACAAAACCAAGCTACAGAGGGCAGCTTTATGTACAAAACCAAGCTAAACAGGGCAGCTGTATTTACAAAACCAAGCTACAGAGGGCAGCTATATGTATAAAACCAAGCTACACAGGGCAGCTATATGTACAAAACCAAGCTACACAGGGCAGCTACATATACAAAACCAAGCTACAAATAGCAGCTACATGTACAAAACCAAGCTACACAGGGCTGCTATATGTACAAAACCATGTTACACAGGGCAGCTATAAATACAAAGCGAAGCTACAGAGCGCAGCTACTTGTACAAAACCAAGCTACAAAGGGCAGTTATATGTACAAAACCAAGCTACAGAGGGCAGCTGTATGTACAAAACCAAGCTACACTGGGCAGCTATGTGTACAGAATCAACCTACAGAGGGCAGCTATATGTAAAAAGCTAAGCTACACAAGGCAGCTATATGTACAAAACCAAGCTGCACAGGGCACCTGTACATACAAAACCAAGCTAAACAGGGCAGCTGTATGTACAAAACCAAGGTACACATTGCTGCTATATATACAAAACCAAGCTACACAGGGCAGCTACATGCACAAAACCAAGCTACAAAAGGCAGCTATATATGTACAACACCAAGCTACACAGGGCAGCTATATGTACAACACCAAGCTACACAGGGCAGCTATAAGTACAAAACCAAGCTACAGAGCACAGCTATAGGTAACAAAACCAAGCTACAAAGGGCAGTTATATGTACAAAACCAAGCTACACAGGGCAACTATATGTACAAAACCAAGCTACTGAGGGCAGCTATATGTACAAAACCAAGCTACACAGGGCAGCTATATGTACAAAATTAAGCTAGAGAGGGCAGCTACGTGTATAAAACCAAGCTACACTGGGCAGCTATATGTACAGAATCAACCTACAGAGGGCAGCTATATGTAAAAAGCTAAGGTACACAAGGCAGCTATATGTACAAAACCAAGCTGCACAGGGCACCTATACATACAAAACCAAGCTAAACAGGGAAGCTATATGTACAAAACCAAGCTACACATGGCAGCTATATGTACAAAACCAAGCTACACAGGGCAGCTACATGTACAAAACCAAGCTACACAGGGCACCTATACGTACACAACCAAGCTAAACAGGGCAGGTATATGTACAAAACCAAGGTACACATTTCTGCTATATATACAAAACCAAGCTACACAGGGCAGCTACATGCACAAAACCAAGCTACACAGGGCAGCTATATGTACCACACCAAGCTACACAGGGCAGCTGTAAGTAAAAAACCAAGCTACAGGGCGCAGCTATAGGTAACAAAACCAAGCTACAAAGGGCAGTTATATGTACAAAACCAAGCTACACAGGGCAACTATATGTACAAAACCAAACTACTGAGGGCAGCTATATGTACAAAACCAAGCTACACAGGGCAGCTATATGTACAAAACGAAGCTACAAAGGGCAGCTCTATGTAAAAAACCAAGCTACAGAGGGCAGCTCTATGTACAAAACCAAGCAAACAGGGCAGCTGTATGTACAAAACCAAGCTACAGAGGGCAGCTATATGTATAAAACCAAGATACACAGGGCAGCTATATGTACAAAACCAAGCTACACAGGGCAGCTACATATACAAAACCAAGCTACAAATAGCAGCTACATGTACAAAACCAAGCTATACAGGGCAGCTATATGTACAAAATGAAGCTACACAGAGCTGCTATATGTTGAAAACCAAGCTACACTGGCCAGCTATATGTAAAAAACCAAGCTACACCGGGAGGCTATATGTACAAAACCAAGCTACAGAGAGCAGATATATGTAGAAAACCAAGCTACACCGGATAGCTTTATGTACAAAACCAAGCTACAGAGGGCAGCTACATGTACAAAACCAAGCTACAGACAGTAGCTATATGTACAAAACCAAGCTACACAGGGCAGCTATGTGTACAAAACCAAGCTAAACAGGGCAACTATATGTACAAAACCAAGCTACATAGGGCAGCTATATTTACAAAACCAAGCTACAGAGCGCAGCTATATGTACAAAACCAAGCTACACAGGGCAGCTACATGTACAAAACCAAGCTACACAGGGCAGCTACATGTACAAAACCAAGCTACACAGGAAAAATACATGTACAAAACCAAGCTACATAGGGCAGCTATATGTACAAAACCAAGCTACAAAAGGCATCTATATGTACAAAATTAAGCTAGAGAGGGCAGCTACGTGTATAAAACCAAGCTACACTGGGCAGCTATGTGTACAGAATCAACCTAAAGAGGGCAGCTATATGTAAAAAGCTAAGCTACACAAGGCAGCTATATGTACAAAACCAAGCTACACAGGGCAGCTATGTGTACAAAACCAAGTTAGACAGGGCAGGTATATGTACAAAACCAAGGTACACATTTCTGCTATATATACAAAACCAAGCTACACAGGGCAGCTACATGCACAAAACCAAGCTACACAGGGCAGCTATATGTACAACACCAAGCTACACAGGGCAGCTATAAGTACAAAACCAAGCTACAGAGCACAGCTATAGGTAACAAAACCAAGCTACAAAGGGCAGTTATATGTACAAAACCAAGCTACACAGGGCAACTATATGTACAAAACCAAGCTACTGAGGGCAGCTATATGTACAAAACCAAGCTACACAGGGCAGCTATATGTACAAAACGAAGCTACACAGGGCAGCTGTATGTACAAAACCAAGCTACAGAGGGCAGCTTTATGTACAAAACCAAGCTAAACAGGGCAGCTGTATGTACAAAACCAAGCTACAGAGGGCAGCTGTATGTATAAACCAAGCTACACAGGGCAGCTATATGTACAAAACCATGTTACACAGGGCAGCTATAAATACAAAGCGAAGCTACAGAGCGCAGCTACTTGTACAAAACCAAGCTACAAAGGGCAGTTATATTTACAAAACCAAGCTACAGAGGGCAGCTGTATGTACAAAACCAAGCTACACTGGGCAGCTATGTGTACAGAATCAACCTACAGAGGGCAGCTATATGTAAAAAGCTAAGCTACACAAGGCAGCTATATGTACAAAACCAAGCTGCACAGGGCACCTATACATACAAAACCAAGCTAAACAGGGCAGCTATATGTACAAAACCAAACTACACAGGGCACCTATACGTACACAACCAAAATAAACAGGGCAGCTATATGTACAAAACCAAGGTACACAGGGCACCTATACGTACACAACCAAGCTACACATGGCAGCTATATGTACAAAACCAAGCTACACAGGGCAGCTACATGTACAAAACCAAGCTACACAGGGCACCTATACGTACACAACCAAGCTAAACAGGGCAGGTATATGTACAAAACCAAGGTACACATTTCTGCTATATATACAAAACCAAGCTACACAGGGCAGCTACATGCACAAAACCAAGCTACACAGGGCAGCTATATGTACAACACCAAGCTACACAGGGCAGCTGTATGTAAAAAACCAAGCTACAGGGCGCAGCTATAGGTAACAAAACCAAGCTACAAAGGGCAGTTATATGTACAAAACCAAGCTACACAGGGCAACTATATGTACAAAACCAAGCTACTGAGGGCAGCTATATGTACAAAACCAAGCTACAGGGCGCAGCTATAGGTAACAAAACCAAGCTACAAAGGGCAGTTATATGTACAAAACCAAGCTACACAGGGCAACTATATGTACAAAACCAAACTACTGAGGGCAGCTATATGTACAAAACCAAGCTACACAGGGCAGCTATATGTACAAAACGAAGCTACAAAGGGCAGCTCTATGTAAAAAACCAAGCTACAGAGGGCAGCTATATGTACAAAACCAAGCAAACAGGGCAGCTGTATGTACAAAACCAAGCTACAGAGGGCAGCTATATGTATAAAACCAAGCTACACAGGGCAGCTATATGTACAAAACCAAGCTACACAGGGCAGCTACATATACAAAACCAAGCTACAAATAGCAGCTACATGTACAAAACCAAGCTATACAGGGCAGCTATATGTACAAAATGAAGCTACACAGAGCTGCTATATGTTGAAAACCAAGCTACACTGGCCAGCTATGTGTACAGAATCAACCTACAGAGGGCAGCTATATGTAAAAAGCTAAGCTACAAAAGGCAGCTATATGTACAAAACCAAGCTGCAAAGGGCACCTATACATACAAAACCAAGCTAAACAGGGCAGCTGTATGTACAAAACCAAGGTACACATTGCTGCTATATATACAAAACCAAGCTACACAGGGCAGCTACATGCACAAAACCAAGCTACAAAAGGCAGCTATATATGTACAACACCAAGCTACACAAGGCAGCTATATGTACACCACCAAGCTACACATGGCAGCTATAAGTACAAAACCAAGCTACAGAGCACAGCTATAGGTAACAAAACCAAGCTACAAAGGGCAGTTATATGTACAAAACCAAGCTACACAGGGCAACTATATGTACAAAACCAAGCTACTGAGGGCAGCTATATGTACAAAACCAAGCTACACAGGGCAGCTATATGTACAAAATTAAGCTAGAGAGGGCAGCTACGTGTATAAAACCAAGCTACACTGGGCAGCTATATGTACAGAATCAACCTACAGAGGGCAGCTATATGTAAAAAGCTAAGGTACACAAGGCAGCTATATGTACAAAACCAAGCTGCACAGGGCACCTATACATACAAAACCAAGCTAAACAGGGAAGCTATATGTACAAAACCAAGCTACACATGGCAGCTATATGTACAAAACCAAGCTACACAGGGCAGCTACATGTACAAAACCAAGCTACACAGGGCACCTATACGTACACAACCAAGCTAAACAGGGCAGGTATATGTACAAAACCAAGGTACACATTTCTGTTATATATACAAAACCAAGCTACACAGGGCAGCTACATGGACAAAACCAAGCTACACAGGGCAGCTATATGTAAAACACCAAGCTACACAGGGCAGCTATAAGTACAAAACCAAGCTACAGGGCAGCTATAGGTAACAAAACCAAGCTACAAAGGGCAGTTATATGTACAAAACCAAGCTACACAGGGCAACTATATGTACTAAACCAAGCTACTGATGGCAGCTATATGTACAAAACCAAGCTACACAGGGCAGCTATATGTACAAAACGAAGCTACACAGGGCAGCTCTATGTAAAAAACCAAGCTACAGAGGGCAGCTATATGTACAAAACCAAGCAAACAGGGCAGCTGTATGTACAAAACCAAGCTACACAGGGCAGATATATGTACAAAACCAAGCTACACAGGGCAGCTATAAGTACAAAACCAAGCTACAGAGCACAGCTATAGGTAACAAAACCAAGCTGCAAAGGGCAGTTATATGTACAAAACCAAGCTACACAGGGCAACTGTATGTACAAAACCAAGCTACTGAGGGCAGCTATATGTACAAAACGAAGCTACACAGGGCAGCTGTATGTACAAAACCAAGCTACAGAGGGCAGCTGTATGTACAAAACCAAGCTACACTGGGCAGCTATGTGTACAGAATCAACCTACAGAGGGCAGCTATATGTAAAAAGCTAAGCTACACAAGGCAGCTATATGTACAAAACCAAGCTGCACAGGGCAGCTATATGTATAAAACCAAGCTACACAGGGCAGCTATATGTACAAAACCAAGCTACAGAGCGCAGCTATATGTACAAAACCAAGCTACACAGGGCAGCTACATGTACAAAACCAAGCTACACAGGGCAGCTACATGTACAAAACCAAGCTACACAGGAAAAATACATGTACAAAACCAAGCTACATAGGGCAGCTATATGTACAAAGCCAAGCTACAAAAGGCATCTATATGTACAAAATTAAGCTAGAGAGGGCAGCTACGTGTATAAAATCAAGCTACACTGGGCAGCTATGTGTACAGAATCAACCTACAGAGGGCAGCTATATGTAAAAAGCTAAGCTACACAAGGCAGCTATATGTACAAAACCAAGCTACACAGGGCAGGTACATGTACAAAACCAAGCTACACAGGGCAGCTATACGTACACAACCAAGCTATACAGGGCAGGTATATGCACAAAACCAAGGTACACATTTCTGCTATATATACAAAACCAAGCTACACAGGGCAGCTACATGCACAAAACCAAGCTACACAGGGCAGCTATATGTACAAAACGAAGCTACACAGGGCAGCTGTATGTACAAAACCAAGCTACAGAGGGCAGCTATATGTACAAAACCAAGACTAAACAGGGCAGCTGTATGTACAAAACCAAGCTACAGAGGGCAGCTATATGTATAAAACCAAGCTACACAGGGCAGCTATATGTACAAAACCAAGCTACAGAGCGCAGCTATATGTACAAAACCAAGCTACACAGGGCAGCTACATGTACAAAACCAAGCTACACAGGGCAGCTACATGTACAAAACCAAGCTACACAGGAAAAATACATGTACAAAACCAAGCTACATAGGGCAGCTATATGTACAAAGCCAAGCTACAAAAGGCATCTATATGTACAAAATTAAGCTAGAGAGGGCAGCTACGTGTATAAAACCAAGCTACACTGGGCAGCTATGTGTACAGAATCAACCTACAGAGGGCAGCTATATGTAAAAAGCTAAGCTACACAAGGCAGCTATATGTACAAAACCAAGCTACACAGGGCAGCTACATGTACAAAACCAAGCTACACAGGGCACCTATACGTACACAACCAAGCTATACAGGGCAGGTATATGCACAAAACCAAGGTACACATTTCTGCTATATATACAAAACCAAGCTACACAGGGCAGCTACATGCACAAAACCAAGCTACATAGGGCAGCTATATGTACAACACCAAGCTACACAGGGCAGCTATAAGTACAAAACCAAGCTACAGAGCACAGCTATAGGTAACAAAACCAAGCTACAAAGGGCAGTTATATGTACAAAACCAAGCTACACAGGGCAACTATATGCACAAAACCAATCTACTGAGGGCAGCTATATGTACAAAACCAAGCTACACAGGGCAGCTATACATACAAAACGAAGCTACACAGGGCAGCTGTATGTACAAAACCAAGCTACAGAGGGCAGCTTTATGTACAAAACCAAGCTAAACAGGGCAGCTGTATTTACAAAACCAAGCTACAGAGGGCAGCTATATGTATAAAACCAAGCTACACAGGGCAGCTATATGTACAAAACCAAGCTACACAGGGCAGCTACATATACAAAACCAAGCTACAAATAGCAGCTACATGTACAAAACCAAGCTACACAGGGCTGCTATATGTACAAAACCATGTTACACAGGGCAGCTATAAATACAAAGCGAAGCTACAGAGCGCAGCTACTTGTACAAAACCAAGCTACAAAGGGCAGTTATATGTACAAAACCAAGCTACAGAGGGCAGCTGTATGTACAAAACCAAGCTACACTGGGCAGCTATGTGTACAGAATCAACCTACAGAGGGCAGCTATATGTAAAAAGCTAAGCTACACAAGGCAGCTATATGTACAAAACCAAGCTGCACAGGGCACCTATACATACAAAACCAAGCTAAACAGGGCAGCTGTATGTACAAAACCAAGGTACACATTGCTGCTATATATACAAAACCAAGCTACACAGGGCAGCTACATGCACAAAACCAAGCTACAAAAGGCAGCTATATATGTACAACACCAAGCTACACAGGGCAGCTATATGTACAACACCAAGCTACACAGGGCAGCTATAAGTACAAAACCAAGCTACAGAGCACAGCTATAGGTAACAAAACCAAGCTACAAAGGGCAGTTATATGTACAAAACCAAGCTACACAGGGCAACTATATGTACAAAACCAAGCTACTGAGGGCAGCTATATGTACAAAACCAAGCTACACAGGGCAGCTATATGTACAAAATTAAGCTAGAGAGGGCAGCTACGTGTATAAAACCAAGCTACACTGGGCAGCTATATGTACAGAATCAACCTACAGAGGGCAGCTATATGTAAAAAGCTAAGGTACACAAGGCAGCTATATGTACAAAACCAAGCTGCACAGGGCACCTATACATACAAAACCAAGCTAAACAGGGAAGCTATATGTACAAAACCAAGCTACACATTTCTGCTATATATACAAAACCAAGCTACACAGGGCAGCTACATGCACAAAACCAAGCTACACAGGGCAGCTATATGTACAACACCAAGCTACACAGGGCAGCTGTAAGTAAAAAACCAAGCTACAGGGCGCAGCTATAGGTAACAAAACCAAGCTACAAAGGGCAGTTATATGTACAAAACCAAGCTACACAGGGCAACTATATGTACAAAACCAAACTACTGAGGGCAGCTATATGTACAAAACCAAGCTACACAGGGCAGCTATATGTACAAAACGAAGCTACAAAGGGCAGCTCTATGTAAAAAACCAAGCTACAGAGGGCAGCTATATGTACAAAACCAAGCAAACAGGGCAGCTGTATGTACAAAACCAAGCTACAGAGGGCAGCTATATGTATAAAACCAAGATACACAGGGCAGCTATATGTACAAAACCAAGCTACACAGGGCAGCTACATATACAAAACCAAGCTACAAATAGCAGCTACATGTACAAAACCAAGCTATACAGGGCAGCTATATGTACAAAATGAAGCTACACAGAGCTGCTATATGTTGAAAACCAAGCTACACTGGCCAGCTATATGTAAAAAACCAAGCTACACCGGGAGGCTATATGTACAAAACCAAGCTACAGAGAGCAGATATATGTAGAAAACCAAGCTACACCGGATAGCTTTATGTACAAAACCAAGCTACAGAGGGCAGCTACATGTACAAAACCAAGCTACAGACAGTAGCTATATGTACAAAACCAAGCTACACAGGGCAGCTATGTGTACAAAACCAAGCTAAACAGGGCAACTATATGTACAAAACCAAGCTACACAGGGCAGCTATATTTACAAAACCAAGCTACAGAGCGCAGCTATATGTACAAAACCAAGCTACACAGGGCAGCTACATGTACAAAACCAAGCTACACAGGGCAGCTACATGTACAAAACCAAGCTACACAGGAAAAATACATGTACAAAACCAAGCTACATAGGGCAGCTATATGTACAAAACCAAGCTACAAAAGGCATCTATATGTACAAAATTAAGCTAGAGAGGGCAGCTACGTGTATAAAACCAAGCTACACTGGGCAGCTATGTGTACAGAATCAACCTACAGAGGGCAGCTATATGTAAAAAGCTAAGCTACACAAGGCAGCTAAATGTACAAAACCAAGCTACACAGGGCAGCTATGTGTACAAAACCAAGTTAGACAGGGCAGGTATATGTACAAAACCAAGGTACACATTTCTGCTATATATACAAAACCAAGCTACACAGGGCAGCTACATGCACAAAACCAAGCTACACAGGGCAGCTATATGTACAACACCAAGCTACACAGGGCAGCTATAAGTACAAAACCAAGCTACAGAGCACAGCTATAGGTAACAAAACCAAGCTACAAAGGGCAGTTATATGTACAAAACCAAGCTACACAGGGCAACTATATGTACAAAACCAAGCTACTGAGGGCAGCTATATGTACAAAACCAAGCTACACAGGGCAGCTATATGTACAAAACGAAGCTACACAGGGCAGCTGTATGTACAAAACCAAGCTACAGAGGGCAGCTTTATGTACAAAACCAAGCTAAACAGGGCAGCTGTATGTACAAAACCAAGCTACAGAGGGCAGCTGTATGTATAAACCAAGCTACACAGGGCAGCTATATGTACAAAACCATGTTACACAGGGCAGCTATAAATACAAAGCGAAGCTACAGAGCGCAGCTACTTGTACAAAACCAAGCTACAAAGGGCAGTTATATTTACAAAACCAAGCTACAGAGGGCAGCTGTATGTACAAAACCAAGCTACACTGGGCAGCTATGTGTACAGAATCAACCTACAGAGGGCAGCTATATGTAAAAAGCTAAGCTACACAAGGCAGCTATATGTACAAAACCAAGCTGCACAGGGCACCTATACATACAAAACCAAGCTAAACAGGGCAGCTATATGTACAAAACCAAGCTACACAGGGCACCTATACGTACACAACCAAAATAAACAGGGCAGGTATATGTACAAAACCAAGGTACACAGGGCACCTATACGTACACAACCAAGCTAAACAGGGCAGGTATATGTACAAAACCAAGGTACACATTTCTGCTATATATACAAAACCAAGCTACACAGGGCAGCTACATGCACAAAACCAAGCTACACAGGGCAGCTATATGTACAACACCAAGCTACACAGGGCAGCTGTAAGTAAAAAACCAAGCTACAGGGCGCAGCTATAGGTAACAAAACCAAGCTACAAAGGGCAGTTATATGTACAAAACCAAGCTACACAGGGCAACTATATGTACAAAACCAAACTACTGAGGGCAGCTATATGTACAAAACCAAGCTACAGGGCGCAGCTATAGGTAACAAAACCAAGCTACAAAGGGCAGTTATATGTACAAAACCAAGCTACACAGGGCAACTATATGTACAAAACCAAACTACTGAGGGCAGCTATATGTACAAAACCAAGCTACACAGGGCAGCTATATGTACAAAACGAAGCTACAAAGGGCAGCTCTATGTAAAAAACCAAGCTACAGAGGGCAGCTATATGTACAAAACCAAGCAAACAGGGCAGCTGTATGTACAAAACCAAGCTACAGAGGGCAGCTATATGTATAAAACCAAGCTACACAGGGCAGCTATATGTACAAAACCAAGCTACACAGGGCAGCTACATATACAAAACCAAGCTACAAATAGCAGCTACATGTACAAAACCAAGCTATACAGGGCAGCTATATGTACAAAATGAAGCTACACAGAGCTGCTATATGTTGAAAACCAAGCTACACTGGCCAGCTATATGTAAAAAACCAAGCTACACCGGGAGGCTATATGTACAAAACCAAGCTACAGAGAGCAGATATATGTAGAAAACCAAGCTACACCGGATAGCTTTATGTACAAAACCAAGCTACAGAGGGCAGCTACATGTACAAAACCAAGCTACAGACAGTAGCTATATGTACAAAACCAAGCTACACAGGGCAGCTATGTGTACAAAACCAAGCTAAACAGGGCAACTATATGTACAAAACCAAGCTACACAGGGCTGCTATATTTACAAAACCAAGCTACAGAGCGCAGCTATGTGTACAGAATCAACCTACAGAGGGCAGCTATATGTAAAAAGCTAAGCTACACAAGGCAGCTATATGTACAAAACCAAGCTGCACAGGGCACCTATACATACAAAACCAAGCTAAACAGGGCAGCTGTATGTACAAAACCAAGGTACACATTGCTGCTATATATACAAAACCAAGCTACACAGGGCAGCTACATGCACAAAACCAAGCTACAAAAGGCAGCTATATATGTACAACACCAAGCTACACAGGGCAGCTATATGTACAACACCAAGCTACACAGGGCAGCTATAAGTACAAAACCAAGCTACAGAGCACAGCTATAGGTAACAAAACCAAGCTACAAAGGGCAGTTATATGTACAAAACCAAGCTACACAGGGCAACTATATGTACAAAACCAAGCTACTGAGGGCAGCTATATGTACAAAACCAAGCTACACAGGGCAGCTATATGTACAAAATTAAGCTAGAGAGGGCAGCTACGTGTATAAAACCAAGCTACACTGGGCAGCTATATGTACAGAATCAACCTACAGAGGGCAGCTATATGTAAAAAGCTAAGGTACACAAGGCAGCTATATGTACAAAACCAAGCTGCACAGGGCACCTATACATACAAAACCAAGCTAAACAGGGAAGCTATATGTACAAAACCAAGCTACACATGGCAGCTATATGTACAAAACCAAGCTACACAGGGCAGCTACATGTACAAAACCAAGCTACACAGGGCACCTATACGTACACAACCAAGCTAAACAGGGCAGGTATATGTACAAAACCAAGGTACACATTTCTGCTATATATACAAAACCAAGCTACACAGGGCAGCTACATGCACAAAACCAAGCTACACAGGGCAGCTATATGTACAACACCAAGCTACACAGGGCAGCTGTAAGTAAAAAACCAAGCTACAGGGCGCAGCTATAGGTAACAAAACCAAGCTACAAAGGGCAGTTATATGTACAAAACCAAGCTACACAGGGCAACTATATGTACAAAACCAAACTACTGAGGGCAGCTATATGTACAAAACCAAGCTACACAGGGCAGCTATATGTACAAAACGAAGCTACAAAGGGCAGCTCTATGTAAAAAACCAAGCTACAGAGGGCAGCTATATGTACAAAACCAAGCAAACAGGGCAGCTGTATGTACAAAACCAAGCTACAGAGGGCAGCTATATGTATAAAACCAAGATACACAGGGCAGCTATATGTACAAAACCAAGCTACACAGGGCAGCTACATATACAAAACCAAGCTACAAATAGCAGCTACATGTACAAAACCAAGCTATACAGGGCAGCTATATGTACAAAATGAAGCTACACAGAGCTGCTATATGTTGAAAACCAAGCTACACTGGCCAGCTATATGTAAAAAACCAAGCTACACCGGGAGGCTATATGTACAAAACCAAGCTACAGAGAGCAGATATATGTAGAAAACCAAGCTACACCGGATAGCTTTATGTACAAAACCAAGCTACAGAGGGCAGCTACATGTACAAAACCAAGCTACAGACAGTAGCTATATGTACAAAACCAAGCTACACAGGGCAGCTATGTGTACAAAACCAAGCTAAACAGGGCAACTATATGTACAAAACCAAGCTACACAGGGCAGCTATATTTACAAAACCAAGCTACAGAGCGCAGCTATATGTACAAAACCAAGCTACACAGGGCAGCTACATGTACAAAACCAAGCTACACAGGGCAGCTACATGTACAAAACCAAGCTACACAGGAAAAATACATGTACAAAACCAAGCTACATAGGGCAGCTATATGTACAAAACCAAGCTACAAAAGGCATCTATATGTACAAAATTAAGCTAGAGAGGGCAGTTACGTGTATAAAACCAAGCTACACTGGGCAGCTATGTGTACAGAATCAACCTACAGAGGGCAGCTATATGTAAAAAGCTAAGCTACACAAGGCAGCTATATGTACAAAACCAAGCTACACAGGGCAGCTATGTGTACAAAACCAAGTTAGACAGGGCAGGTATATGTACAAAACCAAGGTACACATTTCTGCTATATATACAAAACCAAGCTACACAGGGCAGCTACATGCACAAAACCAAGCTACACAGGGCAGCTATATGTACAACACCAAGCTACACAGGGCAGCTATAAGTACAAAACCAAGCTACAGAGCACAGCTATAGGTAACAAAACCAAGCTACAAAGGGCAGTTATATGTACAAAACCAAGCTACACAGGGCAACTATATGTACAAAACCAAGCTACTGAGGGCAGCTATATGTACAAAACCAAGCTACACAGGGCAGCTATATGTACAAAACGAAGCTACACAGGGCAGCTGTATGTACAAAACCAAGCTACAGAGGGCAGCTTTATGTACAAAACCAAGCTAAACAGGGCAGCTGTATGTACAAAACCAAGCTACACAGGGCAGCTATATGTATAAAACCAAGCTACACAGGGCAGCTATATGTACAAAACCATGTTACACAGGGCAGCTATAAATACAAAGCGAAGCTACAGAGCGCAGCTACTTGTACAAAACCAAGCTACAAAGGGCAGTTATATTTACAAAACCAAGCTACAGAGGGCAGCTGTATGTACAAAACCAAGCTACACTGGGCAGCTATGTGTACAGAATCAACCTACAGAGGGCAGCTATATGTAAAAAGCTAAGCTACACAAGGCAGCTATATGTACAAAACCAAGCTGCACAGGGCACCTATACATACAAAACCAAGCTAAACAGGGCAGCTATATGTACAAAACCAAGCTACACAGGGCACCTATACGTACACAACCAAAATAAACAGGGCAGGTATATGTACAAAACCAAGGTACACAGGGCACCTATACGTACACAACCAAGCTACACATGGCAGCTATATGTACAAAACCAAGCTACACAGGGCAGCTACATGTACAAAACCAAGCTACACAGGGCACCTATACGTACACAACCAAGCTAAACAGGGCAGGTATATGTACAAAACCAAGGTACACATTTCTGCTATATATACAAAACCAAGCTACACAGGGCAGCTACATGCACAAAACCAAGCTACACAGGGCAGCTATATGTACAACACCAAGCTACACAGGGCAGCTGTAAGTAAAAAACCAAGCTACAGGGCGCAGCTATAGGTAACAAAACCAAGCTACAAAGGGCAGTTATATGTACAAAACCAAGCTACACAGGGCAACTATATGTACAAAACCAAACTACTGAGGGCAGCTATATGTACAAAACCAAGCTACAGGGCGCAGCTATAGGTAACAAAACCAAGCTACAAAGGGCAGTTATATGTACAAAACCAAGCTACACAGGGCAACTATATGTACAAAACCAAACTACTGAGGGCAGCTATATGTACAAAACCAAGCTACACAGGGCAGCTATATGTACAAAACGAAGCTACAAAGGGCAGCTCTATGTAAAAAACCAAGCTACAGAGGGCAGCTATATGTACAAAACCAAGCAAACAGGGCAGCTGTATGTACAAAACCAAGCTACAGAGGGCAGCTATATGTATAAAACCAAGCTACACAGGGCAGCTATATGTACAAAACCAAGCTACACAGGGCAGCTACATATACAAAACCAAGCTACAAATAGCAGCTACATGTACAAAACCAAGCTATACAGGGCAGCTATATGTACAAAATGAAGCTACACAGAGCTGCTATATGTTGAAAACCAAGCTACACTGGCCAGCTATATGTAAAAAACCAAGCTACACCGGGAGGCTATATGTACAAAACCAAGCTACAGAGAGCAGATATATGTAGAAAACCAAGCTACACCGGATAGCTTTATGTACAAAACCAAGCTACAGAGGGCAGCTACATGTACAAAACCAAGCTACAGACAGTAGCTATATGTACAAAACCAAGCTACACAGGGCAGCTATGTGTACAAAACCAAGCTAAACAGGGCAACTATATGTACAAAACCAAGCTACACAGGGCAGCTATATTTACAAAACCAAGCTACAGAGCGCAGCTATATGTACAAAACCAAGCTACACAGGGCAGCTACATGTACAAAACCAAGCTACACAGGGCAGCTACATGTACAAAACCAAGCTACACAGGAAAAATACATGTACAAAACCAAGCTACATAGGGCAGCTATATGTACAAAACCAAGCTACAAAAGGCATCTATATGTACAAAATTAAGCTAGAGAGGGCAGCTACGTGTATAAAACCAAGCTACACTGGGCAGCTATGTGTACAGAATCAACCTACAGAGGGCAGCTATATGTAAAAAGCTAAGCTACACAAGGCAGCTATATGTACAAAACCAAGCTACACAGGGCAGCTATGTGTACAAAACCAAGCTAGACAGGGCAGGTATATGTACAAAACCAAGGTACACATTTCTGCTATATATACAAAACCAAGCTACACAGGGCAGCTACATGCACAAAACCAAGCTACACAGGGCAGCTATATGTACAACACCAAGCTACACAGGGCAGCTATAAGTACAAAACCAAGCTACAGAGCACAGCTATAGGTAACAAAACCAAGCTACAAAGGGCAGTTATATGTACAAAACCAAGCTACACAGGGCAACTATATGTACAAAACCAAGCTACTGAGGGCAGCTATATGTACAAAACCAAGCTACACAGGGCAGCTATATGTACAAAACGAAGCTACACAGGGCAGCTGTATGTACAAAACCAAGCTACAGAGGGCAGCTTTATGTACAAAACCAAGCTAAACAGGGCAGCTGTATGTACAAAACCAAGCTACAGAGGGCAGCTATATGTATAAAACCAAGCTACACAGGGCAGCTATATGTACAAAACCATGTTACACAGGGCAGCTATAAATACAAAGCGAAGCTACAGAGCGCAGCTACTTGTACAAAACCAAGCTACAAAGGGCAGTTATATTTACAAAACCAAGCTACAGAGGGCAGCTGTATGTACAAAACCAAGCTACACTGGGCAGCTATGTGTACAGAATCAACCTACAGAGGGCAGCTATATGTAAAAAGCTAAGCTACACAAGGCAGCTATATGTACAAAACCAAGCTGCACAGGGCACCTATACATACAAAACCAAGCTATACAGGGCAGCTATATGTACAAAACCAAGCTACACAGGGCACCTATACGTACACAACCAAAATAAACAGGGCAGGTATATGTACAAAACCAAGGTACACAGGGCACCTATACGTACACAACCAAGCTACACAGGGCAGCTACATGCACAAAACCAAGCTACACAAGGCAGCTATATGTACACCACCAAGCTACACATGGCAGCTATAAGTACAAAACCAAGCTACAGAGCGCAGCTATAGGTAACAAAACCAAGCTACAAAGGGCAGTTATATGTACAAAACCAAGCTACACAGGGAAACTATTTGTACAAAACCAAGCTGCACAGGGCACCTATACATACAAAACCAAGCTAAACAGGGAAGCTATATGTACAAAACCAAGCTACACATGGCAGCTATATGTACAAAACCAAGCTACACAGGGCAGCTACATGTACAAAACCAAGCTACACAGGGCACCTATACGTACACAACCAAGCTAAACAGGGCAGGTATATGTACAAAACCAAGGTACACATTTCTGTTATATATACAAAACCAAGCTACACAGGGCAGCTACATGGACAAAACCAAGCTACACAGGGCAGCTATATGTAAAACACCAAGCTACACAGGGCAGCTATAAGTACAAAACCAAGCTACAGGGCAGCTATAGGTAACAAAACCAAGCTACAAAGGGCAGTTATATGTACAAAACCAAGCTACACAGGGCAACTATATGTACAAAACCAAGCTACTGATGGCAGCTATATGTACAAAACCAAGCTACACAGGGCAGCTATATGTACAAAACGAAGCTACACAGGGCAGCTCTATGTAAAAAACCAAGCTACAGAGGGCAGCTATATGTACAAAACCAAGCAAACAGGGCAGCTGTATGTACAAAACCAAGCTACACAGGGCAGCTATATGTACAAAACCAAGCTACACAGGGCAGCTATAAGTACAAAACCAAGCTACAGAGCACAGCTATAGGTAACAAAACCAAGCTGCAAAGGGCAGTTATATGTACAAAACCAAGCTACACAGGGCAACTGTATGTACAAAACCAAGCTACTGAGGGCAGCTATATGTACAAAACGAAGCTACACAGGGCAGCTGTATGTACAAAACCAAGCTACAGAGGGCAGCTATATGTAGAAAACCATGTTACACAGGGCAGCTATAAATACAAAGCGAAGCTACAGAGCGCAGCTACTTGTACAAAACCAAGCTACAAAGGGCAGTTATATGTACAAAACCAAGCTACAGAGGGCAGCTGTATGTACAAAACCAAGCTACACTGGGCAGCTATGTGTACAGAATCAACCTACAGAGGGCAGCTATATGTAAAAAGCTAAGCTACACAAGGCAGCTATATGTACAAAACCAAGCTGCACAGGGCAGCTATATGTATAAAACCAAGCTACACAGGGCAGCTATATGTACAAAACCAAGCTACAGAGCGCAGCTATATGTACAAAACCAAGCTACACAGGGCAGCTACATGTACAAAACCAAGCTACACAGGGCAGCTACATGTACAAAACCAAGCTACACAGGAAAAATACATGTACAAAACCAAGCTACATAGGGCAGCTATATGTACAAAGCCAAGCTACAAAAGGCATCTATATGTACAAAATTAAGCTAGAGAGGGCAGCTACGTGTACAAAACCAAGCTACACTGGGCAGCTATGTGTACAGAATCAACCTACAGAGGGCAGCTATATGTAAAAAGCTAAGCTACACAAGGCAGCTATATGTACAAAACCAAGCTACACAGGGCAGCTACATGTACAAAACCAAGCTACACAGGGCACCTATACGTACACAACCAAGCTATACAGGGCAGGTATATGCACAAAACCAAGGTACACATTTCTGCTATATATACAAAACCAAGCTACACAGGGCAGCTACATGCACAAAACCAAGCTACACAGGGCAGCTATATGTACAAAACGAAGCTACACAGGGCAGCTGTATGTACAAAACCAAGCTACAGAGGGCAGCTATATGTACAAAACCAAGACTAAACAGGGCAGCTGTATGTACAAAACCAAGCTACAGAGGGCAGCTATATGTATAAAACCAAGCTACACAGGGCAGCTATATGTACAAAACCAAGCTACAGAGCGCAGCTATATGTACAAAACCAAGCTACACAGGGCAGCTACATGTACAAAACCAAGCTACACAGGGCAGCTACATGTACAAAACCAAGCTACACAGGAAAAATACATGTACAAAACCAAGCTACATAGGGCAGCTATATGTACAAAGCCAAGCTACAAAAGGCATCTATATGTACAAAATTAAGCTAGAGAGGGCAGCTACGTGTATAAAACCAAGCTACACTGGGCAGCTATGTGTACAGAATCAACCTACAGAGGGCAGCTATATGTAAAAAGCTAAGCTACACAAGGCAGCTATATGTACAAAACCAAGCTACACAGGGCAGCTACATGTACAAAACCAAGCTACACAGGGCACCTATACGTACACAACCAAGCTATACAGGGCAGGTATATGCACAAAACCAAGGTACACATTTCTGCTATATATACAAAACCAAGCTACACAGGGCAGCTACATGCACAAAACCAAGCTACACAGGGCAGCTATATGTACAACACCAAGCTACACAGGGCAGCTATAAGTACAAAACCAAGCTACAGAGCACAGCTATAGGTAACAAAACCAAGCTACAAAGGGCAGTTATATGTACAAAACCAAGCTACACAGGGCAACTATATGCACAAAACCAAGCTACTGAGGGCAGCTATATGTACAAAACCAAGCTACACAGGGCAGCTATATGTACAAAACGAAGCTACACAGGGCAGCTGTATGTACAAAACCAAGCTACAGAGGGCAGCTTTATGTACAAAACCAAGCTAAACAGGGCAGCTGTATTTACAAAACCAAGCTACAGAGGGCAGCTATATGTATAAAACCAAGCTACACAGGGCAGCTATATGTACAAAACCAAGCTACACAGGGCAGCTACATATACAAAACCAAGCTACAAATAGCAGCTACTTGTACAAAACCAAGCTACACAGGGCTGCTATATGTAGAAAACCATGTTACACAGGGCAGCTATAAATACAAAGCGAAGCTACAGAGCGCAGCTACTTGTACAAAACCAGGCTACAAAGGGCAGTTATATGTACAAAACCAAGCTACAGAGGGCAGCTGTATGTACAAAACCAAGCTACACTGGGCAGCTATGTGTACAGAATCAACCTACAGAGGGCAGCTATATGTAAAAAGCTAAGCTACACAAGGCAGCTATATGTACAAAACCAAGCTGCACAGGGCACCTATACATACAAAACCAAGCTAAACAGGGCAGCTGTATGTACAAAACCAAGGTACACATTGCTGCTATATATACAAAACCAAGCTACACAGGGCAGCTACATGCACAAAACCAAGCTACAAAAGGCAGCTATATATGTACAACACCAAGCTACACAGGGCAGCTATATGTACAACACCAAGCTACACAGGGCAGCTATAAGTACAAAACCAAGCTACAGAGCACAGCTATAGGTAACAAAACCAAGCTACAAAGGGCAGTTATATGTACAAAACCAAGCTACACAGGGCAACTATATGTACAAAACCAAGCTACTGAGGGCAGCTATATGTACAAAACCAAGCTACACAGGGCAGCTATATGTACAAAATTAAGCTAGAGAGGGCAGCTACGTGTATAAAACCAAGCTACACTGGGCAGCTATATGTACAGAATCAACCTACAGAGGGCAGCTATATGTAAAAAGCTAAGGTACACAAGGCAGCTATATGTACAAAACCAAGCTGCACAGGGCACCTATACATACAAAACCAAGCTAAACAGGGAAGCTATATGTACAAAACCAAGCTACACATGGCAGCTATATGTACAAAACCAAGCTACACAGGGCAGCTACATGTACAAAACCAAGCTACACAGGGCACCTATACGTACACAACCAAGCTAAACAGGGCAGGTATATGTACAAAACCAAGGTACACATTTCTGCTATATATACAAAACCAAGCTACACAGGGCAGCTAAATGCACAAAAACAAGCTACACAGGGCAACTATATGTACAACACCAAGCTACACAGGGCAGCTGTAAGTAAAAAACCAAGCTACAGGGCGCAGCTATAGGTAACAAAACCAAGCTACAAAGGGCAGTTATATGTACAAAACCAAGCTACACAGGGCAACTATATGTACAAAACCAAACTACTGAGGGCAGCTATATGTACAAAACCAAGCTACACAGGGCAGCTATATGTACAAAACGAAGCTACAAAGGGCAGCTCTATGTAAAAAACCAAGCTACAGAGGGCAGCTATATGTACAAAACCAAGCAAACAGGGCAGCTGTATGTACAAAACCAAGCTACAGAGGGCAGCTATATGTATAAAACCAAGCTACACAGGGCAGCTATATGTACAAAACCAAGCTACACAGGGCAGCTACATATACAAAACCAAGCTACAAATAGCAGCTACATGTACAAAACCAAGCTATACAGGGCAGCTATATGTACAAAATGAAGCTACACAGAGCTGCTATATGTTGAAAACCAAGCTACACTGGCCAGCTATATGTAAAAAACCAAGCTACACCGGGAGGCTATATGTACAAAACCAAGCTACAGAGAGCAGATATATGTAGAAAACCAAGCTACACCGGATAGCTTTATGTACAAAACCAAGCTACAGAGGGCAGCTACATGTACAAAACCAAGCTACAGACAGTAGCTATATGTACAAAACCAAGCTACACAGGGCAGCTATGTGTACAAAACCAAGCTAAACAGGGCAACCATATGTACAAAACCAAGCTACGCAGGGCAGCTATATTTACAAAACCAAGCTACAGAGCGCAGCTATATGTACAAAACCAAGCTACACAGGGCAGCTACATGTACAAAACCAAGCTACACAGGGCAGCTACATGTACAAAACCAAGCTACACAGGAAAAATACATGTACAAAACCAAGCTACAAAAGGCATCTATATGTACAAAATTAAGCTAGAGAGGGCAGCTACGTGTATAAAACCAAGCTACACTGGGCAGCTATGTGTACAGAATCAACCTACAGAGGGCAGCTATATGTAAAAAGCTAAGCTACACAAGGCAGCTATATGTACAAAACCAAGCTACACAGGGCAGCTATGTGTACAAAACCAAGCTAGACAGGGCAGGTATATGTACAAAACCAAGCTAAATATTTCTGCTATATATACAAAACCAAGCTACACAGGGCAGCTACATGCACAAAACCAAGCTACACAGGGCAGCTATATGTACAACACCAAGCTACACAGGGCAGCTATAAGTACAAAACCAAGCTACAGAGCACAGCTATAGGTAACAAAACCAAGCTACAAAGGGCAGTTATATGTACAAAACCAAGCTACACAGGGCAACTATATGTACAAAACCAAGCTACTGAGGGCAGCTATATGTACAAAACCAAGCTACACAGGGCAGCTATATGTACAAAACGAAGCTACACAGGGCAGCTGTATGTACAAAACCAAGCTACAGAGGGCAGCTTTATGTACAAAACCAAGCTAAACAGGGCAGCTGTATGTACAAAACAAAGCTACAGAGGGCAGCTATATGTATAAAACCAAGCTACACAGGGCAGCTATATGTACAAAACCATGTTACACAGGGCAGCTATAAATACAAAGCGAAGCTACAGAGCGCAGCTACTTGTACAAAACCAAGCTACAAAGGGCAGTTATATGTACAAAACCAAGCTACAGAGGGCAGCTGTATGTACAAAACCAAGCTACACTGGGCAGCTATGTGTACAGAATCAACCTACAGAGGGCAGCTATATGTAAAAAGCTAAGCTACACAAGGCAGCTATATGTAGAAAACCAAGCTGCACAGGGCACCTATACATACAAAACCAAGCTAAACAGGGCAGCTGTATGTACAAAACCAAGGTACACATTGCTGCTATATATACAAAACCAAGCTACACAGGGCAGCTACATGCACAAAACCAAGCTACAAAAGGCAGCTATATATGTACAACACCAAGCTACACAGGGCAGCTATATGTACAACACCAAGCTACACAGGGCAGCTATAAGTACAAAACCAAGCTACAGAGCACAGCTATAGGTAACAAAACCAAGCTACAAAGGGCAGTTATATGTACAAAACCAAGCTACACAGGGCAACTATATGTACAAAACCAAGCTACTGAGGGCAGCTATATGTACAAAACCAAGCTACACAGGGCAGCTATATGTACAAAATTAAGCTAGAGAGGGCAGCTACGTGTATAAAACCAAGCTACACTGGGCAGCTATATGTACAGAATCAACCTACAGAGGGCAGCTATATGTAAAAAGCTAAGGTACACAAGGCAGCTATATGTACAAAACCAAGCTGCACAGGGCACCTATACATACAAAACCAAGCTAAACAGGGAAGCTATATGTACAAAACCAAGCTACACATGGCAGCTATATGTACAAAACCAAGCTACACAGGGCAGCTACATGTACAAAACCAAGCTACACAGGGCACCTATACGTACACAACCAAGCTAAACAGGGCAGGTATATGTACAAAACCAAGGTACACATTTCTGCTATATATACAAAACCAAGCTACACAGGGCAGCTACATGCACAAAACCAAGCTACACAGGGCAACTATATGTACAACACCAAGCTACACAGGGCAGCTGTAAGTAAAAAACCAAGCTACAGGGCGCAGCTATAGGTAACAAAACCAAGCTACAAAGGGCAGTTATATGTACAAAACCAAGCTACACAGGGCAACTATATGTACAAAACCAAACTACTGAGGGCAGCTATATGTACAAAACCAAGCTACACAGGGCAGCTATATGTACAAAACGAAGCTACAAAGGGCAGCTCTATGTAAAAAACCAAGCTACAGAGGGCAGCTATATGTACAAAACCAAGCAAACAGGGCAGCTGTATGTACAAAACCAAGCTACAGAGGGCAGCTATATGTATAAAACCAAGCTACACAGGGCAGCTATATGTACAAAACCAAGCTACACAGGGCAGCTACATATACAAAACCAAGCTACAAATAGCAGCTACATGTACAAAACCAAGCTATACAGGGCAGCTATATGTACAAAATGAAGCTACACAGAGCTGCTATATGTTGAAAACCAAGCTACACTGGCCAGCTATATGTAAAAAACCAAGCTACACCGGGAGGCTATATGTACAAAACCAAGCTACAGAGAGCAGATATATGTAGAAAACCAAGCTACACCGGATAGCTTTATGTACAAAACCAAGCTACAGAGGGCAGCTACATGTACAAAACCAAGCTACAGACAGTAGCTATATGTACAAAACCAAGCTACACAGGGCAGCTATGTGTACAAAACCAAGCTAAACAGGGCAACTATATGTACAAAACCAAGCTACACAGGGCAGCTATATTTACAAAACCAAGCTACAGAGCGCAGCTATATGTACAAAACCAAGCTACACAGGGCAGCTACATGTACAAAACCAAGCTACACAGGGCAGCTACATGTACAAAACCAAGCTACACAGGAAAAATACATGTACAAAACCAAGCTACATAGGGCAGCTATATGTACAAAACCAAGCTACAAAAGGCATCTATATGTACAAAATTAAGCTAGAGAGGGCAGCTACGTGTATAAAACCAAGCTACACTGGGCAGCTATGTGTACAGAATCAACCTACAGAGGGCAGCTATATGTAAAAAGCTAAGGTACACAAGGCAGCTATATGTACAAAACCAAGCTACACAGGGCAGCTATGTGTACAAAACCAAGCTAGACAGGGCAGGTATATGTACAAAACCAAGGTACACATTTCTGCTATATATACAAAACCAAGCTACACAGGGCAGCTACATGCACAAAACCAAGCTACACAGGGCAGCTATATGTACAACACCAAGCTACACAGGGCAGCTATAAGTACAAAACCAAGCTACAGAGCACAGCTATAGGTAACAAAACCAAGCTACAAAGGGCAGTTATATGTACAAAACCAAGCTACACAGGGCAACTATATGTACAAAACCAAGCTACTGAGGGCAGCTATATGTACAAAACCAAGCTACACAGGGCAGCTATATGTACAAAACGAAGCTACACAGGGCAGCTGTATGTACAAAACCAAGCTACAGAGGGCAGCTTTATGTACAAAACCAAGCTAAACAGGGCAGCTGTATGTACAAAACAAAGCTACAGAGGGCAGCTATATGTATAAAACCAAGCTACACAGGGCAGCTATATGTACAAAACCATGTTACACAGGGCAGCTATAAATACAAAGCGAAGCTACAGAGCGCAGCTACTTGTACAAAACCAAGCTACAAAGGGCAGTTATATTTACAAAACCAAGCTACAGAGGGCAGCTGTATGTACAAAACCAAGCTACACTGGGCAGCTATGTGTACAGAATCAACCTACAGAGGGCAGCTATATGTAAAAAGCTAAGCTACACAAGGCAGCTATATGTACAAAACCAAGCTGCACAGGGCACCTATACATACAAAACCAAGCTATACAGGGCAGCTATATGTACAAAACCAAGCTACACAGGGCACCTATACGTACACAACCAAAATAAACAGGGCAGGTATATGTACAAAACCAAGGTACACAGGGCACCTATACGTACACAACCAAGCAACACAGGGCAGCTACATGCACAAAACCAAGCTACACAAGGCAGCTATATGTACACCACCAAGCTACACATGGCAGCTATAAGTACAAAACCAAGCTACAGAGCGCAGCTATAGGTAACAAAACCAAGCTACAAAGGGCAGTTATATGTACAAAACCAAGCTACACAGGGAAACTATTTGTACAAAACCAAGCTGCACAGGGCACCTATACATACAAAACCAAGCTAAACAGGGAAGCTATATGTACAAAACCAAGCTACACATGGCAGCTATATGTACAAAACCAAGCTACACAGGGCAGCTACATGTACAAAACCAAGCTACACAGGGCACCTATACGTACACAACCAAGCTAAACAGGGCAGGTATATGTACAAAACCAAGGTACACATTTCTGTTATATATACAAAACCAAGCTACACAGGGCAGCTACATGGACAAAACCAAGCTACACAGGGCAGCTATATGTAAAACACCAAGCTACACAGGGCAGCTATAAGTACAAAACCAAGCTACAGGGCAGCTATAGGTAACAAAACCAAGCTACAAAGGGCAGTTATATGTACAAAACCAAGCTACACAGGGCAACTATATGTACAAAACCAAGCTACTGATGGCAGCTATATGTACAAAACCAAGCTACACAGGGCAGCTATATGTACAAAACGAAGCTACACAGGGCAGCTCTATGTAAAAAACCAAGCTACAGAGGGCAGCTATATGTACAAAACCAAGCAAACAGGGCAGCTGTATGTACAAAACCAAGCTACACAGGGCAGCTATATGTACAAAACCAAGCTACACAGGGCAGCTATAAGTACAAAACCAAGCTACAGAGCACAGCTATAGGTAACAAAACCAAGCTGCAAAGGGCAGTTATATGTACAAAACCAAGCTACACAGGGCAACTGTATGTACAAAACCAAGCTACTGAGGGCAGCTATATGTAAAAAACGAAGCTACACAGGGCAGCTGTATGTACAAAACCAAGCTACAGAGGGCAGCTATATGTACAAAACCAAGACTAAACAGGGCAGCTGTATGTACAAAACCAAGCTACAGAGAGCAGCTATATGTATAAAACCAAGCTACACAGGGCAGCTATATGTACAAAACCAAGCTACACAGGGCAGCTACATATACAAAACCAAGCTACAAATAGCAGCTACATGTACAAAACCAAGCTACACAGGGCTGCTATATGTACAAAACCATGTTACACAGGGCAGCTATAAATACAAAGCGAAGCTACAGAGTGCAGCTACTTGTACAAACCAAGCTACAAAGGGCAGTTATATGTACAAAACCAAGCTACAGAGGGCAGCTGTATGTACAAAACCAAGCTACATAGGGCAGCTATATGTACAAAACCAAGCTACAAAAGGCATCTATATGTACAAAATTAAGCTAGAGAGGGCAGCTACGTGTATAAAACCAAGCTACACTGGGCAGCTATGTGTACAGAATCAACCTACAGAGGGCAGCTATATGTAAAAAGCTAAGCTACACAAGGCAGCTATATGTACAAAACCAAGCTACACAGGGCAGCTATGTGTACAAAACCAAGCTAGACAGGGCAGGTATATGTACAAAACCAAGGTACACATTTCTGCTATATATACAAAACCAAGCTACACAGGGCAGCTACATGCACAAAACCAAGCTACACAGGGCAGCTATATGTACAACACCAAGCTACACAGGGCAGCTATAAGTACAAAACCAAGCTACAGAGCACAGCTATAGGTAACAAAACCAAGCTACAAAGGGCAGTTATATGTACAAAACCAAGCTACACAGGGCAACTATATGTACAAAACCAAGCTACTGAGGGCAGCTATATGTACAAAACCAAGCTACACAGGGCAGCTATATGTACAAAACGAAGCTACACAGGGCAGCTGTATGTACAAAACCAAGCTACAGAGGGCAGCTTTATGTACAAAACCAAGCTAAACAGGGCAGCTGTATGTACAAAACCAAGCTACAGAGGGCAGCTATATGTATAAAACCAAGCTACACAGGGCAGCTATATGTACAAAACCATGTTACACAGGGCAGCTATAAATACAAAGCGAAGCTACAGAGCGCAGCTACTTGTACAAAACCAAGCTACAAAGGGCAGTTATATTTACAAAACCAAGCTACAGAGGGCAGCTGTATGTACAAAACCAAGCTACACTGGGCAGCTATGTGTACAGAATCAACCTACAGAGGGCAGCTATATGTAAAATGCTAAGCTACACAAGGCAGCTATATGTACAAAACCAAGCTGCACAGGGCACCTATACATACAAAACCAAGCTAAACAGGGCAGCTATATGTACAAAACCAAGCTACACAGGGCACCTATACGTACACAACCAAAATAAACAGGGCAGGTATATGTACAAAACCAAGGTACACAGGGCACCTATACGTACACAACCAAGCTACACAGGGCAGCTACATGCACAAAACCAAGCTACACAAGGCAGCTATATGTACACCACCAAGCTACACATGGCAGCTATAAGTACAAAACCAAGCTACAGAGCGCAGCTATAGGTAACAAAACCAAGCTACAAAGGGCAGTTATATGTACAAAACCAAGCTACACAGGGAAACTATTTGTACAAAACCAAGCTGCACAGGGCACCTATACATACAAAACCAAGCTAAACAGGGAAGCTATATGTACAAAACCAAGCTACACATGGCAGCTATATGTACAAAACTAAGCTACACAGGGCAGCTATATGTACAAAACCAAGCTACACAGGGCACCTATACGTACACAACCAAGCTAAACAGGGCAGGTATATGTACAAAACCAAGGTACACATTTCTGTTATATATACAAAACCAAGCTACACAGGGCAGCTACATGGACAAAACCAAGCTACACAGGGCAGCTATATGTAAAACACCAAGCTACACAGGGCAGCTATAAGTACAAAACTAAGCTACAGGGCAGCTATAGGTAACAAAACCAAGCTACAAAGGGCAGTTATATGTACAAAACCAAGCTACACAGGGCAACTATATGTACAAAACCAAGCTACTGATGGCAGCTATATGTACAAAACCAAGCTACACAGGGCAGCTATATGTACAAAACGAAGCTACACAGGGCAGCTCTATGTAAAAAACCAAGCTACAGAGGGCAGCTATATGTACAAAACCAAGCAAACAGGGCAGCTGTATGTACAAAACCAAGCTACACAGGGCAGCTATATGTACAAAACCAAGCTACACAGGGCAGCTATAAGTACAAAACCAAGCTACAGAGCACAGCTATAGGTAACAAAACCAAGCTGCAAAGGGCAGTTATATGTACAAAACCAAGCTACACAGGGCAATTGTATGTACAAAACCAAGCTACTGAGGGCAGCTATATGTACAAAACGAAGCTACACAGGGCAGCTGTATGTACAAAACCAAGCTACAGAGGGCAGCTATATGTACAAAACCAAGCTACACAGGGCAGCTATATGTACAAAACCAAGCTACAGAGGGCAGCTATATGTATAAAACCAAGCTACACAGGGCAGCTATATGTACAAAACCAAGCTACACAGGGCTGCTATATGTACAAAACCATGTTACACAGGGCAGCTATAAATACAAAGCGAAGCTACAGAGTGCAGCTACTTGTACAAACCAAGCTACAAAGGGCAGTTATATGTACAAAACCAAGCTACAGAGGGCAGCTGTATGTACAAAACCAAGCTACATAGGGCAGCTATATGTACAAAACCAAGCTACAAAAGGCATCTATATGTACAAAATTAAGCTAGAGAGGGCAGCTACGTGTATAAAACCAAGCTACACTGGGCAGCTATGTGTACAGAATAAACCTACAGAGGGCAGCTATATGTAAAAAGCTAAGCTACACAAGGCAGCTATATGTACAAAACCAAGCTACACAGGGCAGCTATGTGTACAAAACCAAGCTAGACAGGGCAGGTATATGTACAAAACCAAGGTACACATTTCTGCTATATATACAAAACCAAGCTACACAGGGCAGCTACATGCACAAAACCAAGCTACACAGGGCAGCTATATGTACAACACCAAGCTACACAGGGCAGCTATAAGTACAAAACCAAGCTACAGAGCACAGCTATAGGTAACAAAACCAAGCTACAAAGGGCAGTTATATGTACAAAACCAAGCTACACAGGGCAACTATATGTACAAAACCAAGCTACTGAGGGCAGCTATATGTACAAAACCAAGCTACACAGGGCAGCTATATGTACAAAACGAAGCTAAACAGGGCAGCTGTATGTACAAAACCAAGCTACAGAGGGCAGCTTTATGTACAAAACCAAGCTAAACAGGGCAGCTGTATGTACAAAACCAAGCTACAGAGGGCAGCTATATGTATAAAACCAAGCTACACAGGGCAGCTATATGTACAAAACCATGTTACACAGGGCAGCTATAAATACAAAGCGAAGCTACAGAGCGCAGCTACTTGTACAAAACCAAGCTACAAAGGGCAGTTATATTTACAAAACCAAGCTACAGAGGGCAGCTGTATGTACAAAACCAAGCTACACTGGGCAGCTATGTGTACAGAATCAACCTACAGAGGGCAGCTATATGTAAAAAGCTAAGCTACACAAGGCAGCTATATGTACAAAACCAAGCTGCACAGGGCACCTATACATACAAAACCAAGCTAAACAGGGCAGCTATATGTACAAAACCAAGCTACACAGGGCACCTATACGTACACAACCAAAATAAACAGGGCAGGTATATGTACAAAACCAAGGTACACAGGGCACCTATACGTACACAACCAAGCTACACAGGGCAGCTACATGCACAAAACCAAGCTACACAAGGCAGCTATATGTACACCACCAAGCTACACATGGCAGCTATAAGTACAAAACCAAGCTACAGAGCGCAGCTATAGGTAACAAAACCAAGCTACAAAGGGCAGTTATATGTACAAAACCAAGCTACACAGGGAAACTATTTGTACAAAACCAAGCTGCACAGGGCACCTATACATACAAAACCAAGCTAAACAGGGAAGCTATATGTACAAAACCAAGCTACACATGGCAGCTATATGTACAAAACTAAGCTACACAGGGCAGCTACATGTACAAAACCAAGCTACACAGGGCACCTATACGTACACAACCAAGCTAAACAGGGCAGGTATATGTACAAAACCAAGGTACACATTTCTGTTATATATACAAAACCAAGCTACACAGGGCAGCTACATGGACAAAACCAAGCTACACAGGGCAGCTATATGTAAAACACCAAGCTACACAGGGCAGCTATAAGTACAAAACTAAGCTACAGGGCAGCTATAGGTAACAAAACCAAGCTACAAAGGGCAGTTATATGTACAAAACCAAGCTACACAGGGCAACTATATGTACAAAACCAAGCTACTGATGGCAGCTATATGTACAAAACCAAGCTACACAGGGCAGCTATATGTACAAAACGAAGCTACACAGGGCAGCTCTATGTAAAAAACCAAGCTACAGAGGGCAGCTATATGTACAAAACCAAGCAAACAGGGCAGCTGTATGTACAAAACCAAGCTACACAGGGCAGCTATATGTACAAAACCAAGCTACACAGGGCAGCTATAAGTACAAAACCAAGCTACAGAGCACAGCTATAGGTAACAAAACCAAGCTGCAAAGGGCAGTTATATGTACAAAACCAAGCTACACAGGGCAACTGTATGTACAAAACCAAGCTACTGAGGGCAGCTATATGTACAAAACGAAGCTACACAGGGCAGCTGTATGTACAAAACCAAGCTACAGAGGGCAGCTATATGTACAAAACCAAGCTACACAGGGCAGCTATATGTACAAAACCAAGCTACAGAGGGCAGCTATATGTATAAAACCAAGCTACACAGGGCAGCTATATGTACAAAACCAAGCTACACAGGGCAGCTACATATACAAAACCAAGCTACAAATAGCAGCTACATGTACAAAACCAAGCTACACAGGGCTGCTATATGTACAAAACCATGTTACACAGGGCAGCTATAAATACAAAGCGAAGCTACAGAGCGCAGCTACTTGTACAAAACCAAGCTGCAAAGGGCAGTTATATTTACAAAACCAAGCTACAGAGGGCAGCTGTATGTACAAAACCAAGCTACACTGGGCAGCTATGTGTACAGAATCAACCTACAGATGGCAGCTATATGTAAAAAGCTAAGCTACACAAGGCAGCTATATGTACAAAACCAAGCTGCACAGGGCACCTATACATACAAAACCAAGCTAAACAGGGCAGCTATATGTACAAAACCAAGCTACACAGGGCACCTATACGTACACAACCAAAATAAACAGGGCAGGTATATGTACAAAACCAAGGTACATAGGGCACCTATACGTACACAACCAAGCTACACAGGGCAGCTACATGCACAAAACCAAGCTACACAAGGCAGCTATATGTACACCACCAAGCTACACATGGCAGCTATAAGTACAAAACCAAGCTACAGAGCGCAGCTATAGGTAACAAAACCAAGCTACAAAGGGCAGTTATATGTACAAAACCAAGCTACACTGGGAAACTATTTGTACAAAACCAAGCTGCACAGGGCACCTATACATACAAAACCAAGCTAAACAGGGAAGCTATATGTACAAAACCAAGCTACACATGGCAGCTATATGTACAAAACCAAGCTACACAGGGCAGCTACATGTACAAAACCAAGCTACACAGGGCACCTATACGTACACAACCAAGCTAAACAGGGCAGGTATATGTACAAAACCAAGGTACACATTTCTGTTATATATACAAAACCAAGCTACACAGGGCAGCTATATGTACAAAACCAAGCTACACAGGGAAACTATTTGTACAAAACCAAGCTGCACAGGGCACCTATACATACAAAACCAAGCTAAACAGGGAAGCTATATGTACAAAACCAAGCTACACATGGCAGCTATATGTACAAAACTAAGCTACACAGGGCAGCTACATGTACAAAACCAAGCTACACAGGGCACCTATACGTACACAACCAAGCTAAACAGGGCAGGTATATGTACAAAACCAAGGTACACATTTCTGTTATATATACAAAACCAAGCTACACAGGGCAGCTACATGGACAAAACCAAGCTACACAGGGCAGCTATATGTAAAACACCAAGCTACACAGGGCAGCTATAAGTACAAAACTAAGCTACAGGGCAGCTATAGGTAACAAAACCAAGCTACAAAGGGCAGTTATATGTACAAAACCAAGCTACACAGGGCAACTATATGTACAAAACCAAGCTACTGATGGCAGCTATATGTACAAAACCAAGCTACACAGGGCAGCTATATGTACAAAACGAAGCTACACAGGGCAGCTCTATGTAAAAAACCAAGCTACAGAGGGCAGCTATATGTACAAAACCAAGCAAACAGGGCAGCTGTATGTACAAAACCAAGCTACACAGGGCAGCTATATGTACAAAACCAAGCTACACAGGGCAGCTATAAGTACAAAACCAAGCTACAGAGCACAGCTATAGGTAACAAAACCAAGCTGCAAAGGGCAGTTATATGTACAAAACCAAGCTACACAGGGCAACTGTATGTACAAAACCAAGCTACTGAGGGAAGCTATATGTACAAAACGAAGCTACACAGGGCAGCTGTATGTACAAAACCATGCTACAGAGGGCAGCTATATGTACAAAACCAAGACTAAACAGGGCAGCTGTATGTACAAAACCAAGCTACAGAGGGCAGCTATATGTATAAAACCAAGCTACACAGGGCAGCTATATGTACAAAACCAAGCTACACAGGGCAGCTACATATACAAAACCAAGCTACAAATAGCAGCTACATGTACAAAACCAAGCTACACAGGGCTGCTATATGTACAAAACCATGTTACACAGGGCAGCTATAAATACAAAGCGAAGCTACAGAGTGCAGCTACTTGTACAAACCAAGCTACAAAGGGCAGTTATATGTACAAAACCAAGCTACAGAGGGCAGCTGTATGTACAAAACCAAGCTACACTGGGCAGCTATGTGTACAGAATCAACCTACTGAGGGCAGCTATATGTATAAAGCTAAGCTACACAAGGCAGCTATATGTACAAAACCAAGCTGCACAGGGCACCTATACATACAAAACCAAGCTAAACAGGGCAGCTATATGTACAAAACCAAGCTACACACGGCAGCTATATGTACAAAACCAAGCTACACAGGGCACCTATACGTACAAAACCAAGCTAAACAGGGCAGCTACATGTACAAAACCAAGCTACACAGGGCAGCTATAAGTACAAAACCAAGCTACAGAGCGCAGCTATAGGTAACAAAAACAAGCTACAAAGGGCAGTTACATGTACAAAACCAAGCTACACAGGGCAACTATATGTACAAAACCAAGCTACTGAGGGCAGCTATATGTACAAAACCAAGCTAAACAGGGCAGCTGTATGTACAAAACCAAGCTACAGAGGGCACCTATATGTACAAAACCAAGCTACACAGGGCAGCTGTATGTACAAAACCAAGCTACAGAGGGCAGCTATACGTACAAAATACAAGCTACACCGGGCAGCTGTATGTACAAAACCAAGCCACAGAGGGCAGCTATATGTACAAAACCAAGCTACAGAGAGCAGCTATGTGTACAAAACCAAGCTACACAGGGCAACTATATGTACAAAACCAAGCTACACAGGGCAACTATATGTACAAAACCAAGCTACACAGGGCAGATATATTTACAAAACCAAGCTACAGAGCGCAGCTATATGTACAAAACCAAGCCACACAGGGCAGCTACATGTACAAAACCAAGCTAAACAGGGCAGCTACATGTACAAAACCAAGCTACACAGGAAAAATACATGTATAAAACCAAGCTACATAGGGCAGCTATATGTACAAAACCAAGCTACAAAAGGCATCTATATGTACAAAATTAAGCTAGAGAGGGCAGCTACGTGTATAAAACCAAGCTACACTGGGCAGCTGTGTGTACAGAATCAACCTACAGAGGGCAGCTATATGTAAAAAGCTAAGCTACACAAGGCAGCTACTACTACTACTACTACTACTTTCGGCTGCTCCCGTTAGGGGTCGCCACAGCGGATCATCCGTTTCCATTTCTTCCTGTCTTCTGCGTCTTCCTCTGTCACACCAGCCACCTGCATGTCTTCCCTCACCACATCCATAAACCTCCTCTTTGGCCTTCCTCTTCTCCTCTTCCCTGGCAGCTCCATATTCAGCATCCTTCTCCCAATATACTCAGCATCTCTCCTCCACACATGTCCAAGCCATCTCAATCTTGCCTCTCTTGCTTTGTCTCCAAACCGTCCAACCTGAGCGGTCCCTCTAATATAATCGTTCCTAATCCTGTCCTTCTTCGTTACTCCCAGTGAAAATCTTAGCATCTTCAACTCTGCCACCTCCAGCTCCGCCTCCTGTCTTTTCGTCAGTGCCACTGTCTCCAAACCATATAACATAGCTGGTCTCACAACCGTCTTGTAAACTTTCCCTTTAACTCTTGCTGGTACCCTTCTGTCGCAAATCACTCCTGACACACTTCTCCACCCACTCCAACCTGCCTGCACTCTCTTTTTCACCTCTCTACTGCACTCCCCGTTACTTTGGACAGTTGACCCCAAGTATTTAAACTCAGATGCCTTTGTCACCTCCACTCCTTGCATCCTGACCATTCCACTCTCCTCTCTCTCATTCACGCATAGGTATTCCGTCTTGCTCCTACTGACTTTCATTCCTCTTCTCTCTAGTGCATACCTCCACCTCTCCAGGCTCTCCTCGACCTGCACCCTACTCTCGCTACAGATCACAATGTCATCCGCGAACATCATCGTCCATGGAGACTCCTGCCTGATCTTGTCCGTCAACCTGTCCATCACCATTGCAAACAAGAAAGGGCTAAGAGCCGATCCTTGATGTAATCCCACCTCCACCTTGAACCCATCTGTCATTCCAACCGCACACCTCACCATTGTCACACTTCCCTCATACGTATCCTGCACCACTCCTACATACTTCTCTGCAACTCCTGACTTCCTCATACAATACCACACCTCCTCTCTCGGCACTCTGTCATAAGCTTTCTCTAAATCTACAAAGACACAATGCAACTCTTTCTGGCCTTCTCTATACTTCTCAATCAACATTCTCAAAGCAAACATCGCATCTGTGGTGCTCTTTCGTGGCATGAAACCATACTGCTGCTCGCTGATCGTCACCTCTCCTCTTAACCTAGCTTCTATTACTCTTTCCCAAATCTTCATGCTGTGGCTGATCAACTTTATACCTCTGTAGTTGTTACAGTTCTGCACATCGCCCTTGTTCTTGAAAATCGGTACCAGTATGCTTCTTCTCCACTCCTCAGGCATCCTCTCACTTTCCAGGATTGTGTTAAACAATCTAGTTAGAAACTCCACTGCCATCTCTCCTAAACATCTCCATGCCTCCACAGGTATGTCATCAGGACCAACTGCCTTTCCATTCTTCATCCTCTTCATAGCTGCCCTCACTTCCTCCTTGCTAATCCGCTGAACTTCCTGATTCACTATCCCTACATCATCCAACCTTCTCTCTCTCTCATTTTCTTCATTCATCAGCCCCTCAAAGTATTCCTTCCACCTTCTTAGCACACTCTCCTCGCTTGTCAGCACATTTCCATCTCTATCCTTGATCGCCCTAACTTGCTGCACATCCTTTGCAGCTTGGTCCCTCTGTCTAGCCAATCGGTACAAGTCCTTTTCTCCTTCCTTAGTGTCTAACCTGTCATACAACTCACCATACGCCTTTTCCTTTGCCTTTGCCACCTCTCTCTTTGCTTTACGCTGCATCTCCTTGTACTCCTGTCTACTTTCTTCATCTCTCTGACTATCCCACTTCTTCTTTGCCAACCTTTTCCTCTGTATAATTTGCTGTACTTCCTCATTCCACCACCAAGTCTCCTTGTCTTCCTTCCTCTGTCCTGATGACATACCAAGTACCTTCCTAGCTGTCTCCCTCACTATTTCTGCAGTGGTTTTCCAGCCATCTGGCAACTCTTCACTACCACCCAGTGCCTGTCTTAACTCCTGCCTGAACTCCACACAACAGTCTTCCTTCTTCAACTTCCACCATTTAATCTTCGGCTGTGTCTTCACTCGCTTCCTCTTCTTGGTCTCCAAAGTCATCCTACAGACCACCATCCGATGCTGCCTGGCTACGCTCTCCCCTGTCACCACCTTGCAGTCTCCAATCCCTTTTAGATGGTGCCTTCTACATAAGATATAGTCCACCTGTGTGCACTTTCCTCCACTCTTGTACGTCACCCTGTGTTCCTCCCTCTTCTTGAAATATGTATTCACCACAGCCATTTCCATCCTTTTCGCAAAATCGACCACCATCTGTCCTTCCACATTTCTCTTCTTGACTCCATACTTTCCCATCACCTCCTCATCACCTCTGTTCCCTTCACCAACATGTCCATTGAAGTCCGCTCCAATCACCACTCTCTCCTCCTTGGGTACCCTCTCCACCATGTCGTCCAACTCATTCCAGAATTCTTCTTTTTCATCCATCTCACACCCAACTTGCGGGG
This sequence comes from Lampris megalopsis, assembly GCA_022114975.2. NCBI lineage: Eukaryota > Metazoa > Chordata > Actinopteri > Lampriformes > Lampridae > Lampris > Lampris megalopsis. The sequence goes on from JAJHIY020000431.1 coordinate 7,448,990, forward strand.
CATATGCGCTGATAACATTCAGCAATAAACCTTCAATTTCCAGCTTCATACTCATCACTCTGTCTGACACTCTCTTCACCTCCAGCACGCCCTTGACATACTCTTCCTTCAGAATTACCCCTACCCCATTTCTCCTCCCATTCACACCATGGTAGAAGAGTTTGAACCCACCTCCGATACTCCTGGCCTTACTCCCCTTCCACCTGGTCTCTTGCACACACAGTATGCCTACCTTTCTTCTTTCCATCATGTCAGCCAGCTCTCTCCCTTTACCAGTCATAGTGCCAACATTCAAAGTTCCAACTCTCACCTCCACATGCCTACCCTTCCTCCTCTCTAGCTGCCTCTGGACATGCTTTCCTCCTCTCCTTCTCCTTCGCCCAACAGTAGCATAGTTTCCACCGACACCCTGCTGGTTAATAGTACCGGTGGGGGTCGTTGGTAACCCGGGCCTCGACCGATCCGGTATGTAAGTCTTATTTATGATCCGCATATTTGATTTGGCAAAGATTTTACGCCGGATGCCCTTCCTGACGCAACCCTCCCCATTTGTCCGGGCTTGGGACCGGCACTAAGGATGCACTGGCTTGTGCATCCTCAGTGGCTGGGTTAAGCTACACAAGGCAGCTATATGTACAAAACCAAGATGCACAGGGCACCTATACATACAAAACCAAGCTACACAGGGCACCTATACGTACACAACCAAGCTAGACAGGGCAGGTATATGTACAAAACCAAGGTACGAATTTCTGCTATATATACAAAACCAAGCTACACAGGGCAGCTACATGCACAAAACCAAGCTACACAGGGCAGCTATATGTACAACACCAAGCTACACAGGGCAGCTATAAGTACAAAACCAAGCTACAGAGCACAGCTATAGGTAACAAAACCAAGCTACAAAGGGCAGTTATATGTACAAAACCAAGCTACACAGGGCAACTATATGTACAAAACCAAGCTACACAGGGCAGCTATAAGTACAAAACCAAGCTACAGAGCGCAGCTATAGGTAACAAAAACAAGCTACAAAGGGCAGCTATATGTACAAAACCAAGCTAAACAGGGCAGCTGTATGTACAAAACCAAGCTACAGAGGGCACCTATATGTAAAAAACCAAGCTACTGAGGGCAGCTATATGTACAAAACCAAGCTAAACAGGGCAGCTGTATGTACAAAACCAAGCTACAGAGGGCACCTATATGTACAAAACCAAGCTACACAGGGCAGCTGTATGTACAAAACCAAGATACAGAGGGCAGCTATATGTACAAAATACAAGCTACACCGGGCAGCTGTATGTACAAAACCAAGCTACAGAGGGCAGCTATATGTACAAAACCAACCTACAGAGAGCAGCTATGTGTACAAAACCAAGCTAAACAGGGCAACTATATGTACAAAACCAAGCTACACAGGGCAACTATATGTACAAAACCAAGCTACACAGGGCAGCTATATTTACAAAACCAAGCTACAGAGCGCAGCTATATGTACAAAACCAAGCCACACAGGGCAGCTACATGTACAAAACCAAGCTACACAGGGCAGCTATTTGTACAAAACCAAGCTACACAGGGCACCTATACGTACACAACCAAACTAAACAGGGCAGGTATATGTACAAAACCAAGGTACACAGGGCACCTATACGTACACAACCAAGCTACACAGGGCAGCTACATGCACAAAACCAAGCTACACAAGGCAGCTATATGTACAACACCAAGCTACACAGGGCAGCTATAAGTACAAAACCAAGCTACACAGAGCACCTATACGTACACAACCAAGCTAAACAGGGCAGGTATATGTACAAAACCAAGGTACACATTTCTGCTATATATACAAAACCAAGCTACACAGGGCAGCTACATGCACAAAACCAAGCTACACAGGGCAGCTATATGTACAACACCAAGCTACACAGGGCAGCTATATGTACAAAACCAAGCTACATAGGGCAGCTGTATGTACAAAACCAAGCTACATAGGGCAGCTATATGTACAAAACCAAGCTACATAGGGCAGCTATATGTACAAAACCAAGCTACACAGGGCAGCTATATGTACAAAACCAAGCTACAGAGGGCAGCTATATGTAGGAAACCAAGCTACAGAGAGCAGCTATGTGTACAAAACCAAGCTAAACAGGGCAACTATATGTACAAAACCAAGCTACACAGGGCAGCTATGTGTACAAAACCAAGCTTAACAGGGCAACTATATGTACAAAACCAAGCTACACAGGGCAGCTATATTTACAAAACCAAGCTACAGAGCGCAGCTATATGTACAAAACCAAGCTACACAGGGCAGCTACATGTACAAAACCAAGCTACACAGGGCAGCTACATGTACAAAACCAAGCTACACAGGAAAAATACATGTACAAAACCAAGCTACATAGGGCAGCTACTATATGTACAAAACCAAGCTACAAAAGGCATCTACTATATGTACAAAATTAAGCTAGAGAGGGCAGCTACGTGTATAAAACCAAGCTACACTGGGCAGCTATTTGTACAGAATCAACCTACAGAGGGCAGCTATATGTAAAAAGCTAAGCTACACAAGGCAGCTATATACACAAAACCAAGCTACACAGGGCAGCTACATGTACAAAACCAAGCTACACAGGGCACCTATACGTACACAACCAAGCTAGACAGGGCAGGTATATGTACAAAACCAAGCTAAATATTTCTGCTATATATACAAAACCAAGCTACACAGGGCAGCTACATGCACAAAACCAAGCTACACAGGGCAGCTATATGTACAACACCAAGCTACACAGGGCAGCTATAAGTACAAAACCAAGCTACAGAGCACAGCTATAGGTAACAAAACCAAGCTACAAAGGGCAGTTATATGTACAAAACCAAGCTACACAGGGCAACTATATGTACAAAACCAAGCTACTGAGGGCAGCTATATGTACAAAACCAAGCTACACAGGGCAGCTATATGTACAAAACGAAGCTACACAGGGCAGCTTTATGTACAAAACCAAGCTAAACAGGGCAGCTGTATGTACAAAACCAAGCTTCAGAGGGCAGCTCTATGTATAAAACCAAGCTACACAGGGCAGCTATATGTACAAAACCAAGCTACACAGGGCAGCTACATATACAAAACCAAGCTACAAATAGCAGCTACATGTACAAAACCAAGCTACACAGGGCTGCTATATGTACAAAACCATGTTACAAAGGGCAGCTATAAATACAAAGCGAAGCTACAGAGCGCAGCTACTTGTACAAAACCAAGCTACAAAGGGCAGTTATATGTACAAAACCAAGCTACAGAGGGCAGCTGTATGTACAAAACCAAGCTACACTGGGCAGCTATGTGTAGAGAATCAACCTACAGAGGGCAGCTATATGTAAAAAGCTAAGCTACACAAGGCAGCTATATGTACAAAACCAAGCTGCACAGGGCACCTATACATACAAAACCAAGCTAAACAGGGCAGCTATATGTACAAAACCAAGCTACACAGGGCACCTATACGTACACAACCAAACTAAACAGGGCAGGTATATGTACAAAACCAAGGTACACAGGGCACCTATACGTACACAACCAAGCTACACAGGGCAGCTACATGCACAAAACCAAGCTACACAAGGCAGCTATATGTACAACACCAAGCTACACAGGGCAGCTATAAGTACAAAACCAAGCTAAAGAGCGCAGCTATAAGTAACAAAACCAAGCTACAAAGGGCAGTTATATGTACAAAACCAAGCTACACAGGGCAACTATATGTACAAAACCAAGCTACTGAGGGCAGCTATATGTACAAAACCAAGCTACACAGGGCAGCTATATGTACAAAATTAAGCCAGAGAGGGCAGCTACGTGTATAAAACCAAGCTACACTGGGCAGCTATGTGTACAGAATCAACCTACAGAGGGCAGCTATATGTAAAAAGCTAAGCTACACAAGGCAGCTATATGTACAAAACCAAGCTGCACAGGGCACCTATACATACAAAACAAAGCTAAACAGGGAAGCTATATGTACAAAACCAAGCTACACATGGCAGCTATATGTACAAAACGAAGCTACACAGGACAGCTCTATGTAAAAAACCAAGCTACAGAGGGCAGCTATATGTACAAAACCAAGCAAACAGGGCAACTGTATGTACAAAACCAAGCTACACAGGGCAGCTATATGTACAAAACCAAGCTACACAGGGCAGCTATAAGTACAAAACCAAGCTACAGAGCACAGCTATAGGTAACAAAACCAAGCTACAAAGGGCAGTTATATGTACAAAACCAAGCTACACAGGGCAACTATATGTACAAAACCAAGCTACTGAGGGCAGCTATATGTACAAAACCAAGCTACACAGGGCAGCTATATGTACAAAACGAAGCTACACAGGGCAGCTGTATGTACAAAACCAAGCTTCAGAGGGCAGCTTTATGTACAAAACCAAGCTAAACAGGGCAGCTGTATGTACAAAACCAAGCTACAGAGGGCAGCTATATGTATAAAACCAAGCTACACAGGACAGCTAAATGTACAAAACCAAGCTACACAGGGCAGCTACATGTACAAAACCAAGCTACAAATAGCAGCTACTTGTACAAAACCAAGCTACAAAGGGCAGTTATATGTAAAAAAACCAAGCTGCACAGGGCACCTATACATACAAAACCAAGCTAAACAGTGCAGCTATATGTACAAAACCAAGCTAAACATGGCAGCTATATGTACAAAACCAAGCTACACAGGGCACCTATACATACAAAACCAAGCTAAACAGGGCAGCTACATGTACAAAACCAAGCTACACAGGGCAGCTATAAGTACAAAACCAAGCTACAGAGCGCAGCTATAGGTAACAAAAACAAGCTACAAAGGGCAGTTACATGTACAAAACCAAGCTACACAGGGCAACTATATGTACAAAACCAAGCTACTGAGGGCAGCTATATGTACAAAACCAAGCTAAACAGGGCAGCTGTATGTACAAAACCAAGCTACAGAGGGCACCTATATGTACAAAACCAAGCTACACAGGGCAGCTGTATGTACAAAACCAAGCTACAGAGGGCAGCTATATGTACAAAATACAAGCTACACCGGGCAGCTGTATGTACAAAACCAAGCTACAGAGGGCAGCTATATGTACAAAACCAAGCTACAGAGGGCAGCTATATGTACAAAACCAAGCTACAGAGAGCAGCTATGTGTACAAAACCAAGCTAAACAGGGCAACTGTATGTACAAAACCAAGCTACACAGGGCAACTATATGTACAAAACCAAGCTACACAGGGCAGCTGTATTTACAAAACCAAGCTACAGAGCGCAGCTATATGTACAAAACCAAGCCACACAGGGCAGCTACATGTACAAAACCAAGCTACACAGGGCAGCTACATGTACAAAACCAAGCTACACAGGAAAAATACATGTACAAAACCAAGCTACATAGGGCAGCTATATGTACAAAACCAAGCTACAAAAGGCATCTATATGTACAAAATTAAGCTAGAGAGGGCAGCTATGTGTATAAAACCAAGCTACACTGGGCAGCTGTGTGTACAGAATCAACCTACAGAGGGCAGCTATATGTAAAAAGCTAAGCTACACAAGGCAGCTATATGTACAAAACCAAGCTGCACAGGGCACCTATACATACAAAACCAAGCTAAACAGGGCAGCTATATGTACAAAACCAAGCTACACAGGGCACCTATACGTACACAACCAAACTAAACAGGGCAGGTATATGTACAAAACCAAGGTACACAGGGCACCTATACGTACACAACCAAGCTACACAGGGCAGCTGTATGTACAAAACCAAGCTACAGAGGGCACCTATATGTAAAAAACCAAGCTACTGAGGGCAGCTATATGTACAAAACCAAGCTAAACAGGGCAGCTGTATGTACAAAACCAAGCTACAGAGGGCACCTATATGTACAAAACCAAGCTACACAGGGCAGCTGTATGTACAAAACCAAGCTACAGAGGGCAGCTATATGTACAAAATACAAGCTACACCGGGCAGCTGTATGTACAAAACCAAGCTACAGAGGGCAGCTATATGTACAAAACCAACCTACAGAGAGCAGCTATGTGTACAAAACCAAGCTAAACAGGGCAACTATATGTACAAAACCAAGCTACACAGGGCAACTATATGTACAAAACCAAGCTACACAGGGCAGCTATATTTACAAAACCAAGCTACAGAGCGCAGCTATATGTACAAAACCAAGTCACACAGGGCAGCTACATGTACAAAACCAAGCTACACAGGGCAGCTATTTGTACAAAACCAAGCTACACAGGGCACCTATACGTACACAACCAAACTAAACAGGGCAGGTATATGTACAAAACCAAGGTACACAGGGCACCTATACGTACACAACCAAGCTACACAGGGCAGCTACATGCACAAAACCAAGCTACACAAGGCAGCTATATGTACAACACCAAGCTACACAGGGCAGCTATAAGTACAAAACCAAGCTACACAGAGCACCTATACGTACACAACCAAGCTAAACAGGGCAGGTATATGTACAAAACCAAGGTACACATTTCTGCTATATATACAAAACCAAGCTACACAGGGCAGCTATATGTACAACACCAAGCTACACAGGGCAGCTATATGTACAAAACCAAGCTACATAGGGCAGCTGTATGTACAAAACCAAGCTACATAGGGCAGCTATATGTACAAAACCAAGCTACATAGGGCAGCTATATGTACAAAACCAAGCTACACAGGGCAGCTATATGTACAAAACCAAGCTACAGAGGGCAGCTATATGTAGAAAACCAAGCTACAGAGAGCAGCTATGTGTACAAAACCAAGCTAAACAGGGCAACTATATGTACAAAACCAAGCTACACAGGGCAGCTATGTGTACAAAACCAAGCTAAACAGGGCAACTATATGTACAAAACCAAGCTACACAGGGCAGCTATATTTACAAAACCAAGCTACAGAGCGCAGCTATATGTACAAAACCAAGCTACACAGGGCAGCTACATGTACAAAACCAAGCTACACAGGGCAGCTACATGTACAAAACCAAGCTACACAGGAAAAATACATGTACAAAACCAAGCTACATAGGGCAGCTACTATATGTACAAAACCAAGCTACAAAAGGCATCTACTATATGTACAAAATTAAGCTAGAGAGGGCAGCTACGTGTATAAAACCAAGCTACACTGGGCAGCTATTTGTACAGAATCAACCTACAGAGGGCAGCTATATGTAAAAAGCTAAGCTACACAAGGCAGCTATATACACAAAACCAAGCTACACAGGGCAGCTACATGTACAAAACCAAGCTACACAGGGCACCTATACGTACACAACCAAGCTAGACAGGGCAGGTATATGTACAAAACCAAGCTACACATTTCTGCTATATATACAAAACCAAGCTACACAGGGCAGCTACATGCACAAAACCAAGCTACACAGGGCAGCTATATGTACAACACCAAGCTACACAGGGCAGCTCTAAGTACAAAACCAAGCTACAGAGCACAGCTATAGGTAACAAAACCAAGCTACAAAGGGCAGTTATATGTACAAAACCAAGCTACACAGGGCAACTATATGTACAAAACCAAGCTACTGAGGGCAGCTATATGTACAAAACCAAGCTACACAGGGCAGCTATATGTACAAAACGAAGCTACACAGGGCAGCTGTATGTACAAAACCAAGCTACAGAGGGCAGCTTTATGTACAAAACCAAGCTAAACAGGGCAGCTGTATGTACAAAACCAAGCTTCAGAGGGCAGCTCTATGTATAAAACCAAGCTACACAGGGCAGCTATATGTACAAAACCAAGCTACACAGGGCAGCTACATATACAAAACCAAGCTACAAATAGCAGCTACATGTACAAAACCAAGCTACACAGGGCTGCTATATGTACAAAACCATGTTACACAGGGCAGCTATAAATACAAAGCGAAGCTACAGAGCGCAGCTACTTGTACAAAACCAAGCTACAAAGGGCAGTTATATGTACAAAACCAAGCTACAGAGGGCAGCTGTATGTACAAAACCAAGCTACACTGGGCAGCTATGTGTAGAGAATCAACCTACAGAGGGCAGCTATATGTAAAAAGCTAAGCTACACAAGGCAGCTATATGTACAAAACCAAGCTGCACAGGGCACCTATACATACAAAACCAAGCTAAACAGGGCAGCTATATGTACAAAACCAAGCTACACAGGGCACCTATACGTACACAACCAAACTAAACAGGGCAGGTATATGTACAAAACCAAGGTACACAGGGCACCTATACGTACACAACCAAGCTACACAGGGCAGCTACATGCACAAAACCATGCTACACAAGGCAGCTATATGTACAACACCAAGCTAGACAGGGCAGCTATAAGTACAAAACCAAGCTAAAGAGCGCAGCTATAAGTAACAAAACCAAGCTACAAAGGGCAGTTATATGTACAAAACCAAGCTACACAGGGCAACTATATGTACAAAACCAAGCTACTGAGGGCAGCTATATGTACAAAACCAAGCTACACAGGGCAGCTATATGTACAAAATTAAGCTAGAGAGGGCAGCTACGTGTATAAAACCAAGCTACACTGGGCAGCTATGTGTACAGAATCAACCTACAGAGGGCAGCTATATGTAAAAAGCTAAGCTACACAAGGCAGCTATATGTACAAAACCAAGCTGCACAGGGCACCTATACATACAAAACAAAGCTAAACAGGGAAGCTATATGTACAAAACCAAGCTACACATGGCAGCCATATGTACAAAACGAAGCTACACAGGGCAGCTCTATGTAAAAAACCAAGCTACAGAGGGCAGCTATATGTACAAAACCAAGCAAACAGGGCAGCTGTATGTACAAAACCAAGCTACATAGGGCAGCTATATGTACAAAACCAAGCTACACAGGGCAGCTATAAGTACAAAACCAAGCTACAGAGCACAGCTATAGGTAACAAAACCAAGCTACAAAGGGCAGTTATATGTACAAAACCAAGCTACACAGGGCAACTATATGTACAAAACCAAGCTACTGAGGGCAGCTATATGTACAAAACCAAGCTACACAGGGCAGCTATATGTACAAAACGAAGCTACACAGGGCAGCTGTATGTACAAAACCAAGCTTCAGAGGGCAGCTTTATGTACAAAACCAGGCTAAACAGGGCAGCTGTATGTACAAAACCAAGCTACAGAGGGCAGCTATATGTATAAAACCAAGCTACACAGGGCAGCTAAATGTACAAAACCAAGCTACACAGGGCAGCTACATGTACAAAACCAAGCTAAAAATAGCAGCTACATGTACAAAACCAAGCTACACAGGGCAGCTATATGTACAAAATTAAGCTAGAGAGGGCAGCTACGCGTATAAAACCAAGCTACACAAGGCAGCTATATTTACAAAACCAAGCTACAGAGCGCAGCTATATGTACAAAACCAAGCTACACAGGGAAGCTACATGTACAAAGCCAAGCTACACAGGGCAGCTACATGTACAAAACCAAGCTACACCGGGCAGCTATGTGTACAGAATCAACCTACAGAGGGCAGCTATATGTAAAAAGCTAAGCTACACAAGGCAGCTATATGTACAAAACCAAGCTGCACAGGGCACCTATACATACAAAACCAAGCTAAACAGGGAAGCTATATGTACAAAACCAAGCTACACATGGCAGCTATATGTACAAAACCAAGCTACACAGGGCAGCTACATGTACAAAACCAAGCTACACAGGGCACCTATACGTACACAACCAAGCTAAACAGGGCAGGTATATGTACAAAACCAAGGTACACATTTCTGTTATATATACAAAACCAAGCTACACAGGGCAGCTACATGCACAAAAAAGAGCTACACAGGGCAGCTATATGTACAACACCAAGCTACAGAGGGCAGCTATAAGTACAAAACCAAGCTACAGGGCAGCTATAGGTAACAAAACCAAGCTACAAAGGGCAGTTATATGTACAAAACCAAGCTACACAGGGCAACTATATGTACAAAACCAAGCTACTGATGGCAGCTATATGTACAAAACCAAGCTACACAGGGCAGCTATATGTACAAAACGAAGCTACACAGGACAGCTCTATGTAAAAAACCAAGCTACAGAGGGCAGCTATATGTACAAAACCAAGCAAACAGGGCAGCTGTATGTACAAAACCAAGCTACACAGGGCAGCTACATGTACAAAACCAAGCTACACAGGGCAGCTATAAGTACAAAACCAAGCTACAGAGCACAGCTATAGGTAACAAAACCAAGCTACAAAGGGCAGCTTTATGTACAAAACCAAGCTAAACAGGGCAGCTGTATGTACAAAACCAAGCTACAGAGGGCAGCTATATGTATAAAACCAAGCTACACAGGGCAGCTAAATGTACAAAACCAAGCTACACAGGGCAGCTACATATACAAAACCAAGCTACAAATAGCAGCTACATGTACAAAACCAAGCTACACTGGGCTGCTATATGTACAAAACCATGTTACACAGGGCAGCTATAAATACAAAGCGAAGCTACAGAGTGCAGCTACTTGTACAAAACCAAGCTACAAAGGGCAGTTATATGTACAAAACCAAGCTGCACAGGGCAGCTATATGTACAAAACCAAGCTACACAGGGCACCTATATGTACAAAACCAAGCTACAGAGCACAGCTATAGGTAACAAAACCAAGCTACAAAGGGCAGCTTTATGTACAAAACCAAGCTAAACAGGGCAGCTGTATGTACAAAACCAAGCTACAGAGTGCAGCTATATGTATAAAACCAAGCTACACAGGGCAGCTAAATGTACAAAACCAAGCTACACAGGGCAGCTACATATACAAAACCAAGCTACAAATAGCAGCTACATGTACAAAACCAAGCTACACAGGGCTGCTATATGTACAAAACCATGTTACACAGGGCAGCTATAAATACAAAGCGAAGCTACAGAGTGCAGCTACTTGTACAAAACCAAGCTACAAAGGGCAGTTATATGTACAAAACCAAGCTGCACAGGGCAGCTATATGTACAAAACCAAGCTACACAGGGCACCTATATGTACAAAACCAAGCTACAGAGCACAGCTATAGGTAACAAAACCAAGCTACAAAGGGCAGCTTTATGTACAAAACCAAGCTAAACAGGGCAGCTGTATGTACAAAACCAAGCTACAGAGGGCAGCTATATGTATAAAACCAAGCTACACAGGGCAGCTAAATGTACAAAACCAAGCTACACAGGGCAGCTACATATACAAAACCAAGCTACAAATAGCAGCTACATGTACAAAACCAAGCTACACAGGGCTGCTATATGTACAAAACCATGTTACACAGGGCAGTTATAAATACAAAGCGAAGCTACAGAGTGCAGCTACTTGTACAAAACCAAGCTACAAAGGGCAGTTAATGTACAAAACCAAGCTACAAAAGGCATCTATATGTACAAAATTAAGCTAGAGAGGGCAGCTACGTGTATAAAACCAAGCTACACTGGGCAGCTGTGTGTACAGTATCAACCTACAGAGGGCAGCTATACGTAAAAAGCTAAGCTACACAAGGCAGCTATATGTACAAAACCAAGCTGCACAGGGCACCTATACATACAAAACCAAGCTAAACAGGGCAGCTATATGTACAAAACCAAGCTACACAGGGCACCTATACGTACACAACCAAACTAAACAGGGCAGGTATATGTACAAAACCAAGGTACACAGGGCACCTATACGTACACAACCAAGCTACACAGGGCAGCTACATGCACAAAACAAAGCTACACAAGGCAGCTATATGTACAACACCAAGCTACACAGGGCAGCTATATGTACAAAACCAAGCTACAGAGCGCAGCTATAGGTAACAAAACCAAGCTACAAAGGGCAGTTATATGTACAAAACCAAGCTACACAGGGCAACTATAAGTACAAAACCAAGCTACAGAGCACAGCTATAGGTAACAAAACCAAGCTACAAAGGGCAGTTATATGTACAAAACCAAGCTACACAGGGCAACTATATGTACAAAACCAAGCTACTGAGGGCAGCTATATGTACAAAACCAAGCTACACAGGGCAGCTATATGTACAAAACGAAGCTACACAGGGCAGCTTTATGTACAAAACCAAGCTACAGAGGGCAGCTTTATGTACAAAACCAAGCTAAACAGGGCAGCTGTATGTACAAAACCAAGCTACACAGGGCAGCTATATGTGTAAAACCAAGCTACACAGGGCAGCTATATGTACAAAACCAAGCTACACAGGGCAGCTACATATACAAAACCAAGCTACAAATAGCAGCTACATGTACAAAACCAAGCTACACAGGGCTGCTATATGTACAAAACCATGTTACACAGGGCAGCTATAAATACAAAGCGAAGCTACAGAGCGCAGCTACTTGTACAAAACCAAGCTACAAAGGGCAGTTATATGTACAAAACCAAGCTACAGAGGGCAGCTGTATGTACAAAACCAAGCTACACTGGGCAGCTATGTGTACAGAATCAACCTACACAGGGCAGCTATATGTATAAAGCTAAGCTACACAAGGCAGCTATATGTACAAAACCAAGCTGCACAGGGCACCTATACATACAAAACCAAGCTAAACAGGGCAGCTATATGTACAAAACCAAGCTACACACGGCAGCTATATGTACAAAACCAAGCTACACAGGGCACCTATACGTACAAAACCAAGCTAAACAGGGCAGCTACATGTACAAAACCAAGCTACACAGGGCAGCTTTATGTACAAAACCAAGCTAAACAGGGCAGCTGTATGTACAAAACCAAGCTACAGAGGGCAGCTATATGTATAAAACCAAGCTACACAGGGCAGCTAAATGTACAAAACCAAGCTACACAGGGCAGCTACATATACAAAACCAAGCTACAAATAGCAGCTACATGTACAAAACCAAGCTACACAGGGCTGCTATATGTACAAAACCATGTTACACAGGGCAGCTATAAATACAAAGCGAAGCTACAGAGTGCAGCTACTTGTACAAAACCAAGCTACAAAGGGCAGTTATATGTACAAAACCAAGCTACAGAGGGCAGCTATATGTACAAAACCAAGCTACAGAGAGCAGCTATGTGTACAAAACCAAGCTAATGAGGGCAACTGTATGTACAAAACCAAGCTACACAGGGCAACTATATGTACAAAACCAAGCTACACAGGGCAGCTGTATTTACAAAACCAAGCTACAGAGCCCAGCTATATGTACAAAACCAAGCCACACAGGGCAGCTACATGTACAAAACCAAGCTACACAGGGCAGCTACATGTACAAAACCAAGCTACACAGGAAAAATACATGTACAAAACCAAGCTACTGAGGGCAGCTATATGTACAAAACCAAGCTACAAAAGTTATCTATATGTACAAAATTAAGCTAGAGAGGGCAGCTACGTGTATAAAACCAAGCTACACTGGGCAGCTGTGTGTACAGAATCAACCTACAGAGTGCAGCTATATGTAAAAAGCTAAGCTACACAAGGCAGCTATATGTACAAAACCAAGCTGTACAGGGCACCTATACATACAAAACCAAGCTAAACAGGGCAGCTATATGTACAAAACCAAGCTACACAGGGCACCTATACGTACACAACCAAACTAAACAGGGCAGGTATATGTACAAAACCAAGGTACACAGGGCACCTATACGTACACAACCAAGCTAAACAGGGCAGGTATATGTACAAAACCAAGGTACACATTTCTGTTATATATACAAAACCAAGCTACACAGGGCAGCTACATGCACAAAACCAAGCTACACAGGGCAGCTATATGTACAACACCAAGCTACACTGGGCAGCTATGTGTACAGAATCAACCTACAGAGGGCAGCTATATGTATAAAGCTAAACTACACAAGGCAGCTATATGTACAAAACCAAGCTGCACAGGGAACCTATACATACAAAACCAAGCTAAACAGGGCAGCTATATGTACAAAACCAAGCTACACACGGCAGCTATATGTACAAAACCAAGCTACACAGGGCACCTATACGTACAAAACCAAGCTAAACAGGGCAGCTACATGTACAAAACCAAGCTACACAGGGCAGCTATAAGTACAAAACCAAGCTACAGAGCGCAGCTATAGGTAACAAAAACAAGCTACAAAGGGCAGTTACATGTACAAAACCAAGCTACACAGGGCAGCTACATATACAAAACCAAGCTACAAATAGCAGCTACATGTACAAAACCAAGCTACACTGGGCTGCTATATGTACAAAACCATGTTACACAGGGCAGCTATAAATACAAAGCGAAGCTACAGAGTGCAGCTACTTGTACAAAACCAAGCTACAAAGGGCAGTTATACGTACAAAACCAAGCTGCACAGGGCAGCTATATGTACAAAACCAAGCTACACAGGGCACCTATATGTACAAAACCAAGCTACAGAGCACAGCTATAGGTAACAAAACCAAGCTACAAAGGGCAGCTTTATGTACAAAACCAAGCTAAACAGGGCAGCTGTATGTACAAAACCAAGCTACAGAGGGCAGCTATATGTATAAAACCAAGCTACACAGGGCAGCTAAATGTACAAAACCAAGCTACACAGGGCAGCTACATATACAAAACCAAGCTACAAATAGCAGCTACATGTACAAAACCAAGCTACACAGGGCTGCTATATGTACAAAACCATGTTACACAGGGCAGCTATAAATACAAAGCGAAGCTACAGAGTGCAGCTACTTGTACAAAACCAAGCTACAAAGGGCAGTTATATGTACAAAACCAAGCTGCACAGGGTAGCTATATGTACAAAACCAAGCTACACAGGGCACCTATATGTACAAAACCAAGCTACAGAGCACAGCTATAGGTAACAAAACCAAGCTACAAAGGGCAGCTTTATGTACAAAACCAAGCTAAACAGGGCAGCTGTATGTACAAAACCAAGCTACAGAGGGCAGCTATATGTATAAAACCAAGCTACACAGGGCAGCTAAATGTACAAAACCAAGCTACACAGGGCAGCTACATATACAAAACCAAGCTACAAATAGCAGCTACATGTACAAAACCAAGCTACACAGGGCTGCTATATGTACAAAACCATGTTACACAGGGCAGTTATAAATACAAAGCGAAGCTACAGAGTGCAGCTACTTGTACAAAACCAAGCTACAAAGGGCAGTTAATGTACAAAACCAAGCTGCACAGGGCAGCTATATGTACAAAACCAAGCTACAAAAGGCATCTATATGTACAAAATTAAGCTAGAGAGGGCAGCTACGTGTATAAAACCAAGCTACACTGGGCAGCTGTGTGTACAGAATCAACCTACAGAGGGCAGCTATATGTAAAAAGCTAAGCTACACAAGGCAGCTATATGTACAAAACCAAGCTGCACAGGGCACCTATACATACAAAACCAAGCTAAACAGGGCAGCTATATGTACAAAACCAAGCTACACAGGGCACCTATACGTACACAACCAAACTAAACAGGGCAGGTATATGTACAAAACCAAGGTACACAGGGCACCTATACGTACACAACCAAGCTACACAGGGCAGCTACATGCACAAAACCAAGCTACACAAGGCAGCTATATGTACAACACCAAGCTACACAGGGCAGCTATAAGTACAAAACCAAGCTACAGAGCGCAGCTATAGGTGACAAAACCAAGCTACAAAGGGCAGTTATATGTACAAAACCAAGCTACACAGGGCAACTATAAGTACAAAACCAAGCTACAGAGCACAGCTATAGGTAACAAAACCAAGCTACAAAGGGCAGTTATATGTACAAAACCAAGCTACACAGGGCAACTATATGTACAAAACCAAGCTACTGAGGGCAGCTATATGTACAAAACCAAGCTACACAGGGCAGCTATATGTACAAAACGAAGCTACACAGGGCAGCTGTATGTACAAAACCAAGCTACAGAGGGCAGCTTTATGTACAAAACCAAGCTAAACAGGGCAGCTGTATGTACAAAACCAAGCTACACAGGGCAGCTATATGTACAAAACCAAGCTACAAAGGGCAGTTATATGTACAAAACCAAGCTGCACAGGGCAGCTATATGTACAAAACCAAGCTACACAGGGCACCTATATGTACAAAACCAAGCTACAGAGCACAGCTATAGGTAACAAAACCAAGCTACAAAGGGCAGCTTTATGTACAAAACCAAGCTAAACAGGGCAGCTGTATGTACAAAACCAAGCTACAGAGGGCAGCTATATGTATAAAACCAAGCTACACAGGGCAGCTAAATGTACAAAACCAAGCTACACAGGGCAGCTACATATACAAAACCAAGCTACAAATAGCAGCTACATGTACAAAACCAAGCTACACAGGGCTGCTATATGTACAAAACCATGTTACACAGGGCAGCTATAAATACAAAGCGAAGCTACAGAGTGCAGCTACTTGTACAAAACCAAGCTACAAAGGGCAGTTATATGTACAAAACCAAGCTGCACAGGGTAGCTATATGTACAAAACCAAGCTACACAGGGCACCTATATGTACAAAACCAAGCTACAGAGCACAGCTATAGGTAACAAAACCAAGCTACAAAGGGCAGCTTTATGTACAAAACCAAGCTAAACAGGGCAGCTGTATGTACAAAACCAAGCTACAGAGGGCAGCTATATGTATAAAACCAAGCTACACAGGGCAGCTAAATGTACAAAACCAAGCTACACAGGGCAGCTACATATACAAAACCAAGCTACAAATAGCAGCTACATGTACAAAACCAAGCTACACAGGGCTGCTATATGTACAAAACCATGTTACACAGGGCAGTTATAAATACAAAGCGAAGCTACAGAGTGCAGCTACTTGTACAAAACCAAGCTACAAGGGCAGTTAATGTACAAAACCAAGCTGCACAGGGCAGCTATATGTACAAAACCAAGCTACAAAAGGCATCTATATGTACAAAATTAAGCTAGAGAGGGCAGCTACGTGTATAAAACCAAGCTACACTGGGCAGCTGTGTGTACAGAATCAACCTACAGAGGGCAGCTATATGTAAAAAGCTAAGCTACACAAGGCAGCTATATGTACAAAACCAAGCTGCACAGGGCACCTATACATACAAAACCAAGCTAAACAGGGCAGCTATATGTACAAAACCAAGCTACACAGGGCACCTATACGTACACAACCAAACTAAACAGGGCAGGTATATGTACAAAACCAAGGTACACAGGGCACCTATACGTACACAACCAAGCTACACAGGGCAGCTACATGCACAAAACCAAGCTACACAAGGCAGCTATATGTACAACACCAAGCTACACAGGGCAGCTATAAGTACAAAACCAAGCTACAGAGCGCAGCTATAGGTAACAAAACCAAGCTACAAAGGGCAGTTATATGTACAAAACCAAGCTACACAGGGCAACTATAAGTACAAAACCAAGCTACAGAGCACAGCTATAGGTAACAAAACCAAGCTACAAAGGGCAGTTATATGTACAAAACCAAGCTACACAGGGCAACTATATGTACAAAACCAAGCTACTGAGGGCAGCTATATGTACAAAACCAAGCTACACAGGGCAGCTATATGTACAAAACGAAGCTACACAGGGCAGCTGTATGTACAAAACCAAGCTACAGAGGGCAGCTTTATGTACAAAACCAAGCTAAACAGGGCAGCTGTATGTACAAAACCAAGCTACACAGGGCAGCTATATGTGTAAAACCAAGCTACACAGGGCAGCTATATGTACAAAACCAAGCTACACAGGGCAGCTACATATACAAAACCAAGCTACAAATAGCAGCTACATGTACAAAACCAAGCTACACAGGGCTGCTATATGTACAAAACCATGTTACACAGGGCAGCTATAAATACAAAGCGAAGCTACAGAGCGCAGCTACTTGTACAAAACCAAGCTACAAAGGGCAGTTATATGTACAAAACCAAGCTACAGAGGGAAGCTGTATGTACAAAACCAAGCTACACTGGGCAGCTATGTGTACAGAATCAACCTACACAGGGCAGCTATATGTATAAAGCTAAGCTACACAAGGCAGCTATATGTACAAAACCAAGCTGCACAGGGCACCTATACATACAAAACCAAGCTAAACAGGGCAGCTATATGTACAAAACCAAGCTACACACGGCAGCTATATGTACAAAACCAAGCTACACAGGGCACCTATACGTACAAAACCAAGCTAAACAGGGCAGCTACATGTACAAAACCAAGCTACACAGGGCAGCTATAAGTACAAAACCAAGCTACAGAGCGCAGCTATAGGTAACAAAAACAAGCTACAAAGGGCAGTTACATGTACAAAACCAAGCTACACAGGGCAACTATATGTACAAAACCAAGCTACTGAGGGCAGCTATATGTACAAAACGAAGCTACACAGGGCAGCTGTATGTACAAAACCAAGCTACAGAGGGCACCTATATGTACAAAACCAAGCTACACAGGGCAGCTGTATGTACAAAACCAAGCTACAGAGGGCAGCTATATGTACAAAATACAAGCTACACCGGGCAGCTGTATGTACAAAACCAAGCTACAGAGGGCAGCTATATGTACAAAACCAAGCTACAGAGAGCAGCTATGTGTACAAAACCAAGCTAAACAGGGCAACTGTATGTACAAAACCAAGCTACACAGGGCAACTATATGTACAAAACCAAGCTACACAGGGCAGCTGTATTTACAAAACCAAGCTACAGAGCCCAGCTATATGTACAAAACCAAGCCACACAGGGCAGCTACATGTACAAAACCAAGCTACACAGGGCAGCTACATGTACAAAACCAAGCTACACAGGAAAAATACATGTACAAAACCAAGCTACTGAGGGCAGCTATATGTACAAAACCAAGCTACAAAAGTTATCTATATGTACAAAATTAAGCTAGAGAGGGCAGCTACGTGTATAAAACCAAGCTACACTGGGCAGCTGTGTGTACAGAATCAACCTACAGAGGGCAGCTATATGTAAAAAGCTAAGCTACACAAGGCAGCTATATGTACAAAACCAAGCTAAACAGGGCAGCTATATGTACAAAACCAAGCTACACAGGGCACCTATACGTACACAACCAAACTAAACAGGGCAGGTATATGTACAAAACCAAGGTACACAGGGCACCTATACGTACACAACCAAGCTAAACAGGGCAGGTATATGTACAAAACCAAGGTACACATTTCTGTTATATATACAAAACCAAGCTACACAGGGCAGCTACATGCACAAAACCAAGCTACACAGGGCAGCTATATGTACAACACCAAGCTACACTGGGCAGCTATGTGTACAGAATCAACCTACAGAGGGCAGCTATATGTATAAAGCTAAACTACACAAGGCAGCTATATGTACAAAACCAAGCTGCACAGGGAACCTATACATACAAAACCAAGCTAAACAGGGCAGCTATATGTACAAAACCAAGCTACACACGGCAGCTATATGTACAAAACCAAGCTACACAGGGCACCTATACGTACAAAACCAAGCTAAACAGGGCAGCTACATGTACAAAACCAAGCTACACAGGGCAGCTATAAGTACAAAACCAAGCTACAGAGCGCAGCTATAGGTAACAAAAACAAGCTACAAAGGGCAGTTACATGTACAAAACCAAGCTACACAGGGCAACTATATGTACAAAACCAAGCTACTGAGGGCAGCTATATGTACAAAACCAAGCTAAACAGGGCAGCTATATGTACAAAATGAAGCTACATAGAGCTGCTATATGTTGAAAACCAAGCTACACTGGGCAGCTATATGTAAATAACCAAGCTACACCGAGAGGCTATATGTACAAAACCAAGCTACAGAAAGCAGATAAATGTAGAAAACCAAGCTACACCGGGTAGCTTTATGTACAAAACCAAGCTACAGAGGGCAACTATATGTACAAAACCAAGCTACTGATGGCAGCTATATGTACAAAACCAAGCTACACAGGGCAGCTATATGTACAAAACGAAGCTACATAGGGCAGCTCTATGTAAAAAACCAAGCTACAGAGGGCAGCTATATGTACAAAACCAAGCAAACAGGGCAGCTGTATGTACAAAACCAAGCTACACAGGGCAGCTATATGTACAAAACCAAGCTACACAGGGCAGCTATAAGTACAAAACCAAGCTACAGAGCACAGCTATAGGTAACAAAACCAAGCTACAAAGGGCAGTTATATGTACAAAACCAAGCTACACAGGGCAACTATATGTACAAAACCAAGCTACTGAGGGCAGCTATATGTACAAAACCAAGCTACACAGGGCAGCTATATGTACAAAACGAAGCTACACAGGGCAGCTGTATGTACAAAACCAAGCTACAGAGAGCAGCTTCATGTACAAAACCAAGCTAAACAGGGCAGCTGTATGTACAAAACCAAGCTACAGAGGGCAGCTATATGTATAAAACCAAGCTACACAGGGCAGCTAAATGTACAAAACCAAGCTACACAGGGCAGCTACATATACAAAACCAAGCTACAAATAGCAGCTACATGTACAAAACCAAGCTACACAGGGCTGCTATATGTACAAAACCATGTTACACAGGGCAGTTATAAATACAAAGCGAAGCTACAGAGTGCAGCTACTTGTACAAAACCAAGCTACAAAGGGCAGTTATATGTACAAAACCAAGCTGCACAGGGCACCTATACATACAAAACCAAGCTAAACAGGGCAGCTATATGTACAAAACCAAGCTACACATGGCAGCTATATGTACAAAACCAAGCTACACAGGGCACCTATACGTACAAAACCAAGCTAAACAGGGCAGCTACATGTACAAAACCAAGCTACACAGGGCAGCTATAAGTACAAAACCAAGCTACAGAGCGCAGCTATAGGTAACAAAAACAAGCTACAAAGGGCAGTTACATGTACAAAACCAAGCTACACAGGGCAACTATATGTACAAAACCAAGCTACTGAGGTCAGCTATATGTACAAAACGAAGCTAAACAGGGCAGCTGTATGTACAAAACCAAGCTACAGAGGGCACCTATATGTACAAAACCAAGCTACACAGGGCAGCTGTATGTACAAAACCAAGCTACAGAGGGCAGCTATATGTACAAAATACAAGCTACACTGGGCAGCTGTATGTACAAAACCAAGCTACAGAGGGCAGCTATATGTACAAAACCAAGCTACAGAGAGCAGCTATGTGTACAAAACCAAGCTAAACAGGGCAACTGTATGTACAAAACCAAGCTACACAGGGCAACTATATGTACAAAACCAAGCTACACAGGGCAGCTGTATTTACAAAACCAAGCTACAGAGCGCAGCTATATGTACAAAACCAAGTCACACAGGGCAGCTACATGTACAAAACCAAGCTACACAGGGCAGCTAAATGTACAAAACCAAGCTACATAGGGCAGCTATATGTACAAAACCAAGCTACAAAAGGCATCTATATGTACAAAATTAAGCTAGAGAGGGCAGCTACGTGTATAAAACCAAGCTACACTGGGCAGCTGTGTGTACAGAATCAACCTACAGAGGGCAGCTATATGTAAAAAGCTATGCTACACAAGGCAGCTATATGTACAAAACCAAGCTGCACAGGGCACCTATACATACAAAACCAAGCTAAACAGGGCAGCTATATGTACAAAACCAAGCTACACAGGGCACCTATACGTACACAACCAAACTAAACAGGGCAGGTATATGTACAAAACCAAGGTACACAGGGCACCTATACGTACACAACCAAGCTACACAGGGCAGCTACATGCACAAAACCAAGCTACACAAGGCAGCTATATGTACAACACCAAGCTACACAGGGCAGCTATAAGTACAAAACCAAGCTACAGAGCGCAGCTATAGGTAACAAAACCAAGCTACAAAGGGCAGTTATATGTACAAAACCAAGCTACACAGGGCAACTATAAGTACAAAACCAAGCTACAGAGCACAGCTATAGGTAACAAAACCAAGCTACAAAGGGCAGTTATATGTACAAAACCAAGCTACACAGGGCAACTATATGTACAAAACCAAGCTACTGAGGGCAGCTATATGTACAAAACCAAGCTACACAGGGCAGCTATATGTACAAAACGAAGCTACACAGGGCAGCTGTATGTACAACACCAAGCTACACTGGGCAGCTATGTGTACAGAATCAACCTACAGAGGGCAGCTATATGTATAAAGCTAAGCTACACAGGGCAGCTATATGTGTAAAACCAAGCTACACAGGGCAGCTATATGTACAAAACCAAGCTACACAGGGCAGCTACATATACAAAACCAAGCTACAAATAGCAGCTACATGTACAAAACCAAGCTACACAGGGCTGCTATATGTACAAAACCATGTTACACAGGGCAGCTATAAATACAAAGCGAAGCTACAGAGCGCAGCTACTTGTACAAAACCAAGCTACAAAGGGCAGTTATATGTACAAAACCAAGCTACACAGGGCAGCTGTATGTACAAAACCAAGCTACACTGGGCAGCTATGTGTACAGAATCAACCTACAGAGGGCAGCTATATGTATAAAGCTAAGCTACACAAGGCAGCTATATGTACAAAACCAAGCTACACACGGCAGCTATATGTACAAAACCAAGCTACACAGGGCACCTATACGTACAAAACCAAGCTAAACAGGGCAGCTACATGTACAAAACCAAGCTACACAGGGCAGCTATATGTACAAAACCAAGCTACAGAGTGCAGCTATAGGTAACAATAACAAGCTACAAAGGGCAGTTACATGTACAAAACCAAGCTACACAGGGCAACTATATGTACAAAACCAAGCTACTGAGGGCAGCTATATGTACAAAACCAAGCTAAACAGGGCAGCTGTATGTACAAAACCAAGCTACAGAGGGCACCTATATGTACAAAACCAAGCTACACAGGGCAGCTGTATGTACAAAACCAAGCTACAGAGGGCAGCTATATGTACAAAATACAAGCTACACCGGGCAGCTGTATGTACAAAACCAAGCTACAGAGGGCAGCTATATGTACAAAACCAAGCTACAGAGAGCAGCTATGTGTACAAAACCAAGCTAAACAGGGCAACTGTATGTACAAAACCAAGCTACACAGGGCAACTATATGTACAAAACCAAGCTACACAGGGCAGCTGTATTTACAAAACCAAGCTACAGAGCCCAGCTATATGTACAAAACCAAGCCACACAGGGCAGCTACATGTACAAAACCAAGCTACACAGGGCAGCTACATGTACAAAACCAAGCTACACAGGAAAAATACATGTACAAAACCAAGCTACTGAGGGCAGCTATATGTACAAAACCAAGCTACAAAAGTTATCTATATGTACAAAATTAAGCTAGAGAGGGCAGCTACGTGTATAAAACCAAGCTACACTGGGCAGCTGTGTACAGAATCAACCTACAGAGGGCAGCTATATGTAAAAAGCTAAGCTACACAAGGCAGCTATATGTACAAAACCAAGCTGTACAGGGCACCTATACATACAAAACCAAGCTAAACAGGGCAGCTATATGTACAAAACCAAGCTACACAGGGCACCTATACGTACACAACCAAACTAAACAGGGCAGGTATATGTACAAAACCAAGGTACACAGGGCACCTATACGTACACAACCAAGCTAAACAGGGCAGGTATATGTACAAAACCAAGGTACACATTTCTGTTATATATACAAAACCAAGCTACACAGGGCAGCTACATGCACAAAACCAAGCTACACAGGGCAGCTATATGTACAACACCAAGCTACACTGGGCAGCTATGTGTACAGAATCAACCTACAGAGGGCAGCTATATGTATAAAGCTAAGCTACACAAGGCAGCTATATGTACAAAACCAAGCTACACAGGGCACCTATACATACAAAACCAAGCTAAACAGGGCAGCTATATGTACAAAACCAAGCTACACACGGCAGCTATATGTACAAAACCAAGCTACACAGGGCACCTATACATACAAAACCAAGCTAAACAGGGCAGCTACATGTACAAAACCAAGCTACACAGGGCAGCTATAAGTACAAAACCAAGCTACAGAGCGCAGCTATAGGTAACAAAAACAAGCTACAAAGGGCAGTTATATGTACAAAACCAAGCTACACAGGGCAACTATATGTACAAAACCAAGCTACTGAGGGCAGCTATATGTACAAAACCAAGCTAAACAGGGCAGCTATATGTACAAAATGAAGCTACATAGAGCTGCTATATGTCGAAAACCAAGCTACACTGGGCAATTATATGTAAATAACCAAGCTACACCGAGAGGCTATATGTACAAAACCAAGCTACAGAAAGCAGATAAATGTAGAAAACCAAGCTACACCGGGTAGCTTTATGTACAAAACCAAGCTACAGAGGGCAACTATATGTACAAAACCAAGCTACTGATGGCAGCTATATGTACAAAACCAAGCTACACAGGGCAGCTATATGTACAAAACGAAGCTACATAGGGCAGCTCTATGTAAAAAACCAAGCTACAGAGGGCAGCTATATGTACAAAACCAAGCAAACAGGGCAGCTGTATGTACAAAACCAAGCTACACAGGGCAGCTATATGTACAAAACCAAGCTACACAGGGCAGCTATAAGTACAAAACCAAGCTACAGAGCACAGCTATAGGTAACAAAACCAAGCTACAAAGGGCAGTTATATGTACAAAACCAAGCTACACAGGGCAACTATATGTACAAAACCAAGCTACTGAGGGCAGCTATATGTACAAAACCAAGCTACACAGGGCAGCTATATGTACAAAACGAAGCTACACAGGGCAGCTGTATGTACAAAACCAAGCTACAGAGAGCAGCTTCATGTACAAAACCAAGCTAAACAGGGCAGCTGTATGTACAAAACCAAGCTACAGAGGGCAGCTATATGTATAAAACCAAGCTACACAGAGCGCAGCTAAATGTACAAAACCAAGCTACACAGGGCAGCTACATATACAAAACCAAGCTACAAATAGCAGCTACATGTACAAAACCAAGCTACACAGGGCTGCTATATGTACAAAACCATGTTACACAGGTCAGCTATAAATACAAAGCGAAGCTACAGAGCGCAGCTACTTGTACAAAACCAAGCTACAAAGGGCAGTTATATGTACAAAACCAAGCTGCACAGGGCACCTATACATACAAAACCAAGCTAAACAGGGCAGCTATATGTACAAAACCAAGCTACACATGGCAGCTATATGTACAAAACCAAGCTACACAGGGCATCTATACGTACAAAACCAAGCTAAACAGGGCAGCTACATGTACAAAACCAAGCTACACAGGGCAGCTATAAGTACAAAACCAAGCTACAGAGCGCAGCTATAGGTAACAAAAACAAGCTACAAAGGGCAGTTACATGTACAAAACCAAGCTACACAGGGCAACTATATGTACAAAACCAAGCTACTGAGGTCAGCTATATGTACAAAACGAAGCTAAACAGGGCAGCTGTATGTACAAAACCAAGCTACAGAGGGCACCTATATGTACAAAACCAAGCTACACAGGGCAGCTGTATGTACAAAACCAAGCTACAGAGGGCAGCTATATGTACAAAATACAAGCTACACTGGGCAGCTGTATGTACAAAACCAAGCTACAGAGGGCAGCTATATGTACAAAACCAAGCTACAGAGAGCAGCTATGTGTACAAAACCAAGCTAAACAGGGCAACTGTATGTACAAAACCAAGCTACACAGGGCAACTATATGTACAAAACCAAGCTACACAGGGCAGCTGTATTTACAAAACCAAGCTACAGAGCGCAGCTATATGTACAAAACCAAGTCACACAGGGCAGCTACATGTACAAAACCAAGCTACACAGGGCAGCTAAATGTACAAAACCAAGCTACATAGGGCAGCTATATGTACAAAACCAAGCTACAAAAGGCATCTATATGTACAAAATTAAGCTAGAGAGGGCAGCTACGTGTATAAAACCAAGCTACACTGGGCAGCTGTGTGTACAGAATCAACCTACAGAGGGCAGCTATATGTAAAAAGCTATGCTACACAAGGCAGCTATATGTACAAAACCAAGCTGCACAGGGCACCTATACATACAAAACCAAGCTAAACAGGGCAGCTATATGTACAAAACCAAGCTACACAGGGCACCTATACGTACACAACCAAACTAAACAGGGCAGGTATATGTACAAAACCAAGGTACACAGGGCACCTATACGTACACAACCAAGCTACACAGGGCAGCTACATGCACAAAACCAAGCTACACAAGGCAGCTATATGTACAACACCAAGCTACACAGGGCAGCTATAAGTACAAAACCAAGCTACAGAGCGCAGCTATAGGTAACAAAACCAAGCTACAAAGGGCAGTTATATGTACAAAACCAAGCTACACAGGGCAACTATAAGTACAAAACCAAGCTACAGAGCACAGCTATAGGTAACAAAACCAAGCTACAAAGGGCAGTTATATGTACAAAACCAAGCTACACAGGGCAACTATATGTACAAAACCAAGCTACTGAGGGCAGCTATATGTACAAAACCAAGCTACACAGGGCAGCTATATGTACAAAACGAAGCTACACAGGGCAGCTGTATGTACAACACCAAGCTACACTGGGCAGCTATGTGTACAGAATCAACCTACAGAGGGCAGCTATATGTATAAAGCTAAGCTACACAGGGCAGCTATATGTGTAAAACCAAGCTACACAGGGCAGCTATATGTACAAAACCAAGCTACACAGGGCAGCTACATATACAAAACCAAGCTACAAATAGCAGCTACATGTACAAAACCAAGCTACACAGGGCTGCTATATGTACAAAACCATGTTACACAGGGCAGCTATAAATACAAAGCGAAGCTACAGAGCGCAGCTACTTGTACAAAACCAAGCTACAAAGGGCAGTTATATGTACAAAACCAAGCTACACAGGGCAGCTGTATGTACAAAACCAAGCTACACTGGGCAGCTATGTGTACAGAATCAACCTACAGAGGGCAGCTATATGTATAAAGCTAAGCTACACAAGGCAGCTATATGTACAAAACCAAGCTACACACGGCAGCTATATGTACAAAACCAAGCTACACAGGGCACCTATACGTACAAAACCAAGCTAAACAGGGCAGCTACATGTACAAAACCAAGCTACACAGGGCAGCTATATGTACAAAACCAAGCTACAGAGTGCAGCTATAGGTAACAATAACAAGCTACAAAGGGCAGTTACATGTACAAAACCAAGCTACACAGGGCAACTATATGTACAAAACCAAGCTACTGAGGGCAGCTATATGTACAAAACCAAGCTAAACAGGGCAGCTGTATGTACAAAACCAAGCTACAGAGGGCACCTATATGTACAAAACCAAGCTACACAGGGCAGCTGTATGTACAAAACCAAGCTACAGAGGGCAGCTATATGTACAAAATACAAGCTACACCGGGCAGCTGTATGTACAAAACCAAGCTACAGAGGGCAGCTATATGTACAAAACCAAGCTACAGAGAGCAGCTATGTGTACAAAACCAAGCTAAACAGGGCAACTGTATGTACAAAACCAAGCTACACAGGGCAACTATATGTACAAAACCAAGCTACACAGGGCAGCTGTATTTACAAAACCAAGCTACAGAGCCCAGCTATATGTACAAAACCAAGCCACACAGGGCAGCTACATGTACAAAACCAAGCTACACAGGGCAGCTACATGTACAAAACCAAGCTACACAGGAAAAATACATGTACAAAACCAAGCTACTGAGGGCAGCTATATGTACAAAACCAAGCTACAAAAGTTATCTATATGTACAAAATTAAGCTAGAGAGGGCAGCTACGTGTATAAAACCAAGCTACACTGGGCAGCTGTGTACAGAATCAACCTACAGAGGGCAGCTATATGTAAAAAGCTAAGCTACACAAGGCAGCTATATGTACAAAACCAAGCTGCACAGGGCACCTATACATACAAAACCAAGCTAAACAGGGCAGCTATATGTACAAAACCAAGCTACACAGGGCACCTATACGTACACAACCAAACTAAACAGGGCAGGTATATGTACAAAACCAAGGTACAAAGGGCACCTATACGTACACAACCAAGCTACACAGGGCAGCTACATGCACAAAACCAAGCTACACAAGGCAGCTATATGTACAACACCAAGCTACACAGGGCAGCTATAAGTACAAAACCAAGCTACAGAGCGCAGCTATAGGTAACAAAACCAAGCTACAAAGGGCAGTTATATGTACAAAACCAAGCTACACAGGGCAACTATAAGTACAAAACCAAGCTACAGAGCACAGCTATAGGTAACAAAACCAAGCTACAAAGGGCAGTTATATGTACAAAACCAAGCTACACAGGGCAACTATATGTACAAAACCAAGCTACTGAGGGCAGCTATATGTACAAAACCAAGCTACACAGGGCAGCTATATGTACAAAACGAAGCTACACAGGGCAGCTGTATGTACAACACCAAGCTACACTGGGCAGCTATGTGTACAGAATCAACCTACAGAGGGCAGCTATATGTATAAAGCTAAGCTACACAGGGCAGCTATATGTGTAAAACCAAGCTACACAGGGCAGCTATATGTACAAAACCAAGCTACACAGGGCAGCTACATATACAAAACCAAGCTACAAATAGCAGCTACATGTACAAAACCAAGCTACACAGGGCTGCTATATGTACAAAACCATGTTACACAGGGCAGCTATAAATACAAAGCGAAGCTACAGAGCGCAGCTACTTGTACAAAACCAAGCTACAAAGGGCAGTTATATGTACAAAACCAAGCTACACAGGGCAGCTGTATGTACAAAACCAAGCTACACTGGGCAGCTATGTGTACAGAATCAACCTACAGAGGGCAGCTATATGTATAAAGCTAAGCTACACAAGGCAGCTATATGTACAAAACCAAGCTACACACGGCAGCTATATGTACAAAACCAAGCTACACAGGGCACCTATACGTACAAAACCAAGCTAAACAGGGCAGCTACATGTACAAAACCAAGCTACACAGGGCAGCTATATGTACAAAACCAAGCTACAGAGTGCAGCTATAGGTAACAATAACAAGCTACAAAGGGCAGTTACATGTACAAAACCAAGCTACACAGGGCAACTATATGTACAAAACCAAGCTACTGAGGGCAGCTATATGTACAAAACCAAGCTAAACAGGGCAGCTGTATGTACAAAACCAAGCTACAGAGGGCACCTATATGTACAAAACCAAGCTACACAGGGCAGCTGTATGTACAAAACCAAGCTACAGAGGGCAGCTATATGTACAAAATACAAGCTACACCGGGCAGCTGTATGTACAAAACCAAGCTACAGAGGGCAGCTATATGTACAAAACCAAGCTACAGAGAGCAGCTATGTGTACAAAACCAAGCTAAACAGGGCAACTGTATGTACAAAACCAAGCTACACAGGGCAACTATATGTACAAAACCAAGCTACACAGGGCAGCTGTATTTACAAAACCAAGCTACAGAGCCCAGCTATATGTACAAAACCAAGCCACACAGGGCAGCTACATGTACAAAACCAAGCTACACAGGGCAGCTACATGTACAAAACCAAGCTACACAGGAAAAATACATGTACAAAACCAAGCTACTGAGGGCAGCTATATGTACAAAACCAAGCTACAAAAGTTATCTATATGTACAAAATTAAGCTAGAGAGGGCAGCTACGTGTATAAAACCAAGCTACACTGGGCAGCTGTGTACAGAATCAACCTACAGAGGGCAGCTATATGTAAAAAGCTAAGCTACACAAGGCAGCTATATGTACAAAACCAAGCTGTACAGGGCACCTATACATACAAAACCAAGCTAAACAGGGCAGCTATATGTACAAAACCAAGCTACACAGGGCACCTATACGTACACAACCAAACTAAACAGGGCAGGTATATGTACAAAACCAAGGTACACAGGGCACCTATACGTACACAACCAAGCTAAACAGGGCAGGTATATGTACAAAACCAAGGTACACATTTCTGTTATATATACAAAACCAAGCTACACAGGGCAGCTACATGCACAAAACCAAGCTACACAGGGCAGCTATATGTACAACACCAAGCTACACTGGGCAGCTATGTGTACAGAATCAACCTACAGAGGGCAGCTATATGTATAAAGCTAAGCTACACAAGGCAGCTATATGTACAAAACCAAGCTACACAGGGCACCTATACATACAAAACCAAGCTAAACAGGGCAGCTATATGTACAAAACCAAGCTACACACGGCAGCTATATGTACAAAACCAAGCTACACAGGGCACCTATACATACAAAACCAAGCTAAACAGGGCAGCTACATGTACAAAACCAAGCTACACAGGGCAGCTATAAGTACAAAACCAAGCTACAGAGCGCAGCTATAGGTAACAAAAACAAGCTACAAAGGGCAGTTATATGTACAAAACCAAGCTACACAGGGCAACTATATGTACAAAACCAAGCTACTGAGGGCAGCTATATGTACAAAACCAAGCTAAACAGGGCAGCTATATGTACAAAATGAAGCTACATAGAGCTGCTATATGTCGAAAACCAAGCTACACTGGGCAGCTATATGTAAATAACCAAGCTACACCGAGAGGCTATATGTACAAAACCAAGCTACAGAAAGCAGATAAATGTAGAAAACCAAGCTACACCGGGTAGCTTTATGTACAAAACCAAGCTACAGAGGGCAACTATATGTACAAAACCAAGCTACTGATGGCAGCTATATGTACAAAACCAAGCTACACAGGGCAGCTATATGTACAAAACGAAGCTACATAGGGCAGCTCTATGTAAAAAACCAAGCTACAGAGGGCAGCTATATGTACAAAACCAAGCAAACAGGGCAGCTGTATGTACAAAACCAAGCTACACAGGGCAGCTATATGTACAAAACCAAGCTACACAGGGCAGCTATAAGTACAAAACCAAGCTACAGAGCACAGCTATAGGTAACAAAACCAAGCTACAAAGGGCAGTTATATGTACAAAACCAAGCTACACAGGGCAACTATATGTACAAAACCAAGCTACTGAGGGCAGCTATATGTACAAAACCAAGCTACACAGGGCAGCTATATGTACAAAACGAAGCTACACAGGGCAGCTGTATGTACAAAACCAAGCTACAGAGAGCAGCTTCATGTACAAAACCAAGCTAAACAGGGCAGCTGTATGTACAAAACCAAGCTACAGAGGGCAGCTATATGTATAAAACCAAGCTACACAGAGCGCAGCTAAATGTACAAAACCAAGCTACACAGGGCAGCTACATATACAAAACCAAGCTACAAATAGCAGCTACATGTACAAAACCAAGCTACACAGGGCTGCTATATGTACAAAACCATGTTACACAGGTCAGCTATAAATACAAAGCGAAGCTACAGAGCGCAGCTACTTGTACAAAACCAAGCTACAAAGGGCAGTTATATGTACAAAACCAAGCTGCACAGGGCACCTATACATACAAAACCAAGCTAAACAGGGCAGCTATATGTACAAAACCAAGCTACACATGGCAGCTATATGTACAAAACCAAGCTACACAGGGCATCTATACGTACAAAACCAAGCTAAACAGGGCAGCTACATGTACAAAACCAAGCTACACAGGGCAGTTATAAGTACAAAACCAAGCTACAGAGCGCAGCTATAGGTAACAAAAACAAGCTACAAAGGGCAGTTACATGTACAAAACCAAGCTACACAGGGCAACTATATGTACAAAACCAAGCTACTGAGGGCAGCTATATGTACAAAACCAAGCTAAACAGGGCAGCTCTATGTACAAAACCAAGCTACAGAGGGCACCTATATGTACAAAACCAAGCTACACAGGGCAGCTGTATGTACAAAACCAAGCTACAGAGGGCAGCTATATGTACAAAATACAAGCTACACCGGGCAGCTGTATGTACAAAACCAAGCTACAGAGGGCAGCTATATGTACAAAACCAAGCTACAGAGAGCAGCTATGTGTACAAAACCAAGCTAAACAGGGCAACTGTATGTACAAAACCAAGCTACACAGGGCAACTATATGTACAAAACCAAGCTACACAGGGCAGCTGTATTTACAAAACCAAGCTACAGAGCGCAGCTATATGTACAAAACCAAGCCACACAGGGCAGCTACATGTACAAAACCAAGCTACACAGGGCAGCTACATGTACAAAACCAAGCTACACAGGAAAAATACATGTACAAAACCAAGCTACATAGGGCAGCTATATGTACAAAACCAAGCTACAAAAGGCATCTATATGTACAACATTAAGCTAGAGAGGGCAGCTACGTGTATAAAACCAAGCTACACTGGGCAGCTGTGTGTACAGAATCAACCTACAGAGGGCAGCTATATGTAAAAAGCTAAGCTACACAAGGCAGCTATATGTACAAAACCAAGCTGCACAGGGCACCTATACATACAAAACCAAGCTAAACAGGGCAGCTATATGTACAAAACCAAGCTACACAGGGCACCTATACGTACACAACCAAACTAAACAGGGCAGGTATATGTACAAAACCAAGGTACACAGGGCACCTATACGTACACAACCAAGCTACACAGGGCAGCTACATGCACAAAACCAAGCTGCACAGGACACCTATACATACAAAACCAAGCTAAACAGGGAAGTTATATGTACAAAACCAAGCTACACATGGCAGCTATATGTACAAAACCAAGCTACACAGGGCAGCTACATGTACAAAACCAAGCTACACAGGGCACCTATACGTACACAACCAAACTAAACAGGGCAGGTATATGTACAAAACCAAGGTACACAGGGCACCTATACGTACACAACCAAGCTAAACAGGGCAGGTATATGTACAAAACCAAGGTACACATTTCTGTTATATATACAAAACCAAGCTACACAGGGCAGCTACATGCACAAAACCAAGCTACACAGGGCAGCTATATGTACAACACCAAGCTACACTGGGCAGCTATGTGTACAGAATCAACCTACAGAGGGCAGCTATATGTATAAAGCTAAGCTACACAAGGCAGCTATATGTACAAAACCAAGCTACACAGGGCACCTATACATACAAAACCAAGCTAAACAGGGCAGCTATATGTACAAAACCAAGCTACACACGGCAGCTATATGTACAAAACCAAGCTACACAGGGCACCTATACATACAAAACCAAGCTAAACAGGGCAGCTACATGTACAAAACCAAGCTACACAGGGCAGCTATAAGTACAAAACCAAGCTACAGAGCGCAGCTATAGGTAACAAAAACAAGCTACAAAGGGCAGTTATATGTACAAAACCAAGCTACACAGGGCAACTATATGTACAAAACCAAGCTACTGAGGGCAGCTATATGTACAAAACCAAGCTAAACAGGGCAGCTATATGTACAAAATGAAGCTACATAGAGCTGCTATATGTCGAAAACCAAGCTACACTGGGCAGCTATATGTAAATAACCAAGCTACACCGAGAGGCTATATGTACAAAACCAAGCTACAGAAAGCAGATAAATGTAGAAAACCAAGCTACACCGGGTAGCTTTATGTACAAAACCAAGCTACAGAGGGCAACTATATGTACAAAACCAAGCTACTGATGGCAGCTATATGTACAAAACCAAGCTACACAGGGCAGCTATATGTACAAAACGAAGCTACATAGGGCAGCTCTATGTAAAAAACCAAGCTACAGAGGGCAGCTATATGTACAAAACCAAGCAAACAGGGCAGCTGTATGTACAAAACCAAGCTACACAGGGCAGCTATATGTACAAAACCAAGCTACACAGGGCAGCTATAAGTACAAAACCAAGCTACAGAGCACAGCTATAGGTAACAAAACCAAGCTACAAAGGGCAGTTATATGTACAAAACCAAGCTACACAGGGCAACTATATGTACAAAACCAAGCTACTGAGGGCAGCTATATGTACAAAACCAAGCTACACAGGGCAGCTATATGTACAAAACGAAGCTACACAGGGCAGCTGTATGTACAAAACCAGGCTACAGAGAGCAGCTTCATGTACAAAACCAAGCTAAACAGGGCAGCTGTATGTACAAAACCAAGCTACAGAGGGCAGCTATATGTATAAAACCAAGCTACACAGAGCGCAGCTAAATGTACAAAACCAAGCTACACAGGGCAGCTACATATACAAAACCAAGCTACAAATAGCAGCTACATGTACAAAACCAAGCTACACAGGGCTGCTATATGTACAAAACCATGTTACACAGGTCAGCTATAAATACAAAGCGAAGCTACAGAGCGCAGCTACTTGTACAAAACCAAGCTACAAAGGGCAGTTATATGTACAAAACCAAGCTGCACAGGGCACCTATACATACAAAACCAAGCTAAACAGGGCAGCTATATGTACAAAACCAAGCTACACATGGCAGCTATATGTACAAAACCAAGCTACACAGGGCATCTATACGTACAAAACCAAGCTAAACAGGGCAGCTACATGTACAAAACCAAG
Organism: Lampris megalopsis; assembly: GCA_022114975.2. NCBI lineage: Eukaryota > Metazoa > Chordata > Actinopteri > Lampriformes > Lampridae > Lampris > Lampris megalopsis. The sequence continues at coordinate 7,483,643 of JAJHIY020000431.1, forward strand.
CTACACAGGGCAGTTATAAGTACAAAACCAAGCTACAGAGCGCAGCTATAGGTAACAAAAACAAGCTACAAAGGGCAGTTACATGTACAAAACCAAGCTACACAGGGCAACTATATGTACAAAACCAAGCTACTGAGGGCAGCTATATGTACAAAACCAAGCTAAACAGGGCAGCTCTATGTACAAAACCAAGCTACAGAGGGCACCTATATGTACAAAACCAAGCTACACAGGGCAGCTGTATGTACAAAACCAAGCTACAGAGGGCAGCTATATGTACAAAATACAAGCTACACCGGGCAGCTGTATGTACAAAACCAAGCTACAGAGGGCAGCTATATGTACAAAACCAAGCTACAGAGAGCAGCTATGTGTACAAAACCAAGCTAAACAGGGCAACTGTATGTACAAAACCAAGCTACACAGGGCAACTATATGTACAAAACCAAGCTACACAGGGCAGCTGTATTTACAAAACCAAGCTACAGAGCGCAGCTATATGTACAAAACCAAGCCACACAGGGCAGCTACATGTACAAAACCAAGCTACACAGGGCAGCTACATGTACAAAACCAAGCTACACAGGAAAAATACATGTACAAAACCAAGCTACATAGGGCAGCTATATGTACAAAACCAAGCTACAAAAGGCATCTATATGTACAACATTAAGCTACACAGGGCAGCTACGTGTATAAAACCAAGCTACACTGGGCAGCTGTGTGTACAGAATCAACCTACAGAGGGCAGCTATATGTAAAAAGCTAAGCTACACAAGGCAGCTATATGTACAAAACCAAGCTGCACAGGGCACCTATACATACAAAACCAAGCTAAACAGGGCAGCTATATGTACAAAACCAAGCTACACAGGGCACCTATACGTACACAACCAAACTAAACAGGGCAGGTATATGTACAAAACCAAGGTACACAGGGCACCTATACGTACACAACCAAGCTACACAGGGCAGCTACATGCACAAAACCAAGCTACACAGGGCAGCTATATGTAAAAAGCTAAGCTACACAAGGCAGCTATATGTACAAAACCAAGCTGCACAGGGCACCTATACATACAAAACCAAGCTAAACAGGGCAGCTATATGTACAAAACCAAGCTCCACAGGGCACCTATACGTACACAACCAAACTAAACAGGGAAGCTATATGTACAAAACCAAGCTACACATGGCAGCTATATGTACAAAACCAAGCTACACAGGGCAGCTACATGTACAAAACCAAGCTACACAGGGCACCTATATGTACACAACCAAGCTAAACAGGGCAGGTATATGTACAAAACCAAGGTACACATTTCTGTTATATATACAAAACCAAGCTACACAGGGCAGCTACATGCACAAAAAAGAGCTACACAGGGCAGCTATATGTACAACACCAAGCTACACAGGGCAGCTATAAGTACAAAACCAAGCTACAGGGCAGCTATAGGTAACAAAACCAAGCTACACAGGGCAGCTATATGTACAAAACGAAGCTACACAGGACAGCTCTATGTAAAAAACCAAGCTACAGAGGGCAGCTATATGTACAAAACCAAGCAAACAGGGCAGCTGTATGTACAAAACCAAGCTACACAAGGCAGCTATAAGTACAAAACCAAGCTACAGAGCACAGCTATAGGTAACAAAACCAAGCTACAAAGGGCAGTAATATGTACAAAACCAAGCTACACAGGGCAACTATATGTACAAAACCAAGCTACTGAGGGCAGCTATATGTACAAAACCAAGCTACACAGGGCAGCTATATGTACAAAACGAAGCTACACAGGGCAGCTGTATGTACAAAACCAAGCTACAGAGGGCAGCTATGTGTACAGAATCAACCTACAAAGGGCAGCTATATGTATAAAGCTAAGCTACACAAGGCAGCTATATGTACAAAACCAAGCTGCACAGGGCACCTATACATACAAAACCAAGCTACACACGGCAGCTATATGTACAAAACCAAGCTACACAGGGCACCTATACGTACAAAACCAAGCTAAACAGGGCAGCTACATGTACAAAACCAAGCTACACAGGGCAGCTATAAGTACAAAACCAAGCTACAGAGCGCAGCTATAGGTAACAAAAACAAGCTACAAAGGGCAGTTACATGTACAAAACCAAGCTACACAGGGCAACTATATGTACAAAACCAAACTACTGAGGGCAGCTATATGTACAAAACCAAGCTAAACAGGGCAGCTGTATGTACAAAACCAAGCTACAGAGGGCACCTATATGTACAAAACCAAGCTACACAGGGCAGCTGTATGTACAAAACCAAGCTACAGAGGGCAGCTATATGTACAAAATACAAGCTACACCGGGCAGCTGTATGTACAAAACCAAGCTACAGAGGGCAGCTATATCTACAAAACCAAGCTACAGAGAGCAGCTATGTGTACAAAACCAAGCTAAACAGGGCAACTCTATGTACAAAACCAAGCTACACAGGGCAACTACATGTACAAAACCAAGCTACACAGGGCAGCTGTATTTACAAAACCAAGCTACACAAGGCAGCTATATGTACAAAACCAAGCCACACAGGGCAGCTACATGTACAAAACCAAGCTACACAGGAAAAATACATGTACAAAACCAAGCTACATAGGGCAGCTATATGTACAAAACCAAGCTACAAAAGGCATCTATATGTACAAAATTAAGCTAGAGAGGGCAGCTACGTGTATAAAACCAAGCTACACTGGGCAGCTGTGTGTACAGAATCAACCTACAGAGGGCAGCTATATGTAAAAAGCTAAGCTACACAAGGCAGCTATATTTACAAAACCAAGCTGCACAGGGCAGCTATATGTACAAAACCAAGCTACACAGGGCAGCTATATGTACAAAACCAAGCTACACAGGGCAGCTATAAGTACAAAACCAAGCTAAACAGGGAAGCTATATGTACAAAACCAAGCTACACATGGCAGCTATATGTACAAAACCAAGCTACACAGGGCAGCTACATGTACAAAACCAAGCTACACAGGGCACCTATATGTACACAACCAAGCTAAACAGGGCAGGTATATGTACAAAACCAAGGTACACATTTCTGTTATATATACAAAACCAAGCTACACAGGGCAGCTACATGCACAAAAAAGAGCTACACAGGGCAGCTATATGTACAAAACCAATCTACACAGGGCAGCTATAAGTACAAAACCAAGCTACAGAGCACAGCTATAGGTAACAAAACCAAGCTGCAAAGGGCAGTTATATGTACAAAACCAAGCTACACAGGGCAACTGTATGTACAAAACCAAGCTACTGAGGGCAGCTATATGTACAAAACCAAGCTACACAGGGCAGCTATATGTACAAAACGAAGCTACACAGGGCAGCTGTATGTACAAAACCAAGCTACAGAGGGCAGCTATATGTACAAAACCAAGACTAAACAGGGCAGCTGTATGTACAAAACCAAGCTACAGAGGGCAGCTATATGTATAAAACCAAGCTACACAGGGCAGCTATATGTACAAAACCAAGCTACACAGGGCAGCTACATATACAAAACCAAGCTACAAATAGCAGCTACATGTACAAAACCATGTTACACAGGGCAGCTATAAATACAAAGCGAAGCTACAGAGTGCAGCTACTTGTACAAAACCAAGCTACAAAGGGCAGTTATATGTACAAAACCAAGCTACAGAGGGCAGCTGTATGTACAAAACCAAGCTACACTGGGCAGCTATGTGTACAGAATCAACCTACAGAGGGCAGCTATATGTATAAAGCTAAGCTACACAAGGCAGCTATATGTACAAAACCAAGCTGCACAGGGCACCTATACATACAAAACCAAGCTAAACAGGGCAGCTATATGTACAAAACCAAGCTACACACGGCAGCTATATGTACAAAACCAAGCTACACAGGGCACCTATACGTACAAAACCAAGCAAACAGGGCAGCTGTATGTACAAAACCAAGCTACACAGGGCAGCTATATGTACAAAACCAAGCTACACAGGGCAGCTATAAGTACAAAACCAAGCTACAGAGCACAGCTATAGGTAACAAAACCAAGCTGCAAAGGGCAGTTATATGTACAAAACCAAGCTACACAGGGCAACTGTATGTACAAAACCAAGCTACACAGGGCAGCTATATGTACAAAACGAAGCTACACAGGGCAGCTGTATGTACAAAACCAAGCTACAGAGGGCAGCTATATGTACAAAACCAAGACTAAACAGGGCAGCTGTATGTACAAAACCAAGCTACAGAGGGCAGCTATATGTATAAAACCAAGCTACACAGGGCAGCTATATGTACAAAACCAAGCTACACAGGGCAGCTACATATACAAAACCAAGCTACAAATAGCAGCTACATGTACAAAACCAAGCTACACAGGGCTGCTATATGTACAAAACCATGTTACACAGGGCAGCTATAAATACAAAGCGAAGCTACAGAGTGCAGCTACTTGTACAAAACCAAGCTACAAAGGGCAGTTATATGTACAAAACCAAGCTACAGAGGGCAGCTGTATGTACAAAACCAAGCTACACTGGGCAGCTATGTGTACAGAATCAACCTACAGAGGGCAGCTATATGTATAAAGCTAAGCTACACAAGGCAGCTATATGTACAAAACCAAGCTGCACAGGGCACCTATACATACAAAACCAAGCTAAACAGGGCAGCTATATGTACAAAACCAAGCTACACACGGCAGCTATATGTACAAAACCAAGCTACACAGGGCACCTATACGTACAAAACCAAGCTAAACAGGGCAGCTACATGTACAAAACCAAGCTACACAGGGCAGCTATAAGTACAAAACCAAGCTACAGAGCGCAGCTATAGGTAACAAAAACAAGCTACAAAGGGCAGTTACATGTACAAAACCAAGCTACACAGGGCAACTATATGTACAAAACCAAGCTACTGAGGGCAGCTATATGTACAAAACCAAGCTAAACAGGGCAGCTGTATGTACAAAACCAAGCTACAGAGGGCACCTATATGTACAAAACCAAGCTACACAGGGCAGCTGTATGTACAAAACCAAGCTACAGAGGGCAGCTATATGTACAAAATACAAGCTACACCGGGCAGCTGTATGTACAAAACCAAGCCACAGAGGGCAGCTATATGTACAAAACCAAGCTACAGAGAGCAGCTATGTGTACAAAACCAAGCTAAACAGGGCAACTATATGTACAAAACCAAGCTACACAGGGCAACTATATGTACAAAACCAAGCTACACAGGGCAGCTATATTTACAAAACCAAGCTACAGAGCGCAGCTATATGTACAAAACCAAGCCACACAGGGCAGCTACATGTACAAAACCAAGCTACACAGGGCAGCTACATGTACAAAACCAAGCTACACAGGAAAAATACATGTACAAAACCAAGCTACATAGGGCAGCTATATGTACAAAACCAAGCTACAAAAGGCATCTATATGTACAAAATTAAGCTAGAGAGGGCAGCTACGTGTATAAAACCAAGCTACACTGGGCAGCTGTGTGTACAGAATCAACCTACAGAGGGCAGCTATATGTAAAAAGCTAAGCTACACAAGGCAGCTATATGTACAAAACCAAGCTGCACAGGGCACCTATATATACAAAACCAAGCTACACAGGGCACCTATACGTACACAACCAAGCTAGACAGGGCAGGTATATGTACAAAACCAAGGTACGAATTTCTGCTATATATACAAAACCAAGCTACACAGGGCAACTACATGCACAAAACCAAGCTACACAGGGCAGCTATATGTACAACACCAAGCTACACAGGGCAGCTATAAGTACAAAACCAAGCTACAGAGCACAGCTATAGGTAACAAAACCAAGCTACAAAGGGCAGTTATATGTACAAAACCAAGCTACACAGGGCAACTATAAGTACAAAACCAAGCTACTGAGGGCAGCTATATGTACAAAACCAAGCTAAACAGGGCAGCTGTATGTACAAAACCAAGCTACAGAGGGCACCTATATGTACAAAACCAAGCTACACAGGGCAGCTGTATGTACAAAACCAAGCTACAGAGGGCAGCTATATGTACAAAATACAAGCTACACCGGGCAGCTGTATGTACAAAACCAAGCTACAGAGGGCAACTATATGTACAAAACCAAGCTACTGAGGGCAGCTATATGTACAAAACCAAGCTAAACAGGGCAGCTGTATGTACAAAACCAAGCTACAGAGGGCACCTATATGTACAAAACCAAGCTACACAGGGCAGCTGTATGTACAAAACCAAGCTACACTGGGCAGCTATGTGTACAGAATCAACCTACAGAGGGCAGCTATATGTATAAAGCTAAGCTACACAAGGCAGCTATATGTACAAAACCAAGCTGCACAGGGCACCTATACATACAAAACCAAGCTAAACAGGGCAGCTATATGTACAAAACCAAGCTACACACGGCAGCTATATGTACAAAACCAAGCTACACAGGGCACCTATACGTACAAAACCAAGCTAAACAGGGCAGCTACATGTACAAAACCAAGCTACACAGGGCAGCTATAAGTACAAAACCAAGCTACAGAGCGCAGCTATAGGTAACAAAAACAAGCTACAAAGGGCAGTTACATGTACAAAACCAAGCTACACAGGGCAACTATATGTACAAAACCAAGCTACTGAGGGCAGCTATATGTACAAAACCAAGCTAAACAGGGCAGATGTATGTACAAAACCAAGCTACAGAGGGCACCTATATGTACAAAACCAAGCTACACAGGGCAGCTGTATGTACAAAACCAAGCTACAGAGGGCAGCTATATGTACAAAATACAAGCTACACCGGGCAGCTGTATGTACAAAACCAAGCCACAGAGGGCAGCTATATGTACAAAACCAAGCTACAGAGAGCAGCTATGTGTACAAAACCAAGCTAAACAGGGCAACTATATGTACAAAACCAAGCTACACAGGGCAACTATATGTACAAAACCAAGCTACACAGGGCAGCTATATTTACAAAACCAAGCTACAGAGCGCAGCTATATGTACAAAACCAAGCCACACAGGGCAGCTACATGTACAAAACCAAGCTACACAGGGCAGCTACATGTACAAAACCAAGCTACACAGGAAAAATACATGTACAAAACCAAGCTACATAGGGCAGCTATATGTACAAAACCAAGCTACAAAAGGCATCTATATGTACAAAATTAAGCTAGAGAGGGCAGCTACGTGTATAAAACCAAGCTACACTGGGCAGCTGTGTGTACAGAATCAACCTACAGAGGGCAGCTATATGTAAAAAGCTAAGCTACACAAGGCAGCTATATGTGCAAAACCAAGCTGCACAGGGCACCTATACATACAAAACCAAGCTACACAGGGCACCTATACGTACACAACCAAGCTAGACAGGGCAGGTATATGTACAAAACCAAGGTACGAATTTCTGCTATATATACAAAACCAAGCTACACAGGGCAGCTACATGCACAAAACCAAGCTACACAGGGCAGCTATATGTACAACACCAAGCTACACAGGGCAGCTATAAGTACAAAACCAAGCTACAGAGCACAGCTATAGGTAACAAAACCAAGCTACAAAGGGCAGTTATATGTACAAAACCAAGCTACACAGGGCAACTATAAGTACAAAACCAAGCTACACACGGCAGCTATATGTACAAAACCAAGCTACACAGGGCACCTATATGTACAAAACCAAGCTAAACAGGGCAGCTACATGTACAAAACCAAGCTACACAGGGCAGCTATAAGTACAAAACCAAGCTACAGAGCGCAGCTATAGGTAACAAAAACAAGCTACAAAGGGCAGTTACATGTACAAAACCAAGCTACACAGGGCAACTATATGTACAAAACCAAGCTACTGAGGGCAGCTATATGTACAAAACCAAGCTAAACAGGGCAGCTGTATGTACAAAACCAAGCTACAGAGGGCACCTATATGTACAAAACCAAGCTACACAGGGCAGCTGTATGTACAAAACCAAGCTACAGAGGGCAGCTATATGTACAAAATACAAGCTACACCGGGCAGCTGTATGTACAAAACCAAGCTACAGAGGGCAGCTATATGTACAAAACCAAGCTACAGAGAGCAGCTATGTGTACAAAACCAAGCTAAACAGGGCAACTATATGTACAAAACCAAGCTACACAGGGCAACTATATGTACAAAACCAAGCTACACAGGGCAGCTATATTTACAAAACCAAGCTACAGAGCGCAGCTATATGTACAAAACCAAGCCACAAAGGGCAGCTACATGTACAAAACCAAGCTACACAGGGCAGCTATTTGTACAAAACCAAGCTACACAGGGCACCTATACGTACACAACCAAACTAAACAGGGCAGCTGTATGTACAAAACCAAGCTACAGAGGGCACCTATATGTACAAAACCAAGCTACACAGGGCAGCTGTATGTACAAAACCAAGCTACAGAGGGCAGCTATATGTACAAAATACAAGCTACACCGGGCAGCTGTATGTACAAAACCAAGCTACAGAGGGCAGCTATATGTACAAAACCAAGCTACAGAGAGCAGCTATGTGTACAAAACCAAGCTAAACAGGGCAACTATATGTACAAAACCAAGCTACACAGGGCAACTATATGTACAAAACCAAGCTACACAGGGCAGCTAGTATATTTACAAAACCAAGCTACAGAGCGCAGCTATATGTACAAAACCAAGCCACACAGGGCAGCTACATGTACAAAACCAAGCTACACAGGGCAGCTATTTGTACAAAACCAAGCTACACAGGGCACCTATACGTACACAACCAAACTAAACAGGGCAGGTATATGTACAAAACCAAGGTACACAGGGCACCTATATGTACACAACCAAGCTACACAGGGCAGCTACATGCACAAAACCAAGCTACACAAGGCAGCTATATGTACAACACCAAGCTACACAGGGCAGCTATAAGTACAAAACCAAGCTAAACAGAGCACCTATACGTACACAACCAAGCTAAACAGGGCAGGTATATGTACAAAACCAAGGTACACATTTCTGCTATATATACAAAACCAAGCTACACAGGGCAGCTACATGCACAAAACCAAGCTACACAGGGCAGCTATATGTACAACACCAAGCTACACAGGGCAGCTATATGTACAAAACCAAGCTACATAGGGCAGCTGTATGTACAAAACCAAACTACATAGGGCAGCTATATGTACAAAACCAAGCTACATAGGGCAGCTATATGTACAAAACCAAGCTACACAGGGCAGCTATATGTACAAAACCAAGCTACAGAGGGCAGCTATATGTAGAAAACCAAGCTACAGAGAGCAGCTATGTGTACAAAACCAAGCTAAACAGGGCAACTATATGTACAAAACCAAGCTACACAGGGCAGCTATGTGTACAAAACCAAGCTAAACAGGGCAACTATATGTACAAAACCAAGCTACACAGGGCAGCTATATTTACAAAACCAAGCTACAGAGCGCAGCTATATGTACAAAACCAAGCTACACAGGGCAGCTACATGTACAAAACCAAGCTACAGAGCGCAGCTATATGTACAAAACCAAGCTACATAGGGCAGCTATATGTACAAAACCAAGCTACAAAAGGCATCTATATGTACAAAATTAAGCTAGAGAGGGCAGCTACGTGTATAAAACCAAGCTACACTGGGCAGCTATGTGTACAGAATCAACCTACAGAGGGCAGCTATATGTAAAAAGCTAAGCTACACAAGGCAGCTATATACACAAAACCAAGCTACACAGGGCAGCTACATGTACAAAACCAAGCTACACAGGGCACCTATACGTACACAACCAAGCTAGACAGGGCAGGTATATGTACAAGACCAAGCTACACATTTCTGCTATATATACAAAACCAAGCTACACAGGGCAGCTACATGCACAAAACCAAGCTACACAGGGCAGCTATATGTACAACACCAAGCTACACAGGGCAGCTATAAGTACAAAACCAAGCTACAGAGCACAGCTATAGGTAACAAAACCAAGCTACAAAGGGCAGTTATATGTACAAAACCAAGCTACACAGGGCAACTATATGTACAAAACCAAGCTACTGAGGGCAGCTATATGTACAAAACCAAGCTACACAGGGCAGCTATATGTACAAAACGAAGCTACACAGGGCAGCTGTATGCACAAAACGAAGCTACACAGGGCAGCTTTATGTACAAAACCAAGCTAAACAGGGCAGCTGTATGTACAAAACCAAGCTACAGAGGGCAGCTCTATGTATAAAACCAAGCTACACAGGGCAGCTATATGTACAAAACCAAGCTACACAGGGCAGCTACATATACAAAACCAAGCTACAAATAGCAGCTACATGTACAAAACCAAGCTACACAGGGCTGCTATATGTACAAAACCATGTTACACAGGGCAGCTATAAATACAAAGCGAAGCTACAGAGCGCAGCTACTTGTACAAAACCAAGCTACAAAGGGCAGTTATATGTACAAAACCAAGCTACAGAGGGCAGCTGTATGTACAAAACCAAGCTACACTGGGCAGCTATGTGTACAGAATCAACCTACAGAGGGCAGCTATATGTAAAAAGCTAAGCTACACAAGGCAGCTATATGTACAAAACCAAGCTGCACAGGGCACCTATACATACAAAACCAAGCTAAACAGGGCAGCTATATGTACAAAACCAAGCTACACAGGGCACCTATACGTACACAACCAAACTAAACAGGGCAGGTATATGTACAAAACCAAGGTACACAGGGCACCTATACGTACACAACCAAGCTACACAGGGCAGCTACATGCACAAAACTAAGCTACACAAGGCAGCTATATGTACAACACCAAGCTACACAGGGCAGCTATAAGTACAAAACCAAGCTAAAGAGCGCAGCTATAGGTAACAAAACCAAGCTACAAAGGGCAGTTATATGTACAAAACCAAGCTACACAGGGCAACTATATGTACAAAACCAAGCTACTGAGGGCAGCTATATGTACAAAACCAAGCTACACAGGGCAGAAATATGTACAAAATTAAGCTAGAGAGGGCAGCTACGTGTATAAAACCAAGCTACACTGGGCAGCTATGTGTACAGAATCAACCTACAGAGGGCAGCTATATGTAAAAAGCTAAGCTACACAAGGCAGCTATATGTACAAAACCAAGCTGCACAGGGCACCTATACATACAAAACCAAGCTAAACAGGGAAGCTATATGTACAAAACCAAGCTACACATGGCAGCTATATGTACAAAACGAAGCTACACAGGGCAGCTCTATGTAAAAAACCAAGCTACAGAGGGCAGCTATATGTACAAAACCAAGCAAACAGGGCAGCTGTATGTACAAAACCAAGCTACACAGGGCAGCTATATGTACAAAACCAAGCTACACAGGGCAGCTATAAGTACAAAACCAAGCTACAGAGCACAGCTATAGGTAACAAAACCAAGCTACAAAGGGCAGTTATATGTACAAAACCAAGCTACACAGGGCAACTATATGTACAAAACCAAGCTACTGAGGGCAGCTATATGTAAAAACCAAGCTACACAGGGCAGCTATATGTACAAAACGAAGCTACACAGGGCAGCTGTATGTACAAAACCAAGCTACAGAGGGCAGCTTTATGTACAAAACCAAGCTAAACAGGGCAGCTGTATGTACAAAACCAAGCTACAGAGGGCAGCTATATGTATAAAACCAAGCTACACAGGGCAGCTAAATGTACAAAACCAAGCTACACAGGGCAGCTACATATACAAAACCAAGCTACAAATAGCAGCTACATGTACAAAACCAAGCTACACAGGGCTGCTATATGTACAAAACCATGTTACACAGGGCAGCTATAAATACAAAGCGAAGCTACAGAGCGCAGCTACTTGTACAAAACCAAGCTACAAAGGGCAGTTATATGTACAAAACCAAGCTGCACAGGGCACCTATACATACAAAACCAAGCTAAACAGGGCAGCTATATGTACAAAACCAAGCTACACATGGCAGCTATATGTACAAAACCAAGCTACACAGGGCACCTATACGTACAAAACCAAGCTAAACAGGGCAGCTACATGTACAAAACCAAGCTACACAGGGCAGCTATAAGTACAAAACCAAGCTACAGAGGGCAGCTATATGTACAAAATACAAGCTACACCGGGCAGCTGTATGTACAAAACCAAGCTACAGAGGGCAGCTATATGTACAAAACCAAGCTACAGAGAGCAGCTATGTGTACAAAACCAAGCTAAACAGGGCAACTGTATGTACAAAACCAAGCTACACAGGGCAACTATATGTACAAAACCAAGCTACACAGGGCAGCTGTATTTACAAAACCAAGCTACAGAGCGCAGCTATATGTACAAAACCAAGCCACACAGGGCAGCTACATGTACAAAACCAAGCTACACAGGGCAGCTACATGTACAAACCAAGCTACACAGGAAAAATACATGTACAAAACCAAGCTACATAGGGCAGCTATATGTACAAAACCAAGCTACAAAAGGCATCTACATGTACAAAATTAAGCCAGAGAGGGCAGCTACGTGTATAAAACCAAGCTACACTGGGCAGCTGTGTGTACAGAATCAACCTACAGAGGGCAGCTATATGTAAAAAGCTAAGCTACACAAGGCAGCTATATGTACAAAACCAAGCTGCACAGGGCACCTATACATACAAAACCAAGCTAAACAGGGCAGCTATATGTACAAAACCAAGCTACACAGGGCACCTATACGTACACAACCAAACTAAACAGGGCAGGTATATGTACAAAACCAAGGTACACAGGGCACCTATACGTACACAACCAAGCTACACAGGGCAGCTACATGCACAAAACCAAGCTACACAAGACAGCTATATGTACAACACCAAGCTACACAGGGCAGCTATAAGTACAAAACCAAGCTACAGAGCGCAGCTATAGGTAACAAAACCAAGCTACAAAGGGCAGTTATATGTACAAAACCAAGCTACACAGGGCAACTATAAGTACAAAACCAAGCTACAGAGCACAGCTATAGGTAACAAAACCAAGCTACAATGGGCAGTTATATGTACAAAACCAAGCTACACAGGGCAAATATATGTACAAAACCAAGCTACTGAGGGCAGCTATATGTACAAAACCAAGCTACACAGGGCAGCTATATGTACAAAACGAAGCTACACAGGGCAGCTGTATGTACAAAACCAAGCTACAGAGGGCAGCTTTATGTACAAAACCAAGCTAAACAGGGCAGCTGTATGTACAAAACCAAGCTACACAGGGCAGCTATATGTGTAAAACCAAGCTACACAGGGCAACTATATGTACAAAACCAAGCTACACAGGGCAGCTACATATACAAAACCAAGCTACAAATAGCAGCTACATGTACAAAACCAAGCTACACAGGGCTGCTATATGTACAAAACCATGTTACACAGGGCAGCTATAGATACAAAGCGAAGCTACAGAGCGCAGCTACTTGTACAAAACCAAGCTACAAAGGGCAGTTATATGTACAAAACCAAGCTACAGAGGGCAGCTGTATGTACAAAACCAAGCTACACTGGGCAGCTATGTGTACAGAATCAACCTACAGAGGGCAGCTATATGTATAAAGCTAAGCTACACAAGGCAGCTATATGTACAAAACCAAGCTGCACAGGGCACCTATACATACAAAACCAAGCTAAACAGGGCAGCTATATGTACAAAACCAAGCTACACACGGCAGCTATATGTACAAAACCAAGCTAGACAGGGCACCTATACGTACAAAACCAAGCTAAACAGGGCAGCTACATGTACAAAACCAAGCTACACAGGGCAGCTATAAGTACAAAACCAAGCTACAGAGCGCAGCTATAGGTAACAAAAACAAGCTACAAAGGGCAGTTACATGTACAAAACCAAGCTACACAGGGCAACTATATGTACAAAACCAAGCTACTGAGGGCAGCTATATGTACAAAACCAAGCTAAACAGGGCAGCTGTATGTACAAAACCAAGCTACAGAGGGCACCTATATGTACAAAACCAAGCTACACAGGGCAGCTGTATGTACAAAACCAAGCTACAGAGGGCAGCTATATGTACAAAATACAAGCTACACCGGGCAGCTGTATGTACAAACCCAAGCTACAGAGGGCAGCTATATGTACAAAACCAAGCTACAGAGAGCAGCTATGTGTACAAAACCAAGCTAAACAGGGCAACTGTATGTACAAAACCAAGCTACACAGGGCAACTATATGTACAAAACCAAGCTACACAGGGCAGCTGTATTTACAAAACCAAGCTACAGAGCGCAGCTATATGTACAAAACCAAGCCACACAGGGCAGCTACATGTACAAAACCAAGCTACACAGGGCAGCTACATGTACAAAACCAAGCTACACAGGAAAAATACATGTACAAAACCAAGCTACATAGGGCAGCTATATGTACAAAACCAAGCTACAAAAGGCATCTATATGTACAAAATTAAGCTAGAGAGGGCAGCTACGTGTATAAAACCAAGCTACACTGGGCAGCTGTGCGTACAGAATCAACCTACAGAGGGCAGCTATATGTAAAAAGCTAAGCTACACAAGGCAGCTATATGTACAAAACCAAGCTGCACAGGGCACCTATACATACAAAACCAAGCTAAACAGGGCAGCTATATGTACAAAACCAAGCTACACAGGGCACCTATACGTACACAACCAAACTAAACAGGGCAGGTATATGTACAAAACCAAGGTACACAGGGCACCTATACGTACACAACCAAGCTAAACAGGGCAGGTATATGTACAAAACCAAGGTACACATTTCTGTTATATATACAAAACCAAGCTACACAGGGCAGCTACATGCACAAAACCAAGCTACACAGGGCAGCTATATGTACAACACCAAGCTACACTCGGCAGCTATGTGTACAGAATCAACCTACAGAGGGCAGCTATATGTATAAAGCTAAGCTACACAAGGCAGCTATATGTACAAAACCAAGCTGCACAGGGCACCTATACATACAAAACCAAGCTAAACAGGGCAGCTATATGTACAAAACCAAGCTACACACGGCAGCTATATGTACAAAACCAAGCTACACAGGGCACCTATACGTACAAAACCAAGCTACTGAGGGCAGCTACATGTACAAAACCAAGCTACACAGGGCAGCTATAAGTACAAAACCAAGCTACAGAGCGCAGCTATAGGTAACAAAAACAAGCTACAAATGGCAATTACATGTACAAAACCAAGCTACACAGGGCAACTATATGTACAAAACCAAGCTACTGAGTGCAGCTATATGTACAAAACCAAGCTAAACAGGGCAGCTATATGTACAAAATGAAGCTACATAGAGCTGCTATATGTTGAAAACCAAGCTACACTGGGCAGCTATATGTAAAAAACCAAGCTACACCGAGAGGCTATATGTACAAAACCAAGCTACAGAGAGCAGATAAATGTAGAAAACCAAGCTACACCGGGTAGCTTTATGTACAAAACCAAGCTACAGAGGGCAACTATATGTACAAAACCAAGCTACACCGGGTAGCTTTATGTACAAAACCAAGCTACAGAGCGCAGCTATATGTAAAAAACCAAGCTACACAGGGCAGCTATATGTACAAAACGAAGCTACATAGGGCAGCTCTATGTAAAAAACCAAGCTACAGAGGGCAGCTATATGTACAAAACCAAGCAAACAGGGCAGCTGTATGTACAAAACCAAGCTACACAGGGCAGCTATATGTACAAAGCCAAGCTACACAGGGCAGCTATAAGTACAAAACCAAGCTACAGAGCACAGCTATAGGTAACAAAACCAAGCTACAAAGGGCAGTTATATGTACAAAACCAAGCTACACAGGGCAACTATATGTACAAAACCAAGCTACTGAGGGCAGCTATATGTACAAAACCAAGCTAAACAGGGCAGCTCTATGTACAAAACCAAGCTACAGAGGGCACCTATATGTACAAAACCAAGCTACACAGGGCAGCTGTATGTACAAAACCAAGCTACAGAGGGCAGCTATATGTACAAAATACAAGCTACACCGGGCAGCTGTATGTACAAAACCAAGCTACAGAGGGCAGCTATATGTACAAAACCAAGCTACAGAGAGCAGCTATGTGTACAAAACCAAGCTAAACAGGGCAACTGTATGTACAAAACCAATCTACACAGGG
The DNA here is from genome assembly GCA_022114975.2 of Lampris megalopsis. Lineage (NCBI taxonomy): Eukaryota > Metazoa > Chordata > Actinopteri > Lampriformes > Lampridae > Lampris > Lampris megalopsis. The sequence continues at coordinate 7,499,871 of JAJHIY020000431.1, forward strand.
CAACTATATGTACAAAACCAAGCTACACAGGGCAGCTGTATTTACAAAACCAAGCTACAGAGCGCAGCTATATGTACAAAACCAAGCCACACAGGGCAGCTACATGTACAAAACCAAGCTACACAGGGCAGCTACATGTACAAAACCAAGCTACACAGGAAAAATACATGTACAAAACCAAGCTACATAGGGCAGCTATATGTACAAAACCAAGCTACAAAAGGCATCTATATGTACAAAATTAAGCTAGAGAGGGCAGCTACGTGTATAAAACCAAGCTACACTGGGCAGCTGTGTGTACAGAATCAACCTACAGAGGGCAGCTATATGTAAAAAGCTAAGCTACACAAGGCACCTATACATACAAAACCAAGCTAAACAGGGCAGCTATATGTACAAAACCAAGCTACACAGGGCACCTATACGTACACAACCAAACTAAACAGGGCAGGTATATGTACAAAACCAAGGTACACAGGGCACCTATACGTACACAACCAAGCTACACAGGGCAGCTACATGCACAAAACCAAGCTACAGAGGGAAGCTATATGTAAAAATCTAAGCTACACAAGGCAGCTATATATGTACAAAACCAAGCTGCACAGGGCACCTATACATACAAAACCAAACTAAACAGGGAAGCTATATGTACAAAACCAAGCTACACATGGCAGCTATATGTACAAAACCAAGCTACACAGGGCAGCTACATGTACAAAACCAAGCTACACAGGGCACCTATATGTACACAACCAAGCTAAACAGGGCAGGTATATGTACAAAACCAAGGTACACATTTCTGTTATATATACAAAACCAAGCTACACAGGGCAGCTACATGCACAAAAAAGAGCTACACAGGGCAGCTATATGTACAACACCAAGCTACACAGGGCAGCTATAAGTACAAAACCAAGCTACAGGGCAGCTATAGGTAACAAAACCAAGCTACAAAGGGCAGTTATATGTACAAAACCAAGCTACACAGGGCAACTATATGTTCAAAACCAAGCTACTGATGGCAGCTATATGTACAAAACCAAGCTACACAGGGCAGCTATATGTACAAAACCAAGCAAACAGGGCAGCTGTATGTACAAAACCAAGCTACACAGGGCAGCTATATGTACAAAATCAAGCTACACAGGGCAGCTATAAGTACAAAACCAAGCTACAGAGCACAGCTATAGGTAACAAAACCAAGCTACAAAGGGCAGTTATATGTACAAAACCAAGCTACACAGGGCAGCTGTATGTACAAAACCAAGCTACAGAGGGCAGCTATATGTACAAAATACAAGCTACACCGGGCAGCTGTATGTACAAAACCAAGCTACAGAGGGCAGCTATATGTACAAAACCAAGCTACAGAGAGCAGCTATGTGTACAAAACCAAGCTAAACAGGGCAACTGTATGTACAAAACCAAGCTACACAGGGCAACTATATGTACAAAACCAAGCTACACAGGGCAGCTGTATTTACAAAACCAAGCTACAGAGCGCAGCTATATGTACAAAACCAAGCCACACAGGGCAGCTACATGTACAAAACCAAGCTACACAGGGCAGCTACATGTACAAAACCAAGCTACACAGGAAAAATACATGTACAAAACCAAGCTACATAGGGCAGCTATATGTACAAAACCAAGCTACAAAAGGCATCTATATGTACAAAATTAAGCTAGAGAGGGCAGCTACGTGTATAAAACCAAGCTACACTGGGCAGCTGTGTGTACAGAATCAACCTACAGAGGGCAGCTATATGTAAAAAGCTAAGCTACACAAGGCACCTATACATACAAAACCAAGCTAAACAGGGCAGCTATATGTACAAAACCAAGCTACACAGGGCACCTATACGTACACAACCAAACTAAACAGGGCAGGTATATGTACAAAACCAAGGTACACAGGGCACCTATACGTACACAACCAAGCTACACAGGGCAGCTACATGCACAAAACCAAGCTACAGAGGGCAGCTATATGTAAAAAGCTAAGCTACAGAAGGCAGCTATATATGTACAAAACCAAGCTGCACAGGGCACCTATACATACAAAACCAAGCTAAACAGGGAAGCTATATGTACAAAACCAAGCTACACATGGCAGCTATATGTACAAAACCAAGCTACACAGGGCAGCTACATGTACAAAACCAAGCTACACAGGGCACCTATATGTACACAACCAAGCTAAACAGGGCAGGTATATGTACAAAACCAAGGTACACATTTCTGTTATATATACAAAACCAAGCTACACAGGGCAGCTACATGCACAAAAAAGAGCTACACAGGGCAGCTATATGTACAACACCAAGCTACACAGAGCAGCTATAAGTACAAAACCAAGCTACAGGGCAGCTATAGGAAACAAAACCAAGCTACAAAGGGCAGTTATATGTACAAAACCAAGCTACACAGGGCAACTATATGTTCAAAACCAAGCTACTGATGGCAGCTATATGTACAAAACCAAGCTACACAGGGCAGCTATATGTACAAAACGAAGCTACACAGGGCAGCTCTATGTAAAAAACCAAGCTACAGAGGGCAGCTATATGTACAAAACCAAGCAAACAGGGCAGCTGTATGTACAAAACCAAGCTACACAGGGCAACTGTATGTACAAAACCAAGCTACACAGGGCAGCTATAAGTACAAAACCAAGCTACAGAGCACAGCTATAGGTAACAAAACCAAGCTACAAAGGGCAGTTATATGTACAAAACCAAGCTACACAGGGCAACTATATGTACAAAACCAAGCTACTGAGGGCAGCTATATGTACAAAACCAAGCTACACAGGGCAGTTATATGTACAAAACGAAGCTACACAGGGCAGCTGTATGTACAAAACCAAGCTACAGAGGGCAGCTATGTGTACAGAATCAACCTACAGAGGGCAGCTATATGTATAAAGCTAAGCTACACAAGGCAGCTATATGTACAAAACCAAGCTGCACAGGGCACCTATACATACAAAATCAAGCTAAACAGGGCAGCTATATGTACAAAACCAAGCTACACTGGGCAGCTATATGTAAAAAACCAAACTACACTGAGAGGCTATATGTACAAAACCAAGCTACAGAGAGCAGATAAATGTAGAAAACCAAGCTACACCGGGTAGCTTTATGTACAAAACCAAGCTACAGAGGGCAACTATATGTACAAAACCAAGCTACTGATGGCAGCTATATGTACAAAACCAAGCTACACAGGGCAGCTATATGTACAAAACGAAGCTACATAGGGCAGCTCTATGTAAAAAACCAAGGTACAGAGGGCAGCTATATGTACAAAACCAAGCAAACAGGGCAGCTGTATGTACAAAACCAAGCTACACATGGCAGCTATATGTACAAAACCAAGCTACACAGGGCAGCTACATGTACAAAACCAAGCTACACAGGGCACCTATATGTACACAACCAAGCTAAACAGGGCAGGTATATGTACAAAACCAAGCTAAAAAGGGCAGCTACATGTACAAAACCAAGCTACACAGGGCAGTTAAAAGTACAAAACCAAGCTACAGAGCGCAGCTATAGGTAACAAAAACAAGCTACAAAGGGCAGTTACATGTACAAAACCAAGCTACACAGGGCAACTATATGTACAAAACCAAGCTACTGAGGGCAGCTATATGTACAAAACCAAGCTAAACAGGGCAGCTCTATGTACAAAACCAAGCTACAGAGGGCACCTATATGTACAAAACCAAGCTACACAGGGCAGCTGTATGTACAAAACCAAGCTACAGAGGGCAGCTATATGTACAAAATACAAGCTACACCGGGCAGCTGTATGTACAAAACCAAGCTACAGAGGGCAGCTATATGTACAAAACCAAGCTACAGAGAGCAGCTATGTGTACAAAACCAAGCTAAACAGGGCAACTGTATGTACAAAACCAAGCTACACAGGGCAACTACATGTACAAAACCAAGCTACACAGGGCAGCTGTATTTACAAAACCAAGCTACAGAGCGCAGCTATATGTACAAAACCAAGCCACACAGGGCAGCTACATGTACAAAACCAAGCTACACAGGGCAGCTACATGTACAAAACCAAGCTACACAGGAAAAATACTTGTACAAAACCAAGCTACATAGGGCAGCTATATGTACAAAACCAAGCTACAAAAGGCATCTATATGTACAAAATTAAGCTAGAGAGGGCAGCTACGTGTATAAAACCAAGCTACACTGGGCAGCTGTGTGTACAGAATCAACCTACAGAGGGCAGCTATATGTAAAAAGCTAAGCTACACAAGGCACCTATACATACAAAACCAAGCTAAACAGGGCAGCTATATGTACAAAACCAAGCTACACAGGGCATCTATACGTACACAACCATACTAAACAGGGCAGGTATATGTACAAAACCAAGGTACACAGGGCACCTATACGTACACAACCAAGCTACACAGGGCAGCTACATGCACAAAACCAAGCTACAGAGGGCAGCTATATGTAAAAAGCTAAGCTACACAAGGCAGCTATATATGTACAAAACCAAGCTGCACAGGGCACCTATACATACAAAACCAAGCTAAACAGGGAAGCTATATGTACAAAACCAAGCTACACATGGCAGCTATATGTACAAAACCAAGCTACACAGGGCAGCTACATGTACAAAACCAAGCTACACAGGGCAACTATATGTACACAACCAAGCTAAACAGGGCAGGTATATGTACAAAACCAAGGTACACATTTCTGTTATATATACAAAACCAAGCTACACAGGGCAGCTACATGCACAAAAAAGAGCTACACAGGGCAGCTATATGTACAACACCAAGCTACACAGGGCAGCTATAAGTACAAAACCAAGCTACAGGGCAGCTATAGGTAACAAAACCAAGCTACAAAGGGCAGTTATATGTACAAAACCAAGCTACACAGGGCAACTATATGTTCAAAACCAAGCTACTGATGGCAGCTATATGTACAAAACCAAGCTACACAGGGCAGCTATATGTACAAAACGAAGCTACACAGGGCAGCTCTATGTAAAAAACCAAGCTACAGAGGGCAGCTATATGTACAAAACCAAGCAAACAGGGCAGTTATATGTACAAAACCAAGCTACACAGGGCAACTATATGTACAAAACCAAGCTACTGAGGGCAGCTATATGTACAAAACCAAGCTACACAGGGCAGCTATATGTACAAAACGAAGCTACACAGGGCAGCTGTATGTACAAAACCAAGCTACAGAGGGCAGCTATGTGTACAGAATCAACCTACAGAAGGCAGCTATATGTATAAAGCTAAGCTACACAAGGCAGCTATATGTACAAAACCAAGCTGCACAGGGCACCTATACATACAAAATCAAGCTAAACAGGGCAGCTATATGTTCAAAACCAAGCTACACTGGGCAGCTATATGTAAAAAACCAAACTACACCGAGAGGCTATATGTACAAAACCAAGCTACAGAGAACAGATAAATGTAGAAAACCAAGCTACACCGGGTAGCTTTATGTACAAAACCAAGCTACAGAGGGCAACTATATGTACAAAACCAAGCTACTGAGGGCAGCTATATGTACAAAACCAAGCTACACAGGGCAGCTATATGTACAAAACGAAGCTACATAGGGCAGCTCTATGTAAAAAACCAAGCTACAGAGGGCAGCTATATGTACAAAACCAAGCAAACAGGGCAGCTGTATGTACAAAACCAAGCTACACATGGCAGCTATATGTACAAAACCAAGCTACACAGGGCAGCTACATGTACAAAACCAAGCTACACAGGGCACCTATATGTACACAACCAAGCTAAACAGGGCAGGTATATGTACAAAACCAAGGTACTCATTTCTGTTATATATACAAAACCAAGCTACACAGGGCAGCTACATGCACAAAAAAGAGCTACACAGGGCAGCTATATGTACAACACCAAGCTACACAGGGCAGCTATAAGTACAAAACCAAGCTACAGGGCAGCTATAGGTAACAAAACCAAGCTACAAAGGGCAGTTATATGTACAAAACCAAGCTACACAGGGCAACTATATGTTCAAAACCAAGCTACTGATGGCAGCTATATGTACAAAACCAAGCTACACAGGGCAGCTATATGTACAAAACGAAGCTACACAGGGCAGCTCTATGTAAAAAACCAAGCTACAGAGGACAGCTATATGTACAAAACCAAGCAAACAGGGCAGCTGTATGTACAAAACCAAGCTACACAGGGCAACTGTATGTACAAAACCAAGCTACACAGGGCAGCTATAAGTACAAAACCAAGCTACAGAGCACAGCTATAGGTAACAAAACCAAGCTACAAAGGGCAGTTATATGTACAAAACCAAGCTACACAGGGCAACTATATGTACAAAACCAAGCTACTGAGGGCAGCTATATGTACAAAACCAAGCTACACAGGGCAGCTATATGTACAAAACGAAGCTACACAGGGCAGCTGTATGTACAAAACCAAGCTACAGAGGGCAGCTATGTGTACAGAATCAACCTACAGAGGGCAGCTATATGTATAAAGCTAAGCTACACAAGGCAGCTATATGTACAAAACCAAGCTGCACAGGGCACCTATACATACAAAATCAAGCTAAACAGGGCAGCTATATGTACAAAACCAAGCTACACTGGGCAGCTATATGTAAAAAACCAAACTACACCGAGAGGCTATATGTACAAAACCAAGCTACAGAGAGCAGATAAATGTAGAAAACCAAGCTACACCGGGTAGCTTTATGTACAAAACCAAGCTACAGAGGGCAACTATATGTACAAAACCAAGCTACTGATGGCAGCTATATGTACAAAACCAAGCTACACAGGGCAGCTATATGTACAAAACGAAGCTACATAGGGCAGCTCTATGTAAAAAACCAAGCTACAGAGGGCAGCTATATGTACAAAACCAAGCAAACAGGGCAGCTGTATGTACAAAACCAAGCTACACAGGGCAGCTATATGTACAAAACCAAGCTACACAGGGCAGCTATAAGTACAAAACCAAGCTACAGAGCACAGCTATAGGTAACAAAACCAAGCTACAAAGGGCAGTTATATGTACAAAACCAAGCTACACAGGGCAACTATATGTACAAAACCAAGCTACTGAGGGCAGCTATATGTACAAAACCAAGCTACATAGGGCAGCTATATGTACAAAACGAAGCTACACAGGGCAGCTGTATGTACAAAACCAAGCTACAGAGAGCAGCTTCATGTACAAAACCAAGCTAAACAGGGCAGCTGTATGTACAAAACCAAGCTACAGAGGGCAGCTATATGTATAAAACCAAGCTACACAGGGCAGCTAAATGTACAAAACCAAGCTACACAGGGCAGCTACATATACAAAACCAAGCTACAAATAGCAGCTACATGTACAAAACCAAGCTACACAGGGCTGCCATATGTACAAAACCATGTTACACAGGGCAGCTATAAATACAAAGCGAAGCTACAGAGCGCAGCTACTTGTACAAAACCAAGCTACAAAGGGCAGTTATATGTACAAAACCAAGCTGCACAGGGCACCTATACATACAAAACCAAGCTAAACAGGGCAGCTATATGTACAAAACCAAGCTACACATGGCAGCTATATGTACAAAACCAAGCTACACAGGGCACCTATACGTACAAAACCAAGCTAAACAGGGCAGCTACATGTACAAAACCAAGCTACACAGGGCAGTTATAAGTACAAAACCAAGCTACAGAGCGCAGCTATAGGTAACAAAAACAAGCTACAAAGGGCAGTTACATGTACAAAACCAAGCTACACAGGGCAACTATATGTACAAAACCAAGCTACTGAGGGCAGCTATATGTACAAAACCAAGCTAAACAGGGCAGCTCTATGTACAAAACCAAGCTACAGAGGGCACCTATATGTACAAAACCAAGCTACACAGGGCAGCTGTATGTACAAAACCAAGCTACAGAGGGCAGCTATATGTACAAAATACAAGCTACACCGGGCAGCTGTATGTACAAAACCAAGCTACAGAGGGCAGCTATATGTACAAAACCAAGCTACAGAGAGCAGCTATGTGTACAAAACCAAGCTAAACAGGGCAACTGTATGTACAAAACCAAGCTACACAGGGCAACTATATGTACAAAACCAAGCTACACAGGGCAGCTGTATTTACAAAACCAAGCTACAGAGCGCAGCTATATGTACAAAACCAAGCCACACAGGGCAGCTACATGTACAAAACCAAGCTACACAGGGCAGCTACATGTACAAAACCAAGCTACACAGGAAAAATACATGTACAAAACCAAGCTACATAGGGCAGCTATATGTACAAAACCAAGCTACAAAAGGCATCTATATGTACAAAATTAAGCTAGAGAGGGCAGCTACGTGTATAAAACCAAGCTACACTGGGCAGCTGTGTGTACAGAATCAACCTACAGAGGGCAGCTATATGTAAAAAGCTAAGCTACACAAGGCAGCTATATGTACAAAACCAAGCTGCACAGGGCACCTATACATACAAAACCAAGCTAAACAGGGCAGCTATATGTACAAAACCAAGCTACACAGGGCACCTATACGTACACAACCAAACTAAACAGGGCAGGTATATGTACAAAACCAAGGTACACAGGGCACCTATACGTACACAACCAAGCTACACAGGGCAGCTACATGCACAAAACCAAGCTACAGAGGGCAGCTATATGTAAAAAGCTAAGCTACACAAGGCAGCTATATATGTACAAAACCAAGCTGCACAGGGCACCTATACATACAAAACCAAGCTAAACAGGGAAGCTATATGTACAAAACCAAGCTACACATGGCAGCTATATGTACAAAACCAAGCTACACAGGGCAGCTACATGTACAAAACCAAGCTACACAGGGCACCTATATGTACACAACCAAGCTAAACAGGGCAGGTATATGTACAAAACCAAGGTACACATTTCTGTTATATATACAAAACCAAGCTACACAGGGCAGCTACATGCACAAAAAAGAGCTACACAGGGCAGCTATATGTACAACACCAAGCTACACAGGGCAGCTATAAGTACAAAACCAAGCTACAGGGCAGCTATAGGTAACAAAACCAAGCTACAAAGGGCAGTTATATGTACAAAACCAAGCTACACAGGGCAACTATATGTTCAAAACCAAGCTACTGATGGCAGCTATATGTACAAAACCAAGCTACACAGGGCAGCTATATGTACAAAACGAAGCTACACAGGGCAGCTCTATGTAAAAAACCAAGCTACAGAGGGCAGCTATATGTACAAAACCAAGCTACTGAGGGCAGCTATATGTACAAAACCAAGCTGCACAGGGCACCTATACATACAAAACCAAGCTAAACAGGGCAGCTATATGTACAAAACCAAGCTACACAGGGCACCTATACATACAAAACCAAGCTAAACAGGGCAGCTATATGTACAAAACCAAGCTACACACGGCAGCTATATGTACAAAACCAAGCTACACAGGGCACCTATACGTACAAAACCAAGCTAAACAGGGCAGCTACATGTACAAAACCAAGCTACACAGGGCAGCTATAAGTACAAAACCAAGCTACAGAGCGCAGCTATAGGTAACAAAAACAAGCTACAAAGGGCAGTTACATGTACAAAACCAAGCTACACAGGGCAACTATATGTACAAAACCAAGCTACTGAGGGCAGCTATATGTACAAAACCAAGCTAAACAGGGCAGCTGTATGTACAAAACCAAGCTACAGAGGGCACCTATATGTACAAAACCAAGCTACACAGGGCAGCTGTATGTACAAAACCAAGCTACAGAGGGCAGCTATATGTACAAAATACAAGCTACACCGGGCAGCTGTATGTACAAAACCAAGCTACAGAGGGCAGCTATATGTACAAAACCAAGCTACAGAGAGCAGCTATGTGTACAAAACCAAGCTAAACAGGGCAACTGTATGTACAAAACCAAGCTACACAGGGCAACTATATGTACAAAACCAAGCTACACAGGGCAGCTGTATTTACAAAACCAAGCTACAGAGCGCAGCTATATGTACAAAACCAAGCCACACAGGGCAGCTACATGTACAAAACCAAGCTACACAGGGCAGCTACATGTACAAAACCAAGCCACACAGGGCAGCTACATGTACAAAACCAAGCTACACAGGGCAGCTATATGTACAAAACCAAGCTACACAGGGCAGCTATAAGTACAAAACCAAGCTAAACAGGGAAGCTATATGTACAAAACCAAGCTACACATGGCAGCTATATGTACAAAACCAAGCTACACAGGGCAGCTACATGTACAAAACCAAGCTACACAGGGCACCTATATGTACACAACCAAGCTAAACAGGGCAGGTATATGTACAAAACCAAGGTACACATTTCTGTTATATATACAAAACCAAGCTACACAGGGCAGCTACATGCACAAAAAAGAGCTACACAGGGCAGCTATATGTACAACACCAAGCTACACAGGGCAGCTATAAGTACAAAACCAAGCTACAGGGCAGCTATAGGTAACAAAACCAAGCTACAAAGGGCAGTAATATGTACAAAACCAAGCTACACAGGGCAACTATATGTTCAAAACCAAGCTACTGATGGCAGCTATATGTACAAAACCAAGCTACACAGGGCAGCTATATGTACAAAACGAAGCTACACAGGGCAGCTCTATGTAAAAAACCAAGCTACAGAGGGCAGCTATATGTACAAAACCAAGCAAACAGGGCAGCTGTATGTACAAAACCAAGCTACAAAGGGCAGCTATATGTACAAAACCAAGCTACACAAGGCAGCTATATGTACAAAACCAAGCTACAGAGCACAGCTATAGGTAACAAAACCAAGCTACAAAGGGCAGTTATATGTACAAAACCAAGCTACACAGGGCAACTATATGTACAAAACCAAGCTACTGAGGGCAGCTATATGTACAAAACCAAGCTACACAGGGCAGCTATATGTACAAAACGAAGCTACACAGGGCAGCTGTATGTACAAAACCAAGCTACAGAGGGCAGCTTTATGTACAAAACCAAGCTAAACAGGGCAGCTGTATGTACAAAACCAAGCTACAGAGGGCAGCTATATGTATAAAACAAAGCTACACAGGGCAGCTAAATGTACAAAACCAAGCTACACAGGGCAGCTACATATACAAAACCAAGATACAAATAGCAGCTACATGTACAAAACCAAGCTACACAGGGCTGCTATATGTACAAAACCATGTTACACAGGGCAGCTATAAATACAAAGCGAAGCTACAGAGCGCAGCTACTTTTACAAAACCAAGCTACAAAGGGCAGTTATATGTACAAAACCAAGCTGCACAGGGCACCTATACATACAAAACCAAGCTAAACAGGGCAGCTATATGTACAAAACCAAGCTACACATGGCAGCTATAAGTACAAAACCAAGCTACAGAGCACAGCTATAGGTAACAAAACCAAGCTACAAAGGGCAGTTATATGTACAAAACCAAGCTACACAGGGCAACTATATGTACAAAACCAAGCTACTGAGGGCAGCTATATGTACAAAACCAAGCTACACAGGGCAGCTATATGTACAAAACGAAGCTACACAGGGCAGCTGTATGTACAAAACCAAGCTACAGAGGGCAGCTTTATGTACAAAACCAAGCTAAACAGGGCAGCTGTATGTACAAAACCAAGCTACAGAGGGCAGCTATATGTATAAAACCAAGCTACACAGGGCAGCTAAATGTACAAAACCAAGCTACACAGGGCAGCTACATATACAAAACCAAGCTACAAATAGCAGCTACATGTACAAAACCAAGCTACACAGGGCTGCTATATGTACAAAACCATGTTACACAGGGCAGCTATAAACACAAAGCGAAGCTACAGAGCGCAGCTACTTGTACAAAACCAAGCTACAAAGGGCAGTTATATGTACAAAACCAAGCTGCACAGGGCACCTATACATACAAAACCAAGCTAAACAGGGCAGCTATATGTACAAAACCAAGCTACACATGGCAGCTATATGTACAAAACCAAGCTACACAGGGCACCTATACGTACAAAACCAAGCTAAACAGGGCAGCTACATGTACAAAACCAAGCTACACAGGGCAGCTATAAGTACAAAACCAAGCTACAGAGCGCAGCTATAGGTAACAAAAACAAGCTACAAAGGGCAGTTACATATACAAAACCAAGCTACACAGGGCAACTATATGTACAAAACCAAGCTACTGAGGGCAGCTATATGTACAAAACCAAGCTAAACAGGGCAGCTGTATGTACAAAACCAAGCTACAGAGGGCACCTATATGTACAAAACCAAGCTACACAGGGCAGCTGTATGTACAAAACCAAGCTACAGAGGGCAGCTATATGTACAAAATACAAGCTACACCGGGCAGCTGTATGTACAAAACCAAGCTACAGAGGGCAGCTATATGTACAAAACCAAGCTACAGAGAGCAGCTATGTGTACAAAACCAAGCTAAACAGGGCAACTGTATGTACAAAACCAATCTACACAGGGCAACTATATGTACAAAACCAAGCTACACAGGGCAGCTGTATTTACAAAACCAAGCTACAGAGCGCAGCTATATGTACAAAACCAAGCCACACAGGGCAGCTACATGTACAAAACCAAGCTACACAGGGCAGCTACATGTACAAAACCAAGCTACACAGGAAAAATACATGTACAAAACCAAGCTACATAGGGCAGCTATATGTACAAAACCAAGCTACAAAAGGCATCTATATGTACAAAATTAAGCTAGAGAGGGCAGCTACGTGTATAAAACCAAGCTACACTGGGCAGCTGTGTGTACAGAATCAACCTACAGAGGGCAGCTATATGTAAAAAGCTAAGCTACACAAGGCACCTATACATACAAAACCAAGCTAAACAGGGCAGCTATATGTACAAAACCAAGCTACACAGGGCACCTATACGTACACAACCAAACTAAACAGGGCAGGTATATGTACAAAACCAAGGTACACAGGGCACCTATACGTACACAACCAAGCTACACAGGGCAGCTACATGCACAAAACCAAGCTACAGAGGGAAGCTATATGTAAAAATCTAAGCTACACAAGGCAGCTATATATGTACAAAACCAAGCTGCACAGGGCACCTATACATACAAAACCAAACTAAACAGGGAAGCTATATGTACAAAACCAAGCTACACATGGCAGCTATATGTACAAAACCAAGCTACACAGGGCAGCTACATGTACAAAACCAAGCTACACAGGGCACCTATATGTACACAACCAAGCTAAACAGGGCAGGTATATGTACAAAACCAAGGTACACATTTCTGTTATATATACAAAACCAAGCTACACAGGGCAGCTACATGCACAAAAAAGAGCTACACAGGGCAGCTATATGTACAACACCAAGCTACACAGGGCAGCTATAAGTACAAAACCAAGCTACAGGGCAGCTATAGGTAACAAAACCAAGCTACAAAGGGCAGTTATATGTACAAAACCAAGCTACACAGGGCAACTATATGTTCAAAACCAAGCTACTGATGGCAGCTATATGTACAAAACCAAGCTACACAGGGCAGCTATATGTACAAAACCAAGCAAACAGGGCAGCTGTATGTACAAAACCAAGCTACACAGGGCAGCTATATGTACAAAATCAAGCTACACAGGGCAGCTATAAGTACAAAACCAAGCTACAGAGCACAGCTATAGGTAACAAAACCAAGCTACAAAGGGCAGTTATATGTACAAAACCAAGCTACACAGGGCAGCTGTATGTACAAAACCAAGCTACAGAGGGCAGCTATATGTACAAAATACAAGCTACACCGGGCAGCTGTATGTACAAAACCAAGCTACAGAGGGCAGCTATATGTACAAAACCAAGCTACAGAGAGCAGCTATGTGTACAAAACCAAGCTAAACAGGGCAACTGTATGTACAAAACCAAGCTACACAGGGCAACTATATGTACAAAACCAAGCTACACAGGGCAGCTGTATTTACAAAACCAAGCTACAGAGCGCAGCTATATGTACAAAACCAAGCCACACAGGGCAGCTACATGTACAAAACCAAGCTACACAGGGCAGCTACATGTACAAAACCAAGCTACACAGGAAAAATACATGTACAAAACCAAGCTACATAGGGCAGCTATATGTACAAAACCAAGCTACAAAAGGCATCTATATGTACAAAATTAAGCTAGAGAGGGCAGCTACGTGTATAAAACCAAGCTACACTGGGCAGCTGTGTGTACAGAATCAACCTACAGAGGGCAGCTATATGTAAAAAGCTAAGCTACACAAGGCACCTATACATACAAAACCAAGCTAAACAGGGCAGCTATATGTACAAAACCAAGCTACACAGGGCACCTATACGTACACAACCAAACTAAACAGGGCAGGTATATGTACAAAACCAAGGTACACAGGGCACCTATACGTACACAACCAAGCTACACAGGGCAGCTACATGCACAAAACCAAGCTACAGAGGGCAGCTATATGTAAAAAGCTAAGCTACAGAAGGCAGCTATATATGTACAAAACCAAGCTGCACAGGGCACCTATACATACAAAACCAAGCTAAACAGGGAAGCTATATGTACAAAACCAAGCTACACATGGCAGCTATATGTACAAAACCAAGCTACACAGGGCAGCTACATGTACAAAACCAAGCTACACAGGGCACCTATATGTACACAACCAAGCTAAACAGGGCAGGTATATGTACAAAACCAAGGTACACATTTCTGTTATATATACAAAACCAAGCTACACAGGGCAGCTACATGCACAAAAAAGAGCTACACAGGGCAGCTATATGTACAACACCAAGCTACACAGAGCAGCTATAAGTACAAAACCAAGCTACAGGGCAGCTATAGGAAACAAAACCAAGCTACAAAGGGCAGTTATATGTACAAAACCAAGCTACACAGGGCAACTATATGTTCAAAACCAAGCTACTGATGGCAGCTATATGTACAAAACCAAGCTACACAGGGCAGCTATATGTACAAAACGAAGCTACACAGGGCAGCTCTATGTAAAAAACCAAGCTACAGAGGGCAGCTATATGTACAAAACCAAGCAAACAGGGCAGCTGTATGTACAAAACCAAGCTACACAGGGCAACTGTATGTACAAAACCAAGCTACACAGGGCAGCTATAAGTACAAAACCAAGCTACAGAGCACAGCTATAGGTAACAAAACCAAGCTACAAAGGGCAGTTATATGTACAAAACCAAGCTACACAGGGCAACTATATGTACAAAACCAAGCTACTGAGGGCAGCTATATGTACAAAACCAAGCTACACAGGGCAGCTATATGTACAAAACGAAGCTACACAGGGCAGCTGTATGTACAAAACCAAGCTACAGAGGGCAGCTATGTGTACAGAATCAACCTACAGAGGGCAGCTATATGTATAAAGCTAAGCTACACAAGGCAGCTATATGTACAAAACCAAGCTGCACAGGGCACCTATACATACAAAATCAAGCTAAACAGGGCAGCTATATGTACAAAACCAAGCTACACTGGGCAGCTATATGTAAAAAACCAAACTACACTGAGAGGCTATATGTACAAAACCAAGCTACAGAGAGCAGATAAATGTAGAAAACCAAGCTACACCGGGTAGCTTTATGTACAAAACCAAGCTACAGAGGGCAACTATATGTACAAAACCAAGCTACTGATGGCAGCTATATGTACAAAACCAAGCTACACAGGGCAGCTATATGTACAAAACGAAGCTACATAGGGCAGCTCTATGTAAAAAACCAAGGTACAGAGGGCAGCTATATGTACAAAACCAAGCAAACAGGGCAGCTGTATGTACAAAACCAAGCTACACATGGCAGCTATATGTACAAAACCAAGCTACACAGGGCAGCTACATGTACAAAACCAAGCTACACAGGGCACCTATATGTACACAACCAAGCTAAACAGGGCAGGTATATGTACAAAACCAAGCTAAAAAGGGCAGCTACATGTACAAAACCAAGCTACACAGGGCAGTTAAAAGTACAAAACCAAGCTACAGAGCGCAGCTATAGGTAACAAAAACAAGCTACAAAGGGCAGTTACATGTACAAAACCAAGCTACACAGGGCAACTATATGTACAAAACCAAGCTACTGAGGGCAGCTATATGTACAAAACCAAGCTAAACAGGGCAGCTCTATGTACAAAACCAAGCTACAGAGGGCACCTATATGTACAAAACCAAGCTACACAGGGCAGCTGTATGTACAAAACCAAGCTACAGAGGGCAGCTATATGTACAAAATACAAGCTACACCGGGCAGCTGTATGTACAAAACCAAGCTACAGAGGGCAGCTATATGTACAAAACCAAGCTACAGAGAGCAGCTATGTGTACAAAACCAAGCTAAACAGGGCAACTGTATGTACAAAACCAAGCTACACAGGGCAACTACATGTACAAAACCAAGCTACACAGGGCAGCTGTATTTACAAAACCAAGCTACAGAGCGCAGCTATATGTACAAAACCAAGCCACACAGGGCAGCTACATGTACAAAACCAAGCTACACAGGGCAGCTACATGTACAAAACCAAGCTACACAGGAAAAATACTTGTACAAAACCAAGCTACATAGGGCAGCTATATGTACAAAACCAAGCTACAAAAGGCATCTATATGTACAAAATTAAGCTAGAGAGGGCAGCTACGTGTATAAAACCAAGCTACACTGGGCAGCTGTGTGTACAGAATCAACCTACAGAGGGCAGCTATATGTAAAAAGCTAAGCTACACAAGGCACCTATACATACAAAACCAAGCTAAACAGGGCAGCTATATGTACAAAACCAAGCTACACAGGGCATCTATACGTACACAACCATACTAAACAGGGCAGGTATATGTACAAAACCAAGGTACACAGGGCACCTATACGTACACAACCAAGCTACACAGGGCAGCTACATGCACAAAACCAAGCTACAGAGGGCAGCTATATGTAAAAAGCTAAGCTACACAAGGCAGCTATATATGTACAAAACCAAGCTGCACAGGGCACCTATACATACAAAACCAAGCTAAACAGGGAAGCTATATGTACAAAACCAAGCTACACATGGCAGCTATATGTACAAAACCAAGCTACACAGGGCAGCTACATGTACAAAACCAAGCTACACAGGGCAACTATATGTACACAACCAAGCTAAACAGGGCAGGTATATGTACAAAACCAAGGTACACATTTCTGTTATATATACAAAACCAAGCTACACAGGGCAGCTACATGCACAAAAAAGAGCTACACAGGGCAGCTATATGTACAACACCAAGCTACACAGGGCAGCTATAAGTACAAAACCAAGCTACAGGGCAGCTATAGGTAACAAAACCAAGCTACAAAGGGCAGTTATATGTACAAAACCAAGCTACACAGGGCAACTATATGTTCAAAACCAAGCTACTGATGGCAGCTATATGTACAAAACCAAGCTACACAGGGCAGCTATATGTACAAAACGAAGCTACACAGGGCAGCTCTATGTAAAAAACCAAGCTACAGAGGGCAGCTATATGTACAAAACCAAGCAAACAGGGCAGTTATATGTACAAAACCAAGCTACACAGGGCAACTATATGTACAAAACCAAGCTACTGAGGGCAGCTATATGTACAAAACCAAGCTACACAGGGCAGCTATATGTACAAAACGAAGCTACACAGGGCAGCTGTATGTACAAAACCAAGCTACAGAGGGCAGCTATGTGTACAGAATCAACCTACAGAGGGCAGCTATATGTATAAAGCTAAGCTACACAAGGCAGCTATATGTACAAAACCAAGCTGCACAGGGCACCTATACATACAAAATCAAGCTAAACAGGGCAGCTATATGTTCAAAACCAAGCTACACTGGGCAGCTATATGTAAAAAACCAAACTACACCGAGAGGCTATATGTACAAAACCAAGCTACAGAGAACAGATAAATGTAGAAAACCAAGCTACACCGGGTAGCTTTATGTAAAAAACCAAGCTACAGAGGGCAACTATATGTACAAAACCAAGCTACTGAGGGCAGCTATATGTACAAAACCAAGCTACACAGGGCAGCTATATGTACAAAACGAAGCTACATAGGGCAGCTCTATGTAAAAAACCAAGCTACAGAGGGCAGCTATATGTACAAAACCAAGCAAACAGGGCAGCTGTATGTACAAAACCAAGCTACACATGGCAGCTATATGTACAAAACCAAGCTACACAGGGCAGCTACATGTACAAAACCAAGCTACACAGGGCACCTATATGTACACAACCAAGCTAAACAGGGCAGGTATATGTACAAAACCAAGGTACTCATTTCTGTTATATATACAAAACCAAGCTACACAGGGCAGCTACATGCACAAAAAAGAGCTACACAGGGCAGCTATATGTACAACACCAAGCTACACAGGGCAGCTATAAGTACAAAACCAAGCTACAGGGCAGCTATAGGTAACAAAACCAAGCTACAAAGGGCAGTTATATGTACAAAACCAAGCTACACAGGGCAACTATATGTTCAAAACCAAGCTACTGATGGCAGCTATATGTACAAAACCAAGCTACACAGGGCAGCTATATGTACAAAACGAAGCTACACAGGGCAGCTCTATGTAAAAAACCAAGCTACAGAGGACAGCTATATGTACAAAACCAAGCAAACAGGGCAGCTGTATGTACAAAACCAAGCTACACAGGGCAACTGTATGTACAAAACCAAGCTACACAGGGCAGCTATAAGTACAAAACCAAGCTACAGAGCACAGCTATAGGTAACAAAACCAAGCTACAAAGGGCAGTTATATGTACAAAACCAAGCTACACAGGGCAACTATATGTACAAAACCAAGCTACTGAGGGCAGCTATATGTACAAAACCAAGCTACACAGGGCAGCTATATGTACAAAACGAAGCTACACAGGGCAGCTGTATGTACAAAACCAAGCTACAGAGGGCAGCTATGTGTACAGAATCAACCTACAGAGGGCAGCTATATGTATAAAGCTAAGCTACACAAGGCAGCTATATGTACAAAACCAAGCTGCACAGGGCACCTATACATACAAAATCAAGCTAAACAGGGCAGCTATATGTACAAAACCAAGCTACACTGGGCAGCTATATGTAAAAAACCAAACTACACCGAGAGGCTATATGTACAAAACCAAGCTACAGAGAGCAGATAAATGTAGAAAACCAAGCTACACCGGGTAGCTTTATGTACAAAACCAAGCTACAGAGGGCAACTATATGTACAAAACCAAGCTACTGATGGCAGCTATATGTACAAAACCAAGCTACACAGGGCAGCTATATGTACAAAACGAAGCTACATAGGGCAGCTCTATGTAAAAAACCAAGCTACAGAGGGCAGCTATATGTACAAAACCAAGCAAACAGGGCAGCTGTATGTACAAAACCAAGCTACACAGGGCAGCTATATGTACAAAACCAAGCTACACAGGGCAGCTATAAGTACAAAACCAAGCTACAGAGCACAGCTATAGGTAACAAAACCAAGCTACAAAGGGCAGTTATATGTACAAAACCAAGCTACACAGGGCAACTATATGTACAAAACCAAGCTACTGAGGGCAGCTATATGTACAAAACCAAGCTACATAGGGCAGCTATATGTACAAAACGAAGCTACACAGGGCAGCTGTATGTACAAAACCAAGCTACAGAGAGCAGCTTCATGTACAAAACCAAGCTAAACAGGGCAGCTGTATGTACAAAACCAAGCTACAGAGGGCAGCTATATGTATAAAACCAAGCTACACAGGGCAGCTAAATGTACAAAACCAAGCTACACAGGGCAGCTACATATACAAAACCAAGCTACAAATAGCAGCTACATGTACAAAACCAAGCTACACAGGGCTGCCATATGTACAAAACCATGTTACACAGGGCAGCTATAAATACAAAGCGAAGCTACAGAGCGCAGCTACTTGTACAAAACCAAGCTACAAAGGGCAGTTATATGTACAAAACCAAGCTGCACAGGGCACCTATACATACAAAACCAAGCTAAACAGGGCAGCTATATGTACAAAACCAAGCTACACATGGCAGCTATATGTACAAAACCAAGCTACACAGGGCACCTATACGTACAAAACCAAGCTAAACAGGGCAGCTACATGTACAAAACCAAGCTACACAGGGCAACTATATGTACAAAACCAAGCTACTGAGGGCAGCTATATGTACAAAACCAAGCTACATAGGGCAGCTATATGTACAAAACGAAGCTACACAGGGCAGCTGTATGTACAAAACCAAGCTACAGAGAGCAGCTTCATGTACAAAACCAAGCTAAACAGGGCAGCTGTATGTACAAAACCAAGCTACAGAGGGCAGCTATATGTATAAAACCAAGCTACACAGGGCAGCTAAATGTACAAAACCAAGCTACACAGGGCAGCTACATATACAAAACCAAGCTACAAATAGCAGCTACATGTACAAAACCAAGCTACACAGGGCTGCCATATGTACAAAACCATGTTACACAGGGCAGCTATAAATACAAAGCGAAGCTACAGAGCGCAGCTACTTGTACAAAACCAAGCTACAAAGGGCAGTTATATGTACAAAACCAAGCTGCACAGGGCACCTATACATACAAAACCAAGCTAAACAGGGCAGCTATATGTACAAAACCAAGCTACACATGGCAGCTATATGTACAAAACCAAGCTACACAGGGCACCTATACGTACAAAACCAAGCTAAACAGGGCAGCTACATGTACAAAACCAAGCTACACAGGGCAGTTATAAGTACAAAACCAAGCTACAGAGCGCAGCTATAGGTAACAAAAACAAGCTACAAAGGGCAGTTACATGTACAAAACCAAGCTACACAGGGCAACTATATGTACAAAACCAAGCTACTGAGGGCAGCTATATGTACAAAACCAAGCTAAACAGGGCAGCTCTATGTACAAAACCAAGCTACAGAGGGCACCTATATGTACAAAACCAAGCTACACAGGGCAGCTGTATGTACAAAACCAAGCTACAGAGGGCAGCTATATGTACAAAATACAAGCTACACCGGGCAGCTGTATGTACAAAACCAAGCTACAGAGGGCAGCTATATGTACAAAACCAAGCTACAGAGAGCAGCTATGTGTACAAAACCAAGCTAAACAGGGCAACTGTATGTACAAAACCAAGCTACACAGGGCAACTATATGTACAAAACCAAGCTACACAGGGCAGCTGTATTTACAAAACCAAGCTACAGAGCGCAGCTATATGTACAAAACCAAGCCACACAGGGCAGCTACATGTACAAAACCAAGCTACACAGGGCAGCTACATGTACAAAACCAAGCTACACAGGAAAAATACATGTACAAAACCAAGCTACATAGGGCAGCTATATGTACAAAACCAAGCTACAAAAGGCATCTATATGTACAAAATTAAGCTAGAGAGGGCAGCTACGTGTATAAAACCAAGCTACACTGGGCAGCTGTGTGTACAGAATCAACCTACAGAGGGCAGCTATATGTAAAAAGCTAAGCTACACAAGGCAGCTATATGTACAAAACCAAGCTGCACAGGGCACCTATACATACAAAACCAAGCTAAACAGGGCAGCTATATGTACAAAACCAAGCTACACAGGGCACCTATACGTACACAACCAAACTAAACAGGGCAGGTATATGTACAAAACCAAGGTACACAGGGCACCTATACGTACACAACCAAGCTACACAGGGCAGCTACATGCACAAAACCAAGCTACAGAGGGCAGCTATATGTAAAAAGCTAAGCTACACAAGGCAGCTATATATGTACAAAACCAAGCTGCACAGGGCACCTATACATACAAAACCAAGCTAAACAGGGAAGCTATATGTACAAAACCAAGCTACACATGGCAGCTATATGTACAAAACCAAGCTACACAGGGCAGCTACATGTACAAAACCAAGCTACACAGGGCACCTATATGTACACAACCAAGCTAAACAGGGCAGGTATATGTACAAAACCAAGGTACACATTTCTGTTATATATACAAAACCAAGCTACACAGGGCAGCTACATGCACAAAAAAGAGCTACACAGGGCAGCTATATGTACAACACCAAGCTACACAGGGCAGCTATAAGTACAAAACCAAGCTACAGGGCAGCTATAGGTAACAAAACCAAGCTACAAAGGGCAGTTATATGTACAAAACCAAGCTACACAGGGCAACTATATGTTCAAAACCAAGCTACTGATGGCAGCTATATGTACAAAACCAAGCTACACAGGGCAGCTATATGTACAAAACGAAGCTACACAGGGCAGCTCTATGTAAAAAACCAAGCTACAGAGGGCAGCTATATGTACAAAACCAAGCTACTGAGGGCAGCTATATGTACAAAACCAAGCTGCACAGGGCACCTATACATACAAAACCAAGCTAAACAGGGCAGCTATATGTACAAAACCAAGCTACACAGGGCACCTATACATACAAAACCAAGCTAAACAGGGCAGCTATATGTACAAAACCAAGCTACACACGGCAGCTATATGTACAAAACCAAGCTACACAGGGCACCTATACGTACAAAACCAAGCTAAACAGGGCAGCTACATGTACAAAACCAAGCTACACAGGGCAGCTATAAGTACAAAACCAAGCTACAGAGCGCAGCTATAGGTAACAAAAACAAGCTACAAAGGGCAGTTACATGTACAAAACCAAGCTACACAGGGCAACTATATGTACAAAACCAAGCTACTGAGGGCAGCTATATGTACAAAACCAAGCTAAACAGGGCAGCTGTATGTACAAAACCAAGCTACAGAGGGCACCTATATGTACAAAACCAAGCTACACAGGGCAGCTGTATGTACAAAACCAAGCTACAGAGGGCAGCTATATGTACAAAATACAAGCTACACCGGGCAGCTGTATGTACAAAACCAAGCTACAGAGGGCAGCTATATGTACAAAACCAAGCTACAGAGAGCAGCTATGTGTACAAAACCAAGCTAAACAGGGCAACTGTATGTACAAAACCAAGCTACACAGGGCAACTATATGTACAAAACCAAGCTACACAGGGCAGCTGTATTTACAAAACCAAGCTACAGAGCGCAGCTATATGTACAAAACCAAGCCACACAGGGCAGCTACATGTACAAAACCAAGCTACACAGGGCAGCTACATGTACAAAACCAAGCCACACAGGGCAGCTACATGTACAAAACCAAGCTACACAGGGCAGCTATATGTACAAAACCAAGCTACACAGGGCAGCTATAAGTACAAAACCAAGCTAAACAGGGAAGCTATATGTACAAAACCAAGCTACACATGGCAGCTATATGTACAAAACCAAGCTACACAGGGCAGCTACATGTACAAAACCAAGCTACACAGGGCACCTATATGTACACAACCAAGCTAAACAGGGCAGGTATATGTACAAAACCAAGGTACACATTTCTGTTATATATACAAAACCAAGCTACACAGGGCAGCTACATGCACAAAAAAGAGCTACACAGGGCAGCTATATGTACAACACCAAGCTACACAGGGCAGCTATAAGTACAAAACCAAGCTACAGGGCAGCTATAGGTAACAAAACCAAGCTACAAAGGGCAGTAATATGTACAAAACCAAGCTACACAGGGCAACTATATGTTCAAAACCAAGCTACTGATGGCAGCTATATGTACAAAACCAAGCTACACAGGGCAGCTATATGTACAAAACGAAGCTACACAGGGCAGCTCTATGTAAAAAACCAAGCTACAGAGGGCAGCTATATGTACAAAACCAAGCAAACAGGGCAGCTGTATGTACAAAACCAAGCTACAAAGGGCAGCTATATGTACAAAACCAAGCTACACAAGGCAGCTATATGTACAAAACCAAGCTACAGAGCACAGCTATAGGTAACAAAACCAAGCTACAAAGGGCAGTTATATGTACAAAACCAAGCTACACAGGGCAACTATATGTACAAAACCAAGCTACTGAGGGCAGCTATATGTACAAAACCAAGCTACACAGGGCAGCTATATGTACAAAACGAAGCTACACAGGGCAGCTGTATGTACAAAACCAAGCTACAGAGGGCAGCTTTATGTACAAAACCAAGCTAAACAGGGCAGCTGTATGTACAAAACCAAGCTACAGAGGGCAGCTATATGTATAAAACAAAGCTACACAGGGCAGCTAAATGTACAAAACCAAGCTACACAGGGCAGCTACATATACAAAACCAAGATACAAATAGCAGCTACATGTACAAAACCAAGCTACACAGGGCTGCTATATGTACAAAACCATGTTACACAGGGCAGCTATAAATACAAAGCGAAGCTACAGAGCGCAGCTACTTTTACAAAACCAAGCTACAAAGGGCAGTTATATGTACAAAACCAAGCTGCACAGGGCACCTATACATACAAAACCAAGCTAAACAGGGCAGCTATATGTACAAAACCAAGCTACACATGGCAGCTATAAGTACAAAACCAAGCTACAGAGCACAGCTATAGGTAACAAAACCAAGCTACAAAGGGCAGTTATATGTACAAAACCAAGCTACACAGGGCAACTATATGTACAAAACCAAGCTACTGAGGGCAGCTATATGTACAAAACCAAGCTACACAGGGCAGCTATATGTACAAAACGAAGCTACACAGGGCAGCTGTATGTACAAAACCAAGCTACAGAGGGCAGCTTTATGTACAAAACCAAGCTAAACAGGGCAGCTGTATGTACAAAACCAAGCTACAGAGGGCAGCTATATGTATAAAACCAAGCTACACAGGGCAGCTAAATGTACAAAACCAAGCTACACAGGGCAGCTACATATACAAAACCAAGCTACAAATAGCAGCTACATGTACAAAACCAAGCTACACAGGGCTGCTATATGTACAAAACCATGTTACACAGGGCAGCTATAAACACAAAGCGAAGCTACAGAGCGCAGCTACTTGTACAAAACCAAGCTACAAAGGGCAGTTATATGTACAAAACCAAGCTGCACAGGGCACCTATACATACAAAACCAAGCTAAACAGGGCAGCTATATGTACAAAACCAAGCTACACATGGCAGCTATATGTACAAAACCAAGCTACACAGGGCACCTATACGTACAAAACCAAGCTAAACAGGGCAGCTACATGTACAAAACCAAGCTACACAGGGCAGCTATAAGTACAAAACCAAGCTACAGAGCGCAGCTATAGGTAACAAAAACAAGCTACAAAGGGCAGTTACATGTACAAAACCAAGCTACACAGGGCAACTATATGTACAAAACCAAGCTACTGAGGGCAGCTATATGTACAAAACCAAGCTAAACAGGGCAGCTGTATGTACAAAACCAAGCTACACAGGGCACCTATATGTACAAAACCAAGCTACAAAGGGCAGCTATATGTACAAAACCAAGCTACAGAGGGCAGCTATATGTACAAAATACAAGCTACACCGGGCAGCTGTATGTACAAAACCAAGCTACACAGGGCAGCTATATGTACAAAACCAAGCTACAGAGAGCCGCTATGTGTACAAAACCAAGCTAAACAGGGCAACTGTATGTACAAAACCAAGCTACACAGGGCAACTATATGTACAAAACCAAGCTACACAGAGCAGCTGTATTTACAAAACCAAGCTACAGAGCGCAGCTATATGTACAAAACCAAGCCACACAGGGCAGCTACATGTACAAAACCAAGCTACACAGGGCAGCTACATGTACAAAACCAAGCTACACAGGAAAAATACATGTACAAAACCAAGCTACATAGGGCAGCTATATGTACAAAACCAAGCTACAAAAGGCATCTATATGTACAAAATTAAGCTAGAGAGGGCAGCTACGTGTATAAAACCAAGCTACACTGGGCAGCTGTGTGTACAGAATCAACCTACAGAGGGCAGCTATATGTAAAAAGCTAAGCTACACAAGGCAGCTATATGTGCAAAACCAAGCTGCACAGGGCACCTATACATACAAAACCAAGCTAAACAGGGCAGGTATATGTACAAAACCAAGCTACACACGGCAGCTATATGTACAACACCAAGCTACACAGGGCAGCTACATGCACAAAACCAAGCTACACAAGGCAGCTATATGTACAACACCAAGCTACACAGGGCAGCTATAAGTACAAAACCAAGCTACAGAGCGCAGCTATAGGTAACAAAACCAAGCTAGAAAGGGCAGTTATATGTACAAAACCAAGCTACACAGGGCAACTATATGTACAAAACCAAGCTACTGAGGGCTGCTATATGTACAAAACCAAGCTACACAGGGCAGCTATATGTACAAAACGAAGCTACACAGGGCAGCTGTATGTACAAAACCAAGCTACAGAGGGCAGCTTTATGTACAAAACCAAGCTAAACAGGGCAGCTGTATGTACAAATCCAAGCTACACAGGGCAGCTATATGTATAAAACCAAGCTACACAGGGCAGCTATATGTACAAAACCAAGCTACACAGGGCAGCTACATATACAAAACCAAGCTACAAATAGCAGCTACATGTCCAAAACCAAGCTACACAGGGCTGCTATATGTACAAATCCATGTTACACAGGGCAGCTATAAATACAAAGCGGAGCTACAGAGCGCAGCTACTTGTACAAAACCAAGCTACAAAGGGCAGTTATATGTACAAAACCAAGCTACAGAGGGCAGCTGTATGTACAAAACCAAGCTACACTGGGCAGCTATGTGTACAGAATCAACCTACAGAGGGCAGCTATATGTATAAAGCTAAGCTACACAAGGCAGCTATATGTACAAAACCAAGCTGCACAGGACACCTATACATACAAAAACAAGCTAAACAGGGCAGCTATATGTACAAAACCAAGCTACACACGGCAGCTATATGTACAAATCCAAGCTACACAGGGCAGCTATATGTATAAAACCAAGCTACACAGGGCAGCTACATGTACAAAACCAAGCTACACAGGGCAGCTATAAGTACAAAACCAAGCTACAGAGCGCAGCTATAGGTAACAAAAACAAGCTACAAAGGGCAGTTACATGTACAAAACCAAGCTACACAGGGCAACTATATGTACAAAACCAAGCTACTGAGGGCAGCTATATGTACAAAACCAAGCTAAACAGGGCAGCTGTATGTACATAACCAAGCTACAGAGGGCACCTATATGTACAAAACCAAGCTACACAGGGCAGCTGTATGTACAAAACCAAGCTACAGAGGGCAGCTATATGTACAAAATACAAGCTACACCGGGCAGCTGTATGTACAAAACCAAGCAACAGAGGGCAGCTATATGTACAAAACCAAGCTAAACAGGGAAGCTATATGTACAAAACCAAGCTACACATGGCAGCTATATGTACAAAACCAAGCTACACAGGGCAGCTACATGTACAAAACCAAGCTACACAGGGCACCTATATGTACACAACCAAGCTAAACAGGGCAGGTATATGTACAAAACCAAGGTACACATTTCTGTTATATATACAAAACCAAGCTACACAGGGCAGCTACATGCACAAAAAAGAGCTACACAGGGCAGCTATATGTACAACACCAAGCTACACAGGGCAGCTATAAGTACAAAACCAAGCTACAGGGCAGCTATAGGTAACAAAACCAAGATACAAAGGGCAGTTATATGTACAAAACCAAGCTACACAGGGCAACTATATGTTCAAAACCAAGCTACTGATGGCAGCTATATGTACAAAACCAAGCTACACAGGGCAGCTATATGTACAAAACGAAGCTACACAGGGCAGCTCTATGTAAAAAACCAAGCTACAGAGGGCAGGTATATGTACAAAACCAAGCTACACAGGGCAGCTATATGTACAAAACGAAGCTACACAGGGCAGCTGTATGTACAAAACCAAGCTACAGAGGGCAGCTTTATGTACAAAACCAAGCTAAACAGGGCAGCTGTATGTACAAAACCAAGCTACAGAGGGCAGCTATATGTATAAAACAAAGCTACACAGGGCAGCTAAATGTACAAAACCAAGCTACACAGGGCAGCTACATATACAAAACCAAGCTACAAATAGCAGCTACATGTACAAAACCAAGCTACACAGGGCTGCTATATGTACAAAACCATGTTACACAGGGCAGCTATAAATACAAAGCGAAGCTACAGAGCGCAGCTACTTGTACAAAACCAAGCTACAAAGGGCAGTTATATGTACAAAACCAAGCTGCACAGGGCACCTATACATACAAAACCAAGCTAAACAGGGCAGCTATATGTACAAAACGAAGCTACACAGGGCAGCTGTATGTACAAAACCAAGCTACAGAGGGCAGCTTTATGTACAAAACCAAGCTAAACAGGGCAGCTGTATGTACAAATCCAAGCTACACAGGGCAGCTATATGTATAAAACCAAGCTACACAGGGCAGCTATATGTACAAAACCAAGCTACACAGGGCAGCTACATATACAAAACCAAGCTACAAATAGCAGCTACATGTCCAAAACCAAGCTACACAGGGCTGCTATATGTACAAATCCATGTTACACAGGGCAGCTATAAATACAAAGCGGAGCTACAGAGCGCAGCTACTTGTACAAAACCAAGCTACAAAGGGCAGTTATATGTACAAAACCAAGCTACAGAGGGCAGCTGTATGTACAAAACCAAGCTACACTGGGCAGCTATGTGTACAGAATCAACCTACAGAGGGCAGCTATATGTATAAAGCTAAGCTACACAAGGCAGCTATATGTACAAAACCAAGCTGCACAGGACACCTATACATACAAAAACAAGCTAAACAGGGCAGCTATATGTACAAAACCAAGCTACACACGGCAGCTATATGTACAAATCCAAGCTACACAGGGCAGCTATATGTATAAAACCAAGCTACACAGGGCAGCTACATGTACAAAACCAAGCTACACAGGGCAGCTATAAGTACAAAACCAAGCTACAGAGCGCAGCTATAGGTAACAAAAACAAGCTACAAAGGGCAGTTACATGTACAAAACCAAGCTACACAGGGCAACTATATGTACAAAACCAAGCTACTGAGGGCAGCTATATGTACAAAACCAAGCTAAACAGGGCAGCTGTATGTACATAACCAAGCTACAGAGGGCACCTATATGTACAAAACCAAGCTACACAGGGCAGCTGTATGTACAAAACCAAGCTACAGAGGGCAGCTATATGTACAAAATACAAGCTACACCGGGCAGCTGTATGTACAAAACCAAGCAACAGAGGGCAGCTATATGTACAAAACCAAGCTAAACAGGGAAGCTATATGTACAAAACCAAGCTACACATGGCAGCTATATGTACAAAACCAAGCTACACAGGGCAGCTACATGTACAAAACCAAGCTACACAGGGCACCTATATGTACACAACCAAGCTAAACAGGGCAGGTATATGTACAAAACCAAGGTACACATTTCTGTTATATATACAAAACCAAGCTACACAGGGCAGCTACATGCACAAAAAAGAGCTACACAGGGCAGCTATATGTACAACACCAAGCTACACAGGGCAGCTATAAGTACAAAACCAAGCTACAGGGCAGCTATAGGTAACAAAACCAAGATACAAAGGGCAGTTATATGTACAAAACCAAGCTACACAGGGCAACTATATGTTCAAAACCAAGCTACTGATGGCAGCTATATGTACAAAACCAAGCTACACAGGGCAGCTATATGTACAAAACGAAGCTACACAGGGCAGCTCTATGTAAAAAACCAAGCTACAGAGGGCAGCTATATGTACAAAACCAAGCAAACAGGGCAGCTGTATGTACAAAACCAAGCTACAAAGGGCAGCTATATGTACAAAACCAAGCTATACAAGGCAGCTATATGTGCAAAACCAAGCTACAGAGCACAGCTATAGGTAACAAAACCAAGCTACAAAGGGCAGTTATATGTACAAAACCAAGCTACACAGGGCAACTATATGTACAAAACCAAGCTACTGAGGGCAGCTATATGTACAAAACCAAGCTACACAGGGCAGCTATATGTACAAAACGAAGCTACACAGGGCAGCTGTATGTACAAAACCAAGCTACAGAGGGCAGCTTTATGTACAAAACCAAGCTAAACAGGGCAGCTGTATGTACAAAACCAAGCTACAGAGGGCAGCTATATGTATAAAAAAAAGCTACACAGGGCAGCTAAATGTACAAAACCAAGCTACACAGGGCAGCTACATATACAAAACCAAGATACAAATAGCAGCTACATGTACAAAACCAAGCTACACAGGGCTGCTATATGTACAAAACCATGTTACACAGGGCAGCTATAAATACAAAGCGAAGCTACAGAGCGCAGCTACTTTTACAAAACCAAGCTACAAAGGGCAGTTATATGTACAAAACCAAGCTGCACAGGGCACCTATACACACAAAACCAAGCTAAACAGGGCAGCTATATGTACAAAACCAAGCTACACATGGCAGCTATAAGTACAAAACCAAGCTACAGAGCACAGCTATAGGTAACAAAACCAAGCTACAAAGGGCAGTTATATGTACAAATCCAAGCTACAGAGGGCAGCTATATGTAAAAAGCTAAGCTACACAAGGCAGCTATATGTACAAAACCAAGCTGCACAGGGCACCTATACATACAAAACCAAGCTAAACAGGGCAGCTATATGTACAAAACCAAGCTACACAGGGCACCTATACGTACACAACCAAACTAAACAGGGCAGGTATATGTACAAAACCAAGGTACACAGGGCACCTATACGTACACAACCAAGCTACACAGGGCAGCTACATGCACAAAACCAAGCTACAGAGGGCAGCTATATGTAAAAAGCTAAGCTACACAAGGCAGCTATATATGTACAAAACCAAGCTGCACAGGGCACCTATACATACAAAACCAAGCTAAACAGGGAAGCTATATGTACAAAACCAAGCTACACATGGCAGCTATATGTACAAAACCAAGCTACACAGGGCAGCTACATGTACAAAACCAAGCTACACAGGGCAGCTCTATGTAAAAAACCAAGCTACAGAGGGCAGCTATATGTACAAAACCAAGCAAACAGGGCAGCTGTATGTACAAAACCAAGCTACACAGGGCAGCTATATGTACAAAACCAAGCTACACAGGGCAGCTATAAGTACAAAACCAAGCTACAGAGCACAGCTATAGGTAACAAAACCAAGCAAACAGGGCAGCTGTATGTACAAAACCAAGCTACACAGGGCAGCTATATGTACAAAACCAAGCTACACAGGGCAGCTATAAGTACAAAACCAAGCTACAGAGCACAGCTATAGGTAACAAAACCAAGTTACAAAGGGCAGTTACATGTACAAAACCAAGCTACACAGGGCAACTATATGTACAAAACCAAGCTACTGAGGGCAGCTATATGTACAAAACCAAGCTGCACAGGGCACCTATACATACAAAACCAAGCTAAACAGGGCAGCTATATGTACAAAACCAAGCTACACACGGCAGCTATATGTACAAAACCAAGCTACACAGGGCACCTATACGTACAAAACCAAGCTAAACAGGGCAGCTACATGTACAAAACCAAGCTACACAGGGCAGCTATAAGTACAAAACCAAGCTACAGAGCGCAACTATAGGTAACAAAAACAAGCTACAAAGGGCAGTTACATGTACAAAACCAAGCTACACAGGGCAACTATATGTACAAA
This sequence comes from Lampris megalopsis, assembly GCA_022114975.2. Classification (NCBI taxonomy): domain Eukaryota; kingdom Metazoa; phylum Chordata; class Actinopteri; order Lampriformes; family Lampridae; genus Lampris; species Lampris megalopsis. The sequence continues at coordinate 7,531,688 of JAJHIY020000431.1, forward strand.
ACCAAGCTACTGAGGGCAGCTATATGTACAAAACCAAGCTAAACAGGGCAGCTGTATGTACAAAACCAAGCTACAGAGGGCACCTATATGTACAAAACCAAGCTACACAGGGCAGCTGTATGTACAAAACCAAGCTACAGAGGGCAGCTATATGTACAAAATACAAGCTACACCGGGCAGCTGTATGTACAAAACCAAGCTACAGAGGGCAGCTATATGTACAAAACCAAGCTACAGAGAGCAGCTATGCGTACAAAACCAAGCTAAACAGGGCAACTGTATGTACAAAACCAAGCTACACAGGGCAACTATATGTACAAAACCAAGCTACACAGGGCAGCTGTATTTACAAAACCAAGCTACAGAGCGCAGCTATATGTACAAAACCAAGCCACACAGGGCAGCTACATGTACAAAACCAAGCTACACAGGGCAGCTACATGTACAAAACCAAGCCACACAGGGCAGCTACATGTACAAAACCAAGCTACACAGGGCAGCTATATGTACAAAACCAAGCTACACAGGGCAGCTATAAGTACAAAACCAAGCTAAACAGGGAAGCTATATGTACAAAACCAAGCTACACATGGCAGCTATATGTACAAAACCAAGCTACACAGGGCAGCTACATGTACAAAACCAAGCTACACAGGGCACCTATATGTACACAACCAAGCTAAACAGGGCAGGTATATGTACAAAACCAAGGTACACATTTCTGTTATATATACAAAACCAAGCTACACAGGGCAGCTACATGCACAAAAAAGAGCTACACAGGGCAGCTATATGTACAACACCAAGCTACACAGGGCAGCTATAAGTACAAAACCAAGCTACAGGGCAGCTATAGGTAACAAAACCAAGCTACAAAGGGCAGTTATATGTACAAAACCAAGCTACACAGGGCAACTATATGTTCAAAACCAAGCTACTGATGGCAGCTATATGTACAAAACCAAGCTACACAGGGCAGCTATATGTACAAAACGAAGCTACACAGGGCAGCTCTATGTAAAAAACCAAGCTACAGAGGGCAGCTATATGTACAAAACCAAGCAAACAGGGCAGCTGTATGTACAAAACCAAGCTACAAAGGGCAGCTATATGTACAAAACCAAGCTACAAAGGGCAGCTATATGTACAAAACCAAGCTACAGAGCACAGCTATAGGTAACAAAACCAAGCTACAAAGGGCAGTTATATGTACAAAACCAAGCTACACAGGGCAACTATATGTACAAAACCAAGCTACTGAGGGCAGCTATATGTACAAAACCAAGCTACACAGGGCAGCTATATGTACAAAACGAAGCTACACAGGGCAGCTGTATGTAAAAAACCAAGCTACAGAGGGCAGCTTTATGTACAAAACCAAGCTAAACAGGGCAGCTGTATGTACAAAACCAAGCTACAGAGGGCAGCTATATGTATAAAACAAAGCTACACAGGGCAGCTAAATTTACAAAACCAAGCTACACAGGGCAGCTACATATACAAAACCAAGATACAAATAGCAGCTACATGTACAAAACCAAGCTACACAGGGCTGCTATATGTACAAAACCATGTTACACAGGGCAGCTATAAATACAAAGCGAAGCTACAGAGCGCAGCTACTTTTACAAAACCAAGCTACAGAGCACAGCTATAGGTAACAAAACCAAGCTACAAAGGGCAGCTTTATGTACAAAACCAAGCTAAACAGGGCAGCTGTATGTACAAAACCAAGCTACAGAGGGCAGCTATATGTATAAAACCAAGCTACACAGGGCAGCTAAATGTACAAAACCAAGCTACACAGGGCAGCTACATATACAAAACCAAGCTACAAATAGCAGCTACATGTACAAAACCAAGCTACACAGGGCTGCTATATGTACAAAACCATGTTACACAGGGCAGTTATAAATACAAAGCGAAGCTACAGAGTGCAGCTACTTGTACAAAACCAAGCTACAAAGGGCAGTTATATGTACAAAACCAAGCTGCACAGGGCAGCTATATGTACAAAACCAAGCTACAAAAGGCATCTATATGTACAAAATTAAGCTAGAGAGGGCAGCTACGTGTATAAAACCAAGCTACACTGGGCAGCTGTGTGTACAGAATCAACCTACAGAGGGCAGCTATATGTAAAAAGCTAAGCTACACAAGGCAGCTATATGTACAAAACCAAGCTGCACAGGGCACCTATACATACAAAACCAAGCTAAACAGGGCAGCTATATGTACAAAACCAAGCTACACATGGCAGCTATATGTACAAAACCAAGCTACACAGGGCACCTATACGTACAAAACCAAGCTAAACAGGGCAGCTACATGTACAAAACCAAGCTACACAGGGCAGCTATAAGTACAAAACCAAGCTACAGAGCGCAGCTATAGGTAACAAAAACAAGCTACAAAGGGCAGTTACATGTACAAAACCAAGCTACACAGGGCAACTATATGTACAAAACCAAGCTACTGAGGGCAGCTATATGTACAAAACCAAGCTAAACAGGGCAGCTGTATGTACAAAACCAAGCTACAGAGGGCACCTATATGTACAAAACCAAGCCACAAAGGGCAGCTATATGTACAAAACCAAGCTACAGAGGGCAGCTATATGTACAAAATACAAGCTACACCGGGCAGCTGTATGTACAAAACCAAGCTACACAGGGCAGCTATATGTACAAAACCAAGCTACAGAGAGCAGCTATGTGTACAAAACCAAGCTAAACAGGGCAACTGTATGTACAAAACCAAGCTACACAGGGCAACTATATGTACAAAACCAAGCTACACAGAGCAGCTGTATTTACAAAACCAAGCTACAGAGCGCAGCTATATGTACAAAACCAAGCCACACAGGGCAGCTACATGTACAAAACAAAGCTACACAGGGCAGCTACATGTACAAAACCAAGCTACACAGGAAAAATACATGTACAAAACCAAGCTACATAGGGCAGCTATATGTACAAAACCAAGCTACAAAAGGCATCTATATGTACAAAATTAAGCTAGAGAGGGCAGCTACGTGTATAAAACCAAGCTACACTGGGCAGCTGTGTGTACAGAATCAACCTACAGAGGGCAGCTATATGTAAAAAGCTAAGCTACACAAGGCAGCTATATGTGCAAAACCAAGCTGCACAGGGCACCTATACATACAAAACCAAGCTAAACAGGGCAGCTATATGTACAAAACCAAGCTACAAATAGCAGCTACATGTCCAAAACCAAGCTACACAGGGCTGCTATATGTACAAATCCATGTTACACAGGGCAGCTATAAATACAAAGCGGAGCTACAGAGCGCAGCTACTTGTACAAAACCAAGCTACAAAGGGCAGTTATATGTACAAAACCAAGCTACAGAGGGCAGCTGTATGTACAAAACCAAGCTACACTGGGCAGCTATGTGTACAGAATCAACCTACAGAGGGCAGCTATATGTATAAAGCTAAGCTACACAAGGCAGCTATATGTACAAAACCAAGCTGCACAGGACACCTATACATACAAAAACAAGCTAAACAGGGCAGCTATATGTACAAAACCAAGCTACACACGGCAGCTATATGTACAAATCCAAGCTACACAGGGCAGCTATATGTATAAAACCAAGCTACACAGGGCAGCTACATGTACAAAACCAAGCTACACAGGGCAGCTATAAGTACAAAACCAAGCTACAGAGCGCAGCTATAGGTAACAAAAACAAGCTACAAAGGGCAGTTACATGTACAAAACCAAGCTACACAGGGCAACTATATGTACAAAACCAAGCTACTGAGGCAGCTATATGTACAAAACCAAGCTAAACAGGGCAGCTGTATGTACATAACCAAGCTACAGAGGGCACCTATATGTACAAAACCAAGCTACACAGGGCAGCTACATGTACAAAACCAAGCCACACAGGGCAGCTACATGTACAAAACCAAGCTACACAGGGCAGCTATATGTACAAAACCAAGCTACACAGGGCAGCTATAAGTACAAAACCAAGCTAAACAGGGAAGCTATATGTACAAAACCAAGCTACACATGGCAGCTATATGTACAAAACCAAGCTACACAGGGCAGCTACATGTACAAAACCAAGCTACACAGGGCACCTATATGTACACAACCAAGCTAAACAGGGCAGGTATATGTACAAAACCAAGGTACACATTTCTGTTATATATACAAAACCAAGCTACACAGGGCAGCTACATGCACAAAAAAGAGCTACACAGGGCAGCTATATGTACAACACCAAGCTACACAGGGCAGCTATAAGTACAAAACCAAGCTACAGGGCAGCTATAGGTAACAAAACCAAGATACAAAGGGCAGTTATATGTACAAAACCAAGCTACACAGGGCAACTATATGTTCAAAACCAAGCTACTGATGGCAGCTATATGTACAAAACCAAGCTACACAGGGCAGCTATATGTACAAAACGAAGCTACACAGGGCAGCTCTATGTAAAAAACCAAGCTACAGAGGGCAGCTATATGTACAAAACCAAGCAAACAGGGCAGCTGTATGTACAAAACCAAGCTACAAAGGGCAGCTATATGTACAAAACCAAGCTACACAAGGCAGCTATATGTGCAAAACCAAGCTACAGAGCACAGCTATAGGTAACAAAACCAAGCTACAAAGGGCAGTTATATGTACAAAACCAAGCTACACAGGGCAACTATATGTACAAAACCAAGCTACTGAGGGCAGCTATATGTACAAAACCAAGCTACACAGGGCAGCTATATGTACAAAACGAAGCTACACAGGGCAGCTGTATGTACAAAACCAAGCTACAGAGGGCAGCTTTATGTACAAAACCAAGCTAAACAGGGCAGCTGTATGTACAAAACCAAGCTACAGAGGGCAGCTATATGTATAAAACAAAGCTACACAGGGCAGCTAAATGTACAAAACCAAGGTACACAGGGCAGCTACATATACAAAACCAAGATACAAATAGCAGCTACATGTACAAAACCAAGCTACACAGGGCTGCTATATGTACAAAACCATGTTACACAGGGCAGCTATAAATACAAAGCGAAGCTACAGAGCGCAGCTACTTTTACAAAACCAAGCTACAAAGGGCAGTTATATGTACAAAACCAAGCTGCACAGGGCACCTATACACACAAAACCAAGCTAAACAGGGCAGCTATATGTACAAAACCAAGCTACACATGGCAGCTATAAGTACAAAACCAAGCTACAGAGCACAGCTATAGGTAACAAAACCAAGCTACAAAGGGCAGTTATATGTACAAATCCAAGCTACAGAGGGCAGCTATATGTAAAAAGCTAAGCTACACAAGGCAGCTATATGTACAAAACCAAGCTGCACAGGGCACCTATACATACAAAACCAAGCTAAACAGGGCAGCTATATGTACAAAACCAAGCTATACAGGGCACCTATACGTACACAACCAAACTAAACAGGGCAGGTATATGTACAAAACCAAGGTACACAGGGCACCTATACGTACACAACCAAGCTACACAGGGCAGCTACATGCACAAAACCAAGCTACAGAGGGCAGCTATATGTAAAAAGCTAAGCTACACAAGGCAGCTATATATGTACAAAACCAAGCTGCACAGGGCACCTATACATACAAAACCAAGCTAAACAGGGAAGCTATATGTACAAAACCAAGCTACACATGGCAGCTATATGTACAAAACCAAGCTACACAGGGCAGCTACATGTACAAAACCAAGCTACAGAGCACAGCTATAGGTAACAAAACCAAGCTACACAGGGCAGCTATAAGTACAAAACCAAGCTACAGAGCACAGCTATAGGTAACAAAACCAAGCAAACAGGGCAGCTGTATGTACAAAACCAAGCTACACAGGGCAGCTATATGTACAAAACCAAGCTACACAGGGCAGCTATAAGTACAAAACCAAGCTACAGAGCACAGCTATAGGTAACAAAACCAAGTTACAAAGGGCAGTTACATGTACAAAACCAAGCTACACAGGGCAACTATATGTACAAAACCAAGCTACTGAGGGCAGCTATATGTACAAAACCAAGCTGCACAGGGCACCTATACATACAAAACCAAGCTAAACAGGGCAGCTATATGTACAAAACCAAGCTACACACGGCAGCTATATGTACAAAACCAAGCTACACAGGGCACCTATACGTACAAAACCAAGCTAAACAGGGCAGCTACATGTACAAAACCAAGCTACACAGGGCAGCTATAAGTACAAAACCAAGCTACAGAGCGCAACTATAGGTAACAAAAACAAGCTACAAAGGGCAGTTACATGTACAAAACCAAGCTACACAGGGCAACTATATGTACAAAACCAAGCTACTGAGGGCAGCTATATGTACAAAACCAAGCTAAACAGGGCAGCTGTATGTACAAAACCAAGCTACAGAGGGCACCTATATGTACAAAACCAAGCTACACAGGGCAGCTGTATGTACAAAACCAAGCTACAGAGGGCAGCTATATGTACAAAATACAAGCTACACCGGGCAGCTGTATGTACAAAACCAAGCTACAGAGGGCAGCTATATGTACAAAACCAAGCTACAGAGAGCAGCTATGTGTACAAAACCAAGCTAAACAGGGCAACTGTATGTACAAAACCAAGCTACACAGGGCAACTATATGTACAAAACCAAGCTACACAGGGCAGCTGTATTTACAAAACCAAGCTACAGAGCGCAGCTATATGTACAAAACCAAGCCACACAGGGCAGCTACATGTACAAAACCAAGCTACACAGGGCAGCTACATGTACAAAACCAAGCCACACAGGGCAGCTACATGTACAAAACCAAGCTACACAGGGCAGCTATATGTACAAAACCAAGCTAAACAGGGCAACTGTATGTACAAAACCAAGCTACACAGGGCAACTATATGTACAAAACCAAGCTACACAGGGCAGCTGTATTTACAAAACCAAGCTACAGAGCACAGCTATAGGTAACAAAACCAAGCTACAAAGGGCAGTTATATGTACAAAACCAAGCTACACAGGGCAACTATATGTACAAAACCAAGCTACTGAGGGCAGCTATATGTACAAAACCAAGCTACACAGGGCAGCTATATGTACAAAACGAAGCTACACAGGGCAGCTGTATGTACAAAACCAAGCTACAGAGGGCAGCTTTATGTACAAAACCAAGCTAAACAGGGCAGCTGTATGTACAAAACCAAGCTACAGAGGGCAGCTATATGTATAAAACAAAGCTACACAGGGCAGCTAAATTTACAAAACCAAGCTACACAGGGCAGCTACATATACAAAACCAAGATACAAATAGCAGCTACATGTACAAAACCAAGCTACACAGGGCTGCTATATGTACAAAACCATGTTACACAGGGCAGCTATAAATACAAAGCGAAGCTACAGAGCGCAGCTACTTTTACAAAACCAAGCTACAGAGCACAGCTATAGGTAACAAAACCAAGCTACAAAGGGCAGCTTTATGTACAAAACCAAGCTAAACAGGGCAGCTGTATGTACAAAACCAAGCTACAGAGGGCAGCTATATGTATAAAACCAAGCTACACAGGGCAGCTAAATGTACATAACCAAGCTACACAGGGCAGCTACATATACAAAACCAAGCTACAAATAGCAGCTACATGTACAAAACCAAGCTACACAGGGCTGCTATATGTACAAAACCATGTTACACAGGGCAGTTATAAATACAAAGCGAAGTTACAGAGTGCAGCTACTTGTACAAAACCAAGCTACAAAGGGCAGTTATATGTACAAAACCAAGCTGCACAGGGCAGCTATATGTACAAAACCAAGCTACAAAAGGCATCTATATGTACAAAATTAAGCTAGAGAGGGCAGCTACGTGTATAAAACCAAGCTACACTGGGCAGCTGTGTGTACAGAATCAACCTACAGAGGGCAGCTATATGTAAAAAGCTAAGCTACACAAGGCAGCTATATGTACAAAACCAAGCTGCACAGGGCACCTATACATACAAAACCAAGCTAAACAGGGCAGCTATATGTACAAAACCAAGCTACACATGGCAGCTATATGTACAAAACCAAGCTACACAGGGCACCTATACGTACAAAACCAAGCTAAACAGGGCAGCTACATGTACAAAACCAAGCTACACAGGGCAGCTATAAGTACAAAACCAAGCTACAGAGCGCAGCTATAGGTAACAAAAACAAGCTACAAAGGGCAGTTACATGTACAAAACCAAGCTACACAGGGCAACTATATGTACAAAACCAAGCTACTGAGGGCAGCTATATGTACAAAACCAAGCTAAACAGGGCAGCTGTATGTACAAAACCAAGCTACAGAGGGCACCTATATGTACAAAACCAAGCCACAAAGGGCAGCTATATGTACAAAACCAAGCTACAGAGGGCAGCTATATGTACAAAATACAAGCTACACCGGGCAGCTGTATGTACAAAACCAAGCTACACAGGGCAGCTATATGTACAAAACCAAGCTACAGAGAGCAGCTATGTGTACAAAACCAAGCTAAACAGGGCAACTGTATGTACAAAACCAAGCTACACAGGGCAACTATATGTACAAAACCAAGCTACACAGAGCAGCTGTATTTACAAAACCAAGCTACAGAGCGCAGCTATATGTACAAAACCAAGCCACACAGGGCAGCTACATGTACAAAACAAAGCTACACAGGGCAGCTACATGTACAAAACCAAGCTACACAGGAAAAATACATGTACAAAACCAAGCTACATAGGGCAGCTATATGTACAAAACCAAGCTACAAAAGGCATCTATATGTACAAAATTAAGCTAGAGAGGGCAGCTACGTGTATAAAACCAAGCTACACTGGGCAGCTGTGTGTACAGAATCAACCTACAGAGGGCAGCTATATGTAAAAAGCTAAGCTACACAAGGCAGCTATATGTGCAAAACCAAGCTGCACAGGGCACCTATACATACAAAACCAAGCTAAACAGGGCAGCTATATGTACAAAACCAAGGTACACAGGGCACCTATACGTACACAACCAATCTACACAGGGCAGCTACATGCACAAAACCAAGCTACACAAGGCAGCTATATGTACAACACCAAGCTACACAGGGCAGCTATAAGTACAAAACCAAGCTACAGAGCGCAGCTATAGGTAACAAAACCAAGCTAGAAAGGGCAGTTATATGTACAAAACCAAGCTACACAGGGCAACTATATGTACAAAACCAAGCTACTGAGGGCAGCTATATGTACAAAACCAAGCTACACAGGGCAGCTATATGTACAAAACGAAGCTACACAGGGCAGCTGTATGTACAAAACCAAGCTACAGAGGGCAGCTTTATGTACAAAACCAAGCTAAACAGGGCAGCTGTATGTACAAATCCAAGCTACACAGGGCAGCTATATGTATAAAACCAAGCTACACAGGGCAGCTATATGTACAAAACCAAGCTACACAGGGCAGCTACATATACAAAACCAAGCTACAAATAGCAGCTACATGTACAAAACCAAGCTACACAGGGCTGCTATATGTACAAAACCATGTTACACAGGGCAGCTATAAATACAAAGCGGAGCTACAGAGCGCAGCTACTTGTACAAAACCAAGCTACAAAGGGCAGTTATATGTACAAAACCAAGCTACAGAGGGCAGCTGTATGTACAAAACCAAGCTACACTGGGCAGCTATGTGTACAGAATCAACCTACAGAGGGCAGCTATATGTATAAATCTAAGCTACACAAGGCAGCTATATGTACAAAACCAAGCTGCACAGGACACCTATACATACAAAAACAAGCTAAACAGGGCAGCTATATGTACAAAACCAAGCTACACACGGCAGCTATATGTACAAATCCAAGCTACACAGGGCAGCTATATGTATAAAACCAAGCTACACAGGGCAGCTACATGTACAAAACCAAGCTAGACAGGGCAGCTATAAGTACAAAACCAAGCTACAGAGCGCAGCTATAGGTAACAAAAACAAGCTACAAAGGGCAGTTACATGTACAAAACCAAGCTACACAGGGCAACTATATGTACAAAACCAAGCTACTGAGGGCAGCTATATGTACAAAACCAAGTTAAACAGGGCAGCTGTATGTACATAACCAAGCTACAGAGGGCACCTATATGTACAAAACCAAGCTACACAGGGCAGCTGTATGTACAAAACCAAGCTACAGAGGGCAGCTATATGTACAAAATACAAGCTACACCGGGCAGCTGTATGTACAAAACCAAGCTACAGAGGGCAGCTATATGTACAAAACCAAGCTAAACAGGGAAGCTATATGTACAAAACCAAGCTACACATGGCAGCTATATGTACAAAACCAAGCTACACAGGGCAGCTACATGTACAAAACCAAGCTACACAGGGCACCTATATGTACACAACCAAGCTAAACAGGGCAGGTATATGTACAAAACCAAGGTACACATTTCTGTTATATATACAAAACCAAGCTACACAGGGCAGCTACATGCACAAAAAAGAGCTACACAGGGCAGCTATATGTACAACACCAAGCTACACAGGGCAGCTATAAGTACAAAACCAAGCTACAGGGCAGCTATAGGTAACAAAACCAAGCTACAAAGGGCAGTTATATGTACAAAACCAAGCTACACAGGGCAACTATATGTTCAAAACCAAGCTACTGATGGCAGCTATATGTACAAAACCAAGCTACACAGGGCAGCTATATGTACAAAACGAAGCTACACAGGGCAGCTCTATGTAAAAAACCAAGCTACAGAGGGCAGCTATATGTACAAAACCAAGCAAACAGGGCAGCTGTATGTACAAAACCAAGCTACAAAGGGCAGCTATATGTACAAAACCAAGCTACACAAGGCAGCTATATGTACAAAACCAAGCTACAGAGCACAGCTATAGGTAACAAAACCAAGCTACAAAGGGCAGTTATATGTACAAAACCAAGCTACACAGGGCAACTATATGTACAAAACCAAGCTACTGAGGGCAGCTATATGTACAAAACCAAGCTACACAGGGCAGCTATATGTACAAAACGAAGCTACACAGGGCAGCTGTATGTACAAAACCAAGCTACAAAGGGCAGCTTTATGTACAAAACCAAGCTAAACAGGGCAGCTGTATGTACAAAACCAAGCTACAGAGGGCAGCTATATGTATAAAACAAAGCTACACAGGGCAGCTAAATGTACAAAACCAAGCTACACAGGGCAGCTACATATACAAAACCAAGATACAAATAGCAGCTACATGTACAAAACCAAGCTACACAGGGCTGCTATATGTACAAAACCAAGCTACACAGGGCAACTATATGTACAAAACCAAGCTACTGAGGGCAGCTATATGTACAAAACCAAGCTAAACAGGGCAGCTGTATGTACAAAACCAAGCTACAGAGGGCACCTATATGTACAAAACCAAGCTACAAAGGGCAGCTATATGTACAAAACCAAGCTACAGAGGGCAGCTATATGTACAAAATACAAGCTACACCGGGCAGCTGTATGTACAAAACCAAGCTACACAGGGCAGCTATATGTACAAAACCAAGCTACAGAGAGCAGCTATGTGTACAAAACCAAGCTAAACAGGGCAACTGTATGTACAAAACCAAGCTACACAGGGCAACTATATGTACAAAACCAAGCTACACAGAGCAGCTGTATTTACAAAACCAAGCTACAGAGCGCAGCTATATGTACAAAACCAAGCCACACAGGGCAGCTACATGTACAAAACAAAGCTACACAGGGCAGCTACATGTACAAAACCAAGCTACACAGGAAAAATACATGTACAAAACCAAGCTACATAGGGCAGCTATATGTACAAAACCAAGCTACAAAAGGCATCTATATGTACAAAATTAAGCTAGAGAGGGCAGCTACGTGTTTAAAACCAAGCTACACAGGGCAGCTGTGTGTACAGAATCAACCTACAGAGGGCAGCTATATGTAAAAAGCTAAGCTACACAAGGCAGCTATATGTGCAAAACCAAGCTGCACAGGGCACCTATACATACAAAACCAAGCTAAACAGGGCAGCTATATGTACAAAACCAAGGTACACAGGGCACCTATACGTACACAACCAAGCTACACAGGGCAGCTACATGCACAAAACCAAGCTACACAAGGCAGCTATATGTACAACACCAAGCTACACAGGGCAGCTATAAGTACAAAACCAAGCTACAGAGCGCAGCTATAGGTAACAAAACCAAGCTAGAAAGGGCAGTTATATGTACAAAACCAAGCTACACAGGGCAACTATATGTACAAAACCAAGCTACTGAGGGCAGCTATATGTACAAAACCAAGCTACACAGGGCAGCTATATGTACAAAACGAAGCTACACAGGGCAGCTGTATGTACAAAACCAAGCTACAGAGGGCAGCTTTATGTACAAAACCAAGCTAAACAGGGCAGCTGTATGTACAAATCCAAGCTACACAGGGCAGCTATATGTATAAAACCAAGCTACACAGGGCAGCTATATGTACAAAACCAAGCTACACAGGGCAGCTACATATACAAAACCAAGCTACAAATAGCAGCTACATGTACAAAACCAAGCTACACAGGGCTGCTATATGTACAAAACCATGTTACACAGGGCAGCTATAAATACAAAGCGGAGCTACAGAGCGCAGCTACTTGTACAAAACCAAGCTACAAAGGGCAGTTATATGTACAAAACCAAGCTACAGAGGGCAGCTGTATGTACAAAACCAAGCTACACTGGGCAGCTATGTGTACAGAATCAACCTACAGAGGGCAGCTATATGTATAAAGCTAAGCTACACAAGGCAGCTATATGTACAAAACCAAGCTGCACAGGACACCTATACATACAAAAACAAGCTAAACAGGGCAGCTATATGTACAAAACCAAGCTACACACGGCAGCTATATGTACAAATCCAAGCTACACAGGGCAGCTATATGTATAAAACCAAGCTACACAGGGCAGCTACATGTACAAAACCAAGCTACACAGGGCAGCTATAAGTACAAAACCAAGCTACAGAGCGCAGCTATAGGTAACAAAAACAAGCTACAAAGGGCAGTTACATGTACAAAACCAAGCTACACAGGGCAACTATATGTACAAAACCAAGCTACTGAGGGCAGCTATATGTACAAAACCAAGCTAAACAGGGCAGCTGTATGTACATAACCAAGCTACAGAGGGCACCTATATGTACAAAACCAAGCTACACAGGGCAGCTGTATGTACAAAACCAAGCTACAGAGGGCAGCTATATGTACAAAATACAAGCTACACCGGGCAGCTGTATGTACAAAACCAAGCTACAGAGGGCAGCTATATGTACAAAACCAAGCTACAGAGAGCAGCTATGTGTACAAAACCAAGCTAAACAGGGCAACTGTATGTACAAAACCAAGCTACACAGGGCAACTATATGTATAAAACCAAGCTACACAGGGCAGCTGTATTTACAAAACCAAGCTACAGAGCGCAGCTATATGTACAAAACCAAGCCACACAGGGCAGCTATATTTACAAAACCAAGATGCACAGGGCACCTATACATACAAAACCAAGCTAAACAGGGCAGCTATATGTACAAAACCAAGCTACACAGGGCACCTATACGTACACAACCAAACTAAACAGGGCAGGTATATGTACAAAACCAAGGTACCCAGGGCACCTATACGTACACAACCAAGCTACACAGGGCAGCTACATGCACAAAACCAAGCTACAGAGGGCAGCTATATGTAAAAAGCTAAGCTACACAAGGCAGCTATATATGTACAAAACCAAGCTGCACAGGGCACCTATACATACAAAACCAAGCTAAACAGGGAAGCTATATGTACAAAACCAAGCTACACATGGCAGCTATATGTACAAAACCAAGCTACAGAGAGCAGCTATGTGTACAAAACCAAGCTAAACAGGGCAACTGTATGTACAAAACCAAGCTACACAGGGCAACTATATGTACAAAACCAAGCTACACAGAGCAGCTGTATTTACAAAACCAAGCTACAGAGCGCAGCTATATGTACAAAACCAAGCCACACAGGGCAGCTACATGTACAAAACAAAGCTACACAGGGCAGCTACATGTACAAAACCAAGCTACACAGGAAAAATACATGTACAAAACCAAGCTACATAGGGCAGCTATATGTACAAAACCAAGCTACAAAAGGCATCTATATGTACAAAATTAAGCTAGAGAGGGCAGCTACGTGTTTAAAACCAAGCTACACAGGGCAGCTGTGTGTACAGAATCAACCTACAGAGGGCAGCTATATGTAAAAAGCTAAGCTACACAAGGCAGCTATATGTGCAAAACCAAGCTGCACAGGGCACCTATACATACAAAACCAAGCTAAACAGGGCAGCTATATGTACAAAACCAAGGTACACAGGGCACCTATACGTACACAACCAAGCTACACAGGGCAGCTACATGCACAAAACCAAGCTACACAAGGCAGCTATATGTACAACACCAAGCTACACAGGGCAGCTATAAGTACAAAACCAAGCTACAGAGCGCAGCTATAGGTAACAAAACCAAGCTAGAAAGGGCAGTTATATGTACAAAACCAAGCTACACAGGGCAACTATATGTACAAAACCAAGCTACTGAGGGCAGCTATATGTACAAAACCAAGCTACACAGGGCAGCTATATGTACAAAACGAAGCTACACAGGGCAGCTGTATGTACAAAACCAAGCTACAGAGGGCAGCTTTATGTACAAAACCAAGCTAAACAGGGCAGCTGTATGTACAAATCCAAGCTACACAGGGCAGCTATATGTATAAAACCAAGCTACACAGGGCAGCTATATGTACAAAACCAAGCTACACAGGGCAGCTACATATACAAAACCAAGCTACAAATAGCAGCTACATGTACAAAACCAAGCTACACAGGGCTGCTATATGTACAAAACCATGTTACACAGGGCAGCTATAAATACAAAGCGGAGCTACAGAGCGCAGCTACTTGTACAAAACCAAGCTACAAAGGGCAGTTATATGTACAAAACCAAGCTACAGAGGGCAGCTGTATGTACAAAACCAAGCTACACTGGGCAGCTATGTGTACAGAATCAACCTACAGAGGGCAGCTATATGTATAAAGCTAAGCTACACAAGGCAGCTATATGTACAAAACCAAGCTGCACAGGACACCTATACATACAAAAACAAGCTAAACAGGGCAGCTATATGTACAAAACCAAGCTACACACGGCAGCTATATGTACAAATCCAAGCTACACAGGGCAGCTATATGTATAAAACCAAGCTACACAGGGCAGCTACATGTACAAAACCAAGCTACACAGGGCAGCTATAAGTACAAAACCAAGCTACAGAGCGCAGCTATAGGTAACAAAAACAAGCTACAAAGGGCAGTTACATGTACAAAACCAAGCTACACAGGGCAACTATATGTACAAAACCAAGCTACTGAGGGCAGCTATATGTACAAAACCAAGCTAAACAGGGCAGCTGTATGTACATAACCAAGCTACAGAGGGCACCTATATGTACAAAACCAAGCTACACAGGGCAGCTGTATGTACAAAACCAAGCTACAGAGGGCAGCTATATGTACAAAATACAAGCTACACCGGGCAGCTGTATGTACAAAACCAAGCTACAGAGGGCAGCTATATGTACAAAACCAAGCTACAGAGAGCAGCTATGTGTACAAAACCAAGCTAAACAGGGCAACTGTATGTACAAAACCAAGCTACACAGGGCAACTATATGTATAAAACCAAGCTACACAGGGCAGCTGTATTTACAAAACCAAGCTACAGAGCGCAGCTATATGTACAAAACCAAGCCACACAGGGCAGCTATATTTACAAAACCAAGATGCACAGGGCACCTATACATACAAAACCAAGCTAAACAGGGCAGCTATATGTACAAAACCAAGCTACACAGGGCACCTATACGTACACAACCAAACTAAACAGGGCAGGTATATGTACAAAACCAAGGTACCCAGGGCACCTATACGTACACAACCAAGCTAAACAGGGCAGCTATATGTACAAAACCAAGGTACACATTTCTGTTATATATACAAAACCAAGCTACACAGGGCAGCTACATGCACAAAACCAAGCTACACAGGCCAGCTATATGTACAACACCAAGCTACACTGGGCAGCTATGTGTACAGAATCAACCTACAGAGGGCTGCTATATGTATAAAGCTAAGCTACACAAGGCAGCTATATGTACAAAACCAAGCTACAGAGGGCACCTATATGTACAAAACCAAGCTACACAGGGCAGCTGTATGTACAAAACCAAGCTACAGAGGGCAGCTATATATACAAAATACAAGCTACACCGGGCAGCTGTATGTACAAAACCAAGCTACAGAGGGCAGCTATATGTACAAAACCAAGCTACAGAGAGCAGCTATGTGTACAAAACCAAGCTAAACAGGGCAACTGTATGTACAAAACCAAGCCACACAGGGCAGCTACATGTACAAAACCAAGCTACACAGGGCAGCTACATGTACAAAACCAAGCTACACAGGAAAATTCATGTACAAAACCAAGCTACATAGGGCAGCTATATGTACAAAACCAAGCTACAAAAGGCATCTATATGTACAAAATTAAGCTAGAGAGGGCAGCTACGTGTATAAAACCAAGCTACACTGGGCAGCTGTGTGTACAGAATCAACCTACAGAGGGCAGCTATATGTAAAAAGCTAAGCTACACAAGGCAGCTATATGTACAAAACCAAGCTACACAGGGCACCTATACGTACACAACCAAACTAAACAGGGCAGGTATATGTACAAAACCAAGGTACACAGGGCACCTATACGTACACAACCAAGCTACACAGGGCAGCTACATGCACAAAACCAAGCTACAGAGGGCAGCTATATGTAAAAAGCTAAGCTACACAAGGCAGCTATATATGTACAAAACCAAGCTGCACAGGGCACCTATACATACAAAACCAAGCTAAACAGGGAAGCTATATGTACAAAACCAAGCTACACATGGCAGCTATATGTACAAAACCAAGCTACACAGGGCAGCTACATGTACAAAACCAAGCTACACAGGGCACCTATATGTACACAACCAAGCTAAACAGCGCAGGTATATGTACAAAACCAAGGTACACATTTCTGTTATATATACAAAACCAAGCTACACAGGGCAGCTACATGCACAAAAAAGAGCTACACAGGGCAGCTATATGTACAACACCAAGCTACACAGGGCAGCTATAAGTACAAAACCAAGCTACAGGGCAGCTATAGGTAACAAAACTAAGCTACAAAGGGCAGTTATATGTACAAAACCAAGCTACACAGGGCAACTATATGTTCAAAACCAAGCTACTGATGGCAGCTATATGTACAAAACCAAGCTACACAGGGCAGCTATATGTACAAAACGAAGCTACACAGGGCAGCTCTATGTAAAAAACCAAGCTACAGAGGGCAGCTATATGTACAAAACCAAGCAAACAGGGTAGCTGTATGTACAAAACCAAGCTACACAGGGCAGCTATATGTACAAAACCAAGCTACACAGGGCAGCTATAAGTACAAAACCAAGCTACAGAGCACAGCTATAGGTAACAAAACCAAGCTACAAAGGGCAGTTATATGTACAAAACCAAGCTACACAGGGCAACTATATGTACAAAACCAAGCTACTGAGGGCAGCTATATGTACAAAACCAAGCTACACAGGGCAGCTATATGTACAAAACGAAGCTACACAGGGCAGCTGTATGTACAAAACCAAGCTACAGAGGGCAGCTATGTGTACAGAATCAACCTACAGAGGGCAGCTATATGTATAAAGCTAAGCTACAAAAGGCAGCTATATGTACAAAACCAAGCTGCACAGGGCACCTATACATACAAAACCAAGCTAAACAGGGCAGCTATATGTACAAAACCAAGCTACACTGGGCAGCTATATGTAAAAAACCAAGCTACACCGAGAGCCTATATGTACAAAACCAAGCTACAGAGAGCAGATAAATGTAGAAAACCAAGCTACACCGGGTAGCTTTATGTACAAAACCAAGCTACAGAGGGCAACTATATGTACAAAACCAAGCTACTGATGGCAGCTATATGTACAAAACCAAGCTACACAGGGCAGCTATATGTACAAAACGAAGCTACATAGGGCAGCTCTATGTAAAAAACCAAGCTACAGAGGGCAGCTATATGTACAAAACCAAGCAAACAGGGCAGCTGTATGTACAAAACCAAGCTACACAGGGCAGCTATATGTACAAAACCAAGCTACACAGGGCAGCTATAAGTACAAAACCAAGCTACAGAGCACATCTATAGGTAACAAAACCAAGCTACAAAGGGCAGTTATATGTACAAAACCAAGTTACACAGGGCAACTATATGTACAAAACCAAGCTACTGAGGGCAGCTATATGTACAAAACCAAGCTACATAGGGCAGCTATATGTACAAAACGAAGCTACACAGGGCAGCTGTATGTACAAAACCAAGCTACAGAGAGCAGCTTCATGTACAAAACCAAGCTAAACAGGGCAGCTGTATGTACAAAACCAAGCTACAGAGGGCAGCTATATGTATAAAACCAAGCTACACAGGGCAGCTAAATGTACAAAACCAAGCTACACAGGGCAGCTACATATACAAAACCAAGCTACAAATAGCAGCTACATGTACAAAATCAAGCTACACAGGGCTGCCATATGTACAAAACCATGTTACACAGGGCAGCTATAAATACAAAGCGAAGCTACAGAGCGCAGCTACTTGTACAAAACCAAGCTACAAAGGGCAGTTATATGTACAAAACCAAGCTGCACAGGGCACCTATACATACAAAACCAAGCTAAACAGGGCAGCTATATGTACAAAACCAAGCTACACATGGCAGCTATATGTACAAAACCAAGCTACACAGGGCACCTATATGTACAAAACCAAGCTAAAAAGGGCAGCTACATGTACAAAACCAAGCTACACAGGGCAGTTATAAGTATAAAAACCAAGCTACAGAGCGCAGCTATAGGTAACAAAAACAAGCTACAAAGGGCAGTTACATGTACAAAACCAAGCTACACAGGGCAACTATATGTACAAAACCAAGCTACTGAGGGCAGCTATATGTACAAAACCAAGCTAAACAGGGCAGCTCTATGTACAAAACCAAGCTACAGAGGGCACCTATATGTACAAAACCAAGCTACACAGGGCAGCTGTATGTACAAAACCAAGCTACAGAGGGCAGCTATATGTACAAAATACAAGCTACACCGGGCAGCTGTATGTACAAAACCAAGCTACAGAGAGCAGCTATATGTACAAAACCAAGCTACAGAGAGCAGCTATGTGTACAAAACCAAGCTAAACAGGGCAACTGTATGTACAAAACCAAGCTACACAGGGCAACTATATGTACAAAACCAAGCTACACAGGGCAGCTGTATTTACAAAACCAACCTACAGAGCGCAGCTATATGTACAAAACCAAGCCACACAGGGCAGCTACATGTAAAAAACCAAGCTACACAGGGCAGCTACATGTACAAAACCAAGCTACACAGGAAAAATACATGTACAAAACCAAGCTACATAGGGCAGCTATATGTACAAAACCAAGCTACAAAAGGCATCTATATGTACAAAATTAAGCTAGAGAGGGCAGCTACGTGTATAAAACCAAGCTACACTGGGCAGCTGTGTGTACAGAATCAACCTACAGAGGGCAGCTATATGTAAAAAGCTAAGCTACACAAGGCAGCTATATGTACAAAACCAAGCTGCACAGGGCACCTATACATACAAAACCAAGCTAAACAGGGCAGCTATATGTACAAAACCAAGCTACACAGGGCACCTATACGTACACAACCAAACTAAACAGGGCAGGTATATGTACAAAACCAAGGTACACAGGGCACCTATACGTACACAACCAAGCTACACAGGGCAGCTACATGCACAAAACCAAGCTACAGAGGGCAGCTATATGTAAAAAGCTAAGCTACACAAGGCAGCTATATATGTACAAAACCAAGCTGCACAGGGCACCTATACATACAAAACCAAGCTAAACAGGGAAGCTATATGTACAAAACCAAGCTACACATGGCAGCTATATGTACAAAACCAAGCTACACAGGGCAGCTACATGTACAAAACCAAGCTACACAGGGCACCTATATGTACACAACCAAGCTAAACAGGGCAGGTATATGTACAAAACCAAGGTACACATTTCTGTTATATATACAACACCAAGCTACACAGGGCAGCTATAAGTACAAAACCAAGCTACAGGGCAGCTATAGGTAACAAAACCAAGCTACAAAGGGCAGTTATATGTACAAAACCAAGCTACACAGGGCAACTATATGTTCAAAACCAAGCTACTGATGGCAGCTATATGTACAAAACCAAGCTACACAGGGCAGCTATATGTACAAAACGAAGCTACACAGGGCAGCTCTATGTAAAAAACCAAGCTACAGAGGGCAGCTATATGTACAAAACCAAGCAAACGGGGCAGCTGTATGTACAAAACCAAGCTACACAGGGCAGCTATATGTACAAAACCAAGCTACACAGGGCAGCTATAAGTACAAAACCAAGCTACAGAGCACAGCTATAGGTAACAAAACCAAGCTACAAAGGGCAGTTATATGTACAAAACCAAGCTACACAGGGCAACTATATGTACAAAACCAAGCTACTGAGGGCAGCTATATGTACAAAACCAAGCTACACAGGGCAGCTATATGTACAAAACGAAGCTACACAGGGCAGCTGTATGTACAAAACCAAGCTACAGTGGGCAGCTATGTGTACAGAATCAACCTACAGAGGGCAGCTATATGTATAAAGCTAAGCTACACAAGGCAGCTATATGTACAAAACCAAGCTGCACAGGGCACCTATACATACAAAACCAAGCTAAACAGGTTAGCTATATGTACAAAACCAAGCTACACACGGCAGCTATATGTACAAAACCAAGCTACACAGGGCACCTATACGTACAAAACCAAGCTAAACAGGGCAGCTACATGTACAAAACCAAGCTACACAGGGCAGCTATAAGTACAAAACCAAGCTACAGAGCGCAGCTATAGGTAACAAAAACAAGCTACAAAGGGCAGTTACATGTACAAAACCAAGCTACACAGGGCAACTATATGTACAAAACCAAGCTACTGAGGGCAGCTATATGTACAAAACCAAGCTAAACAGGGCAGCTGTATGTACAAAACCAAGCTACAGAGGGCACCTATATGTACAAAACCAAGCTACACAGGGCAGCTGTATGTACAAAACCAAGCTACACAGGGCAGCTATATGTACAAAATACAAGCTACACCGGGCAGCTGTATGTACAAAACCAAGCTACAGAGGGCAGCTATATGTACAAAACCAAGCTACAGAGAGCAGCTATGTGTACAAAACCAAGCTAAACAGGGCAACTGTATGTACAAAACCAAGCTACACAGGGCAACTATATGTACAAAACCAAGCTACACAGGGCAGCTGTATTTACAAAACCAAGCTACAGAGCGCAGCTATATGTACAAAACCAAGCCACACAGGGCAGCTACATGTACAAAACCAAGCTACACAGGGCAGCTACATGTACAAAACCAAGCTACACAGGAAAAATACATGTACAAAACCAAGCTACATAGGGCAGCTATATGTACAAAACCAAGCTACAAAAATCATCTATATGTACAAAATTAAGCTAGAGAGGGCAGCTACGTGTATAAAACCAAGCTACACTGGGCAGCTGTGTGTACAGAATCAACCTACAGAGGGCAGCTATATGTAAAAAGCTAAGCTACACAAGGCAGCTATATTTACAAAACCAAGCTGCACAGGGCAGCTATATGTACAAAACCAAGCTACACAGGGCAGCTATATGTACAAAACCAAGCTACACAGGGCAGCTATAAGTACAAAACCAAGCTACACAGGGCACCTATACGTACACAACCAAACTAAACTGGGCAGGTATATGTACAAAACCAAGGTACACAGGGCACCTATACGTACACAACCAAGCTACACAGGGCAGCTACAGGCACAAAACCAAGCTACAGAGGGCAGCTATATGTAAAAAACTAAGCTACACAAGGCAGCTATATATGTACAAAACCAAGCTGCACAGGGCACCTATACATACAAAACCAAGCTAAACAGGGAAGCTATATGTACAAAACCAAGCTACACATGGCAGCTATATGTACAAAACCAAGCTACACAGGGCAGCTACATGTACAAAACCAAGCTACACAGGGCACCTATATGTACACAACCAAGCTAAACAGGGCAGGTATATGTACAAAACCAAGGTACACATTTCTGTTATATATACAAAACCAAGCTACACAGGGCAGCTACATGCACAAAAAAGAGCTACACAGGGCAGCTATATGTACAACACCAAGCTACACAGGGCAGCTATAAGTACAAAACCAAGCTACAGGGCAGCTATAGGTAACAAAACTAAGCTACAAAGGGCAGTTATATGTACAAAACCAAGCTACACAGGGCAACTATATGTTCAAAACCAAGCTACTGATGGCAGCTATATGTACAAAACCAAGCTACACAGGGCAGCTATATGTACAAAACGAAGCTACACAGGGCAGCTCTATGTAAAAAAACCAAGCTACAGAGGGCAGCTATATGTATAAAGCTAAGCTACACAAGGCAGCTATATGTACAAAACCAAGCTGCACAGGGCACCTATACATACAAAACCAAGCTACAGAGGGCAGCTATATGTACAAAACCAAGCTACACTGGGCAGCTATATGTAAAAAACCAAGCTACACCGAGAGGCTATATGTACAAAACCAAGCTACAGAGAGCAGATAAATGTAGAAAACCAAGCTACACCGGGTGGCTTTATGTACAAAACCAAGCTACAGAGGGCAACTATATGTACAAAACCAAGCTACTGATGGCAGCTATATGTACAAAACCAAGCTACACAGGGCAGCTATATGTACAAAACGAAGCTACATAGGGCAGCTCTATGTAAAAAACCAAGCTACAGAGGGCAGCTATATGTACAAAACCAAGCAAACAGGGCAGCTGTATGTACAAAACCAAGCTACACAGGGCAGCTATATGTACAAAACCAAGCTACACAGGGCAGCTATAAGTACAAAACCAAGCTACAGAGCACATCTATAGGTAACAAAACCAAGCTACAAAGGGCAGTTATATGTACAAAACCAAGTTACACAGGGCAACTATATGTACAAAACCAAGCTACTGAGGGCAGCTATATGTACAAAACCAAGCTACATAGGGCAGCTATATGTACAAAACGAAGCTACACAGGGCAGCTGTATGTAAAAAACCAAGCTACAGAGAGCAGCTTCATGTACAAAACCAAGCTAAACAGGGCAGCTGTATGTACAAAACCAAGCTACAGAGGGCAGCCATATGTATAAAACCAAGCTACACAGGGCAGCTAAATGTACAAAACCAAGCTACACAGGGCAGCTACATATACAAAACCAAGCTACAAATAGCAGCTACATGTACAAAACCAAGCTACACAGGGCTGCCATATGTACAAAACCATGTTACACAGGGCAGCTATAAATACAAAGCGAAGCTACAGAGCGCAGCTACTTGTACAAAACCAAGCTACAAAGGGCAGTTATATGTACAAAACCAAGCTGCACAGGGCACCTATACATACAAAACCAAGCTAAACAGGGCAGCTATATGTACAAAACCAAGCTACACATGGCAGCTATATGTACAAAACCAAGCTACACAGGGCACCTATATGTACAAAACCAAGCTAAAAAGGGCAGCTACATGTACAAAACCAAGCTACACAGGGCAGTTATAAGTACAAAACCAAGCTACAGAGCGCAGCTATAGGTAACAAAAACAAGCTACAAAGGGCAGTTACATGTACAAAACCAAGCTACACAGGGCAACTATATGTACAAAACCAAGCTACTGAGGGCAGCTATATGTACAAAACCAAGCTAAACAGGGCAGCTCTATGTACAAAACCAAGCTACAGAGGGCACCTATATGTACAAAACCAAGCTACAGAGGGCACCTGTATGTACAAAACCAAGCTACAGAGGGCAGCTATATGTACAAAATACAAGCTACACCGGGCAGCTGTATGTACAAAACCAAGCTACAGAGGGCAGCTATATGTACAAAACCAAGCTACAGAGAGCAGCTATGTGTACAAAACCAAGCTAAACGGGGCAACTGTATGTACAAAACCAAGCTACACAGGGCAACTATATGTACAAAACCAAGCTACACAGGGCAGCTGTATTTACAAAACCAAGCTACAGAGCGCAGCTATATGTACAAAACCAAGCCACACAGGGCAGCTACATGTAAAAAACCAAGCTACACAGGGCAGCTACATGTACAAAACCAAGCTACACAGGAAAAATACATGTACAAAACCAAGCTACATAGGGCAGCTATATGTACAAAACCAAGCTACAAAAGGCATCTATATGTACAAAATTAAGCTAGAGAGGGCAGCTACGTGTATAAAACCAAGCTACACTGGGCAGCTGTGTGTACAGAATCAACCTACAGAGGGCAGCTATATGTAAAAAGCTAAGCTACACAAGGCAGCTATATGTACAAAACCAAGCTGCACAGGGCACCTATACATACAAAACCAAGCTAAACAGGGCAGCTATATGTACAAAACCAAGCTACACAGGGCACCTATACGTACACAACCAAACTAAACAGGGCAGGTATATGTACAAAACCAAGGTACACAGGGCACCTATACGTACACAACCAAGCTACACAGGGCAGCTACATGCACAAAACCAAGCTACAGAGGGCAGCTATATGTAAAAAGCTAAGCTACACAAGGCAGCTATATATGTACAAAACCAAGCTGCACAGGGCACCTATACATACAAAACCAAGCTAAACAGGGAAGCTATATGTACAAAACCAAGCTACACATGGCAGCTATATGTACAAAACCAAGCCACACAGGGCAGGTACATGTACAAAACCAAGCTACACAGGGCACCTATATGTACACAACCAAGCTAAACAGGGCAGGTATATGTACAAAACCAAGGTACACATTTCTGTTATATATACAAAACCAAGCTACACAGGGCAGCTACATGCACAAAAAAGAGCTACACAGGGTAGCTATATGTACAACACCAAGCTACACAGGGCAGCTATAAGTACAAAACCAAGCTACAGGGCAGCTATAGGTAACAAAACCAAGCTACAAAGGGCAGTTATATGTACAAAACCAAGCTACACAGGGCAACTATATGTTCAAAACCAAGCTACTGATGGCAGCTATATGTACAAAACCAAGCTACACAGGGCAGCTATATGTACAAAACGAAGCTACACAGGGCAGCTCTATGTAAAAAACCAAGCTACAGAGGGCAGCTATATGTACAAAACCAAGCAAACAGGGCAGCTGTATGTACAAAACCAAGCTACACAGGGCAGCTATATGTACAAAACCAAGCTACACAGGGCAGCTATAAGTACAAAACCAAGCTACAGAGCACAGCTATAGGTAACAAAACCAAGCTACAAAGGGCAGTTATATGTACAAAACCAAGCTACACAGGGCAACTATATGTACAAAACCAAGCTACTGAGGGCAGCTATATGTACAAAACCAAGCTACACAGGGCAGCTATATGTACAAAACGAAGCTACACAGGGCAGCTGTATGTACAAAACCAAGCTACAGAGGGCAGCTATGTGTACAGAATCAACCTACAGAGGGCAGCTATATGTATAAAGCTAAGCTACACAAGGCAGCTATATGTACAAAACCAAGCTGCACAGGGCACCTATACATACAAAACCAAGCTAAACAGGTTAGCTATATGTACAAAACCAAGCTACACACGGCAGCTATATGTACAAAACCAAGCTACACAGGGCACCTATTCGTACAAAACCAAGCTAAACAGGGCAGCTACATGTACAAAACCAAGCTACACAGCGCAGCTATAAGTACAAAACCAAGCTACAGAGCGCAGCTATAGGTAACAAAAACAAGCTACAAAGGGCAGTTACATGTACAAAACCAAGCTACACAGGGCAACTATATGTACAAAACCAAGCTACTGAGGGCAGCTATATGTACAAAACCAAGCTAAACAGGGCAGCTGTATGTACAAAACCAAGCTACAGAGGGCACCTATATGTACAAAACCAAGCTACACAGGGCAGCTGTATGTACAAAACCAAGCTACAGAGGGCAGCTATATGTACAAAATACAAGCTACACCGGGCAGCTGTATGTACAAAACCAAGCTACAGAGGGCAGCTATATGTACAAAACCAAGCTACAGAGAGCAGCTATGTGTACAAAACCAAGCTAAACAGGGCAACTGTATGTACAAAACCAAGCTACACAGGGCAACTATATGTACAAAACCAAGCTACACAGGGCAGCTGTATTTACAAAACCAAGCTACAGAGCGCAGCTATATGTACAAAACCAAGCCACACAGGGCAGCTACATGTACAAAACCAAGCTACACAGGGCAGCTACATGTACAAAACCAAGCTACACAGGAAAAATACATGTACAAAACCAAGCTACATAGGGCAGCTATATGTACAAAACCAAGCTACAAAAGGCATCTATATGTACAAAATTAAGCTAGAGAGGGCAGCTACGTGTATAAAACCAAGCTACACTGGGCAGCTGTGTGTACAGAATCAACCTACAGAGGGCAGCTATAGGTAAAAAGCTAAGCTACACAAGGCAGCTATATTTACAAACCAAGCTGCACAGGGCAGCTATATGTACAAAACCAAGCTACACAGGGCAGCTATATGTACAAAACCAAGCTACTGAGGGCAGCTATATGTACAAAACCAAGCTGCACAGGGCACCTATACATACAAAACCAAGCTAAACAGGGAAGCTATATGTACAAAACCAAGCTACACATGGCAGCTATATGTACAAAACCAAGCCACACAGGGCAGCTACATGTACAAAACCAAGCTACACAGGGCACCTATATGTACACAACCAAGCTAAACAGGGCAGTTATATGTACAAAACCAAGGTACACATTTCTGTTATATATACAAAACCAAGCTACACAGGGCAGCTACATGCACAAAAAAGAGCTACACAGGGTAGCTATATGTACAACACCAAGCTACACAGGGCAGCTATAAGTACAAAACCAAGCTACAGGGCAGCTATAGGTAACAAAACCAAGCTACAAAGGGCAGTTATATGTACAAAACCAAGCTACACAGGGCAACTATATGTTCAAAACCAAGCTACTGATGGCAGCTATATGTACAAAACCAAGCTACACAGGGCAGCTATATGTACAAAACGAAGCTACACAGGGCAGCTCTATGTAAAAAACCAAGCTACAGAGGGCAGCTATATGTACAAAACCAAGCAAACAGGGCAGCTGTATGTACAAAACCAAGCTACACAGGGCAGCTATATGTACAAAACCAAGCTACACAGGGCAGCTATAAGTACAAAACCAAGCTACAGAGCACAGCTATAGGTAACAAAACCAAGCTACAAAGGGCAGTTATATGTACAAAACCAAGCTACACAGGGCAACTATATGTACAAAACCAAGCTACTGAGGGCAGCTATATGTACAAAACCAAGCTACACAGGGCAGCTATATGTACAAAACGAAGCTACACAGGGCAGCTGTATGTACAAAACCAAGCTACAGAGGGCAGCTATGTGTACAGAATCAACCTACAGAGGGCAGCTATATGTATAAAGCTAAGCTACACAAGGCAGCTATATGTACAAAACCAAGCTGCACAGGGCACCTATACATACAAAACCAAGCTAAACAGGTTAGCTATATGTACAAAACCAAGCTACACACGGCAGCTATATGTACAAAACCAAGCTACACAGGGCACCTATTCGTACAAAACCAAGCTAAACAGGGCAGCTACATGTACAAAACCAAGCTACACAGGGCAGCTATAAGTACAAAACCAAGCTACAGAGCGCAGCTATAGGTAACAAAAACAAGCTACAAAGGGCAGTTACATGTACAAAACCAAGCTACACAGGGCAACTATATGTACAAAACCAAGCTACTGAGGGCAGCTATATGTACAAAACCAAGCTAAACAGGGCAGCTGT
Organism: Lampris megalopsis; assembly: GCA_022114975.2. Taxonomy (NCBI): domain Eukaryota; kingdom Metazoa; phylum Chordata; class Actinopteri; order Lampriformes; family Lampridae; genus Lampris; species Lampris megalopsis. Next base: position 7,559,908 of record JAJHIY020000431.1, read on the forward strand.
ATGTACAAAACCAAGCTACAGAGGGCACCTATATGTACAAAACCAAGCTACACAGGGCAGCTGTATGTACAAAACCAAGCTACAGAGGGCAGCTATATGTACAAAATACAAGCTACACCGGGCAGCTGTATGTACAAAACCAAGCTACAGAGGGCAGCTATATGTACAAAACCAAGCTACAGAGAGCAGCTATGTGTACAAAACCAAGCTAAACAGGGCAACTGTATGTACAAAACCAAGCTACACAGGGCAACTATATGTACAAAACCAAGCTACACAGGGCAGCTGTATTTACAAAACCAAGCTACAGAGCGCAGCTATATGTACAAAACCAAGCCACACAGGGCAGCTACATGTACAAAACCAAGCTACACAGGGCAGCTACATGTACAAAACCAAGCTACACAGGAAAAATACATGTACAAAACCAAGCTACATAGGGCAGCTATATGTACAAAACCAAGCTACAAAAGGCATCTATATGTACAAAATTAAGCTAGAGAGGGCAGCTACGTGTATAAAACCAAGCTACACTGGGCAGCTGTGTGTACAGAATCAACCTACAGAGGGCAGCTATAGGTAAAAAGCTAAGCTACACAAGGCAGCTATATTTACAAACCAAGCTGCACAGGGCAGCTATATGTACAAAACCAAGCTACACAGGGCAGCTATATGTACAAAACCAAGCTACACAGGGCAGCTATATGTACAAAACCAAGCTACACCGGGCACCTATATGTACACAACCAAGCTAAACAGGGCAGGTATATGTACAAAACCAAGGTACACATTTCTGTTATATATACAAAACCAAGCTACACAGGGCAGCTACATGCACAAAAAAGAGCTACACAGGGCAGCTATATGTACAACACCAAGCTACACAGGGCAGCTATAAGTACAAAACCAAGCTACAGGGCAGCTATAGGTAACAAAACCAAGCTACAAAGGGCAGTTATATGTACAAAACCAAGCTACACAGGGCAACTATATGTTCAAAACCAAGCTACTGATGGCAGCTATATGTACAAAACCAAGCTACACAGGGCAGCTATATGTACAAAACGAAGCTACACAGGGCAGCTCTATGTAAAAAACCAAGCTACAGATTGCAGCTATATGTACAAAACCAAGCAAACAGGGCAGCTTTATGTACAAAACCAAGCTACAAAGGGCAGCTATATGTACAAAACCAAGCTACACAGGGCAGCTATATGTACAAAACCAAGCTACAGAGCACAGCTATAGGTAACAAAACCAAGCTACAAAGGGCAGTTATATGTACAAAACCAAGCTACACAGGGCAACTATATGTACAAAACCAAGCTACTGAGGGCAGCTATATGTACAAAACCAAGCTACACAGGGCAGCTATATGTACAAAACGAAGCTACACAGGGCAGCTGTATGTACAAAACCAAGCTACAGAGGGCAGCTTTATGTACAAAACCAAGCTAAACAGGGCAGCTGTATGTACAAAACCAAGCTACAGAGGGCAGCTATATGTATAAAACAAAGCTACACAGGGCAGCTAAATGTACAAAACCAAGCTACACAGGGCAGCTACATATACAAAACCAAGCTACAAATAGCAGCTACATGTACAAAACCAAGCTACACAGGGCTGCTATATGTACAAAACCATGTTACACAGGGCAGCTATAAATACAAAGCGAAGCTACAGAGCGCAGCTACTTGTACAAAACCAAGCTACAAAGGGCAGTTATATGTACAAAACCAAGCTGCACAGGGCACCTATACATACAAAACCAAGCTAAACAGGGCAGCTATATGTACAAAACCAAGCTACACATGGCAGCTATAAGTACAAAACCAAGCTACAGAGCACAGCTATAGGTAACAAAACCAAGCTACAAAGGGCAGTTATATGTACAAAACCAAGCTACACAGGGCAACTATATGTACAAAACCAAGCTACTGAGGGCAGCTATATGTACAAAACCAAGCTACACAGGGCAGCTATATGTACAAAACGAAGCTACACAGGGCAGCTGTATGTACAAAACCAAGCTACAGAGGGCAGCTTTATGTACAAAACCAAGCTAAATAGGGCAGCTGTATGTACAAAACCAAGCTACAGAGGGCAGCTATATGTATAAAACCAAGCTACACAGGGCAGCTAAATGTACAAAACCAAGCTACACAGGGCAGCTACATATACAAAACCAAGCTACAAATAGCAGCTACATGTACAAAACCAAGCTACACAGGGCTGCTATATGTACAAAACCATGTTACACAGGGCAGCTATAAACACAAAGCGAAGCTACAGAGCGCAGCTACTTGTACAAAACCAAGCTACAAAGGGCAGTTATATGTACAAAACCAAGCTGCACAGGGCACCTATACATACAAAACCAAGCTAAACAGGGCAGCTATATGTACAAAACCAAGCTACACATGGCAGCTATATGTACAAAACCAAGCTACACAGGGCACCTATACGTACAAAACCAAGCTAAACAGGGCAGGTATATGTACAAAACCAAGGTACACATTTCTGTTATATATACAAAACCAAGCTACACAGGGCAGCTACATGCACAAAAAAGAGCTACACAGGGCAGCTATATGTACAACACCAAGCTACACAGGGCAGCTATAAGTACAAAACCAAGCTACAGGGCAGCTATAGGTAACAAAACCAAGCTACAAAGGGCAGTTATATGTACAAAACCAAGCTACACAGGGCAACTATATGTTCAAAACCAAGCTACTGATGGCAGCTATATGTACAAAACCAAGCTACACAGGGCAGCTATATGTACAAAACGAAGCTACACAGGGCAGCTCTATGTAAAAAACCAAGCTACAGAGGGCAGCTATATGTACAAAACCAAGCAAACAGGGCAGCTTTATGTACAAAACCAAGCTACAAAGGGCAGCTATATGTACAAAACCAAGCTACACAGGGCAGCTATATGTACAAAACCAAGCTACAGAGCACAGCTATAGGTAACAAAACCAAGCTACAAAGGGCAGTTATATGTACAAAACCAAGCTACACAGGGCAACTATATGTACAAAACCAAGCTACTGAGGGCAGCTATATGTACAAAACCAAGCTACACAGGGCAGCTATATGTACAAAACGAAGCTACACAGGGCAGCTGTATGTACAAAACCAAGCTACAGAGGGCAGCTTTATGTACAAAACCAAGCTAAACAGGGCAGCTGTATGTACAAAACCAAGCTACAGAGGGCAGCTATATGTATAAAACAAAGCTACACAGGGCAGCTAAATGTACAAAACCAAGCTACACAGGGCAGCTACATATACAAAACCAAGCTACAAATAGCAGCTACATGTACAAAACCAAGCTACACAGGGCTGCTATATGTACAAAACCATGTTACACAGGGCAGCTATAAATACAAAGCGAAGCTACAGAGCGCAGCTACTTGTACAAAACCAAGCTACAAAGGGCAGTTATATGTACAAAACCAAGCTGCACAGGGCACCTATACATACAAAACCAAGCTAAACAGGGCAGCTATATGTACAAAACCAAGCTACACATGGCAGCTATAAGTACAAAACCAAGCTACAGAGCACAGCTATAGGTAACAAAACCAAGCTACAAAGGGCAGTTATATGTACAAAACCAAGCTACACAGGGCAACTATATGTACAAAACCAAGCTACACAGGGCACCTATACGTACACAACCAAACTAAACAGGGCAGGTATATGTACAAAACCAAGGTACACAGGGCACCTATACGTACACAACCAAGCTACACAGGGCAGCTACATGCACAAAACCAAGCTACAGAGGGCAGCTATATGTAAAAAGCTAAGCTACACAAGGCAGCTATATATGTACAAAACCAAGCTGCACAGGGCACCTATACATACAAAACCAAGCTAAACAGGGAAGCTATATGTACAAAACCAAGCTACACATGGCAGCTATATGTACAAAACCAAGCCACACAGGGCAGCTACATGTACAAAACCAAGCTACACAGGGCACCTATATGTACACAACCAAGCTAAACAGGGCAGGTATATGTACAAAACCAAGGTACACATTTCTGTTATATATACAAAACCAAGCTACACAGGGCAGCTACATGCACAAAAAAGAGCTACACAGGGTAGCTATATGTACAACACCAAGCTACACAGGGCAGCTATAAGTACAAAACCAAGCTACAGGGCAGCTATAGGTAACAAAACCAAGCTACAAAGGGCAGTTATATGTACAAAACCAAGCTACACAGGGCAACTATATGTTCAAAACCAAGCTACTGATGGCAGCTATATGTACAAAACCAAGCTACACAGGGCAGCTATATGTACAAAACGAAGCTACACAGGGCAGCTCTATGTAAAAAACCAAGCTACAGAGGGCAGCTATATGTACAAAACCAAGCAAACAGGGCAGCTGTATGTACAAAACCAAGCTACACAGGGCAGCTATATGTACAAAACCAAGCTACACAGGGCAGCTATAAGTACAAAACCAAGCTACAGAGCACAGCTATAGGTAACAAAACCAAGCTACAAAGGGCAGTTATATGTACAAAACCAAGCTACACAGGGCAACTATATGTACAAAACCAAGCTACTGAGGGCAGCTATATGTACAAAACCAAGCTACACAGGGCAGCTATATGTACAAAACGAAGCTACACAGGGCAGCTGTATGTACAAAACCAAGCTACAGAGGGCAGCTATGTGTACAGAATCAACCTACAGAGGGCAGCTATATGTATAAAGCTAAGCTACACAAGGCAGCTATATGTACAAAACCAAGCTGCACAGGGCACCTATACATACAAAACCAAGCTAAACAGGTTAGCTATATGTACAAAACCAAGCTACACACGGCAGCTATATGTACAAAACCAAGCTACACAGGGCACCTATTCGTACAAAACCAAGCTAAACAGGGCAGCTACATGTACAAAACCAAGCTACACAGGGCAGCTATAAGTACAAAACCAAGCTACAGAGCGCAGCTATAGGTAACAAAAACAAGCTACAAAGGGCAGTTACATGTACAAAACCAAGCTACACAGGGCAACTATATGTACAAAACCAAGCTACTGAGGGCAGCTATATGTACAAAACCAAGCTAAACAGGGCAGCTGTATGTACAAAACCAAGCTACAGAGGGCACCTATATGTACAAAACCAAGCTACACAGGGCAGCTGTATGTACAAAACCAAGCTACAGAGGGCAGCTATATGTACAAAATACAAGCTACACCGGGCAGCTGTATGTACAAAACCAAGCTACAGAGGGCAGCTATATGTACAAAACCAAGCTACAGAGAGCAGCTATGTGTACAAAACCAAGCTAAACAGGGCAACTGTATGTACAAAACCAAGCTACACAGGGCAACTATATGTACAAAACCAAGCTACACAGGGCAGCTGTATTTACAAAACCAAGCTACAGAGCGCAGCTATATGTACAAAACCAAGCCACACAGGGCAGCTACATGTACAAAACCAAGCTACACAGGGCAGCTACATGTACAAAACCAAGCTACACAGGAAAAATACATGTACAAAACCAAGCTACATAGGGCAGCTATATGTACAAAACCAAGCTACAAAAGGCATCTATATGTACAAAATTAAGCTAGAGAGGGCAGCTACGTGTATAAAACCAAGCTACACTGGGCAGCTGTGTGTACAGAATCAACCTACAGAGGGCAGCTAAAGGTAAAAAGCTAAGCTACACAAGGCAGCTATATTTACAAACCAAGCTGCACAGGGCAGCTATATGTACAAAACCAAGCTACACAGGGCAGCTATATGTACAAAACCAAGCTACTGAGGGCAGCTATATGTACAAAACCAAGCTGCACAGGGCACCTATACATACAAAACCAAGCTAAACAGGGAAGCTATATGTACAAAACCAAGCTACACATGGCAGCTATATGTACAAAACCAAGCCACACAGGGCAGCTACATGTACAAAACCAAGCTACACAGGGCACCTATATGTACACAACCAAGCTAAACAGGGCAGTTATATGTACAAAACCAAGGTACACATTTCTGTTATATATACAAAACCAAGCTACACAGGGCAGCTACATGCACAAAAAAGAGCTACACAGGGTAGCTATATGTACAACACCAAGCTACACAGGGCAGCTATAAGTACAAAACCAAGCTACAGGGCAGCTATAGGTAACAAAACCAAGCTACAAAGGGCAGTTATATGTACAAAACCAAGCTACACAGGGCAACTATATGTTCAAAACCAAGCTACTGATGGCAGCTATATGTACAAAACCAAGCTACACAGGGCAGCTATATGTACAAAACGAAGCTACACAGGGCAGCTCTATGTAAAAAACCAAGCTACAGAGGGCAGCTATATGTACAAAACCAAGCAAACAGGGCAGCTGTATGTACAAAACCAAGCTACACAGGGCAGCTATATGTACAAAACCAAGCTACACAGGGCAGCTATAAGTACAAAACCAAGCTACAGAGCACAGCTATAGGTAACAAAACCAAGCTACAAAGGGCAGTTATATGTACAAAACCAAGCTACACAGGGCAACTATATGTACAAAACCAAGCTACTGAGGGCAGCTATATGTACAAAACCAAGCTACACAGGGCAGCTATATGTACAAAACGAAGCTACACAGGGCAGCTGTATGTACAAAACCAAGCTACAGAGGGCAGCTATGTGTACAGAATCAACCTACAGAGGGCAGCTATATGTATAAAGCTAAGCTACACAAGGCAGCTATATGTACAAAACCAAGCTGCACAGGGCACCTATACATACAAAACCAAGCTAAACAGGTTAGCTATATGTACAAAACCAAGCTACACACGGCAGCTATATGTACAAAACCAAGCTACACAGGGCACCTATTCGTACAAAACCAAGCTAAACAGGGCAGCTACATGTACAAAACCAAGCTACACAGGGCAGCTATAAGTACAAAACCAAGCTACAGAGCGCAGCTATAGGTAACAAAAACAAGCTACAAAGGGCAGTTACATGTACAAAACCAAGCTACACAGGGCAACTATATGTACAAAACCAAGCTACTGAGGGCAGCTATATGTACAAAACCAAGCTAAACAGGGCAGCTGTATGTACAAAACCAAGCTACAGAGGGCACCTATATGTACAAAACCAAGCTACACAGGGCAGCTGTATGTACAAAACCAAGCTACAGAGGGCAGCTATATGTACAAAATACAAGCTACACCGGGCAGCTGTATGTACAAAACCAAGCTACAGAGGGCAGCTATATGTACAAAACCAAGCTACAGAGAGCAGCTATGTGTACAAAACCAAGCTAAACAGGGCAACTGTATGTACAAAACCAAGCCACACAGGGCAACTATATGTACAAAACCAAGCTACACAGGGCAGCTGTATTTACAAAACCAAGCTACAGAGCGCAGCTATATGTACAAAACCAAGCCACACAGGGCAGCTACATGTACAAAACCAAGCTACACAGGGCAGCTACATGTACAAAACCAAGCTACACAGGAAAAATACATGTACAAAACCAAGCTACATAGGGCAGCTATATGTACAAAACCAAGCTACAAAAGGCATCTATATGTACAAAATTAAGCTAGAGAGGGCAGCTACGTGTATAAAACCAAGCTACACTGGGCAGCTGTGTGTACAGAATCAACCTACAGAGGGCAGCTATAGGTAAAAAGCTAAGCTACACAAGGCAGCTATATTTACAAACCAAGCTGCACAGGGCAGCTATATGTACAAAACCAAGCTACACAGGGCAGCTATATGTACAAAACCAAGCTACACAGGGCAGCTATATGTACAAAACCAAGCTACACCGGGCACCTATATGTACACAACCAAGCTAAACAGGGCAGGTATATGTACAAAACCAAGGTACACATTTCTGTTATATATACAAAACCAAGCTACACAGGGCAGCTACATGCACAAAAAAGAGCTACACAGGGCAGCTATATGTACAACACCAAGCTACACAGGGCAGCTATAAGTACAAAACCAAGCTACAGGGCAGCTATAGGTAACAAAACCAAGCTACAAAGGGCAGTTATATGTACAAAACCAAGCTACACAGGGCAACTATATGTTCAAAACCAAGCTACTGATGGCAGCTATATGTACAAAACCAAGCTACACAGGGCAGCTATATGTACAAAACGAAGCTACACAGGGCAGCTCTATGTAAAAAACCAAGCTACAGATTGCAGCTATATGTACAAAACCAAGCAAACAGGGCAGCTTTATGTACAAAACCAAGCTACAAAGGGCAGCTATATGTACAAAACCAAGCTACACAGGGCAGCTATATGTACAAAACCAAGCTACAGAGCACAGCTATAGGTAACAAAACCAAGCTACAAAGGGCAGTTATATGTACAAAACCAAGCTACACAGGGCAACTATATGTACAAAACCAAGCTACTGAGGGCAGCTATATGTACAAAACCAAGCTACACAGGGCAGCTATATGTACAAAACGAAGCTACACAGGGCAGCTGTATGTACAAAACCAAGCTACAGAGGGCAGCTTTATGTACAAAACCAAGCTAAACAGGGCAGCTGTATGTACAAAACCAAGCTACAGAGGGCAGCTATATGTATAAAACAAAGCTACACAGGGCAGCTAAATGTACAAAACCAAGCTACACAGGGCAGCTACATATACAAAACCAAGCTACAAATAGCAGCTACATGTACAAAACCAAGCTACACAGGGCTGCTATATGTACAAAACCATGTTACACAGGGCAGCTATAAATACAAAGCGAAGCTACAGAGCGCAGCTACTTGTACAAAACCAAGCTACAAAGGGCAGTTATATGTACAAAACCAAGCTGCACAGGGCACCTATACATACAAAACCAAGCTAAACAGGGCAGCTATATGTACAAAACCAAGCTACACATGGCAGCTATAAGTACAAAACCAAGCTACAGAGCACAGCTATAGGTAACAAAACCAAGCTACAAAGGGCAGCTATATGTACAAAACCAAGCTACACAGGGCAACTATATGTACAAAACCAAGCTACTGAGGGCAGCTATATGTACAAAACCAAGCTACACAGGGCAGCTATATGTACAAAACGAAGCTACACAGGGCAGCTGTATGTACAAAACCAAGCTACAGAGGGCAGCTTTATGTACAAAACCAAGCTAAATAGGGCAGCTGTATGTACAAAACCAAGCTACAGAGGGCAGCTATATGTATAAAACCAAGCTACACAGGGCAGCTAAATGTACAAAACCAAGCTACACAGGGCAGCTACATATACAAAACCAAGCTACAAATAGCAGCTACATGTACAAAACCAAGCTACACAGGGCTGCTATATGTACAAAACCATGTTACACAGGGCAGCTATAAACACAAAGCGAAGCTACAGAGCGCAGCTACTTGTACAAAACCAAGCTACAAAGGGCAGTTATATGTACAAAACCAAGCTGCACAGGGCACCTATACATACAAAACCAAGCTAAACAGGGCAGCTATATGTACAAAACCAAGCTACACATGGCAGCTATATGTACAAAACCAAGCTACACAGGGCACCTATACGTACAAAACCAAGCTAAACAGGGCAGGTATATGTACAAAACCAAGGTACACATTTCTGTTATATATACAAAACCAAGCTACACAGGGCAGCTACATGCACAAAAAAGAGCTACACAGGGCAGCTATATGTACAACACCAAGCTACACAGGGCAGCTATAAGTACAAAACCAAGCTACAGGGCAGCTATAGGTAACAAAACCAAGCTACAAAGGGCAGTTATATGTACAAAACCAAGCTACACAGGGCAACTATATGTTCAAAACCAAGCTACTGATGGCAGCTATATGTACAAAACCAAGCTACACAGGGCAGCTATATGTACAAAACGAAGCTACACAGGGCAGCTCTATGTAAAAAACCAAGCTACAGAGGGCAGCTATATGTACAAAACCAAGCAAACAGGGCAGCTTTATGTACAAAACCAAGCTACACAGGGCAGCTATATGTACAAAACCAAGCTACAGAGCACAGCTATAGGTAACAAAACCAAGCTACAAAGGGCAGTTATATGTACAAAACCAAGCTACACAGGGCAACTATATGTACAAAACCAAGCTACTGAGGGCAGCTATATGTACAAAACCAAGCTACACAGGGCAGCTATATGTACAAAACGAAGCTACACAGGGCAGCTGTATGTACAAAACCAAGCTACAGAGGGCAGCTTTATGTACAAAACCAAGCTAAACAGGGCAGCTGTATGTACAAAACCAAGCTACAGAGGGCAGCTATATGTATAAAACAAAGCTACACAGGGCAGCTAAATGTACAAAACCAAGCTACACAGGGCAGCTACATATACAAAACCAAGCTACAAATAGCAGCTACATGTACAAAACCAAGCTACACAGGGCTGCTATATGTACAAAACCATGTTACACAGGGCAGCTATAAATACAAAGCGAAGCTACAGAGCGCAGCTACTTGTACAAAACCAAGCTACAAAGGGCAGTTATATGTACAAAACCAAGCTGCACAGGGCACCTATACATACAAAACCAAGCTAAACAGGGCAGCTATATGTACAAAACCAAGCTACACATGGCAGCTATAAGTACAAAACCAAGCTACAGAGCACAGCTATAGGTAACAAAACCAAGCTACAAAGGGCAGTTATATGTACAAAACCAAGCTACACAGGGCAACTATATGTACAAAACCAAGCTACTGAGGGCAGCTATATGTACAAAACCAAGCTACACAGGGCAGCTATATGTACAAAACGAAGCTACACAGGGCAGCTGTATGTACAAAACCAAGCTACAGAGGGCAGCTTTATGTACAAAACCAAGCTAAATAGGGCAGCTGTATGTACAAAACCAAGCTACAGAGGGCAGCTATATGTATAAAACCAAGCTACACAGGGCAGCTAAATGTACAAAACCAAGCTACACAGGGCAGCTACATATACAAAACCAAGCTACAAATAGCAGCTACATGTACAAAACCAAGCTACACAGGGCTGCTATATGTACAAAACCATGTTACACAGGGCAGCTATAAACACAAAGCGAAGCTACAGAGCGCAGCTACTTGTACAAAACCAAGCTACAAAGGGCAGTTATATGTACAAAACCAAGCTGCACAGGGCACCTATACATACAAAACCAAGCTAAACAGGGCAGCTATATGTACAAAACCAAGCTACACATGGCAGCTATATGTACAAAACCAAGCTACACAGGGCACCTATACGTACAAAACCAAGCTAAACAGGGCAGCTACATGTACAAAACCAAGCTACACAGGGCAGCTATAAGTACAAAACCAAGCTACAGAGCGCAGCTATAGGTAACAAAAACAAGCTACAAAGGGCAGTTACATGTACAAAACCAAGCTACACAGGGCAACTATATGTACAAAACCAAGCTACTGAGGGCAGCTATATGTATAAAACCAAGCTAAACAGGGCAGCTGTATGTACAAAACCAAGCTACAGAGGGCACCTATATGTACAAAACCAAGCTACACAGGGCAGCTATATGTACAAAACCAAGCTACAGAGGGCAGCTATATGTACAAAATACAAGCTACACCGGGCAGCTTTATGTACAAAACCAAGCTACAGAGGGCAGCTATATGTACAAAACCAAGCTACAGAGAGCAGCTATGTGTACAAAACCAAGCTAAACAGGGCAACTGTATGTACAAAACCAAGCTACACAGGGCAACTATATGTACAAAACCAAGCTACACAGAGCAGCTGTATTTACAAAACCAAGCTACAGAGCGCAGCTATATGTACAAAACCAAGCCACACAGGGCAGCTACATGTACAGAACCAAGCTACACAGGGCAGCTACATGTACAAAACCAAGCTACACAGGAAAAATACATGTACAAAACCAAGCTACATAGGGCAGCTATATGTACAAAACCAAGCTACAAAAGGCATCTATATGTACAAAATTAAGCTAGAGAGGGCAGCTACGTGTATAAAACCAAGCTACACTGGGCAGCTGTGTGTACAGAATCAACCTACAGAGGGCAGCTATATGTAAAAAGCTAAGCTACACAAGGCAGCTATACGTACAAAACCAAGCTGCACAGGGCACCTATACATACAAAACCAAGCTAAACAGGGCAGCTATATGTACAAAACCAAGGTACACAGGGCACCTATACGTACACAACCAAGCTACACAGGGCAGCTACATGCACAAAACCAAGCTACACAAGGCAGCTATATGTACAACACCAAGCTACACAGGGCAGCTATAAGTACAAAACCAAGCTACAGAGCGCAGCTATAGGTAACAAAACCAAGCTAGAAAGGGCAGTTATATGTACAAAACCAAGCTACACAGGGCAACTATATGTACAAAACCAAGCTACTGAGGGCAGCTATATGTACAAAACCAAGCTCCACAGGGCAGCTATATGTACAAAACGAAACTACACAGGGCAGCTGTATGTACAAAACCAAGCTACAGAGGGCAGTTTTATGTACAAAACCAAGCTAAACAGGGCAGCTGTATGTACAAATCCAAGCTACACAGGGCAGCTATATGTATAAAACCAAGCTACACAGGGCAGCTATATGTACAAAACCAAGCTACACAGGGCAGCTACATATACAAAACCAAGCTACAAATAGCAGCTACATGTACAAAACCAAGCTACACAGGGCTGCTATATGTACAAAACCATGTTACACAGGGCAGCTATAAATACAAAGCGGAGCTACAGAGCGCAGCTACTTGTACAAAACCAAGCTACAAAGGGCAGTTATATGTACAAAACCAAGCTACAGAGGGCAGCTGTATGTACAAAACCAAGCTACACTGGGCAGCTATGTGTACAGAATCAACCTACAGAGGGCAGCTATATGTATAAAGCTAAGCTACACAAGGCAGCTATATGTACAAAACCAAGCTGCACAGGGCACCTATACATAGAAAAACAAGCTAAACAGGGCAGCTATATGTACAAAACCAAGCTACACACGGCAGCTATATGTACAAATCCAAGCTACACAGGGCAGCTATATGTATAAAACCAAGCTACACAGGGCAGCTACATGTACAAAACCAAGCTACACAGGGCAGCTATAAGTACAAAACCAAGCTACAGAGCGCAGCTATAGGTAACAAAAACAAGCTACAAAGGGCAGTTACATGTACAAAACCAAGCTACACAGGGCAACTATATGTACAAAACCAAGCTACTGAGGGCAGCTATATGTACAAAACCAAGCTAAACAGGGCAGCTGTATGTACATAACCAAGCTACAGAGGGCACCTATATGTACAAAACCAAGCTACACAGGGCAGCTGTATGTACAAAACCAAGCTACAGAGGGCAGCTATATGTACAAAATACAAGCTACACCGGGCAGCTGTATGTACAAAACCAAGCTACAGAGGGCAGCTATATGTACAAAACCAAGCTACAGAGAGCAGCTATGTGTACAAAACCAAGCTAAACAGGGCAACTGTATGTACAAAACCAAGCTACACAGGGCAACTATATGTATAAAACCAAGCTACACAGGGCAGCTGTATTTACAAAACCAAGCTACAGAGCGCAGCTATATGTACAAAACCAAGCCACACAGGGCAGCTACATGTACAAAACCAAGCTACTGAGGGCAGCTACATGTACAAAACCAAGCTACACAGGAAAAATACATGTACAAAACCAAGCTACATAGGGCAGCTATATGTACAAAACCAAGCTACAAAAGGCATCTATATGTACAAAATTAAGCTAGAGAGGGCAGCTACGTGTATAAAACCAAGCTACACTGGGCAGCTGTGTGTACAGAATCAACCTACAGAGGGCAGCTATATGTAAAAATCTAAGCTACACAAGGCAGCTATATTTACAAAACCAAGCTGCACAGGGCACCTATACATACAAAACCAAGCTAAACAGGGCAGCTATATGTACAAAACCAAGCTACACAGGGCACCTATACGTACACAACCAAACTAAACAGGGCAGGTATATGTACAAAACCAAGGTACTCAGGGCACCTATACGTACACAACCAAGCTAAACAGGGCAGGTATATGTACAAAACCAAGGTACACATTTCTGTTATATATACAAAACCAATCTACACAGGGCAGCTACATGCACAAAACCAAGCTACACAGGGCAGCTATATGTACAACACCAAGCTACACTGGGCAGCTATGTGTACAGAATCAACCTACAGAGGGCTGCTATATGTATAAAGCTAAGCTACACAAGGCAGCTATATGTACAAAACCAAGCTGCACAGGGCACCTATACATACAAAACCAAGCTAAACAGGGCAGCTCTATGTACAAAACCAAGCTACACACGGCAGCTATATGTACAAAACCAAGCTACACAGGGCACCTATACGTACAAAACCAAGCTAAACAGGGCAGCTACATGTACAAAACCAAGCTACACAGGGCAGCTATAAGTACAAAACCAAGCTACAGAGCGCAGCTATAGGTAACAAAAACAAGCTACAAAGGGCAGTTACATGTACAAAACCAAGCTACACAGGGCGACTATATGTACAAAACCAAGCTACTGAGGGCAGCTATATGTACAAAACCAAGCTAAACAGGGCAGCTATATGTACAAAATGAAGCTACATAGAGCTGCTATATGTAAAAAACCAAGCTACACCGAGAGGCTATATGTACAAAACCAAGCTACAGAGAGCAGATAAATGTAGAAAACCCAGCTACACCGGGTAGCTTTATGTACAAACCAAGCTACAGAGGGCAGCTACATGTACAAAACCAAGCTACAGACAGTACCTATATGTACAAAACCAAGCTACACAGGGCAGTTTTATGTACAAAACCAAGCTACAGCAGAGAGATACATGTACAAAACCAAACTACTCAGGGCAACTATATGTACAAAAACAGGCTACACAGGGCAGCTATATGTACAAAACCAAGCTACACAGGGCAGCTACGTGTACAAAACCAAGCTACACAGGGCAGCTATATGTTCAAAACCAAGCTACACAGGGCAGCTATATGTACAAAACCAAGCTACACAGGAAAAATACATGTACGAAACCAAGCTACATAGGGCAGCTATATGTACAAAACCAAGCTACAAAAGGCATCTATATGTACAAAATTAAGCTAGAGAGGGCAGCTACGTGTATAAAACCAAGCTACACTGGGCAGCTATGTGTACAGAATCAACCTACAGAGGGCAGCTATATGTAAAAACCTAAGCTACACAAGGCAGCTATATGTACAAAACCAAGCTACACAGGGCAGCTACATGTACAAAACCAAGCTACACAGGGCACCTATACGTACACAACCAAGCTAGACAGGGCAGGTATATGCACAAAACCAAGGTACACATTTCTGCTATATATACAAAACCAAGCTACAAAGGGAAGTTATATGTACAAAACCAAGCTACACAGGGCAACTATATGTACAAAACCAAGCTACTGAGGGCAGCTATATGTACAAAACCAAGCTACACAGGGCAGCTATATGTACAAAACGAAGCTACACAGGGCAGCTGTATGTACAAAACCAAACTACAGAGGGCAGCTTTATGTACAAAACCAAGCTAAACAGGGCAGCTGTATGTACAAAACCAAGCTACAGAGGGCAGCTATATGTATAAAACCAAGCTACACAGGGCAGCTATATGTACAAAACCAAGCTACACAGGGCAGCTACATATACAAAACCAAGCTACAAATAGCAGCTACATGTACAAAACCAAGCTACACAGGGATGCTATATGTACAAAACCATGTTACACAGGGCAGCTATAAATACAAAGCGAAGCTACAGAGCGCAGCTACTTGTACAAAACCAAGCTACAAAGGGCAGTTATATGTACAAAACCAAGCTACAGAGGGCAGCTGTATGTACAAAACCAAGCTACACTGGGCACCTATGTGTACAGAATAAACCTACAGAGGGCAGCTATATGTAAAAAGCTAAGCTACACAAGGCAGCTATATGTACAAAACCAAGCTGCACAGGGCACCTATACATACAAAACCAAGCTAAACAGGGCAGCTATATGTACAAAACCAAGCTACACAGGGCACCTATACGTACACAACCAAACTAAACAGGGCAGGTATATGTACAAAACCAAGGTACACAGGGCACCTATACGTACACAACCAAGCTACACAGGGCAGCTACATGCACAAAACCAAGCTACACAAGGCAGCTATATGTACAAAACCAAGCTACACAGGGCAGCTACATGTACAAAACCAAGCTACACAGGAAAAATACATGTACAAAACCAAGCTACATAGGGCAGCTATATGTACAAAACCAAGCTACAAAAGGCATCTCTACTACTACTAATTTCGGCTGCTCCCGTTAGGGGGCGCCACAGCGGATCATCCGTTTCCATTTCTTCCTGTCTTCTGCGTCTTCCTCTGTCACATCAGCCACCTGCATGTCTTCCCTCACCACATCCATAAACCTCCTCTTTGGCCTTCCTCTTCTCCTCTTCCCTGGCAGCTCCATATTCAGCATCCTTCCCCCAATATACTCAGCATCTCTCCTCCACACATGTCCAAGCCATCTCAATCTTGCCTCTCTTGCTTTGTCTCCAAACCGTCCAACCTGAGCGGTCCCTCTAATATAATCGTTCCTAATCCTGTCCTTCTTCGTTACTCCCAGTGAAAATCTTAGCATCTTCAACTCTGCCACCTCCAGCTCCGCCTCCTGTCTTTTCGTCAGTGCCACTGTCTCCAAACCATATAACATAGCTGGTCTCACAACCATCTTGTAAACTTTCCCTTTAACTCTTGCTGGTACCCTTCTGTCGCAAATCACTCCTGACACACTTCTCCACCCACTCCAACCTGCCTGCACTCTCTTTTTCACCTCTCTACTGCACTCCCCGTTACTTTGGACAGTTGACCCCAAGTATTTAAACTCAGATGCCTTTGTCACCTCCACTCCTTGCATCCTGACCATTCCACTGTCCTCTCTCTCATTCACGCATAGGTATTCCGTCTTGCTCCTACTGACTTTCATTCCTCTTCTCTCCAGTGCATACCTCCACCTCTCCAGGCTCTCCTCGACCTGCACCCTACTCTCGCTACAGATCATAATGTCATCCGCGAACATCATTGTCCATGGAGACTCCTGCCTGATCTTGTCCGTCAACCTGTCCATCACCATTGCAAACAAGAAAGGGCTAAGAGCCGATCCTTGATGTAATCCCACCTCCACCTTGAACCCATCTGTCATTCCAACCGCACACCTCACCATTGTCACACTGCCCTCATACGTATCCTGCACCACTCCTACATACTTCTCTGCAACTCCTGACTTCCTCATACAATACCACACCTCCTCTCTCGGCACTCTGTCATAAGCTTTCTCTAAATCTACAAAGACACAATGCAACTCTTTCTGGCCTTCTCTATACTTCTCAATCAACATTCTCAAAGCAAACATCGCATCTGTGGTGCTCTTTCGTGGCATGAAACCATACTGCTGCTCGCTGATCGTCACCTCTCCTCTTAACCTAGCTTCTATTACTCTTTCCCAAATCTTCATGCTGTGGCTGATCAACTTTATACCTCTGTAGTTGTTACAGTTCTGCACATCGCCCTTGTTCTTGAAAATCGGTACCAGTATGCTTCTTCTCCACTCCTCAGGCATCCTCTCACTTTCCAGGATTGTGTTAAACAATCTAGTTAGAAACTCCACTGCCATCTCTCCTAAACATCTCCATGCCTCCACAGGTATGTCATCAGGACCAACTGCCATTCCATTCTTCATCCTCTTCATAGCTGCCCTCACTTCCTCCTTGCTAATCCGCTGAACTTCCTGATTCACTATCCCTACATCATCCAACCTTCTCTCTCTCTCATTTTCTTCATTCATCAGCCCCTCAAAGTACTCCTTCCACCTTCTTAGCACACTCTCCTCGCTTGTCAGCACATTTCCATCTCTATCCTTGATCGCCCTAACTTGCTGCACATCCTTTGCAGCTTGGTCCCTCTGTCTAGCCAATCGGTACAAGTCCTTTTCTCCTTCCTTAGTGTCTAACCTGTCATACAACTCACCATACGCCTTTTCCTTTGCCTTTGCCACCTCTCTCTTTGCTTTACGCTGCATCTCCTTGTACTCCTGTCTACTTTCTTCATCTCTCTGACTATCCCACTTCTTCTTTGCCAACCTTTTCCTCTGTATAATTTGCTGTACTTCCTCATTCCACCACCAAGTCTCCTTGTCTTCCTTCCTCTGTCCTGATGACATACCAAGTACCTTCCTAGCTGTCTCCCTCACTATTTCTGCAGTGGTTTTCCAGCCATCTGGCAACTCTTCACTACCACCCAGTGCCTGTCTTAACTCCTGCCTGAACTCCACACAACAGTCTTCCTTCTTCAACTTCCACCATTTAATCTTCGGCTGTGTCTTCACTCGCTTCCTCTTCTTGGTCTCCAAAGTCATCCTACAGACCACCATCCGATGCTGCCTGGCTACGCTCTCCCCTGTCACCACCTTGCAGTCTCCAATCCCTTTTAGATGGTGCCTTCTACATAAGATATAGTCCACCTGTGTGCACTTTCCTCCACTCTTGTACGTCACCCTGTGTTCCTCCCTCTTCTTGAAATATGTATTCACCACAGCCATTTCCATCCTTTTCGCAAAATCGACCACCATCTGTCCTTCCACATTTCTCTTCTTGACTCCATACTTTCCCATCACCTCCTCATCACCTCTGTTCCCTTCACCAACATGTCCATTGAAGTCCGCTCCAATCACCACTCTCTCCTCCTTGGGTACCCTCTCCACCATGTCGTCCAACTCATTCCAGAATTCTTCTTTTTCATCCATCTCACACCCAACTTGCGGGGCATATGCGCTGATAACATTCAGCAATAAACCTTCAATTTCCAGCTTCATACTCATCACTCTGTCTGACACTCTCTTCACCTCCAGCACGCCCTTGACATACTCTTCCTTCAGAATTACCCCTACCCCATTTCTCCTCCCATTCACACCATGGTAGAAGAGTTTGAACCCACCTCCGATACTCCTGGCCTTACTCCCCTTCCACCTGGTCTCTTGCACACACAGTATGCCTACCTTTCTTCTTTCCATCATGTCAGCCAGCTCTCTCCCTTTACCAGTCATAGTGCCAACATTCAAAGTTCCAACTCTCACCTCCACATGCCTACCCTTCCTCCTCTCTAGCTGCCTCTGGACATGCTTTCCTCCTCTCCTTCTCCTTCGCCCAACAGTAGCATAGTTTCCACCGACACCCTGCTGGTTAATAGTACCGGTGGCGGTCGTTGGTAACCCGGGCCTCGACCGATCCGGTATGTAAGTCTTATTTATGATCCGCATATTTGATTTGGCAAAGATTTTACGCCGGATGCCCTTCCTGACGCAACCCTCCCCATTTGTCCGGGCTTGGGACCGGCACTAAGGATGCACTGGCTTGTGCATCCTCAGTGGCTGGGTTAAGCTACAGAGCGCAGCTATATGTACAAAACCAAGCCACACAGGGCAGCTACATGTACAAAACCAAGCTACACAGGGCAGCTACATGTACAAAACCAAGCTACACAGGAAAAATACATGTACAAAACCAAGCTACATAGGGCAGCTATATGTACAAAACCAAGCTACAAAAGGCATCTATATGTACAAAATTAAGCTAGAGAGGGCAGCTACGTGTCTAAAACCAAGCTACACTGGGCAGCTGTGTGTACAGAATCAACCTACAGAGGGCAGCTATATGTAAAAATCTAAGCTACACAAGGCAGCTATATTTACAAAACCAAGCTGCACAGGGCACCTATACATACAAAACCAAGCTAAACAGGGCAGCTATATGTACAAAACCAAGCTACACAGGGCACCTATACGTACACAACCAAACTAAACAGGGCAGGTATATGTACAAAACCAAGGTACACAGGGCACCTATACGTACAAAACCAAGCTAAACAGGGCAGCTATATGTACAAAACCAAGGTACACATTTCTGTTATATATACAAAACCAAGCTACACAGGGCAGCTACATGCACAAAACCAAGCTACACAGGGCAGCTATATGTACAACACCAAGCTACACTGGGCAGCTATGTGTACAGAATCAACCTACAGAGGGCTGCTATATGTATAAAGCTAAGCTACACAAGGCAGCTATATGTACAAAACCAAGCTGCACAGGGCACCTATACATACAAAACCAAGCTAAACAGGGCAGCTCTATGTACAAAACCAAGCTACACACGGCAGCTATATGTACAAAACCAAGCTACACAGGGCACCTATACGTACAAAACCAAGCTAAACAGGGCAGCTACATGTACAAAACCAAGCTACACAGGGCAGCTATAAGTACAAAACCAAGCTACAGAGCGCAGCTATAGGTAACAAAAACAAGCTACAAAGGGCAGTTACATGTACAAAACCAAGCTACACAGGGCGACTATATGTACAAAACCAAGCTACTGAGGGCAGCTATATGTACAAAACCAAGCTATACAGGGCAGCTATATGTACAAAATGAAGCTACATAGAGCTGCTATATGTAAAAAACCAAGCTACACCGAGAGGCTATATGTACAAAACCAAGCTACAGAAAGCAGATAAATGTAGAACACCCAGCTACACCGGGTAGCTTTATGTACAAACCAAGCTACAGAGGGCAGCTACATGTACAAAACCAAGCTACAGACAGTACCTATATGTACAAAACCAAGCTACACAGGGCAGTTTTATGTACAAAACCAAGCTACAGCAGAGAGATACATGTACAAAACCAAACTACTCAGGGCAACTATATGTACAAAAACAGGCTACACAGGGCAGCTATATGTACAAAACCAAGCTACACAGGGCAGCTACGTGTACAAAACCAAGCTACACAGGGCAGCTATATGTTCAAAACCAAGCTACACAGGGCAGCTATATGTACAAAACCAAGCTACACAGGAAAAATACATGTACAAAACCAAGCTACATAGGGCAGCTATATGTACAAAACCAAGCTACAAAAGGCATCTATATGTACAAAATTAAGCTAGAGAGGGCAGCTACGTGTATAAAACCAAGCTACACTGGGCAGCTATGTGTACAGAATCAACCTTCAGAGGGCAGCTATATGTAAAAACCTAAGCTACACAAGGCAGCTATATGTACAAAACCAAGCTACACAGGGCAGCTACATGTACAAAACCAAGCTACACAGGGCACCTATACGTACACAACCAAGCTAGACAGGGCAGGTATATGCACAAAACCAAGGTACACATTTCTGCTATATATACAAAACCAAGCTACAAAGGGAAGTTATATGTACAAAACCAAGCTACACAGGGCAACTATATGTACAAAACCAAGCTACTGAGGGCAGCTATATGTACAAATCCAAGCTACACAGGGCAGCTATATGTACAAAACGAAGCTACACAGGGCAGCTGTATGTACAAAACCAAGCTACAGAGGGCAGCTTTATGTACAAAACCAAGCTAAACAGGGCAGCTGTATGTACAAAACCAAGCTACAGAGGGCAGCTATATGTATAAAACCAAGCTACACAGGGCAGCTATATGTACAAAACCAAGCTACAAATGGCAGTTACATATACAAAACCAAGCTACAAATAGCAGCTACATGTACAAAACCAAGCTACACAGGGCTGCTATATGTACAAAACCATGTTACACAGGGCAGCTATAAATACAAAGCGAAGCTACAGAGCGCAGCTACTTGTACAAAACCAAGCTACAAAGGGCAGTTATATGTACAAAACCAAGCTACAGAGGGCAGCTGTATGTACAAAACCAAGCTACACTGGGCAGCTATGTGTACAGAATCAACCTACAGAGGGCAGCTATATGTAAAAAGCTAAGCTACACAAGGCAGCTATATGTACAAAACCAAGCTGCACAGGGCACCTATACATACAAAACCAAGCTAAACAGGGCAGCTATATGTACAAAACCAAGCTACACAGGGCACCTATACGTACACAACCAAACTAAACAGGGCAGGTATATGTACAAAACCAAGGTACACAGGGCACCTATACGTACACAACCAAGCTACACAGGGCAGCTACATGCACAAAACCAAGCTACACAAGGCAGCTATATGTACAACACCAAGCTACACAGGGCAGCTATAAGTACAAAACCAAGCTACAGAGCGCAGCTATAGGTAACAAAACCAAGCTACAAAGGGCAGTTATATGTACAAAACCAAGCTACACGGGGCAACTATATGTACAAAACCAAGCTACTGAGGGCAGCTATATGTACAAAACCAAGCTACACAGGGCAGCTATATGTACAAAATTAAGCTAGAGAGGGCAGCTAGGTGTATAAAACCAAGCTACACTGGGCAGCTATGTGTACAGAATCAACCTACAGAGGGCAGCTATACGTAAAAAGCTAAGCTACACAAGGCAGCTATATGTACAAAACCAAGCTGCACAGGGCACCTATACATACAAAACCAAGCTAAACAGGGAAGTTATATGTACAAAACCAAGCTACACATGGCAGCTATATGTACAAAACCAAGCTACACAGGGCAGCTACATGTACAAAACCAAGCTACACAGGGCACCTATACGTACACAACCAAGCTAAACAGGGCAGGTATATGTACAAAACCAAGGTACACATTTCTGTTATATATACAAAACCAAGCTACACAGGGCAGCTACATGCACAAAACCAAGCTACACAGGGCAGCTATAAGTACAAAACCAAGCTACAGGGCAGCTATAGGTAACAATACCAAGCTACAAAGGGCAGTTATATGTACAAAACCAAGCTACACAGGGCAACTATATGTACAAAACCAAGCTACTGATGGCAGCTATATGTACAAAACCAAGCTACACAGGGCAGCTATATTTACAAAACGAAGCTACACAGGGCAGCTCTATGTAAAAAACCAAGCTACAGTGGGCAGCTATATGTACAAAACCAAGCAAACAGGGCAGCTGTATGTACAAAACCAAGCTACACAGGGCAGCTATATGTACAAAACCAAGCTACACAGGGCAGCTATAAGTACAAAACCAAGCTACAGAGCACAGCTATAGGTAACAAAACCAAGCTACAAAGGGCAGTTATATGTACAAAACCAAGCTACACAGGGCAACTGTATGTACAAAACCGAGCTACTGAGGGCAGCTATATGTACAAAACCAAGCTACACAGGGCAGCTATATGTACAAAACGAAGCTACACAAGGCAGCTGTATGTACAAAACCAAGCTACAGAGGGCAGCTTTATGTACAAAACCAAGCTAAACAGGGCAGCTGTATGTACAAAACCAAGCTACAGAGGGCAGCTATATGTACAAAACCAAGCTACACAGGGCAGCTATATGTACAAAACCAAGCTACACAGGGCAGCTACATATACAAAACCAAGCTACAAATAGCAGCTACATGTACAAAACCAAGCTACACAGGGCTGCTATATGTACAAAACCATGTTACACAGGGCAGCTATAAATACAAAGCGAAGCTACAGAGCGCAGCTACTTGTACAAAACCAAGCTACAAAGGGCAGTTATATGTACAAAACCAAGCTACAGAGGGCAGCTGTATGTACAAAACCAAGCTACACTGGGCAGCTATGTGTACAGAATCAACCTACAGAGGGCAGCTATATGTATAAAGCTAAGCTACACAAGGCAGCTATATGTACAAAACCAAGCTGCACAGGGCACCTATACATACAAAACCAAGCTAAACAGGGCAGCTGTATGTACATAACCAAGCTACAGAGGGCACCTATATGTACAAAACGAAGCTACACAAGGCAGCTGTATGTACAAAACCAAGCTACAGAGGGCAGCTTTATGTACAAAACCAAGCTAAACAGGGCAGCTGTATGTACAAAACCAAGCTACAGAGGGCAGCTATATGTACAAAACCAAGCTACACAGGGCAGCTATATGTACAAAACCAAGCTACACAGGGCAGCTACATATACAAAACCAAGCTACAAATAGCAGCTACATGTACAAAACCAAGCTACACAGGGCTGCTATATGTACAAAACCATGTTACACAGGGCAGCTATAAATACAAAGCGAAGCTACAGAGCGCAGCTACTTGTACAAAACCAAGCTACAAAGGGCAGTTATATGTACAAAACCAAGCTACAGAGGGCAGCTGTATGTACAAAACCAAGCTACACTGGGCAGCTATGTGTACAGAATCAACCTACAGAGGGCAGCTATATGTATAAAGCTAAGCTACACAAGGCAGCTATATGTACAAAACCAAGCTGCACAGGGCACCTATACATACAAAACCAAGCTAAACAGGGCAGCTATATGTACAAAACCAACCTACACACGGCAGCTATATGTACAAAACCAAGCTACACAGGGCACCTATACGTACAAAACCAAGCTACACAGGGCAGCTATATGTACAAAACCAAGCTACACAGGGCAGCTATAAGTACAAAACCAAGCTACAGAGCGCAGCTATAGGTAACAAAAACAAGCTACAAAGGGCAGTTACATGTACAAAACCAAGCTACACAGGGCAACTACATGTACAAAACCAAGCTACTGAGGGCAGCTATATGTACAAAACCAAGCTAAACAGGGCAGCTGTATGTACATAACCAAGCTACAGAGGGCACCTATATGTACAAAACCAAGCTACACAGGGCAGCTGTATGTACAAAACCAAGCTACAGAGGGCAGCTATATGTACAAAATACAAGCTACACCGGGCAGCTGTATGTACAAAACCAAGCAACAGAGGGCAGCTATATGTACAAAACCAAGCTACAGAGAGCAGCTATGTGTACAAAACCAAGCTAAACAGGGCAACTGTATGTACAAAACCAAGCTACACAGGGCAACTATATGTACAAAACCAAGCTACACAGGGCAGCTGTATTTACAAAACCAAGCTACAGAGCGCAGCTATATGTACAAAACCAAGCCACACAGGGCAGCTACATGTACAAAACCAAGCTACACAGGGCAGCTACATGTACAAAACCAAGCTACACAGGAAAAATACATGTACAAAACCAAGCTACATAGGGCAGCTATATGTACAAAACCAAGCTACAAAAGGAATCTATATGTACAAAATTAAGCTAGAGAGGGCAGCTACGTGTATAAAACCAAGCTACACTGGGCAGCTGTGTGTACAGAATCAACCTACAGAGGGCAGCTATATGTAAAAAGCTAAGCTACACAAGGCAGCTATATTTACAAAACCAAGCTGCACAGGGCACCTATACATACAAAACCAAGCTAAACAGGGCAGCTATATGTACAAAACCAAGCTACACAGGGCACCTATACGTACACAACCAAACTAAACAGGGCAGGTATATGTACAAAACCAAGGTACACAGGGCACCTATACGTACACAACCAAGCTAAACAGGGCAGGTATATGTACAAAACCAAGGTACACATTTCTGTTATATATACAAAACCAAGCTACACAGGGCAGCTACATGCACAAAACCAAGCTACACAGGGCAGCTATATGTACAACACCAAGCTACACTGGGCAGCTATGTGTACAGAATCAACCTACAGAGGGCAGCTATATGTATAAAGCTAAGCTACACAAGGCAGCTATATGTACAAAACCAAGCTGCACGGGGCACCTATACATACAAAACCAAGCTAAACAGGGCAGCTATATGTACAAAACCAAGCTACACACGGCAGCTATATGTACAAAACCAAGCTACACAGGGCACCTATACGTACAAAACCAAGCTAAACAGGGCAGCTACATGTACAAAACCAAGCTACACAGGGCAGCTATAAGTACAAAACCAAGCTACAGAGCGCAGCTATAGGTAACAAAAACAAGCTACAAAGGGCAGTTACATGTACAAAACCAAGCTACACAGGGCGACTATATGTACAAAACCAAGCTACTGAGAGCAGCTATATGTACAAAACCAAGCTATACAGGGCAGCTATATGTACAAAATGAAGCTACATAGAGCTGCTATATGTAAAAAACCAAGCTACACCGAGAGGCTATATGTACAAAACCAAGCTACAGAGAGCAGATAAATGTAGAAAACCCAGCTACACCGGGTAGCTTTATGTACAAAACCAAGCTACAGAGGGCAGCTACATGTACAAAACCAAGCTACAGACAGTACCTATATGTACAAAACCAAGCTACATAGGGCAGTTTTATGTACAAAACCAAGCTACAGCAGAGAGATACATGTACAAAACCAAACTACTCAGGGCAGCTATATGTACAAAAACAGGCTACACAGGGCAGCTATATGTACAAAACCAAGCTACACAGGGCAGCTACGTGTACAAAACCAAGCTACACAGGGCAGCTATATGTTCAAAACCAAGCTACACAGGGCAGCTATATGTACAAAACCAAGCTACACAGGAAAAATACATGTACAAAACCAAGCTACATAGGGCAGCTATATGTACAAAACCAAGCTACAAAAGGCATCTATATGTACAAAATTAAGCTAGAGAGGGCAGCTACGTGTATAAAACCAAGCTACACTGGGCAGCTATGTGTACAGAATCAACCTACAGAGGGCAGCTATATGTAAAAACCTAAGCTACACAAGGCAGCTATATGTACAAAACCAAGCTACACAGGGCAGCTACATGTACAAAACCAAGCTACACAGGGCACCTATACGTACACAACCAAGCTAGACAGGGCAGGTATATGTACAAAACCAAGGTACACATTTCTGCTATATATACAAAACCAAGCTACAAAGGGAAGTTATATGTACAAACCAAGCTACACAGGGCAACTATATGTACAAAACCAAGCTACTGAGGGCAGCTATATGTACAAAACCAAGCTACACAGGGCAGCTATATGTACAAAACGAAGCTACACAGGGCAGCTGTATGTACAAAACCAAACTACAGAGGGCAGCTTTATGTACAAAACCAAGCTAAACAGGGCAGCTGTATGTACAAAACCAAGCTACAGAGGGCAGCTATATGTATAAAACCAAGCTACACAGGGCAGCTATATGTACAAAACCAAGCTACAAATGGCAGCTACATATACAAAACCAAGCTACAAATAGCAGCTACATGTACAAAACCAAGCTACACAGGGCTGCTATATGTACAAAACCCTGTTACACAGGGCAGCTATAAATACAAAGCGAAGCTACAGAGCGCAGCTACTTGTACAAAACCAAGCTACAGAGGGCAGCTGTATGTACAAAACCAAGCTACACTGGGCAGCTATGTGTACAGAATCAACCTACAGAGGGCAGCTATATGTAAAAAGCTAAGCTACACAAGGCAGCTATATGTACAAAACCAAGCTGCACAGGGCACCTATACATACAAAACTAAGCTAAACAGGGCAGCTATATGTACAAAACCAAGCTACACAGGGCACCTATACGTACACAACCAAACTAAACAGGGCAGGTATATGTACAAAACCAAGCTGCACAGGGCACCTATACGTACACAACCAAGCTACACATGGCAGCTACATGCACAAAACCAAGCTACACAAGGCAGCTATATGTACAACACCAAGCTACATAGGGCAGCTATAAGTACAAAACCAAGCTACAGAGCGCAGCTATAGGTAACAAAACCAAGCTACAAAGGGCAGTTATATGTACAAAACCAAGCTACACGGGGCAACTATATGTACAAAACCAAGCTACTGAGGGCAGCTATATGTACAAAACCAAGCTGCACAGGGCAGCTATATGTACAAAACCAACCTACACACGGCAGCTATATGTACAAAACCAAGCTACACAGGGCACCTATACGTACAAAACCAAGCTACACAGGGCAGCTATATGTACAAAACCAAGCTACACAGGGCAGCTATAAGTACAAAACCAAGCTACAGAGCGCAGCTATAGGTAACAAAAACAAGCTACAAAGGGCAGTTACATGTACAAAACCAAGCTACACAGGGCAACTACATGTACAAAACCAAGCTACTGAGGGCAGCTATATGTACAAAACCAAGCTAAACAGGGCAGCTGTATGTACATAACCAAGCTACAGAGGGCACCTATATGTACAAAACCAAGCTACACAGGGCAGCTGTATGTACAAAACCAAGCTACAGAGGGCAGCTATATGTACAAAATACAAGCTACACCGGGCAGCTGTATGTACAAAACCAAGCTACAGAGGGCAGCTATATGTACAAAACCAAGCTACAGAGAGCAGCTATGTGTACAAAACCAAGCTAAACAGGGCAACTGTATGTACAAAACCAAGCTACACAGGGCAACTATATGTACAAAACCAAGCTACACAGGGCAGCTGTATTTACAAAACCAAGCTACAGAGCGCAGCTATATGTACAAAACCAAGCCACACAGGGCAGCTACATGTACAAAACCAAGCTACACAGGGCAGCTACATGTACAAAACCAAGCTACACAGGAAAAATACATGTACAAAACCAAGCTACATAGGGCAGCTATATGTACAAAACCAAGCTACAAAAGGCATCTATATGTACAAAATTAAGCTAGAGAGGGCAGCTACGTGTATAAAACCAAGCTACACTGGGCAGCTGTGTGTACAGAATCAACCTACAGAGGGCAGCTATATGTAAAAAGCTAAGCTACACAAGGCAGCTATATTTACAAAACCAAGCTGCACAGGGCACCTATACATACAAAACCAAGCTAAACAGGGCAGCTATATGTACAAAACCAAGCTACACAGGGCACCTATACGTACACAACCAAACTAAACAGGGCAGGTATATGTACAAAACCAAGGTACACAGGGCACCTATACGTACACAACCAAGCTAAACAGGGCAGGTATATGTACAAAACCAAGGTACACATTTCTGTTATATATACAAAACCAAGCTACACAGGGCAGCTACATGCACAAAACCAAGCTACACAGGGCAGCTATATGTACAACACCAAGCTACACTGGGCAGCTATGTGTACAGAATCAACCTACAGAGGGCAGCTATATGTATAAAGCTAAGCTACACAAGGCAGCTATATGTACAAAACCAAGCTGCACAGGGCACCTATACATACAAAACCAAGCTAAACAGGGCAGCTATATGTACAAAACCAAGCTACACACGGCAGCTATATGTACAAAACCAAGCTACACAGGGCACCTATACGTACAAAACCAAGCTAAACAGGGCAGCTACATGTACAAAACCAAGCTACACAGGGCAGCTATAAGTACAAAACCAAGCTACAGAGCGCAGCTATAGGTAACAAAAACAAGCTACAAAGGGCAGTTACATGTACAAAACCAAGCTACACAGGGCGACTATATGTACAAAACCAAGCTACTGAGAGCAGCTATATGTACAAAACCAAGCTATACAGGGCAGCTATATGTACAAAATGAAGCTACATAGAGCTGCTATATGTAAAAAACCAAGCTACACCGAGAGGCTATATGTACAAAACCAAGCTACAGAGAGCAGATAAATGTAGAAAACCCAGCTACACCGGGTAGCTTTATGTACAAAACCAAGCTACAGAGGGCAGCTACATGTACAAAACCAAGCTACAGACAGTACCTATATGTACAAAACCAAGCTACATAGGGCAGTTTTATGTACAAAACCAAGCTACAGCAGAGAGATACATGTACAAAACCAAACTACTCAGGGCAGCTATATGTACAAAAACAGGCTACACAGGGCAGCTATATGTACAAAACCAAGCTACACAGGGCAGCTACGTGTACAAAACCAAGCTACACAGGACAGCTATATGTTCAAAACCAAGCTACACAGGGCAGCTATATGTACAAAACCAAGCTACACAGGAAAAATACATGTACAAAACCAAGCTACATAGGGCAGCTATATGTACAAAACCAAGCTACAAAAGGCATCTATATGTACAAAATTAAGCTAGAGAGGGCAGCTACGTGTATAAAACCAAGCTACACTGGGCAGCTATGTGTACAGAATCAACCTACAGAGGGCAGCTATATGTAAAAACCTAAGCTACACAAGGCAGCTATATGTACAAAACCAAGCTACACAGGGCAGCTACATGTACAAAACCAAGCTACACAGGGCACCTATACGTACACAACCAAGCTAGACAGGGCAGGTATATGTACAAAACCAAGGTACACATTTCTGCTATATATACAAAACCAAGCTACAAAGGGAAGTTATATGTACAAACCAAGCTACACAGGGCAACTATATGTACAAAACCAAGCTACTGAGGGCAGCTATATGTACAAAACCAAGCTACACAGGGCAGCTATATGTACAAAACGAAGCTACACAGGGCAGCTGTATGTACAAAACCAAACTACAGAGGGCAGCTTTATGTACAAAACCAAGCTAAACAGGGCAGCTGTATGTACAAAACCAAGCTACAGAGGGCAGCTTTATGTACAAAACCAAGCTAAACAGGGCAGCTATATGTACAAAATGAAGCTACATAGAGCTGCTATATGTAAAAAACCAAGCTACACCGAGAGGCTATATGTACAAAACCAAGCTACAGAGAGCAGATAAATGTAGAAAACCCAGCTACACCGGGTAGCTTTATGTACAAAACCAAGCTACAGAGGGCAGCTACATGTACAAAACCAAGCTACAGACAGTACCTATATGTACAAAACCAAGCTACATAGGGCAGTTTTATGTACAAAACCAAGCTACAGCAGAGAGATACATGTACAAAACCAAACTACTCAGGGCAGCTATATGTACAAAAACAGGCTACACAGGGCAGCTATATGTACAAAACCAAGCTACACAGGGCAGCTACGTGTACAAAACCAAGCTACACAGGGCAGCTATATGTTCAAAACCAAGCTACACAGGGCAGCTATATGTACAAAACCAAGCTACACAGGAAAAATACATGTACAAAACCAAGCTACATAGGGCAGCTATATGTACAAAACCAAGCTACAAAAGGCATCTATATGTACAAAATTAAGCTAGAGAGGGCAGCTACGTGTATAAAACCAAGCTACACTGGGCAGCTATGTGTACAGAATCAACCTACAGAGGGCAGCTATATGTAAAAACCTAAGCTACACAAGGCAGCTATATGTACAAAACCAAGCTACACAGGGCAGCTACATGTACAAAACCAAGCTACACAGGGCACCTATACGTACACAACCAAGCTAGACAGGGCAGGTATATGTACAAAACCAAGGTACACATTTCTGCTATATATACAAAACCAAGCTACAAAGGGAAGTTATATGTACAAACCAAGCTACACAGGGCAACTATATGTACAAAACCAAGCTACTGAGGGCAGCTATATGTACAAAACCAAGCTACACAGGGCTGCTATATGTACAAAACCATGTTACACAGGGCAGCTATAAATACAAAGCGAAGCTACAGAGCGCAGCTACTTGTACAAAACCAAGCTACAAAGGGCAGTTATATGTACAAAACCAAGCTACAGAGGGCAGCTGTATGTACAAAACCAAGCTACACTGGGCAGCTATGTGTACAGAATCAACCTACAGAGGGCAGCTATATGTAAAAAGCTAAGCTACACAAGGCAGCTATATGTACAAAACCAAGCTGCACAGGGCACCTATACATACAAAACCAAGCTAAACAGGGCAGCTATATGTACAAAACCAAGCTACACAGGGCACCTATACGTACACAACCAAACTAAACAGGGCAGGTATATGTACAAAACCAAGGTACACAGGGCACCTATACGTACACAACCAAGCTACACAGGGCAGCTACATGCACAAAACCAAGCTACACAAGGCAGCTATATGTACAACACCAAGCTACACAGGGCAGCTATAAGTACAAAACCAAGCTACAGAGCGCAGCTATAGGTAACAAAACCAAGCTACAAAGGGCAGTTATATGTACAAAACCAAGCTACACGGGGCAACTATATGTACAAAACCAAGCTACTGAGGGCAGCTATATGTACAAAACCAAGCTACACAGGGCAGCTATATGTACAAAATTAAGCTAGAGAGGGCAGCTAGGTGTATAAAACCAAGCTACACTGGGCAGCTATGTGTACAGAATCAACCTACAGAGGGCAGCTATACGTAAAAAGCTAAGCTACACAAGGCAGCTATATGTACAAAACCAAGCTGCACAGGGCACCTATACATACAAAACCAAGCTAAACAGGGAAGTTATATGTACAAAACCAAGCTACACATGGCAGCTATATGTACAAAACCAAGCTACACAGGGCAGCTACATGTACAAAACCAAGCTACACAGGGCACCTATACGTACACAACCAAGCTAAACAGGGCAGGTATATGTACAAAACCAAGGTACACATTTCTGTTATATATACAAAACCAAGCTACACAGGGCAGCTACATGCACAAAACCAAGCTACAGGGCAGCTATAGGTAACAATACCAAGCTACAAAGGGCAGTTATATGTACAAAACCAAGCTACACAGGGCAACTATATGTACAAAACCAAGCTACTGATGGCAGCTATATGTACAAAACCAAGCTACACAGGGCAGCTATATTTACAAAACGAAGCTACACAGGGCAACTCTATGTAAAAAACCAAGCTACAGTGGGCAGCTATATGTACAAAACCAAGCAAACAGGGCAGCTGTATGTACAAAACCAAGCTACACAGGGCAGCTATATGTACAAAACCAAGCTACACAGGGCAGCTATAAGTACAAAACCAAGCTACAGAGCACAGCTATAGGTAACAAAACCAAGCTACAAAGGGCAGTTATATGTACAAAACCAAGCTACACAGGGCAACTGTATGTACAAAACCGAGCTACTGAGGGCAGCTATATGTACAAAACCAAGCTACACAGGGCAGCTATATGTACAAAACGAAGCTACACAAGGCAGCTGTATGTACAAAACCAAGCTACAGAGGGCAGCTTTATGTACAAAACCAAGCTAAACAGGGCAGCTGTATGTACAAAACCAAGCTACAGAGGGCAGCTATATGTACAAAACCAAGCTACACAGGGCAGCTATATGTACAAAACCAAGCTACACAGGGCAGCTACATATACAAAACCAAGCTACAAATAGCAGCTACATGTACAAAACCAAGCTACACAGGGCTGCTATATGTACAAAACCATGTTACACAGGGCAGCTATAAATACAAAGCGAAGCTACAGAGCGCAGCTACTTGTACAAAACCAAGCTACAAAGGGCAGTTATATGTACAAAACCAAGCTACAGAGGGCAGCTGTATGTACAAAACCAAGCTACACTGGGCAGCTATGTGTACAGAATCAACCTACAGAGGGCAGCTATATGTATAAAGCTAAGCTACACAAGGCAGCTATATGTACAAAACCAAGCTGCACAGGGCACCTATACATACAAAACCAAGCTAAACAGGGCAGCTATATGTACAAAACCAACCTACACACGGCAGCTATATGTACAAAACCAAGCTACACAGGGCACCTATACGTACAAAACCAAGCTACACAGGGCAGCTATATGTACAAAACCAAGCTACACAGGGCAGCTATAAGTACAAAACCAAGCTACAGAGCGCAGCTATAGGTAACAAAAACAAGCTACAAAGGGCAGTTACATGTACAAAACCAAGCTACACAGGGCAACTACATGTACAAAACCAAGCTACTGAGGGCAGCTATATGTACAAAACCAAGCTAAACAGGGCAGCTGTATGTACATAACCAAGCTACAGAGGGCACCTATATGTACAAAACCAAGCTACACAGGGCAGCTGTATGTACAAAACCAAGCTACAGAGGGCAGCTATATGTACAAAATACAAGCTACACCGGGCAGCTGTATGTACAAAACCAAGCTACAGAGGGCAGCTATATGTACAAAACCAAGCTACAGAGAGCAGCTATGTGTACAAAACCAAGCTAAACAGGGCAACTGTATGTACAAAACCAAGCTACACAGGGCAACTATATGTACAAAACCAAGCTACACAGGGCAGCTGTATTTACAAAACCAAGCTACAGAGCGCAGCTATATGTACAAAACCAAGCCACACAGGGCAGCTACATGTACAAAACCAAGCTACACAGGGCAGCTACATGTACAAAACCAAGCTACACAGGAAAAATACATGTACAAAACCAAGCTACATAGGGCAGCTATATGTACAAAACCAAGCTACAAAAGGCATCTATATGTACAAAATTAAGCTAGAGAGGGCAGCTACGTGTATAAAACCAAGCTACACTGGGCAGCTGTGTGTACAGAATCAACCTACAGAGGGCAGCTATATGTAAAAAGCTAAGCTACACAAGGCAGCTATATTTACAAAACCAAGCTGCACAGGGCACCTATACATACAAAACCAAGCTAAACAGGGCAGCTATATGTACAAAACCAAGCTACACAGGGCACCTATACGTACACAACCAAACTAAACAGGGCAGGTATATGTACAAAACCAAGGTACACAGGGCACCTATACGTACACAACCAAGCTAAACAGGGCAGGTATATGTACAAAACCAAGGTACACATTTCTGTTATATATACAAAACCAAGCTACACAGGGCAGCTACATGCACAAAACCAAGCTACACAGGGCAGCTATATGTACAACACCAAGCTACACTGGGCAGCTATGTGTACAGAATCAACCTACAGAGGGCAGCTATATGTATAAAGCTAAGCTACACAAGGCAGCTATATGTACAAAACCAAGCTGCACGGGGCACCTATACATACAAAACCAAGCTAAACAGGGCAGCTATATGTACAAAACCAAGCTACACACGGCAGCTATATGTACAAAACCAAGCTACACAGGGCACCTATACGTACAAAACCAAGCTAAACAGGGCAGCTACATGTACAAAACCAAGCTACACAGGGCAGCTATAAGTACAAAACCAAGCTACAGAGCGCAGCTATAGGTAACAAAAACAAGCTACAAAGGGCAGTTACATGTACAAAACCAAGCTACACAGGGCGACTATATGTACAAAACCAAGCTACTGAGAGCAGCTATATGTACAAAACCAAGCTATACAGGGCAGCTATATGTACAAAATGAAGCTACATAGAGCTGCTATATGTAAAAAACCAAGCTACACCGAGAGGCTATATGTACAAAACCAAGCTACAGAGAGCAGATAAATGTAGAAAACCCAGCTACACCGGGTAGCTTTATGTACAAAACCAAGCTACAGAGGGCAGCTACATGTACAAAACCAAGCTACAGACAGTACCTATATGTACAAAACCAAGCTACATAGGGCAGTTTTATGTACAAAACCAAGCTACAGCAGAGAGATACATGTACAAAACCAAACTACTCAGGGCAGCTATATGTACAAAAACAGGCTACACAGGGCAGCTATATGTACAAAACCAAGCTACACAGGGCAGCTACGTGTACAAAACCAAGCTACACAGGGCAGCTATATGTTCAAAACCAAGCTACACAGGGCAGCTATATGTACAAAACCAAGCTACACAGGAAAAATACATGTACAAAACCAAGCTACATAGGGCAGCTATATGTACAAAACCAAGCTACAAAAGGCATCTATATGTACAAAATTAAGCTAGAGAGGGCAGCTACGTGTATAAAACCAAGCTACACTGGGCAGCTATGTGTACAGAATCAACCTACAGAGGGCAGCTATATGTAAAAACCTAAGCTACACAAGGCAGCTATATGTACAAAACCAAGCTACACAGGGCAGCTACATGTACAAAACCAAGCTACACAGGGCACCTATACGTACACAACCAAGCTAGACAGGGCAGGTATATGTACAAAACCAAGGTACACATTTCTGCTATATATACAAAACCAAGCTACAAAGGGAAGTTATATGTACAAACCAAGCTACACAGGGCAACTATATGTACAAAACCAAGCTACTGAGGGCAGCTATATGTACAAAACCAAGCTACACAGGGCAGCTATATGTACAAAACGAAGCTACACAGGGCAGCTGTATGTACAAAACCAAACTACAGAGGGCAGCTTTATGTACAAAACCAAGCTAAACAGGGCAGCTGTATGTACAAAACCAAGCTACAGAGGGCAGCTATATGTATAAAACCAAGCTACACAGGGCAGCTATATGTACAAAACCAAGCTACAAATGGCAGCTACATATACAAAACCAAGCTACAAATAGCAGCTACATGTACAAAACCAAGCTACACAGGGCTGCTATATGTACAAAACCCTGTTACACAGGGCAGCTATAAATACAAAGCGAAGCTACAGAGCGCAGCTACTTGTACAAAACCAAGCTACAGAGGGCAGCTGTATGTACAAAACCAAGCTACACTGGGCAGCTATGTGTACAGAATCAACCTACAGAGGGCAGCTATATGTAAAAAGCTAAGCTACACAAGGCAGCTATATGTACAAAACCAAGCTGCACAGGGCACCTATACATACAAAACTAAGCTAAACAGGGCAGCTATATGTACAAAACCAAGCTACACAGGGCACCTATACGTACACAACCAAACTAAACAGGGCAGGTATATGTACAAAACCAAGCTGCACAGGGCACCTATACGTACACAACCAAGCTACACATGGCAGCTACATGCACAAAACCAAGCTACACAAGGCAGCTATATGTACAACACCAAGCTACATAGGGCAGCTATAAGTACAAAACCAAGCTACAGAGCGCAGCTATAGGTAACAAAACCAAGCTACAAAGGGCAGTTATATGTACAAAACCAAGCTACACGGGGCAACTATATGTACAAAACCAAGCTACTGAGGGCAGCTATATGTACAAAACCAAGCTGCACAGGGCAGCTATATGTACAAAACCAACCTACACACGGCAGCTTTATGTACAAAACCAAGCTACACAGGGCACCTATACGTACAAAACCAAGCTACACAGGGCAGCTATATGTACAAAACCAAGCTACACAGGGCAGCTATAAGTACAAAACCAAGCTACAGAGCGCAGCTATAGGTAACAAAAACAAGCTACAAAGGGCAGTTACATGTACAAAACCAAGCTACACAGGGCAACTACATGTACAAAACCAAGCTACTGAGGGCAGCTATATGTACAAAACCAAGCTAAACAGGGCAGCTGTATGTACATAACCAAGCTACAGAGGGCACCTATATGTACAAAACCAAGCTACACAGGGCAGCTGTATGTACAAAACCAAGCTACAGAGGGCAGCTATATGTACAAAATACAAGCTACACCGGGCAGCTGTATGTACAAAACCAAGCTACAGAGGGCAGCTATATGTACAAAACCAAGCTACAGAGAGCAGCTATGTGTACAAAACCAAGCTAAACAGGGCAACTGTATGTACAAAACCAAGCTACACAGGGCAACTATATGTACAAAACCAAGCTACACAGGGCAGCTGTATTTACAAAACCAAGCTACAGAGCGCAGCTATATGTACAAAACCAAGCCACACAGGGCAGCTACATGTACAAAACCAAGCTACACAGGGCAGCTACATGTACAAAACCAAGCTACACAGAAAAATACATGTACAAAACCAAGCTACATAGGGCAGCTATATGTACAAAACCAAGCTACAAAAGGCATCTATATGTACAAAATTAAGCTAGAGAGGGCAGCTACGTGTATAAAACCAAGCTACACTGGGCAGCTGTGTGTACAGAATCAACCTACAGAGGGCAGCTATATGTAAAAAGCTAAGCTACACAAGGCAGCTATATTTACAAAACCAAGCTGCACAGGGCACCTATACATACAAAACCAAGCTAAACAGGGCAGCTATATGCACAAAACCAAGCTACACAGGGCACCTATACGTACACAACCAAACTAAACAGGGCAGGTATATGTACAAAACCAAGGTACACAGGGCACCTATACGTACACAACCAAGCTAAACAGGGCAGGTATATGTACAAAACCAAGGTACACATTTCTGTTATATATACAAAACCAAGCTACACAGGGCAGCTACATGCACAAAACCAAGCTACACAGGGCAGCTATATGTACAACACCAAGCTACACTGGGCAGCTATGTGTACAGAATCAACCTACAGAGGGCAGCTATATGTATAAAGCTAAGCTACACAAGGCAGCTATATGTACAAAACCAAGCTGCACAGGGCACCTATACATACAAAACCAAGCTAAACAGGGCAGCTATATGTACAAAACCAAGCTACACACGGCAGCTATATGTACAAAACCAAGCTACACAGGGCACCTATACGTACAAAACCAAGCTAAACAGGGCAGCTACATGTACAAAACCAAGCTACACAGGGCAGCTATAAGTACAAAACCAAGCTACAGAGCGCAGCTATAGGTAACAAAAACAAGCTACAAAGGGCAGTTACATGTACAAAACCAAGCTACACAGGGCGACTATATGTACAAAACCAAGCTACTGAGAGCAGCTATATGTACAAAACCAAGCTATACAGGGCAGCTATATGTACAAAATGAAGCTACATAGAGCTGCTATATGTAAAAAACCAAGCTACACCGAGAGGCTATATGTACAAAACCAAGCTACAGAGAGCAGATAAATGTAGAAAACCCAGCTACACCGGGTAGCTTTATGTACAAAACCAAGCTACAGAGGGCAGCTACATGTACAAAACCAAGCTACAGACAGTACCTATATGTACAAAACCAAGCTACATAGGGCAGTTTTATGTACAAAACCAAGCTACAGCAGAGAGATACATGTACAAAACCAAACTACTCAGGGCAGCTATATGTACAAAAACAGGCTACACAGGGCAGCTATATGTACAAAACCAAGCTACACAGGGCAGCTACGTGTACAAAACCAAGCTACACAGGACAGCTATATGTTCAAAACCAAGCTACACAGGGCAGCTATATGTACAAAACCAAGCTACACAGGAAAAATACATGTACAAAACCAAGCTACATAGGGCAGCTATATGTACAAAACCAAGCTACAAAAGGCATCTATATGTACAAAATTAAGCTAGAGAGGGCAGCTACGTGTATAAAACCAAGCTACACTGGGCAGCTATGTGTACAGAATCAACCTACAGAGGGCAGCTATATGTAAAAACCTAAGCTACACAAGGCAGCTATATGTACAAAACCAAGCTACACAGGGCAGCTACATGTACAAAACCAAGCTACACAGGGCACCTATACGTACACAACCAAGCTAGACAGGGCAGGTATATGTACAAAACCAAGGTACACATTTCTGCTATATATACAAAACCAAGCTACAAAGGGAAGTTATATGTACAAACAAAGCTACACAGGGCAACTATATGTACAAAACCAAGCTACTGAGGGCAGCTATATGTACAAAACCAAGCTACACAGGGCAGCTATATGTACAAAACGAAGCTACACAGGGCAGCTGTATGTACAAAACCAAACTACAGAGGGCAGCTTTATGTACAAAACCAAGCTAAACAGGGCAGCTGTATGTACAAAACCAAGCTACAGAGGGCAGCTATATGTACAAAACCAAGCTAAACAGGGCAGCTATATGTACAAAATGAAGCTACATAGAGCTGCTATATGTAAAAAACCAAGCTACACCGAGAGGCTATATGTACAAAACCAAGCTACAGAGAGCAGATAAATGTAGAAAACCCAGCTACACCGGGTAGCTTTATGTACAAAACCAAGCTACAGAGGGCAGCTACATGTACAAAACCAAGCTACAGACAGTACCTATATGTACAAAACCAAGCTACATAGGGCAGTTTTATGTACAAAACCAAGCTACAGCAGAGAGATACATGTACAAAACCAAACTACTCAGGGCAGCTATATGTACAAAAACAGGCTACACAGGGCAGCTATATGTACAAAACCAAGCTACACAGGGCAGCTACGTGTACAAAACCAAGCTACACAGGGCAGCTATATGTTCAAAACCAAGCTACACAGGGCAGCTATATGTACAAAACCAAGCTACACAGGAAAAATACATGTACAAAACCAAGCTACATAGGGCAGCTATATGTACAAAACCAAGCTACAAAAGGCATCTATATGTACAAAATTAAGCTAGAGAGGGCAGCTACGTGTATAAAACCAAGCTACACTGGGCAGCTATGTGTACAGAATCAACCTACAGAGGGCAGCTATATGTAAAAACCTAAGCTACACAAGGCAGCTATATGTACAAAACCAAGCTACACAGGGCAGCTACATGTACAAAACCAAGCTACACAGGGCACCTATACGTACACAACCAAGCTAGACAGGGCAGGTATATGTACAAAACCAAGGTACACATTTCTGCTATATATACAAAACCAAGCTACAAAGGGAAGTTATATGTACAAACCAAGCTACACAGGGCAACTATATGTACAAAACCAAGCTACTGAGGGCAGCTATATGTACAAAACCAAGCTACACAGGGCAGCTATATGTACAAAACGAAGCTACACAGGGCAGCTGTATGTACAAAACCAAACTACAGAGGGCAGCTTTATGTACAAAACCAAGCTAAACAGGGCAGCTGTATGTACAAAACCAAGCTACAGAGGGCAGCTTTATGTACAAAACCAAGCTAAACAGGGCAGCTATATGTACAAAATGAAGCTACATAGAGCTGCTATATGTAAAAAACCAAGCTACACCGAGAGGCTATATGTACAAAACCAAGCTACAGAGAGCAGATAAATGTAGAAAACCCAGCTACACCGGGTAGCTTTATGTACAAAACCAAGCTACAGAGGGCAGCACATGTACAAAACCAAGCTACAGACAGTACCTATATGTACAAAACCAAGCTACATAGGGCAGTTTTATGTACAAAACCAAGCTACAGCAGAGAGATACATGTACAAAACCAAACTACTCAGGGCAGCTATATGTACAAAAACAGGCTACACAGGGCAGCTATATGTACAAAACCAAGCTACACAGGGCAGCTACGTGTACAAAACCAAGCTACACAGGGCAGCTATATGTTCAAAACCAAGCTACACAGGGCAGCTATATGTACAAAACCAAGCTACACAGGAAAAATACATGTACAAAACCAAGCTACATAGGGCAGCTATATGTACAAAACCAAGCTACAAAAGGCATCTATATGTACAAAATTAAGCTAGAGAGGGCAGCTACGTGTATAAAACCAAGCTACACTGGGCAGCTATGTGTACAGAATCAACCTACAGAGGGCAGCTATATGTAAAAACCTAAGCTACACAAGGCAGCTATATGTACAAAACCAAGCTACACAGGGCAGCTACATGTACAAAACCAAGCTACACAGGGCACCTATACGTACACAACCAAGCTAGACAGGGCAGGTATATGTACAAAACCAAGGTACACATTTCTGCTATATATACAAAACCAAGCTACAAAAGGAAGTTATATGTACAAACCAAGCTACACAGGGCAACTATATGTACAAAACCAAGCTACTGAGGGCAGCTATATGTACAAAACCAAGCTACACAGGGCAGCTATATGTACAAAACGAAGCTACACAGGGCAGCTGTATGTACAAAACCAAACTACAGAGGGCAACTATATGTACAAAACCAAGCTACTGAGGGCAGCTGTATGTACAAAACCAAGCTACAGAGGGCAGCTATATGTATAAAACCAAGCTACACAGGGCAGCTATATGTACAAAACCAAGCTACACAGGGCAGCTACATATACAAAACCAAGCTACAAATAGCAGCTACATGTACAAAACCAAGCTACACAGGGCTGCTATATGTACAAAACCCTGTTACACAGGGCAGCTATAAATACAAAGCGAAGCTACAGAGCGCAGCTACTTGTACAAAACCAAGCTACAGAGGGCAGCTGTATGTACAAAACCAAGCTACACTGGGCAGCTATGTGTACAGAATCAACCTACAGAGGGCAGCTATATGTAAAAAGCTAAGCTACACAAGGCAGCTATATGTACAAAACCAAGCTGCACAGGGCACCTATACATACAAAACTAAGCTAAACAGGGCAGCTATATGTACAAAACCGAGCTACACAGGGCACCTATACGTACACAACCAAACTAAACAGGGCAGGTATATGTACAAAACCAAGGTACACAGGGCACCTATACGTACACAACCAAGCTACACATGGCAGCTACATGCACAAAACCAAGCTACACAAGGCAGCTATATGTACAACACCAAGCTACATAGGGCAGCTATAAGTACAAAACCAAGCTACAGAGCGCAGCTATAGGTAACAAAACCAAGCTACAAAGGGCAGTTATATGTACAAAACCAAGCTACACGGGGCAACTATATGTACAAAACCAAGCTACTGAGGGCAGCTATATGTACAAAACCAAGCTACACAGGGCAGCTATATGTACAAAATTAAGCTAGAGAGGGCAGCTACGTGTATAAAACCAAGCTACACTGGGCAGCTATGTGTACAGAATCAACCTACAGAGGGCAGCTATATGTAAAAAGCTAAGCTACACAAGGCAGCTATATGTACAAAACCAAGCTGCACAGGGCACCTATACATACAAAACCAAGCTAAACAGGGAAGTTATATGTACAAAACCAAGCTACACATGGCAGCTATATGTACAAAACCAAGCTACACAGGGCAGCTACATGTACAAAACCAAGCTACACAGGGCACCTATACGTACACAACCAAGCTAAACAGGGCAGGTATATGTACAAAACCAAGGTACACATTTCTGTTATATATACAAAACCTAGCTACACAGGGCAGCTACATGCACAAAACCAAGCTACACAGGGCAGCTATATGTACAACACCAAGCTAGACAGGGCAGCTATAAGTACAAAACCAAGCTACAGGGCAGCTATAGGTAACAAAACCAAGCTACAAAGGGCAGTTATATGTACAAAACTAAGCTACACAGGGCAACTATATGTACAAAACCAAGCTACTGATGGCAGCTATATGTACAAAACCAAGCTACACAGGGCAGCTATATGTACAAAACGAAGCTACACAGGGCAGCTCTATGTAAAAAACCAAGCTACAGAGGGCAGCTATATGTACAAAACCAAGCAAACAGGGCAGCTGTATGTACAAATCCAAGCTACAGAGGGCACCTATATGTACAAAACCAAGCTACACAGGGCAGCTATATGTACAAAATGAAGCTACATAGAGCAGATATATGTAGAAAAAAAAGCTACACCGGGTAGCTATATGTACAAAACCAAGCTACAGAGGGCAGCTACATGTACAAAACCAAGCTACAAATAGCAGCTATATGTACAAAACCAAGCTACACCAGGAGGCTATATGTACAAAACAAGCTACAGAGCGCAGCTATAGGTAACAAAAACAAGCTACAAAGGGCGGTTACATGTACAAAACCAAGCTAC
Source organism: Lampris megalopsis (assembly GCA_022114975.2). NCBI lineage: Eukaryota > Metazoa > Chordata > Actinopteri > Lampriformes > Lampridae > Lampris > Lampris megalopsis. The sequence goes on from JAJHIY020000431.1 coordinate 7,603,192, forward strand.
ACAGGGCAACTATATGTACAAAACCAAGCTACTGAGGGCAGCTATATGTACAAAACCAAGCTAAACAGGGCAGCTGTATGTACAAAACCAAGCTACAGAGGGCACCTATATGTACAAAACCAAGCTACACAGGGCAGCTGTATGTACAAAACTAAGCTATAGAGGGCAGCTATATGTACAAAATACAAGCTACACCGGGCAGCTATGTGTACAGAATCAACCTACAGAGGGCAGCTATATGTAAAAAGCTAAGCTACACAAGGCAGCTATATGTACAAAACCAAGCTGCACAGGGCACCTATACATACAAAACCAAGCTAAACAGGGAAGTTATATGTACAAAACCAAGCTACACATGGCAGCTATATGTACAAAACCAAGCTACACAGGGCAGCTACATGTACAAAACCAAGCTACACAGGGCACCTATACGTACACAACCAAGCTAAACAGGGCAGGTATATGTACAAAACCAAGGTACACATTTCTGTTATATATACAAAACCTAGCTACACAGGGCAGCTACATGCACAAAACCAAGCTACACAGGGCAGCTATATGTACAACACCAAGCTAGACAGGGCAGCTATAAGTACAAAACCAAGCTACAGGGCAGCTATAGGTAACAAAACCAAGCTACAAAGGGCAGTTATATGTACAAAACTAAGCTACACAGGGCAACTATATGTACAAAACCAAGCTACTGATGGCAGCTATATGTACAAAACCAAGCTACACAGGGCAGCTATATGTACAAAACGAAGCTGCACAGGGCAGCTCTATGTAAAAATCCAAGCTACAGAGGGCAGCTATATGTACAAAACCAAGCAAACAGGGCAGCTGTATGTACAAATCCAAGCTACACAGGGCAGCTATATGTACAAAACCAAGCTACACAGGGCAGCTATATGTACAAAATGAAGCTACATAGAGCAGATATATGTAGAAAAAAAAGCTACACCGGGTAGCTATATGTACAAAACCAAGCTACAGAGGGCAGCTACATGTACAAAACCAAGCTACAAATAGCAGCTATATGTACAAAACCAAGCTACACCAGGAGGCTATATGTACAAAACAAGCTACAGAGCGCAGCTATAGGTAACAAAAACAAGCTACAAAGGGCGGTTACATGTACAAAACCAAGCTACACAGGGCAACTATATGTACAAAACCAAGCTACTGAGGGCAGCTATATGTACAAAACCAAGCTAAACAGGGCAGCTGTATGTACAAAACCAAGCTACAGAGGGCACCTATATGTACAAAACCAAGCTACACAGGGCAGCTGTATGTACAAAACTAAGCTATAGAGGGCAGCTATATGTACAAAATACAAGCTACACCGGGCAGCTATGTGTACAGAATCAACCTACAGAGGGCAGCTATATGTAAAAAGCTAAGCTACACAAGGCAGCTATATGTACAAAACCAAGCTGCACAGGGCACCTATACATACAAAACCAAGCTAAACAGGGAAGTTATATGTACAAAACCAAGCTACACATGGCAGCTATATGTACAAAACCAAGCTACACAGGGCAGCTACATGTACAAAACCAAGCTACACAGGGCACCTATACGTACACAACCAAGCTAAACAGGGCAGGTATATGTACAAAACCAAGGTACACATTTCTGTTATATATACAAAACCTAGCTACACAGGGCAGCTACATGCACAAAACCAAGCTACACAGGGCAGCTATATGTACAACACCAAGCTAGACAGGGCAGCTATAAGTACAAAACCAAGCTACAGGGCAGCTATAGGTAACAAAACCAAGCTACAAAGGGCAGTTATATGTACAAAACTAAGCTACACAGGGCAACTATATGTACAAAACCAAGCTACTGATGGCAGCTATATGTACAAAACCAAGCTACACAGGGCAGCTATATGTACAAAACGAAGCTGCACAGGGCAGCTCTATGTAAAAATCCAAGCTACAGAGGGCAGCTATATGTACAAAACCAAGCAAACAGGGCAGCTGTATGTACAAATCCAAGCTACACAGGGCAGCTATATGTACAAAACCAAGCTACACAGGGCAGCTATATGTACAAAATGAAGCTACATAGAGCAGATATATGTAGAAAAAAAAGCTACACCGGGTAGCTATATGTACAAAACCAAGCTACAGAGGGCAGCTACATGTACAAAACCAAGCTACAAATAGCAGCTATATGTACAAAACCAAGCTACACCAGGAGGCTATATGTACAAAACAAGCTACAGAGCGCAGCTATAGGTAACAAAAACAAGCCACAAAGGGCGGTTACATGTACAAAACCAAGCTACACAGGGCAACTATATGTACAAAACCAAGCTACTGAGGGCAGCTATATGTACAAAACCAAGCTAAACAGGGCAGCTGTATGTACAAAACCAAGCTACAGAGGGCACCTATATGTACAAAACCAAGCTACACAGGGCAGCTGTATGTACAAAACTAAGCTACAGAGGGCAGCTATATGTACAAAATACAAGCTACACCGGGCAGCTGTATGTACAAAACCAAGCTACAGAGGGCAGCTATATGTACAAAACCAAGCTACAGAGAGCAGCTATGTGTACAAAACCAAGCTAAACAGGGCACCTATATGTACAAAACCAAGCTACACAGGGCAACTATATGTACAAAACCAAGCTACACAGGGCAGCTATATTCACAAAACCAAGCTACAGAGCGCAGCTATATGTACAAAACCAAGCCACACAGGGCAGCTACATGTACAAAACCGAGCTACACAGGGCAGCTACATGTACAATACCAAGCTACACAGGAAAAATACATGTACAAAACCAAGCTACATAGGGCAGCTATATGTACAAAACCAAGCTACAAAAGGCATCTATATGTAATAAATTAAGCTAGAGAGGGCAGCTACGTGTATAAAACCAAGCTACACTGGGCAGCTATGTGTACAGAATCAACCTACAGAGGGCAGCTATATGTAAAAAGCTAAGCTACACAAGGCAGCTATATGTACAAAACCAAGCTGCACAGGGCACCTATACCTACAAAACCAACCTAAACAGGGCAGCTATATGTACAAAACCAAGCTACACAGGGCACCTATACGTACACAACCAAACTAAACAGGGCAGGTATATGTACAAAACCAAGGTACACAGGGCACCTATACGTACACAACCAAGCTACACAGGGCAGCTACATGCACAAAACCAAGCTACACAAGGCAGCTATATGTACAACACCAAGCTACACAGGGCAGCTGTATGTACAAACCCAAGCTACAGAGGGCAGCTATATGTACAAAACCAAGCTACTGAGGGCAGCTATATGTACAAAACCAAGCTACACAGGGCAGCTATATGTACAAAATTAAGCTAGAGAGGGCAGCTACGTGTATAAAACCAAGCTACACTGGGCAGCTATGTGTACAGAATCAACCTACAGAGGGCAGCTATATGTAAAAAGCTAAGCTACACAAGGCAGCTATATGTACAAAACCAAGCTGCACAGGGCACCTATACATACAAAACCAAGCTAAACAGGGAAGCTATATGTACAAAACCAAGCTACACATGGCAGCTATATGTACAAAACTAAGCTACACAGGGCAGCTACATGTACAAAACCAAGGTACACATTTCTGTTATATATACAAAACGAAGCTACACAGGGCAGCTACATGCACAAAACCAAGCTACACAGGGCAGCTATAAGTACAAAACCAAGCTACAGGGCAGCTATAGGTAACAAAACAAAGCTACAAAGGGCAGTTATATGTACAAAACCAAGCTACACAGGGCAACTATATGTACAAAACCAAGCTACTGAGGGCAGCTATATGTACAAAACCAAGCTACACAGGGCAGCTACATGTACAAAACGAAGCTACACAGGGCAGCTCTATGTAAAAAACCAAGCTACAGAGGGCAGCTATATGTACAAAACCAAGCAAACAGGGCAGCTGTATGTACAAAACCAAGCTACACAGGGCAGCTATATGTACAAAACCAAGCTACATAGGGCAGCTATATGTACAAAACCAAGCTACACAGGGCAGCTACATATTCAAAACCAAGCTACAAATAGCAGCTACATGTACAAAACCAAGCTATACAGGGCAGCTATATGTACAAAATGAAGCTACATAGAGCAGATATATGTACAAAAAAAAGCTACACCGGGTAGCTTTATGTACAAAACCAAGCTACAGAGGGCAGTTTTATGTACAAAACCAAGCTACAGCAGAGAGATACATGTACAAAACCAAACTACTCAGGGCAGCTATATGTACAAAAACAGGCTACACAGGGCAGCTATATGTACAAAACCAAGCTACACAGGGCAGCTACGTGTAGAAAACCAAGCTACACAGGGCAGCTATATGTTCAAAACCAAGCTACACAGGGCAGCTATATGTACAAAACCAAGCTACATAAGGCAGCTGTATGTACAAAACCAAGCTACATAGGGCAGCTATATGTACAAAACCAAGCTACATAGGGCAGCTATATGTACAAAACCAAGCTACACAGGGCAGCTATATGTACAAAACCAAGCTACACAGGGCAGCTATATGTACAAAACCAAGCTACACAGGGCAGCTATATGTACAAAAACAAGCTACATAGGGCAGCTATATGTACAAAACCAAGCTGCACAGGGCAGCTATATGTACAAAACCAAGCTAAACAGGGCAGCTGTATGTACAAAACCAAGCTAAAGAGGGCAGCTATATGTACAAAACCAAGATACAGAGGGCACCTATATGTACAAAACCAAGCTACACAGGGCAGCTGTATGTACAAAACCAAGCTACAGAGGGCAGCTATATGTACAAAACCAAGCTACTGAGGGCAGCTATATGTACAAAACCAAGCTACACAGGGCAGCTATATGTACAAAATTAAGCTAGAGAGGGCAGCTACGTGTATAAAACCAAGCTACACTGGGCAGCTATGTGTACAGAATCAACCTACAGAGGGCAGCTATATGTAAAAAGCTAAGCTACACAAGGCAGCTATATGTACAAAACCAAGCTGCACAGGGCACCTATACATACAAAACCAAGCTAAACAGGGAAGCTATATGTACAAAACCAAGCTACACATGGCAGCTATATGTACAAAACTAAGCTACACAGGGCAGCTACATGTACAAAACCAAGGTACACATTTCTGTTATATATACAAAACGAAGCTACACAGGGCAGCTACATGCACAAAACCAAGCTACACAGGGCAGCTATAAGTACAAAACCAAGCTACAGGGCAGCTATAGGTAACAAAACCAAGCTACAAAGGGCAGTTATATGTACAAAACCAAGCTACACAGGGCAACTATATGTACAAAACCAAGCTACTGAGGACAGCTATATGTACAAAACCAAGCTACACAGGGCAGCTACATGTACAAAACGAAGCTACACAGGGCAGCTCTATGTAAAAAACCAAGCTACAGAGGGCAGCTATATGTACAAAACCAAGCAAACAGGGCAGCTGTATGTACAAAACCAAGCTACACAGGGCAGCTATATGTACAAAACCAAGCTACACAGGGCAGCTATATGTACAAAACCAAGCTACACAGGGCAGCTACATATTCAAAACCAAGCTACAAATAGCAGCTACATGTACAAAACCAAGCTATACAGGGCAGCTATATGTACAAAATGAAGCTACATAGAGCAGATATATGTACAAAAAAAAGCTACACCGGGTAGCTTTATGTACAAAACCAAGCTACAGAGGGCAGTTTTATGTACAAAACCAAGCTACAGCAGAGAGATACATGTACAAAACCAAACTACTCAGGGCAGCTATATGTACAAAAACAGGCTACACAGGGCAGCTATATGTACAAAACCAAGCTACACAGGGCAGCTACGTGTAGAAAACCAAGCTACACAGGGCAGCTATATGTTCAAAACCAAGCTACACAGGGCAGCTATATGTACAAAACCAAGCTACATAAGGCAGCTGTATGTACAAAACCAAGCTACATAGGGCAGCTATATGTACAAAACCAAGCTACATAGGGCAGCTATATGTACAAAACCAAGCTACACAGGGCAGCTATATGTACAAAACCAAGCTACACAGGGCAGCTATATGTACAAAACCAAGCTACACAGGGCAGCTATATGTACAAAAACAAGCTACATAGGGCAGCTATATGTACAAAACCAAGCTGCACAGGGCAGCTATATGTACAAAACCAAGCTAAACAGGGCAGCTGTATGTACAAAACCAAGCTAAAGAGGGCAGCTATATGTACAAAACCAAGATACAGAGGGCACCTATATGTACAAAACCAAGCTACACAGGGCAGCTATAGTTACAAAACGAAGCTACAGAGCGCAGCTATATGTACAAAACCAAGCTACACAGGGCAGCTACATGTACAAAACCAAGCTACACAGGGCAGGTACATGTACAAAACCAAGCTACACAGGAAAAATACATGTACAAAACCAAGCTACATAGGGCAGCTATATGTACAAAACCAAGCTACAAAAGGCATCTATATGTACAAAATTAAGCTAGAGAGGGCAGCTACGTTTATAAAACCAAGCTACACTGGGCAGCTATGTGTACAGAATCAACCTACAGAGGGCAGCTATATGTAAAAAGCTAAGCTACACAAGGCAGCTATATGTACAAAACCAAGCTACACAGGGCAGCTACATGTACAAAACCAAGCTACACAGGGCACCTATACGTACACAACCAAGCTAAACAGGGCAGGTATATGTACAAAACCAAGGTACACATTTCTGCTATATATACAAACCCAAGCTACACAGGGCAGCTACATGCACAAAACCAAGCTACACAGGGCAGCTATATGTACAACACCAAGCTACACAGGGCAGCTATAAGTACAAAACCAAGCTACAGAGCACAGCTATAGGTAACAAAACCAAGCTACAAAGGGCAGTTATATGTACAAAACTAAGCTACACAGGGCAACTATATGTACAAAACCAAGCTACTGAGGGCAGCTATATGTACAAAACCAAGCTACACAGGGCAGCTATATGTACAAAACGAAGCTACACAGGGCAGCTGTATATACAAAACCAACCTACAGAGGACAGCTCTTTGTACAAAACCAAGCTAAACAGGGCAGCTGTATGTACAAAACCAAGCTACAGATGGCAGCTATATGTATAAAACCAAGCTACACAGGGCAGCTATATGTACAAAACCAAGCTACACAGGGCAGCTACATATACAAAACCAAGCTACAAATAGCAGCTACATGTACAAAACCAAGCTACACAGGGCTGCTATATGTACAAAACCATGTTACACAGGGCAGCTATAAGTACAAAGCGAAGCTACAGAGCGCAGCTACATGTACAAAACCAAGCTACAAAGGGCAGTTATATGTACAAAACCAAGCTACAGAGGGCAGCTGTATGTACAAAACCAAGCTACAGAGGGCACCTATATGTACAAAACCAAGGTACACATTTCTGTTATATATACAAAACGAAGCTACACAGGGCAGCTACATGCACAAAACCAAGCTACACAGGGCAGCTATAAGTACAAAACCAAGCTACAGGGCAGCTATAGGTAACAAAACCAAGCTACAAAGGGCAGTTATATGTACAAAACCAAGCTACACAGGGCAACTATATGTACAAAACCAAGCTACTGAGGGCAGCTATATGTACAAAACCAAGCTACACAGGGCAGCTATATGTACAAAACGAAGCTACACAGGGCAGCTCTATGTAAAAAACCAAGCTACAGAGAGCAGCTATATGTACAAAACCAAGCAAACAGGGCAGCTGTATGTACAAAACCAAGCTACACAGGGCAGCTATATGTACAAAATCAAGCTACACAGGGCAGCTATATGTACAAAACCAAGCTACACAGGGCAGCTACATATTCAAAACCAAGCTACAAATAGCAGCTACATGTACAAAACCAAGCTATACAGGGCAGCTATATGTACAAAATGAAGCTACATAGAGCAGATATATGTACAAAAAAAAGCTACACCGGGTAGCTTTATGTACAAAACCAAGCTACAGAGGGCAGCTACATGTACAAAACCAAGCTACAGACAGTAGCTATATGTACAAAACCAAGCTACACAGGGCAGTTTTATGTACAAAACCAAGCTACACAGGGCAGCTATATGTACAAAAACAAGCTACAAAGGGCAGCTATATGTACAAAACCAAGCTGCACAGGGCAGCTATATGTACAAAACCAAGCTAAACAGGGCAGCTGTATGTACAAAACCAAGCTAAAGAGAGCAGCTATATGTACAAAACCAAGATACAGAGGGCACCTATATGTACAAAACCAAGCTACACAGGGCAGCTGTATGTACAAAACCAAGCTACAGAGGGCAGCTATATGTACAAAAGCAAGCTACACAGGGCAGCTATATGTACAAAATCAAGCTACACAGGGCAGCTATGTGTACAAAACCAAGCTAAACAGGGCAACTATATGTACAAAACCAAGCTACACAGGGCAGCTATAGTTACAAAACGAAGCTACAGAGCGCAGCTATATGTACAAAACCAAGCTACACAGGGCAGCTACATGTACAAAACCAAGCTACACAGAGCAGGTACATGTACAAAACCAAGCTACACAGAAAAAATACATGTACAAAACCAAGCTACATAGGGCATCTATATGTACAAAACCAAGCTACAAAAGGCATCTATATGTACAAAATTAAGCTAGAGAGGGCAGCTACGTTTATAAAACCAAGCTACACTGGGCAGCTATGTGTACAGAATCAACCTACAGAGGGCAGCTATATGTAAAAAGCTAAGCTACACAAGGCAGCTATATGTACAAAACCAAGCTACACAGGGCAGCTACATGTACAAAACCAAGCTACACAGGGCACCTATACGTACACAACCAACCTAAACAGGGCAGGTATATGTACAAAACCAAGGTACACATTTCTGCTATATATACAAACCCAAGCTACACAGGGCAGCTACATGCACAAAACCAAGCTACACAGGGCAGCTATATTTACAACACCAAGCTACACAGGGCAGCTATAAGTACAAAACCAAGCTACAGAGCACAGCTATAGGTAACAAAACCAAGCTACAAAGGGCAGTTATATGTACAAAACTAAGCTACACAGGGCAACTATATGTACAAAACCAAGCTACTGAGGGCAGCTATATGTACAAAACCAAGCTACACAGGGCAGCTATATGTACAAAACGAAGCTACACAGGGCAGCTGTATGTACAAAACCAACCTACAGAGGACAGCTCTTTGTACAAAACCAAGCTAAACAGGGCAGCTGTATGTACAAAACCAAGCTACAGATGGCAGCTATATGTATAAAACCAAGCTACACAGGGCAGCTATATGTACAAAACCAAGCTACACAGGGCAGCTACATATACAAAACCAAGCTACAAATAGCAGCTACATGTACAAAACCAAGCTACACAGGGCTGCTATATGTACAAAACCATGTTACACAGGGCAGCTATAAGTACAAAGCGAAGCTACAGAGCGCAGCTACATGTACAAAACCAAGCTACAAAGGGCAGTTATATGTACAAAACCAAGCTACAGAGGGCAGCTGTATGTACAAAACCAAGCTACAGAGGGCACCTATATGTACAAAACCAAGGTACACATTTCTGTTATATATACAAAACCAAGCTACACAGGGCAGCTACATGCACAAAACCAAGCTACACAGGGCAGCTATAAGTACAAAACCAAGCTACAGGGCAGCTATAGGTAACAAAACCAAGCTACAAAGGGCAGTTATATGTACAAAACCAAGCTACACAGGGCAACTATATGTACAAAACCAAGCTACTGAGGGCAGCTATATGTACAAAACCAAGCTACACAGGGCAGCTATATGTACAAAACGAAGCTACACAGGGCAGCTCTATGTAAAAAACCAAGCTACAGAGAGCAGCTATATGTACAAAACCAAGCAAACAGGGCAGCTGTATGTACAAAACCAAGCTACACAGGGCAGCTATATGTACAAAATCAAGCTACACAGGGCAGCTATATGTACAAAACCAAGCTACACAGGGCAGCTACATATTCAAAACCAAGCTACAAATAGCAGCTACATGTACAAAACCAAGCTATACAGGGCAGCTATATGTACAAAATGAAGCTACATAGAGCAGATATATGTACAAAAAAAAGCTACACCGGGTAGCTTTATGTACAAAACCAAGCTACAGAGGGCAGCTACATGTACAAAACCAAGCTACAGACAGTAGCTATATGTACAAAACCAAGCTACACAGGGCAGTTTTATGTACAAAACCAAGCTACAGCAGAGATATACATGTACAAAACCAAACTACTCAGGGCAGCTATATGTACAAAAACAGGCTACACAGGGCAGCTATATGTACAAAACCAAGCTACACAGGGCAGCTACGTGTAGAAAACCAAGCTACACAGGGCAGCTATATGTTCAAAACCAAGCTACACAGGGCAGCTATATGTACAAAACCAAGCTACATAAGGCAGCTGTATGTACAAAACCAAGCTACATAGGGCAGCTATATGTACAAAACCAAGCTACATAGGGCAGCTATATGTACAAAACCAAGCTACACAGGGCAGCTATATGTACAAAACCAAGCTACACAGGGCAGCTATATGTACAAAACCAAGCTACACAGGGCAGCTATATGTACAAAAACAAGCTACATAGGGCAGCTATATGTACAAAACCAAGCTGCACAGGTTAGCTATATGTACAAAACCAAGCTAAACAGGGCAGCTGTATGTACAAAACCAAGCTAAAGAGGGCAGCTATATGTACAAAACCAAGATACAGAGGGCACCTATATGTACAAAACCAAGCTACACAGGGCAGCTGTATGTACAAAACCAAGCTACAGAGGGCAGCTATATGTACAAAACCAAGCTACACAGGGCAGCTATATGTACAAAATCAAGCTAAACAGGGCAACTATATGTACAAAACCAAGCTACACAGGGCAGCTATAGTTACAAAACGAAGCTACACAGGGCAGCTGTATGTACAAAACCAACCTACAGAGGACAGCTCTTTGTACAAAACCAAGCTAAACAGGGCAGCTATAAGTACAAAGCGAAGCTACAGAGCGCAGCTACATGTACAAAACCAAGCTACAAAGGGCAGTTATATGTACAAAACCAAGCTACAGAGGGCAGCTGTATGTACAAAACCAAGCTACAGAGGGCACCTATATGTACAAAACCAAGCTACACAGGGCAGCTGTATGTACAAAACCAAGCTACAGAGGGCAGCTATATGTACAAAATACAAGCTACACCGGGCAGCTGTATGTAAAAAAACCAAGCTACAGAGGGCAGCTATATGTACAAAACCAAGCTACAGAGAGCAGCTATGTGTACAAAACCAAGCTAAACAGGGCAACTATATGTACAAAATCAAGCTACACAGGGCAGCTATGTGTACAAAACCAAGCTAAACAGGGCAACTATATGTACAAAACCAAGCTACACAGGGCAGCTATATTTACAAAACCAAGCTACAGAGCGCAGCTATATGTACAAAACCAAGCTACACAGGGCAGCTACATATACAAAATCAAGCTACACAGGGCATGTACATGTACAAAACCAAGCTACACAGGAAAAATACATGTACAAAACCAAGCTACATAGGGCAGCTATATGTACAAAACCAAGCTACAAAAGGCATCTATATGTACAAAATTAAGCTAGAGAGGGCAGCTACGTGTATAAAACCAAGCTACACTGGGCAGCTATGTGTACAGAATCAACCTACAGAGGGCAGCTATATGTAAAAAGCTAAGCTACACAAGGCAGCTATATGTACAAAACCAAGCTACACAGGGCAGCTACATGTACAAAACCAAGCTACACAGGGCACCTATACGTACACAACCAAGCTAAACAGGGCAGGTATATGTACAAAACCAAGGTACACATTTCTGCTATATATACAAAACCAAGCTACACAGGGCAGCTACATGCACAAAACCAAGCTACACAGGGCAGCTATATGTACAACACCAAGCTACACAGGGCAGCTATAAGTACAAAACCAAGCTACAGAGCACAGCTATAGGTAACAAAACCAAGCTACAAAGGGCAGTTATATGTACAAAACCAAGCTACACAGGGCAACTATATGTACAAAACCAAGCTACTGAGGGCAGCTATATGTACAAAACCAAGCTACACAGGGCAGCTATATGTACAAAACGAAGCTACACAGGGCAGCTGTATGTACAAAACCAACCTACAGAGGACAGCTCTTTGTACAAAACCAAGCTAAACAGGGCAGCTGTATGTACAAAACCAAGCTACAGAGGGCAGCTATATGTATAAAACCAAGCTACACAGGGCAGCTATATGTACAAAACCAAGCTACACAGGGCAGCTACATATACAAAACCAAGCTACAAATAGCAGCTACATGTACAAAACCAAGCTACACAGGGCTGCTATATGTACAAAACCATGTTACACAGGGCAGCTATAAGTACAAAGCGAAGCTACAGAGCGCAGCTACAGGTACAAAACCAAGCTACAAAGGGCAGTTATATGTACAAAACCAAGCTACAGAGGGCAGCTGTATGTACAAAACCAAGCTACAGAGGGCACCTATATGTACAAAACCAAGCTACACAGGGCAGCTGTATGTACAAAACCAAGCTACAGAGGGCAGCTATATGTACAAAATACAAGCTACACCGGGCAGCTGTATGTACAAAACCAAGCTACAGAGGGCAGCTATAAATACAAAACCAAGCTACAGAGCGCAGCTATAGGTAACAAAACCAAGCTACAAAGGGCAACTATATGTACAAAACCAAGCTACTGAGGGCAGCTATATGTACAAAACCAAGCTACACAGGGCAGCTATATGTACAAAATTAAGCTAGAGAGGGCAGCTACGTGTATAAAACCAAGCTACACTGGGCAGCTATGTGTACAGAATCAACCTACAGAGGGCAGCTATATGTAAAAAGCTAAGCTACACAAGGCAGCTATATGTACAAAACCAAGCTGCACAGGGCACCTATACATACAAAACCAAGCTAAACAGGGAAGCTATATGTACAAAACCAAGCTACACATGGCAGCTATATGTACAAAACCAAGCTACACAGGGCAGCTACATGTACAAAACCAAGCTACACAGGGCACCTATACGTACACAACCAAGCTAAACAGGGCAGGTATATGTACAAAACCAAGGTACACATTTCTGTTATATATACAAAACCAAGCTACACAGGGCAGCTACATGCACAAAACCAAGCTACACAGGGCAGCTATATGTACAACACCAAGCTACACAGGGCAGCTATGAGTACAAAACAAAGCTACAGGGCGCAGCTATAGGTAACAAAACCAAACTACAAAGGGCAGTTATATGTACAAAACCAAGCTACACAGGGCAACTATATGTACAAAACCAAGCTACTGAGGACAGCTATATGTACAAAACCAAGCTACACAGGGCAGCTACATATACAAAACCAAGCTACAAATAGCAGCTACATGTACAAAACCAAGCTACACAGGGCTGCTATATGTACAAAACCATGTTACACAGGGCAGCTATAAGTACAAAGCGAAGCTACAGAGCGCAGCTACATGTACAAAACCAAGCTACAAAGGGCAGTTATATGTACAAAACCAAGCTACAGAGGGCAGCTGTATGTACAAAACCAAGCTACAGAGGGCACCTATATGTACAAAACCAAGCTACACAGGGCAGCTGTATGTACAAAACCAAGCTACAGAGGGCAGCTATATGTACAAAATACAAGCTACACCGGGCAGCTGTATGTAAAAAAACCAAGCTACAGAGGGCAGCTATATGTACAAAACCAAGCTACAGAGGGCAGCTACATGTACAAAACCAAGCTACAGAGGGCACCTATATGTACAAAACCAAGCTACACAGGGCAGTTTTATGTACAAAACCAAGCTACACAGGGCAGCTATATGTACAAAAACAAGCTACAAAGGGCAGCTATATGTACAAAACCAAGCTGCACAGGGCAGCTATATGTACAAAACCAAGCTAAACAGGGCAGCTGTATGTACAAAACCAAGCTAAAGAGGGCAGCTATATGTACAAAACCAAGATACAGAGGGCACCTATATGTACAAAACCAAGCTACACAGGGCAGCTGTATGTACAAAACCAAGCTACAGAGGGCAGCTATATGTACAAAACCAAGCTACACAGGGCAGCTATATGTACAAAATCAAGCTACACAGGGCAGCTATGTGTACAAAACCAAGCTAAACAGGGCAACTATATGTACAAAACCAAGCTACACAGGGCAGCTATAGTTACAAAACGAAGCTACAGAGCGCAGCTATATGTACAAAACCAAGCTACACAGGGCAGCTACATGTACAAAACCAAGCTACACAGAGCAGGTACATGTACAAAACCAAGCTACACAGAAAAAATACATGTACAAAACCAAGCTACATAGGGCATCTATATGTACAAAACCAAGCTACAAAAGGCATCTATATGTACAAAATTAAGCTAGAGAGGGCAGCTACGTTTATAAAACCAAGCTACACTGGGCAGCTATGTGTACAGAATCAACCTACAGAGGGCAGCTATATGTAAAAAGCTAAGCTACACAAGGCAGCTATATGTACAAAACCAAGCTACACAGGGCAGCTACATGTACAAAACCAAGCTACACAGGGCACCTATACGTACACAACCAACCTAAACAGGGCAGGTATATGTACAAAACCAAGGTACACATTTCTGCTATATATACAAACCCAAGCTACACAGGGCAGCTACATGCACAAAACCAAGCTACACAGGGCAGCTATATTTACAACACCAAGCTACACAGGGCAGCTATAAGTACAAAACCAAGCTACAGAGCACAGCTATAGGTAACAAAACCAAGCTACAAAGGGCAGTTATATGTACAAAACTAAGCTACACAGGGCAACTATATGTACAAAACCAAGCTACTGAGGGCAGCTATATGTACAAAACCAAGCTACACAGGGCAGCTATATGTACAAAACGAAGCTACACAGGGCAGCTGTATGTACAAAACCAACCTACAGAGGACAGCTCTTTGTACAAAACCAAGCTAAACAGGGCAGCTGTATGTACAAAACCAAGCTACAGATGGCAGCTATATGTATAAAACCAAGCTACACAGGGCAGCTATATGTACAAAACCAAGCTACACAGGGCAGCTACATATACAAAACCAAGCTACAAATAGCAGCTACATGTACAAAACCAAGCTACACAGGGCTGCTATATGTACAAAACCATGTTACACAGGGCAGCTATAAGTACAAAGCGAAGCTACAGAGCGCAGCTACATGTACAAAACCAAGCTACAAAGGGCAGTTATATGTACAAAACCAAGCTACAGAGGGCAGCTGTATGTACAAAACCAAGCTACAGAGGGCACCTATATGTACAAAACCAAGGTACACATTTCTGTTATATATACAAAACCAAGCTACACAGGGCAGCTACATGCACAAAACCAAGCTACACAGGGCAGCTATAAGTACAAAACCAAGCTACAGGGCAGCTATAGGTAACAAAACCAAGCTACAAAGGGCAGTTATATGTACAAAACCAAGCTACACAGGGCAACTATATGTACAAAACCAAGCTACTGAGGGCAGCTATATGTACAAAACCAAGCTACACAGGGCAGCTATATGTACAAAACGAAGCTACACAGGGCAGCTCTATGTAAAAAACCAAGCTACAGAGAGCAGCTATATGTACAAAACCAAGCAAACAGGGCAGCTGTATGTACAAAACCAAGCTACACAGGGCAGCTATATGTACAAAATCAAGCTACACAGGGCAGCTATATGTACAAAACCAAGCTACACAGGGCAGCTACATATTCAAAACCAAGCTACAAATAGCAGCTACATGTACAAAACCAAGCTATACAGGGCAGCTATATGTACAAAATGAAGCTACATAGAGCAGATATATGTACAAAAAAAAGCTACACCGGGTAGCTTTATGTACAAAACCAAGCTACAGAGGGCAGCTACATGTACAAAACCAAGCTACAGACAGTAGCTATATGTACAAAACCAAGCTACACAGGGCAGTTTTATGTACAAAACCAAGCTACAGCAGAGATATACATGTACAAAACCAAACTACTCAGGGCAGCTATATGTACAAAAACAGGCTACACAGGGCAGCTATATGTACAAAACCAAGCTACACAGGGCAGCTACGTGTAGAAAACCAAGCTACACAGGGCAGCTATATGTTCAAAACCAAGCTACACAGGGCAGCTATATGTACAAAACCAAGCTACATAAGGCAGCTGTATGTACAAAACCAAGCTACATAGGGCAGCTATATGTACAAAACCAAGCTACATAGGGCAGCTATATGTACAAAACCAAGCTACACAGGGCAGCTATATGTACAAAACCAAGCTACACAGGGCAGCTATATGTACAAAACCAAGCTACACAGGGCAGCTATATGTACAAAAACAAGCTACATAGGGCAGCTATATGTACAAAACCAAGCTGCACAGGGCAGCTATATGTACAAAACCAAGCTAAACAGGGCAGCTGTATGTACAAAACCAAGCTAAAGAGGGCAGCTATATGTACAAAACCAAGATACAGAGGGCACCTATATGTACAAAACCAAGCTACACAGGGCAGCTGTATGTACAAAACCAAGCTACAGAGGGCAGCTATATGTACAAAACCAAGCTACACAGGGCAGCTATATGTACAAAATCAAGCTAAACAGGGCAACTATATGTACAAAACCAAGCTACACAGGGCAGCTATAGTTACAAAACGAAGCTACACAGGGCAGCTGTATGTACAAAACCAACCTACAGAGGACAGCTCTTTGTACAAAACCAAGCTAAACAGGGCAACTATATGTACAAAATCAAGCTACACAGGGCAGCTATGTGTACAAAACCAAGCTAAACAGGGCAACTATATGTACAAAACCAAGCTACACAGGGCAGCTATATTTACAAAACCAAGCTACAGAGCGCAGCTATATGTACAAAACCAAGCTACACAGGGCAGCTACATATACAAAATCAAGCTACACAGGGCATGTACATGTACAAAACCAAGCTACACAGGAAAAATACATGTACAAAACCAAGCTACATAGGGCAGCTATATGTACAAAACCAAGCTACAAAAGGCATCTATATGTACAAAATTAAGCTAGAGAGGGCAGCTACGTGTATAAAACCAAGCTACACTGGGCAGCTGTGTGTACAGAATCAACCTACAGAGGGCAGCTATATGTAAAAAGCTAAGCTACACAAGGCAGCTATATGTACAAAACCAAGCTACACAGGGCAGCTACATGTACAAAACCAAGCTACACAGGGCACCTATACGTACACAACCAAGCTAAACAGGGCAGGTATATGTACAAAACCAAGGTACACATTTCTGCTATATATACAAAACCAAGCTACACAGGGCAGCTACATGCACAAAACCAAGCTACACAGGGCAGCTATATGTACAACACCAAGCTACACAGGGCAGCTATAAGTACAAAACCAAGCTACAGAGCACAGCTATAGGTAACAAAACCAAGCTACAAAGGGCAGTTATATGTACAAAACCAAGCTACACAGGGCAGCTATATGTACAAAACGAAGCTACACAGGGCAGCTATATGTACAAAACCAAGCTACACAGGGCAGCTACATATACAAAACCAAGCTACAAATAGCAGCTACATGTACAAAACCAAGCTACACAGGGCTGCTATATGTACAAAACCATGTTACACAGGGCAGCTATAAGTACAAAGCGAAGCTACAGAGCGCAGCTACAGGTACAAAACCAAGCTACAAAGGGCAGTTATATGTACAAAACCAAGCTACAGAGGGCAGCTGTATGTACAAAACCAAGCTACAGAGGGCACCTATATGTACAAAACCAAGCTACACAGGGCAGCTGTATGTACAAAACCAAGCTACAGAGGGCAGCTATATGTACAAAATACAAGCTACACCGGGCAGCTGTATGTACAAAACCAAGCTACAGAGGGCAGCTATAAATACAAAACCAAGCTACAGAGCGCAGCTATAGGTAACAAAACCAAGCTACAAAGGGCAGCTGTATGTACAAAACCAAGCTACAGAGGGCAGCTATATGTACAAAATACAAGCTACACCGGGCAGCTGTATGTAAAAAAACCAAGCTACAGAGGGCAGCTATATGTACAAAACCAAGCTACAGAGAGCAGCTATGTGTACAAAACCAAGCTAAACAGGGCAACTATATGTACAAAATCAAGCTACACAGGGCAGCTATGTGTACAAAACCAAGCTAAACAGGGCAACTATATGTACAAAACCAAGCTACACAGGGCAGCTATATTTACAAAACCAAGCTACAGAGCGCAGCTATATGTACAAAACCAAGCTACAGAGCGCAGCTATAGGTAACAAAACCAAGCTACAAAGGGCAGCTGTATGTACAAAACCAAGCTACAGAGGGCAGCTATATGTACAAAATACAAGCTACACCGGGCAGCTGTATGTAAAAAAACCAAGCTACAGAGGGCAGCTATATGTACAAAACCAAGCTACAGAGAGCAGCTATGTGTACAAAACCAAGCTAAACAGGGCAACTATATGTACAAAATCAAGCTACACAGGGCAGCTATGTGTACAAAACCAAGCTACACAGGGCAGCTATATGTACAAAATGAAGCTACATAGAGCAGATATATGTAGAAAAAAAAGCTACACCGGGTAGCTATATGTACAAAACCAAGCTACAGAGGGCAGCTACATGTACAAAACCAAGCTACAAATAGCAGCTATATGTACAAAACCAAGCTACACCAGGAGGCTATATGTACAAAACAAGCTACAGAGCGCAGCTATAGGTAACAAAAACAAGCCACAAAGGGCGGTTACATGTACAAAACCAAGCTACACAGGGCAACTATATGTACAAAACCAAGCTACTGAGGGCAGCTATATGTACAAAACCAAGCTAAACAGGGCAGCTGTATGTACAAAACCAAGCTACAGAGGGCACCTATATGTACAAAACCAAGCTACACAGGGCAGCTGTATGTACAAAACTAAGCTACAGAGGGCAGCTATATGTACAAAATACAAGCTACACCGGGCAGCTGTATGTACAAAACCAAGCTACAGAGGGCAGCTATATGTACAAAACCAAGCTACAGAGAGCAGCTATGTGTACAAAACCAAGCTAAACAGGGCACCTATATGTACAAAACCAAGCTACACAGGGCAACTATATGTACAAAACCAAGCTACACAGGGCAGCTATATTCACAAAACCAAGCTACAGAGCGCAGCTATATGTACAAAACCAAGCCACACAGGGCAGCTACATGTACAAAACCGAGCTACACAGGGCAGCTACATGTACAATACCAAGCTACACAGGAAAAATACATGTACAAAACCAAGCTACATAGGGCAGCTATATGTACAAAACCAAGCTACAAAAGGCATCTATATGTAATAAATTAAGCTAGAGAGGGCAGCTACGTGTATAAAACCAAGCTACACTGGGCAGCTATGTGTACAGAATCAACCTACAGAGGGCAGCTATATGTAAAAAGCTAAGCTACACAAGGCAGCTATATGTACAAAACCAAGCTGCACAGGGCACCTATACCTACAAAACCAACCTAAACAGGGCAGCTATATGTACAAAACCAAGCTACACAGGGCACCTATACGTACACAACCAAACTAAACAGGGCAGGTATATGTACAAAACCAAGGTACACAGGGCACCTATACGTACACAACCAAGCTACACAGGGCAGCTACATGCACAAAACCAAGCTACACAAGGCAGCTATATGTACAACACCAAGCTACACAGGGCAGCTGTATGTACAAACCCAAGCTACAGAGGGCAGCTATATGTACAAAACCAAGCTACTGAGGGCAGCTATATGTACAAAACCAAGCTACACAGGGCAGCTATATGTACAAAATTAAGCTAGAGAGGGCAGCTACGTGTATAAAACCAAGCTACACTGGGCAGCTATGTGTACAGAATCAACCTACAGAGGGCAGCTAT
The DNA here is from genome assembly GCA_022114975.2 of Lampris megalopsis. Taxonomy (NCBI): domain Eukaryota; kingdom Metazoa; phylum Chordata; class Actinopteri; order Lampriformes; family Lampridae; genus Lampris; species Lampris megalopsis. The sequence goes on from JAJHIY020000431.1 coordinate 7,623,278, forward strand.
ATGTAAAAAGCTAAGCTACACAAGGCAGCTATATGTACAAAACCAAGCTGCACAGGGCACCTATACATACAAAACCAAGCTAAACAGGGAAGCTATATGTACAAAACCAAGCTACACATGGCAGCTATATGTACAAAACTAAGCTACACAGGGCAGCTACATGTACAAAACCAAGGTACACATTTCTGTTATATATACAAAACGAAGCTACACAGGGCAGCTACATGCACAAAACCAAGCTACACAGGGCAGCTATAAGTACAAAACCAAGCTACAGGGCAGCTATAGGTAACAAAACAAAGCTACAAAGGGCAGTTATATGTACAAAACCAAGCTACACAGGGCAACTATATGTACAAAACCAAGCTACTGAGGGCAGCTATATGTACAAAACCAAGCTACACAGGGCAGCTACATGTACAAAACGAAGCTACACAGGGCAGCTCTATGTAAAAAACCAAGCTACAGAGGGCAGCTATATGTACAAAACCAAGCAAACAGGGCAGCTGTATGTACAAAACCAAGCTACACAGGGCAGCTATATGTACAAAACCAAGCTACATAGGGCAGCTATATGTACAAAACCAAGCTACACAGGGCAGCTACATATTCAAAACCAAGCTACAAATAGCAGCTACATGTACAAAACCAAGCTATACAGGGCAGCTATATGTACAAAATGAAGCTACATAGAGCAGATATATGTACAAAAAAAAGCTACACCGGGTAGCTTTATGTACAAAACCAAGCTACAGAGGGCAGTTTTATGTACAAAACCAAGCTACAGCAGAGAGATACATGTACAAAACCAAACTACTCAGGGCAGCTATATGTACAAAAACAGGCTACACAGGGCAGCTATATGTACAAAACCAAGCTACACAGGGCAGCTACGTGTAGAAAACCAAGCTACACAGGGCAGCTATATGTTCAAAACCAAGCTACACAGGGCAGCTATATGTACAAAACCAAGCTACATAAGGCAGCTGTATGTACAAAACCAAGCTACATAGGGCAGCTATATGTACAAAACCAAGCTACATAGGGCAGCTATATGTACAAAACCAAGCTACACAGGGCAGCTATATGTACAAAACCAAGCTACACAGGGCAGCTATATGTACAAAACCAAGCTACACAGGGCAGCTATATGTACAAAAACAAGCTACATAGGGCAGCTATATGTACAAAACCAAGCTGCACAGGGCAGCTATATGTACAAAACCAAGCTAAACAGGGCAGCTGTATGTACAAAACCAAGCTAAAGAGGGCAGCTATATGTACAAAACCAAGATACAGAGGGCACCTATATGTACAAAACCAAGCTACACAGGGCAGCTGTATGTACAAAACCAAGCTACAGAGGGCAGCTATATGTACAAAACCAAGCTACTGAGGGCAGCTATATGTACAAAACCAAGCTACACAGGGCAGCTATATGTACAAAATTAAGCTAGAGAGGGCAGCTACGTGTATAAAACCAAGCTACACTGGGCAGCTATGTGTACAGAATCAACCTACAGAGGGCAGCTATATGTAAAAAGCTAAGCTACACAAGGCAGCTATATGTACAAAACCAAGCTGCACAGGGCACCTATACATACAAAACCAAGCTAAACAGGGAAGCTATATGTACAAAACCAAGCTACACATGGCAGCTATATGTACAAAACTAAGCTACACAGGGCAGCTACATGTACAAAACCAAGGTACACATTTCTGTTATATATACAAAACGAAGCTACACAGGGCAGCTACATGCACAAAACCAAGCTACACAGGGCAGCTATAAGTACAAAACCAAGCTACAGGGCAGCTATAGGTAACAAAACCAAGCTACAAAGGGCAGTTATATGTACAAAACCAAGCTACACAGGGCAACTATATGTACAAAACCAAGCTACTGAGGACAGCTATATGTACAAAACCAAGCTACACAGGGCAGCTACATGTACAAAACGAAGCTACACAGGGCAGCTCTATGTAAAAAACCAAGCTACAGAGGGCAGCTATATGTACAAAACCAAGCAAACAGGGCAGCTGTATGTACAAAACCAAGCTACACAGGGCAGCTATATGTACAAAACCAAGCTACACAGGGCAGCTATATGTACAAAACCAAGCTACACAGGGCAGCTACATATTCAAAACCAAGCTACAAATAGCAGCTACATGTACAAAACCAAGCTATACAGGGCAGCTATATGTACAAAATGAAGCTACATAGAGCAGATATATGTACAAAAAAAAGCTACACCGGGTAGCTTTATGTACAAAACCAAGCTACAGAGGGCAGTTTTATGTACAAAACCAAGCTACAGCAGAGAGATACATGTACAAAACCAAACTACTCAGGGCAGCTATATGTACAAAAACAGGCTACACAGGGCAGCTATATGTACAAAACCAAGCTACACAGGGCAGCTACGTGTAGAAAACCAAGCTACACAGGGCAGCTATATGTTCAAAACCAAGCTACACAGGGCAGCTATATGTACAAAACCAAGCTACATAAGGCAGCTGTATGTACAAAACCAAGCTACATAGGGCAGCTATATGTACAAAACCAAGCTACATAGGGCAGCTATATGTACAAAACCAAGCTACACAGGGCAGCTATATGTACAAAACCAAGCTACACAGGGCAGCTATATGTACAAAACCAAGCTACACAGGGCAGCTATATGTACAAAAACAAGCTACATAGGGCAGCTATATGTACAAAACCAAGCTGCACAGGGCAGCTATATGTACAAAACCAAGCTAAACAGGGCAGCTGTATGTACAAAACCAAGCTAAAGAGGGCAGCTATATGTACAAAACCAAGATACAGAGGGCACCTATATGTACAAAACCAAGCTACACAGGGCAGCTATAGTTACAAAACGAAGCTACAGAGCGCAGCTATATGTACAAAACCAAGCTACACAGGGCAGCTACATGTACAAAACCAAGCTACACAGGGCAGGTACATGTACAAAACCAAGCTACACAGGAAAAATACATGTACAAAACCAAGCTACATAGGGCAGCTATATGTACAAAACCAAGCTACAAAAGGCATCTATATGTACAAAATTAAGCTAGAGAGGGCAGCTACGTTTATAAAACCAAGCTACACTGGGCAGCTATGTGTACAGAATCAACCTACAGAGGGCAGCTATATGTAAAAAGCTAAGCTACACAAGGCAGCTATATGTACAAAACCAAGCTACACAGGGCAGCTACATGTACAAAACCAAGCTACACAGGGCACCTATACGTACACAACCAAGCTAAACAGGGCAGGTATATGTACAAAACCAAGGTACACATTTCTGCTATATATACAAACCCAAGCTACACAGGGCAGCTACATGCACAAAACCAAGCTACACAGGGCAGCTATATGTACAACACCAAGCTACACAGGGCAGCTATAAGTACAAAACCAAGCTACAGAGCACAGCTATAGGTAACAAAACCAAGCTACAAAGGGCAGTTATATGTACAAAACTAAGCTACACAGGGCAACTATATGTACAAAACCAAGCTACTGAGGGCAGCTATATGTACAAAACCAAGCTACACAGGGCAGCTATATGTACAAAACGAAGCTACACAGGGCAGCTGTATATACAAAACCAACCTACAGAGGACAGCTCTTTGTACAAAACCAAGCTAAACAGGGCAGCTGTATGTACAAAACCAAGCTACAGATGGCAGCTATATGTATAAAACCAAGCTACACAGGGCAGCTATATGTACAAAACCAAGCTACACAGGGCAGCTACATATACAAAACCAAGCTACAAATAGCAGCTACATGTACAAAACCAAGCTACACAGGGCTGCTATATGTACAAAACCATGTTACACAGGGCAGCTATAAGTACAAAGCGAAGCTACAGAGCGCAGCTACATGTACAAAACCAAGCTACAAAGGGCAGTTATATGTACAAAACCAAGCTACAGAGGGCAGCTGTATGTACAAAACCAAGCTACAGAGGGCACCTATATGTACAAAACCAAGGTACACATTTCTGTTATATATACAAAACGAAGCTACACAGGGCAGCTACATGCACAAAACCAAGCTACACAGGGCAGCTATAAGTACAAAACCAAGCTACAGGGCAGCTATAGGTAACAAAACCAAGCTACAAAGGGCAGTTATATGTACAAAACCAAGCTACACAGGGCAACTATATGTACAAAACCAAGCTACTGAGGGCAGCTATATGTACAAAACCAAGCTACACAGGGCAGCTATATGTACAAAACGAAGCTACACAGGGCAGCTCTATGTAAAAAACCAAGCTACAGAGAGCAGCTATATGTACAAAACCAAGCAAACAGGGCAGCTGTATGTACAAAACCAAGCTACACAGGGCAGCTATATGTACAAAATCAAGCTACACAGGGCAGCTATATGTACAAAACCAAGCTACACAGGGCAGCTACATATTCAAAACCAAGCTACAAATAGCAGCTACATGTACAAAACCAAGCTATACAGGGCAGCTATATGTACAAAATGAAGCTACATAGAGCAGATATATGTACAAAAAAAAGCTACACCGGGTAGCTTTATGTACAAAACCAAGCTACAGAGGGCAGCTACATGTACAAAACCAAGCTACAGACAGTAGCTATATGTACAAAACCAAGCTACACAGGGCAGTTTTATGTACAAAACCAAGCTACACAGGGCAGCTATATGTACAAAAACAAGCTACAAAGGGCAGCTATATGTACAAAACCAAGCTGCACAGGGCAGCTATATGTACAAAACCAAGCTAAACAGGGCAGCTGTATGTACAAAACCAAGCTAAAGAGAGCAGCTATATGTACAAAACCAAGATACAGAGGGCACCTATATGTACAAAACCAAGCTACACAGGGCAGCTGTATGTACAAAACCAAGCTACAGAGGGCAGCTATATGTACAAAAGCAAGCTACACAGGGCAGCTATATGTACAAAATCAAGCTACACAGGGCAGCTATGTGTACAAAACCAAGCTAAACAGGGCAACTATATGTACAAAACCAAGCTACACAGGGCAGCTATAGTTACAAAACGAAGCTACAGAGCGCAGCTATATGTACAAAACCAAGCTACACAGGGCAGCTACATGTACAAAACCAAGCTACACAGAGCAGGTACATGTACAAAACCAAGCTACACAGAAAAAATACATGTACAAAACCAAGCTACATAGGGCATCTATATGTACAAAACCAAGCTACAAAAGGCATCTATATGTACAAAATTAAGCTAGAGAGGGCAGCTACGTTTATAAAACCAAGCTACACTGGGCAGCTATGTGTACAGAATCAACCTACAGAGGGCAGCTATATGTAAAAAGCTAAGCTACACAAGGCAGCTATATGTACAAAACCAAGCTACACAGGGCAGCTACATGTACAAAACCAAGCTACACAGGGCACCTATACGTACACAACCAACCTAAACAGGGCAGGTATATGTACAAAACCAAGGTACACATTTCTGCTATATATACAAACCCAAGCTACACAGGGCAGCTACATGCACAAAACCAAGCTACACAGGGCAGCTATATTTACAACACCAAGCTACACAGGGCAGCTATAAGTACAAAACCAAGCTACAGAGCACAGCTATAGGTAACAAAACCAAGCTACAAAGGGCAGTTATATGTACAAAACTAAGCTACACAGGGCAACTATATGTACAAAACCAAGCTACTGAGGGCAGCTATATGTACAAAACCAAGCTACACAGGGCAGCTATATGTACAAAACGAAGCTACACAGGGCAGCTGTATGTACAAAACCAACCTACAGAGGACAGCTCTTTGTACAAAACCAAGCTAAACAGGGCAGCTGTATGTACAAAACCAAGCTACAGATGGCAGCTATATGTATAAAACCAAGCTACACAGGGCAGCTATATGTACAAAACCAAGCTACACAGGGCAGCTACATATACAAAACCAAGCTACAAATAGCAGCTACATGTACAAAACCAAGCTACACAGGGCTGCTATATGTACAAAACCATGTTACACAGGGCAGCTATAAGTACAAAGCGAAGCTACAGAGCGCAGCTACATGTACAAAACCAAGCTACAAAGGGCAGTTATATGTACAAAACCAAGCTACAGAGGGCAGCTGTATGTACAAAACCAAGCTACAGAGGGCACCTATATGTACAAAACCAAGGTACACATTTCTGTTATATATACAAAACCAAGCTACACAGGGCAGCTACATGCACAAAACCAAGCTACACAGGGCAGCTATAAGTACAAAACCAAGCTACAGGGCAGCTATAGGTAACAAAACCAAGCTACAAAGGGCAGTTATATGTACAAAACCAAGCTACACAGGGCAACTATATGTACAAAACCAAGCTACTGAGGGCAGCTATATGTACAAAACCAAGCTACACAGGGCAGCTATATGTACAAAACGAAGCTACACAGGGCAGCTCTATGTAAAAAACCAAGCTACAGAGAGCAGCTATATGTACAAAACCAAGCAAACAGGGCAGCTGTATGTACAAAACCAAGCTACACAGGGCAGCTATATGTACAAAATCAAGCTACACAGGGCAGCTATATGTACAAAACCAAGCTACACAGGGCAGCTACATATTCAAAACCAAGCTACAAATAGCAGCTACATGTACAAAACCAAGCTATACAGGGCAGCTATATGTACAAAATGAAGCTACATAGAGCAGATATATGTACAAAAAAAAGCTACACCGGGTAGCTTTATGTACAAAACCAAGCTACAGAGGGCAGCTACATGTACAAAACCAAGCTACAGACAGTAGCTATATGTACAAAACCAAGCTACACAGGGCAGTTTTATGTACAAAACCAAGCTACAGCAGAGATATACATGTACAAAACCAAACTACTCAGGGCAGCTATATGTACAAAAACAGGCTACACAGGGCAGCTATATGTACAAAACCAAGCTACACAGGGCAGCTACGTGTAGAAAACCAAGCTACACAGGGCAGCTATATGTTCAAAACCAAGCTACACAGGGCAGCTATATGTACAAAACCAAGCTACATAAGGCAGCTGTATGTACAAAACCAAGCTACATAGGGCAGCTATATGTACAAAACCAAGCTACATAGGGCAGCTATATGTACAAAACCAAGCTACACAGGGCAGCTATATGTACAAAACCAAGCTACACAGGGCAGCTATATGTACAAAACCAAGCTACACAGGGCAGCTATATGTACAAAAACAAGCTACATAGGGCAGCTATATGTACAAAACCAAGCTGCACAGGTTAGCTATATGTACAAAACCAAGCTAAACAGGGCAGCTGTATGTACAAAACCAAGCTAAAGAGGGCAGCTATATGTACAAAACCAAGATACAGAGGGCACCTATATGTACAAAACCAAGCTACACAGGGCAGCTGTATGTACAAAACCAAGCTACAGAGGGCAGCTATATGTACAAAACCAAGCTACACAGGGCAGCTATATGTACAAAATCAAGCTAAACAGGGCAACTATATGTACAAAACCAAGCTACACAGGGCAGCTATAGTTACAAAACGAAGCTACACAGGGCAGCTGTATGTACAAAACCAACCTACAGAGGACAGCTCTTTGTACAAAACCAAGCTAAACAGGGCAGCTATAAGTACAAAGCGAAGCTACAGAGCGCAGCTACATGTACAAAACCAAGCTACAAAGGGCAGTTATATGTACAAAACCAAGCTACAGAGGGCAGCTGTATGTACAAAACCAAGCTACAGAGGGCACCTATATGTACAAAACCAAGCTACACAGGGCAGCTGTATGTACAAAACCAAGCTACAGAGGGCAGCTATATGTACAAAATACAAGCTACACCGGGCAGCTGTATGTAAAAAAACCAAGCTACAGAGGGCAGCTATATGTACAAAACCAAGCTACAGAGAGCAGCTATGTGTACAAAACCAAGCTAAACAGGGCAACTATATGTACAAAATCAAGCTACACAGGGCAGCTATGTGTACAAAACCAAGCTAAACAGGGCAACTATATGTACAAAACCAAGCTACACAGGGCAGCTATATTTACAAAACCAAGCTACAGAGCGCAGCTATATGTACAAAACCAAGCTACACAGGGCAGCTACATATACAAAATCAAGCTACACAGGGCATGTACATGTACAAAACCAAGCTACACAGGAAAAATACATGTACAAAACCAAGCTACATAGGGCAGCTATATGTACAAAACCAAGCTACAAAAGGCATCTATATGTACAAAATTAAGCTAGAGAGGGCAGCTACGTGTATAAAACCAAGCTACACTGGGCAGCTATGTGTACAGAATCAACCTACAGAGGGCAGCTATATGTAAAAAGCTAAGCTACACAAGGCAGCTATATGTACAAAACCAAGCTACACAGGGCAGCTACATGTACAAAACCAAGCTACACAGGGCACCTATACGTACACAACCAAGCTAAACAGGGCAGGTATATGTACAAAACCAAGGTACACATTTCTGCTATATATACAAAACCAAGCTACACAGGGCAGCTACATGCACAAAACCAAGCTACACAGGGCAGCTATATGTACAACACCAAGCTACACAGGGCAGCTATAAGTACAAAACCAAGCTACAGAGCACAGCTATAGGTAACAAAACCAAGCTACAAAGGGCAGTTATATGTACAAAACCAAGCTACACAGGGCAACTATATGTACAAAACCAAGCTACTGAGGGCAGCTATATGTACAAAACCAAGCTACACAGGGCAGCTATATGTACAAAACGAAGCTACACAGGGCAGCTGTATGTACAAAACCAACCTACAGAGGACAGCTCTTTGTACAAAACCAAGCTAAACAGGGCAGCTGTATGTACAAAACCAAGCTACAGAGGGCAGCTATATGTATAAAACCAAGCTACACAGGGCAGCTATATGTACAAAACCAAGCTACACAGGGCAGCTACATATACAAAACCAAGCTACAAATAGCAGCTACATGTACAAAACCAAGCTACACAGGGCTGCTATATGTACAAAACCATGTTACACAGGGCAGCTATAAGTACAAAGCGAAGCTACAGAGCGCAGCTACAGGTACAAAACCAAGCTACAAAGGGCAGTTATATGTACAAAACCAAGCTACAGAGGGCAGCTGTATGTACAAAACCAAGCTACAGAGGGCACCTATATGTACAAAACCAAGCTACACAGGGCAGCTGTATGTACAAAACCAAGCTACAGAGGGCAGCTATATGTACAAAATACAAGCTACACCGGGCAGCTGTATGTACAAAACCAAGCTACAGAGGGCAGCTATAAATACAAAACCAAGCTACAGAGCGCAGCTATAGGTAACAAAACCAAGCTACAAAGGGCAACTATATGTACAAAACCAAGCTACTGAGGGCAGCTATATGTACAAAACCAAGCTACACAGGGCAGCTATATGTACAAAATTAAGCTAGAGAGGGCAGCTACGTGTATAAAACCAAGCTACACTGGGCAGCTATGTGTACAGAATCAACCTACAGAGGGCAGCTATATGTAAAAAGCTAAGCTACACAAGGCAGCTATATGTACAAAACCAAGCTGCACAGGGCACCTATACATACAAAACCAAGCTAAACAGGGAAGCTATATGTACAAAACCAAGCTACACATGGCAGCTATATGTACAAAACCAAGCTACACAGGGCAGCTACATGTACAAAACCAAGCTACACAGGGCACCTATACGTACACAACCAAGCTAAACAGGGCAGGTATATGTACAAAACCAAGGTACACATTTCTGTTATATATACAAAACCAAGCTACACAGGGCAGCTACATGCACAAAACCAAGCTACACAGGGCAGCTATATGTACAACACCAAGCTACACAGGGCAGCTATGAGTACAAAACAAAGCTACAGGGCGCAGCTATAGGTAACAAAACCAAACTACAAAGGGCAGTTATATGTACAAAACCAAGCTACACAGGGCAACTATATGTACAAAACCAAGCTACTGAGGACAGCTATATGTACAAAACCAAGCTACACAGGGCAGCTACATATACAAAACCAAGCTACAAATAGCAGCTACATGTACAAAACCAAGCTACACAGGGCTGCTATATGTACAAAACCATGTTACACAGGGCAGCTATAAGTACAAAGCGAAGCTACAGAGCGCAGCTACATGTACAAAACCAAGCTACAAAGGGCAGTTATATGTACAAAACCAAGCTACAGAGGGCAGCTGTATGTACAAAACCAAGCTACAGAGGGCACCTATATGTACAAAACCAAGCTACACAGGGCAGCTGTATGTACAAAACCAAGCTACAGAGGGCAGCTATATGTACAAAATACAAGCTACACCGGGCAGCTGTATGTAAAAAAACCAAGCTACAGAGGGCAGCTATATGTACAAAACCAAGCTACAGAGGGCAGCTACATGTACAAAACCAAGCTACAGAGGGCACCTATATGTACAAAACCAAGCTACACAGGGCAGTTTTATGTACAAAACCAAGCTACACAGGGCAGCTATATGTACAAAAACAAGCTACAAAGGGCAGCTATATGTACAAAACCAAGCTGCACAGGGCAGCTATATGTACAAAACCAAGCTAAACAGGGCAGCTGTATGTACAAAACCAAGCTAAAGAGGGCAGCTATATGTACAAAACCAAGATACAGAGGGCACCTATATGTACAAAACCAAGCTACACAGGGCAGCTGTATGTACAAAACCAAGCTACAGAGGGCAGCTATATGTACAAAACCAAGCTACACAGGGCAGCTATATGTACAAAATCAAGCTACACAGGGCAGCTATGTGTACAAAACCAAGCTAAACAGGGCAACTATATGTACAAAACCAAGCTACACAGGGCAGCTATAGTTACAAAACGAAGCTACAGAGCGCAGCTATATGTACAAAACCAAGCTACACAGGGCAGCTACATGTACAAAACCAAGCTACACAGAGCAGGTACATGTACAAAACCAAGCTACACAGAAAAAATACATGTACAAAACCAAGCTACATAGGGCATCTATATGTACAAAACCAAGCTACAAAAGGCATCTATATGTACAAAATTAAGCTAGAGAGGGCAGCTACGTTTATAAAACCAAGCTACACTGGGCAGCTATGTGTACAGAATCAACCTACAGAGGGCAGCTATATGTAAAAAGCTAAGCTACACAAGGCAGCTATATGTACAAAACCAAGCTACACAGGGCAGCTACATGTACAAAACCAAGCTACACAGGGCACCTATACGTACACAACCAACCTAAACAGGGCAGGTATATGTACAAAACCAAGGTACACATTTCTGCTATATATACAAACCCAAGCTACACAGGGCAGCTACATGCACAAAACCAAGCTACACAGGGCAGCTATATTTACAACACCAAGCTACACAGGGCAGCTATAAGTACAAAACCAAGCTACAGAGCACAGCTATAGGTAACAAAACCAAGCTACAAAGGGCAGTTATATGTACAAAACTAAGCTACACAGGGCAACTATATGTACAAAACCAAGCTACTGAGGGCAGCTATATGTACAAAACCAAGCTACACAGGGCAGCTATATGTACAAAACGAAGCTACACAGGGCAGCTGTATGTACAAAACCAACCTACAGAGGACAGCTCTTTGTACAAAACCAAGCTAAACAGGGCAGCTGTATGTACAAAACCAAGCTACAGATGGCAGCTATATGTATAAAACCAAGCTACACAGGGCAGCTATATGTACAAAACCAAGCTACACAGGGCAGCTACATATACAAAACCAAGCTACAAATAGCAGCTACATGTACAAAACCAAGCTACACAGGGCTGCTATATGTACAAAACCATGTTACACAGGGCAGCTATAAGTACAAAGCGAAGCTACAGAGCGCAGCTACATGTACAAAACCAAGCTACAAAGGGCAGTTATATGTACAAAACCAAGCTACAGAGGGCAGCTGTATGTACAAAACCAAGCTACAGAGGGCACCTATATGTACAAAACCAAGGTACACATTTCTGTTATATATACAAAACCAAGCTACACAGGGCAGCTACATGCACAAAACCAAGCTACACAGGGCAGCTATAAGTACAAAACCAAGCTACAGGGCAGCTATAGGTAACAAAACCAAGCTACAAAGGGCAGTTATATGTACAAAACCAAGCTACACAGGGCAACTATATGTACAAAACCAAGCTACTGAGGGCAGCTATATGTACAAAACCAAGCTACACAGGGCAGCTATATGTACAAAACGAAGCTACACAGGGCAGCTCTATGTAAAAAACCAAGCTACAGAGAGCAGCTATATGTACAAAACCAAGCAAACAGGGCAGCTGTATGTACAAAACCAAGCTACACAGGGCAGCTATATGTACAAAATCAAGCTACACAGGGCAGCTATATGTACAAAACCAAGCTACACAGGGCAGCTACATATTCAAAACCAAGCTACAAATAGCAGCTACATGTACAAAACCAAGCTATACAGGGCAGCTATATGTACAAAATGAAGCTACATAGAGCAGATATATGTACAAAAAAAAGCTACACCGGGTAGCTTTATGTACAAAACCAAGCTACAGAGGGCAGCTACATGTACAAAACCAAGCTACAGACAGTAGCTATATGTACAAAACCAAGCTACACAGGGCAGTTTTATGTACAAAACCAAGCTACAGCAGAGATATACATGTACAAAACCAAACTACTCAGGGCAGCTATATGTACAAAAACAGGCTACACAGGGCAGCTATATGTACAAAACCAAGCTACACAGGGCAGCTACGTGTAGAAAACCAAGCTACACAGGGCAGCTATATGTTCAAAACCAAGCTACACAGGGCAGCTATATGTACAAAACCAAGCTACATAAGGCAGCTGTATGTACAAAACCAAGCTACATAGGGCAGCTATATGTACAAAACCAAGCTACATAGGGCAGCTATATGTACAAAACCAAGCTACACAGGGCAGCTATATGTACAAAACCAAGCTACACAGGGCAGCTATATGTACAAAACCAAGCTACACAGGGCAGCTATATGTACAAAAACAAGCTACATAGGGCAGCTATATGTACAAAACCAAGCTGCACAGGGCAGCTATATGTACAAAACCAAGCTAAACAGGGCAGCTGTATGTACAAAACCAAGCTAAAGAGGGCAGCTATATGTACAAAACCAAGATACAGAGGGCACCTATATGTACAAAACCAAGCTACACAGGGCAGCTGTATGTACAAAACCAAGCTACAGAGGGCAGCTATATGTACAAAACCAAGCTACACAGGGCAGCTATATGTACAAAATCAAGCTAAACAGGGCAACTATATGTACAAAACCAAGCTACACAGGGCAGCTATAGTTACAAAACGAAGCTACACAGGGCAGCTGTATGTACAAAACCAACCTACAGAGGACAGCTCTTTGTACAAAACCAAGCTAAACAGGGCAGCTATAAGTACAAAGCGAAGCTACAGAGCGCAGCTACATGTACAAAACCAAGCTACAAAGGGCAGTTATATGTACAAAACCAAGCTACAGAGGGCAGCTGTATGTACAAAACCAAGCTACAGAGGGCACCTATATGTACAAAACCAAGCTACACAGGGCAGCTGTATGTACAAAACCAAGCTACAGAGGGCAGCTATATGTACAAAATACAAGCTACACCGGGCAGCTGTATGTAAAAAAACCAAGCTACAGAGGGCAGCTATATGTACAAAACCAAGCTACAGAGAGCAGCTATGTGTACAAAACCAAGCTAAACAGGGCAACTATATGTACAAAATCAAGCTACACAGGGCAGCTATGTGTACAAAACCAAGCTAAACAGGGCAACTATATGTACAAAACCAAGCTACACAGGGCAGCTATATTTACAAAACCAAGCTACAGAGCGCAGCTATATGTACAAAACCAAGCTACACAGGGCAGCTACATATACAAAATCAAGCTACACAGGGCATGTACATGTACAAAACCAAGCTACACAGGAAAAATACATGTACAAAACCAAGCTACATAGGGCAGCTATATGTACAAAACCAAGCTACAAAAGGCATCTATATGTACAAAATTAAGCTAGAGAGGGCAGCTACGTGTATAAAACCAAGCTACACTGGGCAGCTGTGTGTACAGAATCAACCTACAGAGGGCAGCTATATGTAAAAAGCTAAGCTACACAAGGCAGCTATATGTACAAAACCAAGCTACACAGGGCAGCTACATGTACAAAACCAAGCTACACAGGGCACCTATACGTACACAACCAAGCTAAACAGGGCAGGTATATGTACAAAACCAAGGTACACATTTCTGCTATATATACAAAACCAAGCTACACAGGGCAGCTACATGCACAAAACCAAGCTACACAGGGCAGCTATATGTACAACACCAAGCTACACAGGGCAGCTATAAGTACAAAACCAAGCTACAGAGCACAGCTATAGGTAACAAAACCAAGCTACAAAGGGCAGTTATATGTACAAAACCAAGCTACACAGGGCAGCTATATGTACAAAACGAAGCTACACAGGGCAGCTATATGTACAAAACCAAGCTACACAGGGCAGCTACATATACAAAACCAAGCTACAAATAGCAGCTACATGTACAAAACCAAGCTACACAGGGCTGCTATATGTACAAAACCATGTTACACAGGGCAGCTATAAGTACAAAGCGAAGCTACAGAGCGCAGCTACAGGTACAAAACCAAGCTACAAAGGGCAGTTATATGTACAAAACCAAGCTACAGAGGGCAGCTGTATGTACAAAACCAAGCTACAGAGGGCACCTATATGTACAAAACCAAGCTACACAGGGCAGCTGTATGTACAAAACCAAGCTACAGAGGGCAGCTATATGTACAAAATACAAGCTACACCGGGCAGCTGTATGTACAAAACCAAGCTACAGAGGGCAGCTATAAATACAAAACCAAGCTACAGAGCGCAGCTATAGGTAACAAAACCAAGCTACAAAGGGCAGCTGTATGTACAAAACCAAGCTACAGAGGGCAGCTATATGTACAAAATACAAGCTACACCGGGCAGCTGTATGTAAAAAAACCAAGCTACAGAGGGCAGCTATATGTACAAAACCAAGCTACAGAGAGCAGCTATGTGTACAAAACCAAGCTAAACAGGGCAACTATATGTACAAAATCAAGCTACACAGGGCAGCTATGTGTACAAAACCAAGCTAAACAGGGCAACTATATGTACAAAACCAAGCTACACAGGGCAGCTATATTTACAAAACCAAGCTACAGAGCGCAGCTATATGTACAAAACCAAGCTACACAGGGCAGCTACACATACAAAATCAAGCTACACAGGGCATGTACATGTACAAAACCAAGCTACACAGGAAAAATACATGTACAAAACCAAGCTACATAGGGCAGCTATATGTACAAAACCAAGCTACAAAAGGCATCTATATGTACAAAATTAAGCTAGAGAGGGCAGCTACGTGTATAAAACCAAGCTACACTGGGCAGCTGTGTGTACAGAATCAACCTACAGAGGGCAGCTATATGTAAAAAGCTAAGCTACACAAGGCAGCTATATGTACAAAACCAAGCTACACAGGGCAGCTACATGTACAAAACCAAGCTACACAGGGCACCTATACGTACACAACCAAGCTAAACAGGGCAGGTATATGTACAAAACCAAGGTACACATTTCTGCTATATATACAAAACCAAGCTACACAGGGCAGCTACATGCACAAAACCAAGCTACACAGGGCAGCTATATGTACAACACCAAGCTACACAGGGCAGCTATAAGTACAAAACCAAGCTACAGAGCACAGCTATAGGTAACAAAACCAAGCTACAAAGGGCAGTTATATGTACAAAACCAAGCTACACAGGGCAGCTATATGTACAAAACGAAGCTACACAGGGCAGCTATATGTACAAAACCAAGCTACACAGGGCAGCTACATATACAAAACCAAGCTACAAATAGCAGCTACATGTACAAAACCAAGCTACACAGGGCTGCTATATGTACAAAACCATGTTACACAGGGCAGCTATAAGTACAAAGCGAAGCTACAGAGCGCAGCTACAGGTACAAAACCAAGCTACAAAGGGCAGTTATATGTACAAAACCAAGCTACAGAGGGCAGCTGTATGTACAAAACCAAGCTACAGAGGGCACCTATATGTACAAAACCAAGCTACACAGGGCAGCTGTATGTACAAAACCAAGCTACAGAGGGCAGCTATATGTACAAAATACAAGCTACACCGGGCAGCTGTATGTACAAAACCAAGCTACAGAGGGCAGCTATAAATACAAAACCAAGCTACAGAGCGCAGCTATAGGTAACAAAACCAAGCTACAAAGGGCAACTATATGTACAAAACCAAGCTACTGAGGGCAGCTATATGTACAAAACCAAGCTACACAGGGCAGCTATATGTACAAAATTAAGCTAGAGAGGGCAGCTACGTGTATAAAACCAAGCTACACTGGGCAGCTATGTGTACAGAATCAACCTACAGAGGGCAGCTATATGTAAAAAGCTAAGCTACACAAGGCAGCTATATGTACAAAACCAAGCTGCACAGGGCACCTATACATACAAAACCAAGCTAAACAGGGAAGCTATATGTACAAAACCAAGCTACACATGGCAGCTATATGTACAAAACCAAGCTACACAGGGCAGCTACATGTACAAAACCAAGCTACACAGGGCACCTATACGTACACAACCAAGCTAAACAGGGCAGGTATATGTACAAAACCAAGGTACACATTTCTGTTATATATACAAAACCAAGCTACACAGGGCAGCTACATGCACAAAACCAAGCTACACAGGGCAGCTATATGTACAACACCAAGCTACACAGGGCAGCTATGAGTACAAAACAAAGCTACAGGGCGCAGCTATAGGTAACAAAACCAAACTACAAAGGGCAGTTATATGTACAAAACCAAGCTACACAGGGCAACTATATGTACAAAACCAAGCTACTGAGGACAGCTATATGTACAAAACCAAGCTACACAGGGCAGCTACATATACAAAACCAAGCTACAAATAGCAGCTACATGTACAAAACCAAGCTACACAGGGCTGCTATATGTACAAAACCATGTTACACAGGGCAGCTATAAGTACAAAGCGAAGCTACAGAGCGCAGCTACATGTACAAAACCAAGCTACAAAGGGCAGTTATATGTACAAAACCAAGCTACAGAGGGCAGCTGTATGTACAAAACCAAGCTACAGAGGGCACCTATATGTACAAAACCAAGCTACACAGGGCAGCTGTATGTACAAAACCAAGCTACAGAGGGCAGCTATATGTACAAAATACAAGCTACACCGGGCAGCTGTATGTAAAAAAACCAAGCTACAGAGAGCAGCTATGTGTACAAAACCAAGCTAAACAGGGCAACTATATGTACAAAATCAAGCTACACAGGGCAGCTATATGTACAAAACCAAGCTACACATGGCAGCTATATGTACAAAACCAAGCTACACAGGGCAGCTACATGTACAAAACCAAGCTACACAGGGCACCTATACGTACACAACCAAGCTAAACAGGGCAGGTATATGTACAAAACCAAGGTACACATTTCTGTTATATATACAAAACCAAGCTACACAGGGCAGCTACATGCACAAAACCAAGCTACACAGGGCAGCTATATGTACAACACCAAGCTACACAGGGCAGCTATAAGTACAAAACCAAGCTACAGGGCGCAGCTATAGGTAACAAAACCAAGCTACAAAGGGCAGTTATATGTACAAAACCAAGCTACACAGGGCAACTATATGTACAAAACCAAGCTACTGAGGGCAGCTATATGTACAAAACCAAGCTACACAGGGCAGCTATATGTACAAAACGAAGCTACACAGGGCAGCTCTATGTAAAAAAACAAGCTACAGAGGGCAGCTATATGTACAAAACCAAGCAAACAGGGCAGCTGTATGTACAAAACCAAGCTACAGAGGGCAGCTATATGCATAAAACCAAGCTACACAGGGCAGCTATATGTACAAAACCAAGCTACACAGGGCAGCTATATGTACAAAACCAAGCTACATAGGGCAGCTATATGTGCAAAACCAAGCTACACAGGGCAGCTATATGTACAAAACTAAGCTACACAGGGCAGCTATATGTACAAAACCAAGATACACAGGGCAGCTATAAGACGGGACGCCATTCTCCGATGTCGGGAATATAAAGGAGGCTTTCCTCGGCAGTTCGCAGGTCATATTTGATGGGTTACCAAACAAAGACACGATCATCAACAGGACCAGAGAAATGCCCGGTCCTGTGAGACCTGTAGAGAGGCACAGTACAGACACGCTGAACACGGAAGACTTCAACACCTGCACTGAAAGATGGGAGTGTGGATGTAAACGACGTGTAGCAGTGGTTACCGGATATTACGTCAAACAAGGGCGGCACTAAATCTTTAAAATTGAATTAATTGTCTTTTGTGCACTAGTAATTTTTATAAATTTACACAAATAATACGTGTGTCTTTTTGGCATGCGGAATCTAGACGGGGAGACAAGCAGCAGCAGGAAATATGGAAACAGATAAATGTTCATCATGAGGAAATGAACTGGCACTCGGGTCTGTGTGTTTTGTGTTGTTTCTTAAGCTTTGTAAAGGTGCACCGGGCATCCAAAAGTGCCGACCCCTGGTGTAGGCTATAGTTTTTACCTGTGGGTATCGTGTTTACACTACTTAAAATCTCTGCTGAAATTTTACTGAAATCTGAGAAAGTAATGAGCTCTGTTGCAGAGTGGGATTTGTAGTCCCTTGTGTCTACCACTTGGGAACGAACTTTGGATGGTTAGACAAGGTCGTATGAAATTAAAGTTCAAATTAAGGACCACCTCTCAACTAATAAATTCTGCAAAGTTTCACACGCACAACCAATCTGATAAGGATGACGACTAAAAGTAAGTATTTAAGTACGAACGCAAATAACCAGTGAACGCAAGTAAAATAAGCAGTGTCGACATAACTGCAGCTCTGAGCAGCCGCCACCACGTCCTTGTCCAGCAGATGGCAGTAGTGAAACATTGGCCACATAATCGCTCCATGCAACCCTCAATTTATGGGGGTGCAAATTTTTCCCACTTACAAGTAGCAAAACGTGCAAGGTATAAAAAAACACAAATACTGTAATGAAGACGACATTATTTAATGGTTTACTCTTGCAAAGATAGCAAAGCTGTGTAATTCGAAGTGACTTGTATTGTGGAGAGAAAATAGGGAGGAGAAGAAAGAGTGATGGGAAAAGAGACAAGGTCATGAAAACTGCATTATTGCTAATATAGATAAAGATAACGCAAGCAGTTGTCATCTATTTTAATAATACATCACAGTCCAAAAGCATTCATTGGTAATTCGTCATTTTGATTGATACTGCTTAATTTAAGAGGACATTCACCAACGAACAAAGAACAAGCAATTGATAAACACAACGACATGTGACTTTCTCCACTTGTCAGCATCGTCGCCCTGCGGGACAATCCCACGCAGATGTAAAGTTTGGAAAGCTGCGGGGCTCGCGTGACTCGTGGGCTTTATTGGAGGGGTTCTCTCGCTCGCGGTGTGACCGCACAACAAGTTAACACGACGAGGTGACCGCGAACGCAGCCTGCAGCAACAGACCGCTCGGTGAAAACGCAGCAGAAATCGTGAAATAAATGAAATGTGGGAGAAGGAGCGAGCCGTGCCGTGCCGAGTCCATTGTTCGGAGACGCCATCGTGTGCAGCCCGTTTCAGCAGCAGCACAAAACCTCTCGGGCAGCGTCTCCAGCTTCTGTCGTTGCTGCTTTACTGTTTTAAGACTTGCGCTGTACTGATGATTTCTTCTCCCCTTCGCTCCATCCCACTTGACTTGGTGACAGACCTAAAAGCCTTTTGTTGCAAGCCTAGCCAATGGAGACGGATTACGACACCGGGCAGCGGAGATATATAAACAGCCCTTTTGACCAACATTTGCACATTTTTCAGTGACACTTCTGCACGTTCACACCTCCATGGACTAAATGGTTGTCTAGTAGGGGACCCTAAACAGTCATTACACGTGAGCAGGATATGCTCAAATAAGATAGAGCATTTGATACTTTCAATTAAAGTGGTCTACCGAGACGCACTGGAACGCACTTTAAACAGACACCGGTACAGCTCCTGCTCCCACAGTAGGGTGGCCGCTTGGAATAGATGCATATCCCCGACTGCCTACCTTCTGCAGGATAAAACTAGTAGCTGGACAACATCAGCTGGAAGCCGAACAACAACCAAAAAAGTTCTGTTGCCCGATCATCGAGTCGTCATGTCAAGGTACAACTTTTTGCTGTGCTTGATGGTTCTGATGTCTCTGGGACAGTCGGGCAGCGACGAGCCTCATCTGCTGCTGCCTCCTGCCAGCGAGATGCCCACGGACCCCGGGCTGTCGCTCATGGACGAAGAAGCAGCTGCTCACGAGTGTTCCGCGTGCGTGTGGAGGGAGCAGAGCAAAGTCCTGAGACTGGAAACCATCAAATCCCAAATCCTGAGCAAGTTGCGTCTGAAACAGGCGCCCAACATAAGCCGCGAGGTGGTGAACCAGCTGCTGCCGAAAGCCCCGCCGCTTCAGCAGCTCCTGGACCACCACGATTTCCAAGGAGACGCGTCATCCCAGGATGAGTTTATGGAGGAGGACGAATATCACGCCACCACAGAGTCCGTTATCACGATGGCCTCCGAGCGTGAGTAACACAGCTGACAACAACATAACACACCCTGGCAGAGAGTAGTTGGTCATATTGTTGAGACAGGGGCAGCAACACAAGCTGCAGAGCTGACCTGACACGCTGCACCGTGGTGCTTATAACCCATACAACTAACCCGTGGTATTGTTTAGTAGGGCAGATCTTCATGATGACAGTACCAAACCAGATGGTCCAACTCCACCGCTAGCCACGGTTGTCAAAACGGGGGTTATGATGAACTTGATAAATCATTTCACAGAAGTGCCTCGTCACTTTAAAGGACATAAATAGTCTTGGTCCTTTACGGCCCGTAGGGCTGAGCGAGCCGCTGTCGCCTTTAACGGCACAGTGCTGATGCTGCTGGACTTTGTAAGTAGCAAACTTGTATTTGGTCCTACCAGTAGGGTTACTGCATGGCACGGCAACGCACCGTCTCATGTTCCGGAGGGTTTGAGTAGACTCTTGCAGAGTTTCAGTGGATTCTTGCAGAGTAGATTCTTGCAGCGCTTCAGTAGATTCTTGGCTGAAGTGAAGTGTAGGCTTGTGCACTGCGATCTCCAAAACATCTTGTCACATGTGAAGTGTTAGATCCAACCCTGGTGTTGGCACACAGCGCAACTTTCTGCTCAGATGGAGTGTGTATGACTTAGGGTGTGACAGACGTTTGAATGTCAAGTGCATCGGTCAATAATGATAATGTAGCATGCGGTTGACAGTTGCATTGCTTTGACTTGATTTTTTTTTCGTTTGCATAGACCCCGTGTTACATTTGGTCTCCTGTGGTCCCATCATGAGGTCTTGGAATTATTGCCCCAGCAGTTGCCTGCTATATAGTTTACCATAAGGTCCGGGGACATAAATTACAAATAAACCGCAAGTCCGAGAGACATTTTATAAAACTGCTGTTGAACCCTGGCAGCTGTCCCCTATCGGTCTTTTATAGGAGTCCACCGGATTCCCTGCTGTTCATCGCAGTGAGAAAAAGTGTGTCCAAAAAGCTGCCATTGTTCCCTCGAGCAGCGGCCCCCCTCCACCGCACTTGCCTTTTAAATGCGAAGTTTATAGGCGCAGCGCGTTTTTTTCTCTGCGCCAGCACAAAGACCGAGAAGCACTCGGGGTCGAGGGGAGTGTGTGACCTTTTCGTGACGAATCGCGGGGTTCAACAACATTTACACACATAATATATTCTGCACAAGGTGAATGAAAAAGGCCTATAGCCCTCCGAACAATCAGTTTCTGCACTGTTAGTGAACAAAGATCACTTCCCCCCGTGTCTGCTCGGCGCTGCAGGCGAGGAACATGAGGAACACGAGGAACATGAGGAACACGAGGAGCACGGGGAACATGAGGAACACGAGGAACATGAGGAACACGAGGAACATGAGGAACACGAGGAACATGAGGAACTTCGGGGTTTAAGTGCTGTTGAGCAGCGACATGTTGCCCACACTGACACGTTTTGTTAAAGCTGATTTATTTTTCTATTCTGGTGGGCTTTATTCTGGTGGACTGTATTCTGGTGGGCTTTATTCTGGTGGTCTGTATTCTGGTGGGCTTTATTCTGGTGGTCTGTATTCTGGTGGGCTGTATTCTGGTGGGCTTTATTCTGGCGGGCTGTATTCTGGTGGGCTTTATTCTGGTGGGCTGTATTCTGGTGGGCTTTATTCTGGTGGGCTGTATTCTGGTGGGCTGTATTCTGGTGGGCTTTATTCTGGTGGGCTTTATTCTGGTGGGCTGTATTCTGGGGGGTTTATTCCGGTGGGCTTTATTCTGGTGGGCTGTATTCGGGTGGGCTTTATTCGGGTGGGCTTTATTCTGGTGGACTGTATTCTGGTGGGCTTTATTCTGGTGGGCTTTATTCTGGGGGTTTTATTCTGGTGGGCTTTATTCTGGTGGGCTGTATTCTGGCGGGCTTTATTCTGGTGGGCTTTATTCTGGTGGGCTGTATTCTGGTGGGCTTTATTCTGGTGGGCTTTATTCTGGTGGGCTGTATTCGGGTGGGCTTTATTCGGGTGGGCTTTATTCTGGTGGGCTGTATTCTGGTGGGCTTTATTCTGGTGGGCTTTATTCTGGGGGTTTTATTCTGGTGGGCTTTATTCTGGTGGGCTGTATTCTGGTGGGCTTTATTCTGGTGGGCTGTATTCTGGTGGGCTTTATTCTGGTGGGCTGTATTCTGGTGGGCTTTATTCTGGTGGGCTGTACTGGGGAACCATGCCTGTGAACACATGGGCTCCAATCGGTCACGGCCTCCTAACTTTAACTGAAATCTCGTTGGATCACGGCGTTATAACTGTCAGCCTGCTGCAGCAGCTGAACATGAGGAGGACTGATTCTCCTTTGCCTTTTTCCTTCTTGCTACACCTTAACAGTTTCAGGTTCCAGTCCTAAAAACACATGAAACTATCAGAAGCTCAGATTTCTGTAAACGTCTGCTTGACACCTCAAACCTTTGCGAGCTCTGCAGCTCTTGGCAGGAATGAGAGAAGCTGCTGAGAGATGCTGCTGAGAGATGCTGCTGACTTCAGGATCCAGCGGAGGGAGTAAAGTCATGATATCCCTGAATCATTCCAGCAGAACTGTTGCATGGCCTTCTGCTTACTAATGACATGCTGTCCACAGGGGGACATTAGATTAGGTCAGTATGTTAGTGCACCAGGTCCACGTACAAGTCCTGCTGTAGTGAACGCCTATCCCCCCCCCCCCAGACTCCAGGTCTCTTCAGCTTCATCTCAGAAACATATGCATGTTAGATGCATGATGTTGCTACAGTCCATTATTAAATTGCAATTATCCCCCTTTGTAGCATGTTCCACCTTGATTATCCTCTCTCTACCTGTACTGGCCACTGTACTGGCCACTGTACTGGCCACTGTACCGGCCACTGTACTGGCCACTGGTGCTGCAGGGTTACTACCCTCTGACAGCAGGAAAGACCTGAAACACACACTCCATGGATCCATCCATGGGTTGCAGACACCAGACAGATGGTGATCACCCTCAAACCCTGTTTTGAGAAGAACCTCACCGCCCCCCACCCCCACCCCCACACACACAAACACACACCTGCCTCATGCCTGTCAGGGAGTGTAATGACAGGCTATGCATGCTGTATTTTATCGTGGCACAGCATTGTGTTGTTGGTCCGGTCTCCTCGTCCCTCTTCACGTTGGTTGCCTGGTCCATGTACCTCGGTTTTCACATCTCTGCTTCTCCTTACTTCTTGTGTTGCTCTCATGTGTTAACCCCCCCCCCCCACACACACACACACACACACGTGTCCCTCCCTGCGGGTTGTCCCTCCTCATCCCTCTCTCCTCTGGTACTCGTGGAGCAGTTGAGGGAACGAGTGCGTCTCTGTGCCTGTAGCGTCTTCCTGGTCTCTTGGGACTAGAAGTGCCTGTTCTGTGTCTGTGGTAGAAGGACTTCAGGACAGTATTGCCCTGCACACCTGCAGCCCTGCTGCCAGCCGTCTCAGCGGCACGTTGCTGGGTCATGTGGGTTCATGCAGTACATGCTGAACTGGACCCACGCCAGCCTGGCTTCTTAGTATTCTCTTAAGGTACGTGGGTACCGCGTGGGGGTTGAGAGGGTTCATGCTTCCTGGTCTATAATTACCATGAAATATCATAGAAAAGTGGAGCTATTTATATCACTGTGTAGTGCTGCATGTGCTGGCACATCTCCCGTCCACACGTTGTGTTGCAGAAGAAACTATGTGCTCTGTAAGTCACGCATATGAAATTAAGTACATACGCTTTCTGTCTTCTCTTTGCAGTACAGCTTTGTGGCTGCTTGTTATTACATGCTATGACATGTGTTATTACATATGTTATTACATATATGATGTATGTGTGTGTGTGTGTGTGTGTATGTGTGTACACATCCATGTGGCAGTGTGTTTTGATACACTACTCTTGCCTGGGGTGCTGGGGTGGGGTTTTGACCACAGCGGGTGTTCACTTGTCCCTTGTCCATGGCATTAAGACAGACCTTCCTCTCCCATCGATGACCTCCTCTTCCTCCTCCGTGTCTGTCCTGCCCCGTGTAACCTGGGTCAACTTGCCGGAGTCCCAGTAGCTGCATCCTCCTGCAGCAGAAGCAGGGAACCACGGGAGAATGTAAAGTCTGTCCTGTATCACCCTGACCTTCCTGCAAGTACTGGGGCAGTTCTTAACAAAGATAAAGGCGTACGTTGTGTGCTCGTGTTGTCTCCACCCTGGTGATGTATGTGATTGTCTAGCAGCAGACGATCCAGCAGAGAGCAGCACTCACTTACCTTCCCTCCCTTCCTCTCCTCCAACTTTAACTTTTATTTCACTGAACGCACCACTCATGACACAACTCGAGACACTGCGATGATGTCATAGGCGTATATGTTCTAAAGAAGAGACTTGTTTTGTTTAGTTCATCATGTTGTTTCACAGATGCTGGAAATTCAAACTGTGTTTCAACTTGAACAATTTCAACACTAACTGACGTCATGCTTTTTCTTGTCCTTTCAACCGCGTGTTTGTGGAACACTCACTTGGCATACAGCTTTATATCGTATGTAGTCTTGCTACTAACGATCACTGCAAATTTACACAACTCAAGGCACATTAACACACACACACACACACACACACACACATACACACACACACACACACACACACACACACACACACACACAGACATATATATATATATATATATGGTGGCATGGTGGTGTAGTGGTTAGCGTGGTTACCTCACAGCAAAAGGTCCTGGGTTCGAGCCCCAGGTTAGTCCAACCTTGGTGGGTCGTCCCGGGTCGTCCTCTGTGTGGAGTTTGCGTGTCCTCCCCGTGTCGGTGTGGGTTTCCTCCGGGGGCTCCGGTTTCCTCCCACAGTCCAAAGACATGTAGGTCAGGTGAACCGGCCGTACTAAGTTGTCCCTAGGTGTGAATGTGTGTGTGTGTGTGTGTGTGTGTGTGCGTGTGTGTGTTTGTGTGTGTCCGTGCATGTGTGTGTGTGTGTGTGTGTGTGTGTGTGTCCATAAGTGAGGCCCTGGAAACTCAAACAAAGGCTCACAGCTCTGGCTGCCAGGCTGAAGTGATACACTAGAGAAGCAGAAGCCAAAAGACTAAATGGCCTGTTCCTCAAAAAACCATCCAACGTGTACTCCCAGCTGCAGGGTAACAAGGGAACAACATCAGACCCACCCAGAGCAGAAGACTGGAAAGGTATATATGGGAAAAGGAGGCATCACACAATATCAATGCCCAGTGACTGGTGGACCTAAGAGCAGCTCACAGCAATATTCCAGAACAAGAACCAGTTATCATCACAGTAGCCGACATCCAACGATGAGTCTCAACATCAAGGGCTGGACTGCACCAGGCCCTGACATGATTCATGCCTACTGGTTGAAGAAGGTAACAGCACTCCATCTGCACCATTGCACGTTACCACCTCTTATTTCCCCTGTATAAGTCAATCCTTGTGTGTGTGTGTGTGTGTGTGTGTGTGTGTGTGTGTGTGTGTGTGTGTATATCTGAAGATTGTTGTGTTGTAGTGTTGTTATTCTATGTTAAGTACACTGAGAGAGCCACAAAACCGGAGTCAAATTCCATGTAGTGCAAACCTACATGGCCAAAAAACCCGATTCTGATTCTGATTCTGATTCTGAATGCCTGGCAACACAGATGAACCAGCTGCTAACATCAGAGTCTCACCCTGCCTGGCTAACACGGGGGAGAACAATACTGATCATGAAGGATACCAACAAGGGTACAACACCTTCAATCTGTCGGCCGATAACCTGCCTCTCCTCAACATGGACGATCCTGTCAGGCATCATAACAGCTAAGCTGAAAGGGCACATGAGTCAATATATGAGCAAAACTCAGAAAGGAATTAGGAACAACACCAGAGGGTCAAAGCATCAGCTACTAGTTGATAGAGCAGTCACCCTTTCAGTCATGTGTTTGTGGACCTAAGACCAGACAGACCAACCTGTGCACAGCCTGGACTGACTACAAGAAAGCCTATGATTCAAGGCCCCACATATGGTTACTGGAAAGCTTGGCATTATACAAAGCCAACAGGACACTAATAACCTTCATCAAGAACTCAGTGTGGTGGTGGAAAACAACACTAGATGCCAACTCAAAGACAATCACACAAGTAACCATCAAATGTGGCATATACCAAGGTGATGCACTATCCCCGCTGCTGTTCTGCATAGGCATGAACCCCCTCAGTCAGATCATCACTAATAGTAGATATGGATACAGGTTCAGAAGTGGAGTTACCATCAGCCACCTACTATATATGGATGACATCAACCTGTATGCCAGGAATGAGCGAGACATTGACTCACTGATCCACCTCACCAGGATCTACAACAACGACGTCGGCATGTCATGTGCGGTTGATTGGTAGCAAAAAGAGGAAAGGTGGTGAAGACTGAAGGAGTTGAATTACTAGATGGCAGGATAACTGTTATACAGGAAAGTTACAAGTACCTGAGTATTCCACAGGCAAATGGAAACCATGAGGAGGCAGCAAGGAGGTCAACTACAGCCACATACCTCCAGAGAGTCCTGAGGAGCCAGCTCAATGGGAGGAATAAGATCCAAGCCATCAACACATATGCCCTAGCAGTCATCAGACACCCAGCTGGAATAATAAGATAGCCAAAGGAGGAGATAAAGTCCACAGATATCAGGACACAAAAAGTCACAATGCACGAAGGGTCCCACCTGAAGTCTGGCAGCCTGAGACTCTACGATAAGCAAAAAGATGGGGACCGAAGATTAGTGAGTATCAGAGCCACTATTAATTATGAAACAAGGAACATCCATGAGTACATCCAAAAGAGGGCCCCCCAGGACGAACTGCTGAGTGAGTACCTCAGGCAGCAGAAGACAGAGAATGCAGAGGAAGAAGAAGAGGAGGTATCATGGAAGACCAAGCTCCTCCATGGGATGTACCATCAACAGATGGAAGATATGCCTGATATCAAGAAATCCTACCAGGGGCTAGAAAAGGTTGGACTGAAGGACAGCACAGAGGCTCTGATCATAGCAGCACAAGGACAGGCACTCAGCACCAGATTGGTTGAGGCAATGGTCTCCCACACCAGACAAGACCCAAGATGCAGGCTGTGCAAAGACACCCCTGAGACAGTCCAGCATTCAGTAGCTTGGTGTAAAATGCTAGCTGGGAAGTGTACACTGCAAGGAATAACCCAGTGGCTGGGATAGCATAAAGGAATATCTGTCCTGAATACAGGCTGGAAGTCCCCAGGTTCGAATGGGAGACTGCCAAAGGTGGTTGAGAATGGCAGAGCCAAGATCCTGTGGGACTTCAAGTTCCAGACTGACAAGAAGGTATTGGCTAACCAACCAGCCATTGTGGTGGTCAACAAGGAACAGAAGACAGCAGTAGTGAGTGATGTAGCAATCCTGTGCGATGGCAACATCAGGAAGAAAGAGCATGAGAAGCTAGAGAAATACCAAGGGCTGAGGGAAGAACTAGATCAGATGTGGTAGGTGAAATCTACAGTAGTCCCAGTGGTAATAGAAGCACGAGGGGCTGTGACCCCCCCCAAAAAAAACTGGGAGAGTGGCTCCAGCATATTCCAGTAACAACATCTAAGGTCACTGTCCAGAAGAGTGCGGTCCTAGGAACAGCTAAGGTAATGTACAGAACCCTCAAACGCCCTGGCCTCTGGTAGAAGACTCGAGCTTGAGTAAGACACACACCACCTGAAAAAGGGGTGAGAGGGTGATATACAGTGCATCCGGAAAGTATTCACACCCCTTCACTTTCCCCACATTTTATTTTGTTACAGCCTTATCCCAAAATTGATTAAATTCCTTTTTTTTCTCATCAATCTACACACAATACCCCATAATGACAAAGCGAAAAAGGTTTTGTAGAAATTTTTGCAAATTTATTAAAAATAAAAATCTGAAATATTGCATGTACATAAGTATTCACACCCTTTACTCAGTACTTGGTTGAGGCACCCTTGGCAGTGATTACAGCCTCAAGTCTTCTTGGGTATGAAGCTACAAGCTTGGCACACCTATATTTGGGGTAGTTCTCCCATTCTTCTCTGCAGATCCTCTCGATCTCTGTAAGAGTAGATGGGGAGCGTCGCTGCACATCTATTTTCAGGTCTTTCCAGGGATGTTCAATGGGGTTCAAGTCTGGGCTCTGGCTGGGACACTCAAGGACATTCACAGACTTGTCCTGAAGCCACTCCTTCATTGTCTTGGCTGTGTGCTTAGAGTCGTTGTCGTGTTGAAAGGTAAACCTTCGCCCCAGTCTGAGGTCCTGAGCGCTCTGGAGCAGGTTTTCATCAAGGATCTCTCTGTACTTTGCTCCATTCATCTTTCCCTCGATCCTGACTAGTCTCCCAGTTCCTGCTGCTGGAGAACATCCCCACAGCATGATGCTGCCACCACTATGCTTCACTGTAGGGATGGTATTAGCAAGGTGATGAGAGCTGCCTGGTTTCCTCCAGACGTGACGTTTGGCATTCAGGCCAAAGAGTTCAATCTTGGTTTCATCAGACCAGAGAATCTTGTTTCTCATGGTCTGAGAGTCCTTTAGGTGCTTTCTGGCAAACTCTAAGCGGGCTGTCATGTGCCTTTTACTGAGCAGAGGCTTCCGTCTGGCCACTCTACCATAAAGGCCTGATTGGTGGAGTGCTGCAGAGATGGTTGTCCTTCTGGAAGGTTCTCCCATCTCCACAGAGGAACGCTGGAGCTCTGTCAGAGTGACCATCGGGTTCTTGGTCACCTCCCTGACCAAGGCCCTTCTCCCCTGATTGCTCACTTTGGCTGGGCGGCCAGCTCTAGGAAGAGTCCTGGTGGATCCAAACTTCTTCCATTTACGAATGATGGAGACCACTGTGCTCTTCGGGACCTTCAAAGCTGTAGAAATTTTTTTTTGTACCCTTCCCCAGATCTGTGCCTCGATACAATCCTGTCTCGGAGGTCCACAGACAATTCCTTTGACTTCATGGCTTGGTTTCTGCTCTGACATGCACTGTCAACAGTGGGACTTTATATAGACAGGTGTGTGCCTTTCCAAATCATGTCCAATCCATTGCATTTACTAGAGGTGGACTCCAATCAAGATGTAGAAACATCTCAAGGATGATCAGCGGAAACAGGATGAACCTGAGCTCAATTTTGAGTGTCATAGCAAAGGGTGTCAATACTTATATACATGCAATATTTCAGTTTTTTATTTTTAATAAATTTGCTAAAATGTCTACAAAACCTTTTTCACTTTGTCATTATGGGGTATTGTGTGTAGATTGAGGAGAAATAAAAGGAATTTAATCCATTTTGGAATAAGGCTGTAACATAACAAAATGTGGGGAAAGTGAAGGGGTGTCAATACTTTCCGGATGCACTGTATATATACACTCACCGGCCACTTTATTAGGCACACCCGTCCAACTGCTCGTTAACGCAAATTTCTAATCAGCCAATCACATGGCAGCAACTCAATGCATTTAGGCATGTAGACATGGTCAAGACGATCTGCTGCAGTTCAAACCGAGCATCAGAATGGGGAAGAAAGGTGATTTAAGTGACTTTGAACGTGGCATGGTTGTTGGTGCCAGATGGGCTGGTCTGAGTATTTCAGAAACTGCTGATCTACTGGGATTTTCACACACAACCATCTCTAGGGTTTACAGAGAATGGTCCGAAAAAGAGAAAATATCCAGTGAGCGGCAGTTCTGTGGGCGAAAATGCCTTGTTGATGCCAGAGGTCGGAGGAGAATGGCCAGACTGGTTCGAGCTGATAGAAAGGCAACAGTAACTCAAATAACCACTCATTACAACCGAGGTATGCAGAAGAGCATCTCTGAACGCACAACACGTTGAACCTTGAGGCAGATGGGCTACAGCAGCAGAAGACCACACCAGGTGCCACTCCTGTCAGCTAAGAACAGGAAACTGAGGCTACAATTCGCACAGGCTCACCAAAATTGGACAATAGAAGATTGGAAAAACGTTGCCTGGTCTGATGAGTCTCGATTTCTGCTGCGACATTCGGATGGTAGGGTCAGAATTCGGCGTCAACAACATGAAAGCATGGATCCATCCTGCCTTGTATCAACGGTTCAGGCTGGTGGTGGTGGTGTAATGGTGTGGGGGATATTTTCTTGGCACACTTTGGGCCCCTTAGTACCAACTGAGCATCGTGTCAACGCCACAGCCTACCTGAGTATTGTTGCTGACCATGTCCATCCCTTTATGACCACAGTGTTCCCATCTTCTGATGGCTACTTCCAGCAGGATAACGCGCCGTGTCATAAAGCTCGAATCATCTCAGACTGGTTTCTTGAACATGACAATGAGTTCACTGTACTCAAATGGCCTCCACAGTCACCAGATCTCAATCCAATAGAGCACCTTTGGGATGCGGTGGACCGGGAGATTCGCATCATGGATGTGCAGCCGACAAATCTGCAGCAACTGTGTGATGCTATCATGTCAATATGGACCAAACTCTCTTGAGGAATGTTTCCAGTACCTTGTTGAATCTATGCCACGAAGGATTAAGGCAGTTCTGAAGGCAAAAGGGGGTCCAACCCGGTACTAGCAAGGTGTACCTAATAAAGTGGCCAGTGAGTGTATAACTTTGTTAAAAGAAACACTCAATGGTAGGGATAGTGCTCAACAAATAAGGAGCAAAAAAATCAATCCAATAGTCAAGTAAATTTTCTATGCTTATAGCATGAAACAGGCTTGTACTGTCTCATAGAAAAGTTACTTGACTAACTGGATTATATATATATATATATAACTTTGTTAGATGAAACACTCAATGGTAGAGAAACTGCTCAACAAATAAGGAGCAAAATTATTGATAGCTGATGATTGCTTATGGCATGAAACAGGCTTGTACTCTCATAAAGAATTTACTGGACTATATATATATGAATGCAAGCACATTCATTTACATTAATTTCACATTAATTTATACATTTACACATGTACAGAAAATGGCAGTTCAAAAAACACACACCTACCTACCCACACTGACACACACACACACACACGCACATACACTTACTAACACACTCATGCACACACCAACACATGCGCACATGCTCACACACACTCCAGAAAAAGTTCTCCTATTGACAAAAAGGGTCACAGAGTTCACAGCTATGTGATATATTGGACGAGGAGACTATTAACCTCATCAGGTCTCTTTCTTTGGCAGCAAAGACGAACCGGTAGTAACTTGAACACTAACACACACACACACACACACACACACACACACATTCACTAAGAACACCCACAAAAAACAAGTCTTTTATAGTGTTGACCCTATAAAAAGGGTCATTTCCTGAAGGTGCAGGAACCATAAAAATGAAGAGGGAGAGCGCTAAAAGAACAGACCAGCAGAAGTCGGACTGTCTTCAACCCCGCTGGTCAGTGTTTGCTGGAAGTTGATGACTATGTGAGGTTTTTATAGATTCACTTATTCCACAGAGGTCTGTTTGACGATGGCACCTGTTCGGCCTGTTTAGCCGCTCGCATCATTTGCAGGAGATTCAAAGGAGAGAACAACTTCTGTGATGAGTTGTTTGGACACTTGGCCAGGGCCTGTTTGTTTAAAAAGAAGTAAAAAAAACTTAAGAAAGTTCTGTAGGAGTGTAGAAAATGCACAACATGCTGTCAACTTTATGGCTAATAAAGTTTCAAAGGGACCAAGTCTATTAATACGGGAACAAAATTTCCCTAGGACCTCAGGAATCTCACCCCTTACACCCTCCTTCCCCTATTCCCACGCTCCCATGCGACGCTTCCTCCACTACTTCTTCTCTTCAGGCATATTTTGCCCCAAAGTTTAATTAACAAAAAACAAAAAATACGGCAGTTTGGACAGGGGTCTTGCATGATCACGTAAGACTGAATTAATGTCAAGATTAAGCTCGTTTCATATTGGGACACAGACTGGTGTGTCCTCGGACTGTAAATGTCACAGTAAAGAAGACCACCTGAGTGCAGGGCTTGCACTGCATCCACTACTGAGATCCTCTTTGCTTGTTAAGAGGAATTCAAAGCCTCTGAATGAGTTAGGTGCGCTGCGGTCCATACTGTGGGTAGAGGGGGGGTAGATGGGAGGGGGTCCAGAGGGAGCAACAAGCAGCCCAGTCCTATCCTAAAGGGATAGAAATCATGGAAGGATTTTATAGGTACAATTAAAGCGGCCCGAGACAGATGGTACGTTTCACTAAAAAAGGAAATAATTACTTCACACCGGTAATTAAGCCCCATGTCAGAACACAAGAGAGGAGGAGAGGGAAGGAGTGGAAAGATAAAATGGTGATCATTGAGGGGATTATTATTGACAGATTGTGTTCAGAGTCTGTGTGGTCGTGTGTTAGGAGCTGCAGATCTGTTTATGGAAGAGTCCATTAATCCTAAAAGGCATTTAAGCAGAGGAAATGCTGCATGGGCATAATGGATCCCAAAAGGGCACTGCTGTGTTGGAAAGATGCACAGTTACCAGTAGATTACTTCATGATTATCCACATGAAAATTTCATTAGCCTCTCCTCTGTAGTGGGGAGAGCAGCTTCCTCGCTATATTCATCACCTGTGGTTGCAGTTTTGCTTGCCGTGCACATATTGCCTCAGGAAGTTCATTATGGAAAGCACATTTCTCAAGCGTCCAAACGTTTTTCAGGGACAAAAGCGGAGTTTCGCTCGTGTAATGTACAACACTGGTGGGGAGGCCCAGGATTAAATCCTCAGAGGGAAAAGCATGCTTCTACCTTGTATAGAAATGCTCAAGCAAATAGTATACACTAGAAAGGCTTCAGCTGTGGTTTTCATGATCTTGCCTTTGTCTTTAGTAGAAAAAAAGAAAAACCTTGGCTGAGGCCCGGAGAGGGAGACATGGGTCAGTGTGCTTCAGGATTTTTCAGTTGCAGTGTTGGCAAACAGAAGGACTTGGAGTGAGAAGAATCACATTTTGATGCATTTGAGGTGGAGTCAGTGTTGTGAAGCTCAAGAGCAGAGTTTTTGAGGAGAAAAGTAAATTAGTGACTTACAGATCGGTTCTGCAGGATCTGCTGTTCAGGCAATATTTAGTCAGAACTGAAATAAACGGACTCGGTAGTTTTGTGCATTCTTGTGTGTTTTTACATTAAAGGTACCAGCAGCAGTGATATGTGCAGGCAGGGTTTTCTTGCATGCTACAATGACATGAGCTTTGTCTGAAATAGTTCACTAGCTGTTCTATAGTGCACTATGTTCCTCCATTTTGTTTGAGAGTCCCAATTCTAACTGTAAAATTAGTCACTATTTAGCATCCCCAGAAATCGTGTCCAACACATGTACACTACTTTATACTAGAAATACCACAATGCAATGCTTCACATCTTCTCCGCTGCACCCGTGCTCTCTTGTCATTGTCAAATACTGTGTGATGGAATGAGAAGAAGCCACAAAATGATGATTCAGTAGTGTCCAAAATCTCTTGTTGATTGCTCCCTGTAGAGCACCTTTCTGAGTGCTTCACATGTAGGGAACAGTGAATGAGGGAACGAGGGAAGGATTCCTGACAAGGCAGTGGTGTGCTGCACTTATAGACATAGACCTCATGACTTGTCAGCAAGCTATCTAAGAACCTGGGCAATGGACTAATATACTAAACCTAGCACGCAGTGTTTCTCTTCATTCCTTTTCTCCTGGTAATTGCAGGTTTTGATGTTGTTGTTTTTGCTTTTTTGTTTTGTTTTATTTGTTTTTTGTAAAGTTGTGTGTCTGTATTGGAAACGAGCTAAGTAGGGATGGTTTGCAGTTGTAAAAACACTAATGAAATAGCCAAGGAGTATCACATGTTGTTAGTGAATGAATGAGTGCTGAGGCCATATCAAAAAGACATGCATGTTAGGGTTAGTACTCCTGTCTGTGTCTGTGCCCCTGACTGAGGCATGGCAAGACAAACTGGAGTTAGTCACCGTGGCTGCCCACTATCCCTAGCTATACAGCTAGGATGGGTTAAAAGCAGAGCGTGATTTCCCAACGG
Organism: Lampris megalopsis; assembly: GCA_022114975.2. Lineage (NCBI taxonomy): Eukaryota > Metazoa > Chordata > Actinopteri > Lampriformes > Lampridae > Lampris > Lampris megalopsis. Next base: position 7,658,113 of record JAJHIY020000431.1, read on the forward strand.
GGATTAATGAAGTATATCAAAACTTTAAAAAAAAATCATATTGGATAGAGGTCAACTGTGATAAAGTACTGATGTTCTTATTCTTGTAGTCTCAAATGCTTAATTAATAGTTTTCAGCACTGATTTAATGTAAATTCCAGAACCAGTACACTAGATGGATCAGTACACCAAATGAACCAGTACACTACGTGGACCAACACATTAGATGGACCAGTACACTAGATAAACCAATACACCAAATGAACCATTACAACAGATGAACCAGTACACTAGATGGACCAATACACTAGATGGACCAGTACACTAGATGGGTCAGTACACTAGATGAACCAGTATACCAGATGAACCAGTACACCAAATGAACCGGTACACTAGATGGACCAGTACCCTAGATGAACCACAGCAGATTAACCAGTGCACCGAATCAACTAGTGCACTAGATGGACCAGTACACTAGATAAACCAGTACACTAGATGGGCCAGTACACTAGATGAACCACACTAGATGAACCTGTATACCAGATGAAGCAGTACACCAGATGAACCAGTACACTAGATGGGCAAATACACTAGATGGCCTGACCAGTACACCAAATGAACCAGTACACCAGATGAACGAGTACACTAGATGGGCAAATACACTAGATGGCCCGACCAGTACACCAAATGAACCAGTACACCAGATGGGCCAGTACACTAGATGAACCACACTCGATGAACCAGTACACTAGATGAAGCAGTACACCAGATGAACCAGTAAACTAGATGAACCAGTACACCAGATAGGCCAGTACACTAGATGAACCACACAAGATGAACCTGTATACCAGATGAATCAGTACACTAGATGGACCAGTACACTAGATGAACCATGCCACATGAACTAGTACTCTAGATGAACCAGTACACTAGATGGAATAGTACACTAGATAGGCCAGTACACTAGATGAACCAGTACACTAGATGGGCAAACACACTAGATGGCCAGACCAGTACACCAAATGAACCAGTACACCAGATGGGCCAATATACTAGATGAACCACGCTAGATGATCCAGTACACTAGATGAACCAGTACACTAGATGAAGCAGTATACAGGATGAATGGGTACACTAGATGGACCAGTACACTACATGAAGCAGTACACCTGTTGAATCAGTGCACTAGATCAGTGTTTCTCAACCCAGTCCTCAAGGAAACCCTATCCTGCAGATTTTCATTGTAACCCTGCATAGGTAGCCCTGCTTGTACTTACTCAACCAGTCATCTCATAGCACTTAATTATGCAAGGTGTGCAAACTCAGACATTCATTGCTGATTGGTTGAATAACTACAAACAGGTACCTATTCAGGATTGCAAAGAAAATCTGCAGGATCGGGGGTCCTTGAGGACTGGGTTGAGAAACACTGCACTAGAGGGACCACACTAGAAAAACCAGTGCACCAGATGAACCAGTACACTAGATGGATCAGTACACCAAATGAACCAGTACACTAGCTAGAGCAATACATTAGATGGACCTGTACACTAGATGAACCACATTAGATGAACCAGTACACTAGATGGACCAGTACACAAGATGGACCAGTACACTAGATGGACCAGTACACCAGATGAACCATTACACCAGGTGGACCAGTACACTAGATGGACCAGTACCCTAGATGAATCAGTACACTAGATGGATCAGTACACCCAATGAACCAGTACGCTAGATAAACCAATAAACCAGATGAACCATTAAAACAGATGAACCAGTACACTAGCTAGAGCAATACACTAGATGGACCTGTACACTAGATGAACCACATTAGATGAACCAGTACACTAGATGGACCAGTACACTAGATGGACCAGTACACTAGATGAACCATGCCACATGAACTAGTACACTAGATGAACCAGTACACTAGATGAAGCAGTACACCAGAAGAACCAGTACACTAGATGGGCAAATACACTAGATGGCCCGACCAGTACACCAAATGAACCAGTACACCAGATGGGCCAATACACTAGATGAACCACGCTAGATGAACCAGTACACTAGATGAAGCAGTATACAAGATGAATGGGTACACTAGATGGACCAGTACACTACATGAAGCAGTACACCTGTTGAATCAGTGCACTAGATCAGTGTTTCTCAACCCAGTCCTCAAGGAAACCCTATCCTGCAGATTTTCATTGTAACCCTGCATAGGTAGCCCTGCTTGTACTTACTCAACCAGTCATCTCATAGCACTTAATTATGCAAGGTGTGCAAACTCAGACATTCATTGCTGATTGGTTGAATAACTACAAACAGGTACCTATTCAGGATTGCAAAGACAATCTGCAGGATCGGGGGTCCTTGAGGACTGGGTTGAGAAACACTGCACTAGAGGGACCACACTAGAAAAACCAGTGCACCAGATGAACCAGTACACTAGATGGATCAGTACACCAAATGAACCAGTACACTAGCTAGAGCAATACATTAGATGGACCTGTACACTAGATGAACCACATTAGATGAACCAGTACACTAGATGGACCAGAACACAAGATGGACCAGTACACTAGATGGACCAGTACACCAGATGAACCATTACACCAGGTGGACCAGTACACTAGATGGACCAGTACCCTAGATGAATCAGTACACTAGATGGATCAGTACACCCAATGAACCAGTACACTAGATAAACCAATAAACCAGATGAACCATTACAACAGATGAACCAGTACACTAGCTAGAGCAATACATTCGATGGACCTGTACACTAGATGAATCAAATTAGATGAACCAGTACACTTGATAGACCAGTACACTAGATGGACCAGTACACTAGATGAACCATGCCACATGAACTAGTACACTAGATGAACCAGTACACTAGATGAAGCAGTACACAAGAAGAACCAGTACACTAGATGGGCAAATACACTAGATGGCCCGACCAGTACACCAAATGAACCAGTACACCAGATGGGCCAATACACTAGATGAACCACGCTAGATGAACCAGTACACTAGATGAAGCAGTATACAAGATGAATGGGTACACTAGATGGACCAGTACACTACATGAAGCAGTACACCTGTTGAATCAGTGCACTAGATGGACCACACTAGATAAACCAGTGCACCAGATGAACCAGTACACTAGATGGATCAGTACACCAAATGAACCAGTACACTAGCTAGAGCAATACATTAGATGGACCTGTACACTAGATGAACCACATTAGATGAACCAGTACACTAGATGGACCAGTACACCAGATGAACCATTACATCAGGTGGACCAGTACACTAGATGAACCAGTACACTAGATGGATCAGTACACCCAATGAACCAGTACACTAGATGGACCAGTACACTAGATGAACCACGGTAGATGAACTAGTATTCTAGATGAACCAGTACACAAGATCGACCAGTACACTAGATGAACCAGTACACTAGATGAAGCAGTACACCAGATGAACCAATACAACAGATGAACCAGTACACTAGCTAGAGCAATACATTAGATGGACCTGTACACTAGATGAACCACATTAGATGAACCAGTACACTAGATGGACCAGTACACAAGATGGACCAGTACACTAGATGGACCAGTACACCAGATGAACCATTACACCAGGTGGACCAGTACACTAGATGGACCAGTACCCTAGATGAATCAGTACACTAGATGGATCAGTACACCCAATGAACCAGTACACTAGATAAACCAATAAACCAGATGAACCATTACAACAGATGAACCAGTACACTAGCTAGAGCAATACATTCGATGGACCTGTACACTAGATGAATCAAATTAGATGAACCAGTACACTTGATAGACCAGTACACTAGATGGACCAGTACACTAGATGAACCATGCCACATGAACTAGTACACTAGATGAACCAGTACACTAGATGAAACAGTACACAAGAAGAACCAGTACACTAGATGGGCAAATACACTAGATGGCCCGACCAGTACACCAAATGAACCAGTACACCAGATGGGCCAATACACTAGATGAACCACGCTAGATGAACCAGTACACTAGATGAAGCAGTATACAAGATGAATGGGTACACTAGATGGACCAGTACACTACATGAAGCAGTACACCTGTTGAATCAGTGCACTAGATGGACCACACTAGATAAACCAGTGCACCAGATGAACCAGTACACTAGATGGATCAGTACACCAAATGAACCAGTACACTAGCTAGAGCAATACATTAGATGGACCTGTACACTAGATGAACCACATTAGATGAACCAGTACACTAGATGGACCAGTACACAAGATGGACCAGTACACTAGATGGACCAGTACACCAGATGAACCATTACACCAGGTGGACCAGTACACTAGATGAACCAGTACACTAGATGGATCAGTACACCCAATGAACCAGTACACTAGATGGACCAGTACCTTTAATGAACCACACCAGATTAACCAGTACACCAAATTAACCAGTACACTAGATGGACCAGTACACTAGATGAACCACGGTAGATGAACTAGTATTCTAGATGAACCAGTACACAAGATCGACCAGTACACTAGATGAACCAGTACACTAGATGAAGCAGTACACCAGATGAACCAATACAACAGATGAACCAGTACACTAGCTAGAGCAATACATTAGATGGACCTGTACACTAGATGAACCACATTAGATGAACCAGTACACTAGATGGACCAGTACACTAGATGGACCAGTACACTAGATGAACCATGCCACATGAACTAGTACTCTAGATGAACCAGTACACTAGATGGAATAGTACACTAGATGGGCCAGTACACTAGATGAACCAGTACACTAGATGAAGCAGTACACCAGAAGAACCAGTACACTAGATGGGCAAATACACTAGATGGCCCGACCAGTACACCAAAAGAACCAGTACACTAGCTAGAGCAATACATTAGATGGACCTGTACACTAGATGAACCACATTAGATGAACCAGTACACTAGATGGACCAGTACACAAGATGGACCAGTACACTAGATGGACCAGTACACCAGATGAACAATTACACCAGGTGGACCAGTACACTAGATGAACCAGTACACTAGATGGACGGACCAGTACACCAAATGAACCAGTACACTAGATGGACCAGTACACTAGATGAACCACGGTAGATGAACTAGTACTCTAGATGAACCAGTACACAAGATCGACCAGTACACTAGATGGGCCAGTACACTAGATGAACCACACTAGATGAACCAGTACACTAGATGGGCCAGTACACTAGATGAACCACACTAGATGAACCAGTACACTAGATGAAGCAGTACACCAGATGAACCAATACAACAGATGAACCAGTACACTAGCTAGAGCAATACATTAGATGGACCTGTACACTAGATGAACCACATTAGATGAACCAGTACACTAGATGGACCAGTACACAAGATGGACCAGTACACTAGATGGACCAGTACACCAGATGAACCATTACAACAGGTGGACCAGTATACTAGATGAACCAGTACACTAGATGGACCAGTACCTTTAATGAACCACACCAGATTAACCAGTACACCAAATTAACCAGTACACTAGATGGACCAGTACACTAGATGAACCACGGTAGATGAACTAGTACTCTAGATGAACCAGTACACAAGATCGACCAGTACACTAGATGGGCCAGTACACTAGATGAACCACACTAGATGAACCAGTACACTAGATGGGCCAGTACACTAGATGAACCACACTAGATGAACCAGTACACTAGATGAACCAGTACACTAGATGAAGCAGTACACCAGATGAACCAATACAACAGATGAACCAGTACACTAGCTAGAGCAATACATTAGATGGACCTGTACACTAGATGAACCACATTAGATGAACCAGTACACTAGATGGACCAGTACATTAGATGGACCAGTACACTAGATGAACCATGCCACATGAACTAGTACTCTAGATGAACCAGTACACTAGATGGAATAGTACACTAGATGGACCAGTACACTAGATGAACCAGTACACTAGATGAACCATGCCACATGAACTAGTACACTAGATGAACCAGTACACTAGATGAAGCAGTACACAAGAAGAACCAGTACACTAGATGGGCAAATACACTAGATGGCCCGACCAGTACACCAAATGAACCAGTACACCAGATGGGCCAATACACTAGATGAACCACGCTAGATGAACCAGTACACTAGATGAAGCAGTATACAAGATGAATGGGTACACTAGATGGACCAGTACACTACATGAAGCAGTACACCTGTTGAATCAGTGCACTAGATGGACCACACTAGATAAACCAGTGCACCAGATGAACCAGTACACTAGATGGATCAGTACACCAAATGAACCAGTACACTAGCTAGAGCAATACATTAGATGGACCTGTACACTAGATGAACCACATTAGATGAACCAGTACACTAGATGGACCAGTACACAAGATGGACCAGTACACTAGATGGACCAGTACACCAGATGAACCATTACACCAGGTGGACCAGTACACTAGATGAACCAGTACACTAGATGGATCAGTACACCCAATGAACCAGTACACTAGATGGACCAGTACCTTTAATGAACCACACCAGATTAACCAGTACACCAAATTAACCAGTACACTAGATGGACCAGTACACTAGATGAACCACGGTAGATGAACTAGTACTCTAGATGAACCAGTACACAAGATCGACCAGTACACTAGATGGGCCAGTACACTAGATGAACCACACTAGATGAACCAATACACTAGATTAACCAGTACAATAGATGGGCCGGTACACTAGATGGACTGACCAATACACCAAATGAACCAGTACACTAGATGGGCCAGTACACTAGATGAACCACACTAGATGAAGCAGTACACCAGATGAACCAGTACACTAGATGAACCAGTACACTAGATGGCCCAGTACACTAGATGAATCATACTAGATGAATCAGTACACTAGATGTAGCAGTATACAAGATGAATCAGTACACTAGATGGACCAGTACAGTACATGAAGCAGTACACCAGGTGAATCAGTGCACTAGATGAACCACACTAGATAAACCACTGCACCAGATGAACCAGTACACTAGATGGATCAGTACACCAAATGAACCAGTACACTAGCTGGAGCAATACATTAGATGGACCTGTACACTAGATGAACCACATTAGATGAACCAGTACACTAGATGGACCAGTAGACAAGATGGACCAGTACACTAGATGGACCAGTACACCAAATGAACCATTACAAAAGGTGGACCAGTACATTAAATGAACCAGTACACTAGATGGACCAGAACCCCAGATGAACCACACCAGATTAACCAGTATACCAAATCAACCAGTACATTAGATGGACCAGTAAACTAGATGAACTAGTACTCTAGATGAACCAGTACAGTAGATGGACCAGTACACTAGATAACCACACCAGATGAACCAGTACACTAGATGAACCAGTACAGTAGATGGACCAACCAGTACACCAAATGAACCAGTACACTAGATGGACCAGTACACTAGACGAACCACGCTAGATGAACTAGTACTCTAGATGAACCAGGACACTAGATGGACCAGTACACTAGATGGGCCAGTACACTAGATGAACCACACTAGATGAACCAGTACACTAGATGGATCAGTACACCAAATGAACCAGTAAACTAGTTGGACCAGTACCCTGTATGAATCACACCAGATTAACCAGTACACAAAATCAACTAGTACACTACATGGACAAGTACACTAGATGAACCGCGCTAGATGAACTAGTACTCTAGATGAACCAGGACACTAGATGGACCAGTACACTAGATGGGCCAGTACACTAGATGAACCACACTAGATGAACCTGTACACTAGATGAAGCAGTACACCAGATGAACCAGTACGCTAGATGGCCCAGTACACTAGATGGGCCAGTACACCAGATGGACGGACCAGTACACCAAATGAACCAGTACACTAGATGAACCACACTAGATGAACCAGTACAGTAGATGAACCACACTAGATGAACCAGTACAGTAGATGAAGCAGAACACCAGATGAAGCAGTACACTAGATGAACCACACTAGATGAACCAGTACACTAGATGGACAAGTACACCAGATGAACCACACTAGATGGATCAGTACACCAGATGAACCACACTAGATGAACCAGTACACTAGATGAACCACACTAGATGAACCAGTACACCAGATGAACCATTACACTAGATGAACCACACTAGATGGACCAGTACACCTGATTAACCAGTACACTAGATGGACCACACTAGATGGACCACACTAGATGGACCAGTACACTAGATGAATCAGTACACTAGATGAACCACAGTAGATGAACCGGTACACTAGATGGACCAGTACACCAGATGGACCACACTAGATGAACCAGTACACTATATGAACCACACTAGATGAACCAGTACACTAGAAGAACCACACTAGATGGACCAATACACCTGATGAACCAGTACACTAGAAGGACCAGTACTCTAGATGGTTGCCATAGCTGTGGTGGTGCATTAGGGTTCATTAAACCCTAAGGTGAAACTATGCCCCTCAGATTAAAATCACTTTTCCCTATTTCACACATCAGTGCTTTACACAAGGCAGCACATACTCTGTACTATCCCTCTACTACAACGTAGATGCCATTCTGATTTCTGTCCATAGCCCTTCTATTGGTGTGTCACTCATCCTAGTTCTGGGCAGTGGTTTAGTCTGCTCACTAGCTCATCATGTCAAAAACGTATCTTGATCATGTTTCACAAATATCCCCAGGATGAAATAAGTTATTTGCTCCTCTTTGGCCCAGCGTGTCATGGCCACCACCACTGAGTCTGGTAGGAGATGGTTGCATGTAAGTGATTTATATCTGAACACACAGGAGGGGGACCCACCATAAACCATAATATGTTAAATCAAAACAACACAAGATGATTCTGTTGAAATTAGACAAAAGCTGCTGCAAGTTTGAGCTGCTAATTGCCTCCAAATACCACTTTTTCAAGTTAAGTTAAAGTTTCTTTTTCATATAGATTGCTGCACATGAGAATCTGACTCAATCCTCTGTGACTGATGAGATGAAAAGGTTCGTCTGTCTATGCAACAGATAACTATCAGTTCTGCAAATCAGTGCTGATTACCTCAGCTGAAAGCTTTTTCTTTTGACAGTTTTAAATCTCTATTGTTTTTGTGTTTTCAGCATCATGCTGTCCACTTTATACAGTTTGAGTATGTTGTGCTTTATTAGCAAGAGTAACAGTCTCATTGTTTATATTTTTTATTTGATGAAGCTTCTATTTTTTCAGTCCTAGCAAATATTTGCATTTTTGAAGAGCGTGTTAGCCTTACTTCAGCTTACATAGCCCGACCCTGTCAGTAGTAGCCTATGACCAGCAGTGTAGTACGTTCCTAACAGCACATTCCTTCATATGCACTAGACAGCCTTCTTCTTCTTCTTCTTTCAGCTTGTTCCCTGTTTCTCAGGGGTCACCACAGTGGTTTTATAGTTTCCATCGGTACCCTGTGAGGGCACAGCACCAATGGCGGCCGTTTTTAACCCGGGCCTTGACTGATCTGGTATGTTCTTGTCAATCCGCATACTGATTTGGCAAATATATGCACGTGGACAGTATTTGGTGTAATAGTTGGTATCCTCTGAGGGGCTGCACACATAGTATTCCATGATGTTCTTCCCCAGATAGCATCTGGATGTGGGCCACTTCAGGCAATGATGCGGCACTGGTGGCCTTCTTCTGGCCCTGACAAACTGGATATGAGCCTGAAGTGGCCCACATGAAAAATAGCAAATATGGCCCAAATATGCCAAATCAAATGTGGGCCTTTTTTGGCAAAGATGCGGCGCTCTCGGCAACATGTAATCTGGATGTGACCCCGAAGTGGCCCGTGTGGTAAATGGTGAATATGGCCCAAATATCACAAAACAAATATGGGCCACCTTTGACAAATACACTCACTGGCCACTTTATTAGGTACACCTTGCTAGTACCGGGTTGGACCCCCTTTTGCCTTCAGAACTGCCTTAATCCTTCGTGACATAGATTCAACAAGGTACTGGAAACATTCCTCAGAGAGTTTGGTCCATATTGACATGATAGCATCACGCAGTTGCTGCAGATTTGTCGGCTGCACATCCATGATGCGAATCTCCCGGTCCACCACATCTCAAAGGTGCTCTATTAGATTGAGATCTGGTGACTGTGGAGGCCATTTGAGTACAGTGAACTCATTGTCATGTTCAAGAAACCAGTCTGAGATGATTCGGGCTTTATGACACGGCGCGTTATCCTGCTGGAAGTAGCCATCAGAAGATGGGAACACTGTGGTCATAAAGGGATGGACATGGTCAGCAACAATACTCAAGTAGGCTGTGGCGTTGACACGATGCTCAGTTGGTACTAAGGGGCCCAAAGTGTGCCAAGAAAATATCCCCCACACCATTACACCACCACCACCAGCCTGAACCGTTGATACAAGGCAGGATGGATCCATGCTTTCATGTTGTTGACGCCAAATTCTGACCCTACCATCCGAATGTCGCAGCAGAAATCGAGACTCATCAGACCAGGCAACGTTTTTCCAATCTTCTATTGTCCAATTTTGGTGAGCCTGTGCGAATTGTAGCCTCAGTTTCCTGTTCTTAGCTGACAGGAGTGGCACCCAGTGTGATCTTCTGCTGCTGTAGCCCATCTGCCTCAAGGTTCGACGTGTTGTGCGTTCAGAGATGCTCTTCTGCATACCTCGGTTGTAATGAGTGGTTATTTGAGTTACTGTTGCCTTTCTATCAGCTCGAACCAGTCTGGCCATTCTCCTCCAACCTCTGGCATCAACAAGGCATTTTCGCCCACAGAACTGCCGCTCACCGGATATTTTCTCTTTTTCGGACCATTCTCTGTAAACCCTAGAGATGGTTGTGCGTGAAAATCCCAGTAGATCAGCAGTTTCTGAAATACTCAGACCAGCCCGTCTGGCACCAACAACCATGCCACGTTCAAAGTCACTTAAATCACCTTTCCTCCCCATTCTGATGCTCGGTTTGAACTGCAGCAGATCGTCTTGACCATGTCTACATGCCTAAATGCATTGAGTTGCTGCCATGTGATTGGCTGATTAGAAATTTGCGTTAACGAGCAGTTGGACAGGTGTGCCTAATAAAGTGGCCGGTGAGTGTATGTGGCACATGCGACAATGCTATGGCTTGGTTCTGGCCCAGATCTGGCAAACAGGAGCGGACTGCCCAAGTGCCATCATGTACCATCATTCCACGTGGTATGTGGGCCGGATGAAAGTGTCAGTGTGGGACGGGTCGGGCCACAGCAATTTTGCTATCTGGGTCTGGCTCCACCCGGCTGCTCAGCTTGTGTGCATTACCGACGGCTCTGTGAATAAAGTGCCCCTGTACGCACTTATACCGACTTTGTGAGGGGAAGATCTTACATTTAATTCTGGTGGCTTCTCATGTTACACACTTTTTAAATCCCACTTGCATTGTACCCAGATGGCCTAGCTTTGGTCAGCCGTGGACTTAAACCTCTGCTGCATCTGGATGTCAAAATAGATGTCACTGTATTTACCCAGCCACAGTATTCAGATGGAGCAGAAAATTTATTACAGTGACAGGAATGTGATATAGCTTATATAATAGCATTTCTGATTCATTCTCTTTCTGCTCATGTCCTGCTTCAATTTAAAATGGTTTACTCTGTTTTATTTTACTCTTTATTTGACCTCTCAACAGAGTAACCTAACCTAATATTAACTGACAGACATCGGAAATCAGAAACACTTTGTCATTTCATTTCATGCACTTGCGCACATGGAATGAAATGAAACATCGTTTCTTCCAGCCCACAGCAGTGCAACACAAAGACAAAAACACATCCAAAAACTACAAGAACACACATGTATCCAAGCTAACACACAAAAAAACCCTGTCCAGGAGAACAAACGCCAGCCAGGATGACTGCAGGAACTGCATGGGTTAGCAGTTAGCTTACCCTGCCCCGCTTCCGCGTCCTGTCAGATCGCCCTGGGTGTTTCCTCTTCGGGCGCAGTACTTGATCTACTCGCCCTACCGGATGTGCTCGGGGTCCTGCGACTACAGATGACATCACTACTTCACGCATTATGATTGGGTCGGGGCTTGGGTAGGGGCTAGTTCAGTTTAGGAACAGTGGGAAACAGTAGATTGACGTTAGACGCAGCTCGGGCCTCCGGCCCTCGCACCTTTACTAACCAACGCTATGTCAACGTGGATTGTAAAAAAAACACAGCTAAATAACTATAAAGCTAGCGCTAAAAAACGCTAGCTAGCAACATAATCCGTGACGTCATATGTAGTCGAAGGACCCCGAGTCGATATTGTACCCGAGCAGAAATGGAACCCACCCCGGTCAGGCCGTGGTGCCTGGGCCCCACAGGATGCAGCAGACCAGGCTCTCCCACCCAGACACCTTCGACACACCTCCCCGCACTCCACATGACGACACTAAAACACAGTAAAGACTAGACCAGACCGCCCTCAGCGTTATCGGAGCTGCTGGTCTGCATGGTGTAACACTCGAAATTGTGAAATGTACCTTTTAAGACAGGGGCGTACTGTGTCGCCTTGGAATTACGTCATTAGACAGCGCCTATGTTTTTGCCTTGACTCAGTTGAGCAGCGCACACGCCGATGAAGGGACGGAGGCCCCGAGCTCGGGTTTATCTTGCAGTAACGTTTCGGTTCCGTGTGGCCTCTGTTTGTCCATGTGTGATGAAACAGCAGCCGTGCAGCCGGCCTTGCTAAGGCCGATGTGTAGTAAATAAACGACGAGCATTTGTGAAATCCCAGCACTGATGTGGAGGTGAGTTTTTGCCTTCGTCCTCCACTGCCTCAGCCAAGACACACGGACCTAAACCGTTAGTTACAATGGGCTAGCAGTTAGCTCCAGGCAGGGCCGTGGTCGCTGGGCCCATAGGACGCAGCAGACCAGGCTCTCCCAGCCGACCCAGCGCCAGCTCTCCCAGCCGATCCAGAGCCAGCTCTCCCAGCCGACCCAGAGCCAGCTCTCCCAGCCGATCCAGCGCCAGCTCTCCCAGCCGACCCAGAGCCAGCTCTCCCAGCCATCAAACGAAGACACAAACTTGGACGCAGACGTGGACAAAGACCCTGCATGGACGGTACTGGGTGAGGCCGCCGCAAACGTGAATTCGCGCCGCCATCATCCCACAGTGACTTACTTATGATCAAAAAGTGGATTAATTAGACCTGCATGTCTTAGTTCAGACACATCAAGGTAGAGTTCACCAACAACAGGAAACTGGGGTTGTCCTCATTTAAGCATTATGGCTCTATAGATGTCCAAATGCGAGCCAGTATATCAGGACACATATAGTACATATGATTTATTAATTCATGTACAAACTCTCTGAACAGCACCGATTACAATGTCCACTTATCTATTTACTTGGTTCCAGGACTTGTTTTTCAAGAGTACAATGTCAATGTACTTCCAGTACAATGGAGACGGGAAAGCGTTAACATTTCTCCCTGATATAAATGATGACCTCTGTCAGGTACATGCACAAAACAAACCAGGTTTATTTTACATTTGATCTGCAACCATACACAGTTATGCTCAGCATGAAGAGCATTTCATTAACAAATACACAATCACAAACACACTAAAACACTTTCACTTTATGAAGAACATAGTCAGCCCACATACAGGGATGTAGGCAGCATTACATGTCTGTGCATTTCAATCTACTTTTATCTAATTTACGGACCTAAATTTTTTTATTTCATTGGATGAAGTTTCAACTTAACGGCAAATATTTTCCAAGATGCTCATTATCCTGCTAGTCTTTCATTCTACCAGTCTATACAAGAGTTGTTATATGTTAGTTGTAATGTGGAGCCAGTGGTTTTATTAGATGATTATTTTGTCAGAAAATGACTGACACACTGGACAGTCAGCTGGCTGCTGACTGGCTGCGGACCGGCTGCAGACTGGATGCAGACCGGCTACAGACTGGCCGCGGACTGGATGCAGACTGGCCGCGGACTGGATGCAGACTGGCCGCGGACTGGATGCAGACTGGCCGCAGGCTGGCCGCAGACTGGATGCAGGCTGGCCGCAGACTGGATGCAGGCTGGCCGCAGGCTGGATGCAGACTGGACGCAGACTGGATGCAGACTGGCCGCAGGCTGGCCGCAGACTGGATGCAGCCTGGCCGCAGTCTGGATGCAGGCTGGCCGCAGACTGGATGCAGGCTGGCCGCAGACTGGATGCAGACTGGCCGCAGGCTGGATGCAGACTGGATGCAGACTGGCTGCAGGGTGGATGCAGACTGGATGCAGACTGGCTGCAGGGTGGATGCAGACTGGATGCAGATTGGCTGCAGCCTGGCTGTAGCCTGGCTGTAGGCTGGCTGCAGAGTGAGCACCACAGAGGCTGCTGACATATGCTTTTGTCTCTGCTGTGTTTTTATGTCTTTGGTGAGGGGAACACTGAAGCACATTTGACTTATTTTCTAACATTATTTGTACTTCTTGATCTTTGTCTTGTAAAAGGCAGCTGACAACTGGATGGTTGATTCCTTGATGCATAGTATGCACCTACGCTGGCGGATAGACTGACTTTAGGATCAGGAATAGTTTCAGGAATGTGTTTACAATGAAAGTTTTTTGTGTGCTGACACACTTGCAGTTTCTAAGATGCTGCCCAGCTTTTTGCTGGACAGTTTTGGATGGGAATGAAATGGCGCCCTGCAGAGTTTTGTCAGCGTGCTCTCTGCTCAGCTGCAGCAGGCAAATTACATAACCACATAACCATATCATGCTGTGTTGCACTACTTACAGGGACCGTTGACCCCAAAATCAAAAATACATGTTTTTCCTCTTACCTATACTTCTATTTATCCAGCTAGATCGTTTTGGTGTGAGTTGCCGACTTTTGGAGGAATCGGCCACAGAGACGGCTTGTACTGCTCAAAGTGCCAAAAAAAAAACAAACGTGAAAAACTAAGCTACAACGTCTCTTTCCAGAAATCATGACCCGGTTACTCAAGTTAATCCACACACTTTGTTCTGAGCAGTTTCATGTAGGAACTATTTTCTTAGACCGAACCACAGCTACGTGAAGCTGCTCACAACCAGGTCTGTGTTAACATGAGCGTTTTATGTTTTGATTCTGTGTGCATTTTGTTTTTGCTGTGTGTGTGTATGTGTGTGTGTGTGTGTGAGAGAGATAGCCCAGCATGCTTCCTGCTGTCCAGCTGTCCACCTTATTGCAGCTCACTGCACAGTCATTCTTTATCTTCCTCCCTCACAGTCTGTTCTCTCCTGCACGGCCCTCTGTTTTTTCATATATTATCACAAGCTTCCTATCTTGGGTTCGAGCACAGTCAGTCTGAGAGGCCTGTGTGAGTGAGTTAGTGTGTGTGTGTGTGTGTGTGTGTGTGTGTGCATGTGTGTGTGTGTGTGTGTGTGTGTGTGTGTGTGTGTGTGTGTGTGTGTGTGTGTGTGTGTGTGTGTGTTCATTGGGTTAGAACAGGGAGCATTAGGAGGTATCTTTTGTTGCTCCTTGGGGGGGTACTGTGCTCGGTCCTAATAGGAGTCTTGTGCCTGCCGTTGTCCCAAGGGAGGGGTTTTGAATGAGGGCTCTAACTTCACACCCCCCACCTCCCTGCTCCCCGTGCACCCCCACCTCCAGCCCCTGTCTTCCCCACCGCCCCCCTCCGTCCCTGGGGACGGGCCAGGAGACAAAGAGGGAGTGGGGCAGGGTGGGGATGGGATGTTTGGGGTGGGGGGGTGCACTGTGGCCCCTGTCTTATTAGAAGGGTCGTGAACATGTCACGATGATTAATATGCCGAGGTGCGTGGGGATACCCTAGAGTCACATTTATTCAACACTGAGGCTACAAAACACACACTCGCCACAAAATGGCACATTTGCATTTCCCATTAAGAAAAGAAAATGTAGATATATATGCAAATGAAAGCCCTATCTAGGTTTATGCCATTATGCAGTATCCATTTGGACATTAACAATAGATGACCGCTTCCCTCCCCACCTCGTTTCAGCAGTGTCTTTTCACCTGGTTGGCGGATTTGACTGTTCCTGCAGCACAAACGCCACACTCTCCATCACCAGTGGCGATACGTGTGGTGACGCTGGCAGGGGAACCCGGGGGCGCCACACAGCAGCGAGGATGCTGGTTTCTCAAATAGCCCAAACAAAATCCACTTTAAACGGGAACCGGCAACCACCGCACACCTCAACGTTGCAACACGCAGCAGAAAAAAAGAAAAGAGGTTGGTGAAATTCTGTCAACCTGTCCCACATGGCTCTGGGATGGCACACTGGGATGCTGCGTGTCACCGTAGCGCTGCACGTGGTCAGCCTGGTGGTCGCAGCAGCCCACCACATCGGCTTTTCCTCCTTGCTGTTCTAGCTTCAGGATGGTTTGGGCAAGTGATGACAGTAAAGATGTGTGCAGTGAGGGCGGTCATTGTTGTGTTGGTTTGGGGGTTCGGTGTGTCAGGTACCAAAACACCAGACAGACAAGCAGACCGAGGGTACCCCATCATAAACCTCCTGAACAGGGTGTGCCTCCTCTGCGTTTGGTGTCTTTAGGTTGTCAGAAGAAATATATTAATGTCCAAAATGATTCAACACTTTTCATGATATTGTTGGAAAGGAGGAGGTATTTCCGGTTGGTGGGGTTATTCTCACCGCGGGTTCACCTTGCCTTTGCCTCTGCTGTTAGCTTTACTTTCAGGATCATTACAAATGATCTACTGTACAGCCCTGCGTGCCACATTACAGCATGACCTCTGCTGGTCATTCCAACAGAGGTCTCACTTTAAAATGGTGTCGGCAGTGTTGGAGCGGACAGATGGCATGGTGAATAAACTCGTCTGGTCCATATCCCGCCTTACGCGAGCACACAGCAGCCCTGGGTGAGCTGTGGGAAACAGGTACCAAGGGAGGAAGCCAGATGTTCGCTGGTCTCACCTGCAGGCCTGCTGTGGGCTTGGCAGTAAAATTCATGTGCTTCATATGCTGCAATTATTCCATCGGGAAATAAACTGCTGAAATAATGAAGCACATTGGAAACATATGCAAGAAAACCAAACAACCCTGTGTCCTTTGGAAAAACATACCACAGCCTTCCCCCGTTCGTTCCCTGTTTTCAGTTCATAAGTAAAACATGAGAGTTCCCAAAATGAATGGTGCGTCACTTCATCGCAGCTGTGGAGGTGCCATGGATCCACTAGGTGGTGCTGTGGACAAAATCTGCATATTTTTCCTTATCCCAGGTTTCTAATGAAGAAAATTACTAAATCTTTTTTTTATCCCCCCCCCCCCTTTTTTCCCCCTTCCCAGTTGTATCTGCCCAATTACCCCGCTCCGTTTGAGCCGTCCCGGTCGCTGCTCCACCCCCTCTCTGCCGATCCGGGGGACGCCCCGACCAGCCAGAGGAGGTGCTAGGGCAGCGACCAGGACAAATGCCCACATCCGACTTCCCAACCGCAGTCACAGCTAATTGTGTCTGTAGGGACGCCCGACCAAACCGGAGGTAACACGGGGATTTGACCCGGCGAGAGATTCCTAAATCGGCTCTGTGCATAACTGTGGTCCACTGACTTCCGGTTTCTACTGCAGTGGTCATACCAGTTTCCTGTTTGTTCGCGTGTGCTATTGACAATGGCATATTTTTGGCAATGCCTGCAAGATTTACCATGAATAAACGTCAACGGCATGCACACAACTGTCCACACACTTTCACCTGCACCTGCCAGCACATGGGTGGAAAGGTTCAAGTTGTCCATATCAAGTTACGTCCACAATTATGAGGATGAGCGGATGAGCGGATGGACGGACGGGCGGAATTGTGGACGTAACTTGATATGTACAACTTGAACCTTTCCACCCGTGTGCTGGTAGGTGCAGGTGAAAGTGTGTGGACAGTTGTGTGCATGTGGTTGACGTTTATCCATGGTAAATCTTGGAGGCATCGCGAAGAATATGCCATTGTCAATAGCACACGCGAACAAACAGGAAACTGGTATGACCGCTGCAGTAGAAACCGGAAGTCGGTGGACTGCAGTTATGCACAGAGTGCATTGTAACAAAGCTAACCATAAAGGTGTGAAGCCTTATGAATGGTGCTGTGCCCCTCCTGCAGGCCGTAACGTTCTGAACTCATCGGCAGTGCGTCGTGGCAGCAGGGGCTATGCTGCTGGCGGCCGGGGCTTGGTGTCCCATTGGTTTTTGTACATCTTTACAAGCTTACCATTTAATACAAGTGGAAAGTTCTGCAAAGATGTAGGCTGTTATTAGGCTTTAGACATTCATGCCTCGTGCCTCGCCCCTTACTTTTCCAATTACAGGATCTATAAAGGCCCAAATTGATTTTACCTATCAATGCACTCATTGTTTTAGCATGATGTGGCATATGTTGCACATATGTGTCTAATAAGTGGCCTCTTAAGTGGATCATGATGTATAGACTTGGCCTCTCACATTACTTTGTCTTTAAAGGGTTGCTGTGCACGGCCAGCCACTCCCTGAGAACGGGACCTTTCGGAGCTCTGTAGATTGTGTTTGGTTGCTACTTTGGCTCGAACTCCGACGGCAACAAAACTGTTAGCAGCGGCAGAGATGGTGTGGGTCTCTCCAAGTCTCCACCGATAAAAAGTACAATAATATTAATGGAGAGTAAGCCCGGTACAAACTGCAGAATCATTCATCCCCAGTTTGTTGCTGATGAGCAAACACAACGCCATCCACGTTAATTGCTGTGACCTCAGAAACCCACCAAAAGGAACATTGACATATTGTTTGTCCAGCGTGAGACACTGTATAATTTACACTCGCTAATGACTGTCCCTGAAAGTAAAAGCTGAAGGACCCTGTCTGTCCCTGGTTTGGCCCTTATTCAATGTTCCCCTGGACTCTTCTAATGGATAGTCCATCTGTACCTCATCTAATTCATATCCCTCTATGCATGCTCATAATTCAATTACAACACTTGTTTAGTGTAAAAACAGCCCGGTGCAGTGTTCTCTCATGATCAATTGAAGTTTGATAAACAATTTACCATTGGCTGGAAAATCCCCACCCTGATCAAAACAAAAACAAATGGTGGCCAGTCCGCTTGTGTTGCAGACATTTCAGATAATTCAGTGGTGAAAAGGACAGTTATGAAGAAAGACATATTACCATTGCCATAGGGTCGACCTTGACCTTCAAACTCAATCTGGCTGTTAGGATTGCCCCTCCCCAACACCCAAGAGATGTAAAAGGCTGACGGTTTTGACCCCTGATCCCATTTCTTAACTAGGCTGAGGTGCCAAATAACCTTTTGACCCAGGAAGCATTTGCAGGTTGCCTGAACAACCCCAGATCTAGCCGTGATTGACAGGTCCACGCAGTTTTGTTTTGTTTTTTGTTTTTGCTTTTTTTTTTTTTTGAATGGAGCAACAACACTCCTGTCTGTGATAAATGAAAGAAAACTATAGTTTACTTGATTAAAATTTGGGATGCACAATATTAAATAAGCTCGCTGAAAATAAAGGGATTAAATATTCTATTGTACTCTGTTGGCACATTATTATGCCAGATAGAAGCAGAATAAATTTCCCTTAATAAATGAACGCTTTACATGGAAATGAATGTATGAATGCAATGGATGGGTGTCATTATTTCAGATGGAGGTCTATGTAAATGAACCACTGTGCAGATCTGACATGTGGCGCACATCACAGGAAAACTGGGGGTCTTGAGGATCATGGTAGAAATAAATCCACTAATTTCAGGACGCTCCTTGTGCACGTCGACGAATAAGCTAATTCAAACCCCGAATATATTTCTTGAGGAATCATCTACTAAAAACTGTGGCTGTTTCAATACCTCATATCCTGAGCTAGGTTAAACCATTTCATTAGGCCTGACCCAGGGGAATCTAAGGTTACCATCTGGCCACTGGCTACTATTGCTGAGCCTTGTTTTAATATGCAAATGTTTCTATTCTTCCAACCTCGATGTAATCACTAATCTAACCTCAATAAGTAGTCTAAACAACTGTTATTGTGGGAAGGAAAATAGCCGTTCATTCTCCGAAGCATTACCTTTATAGTCTCTAGGATCTTAGTTAGCATAACGCTAACCACTGGCTTCTCTGGAAATGTCGGCAGTTTTGTCAGGATAACGGTTAAAAAGACGGTGGTAATTTGGCTAAACCTAAAAAGTAGATGTGTTGCTATTCTGTGTTTTTCATTTTGGGCAGAATAATACCATTATAGCGAGACATAAACACCAAGATGTAAGCATTTTAGGGAGCGCTCATAAGACGTACCTCTGATAATTCCGTGATGTATTTTTATTGTTTGGTTTTTTTTTCTTCTCAGAAAGGCTTTTTCATTTATTACTGGACATGCTAATACTAGACAACTAACATTTGGGTCAGTTGAGAGCAAACAGTGTTCTGCGGTGAAAACACGTTGTTTCATCTTTTTCTGAGCCATGTGATTTAGTTCATGCTAACGTTGCATTATCGACCAGTCCACCACAGCTTTTGGTTTTCACCCAGTGTTTATTCTGCAAGACGGATTGACTCCGTTTAAGGGTGCAGATTGTAATTTTAGATTTCATTTCCATAATCATCTCAGAACAGGTCAACTGTGATGACATTTGTAAAATATACAATCTTCCATCCAGCGTCTCATGCATACTACTAAAGTACACAAATTGAATATTACTGTTACTCCATGCACTGTGTTTTGTTAAAGAGTTCCTCCAATTTTATTTAATATGCAAGAGCAATTTCTTGAAAAAAGGCTAATTAGACGAAGTGAAACACTGTGTCAACATAGAGCCAGTGTATCTGATGTGACATGCGTGGTGACAACATATGAAAGAAGAAAGACTGCATTTAATTTATAGATACTTTCTTTTTTTCGGATTTCTTCCCCCTTTTCTCCCCAATTGTATCCGGCCAATTACCCCACTCTTCCGAGCTGATCCCCTCTGCCGGGCTGCAGACTACCACATGCCTCCTTCGATACATGTGGAGTCACAAGCTGCTTCTTTTCACCTGACAGTGAGGAGTTTCACCAGGGGACGTAGCATGTGGGAGGATCACGCTATTCCCCCCAGTTCCCCCTCCCCCACCCAAAGAAGCCGGAAGTAACGCGGGGATTCGAACCGGCGATCCCCGTGTTGGTAGGCAACGGAATAGACTGACATGCCACCCAGACGACCCCTATAGATACTTTCTGCAAGGAACATTGTGCCTCACAGTCTGAATGTCATAGCTGTTCAGCAGAGGAGAGCGATGAAGATGTTTGATGTTGTCGAATATGTTTGGCGCAATCTTTTGGAAATGAAATCCCCTCAACATCATAATGCATCCACTGCGTTGTTATCTAAGATGTCTGGGTGAGATCCAGATGATTTACAATGCAAAGGCTGGAATAGTGCAGTAACTCTGCATCAAAATAGTTTTCTCTATTATATTTATTATGTTTTGCATTAATACTTACTGCATATGGGACACTCAACTACTTTGATGAATCCTACTATACAGGTGAAAACCTTCTGATGTGCAGGTTAAGGACTTGTTCTTAATTTGTATATAATCAAACTGGCAACTCACCTGTAGGCAGTTAGCCAACAGGATAAATTCATAGAGAATCAACAGTGTATAATAATATTTATTCTTTTGCCATAGTTTGGAGGTTAGCCTCAGCATGCTGTTAGAAGGCAATTCTCGATTTGTGGCAGTTTATCTGTTTAAATTATAAGTTGTTGGATAAGCATAAAGCATTATTTGATAGATGTTTTCATTCATTGTTCCTCTTCAACATATGTTCTTATTATTATTATTTACGCTTCACATGTGGTCACAGTCAGCACATGTATTCATGCTTTCCCTCTTTCCTGCAGCGGAACCACTGGTCCAGATCGATGGGAAACCCAGCTGCTGCTTCTTCAAATTCAGCCCCAAGCTGATGTTTACCAAGGTCCTGAAGGCCCAGCTGTGGGTGTACCTGCGACCGCTGCAGCAAACCTCGACTGTCTATCTGCAGATCCTTCGACTCAAGCCCGTCACAGAGCAGGGCAGCCGCCACATTCGCATCCGCTCTCTGAAGATTGAACTCAACTCCCGCGTGGGCCACTGGCAGAGCATTGACTTTAAGCATGTGCTGCAGAACTGGTTCAAACAGCCCCACACTAACTGGGGGATCGACATCAACGCCTTCGACGAGAGCGGCAATGACCTGGCGGTCACCTCACTGCGACCCGGCGAGGAGGGGCTGGTAAGGATCCTCAGACCTGTCCCTGGGACACAGGGGATGGAGGCAGAAGAATCAGTCCCATCAAAGCTCAAATGAGGTTAAAGTTATTTGGGATTCCGATGCAAGGGCAACAAAAATGCTGCTAAAAATGAAAAAGGGATTTAATTGAATTTGTCTTTGAACATGGCTTACACATACATTTTCACAATGTCTCGTTAAGCTTCTTGTGTGTGTGAGGGGGGTGGGGGTGTGTTCTCACTTGAATGGTGATGCACTTTTTCATCATTAATGGCATGAGTCCGGTGTTTCTCAATGCCCTTTGCCTTCTGGTTGCAGTAGCGCGAAGCTGCTCAGTACAGCTGCAGTTTTCCATTGTTCGGTACTAAAACGTATGACTGAGGAGGTGTTGGGGCAGTTAAGCAAGGGGTTCAAGGCCACATCACTAGTTGTAGTTACTTATTCACCTTCTGCATGCAGACTCCTCCCTCTAATTTAAGACTAAAACAGACAACCTCAAATTAAAGTTTCATATAAAGTTGGGCGATGACACTATAATCCAAAGTCGTCGTTAGCTAATGATTATGGTTTCCAGGTCAGTGTGATTTTCACACAAGTCTGTTCAGCTGAGTCATCAGTATGAATCAACATTATGCCATATTTATTTGGCAGTGTCTATCAGTGGCCTGCACAGACATTTTAGGGGGCAGGTGCTCAAGTGAAAAAAAGGGCAACCCTCTCATCATTATTTATTTAAAAAAATAATGTTACAGTGGCACATCTTGTACTTACTTACATATTTATTTATTTCAATACCTATACACTCATGCAGATGTTTAAAATTCAGCAGGTTTCTACAAAATTACTGGATCAATTCACACAGAGACTGTGGTCTTTAGCGTCACAAGGACAGACATTGGCAACAACAGAGAAACCAATGCCACTGTGCAAACTTTAGTGGTCTATAAAATAAATAACCATTCAAAATTAACAACAACAGCAACCTTTTTTTGTCTATGTTCAGCTGCAACAATTAGGCTAAGTGCCTTCTGTGTACTCAGATGATGGGAGCAGGATCATTCTTCTGCTGTAAAGGAGCATCCTCCTCGGTGCCATGTCTAGGAAGATTCTGATGACCTCACTGTGGTTTATCTGGATGTCAAATCAAATCAATTTTATTTGTATAGCCCAATATCACAAATTACAAATTTGCCTCAGTGGGCTTAACAGCAACACAACATCCCGTCCTTAGACCCTCTCATCGGATAAGGAACAACTCCCTAAAAAAAAAACAACCTTTAACAGGGAGAAACAATAGGAAGAAACCTCAGGGAGAGCAACAGAGGAGGATCTCTCTCTCCCAAGACGAACAACGTGCAATAGATGTTGTGTTTACGCAGTTTACACAATACAACATTGAAAGAGGATAACAGAATTATAATGGACTTATAAATTTTATGAAGAATATGATGCACAGCATGCCAAGTAGTGTCCAGATGCCATCGGAACAGTCCAGGACCCAAGCCAGGTGACCAGCATCACCATATAAAAAAAATATATATATATATATGGATTTATAAAAATAAAATGTGATGAGGGGAAGGGCAGGCAGCGTCCAAGTGGCGACCACCATCACCACAGAGACCTGGGAGGAGCACCAACTGCACGTGCACACAAGGGAGACTCACATGACACCATTCACACACACAAAAAGAGAAAGGAGAACACATCATTTAGAGAGAGAAAAGACATGTGAGAGAAGAGAACAGTTTGCAATATCCATTAGGCATAATCAATTAAGTCATCAATTAGTCATAATCTATACTCTATAATCTCATCGGCAGAACAGTGGTTGGTAAATTCATTGAGACAGAAAACCAACCCGCCATGCAGTAAAGGTTGTGAAGCACTCAACTTAAAGGCAACTAATTGTAAGCCTTTAAGTTGAGTGCTTCACAACCTTTACTCGCCATGTATCTCATGTCTTGCTCTATGGCAAGCAGGGCAAGGTCAGAGAGCCGTTCTTGTCCACAGAGACTTCTCAGTTTCTTTCTTGATAATTTTCAGCTTTGAAAACGATCTCGCTACTGAAGCTGTTGACACTGGCAGTGTCACATAGGTTCTTATCATCTTCCCTAAGATTGGAAATATGAGCTGGCCCCTGTTTTCATTCATTATGGCAAGGATTTGTTGCAGGTCTTTTGAAGGAAACCCGGAGTGAAAGACCTTTAGTCTTCAGCTGAGTCCTATCTTCTTCATAGAAATCACAGGGAATGTGGACAGCTTCCTCTGCTTCTGAGTTTTGGATGCTTACCTAGTTGGCATGTACTGTTAAGGAGTGGAAGGATCGAATGATTCCATAAATGGGACTTCCAGTGTTGTGCCCCTTGAATCTCCTGTTAAGCACCTCAATGATAGTATCCAGAAATGTGTAGTTACACACTGCCCCTGAAGTATGCCTCTACAGACTCAAACTGATCACTCACTTGAGACACTGTTGGGCTGTGTTGGAAAGGCATTGTCACTTTCCGTTTCCTCCCCTGACTGGGTAGGTATTGGAATGTTGAGGCTCTCTGCCTTCTCTGATGCGCCTCCAAATATTTCCCCAACCTTCTCCTCAGACCTCATTGTTTGCAATGTTGTGAAGTACACCATCAATTACCTTGTAAGCAGTGGAGTGGTCCAATCTTTCTTCCTGCAGAGAATGTGATGCTAGACCAGTAACTTGGAACACTGGAGTGGTGATTTCCAGGCAGAGAATAAATATGAAGTTGATCACATTTCTATACATCTTAGCATTCCCTTGGGCCAGGTCAGAATTCTCTGAGGGGCCTTCAGCGCTCTCTCTGCGAGCCCATTGGGTATCCGACAGCTTCTGGAGCTCCACAACACGCTGTCCAGGATACAAACTGCTGCCATTTCACCAAGGCAGTATGGCGCTTTGGGGAGCCAGTGCAAAAAGCATACAGCTTCTTCACAAGGTTGAAGAACGTCGCAAAAGATTTGTTAGACTTTGAGGCGTCCACCAGGGCCAGATTCAGACAGTGCACTTTGCAGTGCACATAGAGGGCCTTCTCATTGTGTACACGTATTCTCGCTTGAAGACCTTTATACATGCCACTCATGTTGGCTGCTCCATCATAGCCTTGACCACACATATTCATCAGCTCTAGGTTATTCTTCTGCAGAAAGGAGAGCACCGTATTTTCCAACTCCTGTCCTGTAGTTATATCAACATTGCACATCTCAATGAAGCTCTCCTTTATTTGTATATCATGAAGCTATCACGCTACAAACAAGTTGTTCTTGGTACAAAACATCAGAGGTTTCATCCAGTAGGATGGAGAACATTTCGCCTATTTAATTTCACCTTGTATCTCCCTCCTGATGTAAGTACCCAGTGCTGCAAGTACGTCATGTTGGCTTCTATTACACAGCAATGACACCTGGGGTCTTGTCTTGGTGACTTTCACACAGGCAACTTTTTCTATGTGCATCTTCAGCACACTGTCATAGCAGGACAATACATCCACCAGTTCAAGGAAGTTACCACGGTTGTTACTGGAGTTGCTTTCATCTCTACCTTGGAATACTTGTCCCTGCCGTGCAAGATATACTGTCACATCAATTAACCTGGTCAAGATTTCTCTATTTGTCTGCCTCTCTCGCTCTCTAACTTCCACCCCCTTTACATCTGATACATTAAATGAAGAGTGTAGTGCCCTTTTTTGGGGGTAATTGGTCCATCTCACCATGCTTGTCATGTGCATCTCTGGGACTGAGTGTTGCTTATTTTTTCAAAAGCAGTGTTCCACTTTCTTTATGCCAATCCTCCACGTTTTTTTGCTTTTACACTTCTTTCCAGAGAGGAACAGCCAATAACTAAAACAATGAATTGAATCAGCAGTAGATGAGTACTCCAGCCACACATTTCCAGAGAACCGTTGTTTTTGGAATGACCACCCTTAGTATTTTTGGGATATACCATATCTGCTTGACAGGGGCCTACACTGCAGCACATGGAAATGTAGCTGTCATTACACCTGATGTGAAATGTCTCAACATGGGAAGGACCTGTAGGGTATTGCATAGTAGCTATGTTTGCAATTACTTCCTCTCTTTCATTACCAGCTGGTTCTTGCTCATACCCTTCCTGTGCAATAGAGGATCCACCCTCCATCTCCCCTTCATCTTGGTCATCAGAGAGCATTGTTTCTGTAGTTGTCCCTGGACATGACTCTGCTCTGGACTCTGATATTTCTGCTTCATCTGTGATATGTTCTGGCAATACATCTCCCTCATCCTCCTTACTGGTAGATGGCCTGTTGCAGGATGGCAGAGAGCTGCTTCCCTGGGCTGCCTGCTGTAGATACCTTTCTTTTTGTTTTCTTACCCTTTCTTTTCTTGGCTTTATGCCTGCTGCAATTGGAAATTGAGCAAAAATCAGTGTTGTGCAAGATAATTAAGAGTTAATCTCCCCAACATAGACAAAGCGTATGATATGATGTTTATTTGGGTAGGACTGCTTGGTGAAGATTTTTGCCTCAGTGCCCATGTTCATCAAATAAAACAACTCTAATGTGTTAAATACTAGACGTGTTGCAGTCAATGTTCTTCACTAGTGTTAGCTAGCTAGCTAGCGGGCCCATTTCACTTCATGAACTTTGGCTAGATAGCTCTCTAATTTGTTAAATACTACGCATGTTGCAGTCAGTAAGACTGCTTGATGAGAAAGCCGATGCATTTCAACAGTAATCCTCACCAGACTGTCAGTGGCCCTCAGTTTCCCTCGCCAAAATTTAGCTCAACTTTGAAGCATTATTTAGCCCCCTTTCCAACAAGCAAGGGTGACAGGGTTGATACCAATGGATGCCTTAGGTCGTCTGGTTTCATATGAGTATCATATCTTCACTCCAGCTTTAAAAATGAGCCCTCTACAGCCTCTGACAGTAATGTTACCTGGCTGGAGGCAGGGAGAAGTTGATGCTGCTTGTGTGGCAGCTGTATCAACATTACTCAAATGCAATTTTCAATCATTATTACATGCTTTTAATTGAGAATTGATGCCATGGGCCACATTTTTTTAATGTCTTTCAAAAAGGGCACTTATCTGGTCAGAGGGCAAAAAGGCAGGTGCTTGAGCACTACCTGGGGTCTATCTGTGCAGGTCCCTGATGTGTATACCTAACTAGAATGCTGAGACATCTCCCACACTGTGAGTCCTATTCAAACAGCAAATGTAATATGAACATTCAAGTTTATACACTCTTCCATTTGGACCACCAAAAGTCCACCTAGAATTTTTTTCATCGTTTTTGATTTTTTGAAAAACAGATTTTTGCAAACTATTTTGCATGCCTGTTGCCTGTGATCAGAGTCAAATTAATTCTGCAATCCCCACTTTTTTCCCCTGTTTCATACATATCAAGGCAATGATGTGGCGATTCTGCTGGGCAGGCAATCAAATTTACAGTAGAACAATGTTCCAACATAGTTGGATGTAGGCGCCAGAGAGAAGTAGACCTGTTGCAACTGATTTACTCAGACGACAAACAAGGTGTAGCAGCCATTGTGGCTGGTGTGCTGTCAGCTTACCAGTAAATAGTCCACACCATGTACAAATGTGATCCTTATTTAGTCAGTTGGGTAAAATTACAATTTATAATGCAAGAAAAATTGTAGATTTAAGCTGTAAGTTGAATTCAAGCTCATTTCAACAGCTAGTAGGTAGTGTTGTAGTCAAGACCGCACCAACCGAGACCAAGACATTATCGAGACTAGAGAGTATCGAGACCGAGACAAGACCAAGACATTTGGAGGTCGAGACCAAGACAAGACCAAGACATTTGGAGGTCGAGACCGAGACAAGACCAAGACTGTATATATCAAAGAAAAATCACAACAAAACAGAACAAATGACCAGTATCTTTTTCTTTAATCAAGTTTGCTTTTACATAAATGCAACAGCAACATTTCTTTTCAGCAAGGTATTTTTTAATAAATTTCTTGAACATTTTGCCTTTTGGTGCTTTGCCAGCTATTTTGACTCATTTTCAAGCAATTAAGTCTTTTTTTTTATATCTTGCAAGAAGATGTTAATCTGGATTTGTTGAATTATTGTGCCTAAGTGTCAACAGATAAATACATCATCTGAAATAAGATACACTTTCTTTTAGTTTTTGCACGAGTCTTATAAAAGACATGTAGATTTCCAAAGAAGCAAAGAAGTGAGCACACTCACATAGAAAAAGAAAAAACAACTTAGGTGCACGGCTATGAAGAACTTTCACAACAACAGAGAAGGCCAGACAATGTCCTTTTTATAAGTATTAATTCTCCTAGGCAGCCATAACAACTTTGCTTCATAAAATTAAAGCATAAATTAACTAGGAATAATTTAACTGAAAATTGTGGCATGCCAAGCATGAACAACATGTGTAAAACCCTTAAAAGTCTGAGCTCAACACTAAGAATACACTCACAAAGGGGTGGTTGTGAAAGACCTCAAAGGTCCCATTTCTGGGCCAGGGTTAGGGTGAGATGGGAGGATCCTGCATGGCTCTAGGGATGACGAGGTTAAACAAAAGCTTGGTTGCACTTCAGAAAAATTAGAGCCTGAAGCATTTTGTGACCTAAACGGGCTCGGTGGGGCCTCATGATGATGCCTCCTCTACTACATACCCTCTCAACTGGTGCAGAGGACGCTGGAACTGACAACACCTTCAGTGCCAAGTTGTGGAGTTGTGAGAATCTGTCATGGTTTTTGTCCCAGAAGACAAGTGCATCATCAGTTTCAGTATTCTGTATGGCATCAAAGTATTTACTTATCTGTGCTCTGATACTTGTATCTTGGCCTGTGCTGCGCTTTTTGTGAGCCTTGTAACGAGAAAGAAGGTGTGAGCATTTGACTGGAGGTGAATCACCAGGTGACTCTTCATTTCTGGCTCCGTAGTCCATTGCTCTACCTTCACAGTCCATCAAGTTTTCAACCTCAGCGATCAAAGTGTCTGAAAAACACAAGCAAATGGAAAAAAACAAAAAACAAAAACAGGTTAGATTAAAGGATATACAGTGTCTGCAGGTATCAAATAAAACTGCTCTCACAATATTTTTCTCTTGATGTAAAATGTATGTGTGTATACCTGTCAGTGTTTTCTTCAGCACATCTCTAAACTTCATGAGTGGCATTGCATTTAGCCCATTAGTAACATCCAGATCCACCCAGCTTAATCCAAACTGTGGATCAAGCATTGTAGCTAAAAAATACACATTATGGCTGGAAGGTTCCTGTCCCCCACTGTCTTTAGTCATATTTGTTTTGCCAAAGATTCCACTGAATCTTTAAATCAGAGACTGATGGAGGGCCTTTACTAATGGCCAACACTACTCGTGTCTCCCCCATCTTCACAAGGTGTGTATGCAGGTCCAGAACAGTCGGAACAACCATGCTAATGGTAACGGATTTCTCTCCCTCTGTCAGGTCTGTTGCCTCTGAGAATTGTGCGAGAACTGAAGTCAGCTCTTTAAGCTGGTTCCACTCACTAGTGCTGAATACCACTTCTTCATAGTCCTTGCTGCACATTTTAGTCAGAGCTTTATGGTCCAGAGCTGTGAGGGCCTGCACTTGTTTGAAAGTGCTGTTCCAGCGAGTGTTGTTTGCAGCAGGAATAGTCTTCGTAGAGTCAAATGCAGCCTCAAATTTGTCTTTGAACTGTGAGCTGCTGTGTAACAGAGTTAAGAAGCGTGATGTTTTGGCAATGCTGCGAGAGATGGCTTTAACTTCCTTCATGCCGTCATTCACAACTAACTGCAGGGAGTGAGCAAAACAAGAAAGACGCTCACCTGGTGACCAGAGTAGCTCTGTGTCCTCCACAGAATTCATGTCCTCCCACAGGTGCTCATCATCTAGATTCTCCTCCTCACTCTCACTGTCATCTGACTGCTGTTGTGGCATCTGAACTTTAAAAGCACATTTCATATTGGCAGCATTGTCTGTGACAATATAACTTATCTTCTGACGGATACCACATTCGTCGGTGATCTCCTCAAAGGCAGAAGAAATTCGCTCTCCACTATGTTTGCCTGTGAAACGTCTACAGTCCAGCAAGTAGGATTCAAGGGCATAGGATTCATTTGACTTGTTGCACACATGAGCAGTTACTCCGAGGAAGGAAAGCAGTCTACGATCAGACCAGATATCAGTAGTTAAGGACACTGTTGAGCTTTTCTCCAGCTTCTCAAGAACAGTCTCCTTAACTTTCTTTACCAAAACTGGTATGTGTTTCTCACAAATTGTTCTCCTAGAGATTGGTGTGTACTTGTTATCTACAATCTCAAGAAAGTGTTTAAAATGTTCATTTTCCACAAGGGACAGTGGCAGGCAACACCCAATTATCAAATCTTTGACAATGGCATCGCTGATGGCTTGCTGCCTTGGGGAATGGAGACTGTAGATCTGCACTTTCTGGGCAAAGGATGCCATAGTTGGCTGTGTAGCATCTGCCTGTTGTCCAGCCTTGTACTCCAGGAACCTGAAATTGAGGAGGAATTAAAATGATTAAGTCCCACCAATACCAAGAGAGAATTCTCAGAAGATTCAAACGTTACATCTCTAACAGGCATGTGCTTAGTGCAAACAAGCAACAAATTATAGAAGCCAGAGAGACATCATGCATCACTATATAGTCAATATATATTCACTTTTTTAAAATGAATGAAATCAAATGTCACTTTAAATTACTGCTTTTAAACAATTTTTTAATTTTTTTAGCATTACTGAGTTTTTATAGTCTTAAAATGTGCTTTTTAATGTTTTTTTAAAATATTTTTTATCAAACAATTTTGATTAACCGTATTCATTCAGTGTTATTGATTATGAACTAGCTAGCACAGCGTTAGCTTTCTGGCTCATTGCTGAGCCAAACGATCTAATTTCTGCAGCTGAAGCACCAACATGGAGGACGCTGTAGACTAGAAATATCTCCCGATGGTCGCATCTAAAGTTCAACCCATTTACTGGTGTAGTGAACAACGTTAACATTGCATAAGAACCTCCCAAGTAACGCCTGGGGGCTCGACTAATTTCTGGCACCTGGGGGCTCGACTAATACCCGGTGCCTGGGGGCTCGACTAATACCTGGGGCCTGGAGACTCGACTAATACCTGGCGGGTTCATTGTTTGTTATTCTGTTATCTTGCTTTTGACAATGCTATGCAAGCTAACTTGGCTGTAATATACACTCGGTGCTCTGAAAGTTAGCAAAAAAACGATCGTGGGAAGAAAAGAGCTCATTTTGGCTCAATGTCTTAGGATGGGGTGTTGACATTTTCAGATTTTAACTTTACCAGTGTAGCTAATTTAACGGTTAATTCACCTGTCTTTATGCTTCCTCTCAATGTGCCGATAAAAGCTTGACGTTGTCCCGGCGGTTTCTGTGAGTTGTGCACCGCAGAATTTGCACACTGCAGAGTGTTTTCGCTTGCATGTCCTTTTACAGATAAAGTCCTTATGGTTTTGGAAACCAAACTTAATGATGGTTGAGTTTGCCGACATTTTTCATGGCGGGTTTCCCGGGGGCGCAGCGTCTCCAGTCGTCTTGATCCACTCTGTACGGGGGGCGTGTCACTCCGGGTGTCACAAAGAGTGCGTGACACCGGGAAGGCAGCAGCTGCATTCTTCTTTTCTCTGTTATCACAGTGCTGGCCCGGTCTCGACCGGTCTTGATCAAAAATCCCGAGTTCGCCCAGTCCGAGACCGAGAAAAGACCGAGTAAAAATGCCTTCGATTCCGAGACGAGACCGAGACCCTTAAAAAGTGGTCTCGAGACCGGTCTCGAGACCAAGACCGATCTCGAGTACTACAACACTACTAGTAGGTATAGTTAATAGATAGTTGTGGAAAAAACACCTTAATCAGTATCCTAATGTCAACAAGAAGCCTTCTTGCAAAATTTTGACTAAAACATCTGTGACAAAAACTAGACTGAAATTGAATTTACGTTCCATCGACCAAAACCTGACTAAAACTAAGGTAAAATAAATGACAAAAACTAATTACAGATTTCAGGAAAAGACAGAAAAAAAATCAATTGAAAATTCGTGCCAAAATTACCACTGGGACTGGTGAAATGTCATAAAATTCCAGGACATATTTCGGTAGGCACAGATTTATATTGTAACATGATTAGGTGCTGATTAGCGAGCAGCAGTAAGGTTTCATGCTGGAAAGAGCACCACAGATGTGATGTTTGCTTTGAGAATGTTGATGGAGAAGTATAGAGAAGGCCAGAAGGAGTTACATTGTGTCTTTGTGGATTTAGAGAAAGCATATGACAGGGTGCCGAGAGAGGAGGTGTGGTATTGTATGAGGAAGTCAGGAGTTGCAGAGAAGTGTGTAGGAATGGTGCAGGATATGTATGAGGGAAGTATGACAGTGGTGAGGTGTGTGGTTGGAATGACAGATGGGTTCAAGGTGGAGGTGGGATTACATCAAGGATCGGCTCTGAGCCCTTTCTTGTTTGCAATGGTGATGGACGTATGAGATCAGGCAGGCATCTCTGTGGACTATGATGTTTGCAGATGACATTGTATTCTGTAGGGAGAGTAGGGAGCAGGTTGAGGAGAGCCTGGAGAGGTGGAGGTATGCACTGGAAAGAAGAGGAATGAAAGTCAGTAGGAGCAAGACGGAATACATATGTGTGAATGAGAGGAAGGACAGTGGAATGGTGGGATGCAAGGAGTAGAGGTGACAAAGGCGTATGAGTTTAAATACTTTCGATCAACTGTCCAAAGTAAAAGGGACTGCAGTAGAGAGGTGAAGAAGAGAGTGCAGGCAGGGTGGAGTGGGTGGAGAAGAGTGTTGGGAGAAGGGTACCAGCAAGAGTTAAAGGGAAGGTTTACAAGATGGTAGTGAGACCAGCTATGTTGTATGGTTTGGAGACAGTGGCACTGATGAAAAGACAGGAGGTGGAGCTGGAGGTGGCAGAGTTGAAGATAAGATTTTCACTGGGAGTGATGAAGAAGGACAGGATTAGGGACGAGTATATTAGAGGGACAGCTCAGGTTGGACGGTTTGGAGACAAAGCAAGAGAGACAAGACTGAGATGGTTTGGACATGTGTGGAGGAGAGATGCTGGGTATGTTGGGAGAAGGATGCTGAATATGGAGCTGCCAGGGAAGAGGAGAAGAGGAAGGCCAAAGAGGAGGTTTATGGATGTGGTGAGGGAGGACATGCAGGTGGCTGGTGTGACAGAGGAAGATGCAGAGGACAGGAAGAGATGGACACGGATGATCCGCTGTGGCGCCCCCTAACGGGAGCAGCCGAAAGTTGCAGCAGTAGTAGACATATTGTAACACGTGATCCGCATGGCTTGAATAGTAACAAGTAGCCTATCATTGGGGGCGTTTTGTAACCACAAGTTACAGCAGTTTTAACTGAACATGTTGCCTAGCCTACAATTTAACCAAAGGTGGGTTGTCGGGGCCATCAGGACCTTCTCTGCAGGCCTTGTCAAAATCAAAATCACAATTTGTTTCTCACAGTTAAATTGAAATGTGCCTGAATTCAATTACTTGTTAATGAGAAGGAATTCCCTACGTCATTTAAACACATCACAGCTCCTTGGACCAGCACTCGTGGTATTGCTCGCCTTTCCTTGAAGCTCGAAGCGGTAACCTGATTACAACTTTGAGTGACCGTATCATCAGCCAATCAAATTTGAATGTATCGTGACAGAACGCCCCAGGGCCACGTGACGTAGCGCTGTTAGCCCCGGCGTCGTCATCAACTTGGAGCTTGAGCCTTCGGCGGGTTGTGAGCAAACTAACCGCAACGGCCGCCACATTCACAGCGGCTAATGAATTTGTTGACGATCTATTTCGTTTTGTTTTGGGGTTTTTTGCGAATCTGGTAGGATTATCTGCATTTTTCTTTACACGTTCTGCGCAACGGACTAAATTACTGGATGAATTTTGCGAGATAAGGCCGCCACGAGTCTCTCAAGCGAGGCGGAGCTTCCATTCCAGCTTGGCGTGCGCGTCTTCCTTATTGGACGGAAGGCTGCGCGCTCGTGATGTTGTGGCCGCACGTTACTGAATGTGCTGAAGTGGGGCGGGTGACTGGGGAGCTCCACCTCAACTGGGCGAACTGGTTCGTTATCTCCGCCGGGCGGGCGGTATGCGTTGGTTGCATGTGTGTGTCTGTCTGCGGCTAATCGCGCAAGCTACTGGACCTATCGGCCTACTTTTTTTTTTGGTTGCGCATGTTTATGACTTATAATCAAGAAACTCTCGTGGCTGCAGTGATTAAACCCCTTCGGGAAACGTGTGTCCTCGCTATCGCCGCTCCCTCTCTTCATTCACTCTACCTCGCTCGACCTACGCTGCACGCATGCGCACAGTTGATTTAGTGGGGGCAGCGACATTGCCCGTTATGTGTTCGGGTATGAGTATTGAAAATAAACGAGACGTCGATCGTACTTTGCAAATCAGCAAATAATCCACTGCTGGTCTCGGCACAGGAGAACTGGAGGGACACTAGATGAGCCAAAAATAATGCACTTTAATCACCTCGCTGCCATGTTTAACTGACGCCATCATCAACATCGGTGATCACGCGGGGTGACTGTCCTCACTCTGGGTCCCTCTGGGTCCTCGGGTGGGTGTAGGGCAGGGGTCTCCAACCTTCCTTCCTCTGAGAGCTGCTTTTACAAAATGACAATGGCCGAGAGCTACTCGTGTTTTGTAACATTTATTCTCATAGCTTATTTCAACCCAAACAAACTGAATAAGCTTGTTTTGCCTGAACATTCACAAAATGTTGGTTTCCACAACGCACATTTTGTATTAAAACATCACAAAAAGTATTTAATTCACCTGCATGTGCGTTCTGTATTTCTAAATGCATTTCTTTCTAGTCTATCTCACACTATTAATTAAAATATGAATGCTGTCAAAA
Organism: Lampris megalopsis; assembly: GCA_022114975.2. Taxonomy (NCBI): domain Eukaryota; kingdom Metazoa; phylum Chordata; class Actinopteri; order Lampriformes; family Lampridae; genus Lampris; species Lampris megalopsis. The sequence continues at coordinate 7,693,428 of JAJHIY020000431.1, forward strand.
CAAAATGCAATTACAAATACACAGATATTATTACTTACTCACTTGTCATTTTGTTATATCTGACCACATGCCACTGTATCACTTCACAAGAGTATCCACATGTACAGTTGTATGTGTGATGTGTATTCAGTCTTTTGTAGTTAGTGAGATGACTGGCACTGCATGGAGTCAACAAGAGAGGCGTATGTATGCTGGAGTGTATCCACTCAGGTTCACTCTTATGGAGTCATTTAAATGTTCATCTGCCAGTCTTGTTCTGAACTTTGATTTCATGACATTCATGTCAGAAAAGGCCGACTCACAGAGGTATGTAGACCCAAACAAAGCAGACATTTTCAGAGCTGCTTGGTGAAGATTGTTATAGTTATCTGGCTCTACTAAGCCCCAGAAATGCTGAGAATGCTGTTGAGCCTTTAACTGCACATTATTTTGAAGATTTATTACCTCAGTTTCCATTTCTACAGGATCAACACAGAAAAGTTCAGCAATCTGTCCTGAAATCTCACGTATGTCCACATCCATGGAGGGGTTGGCCATAAATGTCACACAGGGCTCAAGTTTCTCAAAGTCACTGAATCTGTCTGCAAACTCCTGTCCAAGCCTCGACAAGAGGTCACAATACTTGGAAACCTTTAAAACGCTGGCTGCACCTGTGTGACTTTCCAACATCTTTGAGACACAGGGGAAGTGCTGAAACCTTTTGTTTTTCACTTGCTGAATGTACAATGACAGTTTTGCACTGAACGCATTGACAGCACTGATCATATCAGATATTTTTTTATCTTTGCCTTGTAACTGTAGGTTCAGCTCATTCATTTTCTCAGTGACATCTGTCAGGAAAGCAAGATCAAGTAGCCACTCTGCATCAGATAATAGGGTGGTGTCCTCCTCCCTCGTTTCCATAAATGCCTTGATTTCACCCAGCAAGGAAAGAAAGCGCTGTAGTATCTTACCCCGACTTAGCCATCTGACTTCAGTGTGGAGGAGGAGATCCCCATACTCCGCAGAGCATTCCTCCAGCAGCAGCTTGAAGCTGCGGTGTTGCTTAGCCTTTGCTCGAATGGAGTTGATGATCTTAACAACAGGCGCCATCACATGGCCAAATTCCGTAACCTTTGCGCATATAGCCTGTTGGTGAATGATGCAGTGATAGTTCAGAAACTTTGGAAAGTCCGGGTCCGCTTTGCAGTGCGCAATAAATCCCGAGTGACGACCTGTCATAGCAGGGGCTCCATCAGTTGTTACAGACACCAGCTTTTCAATGGGGATCTTTTGTTCTGCATAGTCCTTCACTGCATGGTAAACATCAACTCCCCTGGTTGTGGTTTTCAGTGGAAGTAAGGTCAAAAACTCTTCTTTGGTGGAAAAGTCATCAAACACCATCCGAATGAAAACAGCTAGCTGGGCTGCATCGCTGGAGTCGACAGACTCATCACACTGACTTGAAAACCATTTGCACCTGTTCATGTCCGAGTCCAGCTGTTTTCCCGCATCCACGGACAGCGCAGACGCTCTCCTTGCCACAGTATTAGCACCAAGTAGCAGACAACATTCCTGTATTACTTTTGTGGTCCCTGAATAACGCGTCAGCCACCGCAGTCATCGCCTCCTTTCCAACCCCGCCATCGGTGAAGGGCTTTTTGTGCTTGCTTAAGACGTGCGCCACTTTAAACGAAGCCTCCGTTGCTGCTCCGGCCTTCTTCTTCGTTGGTCTTGTCAGCAGAGACTGTTGTCTCTGAAGCGTAGTTTTCACCTCATTTATCTTCTCTTTTCGTGCGCTGCTACCTGCAGGGAAGGCCCGTGAAAACGTGCTGTGGACTTTGGTGAAATGGCGCTCCACGTTACATCTTTTACCCACTGACTCGCTAGCTCCGCATATCAGACACACACGCTTGTGGTTTACATTCGTGAAACAAAACTCTGTTTCCCGCTCTCCGTGAGACTAGTACGTCTTTAGCCTCTTACTGGTACGGGCAGCTGCCGCGGTCATGGCTGCTGTCCGTCTCACATCACCACTGACTCATCAGGCTTGACAGCAGCGCAACTGTTTGATTGACAACTAATTGGCCAATAATAAGTTTGTGTAAGGAGGGGGCGGGACACCTGTGAATTTGACTGGATATAAATGTAAGCAGGTTTTCCAAGTGACCAAACAAATTTGACTCAAGTTTTCACATTTATAGTCCGCGGTGGTGTAGCGGTCTAAGCGTCAGTCGGCTTTGTGTCGATGCAGTTGCCCACTGGGGACCGGGGTTCGTGCCCCGGTCTCGACAGATCCGATTATGGCCGGACTCGGTGAAGCAGCGATATTTGGCAGCGCTGTCTTGGGGAGGGGGGCGGAGTCGGCTTGTGTTCGTCACATGAGTGTGTGTGTGTGTGTGTGTGTGTGTGGTGGGTGGTGGTGGTGGTGGGGGGGCTGGATTCACCTTGTCCCGGAAGCGGCGAGGCGTCTCCTTCCAGACTGCCGGCCGGAGAGACGCAGTTGGCGAACGCATGCAGTACGAGGGTGGGTGTTTGAACTAAAATAGGGAGCGATTGGCCACTAAATTGGGAGAAAAATCAGAAATAATTTTTTTAAAAAAAGTTTTCAAATTTATGAAAGATTCATTAACCCTTTGGCGAGCTACTTGAAAAGGGGCCGCGAGCTACCGGTAGCTCGCGAGCGACGTGTTGTGGAGGCTGATCCTTGAGCCAGATAATGGGAGGACGCCTGCAAGGGACAGCGCCTGCAACCACCACACAGTCCTTGGCAGGAGGTGGCCAGAGTCCAATGGCGTAGAGTACCAAGACGATTGGGGACCACCCTCTGTTGCTAGCCTTCATCCGCCTTCACTGGCATCGTCTTCTCCCAGTTTCGCCGTTGAGGTCTTTGTTGGATCACGCTTTGTGTGGAACCTCCCCCTTGACCTATCCGACTTGGGTGACCCCACCAGGAGCCAAGCTCCGGACGGCATAGCTCTTGGGATCATTGGTACACGCAGGCTTCTCCACCACGACAAGGTGGCGATCAAGGAGAAGGACTGACTTCATGAAGGGGATTAGATGCGGAAGTGCCATAGACTCCAATGTTAAAAAAACAAAACAAAAACTCTGCTATAAAAATACAATTTCAAGAGTAGAATTAATGACAGTCACAGCTGGAAATCATCCCAGAAGCTACAATAAACATTTCCCATGGCTGAGCTACGTTTTATATTTTTTTATTGCTTTAGAATGAATAAGTAATTCGCCTACATTCATTTTATATCTGAAACCGCAACGGTTACACACATCGGGAGTCTTTTTATAAGGGTGGCTGTCACCAAGTGGGAGCACTGGAGAAGGGCAGATACGCCTGGCGGAGCTCTGCGCTGTACCGAGTGCTCTCTCCTAGTTGTTGTTGTTGTTGTGCCATGCGGTGTGCGTGTGCAGGCGGGTTTCTGGGGGATATAAAGGAAGAAGTGATGGTGATGCTGCCATAGCTGCTGTAGTGCGCAGTGGTGGGCCTTGTGCTGGTTGAAGATCAGCTGTCTTGTTGGTGTTGATGCAGTAGTGCATATAGTGCATGTCGCGGTGTTGACTGTATCGGCACCCATAGTGTGTGTGTGTGTGTGTGTGTGTGTGTGTGTGTGTGTGAGAGAGAGAGAGGGAGAGAGAGAGAGAGAGAGAGAGAGAGAGAGAGTGGGGGTGGGGGGTGCAGTTCGTTACTGAAGAGCCTGACTGAAACCCCACGGTACACTGCTGAATTTAACGTCCATCGTACCGCTTCGGTCTCCTCCTCTTAAAAAGCGCTGCTGGTCACGTGAGGACGCTGGCGCTCAAACAGCATGTCGAGTTGCCTTCCCCACGGCGCACGTGCAACGGCCGCGGGCTATGTCGCAAAGACCTGCGGGACTTTTAGGAGGACATGCTCGCATCGCAACTGATGTATGGACACACGGAGGACAACAATAATGTTAGAGTGGTGAGGACAAACCAAAGTTAGCTAGCTATATTGTTAGCCTAGTTTTACTCATGACACTTTTAGGATATGACTAATACCTGGAACATAATCGCTAGTTGCTGCCCCCCCCCCGCCTTTCTCATTGAACACTGCCTCGCTCCACTTACAGGCGCAGCACAGCAATATCATTTCACATGGTTAGATGTAGGTCATCCCATCGCACTTTAAGGAACCACACATTTCCAAACCTATGTATTATCAGCATATTACAACCATGTTACTACTAGTACTACTACTACTACTACTACTACTACTACTACTACTACTTTCGGCTGCTCCCGTTAGGGGGCGCCACAGCAGATCATCCGTTTCCATTTCTTCCTGTCCTCTGCATCTTCATCTGTCCCACCAGCCACCTGCATGTCCTCCCTCACCACATCCATAAACCTCCTCTTTGGCCTTACTCTTCCCCTCTTCCCTGGCAGCTCCATATTCAGCATCCTTCTCCCAATATACCCAGCATCTCTCCTCCACACATGTCCAAACCATCTCAATCTTGTCTCTCTTGCGTTGTCCCTCTAATATACTCGCTCCTAATCCTGTCCTTCATCACTCCCAATGAAAATCTTATCATCTTCAACTCTGCCACCTCCAGCTCCGCCTCCTGTCTTTTCATCAGTGCCACTGTCTCCAAACCATACAACACAGCTGGTCTCACTACCATCTTGTAAACCGGGGGGAGCAATCTTATCCAGAAAGGGCCAGTGTGGGTGAAGGTTTTTGTTCCAACCAAGCAGTTACACACCTGTGTCTCCTAATCAAGTTCCTCAGCAAAGACTCTACTGGTTGGTTAGTGGGGTCAGGTGTGTAACTGCTTGGTTGGAACAAAAACCTGCACCCACACACTGGCCCTTTCTGAATAAGATTGCCCACCCCTGTAATCTAAACCTTCCCTTTAACTCTAGCTGGTACCCTTCTGTCGCAAATCACTCCCGACACTCTTCTGCGCCCACTCCACCCTGCCTGCACTCTCTTCTGCACTCCCCGTGGCTTTGGACGGCTGACCCCATGTATTTAAACTCATACGCCTTCATCACTTCAGTGTTACAACTATGTTACTACTGTGCTCTATTTGAACACGTTAATCACGATAACTTCTGATGAGTAGGCTCTACAATGACTTGTACAGCTAGGCTCATGGCATGGTGTGTATTTGTATCAGCCCACCTTTACTGTTCAGAGTTAGAAATAAAGCAAACCAAATCTCCTGCACAGTGTACGCTGCAGCAGTATCTGAAACGTGCAGTGCATTCTCAAGCTAAGCTTTATTTTTTTATGAATCCCGGACTTGGCGTGGATACTGATTGTCTTTATTAACGTAATCATTGTTTCATACGTGATGTTCCCTGAAGTGCCAGCCATCTGTAGGATCAGCCCCTCGAACCCCTTACCATAAAACACTTCTGTGGCAGACAAGTTCGCTTATTTTCCTCTTAAGTCATGTTTAAAAACATATCATGCGAGAACCTTGATATGTCGTTAAGTTAACACAGACTGACTGACATCTTGGAGTGGATGGCGACACACCACCTGAAGCTCAGTCTGGACAAGACTGAGCTGGTGTTCCTCCCGGGGAAAGGTTGCCTGCACCGAGACCTGGCCATCACCTTAGACAACACCGTGGTGACGCCAACTCGGACTGCGAGGAATCTGGGTGTGATCCTGGACGACCAACTGTCGTTTGCTGCAACGTTGCATCGATTGCTCGCTCCTGCAGATTTCTCCTCTATAACATCAGGAGTCGCCGCCCATTCCTCACCGACCAGACAGCACAGGTCCTCATCCAGGCTCAGGTCATCTCCCTGCTGGACTACGGCAACTCCCTCCTTGCTGGCGCCCCGGCGTCGGCCATCAGACCTCTGGAGCTTGTTCAGGAAGCTGCAGCTCGTCTGGTGTTCAACCGCCCTAAGTTCTCCCACACAACTCCCCTTCTCATGTCCCTACACTGGCTCCCAGTAGCTGCTCCCATCCATTGTAAGACTCTGGTGCTAGCCTACAGGGCAGTGAAAGGAACAGCTCCTTCCTATCTCCAGGCCATGGTCAAGCCCTACACCCCCGCCCGACCACTTCGCTCTGCTGCCTCGGGACGCCCAGTTGCCCCGTCGCTCAGAGGCTCCTCCTGCCGATCGCCCCGGTCCCGGCTCGGTTCTGTCCTGGCCCCACAGTGGTGGAATGAACTCCCCACTGATGTCAGGACAGCCGAGTCGCTGCCCATCTTTCAGAGCAGGTTGAAAACTCACCTCTTCAAGAACTACTACCCTGTTACTTGTTCTTAGCACTTATTGTATTCACTCATTTAAAAAACAAAACATCTCTTTCTTGCAGTTTTACTTTAGCACTGGTTTTGCTCTTAGATGCTTGTTTAGATAGAAGATGCACTTATGACCTCTGATGACTAGTAGTTCTCCTGATTTCGAACGTTAAATGATGCACTTATTGTAAGTCGCTTTGGATAAAAGCGTCGGCTAAATGACTGGAATGTAATGTAATGAAAGGTAATTTGCCTTTCATAACCGCAAATATATATATATATATATGTAACCCGCACTTTGCGTTCGGCCGTCGTCTCCCTACACGCCCTGGGACTCTGCGTTGTGTTTGTTGTAGTATGATGTTTGCGTGGAAAAGGAAGGAGGCGGAGGCTTGTGATCGTGGCTGAAACCTGGACACTTTATTGGCACTCGCTTACACTTCACCTCTCATCAATCAGCTGGCCGCTGGCCTCATCATACTCACAGCTTCCGGCAGAAGAAACAAAAAAACATTTTTCTTTCTCAAAATTAAAATAAAAAGTGCAAATGTGCAAATAAACACATCTCATATCAAAATGCTACCTTACGGCAAAACCAAAGCAAATGTCATCCATTATAAATTAAATAAGGCACTTATTACCCATAAAATTAAACAAAAAAAAACCATGGATAATCTGCTCAAATAATACTGCATCCTGCGTTATATGCCATGCTAATGCTCAACAGGCTAGCCAACACTTTTTGTCACATTTCTCTTGCCAAATACAATGTTCGACATCAAACTTTAACTAGGTTATAAGCAAACTTGTCTATTAACACCACAGAATAAACAGTTAGACAATATGTGCGATATAAATCAATATTTTTATGATAATGCAGACCGCCAGTAACACTGCTCACCTTCCGGCAGAAGAAACAAAAAAACATTTGATCAACGTAGCCTTTTGCCCGGGGCAAGACTTAGGGGTACGGTGTTGCAAAAGGGACAAACATCGCCATTTGCGGCATTCCCAGGGGAACATACAGCGTAACAGTGCCACCCTGTGGCGGATTTACATTACTACCTTACATCTACCCCTTCTTTAATTGATGGCGTCCCAGCCATCAGACCAAACAAAACAAAACAAATAAAACTTATGAGCATAAACATTAAAACAGATCACACTGAAAGTGACGTATTAATACCATGAGTTGCGTATGAAATGTAGATGTGTAAATGCAATCAAAGTAAATAAACCATTAATAAAACTTGTTTGTTTTTTTTGTTTTTTTCCGTGGATTATACGTGCCTTGATACTCTCTCTGCTATGGCCCTCTGCCACAATGTCCAGCCCCTCTCTATCTTCTGCTGTTCCTCTTTTGATCTCACCACCTGTGACTCGTAAGACAGTTTCTTTGGGGGACGTCGAGTTCTCTGTGGGTTCCTCCTCAGGTTGGGGCCATCAAGTGCGTTGGTGTCACTGACATTTATGTCCTCTTCCCCCCCTTGACTCACTTTTTCGGCTTCCTCCCCCATTACCTCCATGCCATCCACCTCCCAGTCCCCCATGTAAGACTCAACTCCTGCACTTGTTGCTGCACCAGCCCGCTCCACCGAAAGAAACATACACTGTGTAAGAAGGTTGCGGTGAACCACTCTCTCTTTTTTACCATCCTCTGTTTGGACCACATACACAGGTATACTGGGTAGTTTCTTCACCACAATGTATGGGCGTGACTCCCATCTGTCTCCCAGTTTCTGCCGTCCCTCCACATGACATATTTTGACCAAGACTCTGTCCCCTGGGCTGAAACCTTGACTCTTTGCCTTTTGATCATAGTACCTTTTCTGCTGCTCTTTTGCATGTCGTGAGGCCTGGTTAGCCTGAGTATAAGCTTCCGACAGACAGTCATGCAGGGTCTGGACATATTCACTATACTCACATGGCTCTTTGGTGGTAAAAAGCCCAAAAATCAGGTCGACTGGGAGTCGTGGATTTCTACCAAACATTAGGTAATACGGTGTGTACCCAGTAGAGTCATGTTTGGTGCAGTTATACGCATGTGTCATTGCATCCACATACTCATGCCAGCGGGGTTTCAGGTGAGGCTCTAGTGTCCCCAGCATGTCCATGAGAGTCCGGTTGAACCTTTCGGTGGTGCCGTTACCCTGGGGGTGATAGGGGGTTGTGTGTGTCTTAGTGACATCAGTACACTTACACAGTTCTTTCACCACAGCACTTTCAAAATTACGCCCCTGGTCTGCATGTAGTTTTGCTGGGAATCCAAACCGACAGAAAAAGTTCTTCCACAGTACCTTCGCCACTGTACAGGCTTTTTGGTCTTTAGTGGGATAGGCCTGGGCGTACCGGGAGAAGTGGTCAGTGACAATAAGCACATTTTCTATGCCTCCCTTTGATTTCTCCAGAGTCAGAAAGTCTACACACACAAGTTCCATAGGAGCGCTGCTGTGAATACTGACCAGGGGAGCCCTGAGGCCTGCAGTTGGAGTCTTTCTGAGGCAGCACCTTTCACACTGCTCACACCAAGCCTTGATTTCCTGGAACATCTTAGGCCAGTAAAATCTCTCCCTTATCATCTGCAGCGTTCTCTCAAACCCTAAATGCCCTGAGTCATCATGAAGTGCAGTCTTGACGGATGTGTGAAATCTCTCTGGTAGTACCAGCTGCTCTACTACTCCCCTTTGACAGTCTTGGACCTGACGATACATTATTCCATCCCTTACTAATAACCTCCACCACTCTTTTAAGAGAAGGCAAACCTGCCTGCCACCACCAATCCTCTCGCTGCGGCTCGGTTTTTGGTTCACACTTTTAAAGTGCAAAACGGGACCAATTACAGCATCCTCTTTTTGCCCTGCACGAATCTCCTGTTTTGTCAATGCAGGTAGAGAGTCCATCCCCACATCTTGATAGGATTCACCGAGCGTGTGTGACAGAGGTTCTTGATGCTCAGGTCCCTCTGAAGCGGAGCTTTCCAGTTGTTGGGGTGATTGTTCCTCTACACACCTTTGTACTTTGGCTGATACAAGCTGAGGGCAGGTTTGCAGGACTTGGGTGACCTCCTGGTTAGACAGCCGGGAGAAGGCATCAGCGTTCGCATTATTCTGTCCCCTTCGATACTGTACATCAAAATCAAATGCTGACAGCCGAGACACCCACCGCTGACCTGTAGCATCCAATTTTGCAGACGACATGACATACTTGAGGGGATTATTGTCTGTCTGGACTGAGAACTTGCGCCCATATAGATGGTCATAGAACTTGTCGGTCACTGCCCATTTCAGAGCGAGGAACTCTAGTTTGTGTGCAGGATACCTCGTCTCTGCTGGGCTCAAGCCTCTGCTGCCATAAGCTATGACTCTCTCGACTCCGTCCTGAACTTGGGCTAATACAGCACCAAGCCCCTCCCCCGAGGCGTCAGTCTGGAGCAGAAAGGGTAGGCTGTAGTCTGGATAGCCTAACACTGGAGCAGTTGTCAATCTTTCTCTCAGTGACTGAAAAGCCTCCTCACACTCATCAGTCCAGACAAAGGGCGGGTCAGGCACTAACCTCTTCTTCCCCCCTCTCCGTTTCTTTCTAGGGTCACCAGCGGTAAGGCGGTACAGGGGCGCGGCTAAGGTGGAGTAACTGCACACAAACCGCCTGTAATATCCGGTGAATCCCAGGAACTGAAGCACCTCTTTACGATTCGTGGGCCTCGCCCAGTCCTTGACTCTGCTGATCTTCTCTGGGTCTGTCCTGATGCCCTCCTCAGACACCAGGTGACCCAAGTAGTGCACCTCCTTTCTCACAAGCTGACATTTGGAAGGCTTCAACTTCAAGCCATGCTCCTTCAGTCGATCGAACACCAGCTGCAGCCTCTCCAGACGCTCATCAAAGGTTTTAGAGAATATGATCAGATCATCAAGGTAGATCAGGAGATGGGTGAAGTTCAGATCGCCAAAGCAGCAGGTCATGAGTCTCTGGAAGGTGGACGGAGCGTTTTGAAGGCCGAAAGGCATTCTGTTGGCTTCAAACAGCCCCATGGGAGTACTGAATGCTGTTTTGTGTTTGTCCTGCTCTGCCACCTCTACCTGCCAGTATCCAGATGTGAGATCAAGTGTTGAGAAATACTTTGCTTGACCCAGAGCCTCCAGGGCCTCCTCTATTCTGGGCAGTGGAAATGCATCTCTTGTGCTGCAGGCGTTAAGCCTTCGGTAATCGATGCATAATCTTAGTGATCCATCTTTCTTGGTAACAATCACTACTGGCGAAGCATATGGACTCTTACTAGGCCTGATAACCCCTGCTGTTTCCATTTCTGTCAGCAACTTCCTCACATCCTGCCACTGTGGAGGGGGAATCTTGCGGTACGGGAGTCGAAAGGGCTTTGAGTCGACCAGGGGGATTTCGTGCTGCACTGTTTTTGTGTGGCCGTAGTCCATTGAGTGCTGTGAGAACACCCCCATATTCCTCTCCACAAGCTCTTTTAGGAGGGCGCGCTGGTGCTCATTCTCCACTGCTGCTTCACTTATGTTCACCCCACCACTGCTCACAACTTGGTTCAGACACCGGTATGTCTCTTTGTTCTCCTCATTTTGATGACAACCCTGTTCCGTGGCTGAAAAATCCACAACACTGTCCACCAGGAAGGCGCTGGCCAGCTGTGTGTGTGGTTTCATTGTGACAGTTTGTTGGGACAGGTTCATCACTCTGACAGGAGCACAGCCTTTCTTCACATCTGCAAGAACTTTGGCGACCATAAGGTCCTGAGGAAGCCGAATGGAGGCGTGGCCTTCAATTAGCGCTGTGTATGTCTTTCTTTGTGGGCCAGCTTTGATTTTGCACATTAAGTCCATCTCTTTCCCTCCCGGGATGCGTATTTTACGGCCAGTGTACACAGCAGGGCCCACCATGTCGTCTGCTCCTGTATATTCGGTGTCGCCAGTTTCCAGTAAAGCTGTGTACCACTCTGGATGGCTTTCCTTCACCCGCTCAAGATATTGCTCCCCATAGGTTGCTTGGAGGTGCCTCCTGGCGGCACGGACGACATTAGTTCCCACAAGCAGTGGGACGGAGGAGCGATACTCGGAGTCAGGGACAACAAAAGCCGGCACACTCTGGAACTCTTTCCCCAGCACTATCAACTTAATGCGCAGGACACCAGAGTAAGGCACATCCTGACCTGCTGCACCTGCTATGGGTATTTTAGAGGGCCGTAGTTTCTGTCCATGGAGGTCAGGGTGGTTGCACCAGTATCCGTGAGTAATACTGGTTACCTGAGAGCCGGAATTGATAAGAGCCCTGCACTTTAATCCATTGACTTCCACCTCACCCTCATTCCTGGGACCCACAATAGGAATGTCCTCTACTCCATCATCAGTATCGCTCACCTGCAGTGGGGGGTCTTGCTGCTTGCCCATGGTTGCCCCAGTTACCACAGGCCCTAGGCGTTTAAATGCTGCGTTGAGTGGGGTGTGGTGCTCTCCGCGGAGGTCGCAGGCTGGGGTCGGTGAGTCCAGGGCGGACTGGGATCTGGGAGCACCGCTCGACATACTCGAGCTATATGCCCTTGCTTCCCACACCGGTAGCAAACAACACTGGAGCCCTGAGTAACTGTTCTGGGAGATGGTTGGGGCCTTAGTGGGGGTGCAGGGGCTGGTGCAGGGGTAGGTGCAGCAATTCTCAACTCAAGGTGAGCCAACTTGGTCATCTGTTCTTCTTGGCTAAGAGCTAATTTCTTGACCATATCTTTAAGCTCTGTCCACTCTGAAGTGTGTTTTGACCTTTCTGACCTCATATTGGTATCACATTCTGATGTGACCTGCACCTGGGCGAGCGCTTTCTTTGTCTTGTGTTGTGACTGGAACTTCTGAGTCTCTTTTGCAAGGTTTCTAAGCTCTGCTTGCAGCTCCCGGAAACTCAAAAGCCTGGGCTTCATTGGTGCGATCCTTGCATACACCATCTCATCCATAAGCCCTCTTAGAAACTGTCGAGTGAGTTTACTATCACGATCAGGAAATTGCCTGCCCCCTCTCTGACTTTCCTCTACCGCTCTCAGTGTTGCCTCCAGAGCAATAGCATAAGAGCAGGCAGACTCTCCGGACCTCTGGCTGCGCTCATAGAAGTCGGCTAGTGGATCAAGTGAGCCTTGTGTGTCGCTGTATTCAGCCCTGAGCTCCTCATACGCCTTCTCTGGAGTCTGGTCGTGGGGGGGTATGTTCAGGACTCGCTTCCTGGCCTCACCGCTCAGGTGTCGCACAACAGTCGGAAAGCGGAGGTGTGTGGGGAGCTCGATTGCCTCCAGAAGGTACTGCATATCACGAACCCAGTCTTCTGCAAGTATTTTGCTGTCTGGATTGCCAGTGAAGATTTGGACATTTTTTACCTGATGAGTTTGCATGAACCCACCATATGCAGCTGGTGGAAGGGTTGTGTTGGCTGCGGCTCTGATGGCAGCATTCATTGGGGGCTCATACGGACGTGGGTGCATGTGCAGGGTGGTGGATGGGTGTGGTGGAGGGTGTTGTGGGAGTGTGTTGTAGTACATGACAGCTCGAGGGTCTGAGGCAGGGGCTGTGTGGTTAGGGGCTACATGTTGCACTGCTAGTGGGGTGGTCACCTCTTGGGGGTAGAGGGCAGCAGGCTGTGACATATGCACCTGGGGGATTGATCCATGCTGCAAACTTTGAAGGGTCTGGCCAGTAGAAGAGGGGTAGCTCATAATGTTCATCATTGGTGGCATTTGAAAGCTTGGCATGAGGGCCTGGGGCACAGGGGGATTATATGCAGGACCAGTGTAGACCTGGGGTTTAGGCTCGGCAGCAGGGCTTTGGTAAGGAGGGGTGTCTGGGTGAGTCATGGTAGGCCGCTGTACAGTTTGCATTTCCGTGGAGGTGGGGCACGAGAGGCTGTGAATGGGCAAAGGGTGTGTGTGCTGGTTCACACTGGCTTGGGCCGGGGGATTAGGTTCCACTAATATCTGTACAGCTGGAAGGGATGCACTGGGCAGGCTGTAGTCTGGCCTGCTGTTTCGGTGGATTGGTTTGGCAGCTGGGCTGCTGTCAAAACATAGTGAGGGTGCTTGCATTGGAGCTCTAGAGGCTGGCAAGGTGGGTGCATGAGCTGGAGTGGAGTAGTGAATAGGGTAAGGTGACAGTATTGGGGGTGGTGGAGTGAGTGGTGCACTTAGTCCTGGGTATGGGGGCTGCTGACTGCTGTGGTGGTCTTGAGGGAGGATCAGCTGTTGGGTGGTGGTGGGGCTAGTGAAGTAGTTGTTAAGCTTTGGCCTCACTGATTGCTGTTGATTTGCAGCACTGGTGGTTGTTACGCCCTTGCTTGAAAGGTGGGGTTTTGTCTGGGCTGGAGAGTCACAGTTGTGGCTGGCTGTGGGCATCGGGGGCAGTTGGGAACCCGGTGTGGCAGCAGAGGCACCTTCTTGCTTTGACTGATAATCTGCATAGTCACTGAACATTTTGATATTTTTTTTTCTAAATCACTATGACTGGTGTAACGGTTGGTGTCAAAACAGATGACTATTAATGATTCACTGTGTTCACAGAATAAATTTAGCTGTGTATGCAAAATCTCCCCTTTTTTCTTTTTTTTTTTCAGTAAATATATCAAAAAACAATAATCACTATCAACTCAAAACTCACATTAAACTTGAGTCAAAATCAGATGGTCAATACACAACCCTTAACCAAAACCAAAAAATTATATATGATATATATCAGCATAATGTTAAACACAGTGTTCCTATAGCAGGATCTCACATAGCACACTTTTACACAACTCAAATAACAGTTAAGTTTATCGAAATATCATAAAAAGTCCTCAAATGGATATAGCAAGCTTTCAACAGTCTTTAAAGGATATTTGAAGAGGTGAGTATCTTGCCAATGCTGCAGCGCCGATGACAGTAGTTCAGTCCACCACACTGTCCAGTCACTGAAGGTCACGCAGTTCAATGCAGCAGCAAAGGCGAGGACGCGAGTCTCTGTATCTCCTTGGATCTCGAAGCACCACGATCCGGGTCATGGCACCATGATGTAACCCGTACTTTGCGTTCGGCCGTCGTCTCCCTACACGCCCTGGGACTCTGCGTTGTGTTTGTTGTAGTATGATGTTTGCGTGGAAAAGGAAGGAGGCGGAGGCTTGTGATCGTGGCTGAGACCTGGACACTTTATTGGCACTCGCTTACACTTCACCTCTCATCAATCAGCTGGCCGCTGGCCTCCTCATACTCACAGCTTCCGGCAGAAGAAACAAAAAAACATTTTTCTTTCTCAATAAAATTAAAATAAAAAGTGCAAATGTGCAAATAAACACATCTCATATCAAAATGCTACCTTACGGCAAAACCAAAGCAAATGTCATCCATTATAAATTAAATAAGGCACTTATTACCCATAAAATTAAACAAAAAAAACCATGGATAATCTGCTCAAATAATACTGCATCCTGCGTTATATGCCATGCTAATGCTCAACAGGCTAGCCAACACTTTTTGTCACATTTCTCTTGCCAAATACAATGTTCGACATCAAACTTTAACTAGGTTATAAGCAAACTTGTCTATTAACACCACAGAATAAACAGTTAGACAATATGTGCGATATAAATCAATATTTTTATGATAATGCAGACCGCCAGTAACACTGCTCACCTTCCGGCAGAAGAAACAAAAAAACATTTGATCAACGTAGCCTTTTGCCCGGGACAAGATTTAGGGGTACGGTGTTGCAAAAGGGACAAACATCGCCATTTGCGGCATTCCCAGGGGAACATACAGCGTAACAGTGCCACCCTGTGGCGGATTTACATTACTACCTTACATAGAGAGAGAGAGAGAGAGAGAGAGAGAGAGAGAGAGAGAGAGAGAGAGAGAGAGAGAGAGAGAGAGAGAGAGAGAGAGAGAGAGAGAGAGAGCAGTTAAATATATTTTGTTGTGAAAAATGTGCCCTTCCTCGGTCTCGTCAGATCCGACTATGGCCGGACTCGATGAAGCAGCAGTAATTGGCAGCGCTGTCTTCCGGGAGGGGGCGGAGTCGGCTTGTGTTCGTCACATGAATGCGTCTCTGTGTGGGTGTGGGGAAAAAGCAGTGGTTCGGTCTGGATTCTCCTTGTCCCGGAAGTGGCGAAGCGTCTCCTTCCTGACTGCCGGCCGGGGGGGTGCAGCTGCCGAACGCATGCAGTACGAGGGTGGGTGTTTGAACTAGAACAGGCATCGATTGGCCACTAAATTGGGAGAAAAAGGGAAAAATCAGAAATAAATGTAAAAAGAAAAAAATGAAAAATGTGCCCTTCATAACCCAAAGTGTTATTCAAATTCCAGGTGTTTGGCATACTTGTGTGATGCCATTCTCACACCAGAAGTTACCAGAAGTTGGGGGAAAGCTGGGCCTTGCATTAAGGAGGTGTTCTGCAGCTATAAACTCAATCATCATCTATTTCTGTTTTCACTCTTTCACTTAATTTTGTTGGATTAACAACCACAAATCACGGGGCGTCCGGGTAGCGCAGCGGTCTATTCCGTTGCCTACCAACACGGGGATCGCCAGTTCGAATCCCCGTGTTGCCTCTGGCTTGGTCGTGCATCCCTAAAGACACAATTGGCCGTGTCTGCGGGTGGGAAGCCGGATGTGGGTATGTGTCCTGGTCGCTGCACTAGCGCCCCCTTTGGTCAGATGGGGCGCCTGTTTAGGGGGGAACTGGGGGGAATCTATTCTATGGCGTCAGGTGAAAAGAAGCGGCTGGTGACTCCACATGTATGGGAGGAGGCATGTGGTAGTCTGCAGCCCTCCCCGGATTGGCAGAGGGGGTGGAGCAGCGACCGGGACGGCTGGGCAGATCGGTGTAATTGGCCGGGTACACTGGGGAGGAAAAAAAAAGGGGGGGACATCTAAAAATCAATGATCAGCAGACTTGGACGTGTCCTGGACTTGATCTACATATGTTTTGGGGACGTTTTGACTGTAGAGACTCGTTGTTTGTCGTGCTCTGTTGTGCTTTTTGATATAACTCGTGAGACTTTAAGGATGAGGTCATATTTTGCCCTAAAGCAAAACTGGAGGAGAGACACAAGTCTAGTTTCAAACCTCCCAGTGTAGACCTGCGTTTTAGGCCAGTGACACTTGTTGAGTAAGAGAAGGTTTACTTAGTGGTGATGTGGGTCAGATCTTCACAACGCGTAGCAGAGGTCAGCTCTGGTGTCTCGGCCAATAAACCGCTGCTCTCTGACCACACAGCAGTATGCAGTGTTGCTCTTGAGAAGAAAAGAGGCAAGATCTTAAACACAGGCATGTGTACAAAAATAAAACAAAACACAACAAGCAAAAAAAAAAAAGAAGAAGATAGTCAAACTCCCCTTTTCCCTGATCCTCTGGGCCTTTTTTTCTCCAACAAAAGCCCTAAAGATCAGGCTGACATGCTTTCACCCCGGTGGCTTTTCAGCTTATTTCCTCTTTTGAAGGCGTCACAAAAAACGATGCTGGAGCCCAGCTGGATTCACTGTGGGGAGAGGAAGGCTTTGTAAAATAAACACGATGAAGTTAAACATTTGCTCCTCTTGCTTTACCCAAAGGTCAAGGTTATAGCAGACTGCAGATGACTTCATGGATGAAACCAAGTATATCAGGTTAACCGTGCTATAGATAATGATAATAATAATAATGATAATAATAATACATTTTATTTGTAGGCACCTTTCAGAGCCCTCAACACACATTACACAACAAAGTTAAAAAACAAGCAGCATTGTATCAGACAGCACCAAATCAAAAAAAAGTTAACACAACAGATAAGAATAAAATCATCTGCACAAAACTCAGTGAAACATGGATCAGACGGAATATGCCAGTTTGAAACGGTGGGTTTTGAGATGGGATGTGAAGGTTGAAAGAGAGTCAATGTTGTGAATGTATTGTGGGGGAGAGTTCCATAGAATAGATGCTATAGAATAGATGCTGTAGAATAGATGCTATACAATAGATGCCATAGAATAGATATCCAAGTCCAGTTGCACTTGATTCAACTCCTTTGGATAACCATGACCTGGATGAATGAGAACATTCACAGACATAGAATAGATGCTATACAATACATGCCATAGAATAGATGCCATAGAATAGATGCCGTAGAATAGATGCCATAGAATAGATGCCTAAGATTCCATAGAATATATGCTATATAATAGATGCCATAGAATAGATGCTATACAATAGATACCATAATAGAAGAAGCCATAGAATAGATGCTGTATAATATATGCCATAGAATAGGTGCTATAGAATAGAGGCCATAGAATAGATGTCATAGAATATATGCTACAGAATAGATTCGTAGAAAAGATGTCATAGAATAGATGATGTAGACTCGATGCCATAGAATAGGTGCTATAGAATGGATGCCATAGAAAAAGTACCATAGAAGATGCCATAGATTAGATGCTATAGAATAGATGCCATAGAAAAGATGCCATCGAATAGATGCCTAAGAAAGCTGCTATAGAATAGATTCTGTAGAATATATGCCATAGAATAGATGCTATAGAATAAATGCCATAGAAAAGATGCCACCGAATAGATGCCATAGAATAGATGCCTAAGAAAAGCTGCTGTAGAATATATGCCGTAGAATAGATGCTATAGAAAAGGTGCCATACAATAGATGTCATAGAGTAGATGTTATACAATAGATGCCATACAATAGATGCCATAGAATAGGTGTTATAGAATAGATGCCATAGAATAGATGGCATAGAATAGATGCCTTAGAAAAGATGCCGTAGAATAGATGCCATAGAATAGCTGCCACAGAATAGATGTCATAGAATAGATGCTATAGAATCGATGCCATAGAAAAGATGCAATACAATAGAAGCCATAGAATAGATGCCTGAGAAAAGAAGGTATAGAATAGATGCCATAGAATAGATGCTATAGAAAAGATGAAATAGAATAGAAGCCATAGAATAGATGCTATAGAAAAGAAGGTATAGAATAGATGCCATAGAAAAGATGCTATAGAATCGATGCCATAGAAAAAATGCAATAGAATAGAAGCCATAGAATAGATGCCCAAGAAAAGATGCTATAGAATAGATGCCATAGAATAGATACCATAGAATTGGTGCTATAGAATAGATGCCATAGATTAGATGCTATAGAATAGATGTCATAGAAAAGATGCCATTGAATAGATGCCTAATATTCTATAGAATATATGCTATATAATAGATGCTATAGAATAGATGCCATCGAAAAGGTTGGGCAGGTTTGGTCACTTAAGTTTTGTGAATAGATACAGGGACATGCTGCTTTAAAACATATATACGTCATCCTTTTGGCAAAGAATTTATTCACATGTTTCAATATGCAGTAGTACAATGTATATATTATCGTATAATGTGTTGTATAGTATAATGTAGTGGTCTCAGATTTTCAGTTCCTCATTGATTGCAGAACTCTTTGCAGGCCATCCAGATGTCACAGCGGTTCTGTAGGTTTGGAATGGAACAGTAGCCGTAACTGTTGACAAAGTCCAGCTCAACATTTAATCAATACAACAAAGCATTTGTGAACGTTTTCATGCATGATATTTTGGAGGGGTCATAAAACAAGCTTTTATTCATTTCTGCTGGAAATAACAAACTTGATTATAGGAAACACTATATATTTGATTAAGAAAGATAATAATGAAACCTTATTAAACCACTAAAAGAAGTCCAGATGAGATCATCAGGCAATGTGACTTTTAACGGCGTTTATTATCAGTGCTTATAGTTTTAGGAAAACCTCTTCTCAAAGGTTTGCTCACAATATGTGTGAGAAAACGTAGAGCATCATTATTGAAACTGCAGCGGTTATTCATGTACAGCTAACACTAGCTTCCTCCCGAGGAGATGTTGAGATGCTGAGCAAGTCAAGACGGAGCCTAAAAAGCATCACTGTTCTGACACAGTGCACAAAACTGATAATAGTCCAATCATTTGAGTTTATTTTCTATTTTGGCTTTTCCATCAAACTCAACTGAATTAGGAGAAACCATACTACTGTAGCACCCGCAAACAATTTGAAGTGAAACAGCAAAGAGGTCACTTTTTTCACTGCTTAGCATGTCAGGATGAGCATCCAGGTCATCTTCAAGCCACTACTTCTTTTGACACACTGTTAAGATATGAGAAGCTAATTCAAACGCTAAGTGAGGGGTCTTTAGAAAACTGACATTGTACCTACGTCACAGCCACTTACAGTCTAGGACTGGCTTGTAGTCGTGTTACGCCTAAGCTAGGCAGTAAAACACCTGACTGGAGGCTTAGCAGTGCCCAGTTTGTGAATAGCGAGTTACATTTTAGGTGGACCATTAAGGCACACCCTAACAAGTATGGATAAAACTATATCACTAAGCTGAGTAGGCAGGCAAGGCCCAAACGTAGTTCTGTTGACATCGTGATTTGAATTAGTTTTGATGACATTTCATTTAATAAACCTTTCAGATTGTAAACTCTGGACTGTATGTGACTGAGCTGCAAAACCAAGAAGAATTATAAGAAAAAAAGTTTTGTAAAGTAAAACTCCAACATTTACTATTAAGGCAGTATTATGACTTTTTTATTCCCTCCTTACCTGGGATATGCTTATATTTAGTTTTTATTTAAGGTACAGCGGTATTAAATATTTCAGCGGTATCAAATATTTCAAATACAGGTCGTCAGTTGTGTTTGACACTTAATTGCTTCTACACCTTTGATCTGCCACACTGTGTCCAGCTGAGCAGTACAGCACATCTCATCCCATCTCATCATCAGCTGCTTCTCCGGGGTCGGGTCGTGGTGGCAGCAAGCTAGGTAGGGCACTCCAGACGTCCCTCTCCCCAGCAACACCCTCCAGCTCCTCCTGGGGAATCCCAAAGTGTTCCCAGGCCAGATTGAACATGTAGTACTTCCAGCGAGTTCTGGGTCTACACCAACAGGGTCTCCTCCCAGTTTGACGTGCCCAGAAAACCTCCAAAGGAAGGCGCCCAGGAGGCATCCTAATCAGATGCCCGAACCCCCTCAACTGGCTCCTTTTGACGCGAAGGAGCAGCGGCTCTACTCCGAGCTCCCTCCGGATGTCCGAGCTCCTCACTCTATCTTTAAGGCTGAGCCCAGACACCCTACGGAGGAAACTCATTTCCTCCGCTTGTATCCGCAATCTCACCCTTTCGATCACTACCCAAAGCTCCTGGCCATAGGTGAGGGTTGGAACGAAGATTGACTGGTAAATTGAGAGCTTTGCCTTCCGGCTCAGCTCCCTCTTCACCACAACGGTCCGGTACAACGTCCGCATTACTGCTGATGCTGCACCAATCCGCCTGTCAATCTCCCACTCCTTCCTACCCTCACTTGTGAGCAAGACCCCGAGATACTTGAACTCCTTCACTTGAGGCAACAACTCATCCCCAACCAAGAGGGAGCAATCCACCATTTTCCTGTAGAGAGCCATGGCCTCAGACTTGGAGGTGCTGACTCTCATCCCGGCCATTTCACACTCAGCTGCAAACCGCCCCAGTGCGCGCTGGAGGTCGCATTCTGATGAAGCCAACAAAACTACATCATCTGCAAAGAGCAGAGATGCAATTCTGATGTTCCCAAAACCGGACACACTCCTCACCTTGGCTGCGCCTTGAGATCCTGTCCATTAATATCACAAACAGAATCGGAGACAAGGGACAACCTTGGCGGAGAGCGCCACCCACCAAAAACGTGTTTGACTTAATGATTTATATTGCTGTGGACATAGAAATCTTATTTCATGACTTTAATCTTTAAACAAAACTAATCTTCACAATTTAACAGTTAAATTTCATGCGGTCTCGATATTTTAAAGATTTATTTCACTATTTATGAGCCCACTGGGTGCACTGGCATCTTAAGACAACCATGTTTACCACTAGCCATTGTGGACTGCACATTGAGATCAAAAGTTTGTCCTAATTACTGTACAGATGTGTGTGTGTGTGTGTGTGTGTGTGTGTGTGTGTGTGTGTGTGTGTGTGTGTGTGTGTGTGTGTGTGTGAGAGAGAGAGAGAGAGAGAGAGAGAGAGAGAGAGAGAGAGAAAACGATGGAACTGGTGGACGATGTCTCCAGGTCACAATGACAGTGAAAGGTGGATGAAGGCTGCAACAGAGGGTGATCCCCAATCATCTTGGTTCTCCATGCCATTGGACTCTGGCCACCTCCTGCCAAGGACCATGTGGTGGCTGCAGATGCATCAGCCACTCCATGTAAAAAGCTGTCACACGCAGGCGTCCTCCCATCATGCGGCTCCAGGATCGGCCTCTACATCCACCTGAAGACGCAGAGGGAGGATGGTCATACTCGACCCTGAGTGACCGCCAATGATGATGATGGATGGATGGATGGATGGATGGATGGATGGATGAATTGCATTTATTTAGCGCTTTGTGTGCATGTGTGTGTATGCGAGAGAGAAAGAGACAGAGTGCATGTCTTTAATGAAGGGTTACTTGTTTTGCTGCTGTTCAACAATAAAGAACACTGTTTGGAACAATTTGTCTGTTTATTTGGTAGTCTTGACCCAGATGCTATCAGGCTGAGATACAACAGGCTAGGCCTTGCTATCAGTGTATTATGCTGGGCAAACATCTATGGCATTTGCGGGTCGGGTCGGGTTTGGGTGGTTAGTTAACGCACATTTTAGCAGGTCAGGGCGGGTGGGATGAGTGCAGGTGTTAAAAATCCCTGACCCGCGCATCACTACTGAACCACTATATAAATGTGGCTTATACACCGAAGTGACTTGTGTATGTTTCTTCCCTCGCAACAACACATTTTTGTGTTCCGGTGCGACTTGTAGTCCGGGAAATATGTTTTGTTTTTTCTCATTTTCCCCTTTCAGATAAAGTAGCCCTCCGGTTTAATAGTTTTGCAATCAGAAGCTGATAGAAGCTTGTCCCAAAACACAAGTACCTTACCTCGAGAGTAGGAAGGTCATGACACTATTTAATGCTGTGAATGAGTTATGAACGTTTTTATGTTGATAATCAATATTATGATTTAGCTATAATATAAGGATTAAAATTTTGATTTCTGCCTTTTAAACGATTTCAATTTTTCACATAGTCCTCTAAACAATTCAATTTCATCAATCCATACTACCTAAAAAAAGAGCCCATATTTGAACTCTAGGCTCATGTATATACTCTTGAACTCTAGGCTCATGTATATATTCTTCTTGAAATCCTCACACAGCTAGTGTTGTTCTCTTATAACCACCTCTCCCTCTCCATTTTGCCCACCCCTTTCCCCTGATTCCAGCAGCCATTCCTGGAGGTGAAAGTTCTCGAGACGACCAAACGCTCTCGGAGAAACCTCGGCCTCGACTGTGACGAACACTCCACCGAGTCTCGCTGCTGCCGCTACCCCCTGACAGTGGATTTTGAGGCATTCGGCTGGGACTGGATCATTGCCCCCAAGCGCTACAAAGCCAACTATTGCTCTGGCCAGTGCGAGTATATGTTTATGCAGAAATACCCACACACCCACCTGGTGCAGCATGCCAACCCTCGGGGCTCCGCTGGGCCCTGTTGTACCCCAACCAAGATGTCACCAATCAACATGCTCTACTTCAACGACAAGCAACAGATCATCCACGGCAAGATCCCGGGCATGGTGGTGGATCGATGCGGCTGCTCGTAGGAGGGTAAAATGGAGGGAACATCTTTGTGTATAGCCACCATTGCATCATACCACCTAAATTCCTTATGGAAATTGTCTTGGCACCAGAATCCACTCCCTTGGCACCAGATCACGTTTACAATGCCACAAAACATCTCACTGGACTCCCAATTTTCCAGTAATTAAATCGATTCTAAATGTAAAAAAGGTATTAATGAAATATTAAACAAAAAGGACTGAGTGATAGAAGTACATTTTGAATGATTTAAAGGGGGTGTCTTTGTGAAGCAGCTTCAGAAAATGGTAAATAATACAAAACTATGTAAAGTGTGTTAGTTTTGTGGTTGTTTATCCTTGAGATTGTGTAAACGATGCCATCTTTGTGAAATGTCCAGGACAGTGGATGCAGACAGAAGGAGACATAAGCATTTACTTTTTTTTTTTTTTGAGCAATTTTGTTTCTGAGGAAAATAGGTGATCTGAAATTTGTGAAATGCTTTATTTTGATGATACACTTATTGGTAGGATTTGATCCACACAAAAAAAGCTTAGAAATGGACATGACGGAAATTATTTTGCAATGTATCACTTAAACAAAATCAGCAAAAGGAACAAAACAAAATGTCCTGGCGTGCTGATGTATCCTATTTAGAATGAATCCAAAATCTTGTTTGGAAAATTTAGAGATGTGCTCTAAAGATTTTAAGAGTTAAAAAAGATACAAAACCAAACTTACACCCTCTATTTATGTGTAACACCCCAGTGTGACATTCTTGCGTGTCCACAAAACCTTTCACAGTTACTTTGATCTTCTTTTATATGTAGTCTTGTAAAACACAAAAAGAAAAAGAAAAGGGAGGGAAGAGTTTATACTATTTTACTCCATCTTTAAAAGTGGACAAATAAAGGCTTGTTACTGGAGCTTTTCCTCTGCTCTGCACGGGGACATGTAGTGAGTAACAGCAGCAGTACAGAGTGGTAACACAGTGCAGTACACAGTGGTAACACAGTGCAGTACACAGTGGTAACACAGTGGCTACACAGTGCCGTATACAGTGGTAACACAGTGCCGTATACAGTGGCTATACAGTGCAGTACACAATGGCTATACAGCGCAGTACACAGTGGCTACACAGTGGTAACACAGTGTAGTACACAGTGGTAACACAGTGGTTACACAGTGGTAACACAGTGGTTACACAGTGCACGCTCACTTCCAGGTCGCCTCATGTTCCAACAGCAGGTCGACTGGCACTCTGGCTCAGTAAGCACCATCTCGCATTATCAGAATCATAACTATGGACCGGAACTTATTGATCATACACAGTAAGCAGATTTTCAGTCTTAACTTTGTTCTGTTTGACAGAGAAAAAAAGGAGCCTTTAACGTGTGCAGGAGCTGTGGCAGATGGCCAGAAGAGGGGGAAAGATGCCCAGTTTGTAGCTCATGTAGAATGAAGCTGATCTGCTGATGGCATAATCACACTCAAGTTGTTATGATGCCTTATCCATTCCTGAATATGGATTAGTGATGGGACGTTGGCTTAAACACACACGCATGCACACACACACACACAAACACACACACACACACACACACACACACACACACACACACACACACACACACACACACAAGGGTGCCCTACTGCCATTGTTTCACATTGTCAACCTCTGCGAAATTTGACTTTTAAATTGAATTAATGGGTCCAAAGTGACATAAATGATTACCATAAAATCAGTTGAAATTTAGATACTCCATAGATCACAGTAATTTCCATCCGTCTAAATGTATAGACAGTTTTGAAGTACAAAATACCCATGGTAACCTTACTTTTGTCAAGCCAGTCTCTTTAGTCTGTCTTCTTAGTTCTTATTTGAGAAAAACATTGCCTAGTGTTCAAAGATACAGTAGCACACAGAGAAATGTACCATCTCCACAAAACAGAAAAGACCAAAAAAAGAAAAAAGAAAAACCCAGTGACATCAAGTACACGCCTGTGCAGTGGAAGGAAAATAGCTGGTTATAGTTGAAAACACATCTTTTAGCTAATAAAAGCACCTCATTACATTTACATGTGTGAGAGGATGCAACTAAAGGCGGCATTTAGTGTGCAGAACACATCTGATGACATGTAGGAATGCTCCTGTGCAGCTAGCACCCCTGTCACAACCACCACCCGTCACAACCTCCACCCCTGTCACAACCTCCAACCATACATCACAACCTCCAACGTCACAACCTACACCCCTGTCACAACCCCCACAACCTCCAGCCCTGTCGCAACCTCCACTGTACGTCACAACCTCCACCCCTGTCACAACCTCCACCATACGTCACAACCTCCACCATAGGTCACAACCTCCACCTCTGTCACAACCTCCACCGTACGTCACAACCTCCACCATACGTCACAACCTCCAGCCCTGTCACAACCTCCACTGTACATCACAACCTCCACCATATGTCACAACCTCCACCCCTGTCACAACCTCCACCGTACATCAGCATGGAGAGAATAATGGAAGTGCTTGAATTTAGCGTAGATTAGTAAGCTTAAGTCTGTTTGTCTTCTGGGTATCTAAGCAAAAGATATCCCCTTGTTGTAAACGAAAGCACTATGCTGTTGGATAAAGGGAGAGCCTTCTGACATTATATATAAATGATATATGTATATATTAAAAAGGGATACAAAAACCTTTTTTGAGGCACTCAACCTTACCAACAATAAATTTTGCACTATGAAACGTTCATGGCGTGAGGAGTTGAAGTGTTGTTTGTGTTTTGCCAAGCACAAGAGAGCCTGTACAGTATAGGAAAAAGAACTATTCAATCTTGTGGTGATGAACCATGTGGATAAAGTAGAGAGATTATCACTTCTTTTGATACCATCACTCTTTCCTGACTTCTGTCTGAAGCGGGGGCCTGTCCATATGCTGACACGCTTCCATCCAGTTTGGAAGTGGGACACAGCCACGGCCTGAAAGGCCTCCTCGCCCACCGGGGGATAAGTCATGTGTGTACCGAGGGTCTGGATCTATGAACACAGAATGCTTTAAGTGGAAACGGCCCTCCTGTAACCCAGCTAGAGAGACTCTGTCCTGTTGACTGTAACCATGTGTTGACTGTCCCACGTAGACATGTTCTGCCTGTGTGTATCGCTGAAGTGACAGCAGCCATGTGCGCATGGGAGGAGTACCCGGGGATCGTTAGCCAAAGTAGAGGACGACCTGTTGTGTGCTGTAACGTCTGTAAGAGCAAGAGTTTGCTGCAACATTTCAAAGGGAGGAAACAGTTTGAGGGATGTGGTTGGAAACAAATCATCCGGTCAAATGTCTATTTATTAATTTCATGATCATGCATTTCAAAGTACGTCTACCTCACTGCAGCGTTCACAAGCCTTGTTTTTCATTGGCCAGGTTGTCATGAATCAATCTGTGAAAACGTGTAACCCACCAGAAACCCCAAATAATGTAGGTGAAAGCTACAGGGTCCCGCCGCTGTCAGGGTCACGCTGACGACCTGGCAGCTGTGTGGGGACGAGGGGCTGCAGGTAGAGGCTCTGCTAACGCAGGAGGTCAGAGGTCAGAGGGTGGTGGGTAAGTGGCATGTGGACTCTGACTGTGTGGATAAAGGTGTGTGTCTTCATACGAGAGGGAGAAGCTCTGTGTACATA